>OY728158.1:810413352-812813352 GCA_963277665.1 Viscum album | reverse complement strand
AAAGGAATTTTTTTTATACGATCTGTTTATTAAACGACCAAAGGGAATGTTTTTTTCGTACGTTTGCGGCGACAACGACTTCTCCGCCGTCGTGACCATTATTTGAGTTCTGGCTTCCTCTATAAGCCATACCTTATTTTTAAAAGAAAAATAAATACCATGTTTTAATTTTATTTTATTTTGGTATTGAAAATGGTTTTCATAAAGTATTTATTATATCAATGTGTTGTATTGATATCTTGTGATTGATATGTGGAAATGTTATGTTTCCTTTATACATGTTTTATGTGATACGATTATGTTACGATTCTTCGGCATTATTATGAAGATGGGTAGTTCCGTGATAAACTAAGGGAAGGTGAGCTCGATATAGCTCTCCAATGCATTGGGCAACGCGAAGGAGTGAAACATTAAGGTTTCTCTGAAGAGATTTAGGGAATATACTGTGGTGGGTATTCCAAACGTAACCAAGAGGATTACTCCCTATGTAAGAATGTTATGAATTCCTCAAGTTTACTTTTATGTCTTATGATTTCTATGATTTATTCATGATTTTATGAGGTATGTTAAAGTTCCTATGTTTTATGGGTAATGTATGATTTCATTCTTATGTATATATGAACTCATGTTTCCTTTCCATATTTTTATAACCCTTACTGAGCTTTTTATGCTCATCCCAAGTTTTTGAAATGTTTTTCACAGGTCAAGGGAAAGGTACATGATGTGATGATAGTGTCAAGGATGTGTCAAGAATGAATCCATGTTTTATTTTAAATATGTTTCCCTTGATGGGAAGAATTAATACTATCTTTTATGTAACCACATTGTTTAAATGTGGAATGTAATGCAAGTTTCATGATCTAATTCTCTAAAACTCTAAACCTGAAAAGATCCTCAATGTGTAATCATGTAATAACTCAAGATTAAGTATGGTTTAAGGATGGGGCCTTATAATTTATTCAATGAAATTCCACTAACAGGACCAAAAAATTTCTATCCCCCATCTAATTCTCTAAGAAAAAATATTGTTTTCATTAAACACCGGTATAAATATATATATGTATATACAATATCCATAAATTAAATATTTATTCAATTTTATTGTTTATAGTTCCAATCAATGTTATAATGATCAATAGATGTATGAGTTTATATTTATATCTCTTAAATTTGTATACTAATTTATTCACTTATAATCACTAATAAAAATCAATTTTATATTCCTCCATTCCTATATATACATGTAATTATCTACCCATTTAACATTAATCAATGATATATTTCCCAAACCTCCAAATATAATCCATTTTCATAAGAAATCATTTTGTCGATGTAATGTTTCTTATCTCTCTATTCAAATATTAATAACATTTACATTATTATATCAATTATAATTACCAATTTATTATTAAAATAATACATTAATACCATTTAATATTTACACACAATATCCCACCATATTAAACACATCACTCTCATTATTCCCAAATCATAATCTTCTATATTTCTTATTGATTCCCTAAACCATCATACATCCTATAAATTTGGTAAATTAGAGACCGTTTGGTTAACCTATGAATTAAATCCCTTCCTAAATATAATTTTCCATAAATATTTCACATATGGGTAAAAACCATGAAAAATAGTGGTATGATATTAACTTCGTCATAATGTGGTATAAAAAATGTCTCCCTACTAGCAAATCATTATAAATAATCCAAATAGATAGGTTATAGAGGATAAAACTTCTTTTTTCAACCATATTGAATGAAATAAATATATTTTAATGTGTATTTATCTATAATTTACCTGGACTCTAAAATTTGAAAATAATATCTATCTACAACCCAATACTTTTTTATAATCATAGTTTTTATATGTACTTTAGAGATACAAATCCAAATTTTTTACTTCATAAGAGTACATATTTAGACACCGCAAATTTGAAAATACTATCTATATAATCAATGAAAATTTCCCAATAAATCTTAATTAATTCATAAAAATGCTAAATATAATGATAATATTTATCACCATTTATTTTATATTTAAATTTTTTTTATGATAAGGTTATTTGATAAATTTTAATAGGTATTTGGAGGTGTTTCATACATTATATTCCCTCCTTGAATATAAAATTTCAATTAGTCTATAATGGAATTCATTTAAATATTAAGTTAATGGGGTCTCTATAATTAAAGATCACCATAGTTCACTTTTAGGTCTCATTAAATATCACTAATTTGGTGACGGGAGCATCCTTACAAACTATGTATGATTTTATACCACAAGGCATTTTCAATTGGTGTCTGATTTACAACATTACAAATTTCAATCAGTTTCATTATTATGAGGTCATTTAAATTTAACTATGTATTTATTTATTCCATTAATCTTCCATGTATTATCTTATTATTATTACTTATTGAAAAATCTTATATTTTATATTTTTCATATTATTTAATATGTCACTATTATTTCCTATTAGCATCTGTTATATTATTTCTCTAACAACAAATATTCAATCAACCCCTTCAATTGTTTCCAATTTCGCATGAAAAAAATGATCAAAACATAGTTTGACTATTTTTATGTAATGTATTAATGAATAACAAATGATGTCAATGGTTTTATTTTTTGATGATGAAATGAAATTTTTTTATGAAGTTTAATAATAAATATTATGCCATAAAAAATGGGATGCACCAAAACGAATTTTTATTTCCATTCAATAAAAACATTCCATCTTTTGGAAACTAGGTTTTGTGACCTCAAATTTATGCTATTGGAGAAATAAAATAATAATTAATTTAATTAATTAATTTCTATCCAACCCCAAAATGTCAATCAATACCTCTTATCATTATCAAATTTTAAATAAGAATTTTCGTATTTATATATCTCTCATGGAGTTTCACCAATATACAATTCTTCACCATTGATGTGTGTGTTATTTTAAAGTTTTGACTTCAATCTATGAAGAACAAGATTTTTAAGGGTTACCATTTTTCTCTCATCAATTTATATTGTAATTACTTGTTTTTTATCATAAATGTAATTTCTTATATCTTATTAGAAACTGATACATCTACACTAACGTGATGAAATCCATTGGGAATAAATTGTTGAAATTAAATCCATGAATGTTGAGATAATTTTATAATATAATATGAACCAATATTACAACATAACATATATATTTATGTATACTCAAATGAAATTCCTAGATTAAATCTTGTAAATTAATTTTCATTAACTATTAATCTAGTCTTTGATGAAAAACCCTTATCCATTCCATAATTTTGAATTGAACTAGTTGATTTTGTTGAGGTAAAAGAGATGTTAGTAGAGTGATGTGAATAAGGTTACTTTTTTTAAATTTTTTACAATATGGGAAGTTGTTTTTTTAAACAATTGTGATGGATAATTTAGATTACTAAAACGTTATAGGGAAATTAATTTATTTTTATAATGAAAACGAATTTATTTACATTTATTGATGACATAATTGTTAATCTTATGTGTGATTAATACTTCTCCATGATTCACATTCAATCTAGTTATTAAGAATTAAAATAAATAATTATATATCTATGGAATACATTCTTATGAGGTATTATCAGTATTAGTTAAAAATGATAATTTTTAGAAATACTAAAAATGCAACGTGTTTTGGGATTTGATGAATATAGTATAAAAAATATTGATAACATTAGGGATGTTTTCATTGGTGATATTATTTTATAATATATTATTAATGTGTACCATCAAATTAATTATCAAATAAATTATTAATTTTTTTTTTGAAATGAAATATTAAAGTATCTTAAATAATTTTTAATTTGGGATTCAAAAAGTTACTTTTCATTTCCATATCGTTTCTATGGATGGTGTAACATTATCCATTCAAAAATTATGGTTTTAAAGAATTTACATGGCTCCCCAATTTAGCTGATATACATATCTTCCACAATATTTTAGGATTATATAAATGTGTTTTAATTTATTTCCTATATTATAAAAATTGTAAACCATTTGCTGATGCCTGCAAAATGGGTATTATAAATTTTTCGTATTGGATAAATGACCTAGTAGTAGTTAATATTTTCCCTATAAAGGGAATAAAATCGTAACCTTGTTATTTTAGTATAAGAAAACTTGGCCAAAATAATCATGTGACCATATGAACATCAAGTGAAGTGGTTACCCATTTCATGTGTTCTTTTTATGATTACATGAATCACATATGACCAACACTTTTGATATCACAAAAAGGCATAGGCATGATATGAGGGACATGTGAAGGATTCTATAAACGTTCTTCTTATTATTGATAGACCCATCATATATTTAATTAGATCATGTGAATACCTTGTATGAGTGATTTTTTATCATGTGAAATTTTGATCAACAAACGCCTCCCAATCACCCACTTCGATTAAAAAATAAAATAAAATAAATGTTGAAATATCATGTCAATATGATATGATAATTTTTTTATAATAATGGATTATTAATATTTAATAATTTGTATATTTATCTTCTGAAGGGACTCCTACATGTGAAATTTATCCCTTGTATTCCCCATTATATGTCAACTCAATCATTTGAATAATTTCATACATATTGTCTGATCATACAATTCCCATATGGAAATTAAATTTGAAAAGGACATATATTTTATAAAATTTATGATGAAAAAAGTGTTGTATTCCAATGAAGTTAGTTGTATTTATTATTTTGAGGAATCATTATATTGTTTACATAATCTATTAATTATTACATGTACCCACTCAGAAAATACAACCTTAATAAATAAATGCTTCTTTGATTTAAAAATTGATCACAAAAAAAATCTTATATATATTATTATAATATCATCTATCCCATTAGACAAGGTTATTCAAATATTTTGTATCCCATTAATATTCCATGTTTCATTGAACATTAAAGTGTTGTAATCATCTTGTTTTCAATACTTATCATGTAACATATAGATTACAGCATGAAACAATCATGACTGATCATTTGAAATGTGTGATGTAATTCTCCCTCCACTAACTCAAGTCCATATCTTTGATTTATGCAACATAAAAAATAGAGTAGTTCTACGGGTGTGCCTATAAATCCCCCTCCCCCTATAGAACTGAAAAAAGAAAACAAAAATAGGTCTGTAGAGGTGAAAAATGATTTTTTGTATCTATGAATGATTAAATCCAAAGTTTCCTCAACCATGTTTGCTCGGGTAATGACATAATAGATTACATTGTATCTTTATTCTCATCCAGTGATCAACCAATGATATAAAGACATATATACATTGTGTTAGATAGATCAAGGATAAGATTTCAAAGGATAAGAATTTATCATTTGATTTCTCTATTGGCCTGTTCATAATGTCCCTTGATCCATCTAAATGAAAAATTGCAATATGATGGAAGATTAATGTGATTAAGAATACATATATTTTCTAGTGACTAGTATTTGGCATTGTATGATCTTATCACTTATCCTGATATGACCTCTAGAAATATTATCCTTATCATGTGATGTTCTTTAATCATGTCATTAATAACATGAGATGACAGGTAGACATGATGGTCCAGTATGGTGATGTCAATTAGACATATTATATTGCTCATGATATATTATTAGTTCATTCTTTCATTAATCATGTGAAGAATCATAGTAATTTCTTCATTAAATATATCAATTACATTGGATGTGTTAATAATTAATGAAAACTTTCTCATTTAATCCTTTATCATTTAAAGACTCCATGCACATGTCATCCTGGTCTAGATGACACTCTCGACATGTCGTTCGTATAGTGTAGTAATTTCTTGAAGACTCTTTCAACTTGTCAGAAAGACACCCCAGGACATGTCTGGTTTTTTAGCTTGAATACATTTTCATGTACCCTCAAACCATCTAAACCCACCAACACGTTTAATTAATTGAGTATTCCACCCCTTCCTATGGTAATATTCCATAATGTGCTGGTGATTCATACTCATGAATCCTTATGGGTATTTTGGGATCCTATTTTCATCAATGCATTTTGGGTAGACCAATCATGGTAGCCATTATTTATTATTCAATGGAATGCAATTGGATATCATCAAATATGAATATAGTATAGTGTAGGTCCATGATAATCTATTTACACTAGTTTTTGGTACACCTGCACATGGTTCCATCATTCGTCCCCACTTACATGTGAATTGTGAAACATGTAATACTATGAATTCTATAACTCCTATTCCAAGAAGGATATGATAGAAGATATAAAAAATCCAAATATCCATATAAAAATATATATCCTTGATATCCTAGCATATAAGTATGACATCAATGTGAGATATCTCTAATTACATATTATCCGATATTTAGTACACTGAGAATGGAAATGGGGATTAGTGACATGATGTGATCATCTCACTTGAAAAATAATGTTACCATTTATTGGGAACCCTCAGTTTGAATGTTGCAATCAATGACATGATACATTTGCATATATTAATTAGAATCAACATTAGTTTAAGTACCTTATTCAATTACATGTTGTCAAACTCTAGGGAAATAACACTAGTGGGTATTAATTATCTTCTGAATACATTTTTTGTGTGAGGGAAAATCAATCTATGAAGGCTATGATTCCTATTAAAAGAAATATATGAAGGACGCTTTCCAAAGGCCCATGATACACAACTAATGCCTATCATATGTTCCATTATTCTTAGCCTCAAAATGTTAAAAATGATTTTTTGGTCCGATATACAATATAAAATTATTTCCAACGATCTAAATATTATTTTATTCGTATTCCAATTGAGTACCTTTGACGCTTCATACATGATCAACTCTTGTGTCAAAAACAAAATAAGCTTCTTGGATGAATATTAAAAGTAATGTTATTGGAAACAATGTTTTAAAACACAATAATAAACTCATTTATAATAGATAATAGGAAATATATGGATTCCATTGATAAATACATATGTATTTATTAATATACTCCACCCTTTTCATATCTTTATGTTCAACACTGAATAGTTTTATTAAGTTAATAAACCCCGTATATGAATTTAGAGAGATTTAGAAACTTATCATAAATATATAATAGACTACTGAGTTAAGCTATAACTCTCCCCAAAATGGTGTGAGTATCCCAACCTATCTTCCACAAGATTATTATGATTTTTTATTTTAAATTTTATTTGAGACCCAAAATGACCATCTACCATTTGAATGCATTCTTAAATTTATCATGTCTTTGAAAACCATTGAGAGGTCCTACAGATAATTTCAACTTATGTTAAGTAATATGAACCATATATAGATCCCCTCACAATCAACCATATTACAATATTATCATGATTAAATAAAAATGGTCAACTCAAAATCAACTCGTTAAAATAATCAGAAAAATGAGTGGGCACACATCAGGGACATTTTGTTCAACCAATCATATGCCAAAAAATAGTTAACCTAATATTAATAATTTAATAATGAAATAAAATAGGGGTTCACATGAGACATGAATTTTTAATATTCATGTTTGGTGAAAGAAAAAGGCTTGGTCCAAAAACAAGAATTATTAATTGTGTCACACATGAATTTAATATTGATAATGTATTACAAATGAGTTGATTTTTCAATCGTTGATCTGGTTCCATGATGTCATTGAGTCAATACAAACATATCTAAAAAATATATCATTCACTCTAGAACATGTATTCATCAGGAAAATAATCCTAAATCATTTATTTAAAAAAAATCAACCGGTCACAAAATTACATTACCCAACCAATGCCTTGAGCAACAGGTGGTGAATTTGATGGATTAGGATTAGAAAATTTATGGTACTATCTTGATGTATGATATCTAATAAATTCCTAAAAAATGACATTGGCCTATGATATAATGAAAACGATTAATTGTTGTTACTCTTGATAAATCAAGGAAAGAGTTAGGATTATACATGGACTGTGTAGAATTTAGTTTTATTATTAATGTATTGTAATTTGGAATAATGTAATTGGTTAATTAATGGATAAATAATAAATTTATAGAAAGAATTGATAAGAAGAAAACATTAAATAATAAAGATCTTAAATATTATTGTGTCTTAATAGGACTTGTAGTCTTATGAGTGGCAGTTAGGGGTTCGTGTGAAGTATGCTATTGTTGAGATAAAGTCTTAGATATTACGATAGTACTGTTGTAAGGTATATTATATCATGTATATTATGTGATTTCATATGATTACCCACCTATTTTAGTTATTGAAACTGAAACATAATTGAATGTGTGAGTGTTTTTTCCCCAAAATCATGGATGGAGGATGGATGGATGACTAACCATTATTTCCCCACTATCATATCTTTAAGTTATTATGATGGTATTCATGATAGATAGGTTCCCATATAAGTGTGTAAAGGAATTTCTTTTCTTGTGGTTATTTGACATAGACGTGTTACCATATATAAAATCGAACTGAATATTATTTGTATGATGTGTATTGTATGTGATGGATTTAGTTATGTACTTGGTGTTTGAACTAAAATATATTTAATTATATTACCTGATGTATTATACATGTTATATGAGTCATTGTTTATCATGAAAGATAATTGGTTACTATATATGGATTTGTGTATGGGATGATGAGATGATGTGATGAACGAGGTATATGGTGTGACTCCTTTTTCTAGTTTTTTTGGGCTAGCCTATTTTGGAGAGGGACGGATTCAGACATGTGATGTTGGTTATCCATGGAAAAACAATATGGAATAGGGAGTAGTTTACCGTTGATATATCATTATAATACTATATGTTCTCTTTTATGTGACAATTATTTAGAGTTATCCATAGAGATGATAAGATATTAGTATACTTTTTTATGTTATGAGCTATTTTCACTATGGTTTACGATGATATATATTATTTCAAAAACCATTAGAATAAGAGTTCATATAGAAGATTACAAAAATTATAATGTCATGATAATGTATACATTAAAAAAATTTATTTTCTGATCAACATGATGTGGTTGGATATATATATATTTTTTACGTGGGTGTAGTTTTACAAGAGTCGAATGGCTATCATGGTTGCTATCATTTTCTATTTTTTGTATCTATCATTTCAATTTTATTTATTATAGTTCAATTCAAAATTCAAATTTTCACCTAGAATTTCATTATAAAAATTCTAAAGTGGGTGTTCATTCTTGTATTTATCTAATATCTCCCACTTATATATATTTCGCATAGATAGTAACGCATCCATAATAAATGTTAATTAACCCATTAGTTATTGTCTACAAAACAAGACCTACTGGAGGCGTGACATGGGAGGTTATCTATTTGTCTTTCCTCACTGTAGTATCTTTTTTCAGAGAGGGTCATGATATAGTTGTATCAAATGATCATATTTAGAGAATTTATGGATTTTGGAGATATGTACAGGTGAGTATTCATGGGTTTTTAAGGAAATGATATCAAGTAATTCTATACAGCATTGTAAACATATTATATGGGATGAGACATGGGTAATTACAACCACCAAGGATATGATGTATATAACGTTAATTTTACATGGCCTCCTAAATAATGTGATTATAGTTTCTGTGTAATGAACCAAACTTTTTTCCCTTCATACAATAATTTCACATATCATAAATAAAAGAGAATCACTTATAGACCTATGTAAAAACACTTTACATGAATAATTAATGAAATATAAAAGTAATTATAGAAGTTAATGAACTAATACTGATGAAATAATTACTTTTCCATATGAATAATAATATGAAAATTATGAATAATAAACTAAGTAAATGATTAGTAGAATATCCCTAGAAAGTATACATAAAATTTGGGCATCTTATAAGTGAAAATTTGATATATTTGTATCATAGTATTAGAAAGAAAATATATTAAATATTATTAATTAAGTTTTGGTATTTTTATAAGTCATAAATATTTAATTTAATATTTTATTATTAATTTATTATTTCAAATGAAAATATATTTTCATAAAATGTATTCATAAAGTAATATTTTGATTCCATATGATTATAAGAATTTTTTTGAGTCCTTTTGTTAATTTTAAATTTGTTAAATAATCATTTATAATTTAAAAAATTGTATTTTCCATGTAAATAATGATTTTAATAAAAATAAAATTAATGATATATAGAGAATTATTTTTATAAAACTGTATCATTTAATTCTAAACATAGAAAAATTGTTATGGTGAATTTTTGGATTTTTTTGAAATACATGATTTTTTGGGGAAGAGTAAAGCACGATAATTTACAATAATTGCAAAAAACATGAATATTTGTATTTACGATTGAGTTAGGGATGATTTTAGTGGCCATTGGTTTGAAATCCCATAGAATAGTTATTGTAATTAGTCACCATAATCCTTAGTATTTCTTATCATGAGGAAAATTAAAATCTAATTATTAATATAATAACAAAATACCCCTCTCATCCACAAGAAATACCACCCACGTTACCCTCTTCTACTCACACAAATATGGATTTGAAACATTCATAAATTAAACAAAATTCTCTTCCCTATTTGATACCTCGTGTCCAGGATCACTGATAATCATCAAAATAACATTCCTAGGTTCATTTAATATTATTTGAATAGTATAAATAAAGAGGTAAATCCTCTCTCTTTTCCTTTAAAATTCCCTTAAATTTTCATTTCATTCCATATTTTTTCCTCACCTACCATCATGAAAATGGAATGATAACTATAGTACCTAAGATAAAATTTAGTTTTATCATTTTAATGGATGATATAACATTAAAATCCTCCCATTTCCCCTAAAATTATAAAAATGAAATTGTCACCCGTGATGGGTCAATATAACGACATGATGGGTGATGCACTATATTATTCCCTTTATCACCTTCAAGGATATTCAAATATTGACACTTGGTTGAACAAATATATGAAATTTTTATGTTAAATTCATTTTTATGTTACAGAAATTACATATAATTGTCAATATTTATTTATAAAACAAAATGATTTCATTGTGTTCAAAAAACTGCCAAAATTAACATAAAATGATCATCATTTAATTTTATCTGTCATATCATCCTCATGGTATATAGACAAAAAATAAAATTTTCATTTGATATATTGTTGGATTAGTATTAACATATAATATCAATTATTGATCATTATCCTCATTTTAATTGAGACAAATTTCATGAATATAAACAAATAGATCTTGACAAATATAAGAATGAATACACTAGATCAACAAAATTGAACTCTTAAACTCATCCAGGGACCACGAATGAAATTAGTAATACCATATTGAATTTTATTAAATTATAAATGGTTAAATCATTGTTAATTAATTAATTAAATGTTATTATAAAATAAATTAATGTGAAGAAATCATTCTGACAAAAGGTAAGGGGATTTCTCAAACCCACTTATCTTTCCTTTGGATTTCCCTCTTTTACCTAATTTTCTGTGTGTATATTCCCTAAAAATCATTTATTCATAAGTATCATAGTGTTTATGGTATATAAATGTATTATAATTTAGAATGTTTCAAACGAATGTTTTTCTAATAGAACACTTCTTTAAAAAACACACATCTCGAAATTGATTCTTCTTCACTCAATGTTGTATATTCTTGTATCAATTATGTTATTACAACATTCATTTGGAATATAGATTTTTTAATGTATTCTTTATGAAATTAATCCCCTAGTTTCCATGGGTTATTTTATGTCTCGTATATATATATATGTATATTCTACTTGTCATGTATGATAATGTAAATATTATGATTTGAAGGGTGCACCTAGAATTATATACTGAAATGTAAATTATATTATATGATAGGTATGCCCGATAACTATATAGAGATCAAATTCATTGGTTAAAGTTATTTATCTCATGAATAGTGTTAAATGTATGTGAAAATGATTCTTTCATTTTTCACAGCTATTTGTGGTAGTTAACCCCTAAGACATGATGTTTCATTTTTATATTTTTTCACATTATATAACATTTTTTATCGCTTCCACTAATTTTTATGATATTTTTTTGAATTTATGATGATTACTATTCTAATCAAAAGTTATATGGTTTCATTTTTTATATATCCTCTTACTAGGAATTTTTCTCACCCATTTTCTATGTATATCCTCAGTATGTTACATGTTCTATGGATAATTCATGGGCTAATAAGAATAAAGAGAATATGGAATTAAGGACATGTTTTTGTATTATTATCTAAATTTTATGTGTGGTCCAAATTTTCTTAAGACATTGAACATTTTCATCCTTGTTGTGTAATTTTTTATGTTTATTATCTCTAAAATTTTTTAATAGTAATGTATGAAAAAGTAGGGTCTCTATAGTTGTCATCATATGACAGTTTACTTAATTTGGGAAGTTGGAATAGAAAACCCTTGTGAAAACCCTTAGTGTGATACTTTTCATAAGTGAGCACCCATGACATTTTTCTCAAAGAATTCTAAACATATGGGTCCCAATATATATGAATTTCTTCTTAATTTAATAAAGGGAAAAATTATTTTCTCATGACTTGTTCCTTCATATATTTCTATATCCTTTTCTATATTATTAAATAGTGGCCACAATGATAAAACTAGACCACAACTCATGCGAGAGACGATATAGTGGTTCCCTAAATAAAATACATAATTCATTAGGAGGCATATTTAAAAATATCATGGTGAATATTACCTAACTATCTCATTTTATTAACAATAACTTGAATAATGTTGAACATATGACTTCACCTAAGTAGTTTAAAATTTCATTAGAGTGTTTTAAGTGTCAATGTCTAATGAATTGTAGTGTATCTTCTGATCCACTAGTGGCATAATTGCATGTGAACTCAAGGATAAATATATTTTATGTGATTCAATATTCTAATATGAGGAAGGTAACTCAAGTAATTTATCATCTAGATGTAGTGGTTTATAAATGATGGGATTTGATTTAGAAAACCAAGCTAATAGATGAAATTGAAGAGAGGGTGTGGGAATAATTTAACATAGAGGTTCTATGAAAGTATTTCTCATAAATAATTCAAACAATTATGGAGAGAGAATTCCTAGAGTCGAATAAAAAGGAAGAATAATTTTTCACATCCATTGAAGAATATTTGACACGGCATTCAAGGTAGGATTATGGTTATTTATCAACCATGACCACAAAATTGATAGAATCATAAGTAGTTTAAAACCACACCTTCAACAGTATATAGAAATTATAGAATTTAGGTGTTATGAAGATATAGTTTGAATATTTCTAAAAGTGTATATAGAGTTTCGAGAATAGTTTAATGGCTATGGAGATATGAATTGAATGTATAGTTTCATTACCAATGATCTAGTGTGAAAAGTGGAATGAAAAATTAAACTCCCACAAGTTAGAAATTTGGGAAGAACAATATGGGAACAGTCTCAAAGGGATGGGAAAATGCTTCATGTAGGCGAGGGAAGGACACCAGGATCATTAATGTAGAAAATACATGAAGAAAAAGGATTATGTGGTGGATACATGAGAACACCTCCAGCGGTTCAATGATACATCTGTAGGGAGTAAGGGTATTATGCAAGCCAGTGCTCTAAACCATTAGTCCACCAGGGTAATCATTTTCAATAGCCACCAAATTCAAAAGAAAATGTCAAGGATTATTCCATCACTAATGCTGTATTAGAGAAATAAAATGATGTCATAAAAGGTTCATATCATATTGAATGGAAATATAATTTCATAATCCAAACCATCCAATCCTCATCTAAAAATGAAGGTAAGATCTTGAATCTCCATTAATAATAATTCAATTGTGTAGGTGTAGATTCTCTGTGAAGAAGCTTACAACACTCAAATGGTTGAGTTAAATGAATGTATCAGCCTAGGGGAAATTCCCATTTTGAGGGAATAAAGTGATTTATTTCCTAAAGAGTTTCACAAAGCCATCATATTGTGTGGTAGTGTTATCAATAGAAAACATACTTGAAACTACTATTATCTCAATGTTTCCCTATAGGGTGGCTCCAATCAAATTGGAGGAGTTAATGAAGAAGCTGGAAGAGCCCTTTTATAAAGGGTTTATAGACACTACTACATCATCTTGGGGATTGTGAGTTCCATTTTTCAATAAGAATGATGGATCAATGTAGATATATATCTTTTTTTAGATAACAAGATCCATTTAAATCCATATGTTATATTTTTCAAAAAAGCTAGTTTAATGAAATTTGGAAACCATAAATACAAAATGCCAAAAATTTAAACATAGCTGATCCAAATTAGTAGTACCTATAGAGTATATAAATAATTAAAATTTTTATATTCCAAATTTCATGTGGAATCATGAAAAAACCAAGATCTATGATACACTGCATGCAAGGAGTCTTCCATATGTCACAAAACTACACCGAGTCTTGAACCCATTACCACGCGTCACCAATCAGAGTAGGTATCTGGAAAGACCATCAATTGTAATTGTCATCATCTCCATCCCATCATTATCATGTGGACACTCACCTTGATCATCATCCTCATCGGTTTAAAAAACCGTTTTTTACATCATAAAAATATTATTTCATCATCACATTAATAGAAATTAGAACCACCATAACATAATTCATATTAATATAAAAAATTCAAATCCATCGAAATGGAAGGGGAATGACCCACCGGAGGATGAATCCACTATCATTAGAGACACCATCAAGAATTCCAACGACATGAAAATATTTCACCATCTAATCAAAAAAAAATTCAAAACAAGAACCCCCTCGTTGAATCACAGAATAACATATGATTTAGTATGAGTTATTTTTGTTTACATCAAGTCCCATTATTGGGACATTTGATCAAAAGTGATGTAATTTCTATAAAAAACATCAAAAAAATATGTAATTAATGAATGTATCATACCATCTACTATCATTGAAATTCATAGTTTTCATATATTAAAAATGTAATATTAATGTTTTGTGAGAAATTTATCATGATTTTTGAGCCTTCTAATTAAATTAACATGGAAGGGGTAAGGTATATCTGGATAGAATATTGTGTGGAATGTTTCAAGGAGCTAACCGAAGGCTTGTCACTCAATCTATACTCACATTGAATAGAAGTGGATAATGTTGTGTGATATAATGTGATTATTCAATGATTTTTTGGGTTTTCTAATCCTGAAAAATGATAATGTTGTATCTTATACTGCATTGTAGTTGAATATCAATTAGTAAAACTACCCAACACATGACTTGGAGTTAGAAGTTATGATTTTTCACTTAATAACCATGAGCTACTTCCTCTATAGAAAGGTCTCTGACATATATAATGATCACAATATATTAATGTATATATTCAAAAAAGGAGATCAAAATGAATCAAAAAAATATCGATAAAGATAATAATAATCTTTGATTTCCCTATTCACTACAATTCTGGCAGACAAAAGTAGGCAGATAATGCTCTTAGTAGTAAATAACATACTGTTCTATCCATTTCACATAGTGAAAAAGAACATATCTTAATAGATATTAAAAGGATGTATTTGTAAATAATAATATATGGTAATACATCATACCATACTCATATGATTTCCCAATCATCAATCTATGAGTTGATTAAGGAGGAATAAAAAGATGTTCTAAAGTTACAAAAGAAGGCGAATGAAGTAAAGGAAGTGAAGTTGTAAGGGATATGTATGGAAGATAATGGTGTAATATGGTTTGGAAAGAGGCTATGTGTTCCTTAATAACCTTGTATGATGAAGGATCTAGTGGGAATTGCACATAACATAACTTTCTCTATCAATCCCTGGAGTACCAAGATGTATCGTGATATATGAGAATAGTTCTGGTGGGACAACCTGATGAAAGAGATTGTGGAATATGTCTCAATGTTCTTGAATTGACTATACATTATAAAATATTGGAATAATTTTTAAGGGAATCTGAAAACACTTTCTATACACATGTAGTGAACAACTAATTTCACTATTGACGTTTTTCATGGGTCAACTGAAGACATCCAAAGGAAATAAGGACACATGGTTTGGGTTGGACTTACTCACCAAGGATTCCCACAATATCACTATTTGGTATGATCTATCACTAGACTAGCATTTAAATATATATTTAAATGAAGTATTGAGACTTCATGGGTTTCCACTCTCTATTTTCTCTTATTGTGATCCCATGTTCACATTAAAATTCTAGAGGAGTCTTAAACATGCTCTGAATACTGAGTTAAATTTGAGCAAGAACTATCTCCCCAAAAATAATAGTCATTTTTACACAAGTATTTAGATTCTCAAAGATATAATAATATAATGATCATTAAAATTTGAAAGTGTAAGGTTTTATCATCTCCCACAGGATCAGTTATTATACAATGATTGCTTCTACTCACGTATTCAGATGACTCTATATGATATACTTTGGGGAATATGATTTAGAAGTCCATCCTTTTGGGATTAATTTGGTGATAGAAAACAATACAGACTCAGAATCATGAATGAGATGATAGGAAATGTCCAATCTATCCAGAAAAATATCACAGATTATGAAAGTTGAAAATACAGCTATGATGAGAACCCTCGAGGGGACATGGAGTTGGACATTGGAGATAAAGTATTCATTCAAATATCACCATAAAATTGATTCACAACATATTTAAATAATGAAATTCTCATCATAATGTACAATGTATCCATAGAGATCCTTGATTGCATTTAGATTTGTTTTTTTAGCACGAACAATCATAAAATATGGCTCAAGATGATGATTTGTTCCACATGTTACTCCTGATTATGTATAAACAATATCCCTCACGTGTATTGAACTCAGAGGTGATACAAATGGAACATGATTTCTTATATACGAAGAAGAGAGTAATGATTCTGGACTAGAGGGATAATTTACTACACATCATGATTACTCAACATTTCAATGTGTTTTGGAAAACCCATGTGAATGATGAAGGATCTTGGGAGCTAGATGTGGTGATATTAGCGAAGTACCATCACCTGTTTATGTAAATTGAAATTTAAAGGGTAAAATTTTAAAAGGGGTAAGAATGTTATACACAAAATTTAATTCTTATTATAGTAATTTCATATATCATAAATCACATAATCTCACATAGATACCAAAATAAAAACATTAAAATTGATGAATTATTGAAATAAGAATTAATTATCGAAGATAAAGAACCAATTCTAATGAAATAGAAACTTGAACATAGAAATATTAATATAACCATTATGAATATTAAATTAGCAACATAAATTATAGACTCACCCATGAAATTATAAATAAAATTTTGGCATCTTATATGATATAATATGATATAATTACATCACATTATATGTAAGAAAATATTTGATTAATTATTAATTTATTATTTCAACTTTTATAAGTCCAAAATATTCGTTAAAACATTAAAATTAATTTAATCAATTAAAATAATTTTTTTAATAAATGTATTTGTAAAATCATGTTTTGATGTCGTATGATTTTAAGAAAATTTTATGAGACCTTTAGAAAATTTTTAATGTGTTACTAAATGAGTCATTATTTTAAAATCAGTATTTTCAATATAATTGATGATTTTAGTTAAAAATTAAAAAAAACAATATTAACAAAAACAATTTCAGAAAATGGAGGTCATTTAGGAATTATACATGTTGAAGAATGGTTATGGTGAATTTTTGCGATTTTTTATAAATACTAGAATTATATTTGAATAGTATTATATTATAAATTATGATAAATGATAAAAACCTGAATTTTTGTGTCATTCATGATTCATGGATGATGTATGTGACTATTTGTTCAAACTCAGAAGCACCAAATAGTGTATTTAGTCACTATAATCTTTACTATTTCTTGTCTTGATAAGAAAACACCCCTCTCACTCATTATAAATACCACCCCTCAGACCCCATTTCCTCGCAAATCTAAATCTTTGATCATAGCTTAAATTATTCTAAATAAACATCCCTATCCCCTCCACCACATCTAGTAGATCAGGGAATTATCAAAATTACTAGACTATGTCCCTTTAGGTGGATATCAATCTGATAATTCAAGAGTTAAATACTCAATATTGTTTGTTAATTTCCAATCTATTTAATTTTTTTATATTATATCATCACCTTCCTTCATCCAAATTTAACGAGAATTAGAGTACCAAACATATAATAAATATATATCACGACGATGTGGAATACAACAACATACATCTCCTTCTCATTCAATTATTCTAAAATCGAAATCGTCTCCCATGATGTGTCAATTTACAAAAATCATGGGCGGTGTAGTTTTGTTTCCTTTAACACATTCATGGATGTTAATAAGACCATTAAATGGATGAAAAAATATTGAAATTTTTATTTAATTACCATTTTTATATCCTTTAAATATTACATACTCACATTACTGTTGGATAAAAAAATGAATTCTTTTTGTTTGAAAAAAATCCAATGATAAACAAAAACAATAACCATTAGAATTTATTTAATGAATCCTCTGCATGGTATGTAACAAAATGTTTTGTAAGATCATGTATCCTTATATATTATTTTTAATAATATATAATAACAATTATATATATTAATATTTACTTTTAAGGAACATTTATTATTATATACCAATGAATCGTTCATGGAAACTATGAAAACGAACACTCGTGAATGATGAAATTAAACTATATAAATCATCTAAAGAATCATAAAAGAACATAGTAAAAATATAATGAAAAATATTTAGGTAGAAAATGATTATTAATTATTAGTTAATTAATATAATGTATTTATAAATGAAATTAATGTGATGAAATTTTCCCCGACAGAAGGACATGGGAATTCACAAACCCATATCTCTTCCACAGGGTTTTCCCACATTCATCACATATTCAGTATGGATATGAGAAAAATATAATTTGTAATAATTACTATACCTTTTATGAGATATTAATGTTTTCTAAAAGAGATTATTATAAATCAAAAGATCTCAAAAATAACACTTCTTTCATAAAAATTCACACTTCCCAATATTATTTCATCTTCACTCAATATTGATGATTCTTATATCAATCATGTTATTGCCTTATTTATTTAGGAACCCAAAGTGACAAAATTATTGCAATATTAAATGAAACACAATCCTTTGTATGGGTCATTTTATGTTCATTATTGATATATGTTGAATGTGGAATGCATGATAGTGTAATTATTATGAAGTGATGGGTGAGACTAGAATTATATGACACAATTTAAATTATAATATGTGAATGGTCATCCTGGAATTTCATAGCGATCAAATGAATTGGGAAATTGAATTTATCTCAGTAGGAATGTGAAATATTCATGAAAATTATGCTATCTTATTTCAGAGCTATGTGTGGTAATTAACCACTAAGACAAGATTCTTTATTTGTATGCATTTCCCTAGTCAATGCCTTTTATTATCACGTCTACTTAAGATTATGATCATATTCCTCTGTTATGATAGTTATTTTTCACACCCAATGTTTTATTATTTCATAATTTTATCTATCATCTTACTATGATATTAGATACCCACTATTGGATGTACATCCTATGGCATTTACATGTACTAAGGAGAACTAGAAGGTCATTAATTGTATATAGAAGAAGGAAATAAATAAATGATTATATTTAATTTTTTAAATGTTATGTATGGCCTAAATTATATAAGGAAACTAAAATATTGGATCCCAGTTGTATAATGATTTTATTTTCATATTCCTTAATATGATTTAATAGTAATGTAAGAAAAATCATGGTCCCTATATTCTAGTTACTATCTAAAAAATGTATCATGCATAAATTTTTGTGTGCCTATGTTTAAATTGAGAATACGGTTGAATAGTTTAAAACATTAAAAATATACTAATTAATTACTTATTTTGTGTGAGAGATTCCATATTTTATGTTTCAAATATCTAATAGTGTTTTTATTTTTTAGTAATGTGACCATGTTGAAGTATATATCATGATCATCCAGAAGATGTTCAATAAGATATTCAATTTTATTTCTATAGAGTGTAGGTTGATGAAGAAGAAACATTGTGGGAAAACTTCAAGGGTTTTAGATATAGAGTTTCTAGAGATAAGATTTATTTTGTCATATTTAGTCATACAATTATTTTTATAGGAGGATGATAAAGACATCATTTCAAGGGATACTCAAAAGGGTCATTGTGTTTGATTAGTTTTGATAATGATGAGTGGAGAAATAAGGCAGCACATGTTCATGTTCCCCAGGGATAGAATATTTTTGAAAATATCATGGGATAAGTTAAAATACCAGTTCATAGAATATTTTCCTTTTTATAAATAGAAGGTGGATAGTCACCAATAGCATTATACTCAACTGTAATGTAGTTCTAGAATGTGAGAGTTCATGATCTATTTTTTGATCCTTTTATGTTATACTTCTGAACAATTACTACATGAGTATGCTATGGTGACGAAATTTAAAAATGAATGAAATACTTAATTTCCAATATATGTCAGCAAATATATGTTGTTGGTATATTTAAATTTTCTATATAGTGAATATGTTATTGATTGGATTTTTTTCTGAACCAGATCATCATGAAATTGGAGTCGTTGGGAATATTGATGAATAAGAGATGTGGTCTATTATTCCTAGTCATGTGGGTAGATTATTTTTTGATCAATTTAATATAGGTCCTAGCCCTCATATCATCATTTATATGGGTGAAGATACTATCTTAAATATTCCAATGTAGTATTCTTTTTTTTCTTATAGAACATGACGTTTTTTTTTCACATGAGACATGTGTTCCCCTTTACATTCTACCATTTAGAAAGTTTCAACGGAAGAACTATTAATAGTATACACCAATTTTGGATCATTATATAAGATATAGTGCTAGTAATATATCCCTGATATGCTCTTTATATATATATATATATATATATTAGTACGTAAATGGATATGGATTGTTGAAGGGTCAGAGAGTCTATGTAGATTGTCATGGAATGATTCTTGTATTTGCATTTCTATCAGCATGAGAGACCTGCACCTGTTGAGGAACCATTTTTTCAACATGTATACTATTATTTTTTTAATAGTGAGACAATTATTTATTTCTCAATTCTTATTCAATGATTTTATAATTAAGGTATGGACTCTTCCAGTTCCCTTAGCATTTACTTTGTCAATTAATGGTAAAAATGAATTGTATGTTGTATATATGGACTGGGAGGTAGAATTCTGGAATAACCACTCAAGGGTAGTTTTATTATTTTTTAGGAAACTTCTGTATGAAATAATTACTGGAATATATTAGTGTGTTTAATGTAGGTCATTATGTATTTCATCATGTGGAAAGTTGTGTTCTTTGATGATTATGGGATTCCAATGGTGTTTGTTGGTGATCGAGGGCATTGGATGGGTTAGAGGAATGTGACATCATTATCTTATATGATAGATGAGATTATTTTAATGTCATCTATTGTTTTATAGTTTTTTTCAATGTTCATGGAAGAGTACCGTAACGTATTTCAAGTGGTTTTTGTAGTGTACCCCCCCCCCCTCAACAGGATATCATGTTTGGGATTAGGATAAAACGAGGAAGGAATCCAAAATCGATGTTTCCTTATAGGATGGTTCCTTATGTTTTCTGACATAAAATAGTCTTTAATTATTTATTTGTTATAGGGTGTTTTTTGTTCAGTTGATTGGGTCACCTTAAGGTGGCCTATTTTATATCATGAATAATGATCATATATGATTGAAGATGTTTTTTATTATATTCACCTAAACATTGTGAGAGTGATGAACCACTATAGTAATCAATGGATAAATGATTAATTCAATAATATTAAGTGGTAAATATGGTTCTATAAAATCAATTAATTGTCAAGATACCATCAGTTGTGGGTTAAGCATGATAATTTTCAGAATAATGATATTTGTTATCATTAGGGGAATTCTGAGTTCATTACTATGTAACACATTGTGATGAATTCTCCACCTGTTTTTGTGGGGTTTAAAAATATATCATTACTAGGGTACTAGGATTAAGAAATGGTGGACATCATCGGTGAAAGAATTGTTTTATTAGCATATGAAGAGTAGCATATAGGGAATTTCTGTGCTATTGATGGAGATAATTTTCATTATTAGCTATTTGTGATGTTATTGGAGTGTGAATTATGGTTTTATTATATATTTTTTATGAAAATTTCATTATCCCAGTATTGAGTGTCTATAGATCCATATAATATTGAAGTGTTTGTTTCTTGGGAATCACCCACAACAGTGGTATAAATGTAGAGTTTTCATGGTATATCATTATATAACTGGTAGTTCGTAGTCGATTTGTGTTGGTTTGTGACTCTATTGAATTTCTTGATAGAAAATCATAAGGCTTCATTATGGACTAACCAAGGTCAGGTGGATTTTGAATTTCATAAAGAGATGTTATTCCATAGTGTATTCCATTGTTTTCATGTAGAGGGAGATATGTATGATGTTTTCAATGATGTTTTTATCACAACATGGGAAAAGATCAAGTTTAATACGGACATGTTGTTTTTAATTTAATCCTCTAGTTAAATCCGTAAAACTATAACATTCCAAACCATGATCATGAGTTGATGAATGATTTGGTTTCTTGTTAGTGGTGATGACTTTACTACAACAATGAGATTTTTTTGGGGTTTTACCCTGCATAAGTGAATGAGGTGTATATTCTTCCAACACACCTTACTCATGTGTCATTAATGGTGGATAGAAATCTTAGAGGATGGTGTCATCATGATTTTTTTATGAAAAATGAAGATGAATTATTTTTTGTTTCTGTTTCAATAATTATAAATCTGCATACTGATTCCCTAAATCAATATAGGGATTCCTTGAGAGTGATTGTTTAAATATCATTAATACATATAGATACAAGTGTTGTTTGATGAAGATGATTGATTTTAATTATTATAGTTAAGTCATATTTTTATCATTAGGTTTTGGATTCCAAGTTAGGGGAGTATGAGTTAGAGTTATGGATAGGCCATGTATGTTTTTTTAATCCCTTAATGTTTGTTTTTTGGATGGTAGACACTATGAATTGTTTTAGAGTATACATTTCATTCCAACATGATTTTGTTTTATGGTTCAAATTTTGTTCTATACATCTTTATTTGATGTACATATCATCATGATAAATATTTACCAAGAATTTAGAGGTCATTTTAATTGATATTTGTTGATAAATTCTATTGGGGATTTATTTCTGTCAATGTTTGTTTTACCATAAGTTCAATTTTATGAATTATGATCCCAATGAATTTCTATGGCTATATGAGGTTCCCAAATTGATGTGGGAGGAAATATTGAAATAAAAAGTTTCCTGTATACATAAATATTAAGGATAAAATGAATCTATATGGATGATAGTTGATCATGCTATGAAATCATTGAACTTTATATTGATTATGGAGTCAAGCTCAAAAGTTTTTCTATCAAGGAACTATATAGAGGAGGTAGGGTAAAAAAACATAATACTGATAAAGATCATTAAAAACTAGTTGTAATTCATTACCTCTATTGTTTTGAGAGGTCTGCATGTTACATTTGGATCATAGTAATGACTCACATCTTATTTTCATCTACAGATGGACTATCTGATAGAGAGGACCATGGAAAACTCCTAAAGATATTTAGTCCACTTTGGACCTTGATTATTGAGGTTTTGTGATGAGGTACTAATATTTGGTTGTTTTTTATGAAAATAATAGTTTCTACAACATCATTATAATGGAAATATGTGAATACCTATATAAATTGATATTTATTATCCTTTGTGTCGGACTAGGGTTAGAGAGGAAGAAAATCTCAAACTGATAGAGTAAAACCATACAACCTAAATGTTTTATGTTAGTTTGGAGAGAAATACTATTTTATATGATCATTATAGGTTCAATAGTAATAAAATGTGGAGTCTATTAGAGTTCAATGTTTGATATATCATTTTTCTCAAGTGGACTCCTTGTTTTGGGAATTGAATGTTTTGTCAGATGAGTAAAATATATTAACAATTTTTTGGTGATTTTTTGGTGATGGAATGTGTTGGATATGTGGAATATTAGATAGAATTTACACCACAATAATGTTTGATACATTATTCTTCATGTCTCACAACTTGTCTTATCATAATGATGAATATAGTATCATTTCTAGGATATGGTGTTATAGTGAGATTTAATTCCATTGGTATGTGAATTATTTTCGAATAGTGTCAGAGGGTATAGTTCGTGTGAACAAGATTAGAATACACAGGCTAAGTACCCTAATTTTTTTGATGTATATATTTTCTCTTATAAAATTGTTCTCATAAGGATGTTTACCTTTTGGTATATGTGATGGATTACACTAATTTATTATTGAGTCTAGAATGAAAATTAATATTTATTTCCCATGGTAGGGTTTCTAGATGATGGATGTTTTTTCTGGGTGAGGTGGTTGAGCTCCTATGATGGGGAGATCAATTGAGAGGTACCACATGGGGTTGATGTTCGAATGTCCCCTTTCCATTTTATCTCTATAATGGTTTGGATTTTATAGATGAAAATCTTATGAGATGTATCCATTTTAGGGTTATATACCAATGTAGACCTAACATTTTTGAGTTTCCCTAGATCATGATGCTCATGGGAGGCCTAAAGTATATCCATAAAGGTTGTATGCTAATAAATAAAACCAAAGAAAAGAAATTGAATGTAAATGGATTTCACATTATGCATTCATAATTCATCTCAGGGGTGAGAGATGTTCATATCCTAGTGGAGGATCAAGGATTGTGAATTAGGATTCTATTCTGACATATGTAAGGTATTTCTTCTAGTATAATTATGATGATGTGATGTTTTTCTTGTGACATATAAATCCAGAAAATTATAAGACATGTAAGTGATTACCTGTCATGTAAATTTATGATGTAGTGAAACTATATATGGTGTAATAGCTAGGGATTTATTCAATATCCAAGATCATTCTATCATTTCAGGTAATCTATAAACTCTATTGTCCAACACTCTCAAATTCCTCAGATGGGGATCAAACTTTATCATCCTAGTTCAGTATTTATTTATCTAAGTTATGTTCAACCTATTCTTCTAAGGTAATTCGGTCTATTTCCTCCAATTTTGTATTTTTATCTGATACATGATCATTTCCATATTTTTAATTTTGTTTTATTTATTTTTACTATGTTGAAAAAATCATTTCAACATAGGAGGAATCAAAAATATAAAGGGAAGGGATATAGGGATCCCTAACATTTTTATGTTATTTTGAGAGGAAATTAATGAATTTGAGGTTGGATATTTTATTATTATTATTTTACTAATGTGAAAAAAATTGATTGTGAATTTTCTCTTTATATAAAAACTGCATTGACCAAATGATCATTGATCCATATGAAAGAAATTGGTTGTGATAACATATTAATGATGTGGATTCACTATATCATGATATATGTACACCTCATGTTTTGGTAGATACTGTGATATCTATGTTAAACATTTGTTGTGTATTGTTGTTATTGGGGTGCAATGCAAAAATAAATTATGAACATAAAGATTGGACTAATTGACCAATAATTGGAATGTGAATAAAGAGTCATGTTAAATAAATATAAAGGTTATTCTAATTGGACGATGATGAAATTGATTCTAGTATTAATGTTTTTTTAAATGTGTAATTCCATGTTTTAATATAATTTGATATCCATTATGAAGCCTGATAATTCTTGTTAATAATAACAAAAAATTTCATGATCGAGATAATGGAATATATGCTTTGATGAATGTTATAATTTATTATATATTTTTATTATTATCTTGTAATTGTCTGATGCGTTCAGTTTCCCAGAAAAAGATATAATGAATAATTAATTTTTTTGATAAATAATGAATGTAACCAAGTTTTTTTTAAAATATGTTGGTTATATCATGTGTTTATTGTCTTATTGAGAAATCTTAGTGCCTTATTTTGGAGATATGATATCTCATTTCATGTTTTGGTTGAATGCCATATTTTGAGGGCCTATATTCCCTATTGATTATACATGTTGATTACATATACCATTGGGATTCGATCTAGAAAGAAGTCTTTTTATGGACCAATAATTTACATCCATGGATGTTGGATGTGATATGGGCCATGTAGTCCCTGGTGTGATACTATCCTAGGATGGATATTGTTATATTTCAGTAGGTCCCCAAAGAATGTGACAATACATGAAGCATATGATTGATTAAAGATGTTGAATATTCATGTAGTTTCTAGAGAGGTAACTATATATGATAAAACATGAATTAGTTTTTCTTAAACATTTATTTTTTCATGAATGTGAATTATTTCTCTATCTTATATTTAAAGGACAACGACTATGTTTTTTATATGCATTTCATTTACAAATGCTTGTGGTAATTGTATGTGAATGTTAACATTCTTTCCTAATGATTATATATTATGATATTTTTTCTTATGTACCTATATATTTAATGATTCTAGTAATGATTAATAAATGATTACTCGTAGGTGTGGTACATATTATAATGAAAATTTAAAAACATATTATACTTGATAAACTAAGGAATTAGTTTTGATTGCACCAAGATGGAATAAACTATACTCTAATGTATAATTAGTTATAATGTGGAATAATGATAATGATTAATTAATGGATAATGAATTAATTAATTATATGGAATTATAATATATTTCTATTTAATATTTCCAAAAAAATTATCATGGGCTTATAAAATATCGTGTCCTTGGAGTGGCAGTCAGCTGTTATAATCATGATAGAATTTTTCAATTCAAAGACTATATAATTCATATAATCTATTTAATGAATTGTTATATCTTGTATATCATATTATTTTATATTCCACACCATCCATTTAGGATTGAAAAACTAACATCCAGTGGACTCTAAAATGTAGTTTTCCTCAAAATCTTCCTGGGAGGCTGGATAACTTACTATCACCTCTGGCCCCTCTCTCTTATCTTTGTCATAATTTGTGATGGTATACAAGGAGTTTAGTTTTTCTATATTTTTTTTTAAATAGATGTGATTATGTGTGGAAATTTCATGCACATATATTATATTATATATTATCCAACTGGTTATTATTGGTATGTAGTCTATACATTGTGATGGATTGAGGCACGTACTGTGAATGGGAAGTGATTCCTTTATATGTATTACATAAATTATGATATATTATATATGGGTTATGGTGGCTTATGAAAAATACAATAATAATATATCTGTATTTGTGGTTTTGATAATGTGAAGATGTGATGCATGTGGTATATGTTTTCATCACATTACCATGTGTTTTGTATCCAGCCTATTATGGTGAGAGATGACTGAAGACATGATGCATGGGGGAAGAGTTGAAACTAGTGGGAATACTATAGTATGTTACTATTGATCTTTCATTACTTTATTAAAACATCTATTTTATATTGTACTTAGTTTTAGTTATATATAGTGGGTTTAGGAAATTAGTATACATATTTTGTTCATGAGTTTGATTCATTGTTGCTCATTTTGATTTATCATTATAGAAACTAAGGAGGATCTTAATGAGTATACTGTTATGTTCATCCAAAATGTATATAAATTATTTTCTAGGATAGATGGAGTTGGTTGGTAATCTATATAGATTTAAATAACTTGTATTTTTGTAGGATTAGTATGGTCTTTGTGGTTACCTCAATTTTTACCTTTTATGTATTTATAGATTCCCATTTTAGTTGTTATAATAATGATTGAAATTCCATGTTTACAATTGATAATTCAATATATATGTCTTAAAATGTGTATGTTTTTATAACTATGTTATTAGTCACTCTCTTATATATTTTAATATTATTGTGAAATGCATCCTATATGTATATTTATTATAAACTCATAGATAGCATACAAATCAGGTAGTATTAGAGGTATAACATAATAGGTTATGTTCTCTCTATAATCACTACATTTTAATTTTGGGGATATGGTCATGACACTCCTTCATATTCTTTTATTGTTCATACAATTCAATATGTGTAATTATATAAAGAGATATTGAATTAGGTTCCTCACAATAAAAATTGTTTATAGATAACATGACCACACAACTCAACGTAACACATAGAAAATATGTTGGAAATATAAAATATAATGTCATATAATAATAAGATCCATTATATTTGGTTTCCACAATCCATCTAATTAGGACACCATTAATGTATACAAATTAATACCGATAATATAGAATTAACTTCAATTGCATGTTCATATTCCTCAAGGCACTATCAAATGATCATAATTTCATTTAACAATTAATTTTTTGTAGTATATATGGACAATATATAAATACATATTATTAATTATAAGAATTAAATCATGTTTATTAGGAAATATAATCATAAAATTTCATGATGCACATTCCATGATAATTATATAGTATATGTATCATTCAAATTTGATGTGACAAACGTACCTTAAGAAGTTTTAACTAATAACTCTATACCTAATTGTAGATGTTTTAATGTTATTTGTGTAGAAACATCAATATATATTAAATAGTGGGATGTGATTGTGTAATAAATGCTACACTTTATTATGGAGTTAATTATTGTGTCACCTATCATGACATCATTCTCATAAACCAGTTCAACAATTATTCTCACTTGAGATTTTCATTTTTCATTATTTTTAATATGATATTGATTTCAACTATTATCATTAACCATTATATTCATGCATAGGTTAGATTAATTCCCATACTCCTTGAACTTTAATCACTCTATTATTGGTGGTGTGTTTTTTGGACTGTTCTTTTCCAATATTGTATCATATAGTCTTTTTATCTTCTTTTCTAATTCATGGACATAATGAAATTATCATCATCATTTATTCTAATTCATTATTAAATTAATGTAATTAAATTGGATATTAATATCACATTTATATCTACAGTGGACTGGACTATAATTATGTTATGCGATCTAGTCTTGTTATCTGGAGGCACAAACATTTTTTTGTTATGAAAAACATTGAAATTATGGGAATTGGATATTTCAATTTCTTCCCGAAGATCCAAAATAATATTTTAATTATATACAAAGAAGCCTCTTATAGATAATTTATTTTTAATATTTATATTTATTTCAGTAATTAAAAATAGATTTGTATTTTAAGGTTGATGAAAAATCCATCTAAAAACATAGAATTTATTTTTAAATTATTCATAAATGGGTTATTGTATTCATCATCCTTTTTCACAACATCAAATAATTAAATATAATTTTTATAGAGAATAATTGGGAAATTTCTTACTGAAAAAATCATCCCATCATATAGGGAAAATATTTTAATATTTTCTTATAGTATTAATAATTATCAAACATTTATTGGCATCATATACAAAATTATTTATGCTTGTGAATTTGTTTTTGTGGTAGTATAACTAAAAATTAGACAATATATTTTCAGTTGTAATGATATATCACTTAGACACTAGTTGAACTAAAATAACAAAAACACTATGAATGTTTCTTTATAAAACACTTAGCAGAACATTTGTTCGAAAATTTATTCTTTGAAATCTTAGTGGGATTCATAACCTTATAATGGTTCATTATAATAGAATCATGATTAGGTATTCAATATTCCAGAGAATTCAGTTTCTCTAGAAAAAAATCATTGAATTTTCAATCACATTTGTTTAAGAATGACTCATTCTAGTTTCACAAATTTATTTTAAAAAAATAGAGTGTAATAATAATTTAAGAATAATTTGGGTTAGGAATCATATAATCATGTAAATAATTCATATGATGACCTAAATAGGGTGACATATTTTAAACATTTTAAATATTATTTTCAATCTATATGACATTAACAACATCATAACATATTTTTAGGAATCTTATGTCCCAAAAAATCAATACTATAATTGTTATTAACTATTTGAACCCAGTCATAACATACTTTGATATTGTATATTCTATATGAACAATCAATATTTGCCAAAAATTACATGCCTGAGATCCATGTGGGGTTAATTTTATTATAAAATTAATTTGTAAAATTCTTATTTTTGGGAAATACATTAAATATTCGTTAATTTTTTTCCCTACTATACAAATGTAGACTCGTAATTCATAGATTCTGTCTGCATATCCTTGCAAAGATAAAAATAAAAAATTGTGAGCTCATATGACCAGTGATTTAATATGTGGGAGATATAAATCAATGATCACATGTAATTATATTTTAGTATTACTACATTTTATGATATTATTTTCATAGATAAATCATGTTTTTATATAGTATTCTTTAATAATATTGAGATTCAACAAATTTCAAAAAAAAATATTAATATTAATATTTAAACATTATAGTTATTACCTAGTTATTAAACATATAATCTTGAATAAGAATAAAAAATTTCAATCATAAATATCAGTTTTATTATATAATATATATTTATATGTAAAAAAATTATAATATGTTTATGTGTTTTGAATATACTGTTTTCTAAAAAAAATTGGTTTTATTTCCCTTTTATAAAAGGTATTAAAAAGAGAGTTTCTATATTTTTTAAAATAAATGTGATAAAATAAAATTTAATTTTTAAATAAGAATTATAAAATTAGCTTATGGTTATTTTTTGGGTTATATAAAGATATATTTTTTGATTTATCTTCAAAAATACTAGTTTTATTCAAGATACACTTTTTATTTAATGAATTCATATGGTTCATTTATTCCATTTTTTTAGAAGAATTTTTTTTATAAAAATTATATATAAATAAATTTCTAAAATTTTATTTTAATCATTTCCCCATTGAATTTAAATATTAATTTTTTCAATCGTTTGATCATTTTATCCTTGTAAAACTATCTTCTCGTCACATATACACATTTAATTTCAATTAAAATTTATCCACTTGTATGAATATTATTTGGAAAAATGTATTCTATAATTGGAATGAAAATAACTTATGTCAAATTATGATATCATCATTTTTTTAAAAAATGAATAATAAAAATGATAAAAATTAACTATTTCAATGAATGTCAAAACAAGTTTCTTTTGACGTTAAACTGAAAAGAAAAGTGAAAAATAACCAATAAAATTTTACGAAACCTATTTTTTGTAAATATATAACTATTATAAAATGAATATTTAGATAATTATTCAGTATAGGTAATTGTTTCTTTTGAATAATATAGCTACCATAATACGAGTAGCTCAAAGTTGGTATTTATTTTATTTATTTGGGATGTGATATAATGAATCCAATATCAAATGATTGAATTGATTAATAGTCTTGGTGATATAGATATATAGTTGTTACCTTTATTTCATTAGAATAAAATATTATAATTTTTATCAATAATAGCATTATTCCCTCTTTAATATCCATGTATATCACTCATAGTAGGCTTCATTGAATCTAGGGGAAGGAAAATATAAGGATGAGCATTAAATCTTATATACGGTTATGTTGATCCAAAATTATCATGATTCAACATTTATTAATCAATATGGAATTGTAAATAACGAAACATACATTCCATTTAAATAATAACTAGTCTATCATAATAAGATAATTCATAATCAATATTAAATGGTAATTTATTTAAAACACATTCCATTTAATCAATAAATTATGAATCAATTGCTTGGAGAGATAATATCATTATGAAAACATAATGGATAATTATTTATGAATTATTAATGAAGTAAAGTGTTAATTATTATATGCCATGATATCGGGAATCATGATACCTCTACTTCCAATACCATTGAAAAGAAATTTTAATATACTAGTAAAAACCAATTAATTTCAAGCATACTCATTTGCTTCATGATACATATAGATGCATTCAAGGATGTATAATATTGACCCCCACTCATCTCTTGAGAACCAAATCATTCTTCTCATATCGAATTGTCTATTTCATTCATGAACTAGCAATTCATTCCATTAAATATCTATATTGAAAAAGAATATGGAATTATAAATATTTTCTTAGATAAAGAAATAACATTAAATGTATATCACTAAATTTAAAAATGATATAAGGTTTACTTATTGAACTTATCCATGTGATATAATATGTATATCTAGGTGAAATGTATAGTCAAAGTATCACAAGAAAGTGACTATTTCATGGGAATGATAACAACTAAAAAAAAATATATGTGAATTTTTGTACATTCCACTGTAAAAATACATTTACGCCATGACTAAAAATAATAAGGATGTTATTAATACAATAGACACCTATATGACTATGAATAAGGTTTTTCTGATTAAGAATAATAATAAGATGAAAATATCATTAAAAATACTCTCTGGGATATTTTCTACTTCGTTATGAAAAAAATATTAAAAATAAATGTTCCCGAAATATTTTCAAAATTAATATCATAAAAAATTAGTTTTTAAACATATAATGGAAGATTAAAATCATTTTATTTGTCATGATGGATGTAAATTTTTATCACACCGTTAACAATAAAATAATTTTTCCTTTTTTTTGAAATCCATATAATAATTATATTGAAAAAGGAAATAATTTTATATTATATTCATTTTAGAACAAAAAAAATATCTCATAATTGTATTAGTAAATATTTTGAAAAATTGAAAAAATTGAAAATACATATAGAAATCATTATTTTAAAGGAAAACATATTGTTGACCAAAGAGTGAAATGAATTATGATTTTAATAAAATCAATTTATCTGGAAATTTATATACCAAAGAATGGGAAAATGGTAATATTAATTTTATATATAAATAATCATATGTTGAGGATAAAATAAAATTATATTATTAGTCAAATCTCAAATAAAAACCTATCTCAATTTGAATGATATTTTGAAATAAACATGTATAATGATCACACCATTGATATCATAATTAATACATTAATAAAATATGTGTATAATCAGTAAATAATTATAAACAAATGTAAATAAAATATAAGATAACAAATATTCACTATAAAAATAATATTACAATGTCAATGAATTATAATAAGAAATATAACCCCCTAAAATGAAATTATGTAATGAAATTAATTACCATTTTGTAACACTTGAGTCAAATATCAATGGAAAAAATAATTCAATTTAAAACATAAAATACATATATTATTAATTAAAAATGATATCACATATAAAAGGGAATGTATATACACTATATAAAAACATTTGGTGTGTAATAAACAAATGTTCATCAATGAGAGGAAATCAACACCGAATCCCTTACCTCACACTTCGTTTGGATTGAAAATGATTTGAATTGCTATATAGTGGTCAATAAAGTATTAATTAATTATAAAATAACCATAATAATATTTTTAATATCATATAATATCCCGTTATAACATCTTATCTCTCATTAGTTAAAAATGTTTCATTACCCCTTTTATTTAGGGTTCCAACTGAATTATTTTCTCATGTGTGTTTCATCATGAAATATCAATTCCATGTTTATATAATATAGTGAAATAATATATATATATAATAATTAAAATTGAATAATTATAATATTTATATGTCAATTATACTTTTAATACAAAACAATAAAGATGGTTCTGAGAAAATATGTATGTTATGATCATGAAAACGGTAAGTCGTACATACAAATAAGAAACATTTCCAATTTTTAGGGGTTTTTTGGAAATTATATAAGTAATATTCTACATTTTAATAATGATAATAACTTCATAATATTTGTTAAATTCATTTATAAATATAATCAACATTGGTTTTTATGTAATGAGTGTCTCATTACTTCCTGAAGCTGCTAGTCTATACATACATGTACAATATTGTCATCTTTAGGTGTAGGAAATAAAATTATCTTTAATATTTATTATTATAAGAATATCATAATAATATCATTTTTCTGACCGAATTTCTTTATCATTTTTCTTATTACCTTCAACTGTAACTGATAGTGAAAAATGGAACACATAGCTTCGTGGGGAGGTAGTATGTCATAAGGACGAGTTACTTAATCATATCCCCAATGTAATGCAATGTAAAATAATCCATCAAATAATTAAAAAATATTAATAAATAACATATAAATACATTAGATTCATCGTCACTCAATAACAAGAATGTAGGTAATGGAATGAAAAATGACTTCTGAGGTGGTAGTTTTCTATATATATAAATGATGATTTTCTATCTCATTGAGGTGAAGTGGAGATGGTTTTAGTTCATGAAAATAAAATAAAAAATTCAATTATATCTAGGATACAATTTTTATTATATTATCATGTTTTAATCTGTATTTAATGAAGATGAATATTTTATAAAATAAAAAAACTTATATAAAAACCTAACCTATTTTTCATGTGACATTAATTTCTTAACACTGATTGAATTCATAGGATGGATTTCTATGAAAAAATTATGTTTTCTATATAAGGGTAGGGTATTTTTGATGTGGTTTGATAATTTTATTTCTGAAATAATGTATCTTATGTTGTGAATTATAGAGTACAGCGGGTTTCCTTTTATAGGATAGTGAGTGGCACACTAGTAATTTGGGAAAATAAATAGGTCTGCCCACACATTTCACATTGCCCAATGATCACGAATGTTTTATTAATGAGACCATGACATTATAGGATCACAATATAATCATACATTTTATTTAAAATATTAATATATTTTATTTTAACTATTATTAATTTAGCTTAACCAACAGGTAAATCCATTTTTACCACAATAATTGAAAATAAGAATAATTGTTTCCCAATTTACTTTTTTTTAAAAATTATAATAAAATTAATATAAATTATAAAATATTCTAATTCCAAATACTGATTCCATTTCCAAAATTCAATCAAAAAATGTGAAAAATGAAAATTTATAATTAATCATCTAGACCTGATGAGAATTCCAAAGTTCAATGATAGAATATTCAAAAGATAATAATGTGTTTATATTAAAATAAATTAAGAAAATGATTATAATGACAAAAACTGTATTAATATATTTGTTATTGTACATAATTAACATAAAATCTAATTTAAAATATAATTTGACATAATAAATTATATAAAAGTATGGTAAATTTTAAATTAAAATTTTGTATCAGTCACTATTATTCAAAAAATGAAACATTTTAGAAAAATCCCAAAATTTACCATAAGATAATAAAGATATTATAATTTTAGAAATTAATTTCAAATTCAAAAAAATAAATAATATGTAAAAATTAATTTCATATATTTAAAAAAATTTCTAATTAACAATCTATTAGAAAAAAATATAATTTTTAAGAAAACATTTCATTTTTTTTCAGATAATTCATATTTTATTCCTATTAAATAGATAACCATTTAATAAATTTTAATTTGTGTAAAAGATATAATTTGTAATAATTGTAGATCCCCATCACAAAAATCCCAAAACTATGTGTTTAATACATTGAAAATGTGATCAATATTAATCTTATTAAAAGAAGGTTGTATCCATAACACTTATATTTGATAATAAATATCTAATTGTAAAATTTAAAATAAATCATTAAATGCATCATAATTATTATATCAAAACACAATTTTTGAAAATAAAATAAGAATAATATTTCATAACCACAAAAATACATTGACAATTTAATTTCAATATAAGTTTTTACATTGATTACTAGTAAACCATTTGATGATGTAATTGAATAACTTAAGTATATGGTTCTCCACATTTATTACGATAATATGAAAATGTATCCCTAATATTTGATTTATTTACATCCATAATACTAATAATTGATATCTATAAAATAATTTGTTTTATGAAATATCATTCTACACTTTAATCATTTTCCTATTTTATTGAGACAATTTTATTGGAGTATCCACCAACATTATTGACTTGATTGAAATGAATCCTTTATTATTCCATGGTCTCCAAAACCCAATCTCTTATCCAAATCAAAACTTATTTTATTTAGTGATTCCAACAATTGAAAAAAATGCGTACCATTCAAATGATAGGATAATTAATTAGAAATGATCATGATATAATTTTCTCATATCACCCAATGATTATGGATTCACTTAGTAACCACATTATCCTTACTGGTAAATGTCAACATGATTCTGTTGGGTTCCATCCAATTAATAAAATCAAAATATTAGTGTGATATTCTTTCACAGACAAGCCTGTGTGGACCCTGAACTGGTCTCCCAGGCTGCACCATGCTATGTCCGAAGAGGAATTCCCAATCCTCCTGGGATGGTTACAACAATAAAGGGAATCATTAGAGTGACAAGGTAACATGTTCTCATAAATAAAAACGTTTAAACTAACATTGTAATGTAATGGACAACACAAAAACAATTATATAAAATTAGGACAAATTATTATTATTACAATAATGAGAAAGTAAAACAGAAAAAAAACTAAACTGACCAAACCTAAAAACCAACTAACCTTATTTAACGTTATTGATCACTCTATGGCACAACAATCCCAAATCACCCAATGCTATCAGACTCAAGCTGAAACCTTCACATGTGAAAAAAATAGAAGAAGACTATATGGATGAATATTAAATCTCAGTAGGGTATCCCAATATTCTATTCCCAATTAAATTTCATTAAATAAATGAAAATTTCATTTTCCATATTGGAAAAAAATATTTTAATTTGTTTTATGATATGATTCAAAACTACAAAATTTATTTAAAAAATGATGGGTTATTTTACAAAAATTAATATTAGTAACAATTTTCCACGAGATACACCATTAACACAAAAATATTTTTCATGATAGATTATTTAAATAAGGTACACATTAAAATAAAACACACTATCTACTATTTTTTTATCCAAACACTCCATATTCTAACTGTGAATACAATATATCCAATGAGCACTAGAAACCATAATACCCTGATACACTAGTTTTTTGTTTCCCCAAGTTCCGCCTATGCCGTTGTCAAAGTAACCATATAAAATATTGGTTCTCGTGCGCGTGCATCTATTAGGCAACAATAACAATAACCTAGTGGTCCTCAATATCATTATCTTATATTAGTTAGTGTTTTAATCATAAATCTTTCTACATGATACATGGATGAAATAACTCCGTATCAGGTGCATTCAAGTACACGCCTACCAATGTCGACACAAGGGATTCCCTATTTTTTCATAATTGAGTTCCATATGGGATAAAATACACATTTCTCATGAAACTGAATTTTCCAAAAAATACACTCACCAATCATCCCATAAACATGTTTCAAATTTCTTTCACAAATAGTAAAACCCATTACAATATTTTCAAAACAATTTCAAGATGTATAACGATGTCTGGGACATAAAATCCATTTAAAAATTTTTCTTTAAAGACAAACCCCCACAAACTACATATAAAACTATCACCATTTAGTAAATTAATTTAATGGAACATAAAATTCACTCGAATGATACAATAAGTAATATACATGAAATAATTTTTACCAGCAAAATTTTAAACATGCCTTTAAGTATTATTCACAAAAACAACATTTATCAGAGGAACCAATTCTACTGTTTATAAATTGGTGTAAATAAAATTTGAAACAAAAAACAAATTAAATGGACACCATAAAAATTCAGGATATACATTCATGACCCATCCATTTCAATAAAGATTCCAAATAGGAAATTTATTAATAACACATGCCAAAACACCCTAAAACCCATACTAATATCATTATAAACCCCAAAACCTATTTAGAACATGCATGTGGAACCCAAAATCATTGATTCATATTCTATAAATATTTTTCTATTGAAATACCAATCATTTTATATAAAAATGAGGAAACAAAATAGAATCCAAAACTTTCCCAAAATTGAAGAATGCTACATTTAAAAAAACAAATTTTCGAGAAACAAATTAGTTAAATTGATAAATTAGGTTCTAAAAATCACAAAATCTGTGTGAAAGACAAAGGAACATTAGAATGAACACTTGGGGATCTTTTGTAACAAAATAACACTAATTTTTACCAAAAAACACATAAAACCACATTGCACACCAAATAAAGTAATTAAAGGATTATAAAAACCAACTCAGATTGTGTAGTGGGTAAAAATACTCTAAAAAGATGAATCATAAATTAAATTGACTTGTGAAATGTGAAACAAACATCAAAACCATGGAAGAATGGAAACACATAAAAGATATCACATTCCATGTGTTTCTAAATCCTAAACTGATGAAGACCAACCTCAAACAACAATACCCCTATATAAATCATGGGATAATTAAACCCTAGGTCATAGAGAATCGGGGGTTAAGATAAACCCAAGAGAAATTGAAAGGATAATTAAGAGGTAGAATATAAAAGAAGGAAATACATATTGGAAAGTGTTAAACCCTTCATATTCTTTAATATTCACACAAAAAGAAGAAAGGGAGTGTGTTGGAAATACATGGGATACCACATTAGGTCAAGACATAGTAGGGGAAATAAATGCTGGCATAAAAGAGTAGAATAATCACATGGGGAAAACATGGAAAATTATAATTTTTTATTCTTTGAAGGGCCGCACGATTAGTCTACATAGTTTATCAAACCAAACGAAAAACCGTACAGAATCCATGGTATCAAATGCAAAGTTACCCTTATATGGTTGTATACAGTTACCCCAATGTCACCACATGGTTTTGTTCCAACAGAGCATAGCGTACTCTCATGCAAAAAGTTTTATCTTTTTTTCAAAACTACCAAACAAACCTTGGTGTAACTAAGAGGGAATATTTTTAAAATAAGGAAATATAAAACATAACTCCTATCACACATAGAACCTGAGAAGAAAAATAGTATTTCTAACCTACAGTATCAAAAACTGACATATAAAACTAGGTGTGACAATCCTCCCAACAATTAAATCATTCTACCCCGTGGGATGCAATGAAACATTCCCTCTTAAAGTTCAATAGGTAAGGATTCATTAACCACATATTAATTCCTCTCAAGGAAAGGACATCCAATCAACCATCAATAAAATGTAATCATATTGCCAAACAAAACACCATCTCACAACCAATATTCGATAATCAACTGAAGGATCAATCCACTACCTCCAAAACCAATCAAAGAACCACATTGTTGGTTATTCTTCCAATAAACCGAATAATCATCCAAAATAATGATAACTCATGAATGAAATACTTTTGAGGGATGTAGGATGGGGCTCCCCCAACCCAATAAAACAATACTTGAAATGAACGTAAATGAACCCCACATGATCTTGAATCAGGATTCATGTGCACAGGCACACCAAAACTCCCCCATAGAGACCTACCAATGCAATTTATGAGAAACACCACATGAGAATTAATACCATCCACTCCAATATGGAGGGAAAAAATTGGGTAAAAATAATCTCCATAGATAAAAACACCCTCTACTAATCGTGGGGAGGGATGTGGACCCATTCATTGGTCCACTAAAACCACAAAAAAATAAAGAAACTACCCAACACTCTCTACCTAGGAATATGTAACTCCAATAATTCAGCAAATTATCATTGGTGGTATGAATATTTATATTGATCAAAAACCAAATTCCAGGAAGGAATAACCATAGAAACTATAAGATGGGTGAGTTCACCAGACTTTTGGAGATAAGAGGAGGATCACAGTGATAAGAAACCACAATAGAAACACAGAAACTACTTCACCACTATGGTGGGAAAAAGAGATTAGTCATGCTCCCCGCACCTAAGGGTATTTCAAGACTATTTGAAAATCATAACTATGAGGCCTATGGTAATATCATTGATGGTGGACACATATAAGGTTCCTCATTCAAGAGATATGAATCACAACACCCCACAAAGCACACTATCTTAAGCAAAACATCATTACTTAACAGAGACTTAAGGATTTACAAGAACATTCAACATACTCTAAATATGGAGTAAAATGAACAAGGAACATAGTAAAACATACAAATAATTACCATACACTATTGTTATAACCGTTATAATCACCATCATAGGAAGAAACATTAAATCAAGCCCAATCAACTATCTATTTCAATAAATGGGGTGCGAAATTATTCAGATATGTGGATCCCACTTTTGAAATATGAGAATCAATCCTTAGGCAGATCAACTAGAAGTATTTCTAATGGAGAACTATATAATCGCACATAACAACATCCAAAATATAATTGTAAACCCAATGAACATTATTCCATTACTGATTCACCAATAAGATCCCATTTCAAGACATACCAATATTATAACATCCAAATCATGAGGAAGCATTCTGAATAAACAAAACTATTAGGAAATATGAAAAACCAACATCATAACCATCGTTTTATAAATAAATACAAAAAATTTCATCTCAAAACACATCAGAAAAAGAAATATTAAATGGTTAATTATCATACTAAAAAGTTTTTTATCATCGAATCAAACTCCCCTACACATATTTGTAACACCCCGGGAACCCATCCACTATGTCCAACAGGGATTCCATCAACATATCTATATATTCCATGCATGTTTGCACCTATGAAATCACAAAACGATAAAAATTATTTATTTTCAAATAAAAAACATTTAACAAATAAAAAAAATCATGTAACTTCCATTATAACACAAACCACCATGTCAAAAACCATATTTATATTTTTATTGAACAAACAATTTTCCCTTCTTGAAAAAAAAACAACATACATTACATCGAATAATAATTTTCATTTTTTCCAAAATAGTTTCTAGCAACACACAATACTACACTTCATCGACAATCATTGGATTAAAAACTCATTCCCTCACACATAATATATATTCCAAAACAAATATTTTTTTCCAAACTACCCTTTACCCTTTTTAAATATTATCCCATGATTATTTTCATGAATTAATATCAACAAGGACCAAATATTTTTTCATGAAAAATATCAACATTTCAAAACCAATTTATAAAACAAATTCATCAGAATCAAAACATTTCAACAGCCCTAATACATCCCTTTTTTAAAAAATTCATAATAGTCTTTATATAGTTCAGGATTTTTAAAAAAATTATTTCATCAAAACATAAGTTTATAATAATGAAATATAATCTCGTAAAATCATATCCACTTTATACACAAAATATTTTTGATAAAAACCATCATTCAAAAAACATTTCTTATATTAATCATTGTAAACTCGTTTCTACAATACTAAAACAAGTATATTCAATAAAAAACCAAAACTCCATAATGGTCCAATATGCCCACAAAAGGGGAACAAGTGTCAGTATGTGACATGACCATATAGTTGGCATCAATATGACAATAACACCCAAATAGAAAGATCCATATAAGGAATATTCCATAGATCTACATGGATTTTCACGCCCTATGAGATCATGTAGGACATTAGTCTAACTCCCCATGTCGTATACCAATCACTAAAGAATCCCTAGGAACAAAAGAAATAAATAAAATCATGCATTCTAAGGGCAACTAAGGATCAGAATGAGCAAGATTTCATGATTCTATTCCAAAAAAAATCTATCAAGCCCCAAAAATCATACTTAATCTACCATGTAATCACCAAAAAAATAAATGAACTCTCAAAAATATAGTTCTGCTAAGAGTCGACCTACTCTGATAACATTTTTTAGTAACCATCATGAGTCGACACTAAACCAGTCCCTTAGGCCTCTTAGTGACATGTTCAGAGAAGTATTCCCAATCATAACAGGATTGTGGATAGAATAGAGTGGATTAGTAGAGTGAAAAAGTAATTATTTCTCCTAAATAAAAACAATTAAAGAAATTGAAAAATGAAACAGACTTCACAAAAAAATTATATAAAAGATGAACTAAACAATATTTGTACAATAAAGTTAATGTAAATATGATCCAAACAACTCAACCGGCCAAACCTAACAACTATATAACTCTATGTGACCCTTCTATTCACTCTCCCACAAAATTATCCCACATTACCCATAGAAATAATACTCATGATAAAACATGTAAATGGGAAAAAATATAAGAACACTACATGCGTGAGTATTAAAACTCAATTGGTATGCCTGATATTTTATTCATAAATCATATATATTAAATAAAAGAAAAATACATTTAAATTTTTTAAGGTAAATATATAAATGTATTTAATTTCAAACAATATTTCATTATATAAAAGTTATCATACAATAGAATTAGTGTTTTATAAACAATAATTCTAGTAACAATTTTCAAAGATATAAAAATTCATCTGGAAAATGGGTTTCAAGTGGGATTTTTTAAATAATTTAAAGATATAAATAAAACACACAAGATACTGAAGTTTTCATCCAGACACACCATATTCTAACTATGAATAAACTATATCCTATGAGAAGTACTCAATGGAACACCCCTATGCACTAGTTTTTTGTGGGCCCTAGGTATATCATATCTCGTATAAAAGTAGACATAAATAATCCATTCTCAAGAATGAGGAACTAGTAGGGAACCATAACCATAACCTAGATGTCCAGAAAATCATCATTATTCTCTAGTTAGTGTTTTAATCAACAAATTTTCTATGTGAAATAGGTATCAACCCACTCTGAATGATTATCATAATGTTACACATCCACCAACCAAGATTCCCAGGATTCCCTTATTTTGCTAAATTATGTTCTACATGGTAGAAAATACACTTTTAATATGAAAAGTGATTTTAAAAACCATACACACAACAAAAATCCCAAAAACAGGTTTCACATTTCATTCAAGAATCAATAAAAAACATAAAATCTTTATAAAACAATTTTAGGTATTATAAAGTGACTATATCCATAAAATCCATTTAAAAATGAACATTTAATGACAAACGCACACCAATAGAATATTATAATAGCACTATTTAATAAATCAATATCATGTATCCTAAAATTATCTCAAATAATACAACATGAAATATACTTGAAAACAATTTTTATAAGAAAGAAAGAGAATGGTACTATGTGGATTCTTCACAAAAATGACATTTATCAAAGGAACAAATTAGACTATTAATAAAGAGATATAAACTCACTATTTAATTAAATATAACATTTAATTAAAACCCTTAAAAATTCTTGTTATCCATACAAGTCCCATCCATTTCAACGAATATGTCAAACAAGCCATTTATCGAGATGACATGCCAAAACACCCTAAAACCCATACTCATTTCATTATAAAACCGAAAAATGGATTTTAAGCCAATTAATGAATAAAAAAACTGATTCACATGCTGAAATTATTTTTCAAAATCCAAACTAATCATTTTATCTCACCTAGGGAACAAAAAATCTAACGGAGCACTTTCAGAAAAATAATGCATGAATCATTTGTATGACCCCGGGACACCCTGAGAGGGGAATGGTGAATCAGGCTGTCAACTATTTCTTCTTAATGTTGTGGATCTTCTTCCCACATTGTTAAGAACTACTTAAACCTGTATTATGGATTTTATCAGCAATGAAACATTCACATGCAAAGAGATAACACAACAATTTTACTTGGTTCACCAATAAGGGATACGTCCAAGGATCATACGCCAACAAGTTTTCGGACGTACCAAATTACTCTAATATTCACTAGTTGTGGATTACAATTGTTCAGGCATAGTCACTCTGTCTCAGGATCACTGCCTTTACAAAGGTTCGGGGATAGCTCACTGCTTCCCTTGGGTCACTCCCATTGACTCCTCCTAGGTCACTACCCTTGGTGAAGTCACACTCAGTTTATAGATATGAAGGTCTCTTCAATAGATTTGAATTGAAGTTTTTCTCTCATGTTCATCATGAGACTTTTCTTTCATCAGGGGTTAGAGTTGATGCTCTTTTTAGGTCAAACCTCGTTCTTTAGTGAAATGACTAATACACTAGATCTTCTTGTCTTCAATTGCCTGAATCACAACTACTAATGTGATTACTCAATAAATGAAGCTCTACTTACATGGCATTGTCAGAATAATTTCTCCATATATGCATTAGATCATTCATTTATCATTTAGATTTCCTCTTTTATCTCACATTTCACCGAATGTATCAAGCAATCGTTCAGCTCTTGTGCAGCTCTAGAAAGGCAGGCGCACTCCAACAACACCTGGCGCTCCTTTTCTGCCCAGCGTGCAAGTCTCAATATGGCGCGGAAGTCCAAACTGGCGTGCAAGTGACACCAAATTACCTGCGTGGCACTGCCTTCTTGGACTTCAAACATGCGCGACTCACTTTCTTTCTCACCCAAATCACCTTGGGGGCACAACCATCAACTGGCGCGTAACTTCTAAGAGCTATCGTGCAAGTCTCTCCAAAAAACTTGTGCGACTACTCACCACTTGGGGTGACTACTACACTTGCATGAAAAGAGCTCTGATTTTCTCTAAGGGTTGAGCATGTTGGAAATGAGGAGGGGTGGTCCTCTATATATAGGCAACCTGGTCAACCTACGTGGCGGCACGCAAGTCACCCCTCGGCGCGGAAGTCTCGGTGCGCAGCTCATCACCAATGGCCTCTGCTCCGCAACTCACTTGCGCCACCCAGCCAATACTTGCACGACCTTCTTTCCTTTTCCATATTTCGAAGTTGTGTTCTTGAAAAATGATAGGCGTGCAAGTTTCCAATCCTTCTAAGAACCGACGCTCAAGTCTGTTCACGGCGCGCAAGTCACTTGTGCGACCAACCCAACACTCGTGAGACCCTCTTTCCTTTTCTATTTTTCCATGTTCTGATCTTGAAAAATGTATGGCACACATGTTTCCTCTCCATCAAGTACACTGAGTTCAAGTCTCATTTCCAAAACCACTTTTCTTTATTTGTTGATTTTTAGGCCCAAAAATTTGGCAAACACTGGGAAACAGCGCCACCTTGTATCTTCTATTTTTGTCTGCCTTCAGATCATCCATTCCTTTGTTGATGATTCTTGAATAAAAATGGATCATTATATATAGTCTTTGAACTCGACATGCCACCATGGAATCTTCTTTGTTAACAAATTTTTATGTCGTTTGTTTGCTTTGTCAACAAGCACGATCACCTCAAAATCACTTCTTCTTGGTGATATGTATCCTTCAGCAACTCTTATGCTTTTATCACAAACTCCAATATTGTGATATGTATTCTTTGAATGCATAGATTTAGCAACATCATCATCTATGACAATGTGATGTTCATGGCTATCTCAGAATTCCAATCCCCGCACGACCATCTTATAATTCCAATCATTTTCACATTGTCGTCTTCATCAACCGTCATGATCTACTTCATGCAAACCATATGATTCAATTTGTCCAGAATTATCTTGCATGGTTCTCATGCAATCATGAGTAATTGCATGGTCTTCATCAAAAACCCATGGTTCTCGTGCAATAATCAGGAATTGCATGGTCTTCATCAAAACCGATGGTTCTCATGGAATAAGGAGGAATTGCATGGTCTTCATCCAAAAACCTCATTCTTCATTAATCATCCTGAGATGGATTACACCTCACATTCATCATTGTTTTAAATAATGTATCACCTTTGACACATGTTCTTTGAACTTATGATCAGTACAACAACCGTCTGAATTTCCATTCCTCCATTTCATTGGAGTACTTCTTGACCTCCTTCATTTTGATCTTCATTGACAACTATTGACAAAAAATACAACCTTATACACAAAGTGGTTCCAACAACATTTAATAAAAGAAATTATATTTAAATTAAAAAAGTTATAAGACCAAATTTAATGCCAATAATTTATTTAAATTGGTAAAAAGGTTATAAAAATCACAAACCAGGTGTGAATGATAAGATAATATTTATACAAACACTTCTTGAACACTTTTATAAAAAATAAAAACTATATTCCATAAAACAAGGAATAAACACCATATTGTACACCAAATAAATCAATTGATGTCTTATAAAAAATAAAATTAATATTTAGAAGGTAAAAATACATTGTAAAATTTGAAACATAAATAAAAAAGAAATGTTCCATGGGAAACCAACATCAAAACCGTGGAAGAATAAAAACACACACCTGATATCACCTTCTTATGGTTTATAAATGCTAAACCTATGAATACAAGACATAAACAAACAAAACTGATATAAAAAATCATGGTATTATAGAAACCTTGGTTGTGAGTGAAATAGGTTGAAGAGAAACCCAAGATAATTTAGAATAAGAAGTAAGAGGGAGTGGAGAAGAGAAAATAACCCACATTGAAAATTAGTAAACCCTACATATTCATTTATATCTACACCAATAATGAAGGGGAAAGGATTTGGATTCCATGGATGACCTCATTATTATTAGATGCAAGAGGGTAATGAAATTTGGGAGTAAAATATGGTAACATTACTAAAGGGAAAAACATTTAAAAATATAATTTCCTATTCTAGGCAGGGCCGCTTGATTTTTTAAACAATATGCCAAACCATTTGACAACCATGGGGTCGACCTGACTATTACCCCTATGTGGTCTCATGGAAATCATTCAGTCATGTTGTGGTTTTATACCTACCTCACGGTTTCCACTAATTCACCTAATGGATGACCACCAACTCTGTTTAGAGCCTTTTACTGCATTAATATAACTATTTTCAGAAAAAATATCATATTAATCAAAGGGAATCCCATATGAAATGATTAAAAAAATAAAATAATACAACACATTAAACCCATCACTCTTGACACCTGAAATGATGGATGATATTTCCAAATAACTAGATCAAATATCAATATTTATAAATGTGTTGTGACATAAACAATATCTATAGTTCGAGAACCATATGTTTATTTATAGTAGTTCAAAATCATGAAAAATTATTTCTAGAAAAACACATCTTAGTATGGACTATTTTTATGTTCCAGGTAAAATTTTGGTCAATCATATTTCACCCAATTATGAGTTATTACCCCTATGTATATTTCTTTATAATCCACAATCACATGTTGTATCTACATTGGGAAGTATTTCTAGGAAAATAATCATAATTTCAATCTTAAAAAAATATTATTATATTATTCTATATAAATACTCAATGTCTATCATAATGATATGATCCCTAGTATATGTTTTCATAAATATAGTTTAAAATGATTATATTAAACATCCTATAAAATAAACTATATCAAATCCAACACTAGTATCCTGGAGCCAATGTCTTCTGTATTAAATTGAAAAAATATTATAGGAATGGATTCCTTAAAGGAAAAATATTTTATTATTTATAGTAAAAAATACACAAACTAGAGTGTTCTATTTCATTTTAAAAAACAAATTACAAAAAAAAATTAAGAGGATAATTATTCCCCCTATAATATACTTTTACGACAAACATAAAACACTTCAAGGAATAATGGGGATATGAAAAGAAGTAATTGTCAGCTCAACTTATATATATAAGTTATGTGAAATGAAAGATATCATGAGTCGATAAAGAATAAACAATATAGAATTGAAAACAATTAACACACATTCTATTTAATAAACAACATGTATATTATAACGAGATAAGTAATAATCAAAATGTAATAGTAAATAACTGAAATCACATTGTATTTAATCAATAAATTAAGAATAAATTTAATCAACAAACAACATAATTAAATGAATATAAAAAATAGCAATGAATATATTCTTAATGAAGGAAATTATAAACCATTAGATTACATGATATCACCCATCATGATATAACTACCATTATGACCTCAAATTGGATAGTTTAATCAATAGATAAAAACCTGAATAATGATTTTTTTCCAATGCATCTCATGTACCATAAAAATTCATTATGGGGGGAATATAAAAACAATAACTACCCATCACGTCATGTGTGAATCATTACACATATATTGATTTATCATATAACTTCATGAATCAATAAGACATATCATTAAATATCAATGTCATATAATGAATATGGATTTATCAATATTTACTATGATAAGAAAAACATTAAATGTAGAACAAATTTTTAAAAAATAATATGATTTTTATGTTATTCAAATATAACTGATAAATAATATGTTTATTTTAGGAAATTTTTATATCCAATGATAATATAAATGTGAAATTATAAATTGAATAATAATGACCACATTAATGAATTAATAATTTTGATTTATATAACATTCATTGAAAAATGATAGTTATCTATTCATTGGAATAATAATGTTGGTTTCAATGAAACATATATAACTATTAGAGTAATAATAATGTGTTTTTTCATTAATTAATAGAAAAACCATATAAATATCATCAAAACATTCTTTTAAAAATTATCCATTTTATTTTTAAAATAAAATATAAAACGTAATTTTCAAAAAATGTTTAAAAATAGTATATGAAAATTATTTGATAAAATTATTACTGATTATTTAAAGAAATTTATTGATTGTGATGATAGGATAATACATTAAGGGTTTACATAATAACCTAGTGCTTCTATTAACTTTTTTTGTAAAATACAATTATTTATTGCTTTTTAAATGACATGGAGAGACCTCTAAAAAAATTAAAAATTAAAAATTGAAAAAAAAATCATAAAATTAATTTAAACCAATTTAATTTTTTAAAAAACATTTATAAAAATAATTCTTTTAGTAAAAATAAATTGATTACCAGTTGAAGTGAAATATATAATTGGATTTTATTAAATCATTCTTAATCATAAAGACCTAAATAGTTTGAACATAGAAAAATTATATTAAAATATCACTAATAACTAGAGGATAATAAAATAAAATGGGATTATTAGACAAATATTAAATAATAGTAAATCTCGATTTGAATGTTTTTGTGATATAGTCTTATATAATGATCATAATATAGATATGGGGACTATTTAATTAAATGAATATATTTCAAAACTATAAATACAAATTAAGATTGTAAAAAATACATATTATAATAAAAATTTATTAGAAGCATAATCAAATTATATCCAAAATTATAATATGAAAATATAACCTAATGAAAATAAATTAAGCTTTGAAATTATTTTCCACATGGAATTTATTATTCCAATTATACATGTATTATATAATTCAAATTTAAACATAAAATACAATTTATTGTTAATGAATCATTATATTCAATGTCAAATAGTAATTATAAAACATATATAATTTCAATTGGAGAATGACATAAAAATGTGCATCAATGAAATTAAACTAAGAAAAAATCTATTACCATAGGATTTCATTTGCGTGAACATAATTCAACTCCAATAAAATATTTAAAAAAAATTATTTATTTATAAAATTACTATATTAAAAATTATTTGTCATATGTGAACTTTTTATGCAATATAATCACTTGATCATTAATAATCATTCATAATTACGATAAATTGGGTGTAAATTGTCTTATATTCTAATATATGTTTCATATTGAAAGAAAAATTTAATGGGAATATTATATAGATCCAGATGGAGGTTCAGGAAGTATAATATCACTCCCTCATCGATGATGTCATTTAGGGTTTATCATCGGTCATCGATTTCAATCACTTTCTTAGCATTGTCATTCTTCTCCCTCTCAACTGCTCTACAACTACTTCTCCATCTACTTCTATAGATCTATCTTCATCAGTGGATCCATATTTGATAGATGAGGTTTAGAACAAATTAGTTGTGGTGAAGTTGTATTTTCCATTATTGGATCCAGATCCGGCCAAATGATCGATGGTGGTTCCCTCTACATCGACATCAGTGGTTCCCTCTTTCTATGCTAGACTTAATTCATTGGTTGTGGTGATGTGATCTATGGATGCATCGAGATATAATTTTTCAGATATTTCTATATCTTCTTAATGCTTTCAATGATCTAATGTTTTTCAATATGTTGAGTTCTGGGATTTTTGGATACCATATGATGTTTCAACAGCGATGGGAACTATGGATGTGATCTGGGAAACATAGATGGAGTCACTAGGTGATGATTTTCTAGGTACTAAATTTTATTTTGATGTAAAGAAGAAACAAATTTCATTTTAGAATCTAGATGGATCCCATTATTTCTCTTAGTTAATGGACTTCCTGTAACATCCCAGGTATATAAATTATATTACATTCTAATGTTTATCAATATTTGTGAATAAAATGTTAATATTACTTTAAAGGGAATGATATGCTTGATGGCGTACCCAATACACAGCAACGAGTTTCTTTGAAATCTTACGTTGCACACTAATAATATAATAATATTATAATAGTTAACTCCTAGCCGTTGTAATGGAGAGAATGAACAGAAATAACTACAAAATTATTACACATGTTTGTTAAATATTTTTACATTTATCCAATAAATGTTAGAGGCTTAAAATCCAAATGAATCTAATTTAAAAATAAATACTTAATATTTTTAAAAGATTATTTTACAACCTTTTGATGGGAAACCTTTTTTATATATTAATTTTGACAAATTTATAAGCTCTATTTGTCAAAATAAACTCATTCATTATTATTGGGACATTCAAATTTACTTTGGTTAAATTTTTGGTATGTTTCTGACATTGTTCATTTTTTTAATGAATACTGAAAAAATACTGAATTTTACATCAAAACTACTTTTTCATCTAATTTAAATATATGGTTAGATTATATTTTTAATTGGTTCTAAATTTTAATTGGAATTTATTTTTACCATTTAATCCAACAGTGGTCATTGGAATTATTTTCACTTTGAAATTGGACTTAAACTAGTGTTAATATTTTAATTGATATTATTTCTTAAAAACACACTATTTGTTTTGATAGCTGGAATGAATTATTAAATTAATTAATATAACTTATATATTTTAACTTTTTAAAATACATATCATTTTTGAATTCAGAACATCAAATATTTCTTAGGGTGAATTTTTGGTATTTTTCTAAAAAACATTAATTTTTGATGAATAGTGAAACCACTAAGTGGTAGTTAAAGAAACTGATTTTTCGTTTAAACAAAAATTTACCACTTATGTGATTTGATTTTCAAAAATATGACATAAATGGTTTTCATTAGAAAGTAAAATGTGGTTCAATGATATTAAAATATTTTTTGGTGAATAGTAACTTTTATGTTTTATTAATCGCGATTAAAGGTAATTATTGTAATTTAAGGTAAAGATAATATTATAAAAATAATAAATGACCTGGAAACATTTCCTACCCTTATTGGATGAGTCGGGGCCAACAAAGACAATCCATGGGTCAACTTGGGGACCCCATGGAGCCACTTTGGTTGGAAAATGACATTAATAACTTTTTATTTAAAGATAAAATTAAAATTTCACAAACATGTATTATTTTACTAAAAAAAATTACATGGGGTTATACAATTCATATTTTTTATGATAAATAATAATTAGAAATATAAAAATATTTCCTAATTCATGATATTTTTTTTATAATTTTTGGACATTAAATAAATTAGTTTAATTATCACACCGTGATGATGCAATGATTACCTCATAAATGAATGATTTAAATAAAATGAGAATATTGGCTGAAATATAAGTCATAAACATGTCACAAACCAATTCGATGTGTGTCATTCGAATCCTTATCACCTTGGCCTCAAACATTATCTTTTTGGATCCTTTGAAATCTGAAAATCATTTTATATTAAAGTAATAGTTTATAACTTTCCAAGAGTGCCCCTCCTCTTTTCTTATAAAAGGCTCCCACCTCTACCACCAAAGCCACACATCTCAAGCCTTTGGCTCAGCCAAACTTTGCTCATTTCATCTCTAAACACCCCTATCGTCATCATTGAAGCCTCACCTTTGGAAGAATTCTCTTCAATAAACCCATTTGGTTCAATCCAAGAGGAGTTACCCGATATATAGGTAATTTCTTCACTTGTGTTCTTTTCTTTTGATTTGCTTCTCCAAACCCCTAAACTTTTTTTTCATTCTATTGTAATAACACCAGTGTCTTCAATATACCAGGATGTTGTTATATTATGTATTATAGCTACACTTACATACACCTCCATCTAATGGTTAAAGAACATATTGTTTCTATGGATGGCGAATTACTGCCTTACGAAACGATGATTATTCAATCTTCTATTAACGCATTTCATGGTGGCCATTATGATGTCACTATATTTTATATATGATATATATGGTATTTATGTTTCCCGTATGATTCTGTATTTTATATTTAAAACATACCTTAATGCTTTTCATGTTGTGCAATTGCGATAATTTTATATGAGGAAGTGTGGACGATCGCCCCCTCAAGTGATGTGACACGTTAATGAAATGCATGGAATGTATAAAGAATGAAACTAATGAACATATGTGACCTATAAAACATATATATTATACTATAATTATATTATATTTGTCTCTCAATTATTTTTAATTCCATTAATATGACAAAGAAATGAATGTAGCATGCATGCATACGTACGGCCTACCATCTCCATAAACGGTGCATTTCATTTCTTTTTATCTCCAAATGTTATGGAATATTATAAAATGACTATGTACTGGATATATATGATATTTAAATCATTAATACTATTCTGGATATGATTTACATATAACTACATGAACAATCATTTTCAACCAAGTTCATTTTTTACTCATGAACCAAACATCAACAAAAACGTCTGATATGATCTCACATTATTAACCAATTATTATAACATTGTAATATGTGATATGAACTGAATAATAATCTTTAAAAGAGAACCTTAATAAATTATAAATTGAACAAAGTTTATTATTTTGGAATATAAGGAAATGAACAAGACAAGTAAGACTTGAGGTAAGGGATCCGACCTCTCTCTTTCTTTTCAAGTACCCTCTATTATGCCATTTTCTTTATGCTCTAAGTTCTAATGTTGGATGATTTTATTTAATATTCACATTAATTTAATTTTTATTTTCATATTATGAGTTACCTCCTCTTACTATCATCAATTCATTTTAAGAATTTTTATGTGGCACCGTTAGGCTGCAGAAATTTCGTAAGGCATCCCACCTCTCTCTTTCTTTTTAAGTACTCTTTTTTAGGTAACTTACTTAAGATCCTCTCTCATATGTTGGGGGATGTTATTTTATATTCCTCTTTCTGAAAATTTTATGTTAATATTATGAGAGATCCTATTTTATCTCATCAATTCATTTTTGGATGTTTTATGTGGCGCCGTTAGGCTGCCAAATTTTCATAAGGGGATTTTCATCTCACTTTTTCTTCCAATTAGATTCATGCTAAATTGGCCACTATTTACTTTTTTGTGGTGTATTTACTGCCCATTATATTACTATTTGTATAATATAATCTCATTTATGGGTAGTTACATGTTCATTGTATGACCCTTCTATCATGCGGTATACGTTTCGAATGTTTCCCAAATCTGTAAGGGAACCTTTCACACTCCTCTTTATAAAAGAATTATTTTGTTATGTCATTTAATTTACATATTATTATGTTGGGATATGTTTTTATATATCCTTATTGTAGAATATCTTATGACCAAGTGATGAGATACCATTTTCTCTCACATCAACTCAATTTCTGAATTTTAAAGTGACACCGTTAGGTTGTCGAATTTTAACAAGGGAACTTTTTAACCCAATTTCAATTTCATTGGGTTCAACATGTAGTTATTGAATATTCCATATTTTGAATATGTTTTAATGAACTTTTGTTGTTCTACACTTAATATCCACTTATTTTGGTTATGTTTATTTTTGTCACACAAAATTTTGAGATTGATTTATCCTTAATTTAAGGATACATTATTTATAAGGGATTTCATCTCATTTTACATTTCTATTAAGACTTCATTGTTGTTATGCAACAATTAACCCTAATAGGGTGTATATAATGTCCTTTGTAATATTATATCATGAATCCATTTATTCTTATTATATTATAAAGTCCTGATTAAATTTTATTTCTCAATTATTATATTCAAGTGTCTCTAAATTTGGTAAAAACCCTTTAACTAAAATATCGCTTTAAATGTTTTAATGATTTGTTCTTATTAATATCCATGTTTTCAAAATGGTTTTAATTATTTTTTTATATGTATATCAATGGTTTAAAATGTTAAAATCTTCAAGGTGGTATGGGACTCTATTATTCAAATATCTATTTATTAAATGTTTTAAATGGTTTTGAAAATGGTTTTTAGAATGGATTCATTATTTCAATATCTTAAAATGTTATATTGTTATTACAATGTGGCAATTTTATATTTACATTATACATAAGTTATGTGATATTATTATGTTATGCTTCTTGGCAATTTTTTATGAAGGAGGGTGGTTCCGTGATAAACTAAGGGTGGGTGAGCCAGATATAGATCTCCAATGCATTGGGTAATGCGAAGGGGTTAAACGTTAATGTTTCTCAGAAGAGATTGAGGGAATATACTGTGATGGTTATTCCAAATGTAACCATTAGGGTTACTCCCTACGTAAGAATGTTATGAATTCCTCATGTTAACTTTATGTCTTATGATTTCTAAGAGTTATTCATAAATCATATGATTTCATGAGGTATGTTAACGTGATTATGTTTTATGAGTAAAGTATGATTTCATTGATTCTTATGTATACATGTACTAATGTTTCCTTTCTGAATTTTTATATCCCTTACTGAGATTTTTATATTCTTCCCAAGATTTTGAAATGTTTTTCACTGGTCAAGGAAAGTTACATGATATGATGATAGTGTCAAGGAAGTGTGAGGAACGAATCCATGTTTTATTTTAAATATGTTTCCATTGATGGGAAAAAAATACTATATTTTATGTAACCACTTTGTCAAAATTTGGAATGGAATGCATGATTTATGATCTATGTCTCTAAAACTATAATCCTCAAAATATCCTCAATTTTTATTCTTGAAATAACTCAATATTAAGTAAGGATTATGGTCGGGTCCTTATATTTGGTATCAAAGGTCGGTATAGATAACTTTATAGGTTAGAGTGTTGTTTAAGCATAAGTGACAACTTATGTATATCAACAATGGTTATTATATTAAATAGTGTCATTGTTATTTTTGAAGGTTGGAATGAGTTTGAGATAACATGGATAACTATATCTTTATGTTTATCTTCCACTTTAGTACAAGATGATTTTGTTGATATACTCACACTGACCTTTTTGGTTTCAGTAAAAGGATGGATATAGCAGGCACCAAAGTGACAATGGGTTAGAAGGAAACTGTGGTTGTTCTCTGATTAAGAGACTAGATGAAATGGGTGATTCAATGAGAAATCTCGTGGTTATTCTAAAACAACTATCAGGAGTCATGATCAACCACTTGAACCACAGTGAGTTCTCTAATTTCTCTTGTACGAGAGAACCAACTCAATTTGGAAGTTCCTTTGATAATTATAAAGGTAACCATTAGGGTTTATATGATCCTTACTTTTTAGATAATTATGGGTTACTATATGTTAGGATGGAAGATGAAAGGCATGAGTTAAAATTGAGGTTAAATTATTTATGATTATTTCTGAAGATTTTATCTCTTATTGGGGAATGATTTAAGAATTATATAGTTTTGGAAAAAGGACAACACGTAGCCTGTGTGACAACCCATCACGTCAGACAAAGCTGTGGGAATCAAACCAACAACCAAAGTGTGACTGGTATTTATCACCTACCACTAGAATACGTGAAGTTCCTGGTTATTTTGACTAATTATTTTTTGTTTAGATGATTTTATAAAACAAGAGTAGGTTTAATTTGGGTAATCTATAGAAATTATTAACATATCATGGAGGATATGTGATTAGGATAATTACTTTTCAATATGTGACTTTAAGAGAAACTGATGTTATTTGGAGATAAATGTTAATTGTTACCTTTGGAGACTATGTGATTAAATCCTTTAAATATTTGGGTTTCAATCATAGATGGGTTTACCTTGAAGAATATTATGGACAAATTTTTTATTAAATGGTCTTCGTTGAACTTAGCGTTTAGTTTGAAAAATTTTAGGGATTAGGAGTAGTTTTTCTTTTTGAAATAAAAATTCCCTTTTGGGTATTATCTGACCTCGTATTAAACTTTTTGGTTTGGTTTTGGTTGAGATCTAAACACATGGGAAATATAATTCTCTTTTTTGGATTATGTGATTCTCAAGAAGTTGATTATAGTACTCTTAATGCGAACAAGTCTTCCTAAATACTCATCTTTTGGAGAAAGTATGAGTTTGATTAGGGAATCTAGTAAAATATTAAAGTCTATGTAACAAGTAACTATGCTTCTTTATGATTAAGTTAAGATCAAAAATAAATTCCTCAATGAAGAGTAACTTAAAACAAAAATTTTTTCTGTTAACCTTTCATACTGGGGAATCGAATACTATTTAGCCCATCATAAATATGTGATTTTCTTGTGGTTAACTTTCTCCAAGACATGTTTACTAGCACTCTCCATCAGAACATGAGCACTTTTTTTCTACTCCATATCCTTATTTTCATATGTGTAATCCTAGTATGGGTTAACTCGGGTGACCTTTCTACTTCTTTTCCTTTATTTTAATGTGATAGTTTTACTGACTCTTTTTCCGATGTGGGACTTTCGATGAAGTTTCCAAGCCCAATTTTGAAATTGCGAGGACGAAATTCCCAAAAGGGGGAAGGATGTAACATCCCTGGTAAATAAATAATATTAAATTCTAATTTTTATCAATACTTGTGAATAAAATGTTAATATTACTTTAAAGGGAATACTATACTTGATGGCGTAACCAATATGCAACAACGAGTTTCTTTGAAATCTTACGCAACACACTAATAATATAATAATATTATAATAGTTAACGCCTAGCCGTTGTAATGGCGGGAATGAACATAAATAACTAAAAAATTATTACATATGTTTGATTAATATTTTTACATTTATACAATAAATGTTAGAGGCTTAAAATCCAAATGAATCCAATTTTAAGAATAAATACTCTAATATTTTTAAAGGATTGGTTTACCACCTTCTAATGGAGATCTTTTATTAAATCTAACTTTTTACAATTTTATAAGCACTATTATTTTACAATAAACTTATTCTTTATTATGGGGACATTGAAATTTACTTTGGTTAAATTTTTTTTTGTTTCTGACATTGTTCATTTTTTTAATGAATAGTGAAACAATCTTGCATTTTACATCAAAAATTCTTTTTCATCTAATTTAAATATATGGTTAGATTATATTTTTAATTTGTTTTAAAGTGTAATTGGAATATATGTTTACCATTTAATCCAATATTGGTCATTGGAATTAATTTCACTTTGAAATTTGACTTAAACTAGTGTCAATCTTTTAATAGATATTGTTTCTTAAAAACACACTATTTGTTTTGACAGTGGGAATGAATTATTAAATTAATTAATGACACTTATATATTTTTAATTTTGTAAATTAGACATCATTTTGGAATTCGGAATATCAAATATAGCTTAAGGTGAATTTTTGGTATTTTTTTTGAAAAACATCAATTTTTAATGAATAGTGAAACCACTAAGTGGTAGTTAAAGAAAATGATTTTTTAATTAAATGAAATGTTACCACTTCAATGATTTGATTTTTAAAAATCTGACATAAATGGTTTTAATTTAGAAATAGAATTTGGTTCAATGAAATTAAACTAATTTTTTGGTGAATGGTATCTTTTATGTTTTATTAATCACGAGTAAAGGTAATTAGTGTGATTTAAGGTAAAGATAATGTTATAATAATATGAAATGACCTTGAACCACGTCCTACCCTTATTGGATGAGTCATGTCCGACCTAGAAAATTCATGGGTCAACTTGGGGACCCCATGAAGCCACTTTGGGTGGAAAATTACATTAATAACTTTTTATTTAAAGTTAAAATTAAAATGTCACAAACATGTATTGTTTTACTAAAAAAAACTTATACATGGGGTAATACAAGTCATATTTTTTACTATAAATATTCATTATAAATAAAAAAAAATTATTACATCATGATATTTTTTTTATAATTTTTAGACATTATATAAATTAGTTAAATTATGACACAGTGATGATGCAGTGATTACCTCTTAAATGACCGATTTAATTAAAATGAGAAGATTGGGTGAAATATAAGTCTTACACATGTCACAAACCTATTGTATGGGTGTATTTTGAAACATTTTCACCTTAGACACAAAATATATTCTTTCGGGAACTTTTAAATCCTAAAATCATTTTATAATAAAGTAATAATTTATAACTTTCCAAGAGTTCCCCTCCTCTTCTCTTATAAATGGCCCCCACCTCTACCACCTTAACCACACCTCTCAAGCCTTTTTCTCAGCCAAACCCTGGAAATTTCATCTCTACACATCCCTATCTTAATCATTTAAGCCTCACCTTTTTCATTATGCACTTCAAGTAACCATTTTGGTTCAAACCAAGAGGAGTTACCCGATTTAAAGGTAACGTCTTCACTTGTGTTCTTTTGTTTTATTTTCCTTATCCAAACCCCTAAACACTTTTTATTCCTTCATTTTGTAACAAAAACAGTATCTTCAATATACTAGGATGTTTTATGTTAAGGATTCGATCTACACTTACACACACCTCGGTCTAATGGTTAAAGAACATATTGTTTTTGTGGATGGCGAATTACTGCCTCACGAAACGATTATTGTTCAATCTTCTCTTAACACCTTTCATGGTGGTCATTATGTTGTCACTGTATCTTATATATGATATATATGGTATTTATGTTTCCAATATTCTTCTTTATTTTATATTTAAAACATACCTTAACGCTTTTCATGTTGTGCAATTGCGATAATTTCATACGAAGAAGTGTGGACTACCGCCCCCTCAAGTGATGTGACTCGTTCAGGAAATAAATGGAATGTATAAAGAAAGAAACAAATGAAATTATGTGAACTTTAAAACATATATATTATACAGGAATTATGATATTTATATCTCTAAATTATTTTTAATTCCTTTAATATAACAATGAAATGAAAGTAGCGTGCATGCGTACTTACGGCCTACCGTCTCCATGAACGGTGCATTTCATTTCTTTTTATCTCAAAATGTTATGGAATAGTATAAAATGAATACGTAATGGATATATATGATATTTGAATCATTAATACTATTATGGAGATGATTTACTTACAACTACATGGACAATCATTTTCAATCAAGTTCATTTTTGACTCATGTACCAAACATCGCCAAAAATGTCTGATATGAACTCACATTTTTAGCCAATTATTATAAAATTGTAATATGTGATATGAACGGAATAATAATTTTTAAAGGATATAATTAAGAAACTATAAATATACCAATGTTTATTATTTTGTAATATAAGAAATGAACAAGACAAGTCGGACTTGAGGTAAGGGATCTGATCACTCTCTTTCTTTTCATGTACCAACATTTTTGTCATTTCATTTATGATCCATGTTCTTATATCGAAGGATTTTCTTTAATATTCACCATATAGTAATTTGTGTTTTAATATGATGAGTTAACCCCTCTTACTCTCATCAATTCATTTTAATAATTTTTATGTGCCACCGTTAGGCTGCCGAATTTTCGTAAGGTATCATACCTCTCCCTTTCTTGTTAAGTACTCTTTTTTATGTAACTTAATTTAAGTTCCTCTTTATTATTTTGGGGGATTTTATTTTATATTCCTCTTGATGTAAATTTTATTTTTATATGATGAGAGACCCTATTTTATCTCATCGATGCATTTTCGGATGTTTTATGTGGCGCTGTTAGGTTGCCGAATTTTCATAAGGGGATTTTCATCTCAATTTTTATTCCTGTGAGATTCATGCTACATTGGACACTATTTACTTTTGTGTGGTGTATGTACATCCCATTAATTTACTATTCGTATAATATACTCTCATTTATGGGTAGTTACATCTTTATTCTATGACCCTTCTTTCATGGGGTGTACGTTTCGAAAGTTTCCCTAATCGGTAAGGGAACCATTCACACTCCTCTTTTTAAAAGACTTATTTTGTTATGTCTTTTAATTTACATATTATTATGTTGGTACATGTTCTTATATATACTTATTGATGTATATTTTATGTACAAGTGATGAGATACCATTTTCTCTCTCATCGCCTCATTTTCTGAAATTTAAAGTGACGCTGTTAGGTTGTCAAATTTTACCAAGGGAACTTTTTAACCCAATTTCGATTTCTTTGGGTTAAACATGTAGTTATTGAATATTTCATCCTTTGAAGATGTGTGAATGAAATTTTATTGTTCTAGACCTAATATCCGCTTATATTGGGTGTGTTTATATTTGTCACACATAATTTTGAGATTGATTTATCCTTAATTTAATGATACATTCTTTATAAGGGATTTCATCTCATTTTACATTTCTATTGAGACTTCATTGTTGTTATGAACTGATTCACTATTATAGGGTGTATATACTTTTGTTTGGAATATAATATCATGAATCCATTTATTATCATGATATTATAAAGTTCTGATAAAATGTTATTCCTCAATTATTGTATTCAAGTGTCTTTAATTTTTGTAAAAACCCCTTAAATAAAATATCGATTTAAATGTTTAAATGATTTGTTCTTATTAATATCCATGTTTTCAAAATGGTTTTAAGGATTTATTTAAATGGATATTAATGGTTTAGAATGATAAAATCTTCAAGGTGGTATGGGACACTTTGATTCAAAAATATCATTATTAATTGTTTTAAATGGTTTTGAAAATGGTTGTTAGAATGGAATCATTATTTCAATATCTTAAAATGTTATATTGTTATTATAATGTGGAAATGTTATCTTTACTTTATACCTAAGTTATGTGATATGATTATTTTATGGTTCTTGGTCATTGTTTAAGAAGACGGCTGGTTCTGTGATAAACTGAGGGCGAGTGAGCCCAATATAGCTCTCTAATGAATTGGGTAACGCAAAGGTGTAAATGTTAAGGTTTCTCCGATGATATTAAGGTAATATACTATGATGGGTATTCCAAATGTAACCATGAGGGTTACTCTCTACGTAATAATGTTATGAATTCCTCATGTTACCTTTATGTCTTAAGATTTATATGAGTTATTAATAAATCTTATGATTTATTGAGGTATGTTAATGTGCTTATGTTTTATGAGTAAATTATGATCTCATAGATTCTTATGTATACATGTACTAATATTTACTTTCTGAATTTTTATATCCTTTACTGAGCTTTTTATTCTCATCTCATGTTTTTGAAATGTTTTTCACAGGTCAAGGGAAAGGTACATGATATGATGATAGTGTCAAATAAGTGTCAAGAAAGAATCCATGTTTTATTTTAAATATGTTTCCGTTGATGGGGAAAAATGAATACTATATTTAATGTACAAACGTTGTTTAAATGTGGAATGTAATGCATGATTTATGATCTAATTCTCTATTACTATAAACCTGAAAATATCCTCAATTTGTATTCTTGAAATAACTCAAGATTAAGTAATTTTTAAGGACAGGTCCTTATAGTTGGTATCAAAGGTCAGTTTAAATAACATTAGAGGTTAGAGTGTTGTTCAAGAATAAGTGACAAGTTATGTATAACCACAATAGTTATTATATTAGATAGTGTCATTGTAATTTTAGAAGGTTGTAATGAGTTTGAGATAACTTGGAAAAGTATATCTTAGTGTTTGTCTTCCTCTTTTGTACATGATGATTTTTTTGAAATACTCACACTGACCTTTTTGGTTTTAGTAAATGGATGGATCTATCAGGCACCAAAGTGACAATGGGCTTGAAGGAAACTGTGGTGGTTCTCTGATTAAGAAACTGGATGAAATGGGGGATTTAATGAGAAATCTCATGGTTATTCTAAAACAACTATCAGGAGATATGATCAACCACTTGAACCACAGTGAGTTCACTAATGCCACTTGTACGAGAGAACCAACTCAATGTGGAAGTTCCTGTGATAATTATAAAGGTAACCATTATGGTTTATATGATCTTTACTTTTGAGGTAATTATGGGTTACTGTATGTTATAATGTAATTTGAAAGGCATGAGGTAAAATTGAGGTTAAATTATGTTATGGTTATTTTTGAAGATTTTATCTCTTATTGGTGAATGTTTTAAGAATAATATAGTTTTGGAAAAATAAAAACACGCAGACCGTGTGACAACCCATTGCGTCGGACAAAGCTGTGGGAATCAAACCCACAACCAAAGTGCGACTGGTATTTATCGCCTACCCCTGGACAATGTGATGTCCCTGGTTAGTTTGACTAATTTTCTTTAGTTTAGATGATTTAATGAATCAAGAGTAAGTTTATTTTCGGTTATCTATGGAAATTATTAACCTATCATGGAGGATATGTGATTAGGTTAATTACTTTTCAATATGATACTTTAAGAGTAACTGATGTTATTTGGAGATAAATGTTAATTTGTACCTTGGAAGACTATCTGATTAAATATTTAAAATATTTGGGTTTCAATATTAGATGTTTTTACCTTTAATAATTTTATGGACAAACTACTTATGAAATGGTCTTCGTTGAACCTTGGGTTTAGTTTGACAAATTTTGGAGATTAGGAGTAGTTTTTATTTTTGTAAAAAAAATATACCATTTGTGTATTATATGACCTCATACTAAACATTTTGGTTTTGTTTTGTTTGAGATCTAAAGACATGGGAAATATATAGTTCTGTTTTGCTGATTACGTGATTCTCAAGAAGTTGATTATAGTACTCTTAATGCGAACATGTCTTCCTAAATACTCGTCTTTTGGAGAAAATATGAGTTTGATTAAGGAATCTAGTAAAAGATGAAATTCTACGTGAGAAGTAAATATGTTTCGTTATGATTTAGTTAATATGAAAAATAAATTCCTCAATGAAGAGTAACATAAAAGAAAAATGTTGTATGTTAACATTTCCTACTAGGGAATCGAATACCGTTTAACCCAGCACAAGTTTGTGATTTTCTTTTGGTTAAATTTCAAATATACATGTTTACTATCACTCTCCATCAGAACATGACCTTTTTTTATCACCTCCATATCCATATTTTCATACATGGAATCCTATTATGGGTTATCTTGGGTGAACGTTGTACTTCTCTCCCTTTCTTTTAAAGTGATAGTTTTACTGACTCTTGTTCCGATGTGGGACTTTCAATGAAGTTTCCAAGCCCAATTTTGAAATTGAGAGGGCGCAATTCCCAAAAGGGGGGAAGGATGTAACATCCCAGGTAAATAAAAAATATTACATTCTAATGTTTATCAATATTTTTGAATAAAATGATAATATTACTTTAAAGGGAATGCTATTCTTGATGGCGTACCCAATACGCAACAACGAGTTTCTTTGAAATCTTATATTGCACAATGATAATATAATAATATTATAATAGTTAACGCCTAGCCATTGTAATGGCATGAATGAACAGGAATAACTACAAAATGATTAAATATTTTTGTTAAATATTTTTACATTTATCCAATTAATGTTAGAGGCTTAAAATCCAAATGAATCCAATTTTAAGAATAAATACTCTAATATTTTTAAAAGACTGTTTTACCGCCTTTTGAGGGTGTACCATTTTTATATATAACAGTTGACAATTTTATAATCTCTATTTTGTAAAAATAAACTTATTCTTTATGATTGGGACATTCAAATTTATTTGGTTAAATTTTTGGTATATTTTTGACGTTGTTCATTTTTTTAATGAATAGTGGAAAAATACTACGTTTTACATCAAAACTGATTTTTCATCAAATTTAAATGTATGGTTAGATTTTATTTTTAATTGGTTTTAAAGAGTAATTGTAATACTTTTTTTACCATTTAATCTAATAGTGGTCATTGGAATTAATTTCACTTTGAAATTGGACTTAAACTAGTGTCAATCTTTTAATAGATATTGTTTCTTTAAAACACGCTATTTGTTTTGACATCGGGAATGAATTATTAAATAAATTAATGCAAGTTATATATTTTGAATTTTTTAAACTAGACATCATTTTTGAATTCAGAATTTCAAATATATCTTAGTGTAAATTTTTGGTATTTTTCTAAAAAACTACAATTTTTTGATGAATAGTGAAACCACTAAGTGGTAGTTAAAGAAAATGATTTTTGATTTAAATGAAACATTACCACTTCTGTGATTTTATTTTCAAAAATCCAACATAAATGGTTGTCATTAGGAAGTAAAATGTTGTTCAATGAGATTAAAATAAATTTTTGGTGAATAGTAACATTTATGTTTTATTAATCACGATTGAAGTTAATTAGTGTAATTTAGGGTAAATATAATGTTATAATAATATGAAATGACCATGAAACATGTCTAGACCTTATTTTATGAGTCATGTACGACCAGTAAAATCCATGGCTCAACTTGGGGACCCCATGGAGCCACTTCGGTTGGAAAATGACATTAATAACTTTTTATTTCCACTTAAAATTAAAATGTCACAAACATGTATTGTTTTACTAAAACAATTTTTACATGGGGATATACAAGTGATATTTTTTACTATAAATATTAATTAGAAATATAAAAATATTTAATACATTAGGATAAATTTTTTATAATTTTTGGACAATTTATAAATTAGTTTATTTATGACACCGTGATGATACAGTGATTACCTCATAAATGAACGATTTAAATAATGTGAAAAGATATGGTGAAATCTAAGTCTTAAACTTTTCACAAACATATTTTATGGGTGGATTTCGAAACCTTATCACCTTATACTCAACATATATCCTTTTGGGACCTTTTAAATCGTAAAATCATTTTATAATAAAGTAATAGTTTATACCTTTCCAAGAGTGCCCTTCCTCTTCTCTTAGGAAAGGCCTCCACCTCGACCACCTTAGCCACACCTCTCAAGCCTTTGTCTCAGCCACCCCATGCCCATTTAATCTCTACACATCAATCTATTCATCATTGAAGCCTCACCTTTGGAATAATTCTCTTCAAGAAACCCTTTTGGTTCAAACCAATAGGAGTTACCCGATTTAAAGGTAATGTCTTCATTTTTGTTCTTTTGTTATATTTTTCTTCTCCAAACCCCTAAACTTTTTTTCCTTTATTTTGTAACCACACCAGTATCTCCAATAAAAGAGGATGTTTTTATGTTAATTACTAGAGCTAAACTTACACAAACCTCTGTCTAATGGTTAAAGAACATACTGTTTCTATGGATGGAGAATTACTGCCTCACGAAATGATGATTGTTCAATCTTCTCTTAACACCATTCATGGGGGCCATTATGATGTCACTTTATTTTATATATGATATATATGGTATTTAGTTTCCCCATATGCTTCTTTATTTTATATTTAAAACATACCTTAATGCTTTTCATGTTGTGCAATTGCCATAATTTCTTATGAGGAAGTGTGGACTACCGCTCTCTCAAGTGATGTGACTCTTTCATGAAATACATGAAATGTATAAAGAATGAAACTAATGAACATATGTGACCTAAAAAACATTTATATTTTACTTTAATTATAATATATTTATCTGTCAATTATATTTATTTCCATTAATATGACAATGAAATGATAGTAGTGTTCATGCATACGTACGGCCTACCGTCTCCATGAACGGTGCATTTCATTTCTTTTTATCTCCAAATGTTATGGAATAGTATAAAATGAATATGTACTGGATATATATGATATTTAAATCAATAATACTATTCTGGATATGATTTACTTATAAATAAATGGATAATCATTTTCAAACAAGTTCATTTTTGACTCATGTACCAAACATCGACAAAAAATCTGATATGAACTCACATTATTAACCAATTATTATAACATCGTAATATGTGATATGAACTGAGTAATAATATTTAATGGACGACTTTAAGCAATTATAAATTTACCAAAGTTTATTATTCAGGAATATACTGAAACGAACAAGACAAGTCGGACATGAGGTATGGGATCCGACCTCTTTTTTTTCAAGTAACCTCTTGTATGTCATTTCATTTATGCTCCATGTTCTTATGTTGGAGGATTTTATTTCACATTCACCATAATGTAATTTGTAGTTTCATATGATTAGTTACCCCCTCTTACTCTCATCAATTCATTTTTATAATTTTTTTGTGGCGTCGTTAGGCTACCGAATTTTCGTAAGGGATCCTACCTCTCTCTTTCTTTTTAAGTACTCTTATTTATGTAACTGACTTTAAGCACCTCTTTCTTATATTGGGGGACGTTATTTTATATTCCTATTTTTTTAAATTTTATTTTAGTATGATTAGAGACCCTATTTTATCTCATAAATTCATTTTTGGAAGTTTTATGTGGCGCCGTTAGGCTGCCGAATTTTCATAAGGGGATTTTCATCTGACTATTTATTCCTGTGAGATTCATGCTACATTGGCCACTATTTACTTTTTTGTGGTGTATTTACTCCCCATTATTTTACTATTTTTAAAATATAATCTCATTTATGGATATTTACATCTTCATTGTATGACCCTTCTGTCATGGGGTGTACGTTTCGTAAGTTTCTCAAATCGGTAAGGGAACCTTTGACACTCCTCTTTTTAAAAGACTTATTTTGTTATGTTTTTTAATTTACATATTATTATTTTGGGATATGTTCTTCTATATCCTTATTTTTGTATATTTAATGTCCATGTGATGAGATACCATTTCACTCTCATCAGCTCATTTTTTTAATTTTAATGTGACACCGTTAGGTTGTCGAATTTTACCAAGGGAACTTTTTAACCCAATTTCGATTTCATTGGGTTCAACATGTAGTTATTGAATATGTCATCTTTTGAATATGTTTTAAGGACCATTTATTGTTTTACACTTAATATCCACTTATATTGGGTGTGTTTATATTTTCACACATAATTTTGAGATTGATTTATCCTTAATTTAAGGATACCTTCTTTATAAGGGATTTCATCTCATTTTACATTTCTACTGAGACTTGATTGTTTTTATGCACCAATTCACTATTATATTGTTTATAAACGGTACTTTGGAATATTATATCATGAATCCATTTATTCTCATGATATTATAATGTTATAATTAAATGTTATTCCTCAATTATTGTATGCAAGTGTCTCTAATTTTGATAAAAACTCATTAACTAAAATATCACTTTAAATGTTTTAATGATTTGTTCTCATTAATATCCATGTTTTCAAAATGGTTTTAAGTATTTATTTATATGGATATTAATGGTTTAAAATGTTAAAAGGTTCAAGGTTGTATGGGACACTTTGATTCAAAAATCTCTTTATTAAATGTTTTAAATGGTTTTGAAAATAGTTTTTAGAATGGATTCATTATTTCAATATCTTAAAATGTTATATTGTTATTACAATGTGGGAATGTTATATTTCTTTTATTCATAAGTAATGTGATATGATTATGTTATGGTTCTTGGGAATTTTTTATGAAGACAGGTGGTTCCGTGATAAACTACGGGCGGGTGAGCCCGATATAGCTCTCCAATTCATTGGGTAATGCGAAGGGGTTAAACGTTAAGGTTTCTCTGAGAGATTTAGGGAATGTACTGTGATGGGTATTCCAAACGTAACCATGATGGTTACTCCCTACGTAAGAATGTTATGAATGCCTCATGTTACCTTTATGTCTTATTATTTCTATGATTTATTCATAAATCTTATGATTTCATGAGGTATGTTAACGTTCTTATGAATTATGAGTAAATTATGATTTCATTGATTCTTATGTATACATGTACTAATGTTTCCTTTCAAAAAATTTATATCCCTTACTGATATTTTTATGATCATCCCATGTTTTTGAAATGTTTTTCATAGGTCAATGGAAAGGTACATGATATGATGATAGTGTCAAGGAAGTGTCAAGAAAGAATCCATGTATTATTTTAAATATGTTTTTGATGATGGGGAAAAAATTATTACTATCTTGTATGTAACCACATTGTTTAAATGTGGAATGTAATGCATGCTTTATGATCTAATTCTCTAAAACTCTAAACCTGAAAATATCTTCAATTTTTATTCTTGAAATAACCCAAGATTAAGTAAGGTTTAAGGTCGAGTCCTTATAATTCTCTCCTAGTAAAATTATTCATAAGGGTTTATTTTCACATGTTGGGGCCAATCCTATATCATTTATTGAAATAATTTCAACTTGAAAAAATTCATTGATTTCATGCATTGTTATTCAAAATGGTTCAAAAAAATTGATTCATGATGATTTAATTTGTACCATCTCACTTTTTTGGGTATTTTATAACTGGATGTGTGTCTCTCTTGGTCAATGATTTTATCATTTCATATGTCCATCAGTTGACTTGAAACTTCATTCAGGGGGCATTGGGACACTATTTTTGGTTTCTGGGTGGCTCCACATACATGAATGGTCTCTAGATAATAATATATCACATGTCATTAATTATTTTACACCAATTTAGATTCATCTTCATGGAATCAATTGTATCCATTGGCATACAAAGATCATTCATAAAATTGTAACAACAATTTGGAATACTATTCATATTGACAAAAAGACCAAGGATGTCCAATTTGGTCACATCATCAGGATGTCGGACGACGCTGACCTCATCTCGTCTATGATTGACAAGGTAACCATGCATACTTATTTTGATGATATTCAAATTGAATATGAGTATGAACAGAAATACACTTTTATGCAATAAATGTATGATTGTTGTGAATTATTTAGAGAAATTTTAGAATAATGTTTCATGTGAGAAATGTTATATGAGAGCACATCAATCAAATCAATATTTAAGGTAGTAAATTGTGAATTATTCATTATTTTAAAAGGTTAATGTATCAATTATAGTGTATACTTTAATATTTTCTAATGTGTTGATTGCTGGGAATTATAATTCCGATGTTTCTCACCTGAAAGGAAAATGATTACTATTGTATACGACTCTAGAGGGAGCTCAGTGTGGCCCCATTAATACTCATGATGACTTGTGTTAAGAGGTCATATCACTTTATGACATGCCTACATGGTCTCTGGGATTGCTGATCTTCAATTCCCAGTAGGTTTATTTCTTCAATCAAAAAGTTACACAAAAATATGTTTATTATTATTACTAAATCTAGAAGATCTTTTAGTCAGAATATTTATCTAAGTAATGGGAAAATGATTTTAAGAATGAAATATGGATTGATAGACACCCTTATAGGTATTTAGGCTGTGGTGGACATACATTTTACCAGTATTAAATCTTTTTTGTCAATGCATTGATGCATAATAGTGAATGTTTCCCCTCTCAATGAGGGGAAAACATAAGGATTATTCTAATCATCTTTGGACTATCCCAACACGACCATCTTCTAAGGTATCACAGAAAGAGGATGCAGATATCATCAATATTTTCAATCAAGATAAGTCCCAATATGAGTTGTGGGTTGAAGGTATTTTTTATGATGGAAATTATATCATGTATGGTGATATGTAATCCTATTTTTGTTGGATGGAAGAAATTATCTCTATTTGTCCACATAATTCACACTCCTCAACTCTTTCTATTTTTAATAAATAGACATATTTCTTTATTATTATTATATTTTCATGATATATAGATATATAATAGAATGAATAATAATAATGACCTTTTTATCATATTTATATATAAAATATACTTTTAAGGTTATCATGATTGCTCGATTTTTTATAAAAGAATTATGTTATCATAATAGAGATGGTCACCCATATGTACCCATGAGTAACATTTGAATTTTTGAAAGATCGCTATGGAATGAATGTATGTAATTTTTTTACTTTTGAAAAATGATAATAATATTATATTACTTCTTCATATATACTAATATATATCATTAATGATTTGGTAATGAAATGAGAGTTATAATGCTTCGTGAAGGTGGTAGTACACATGTATAGAAACGATGTTGACAACATAAAATTTTATAACGAAAATGATATTTTATATTTTAATTGTAATTAAATTATCATTAATATCATAATTATTATATTTTATATCTTATATTCATTAACATTATTCTTAATTCCTTTATTTTTATATATTATTTGCAAAAACATATCATCACCCCCCGAGTAACTAGTTGGCCATCCACATGAGTGACATTATCATATCCCCAAATGATAGGTGTGAATTATATAGTTACACTATATGTATATTTATTTAATAAATAATATATATATGTATATATAATTTTTATAGATCACCATATCAAACAATGAATGTTGTTGATAGACAAATGACATTAGATCACATCGTAGTGGTTTGTCATTCATGCGAAAAATGATTTTGTAATCCATTAGATGTAAATGGAGATGCTTTTATTTCACTTATATAAATTAGAAACATCTCAGTATATGAATTAAATTAATTATATTATGTCATCATGGTTTATAAATATTTTATATATGTTGAGGAAAAAATAAAATAAAAATATCATTGAATAATGTTACATATTTTTTTCATGTAAACTCTTTTGGACAGTAGAAAACCCCTTCTCAAATTGGAATTATAAATAAAATAATACATTAAGGATTGGAAGATGAATTTTTGGATGTTATTTCTCTGTGGTTCGGTTGATCCGAAATGGTTTGAAGGTGTGATGATGAGATGAGACGGTGTTTCCACTTATAATTAAGGTGTGTGGTACTCTAGTATTATTTTATAAGAAAATTGTGTTACCACTATTTTCAAATAAAAAGGGACAAAAATAAATTATTTTAAAGAATTATATATCATAGGTCATAAATATATCCCTATGATCTAGTTGAAAATATTTTCAATGTTATTTTTAGGCTTATAATTTTATGTTAAGAAACCCATAAATCCAAATTTACCATTACAAAAATATTTAATTACATGTATTTCATTTTTAATTTGGTTAAAAAAAATTATATTTTCAATTAAAAAATTTATAAAATATGATTTTTCAAAATATGGAACCCCTTTTTACAATTTTTGTTCATATAAATGATAATATTTACTTTTAAACGAACCATATATATATATAATGATGAAAAAACGTTTCAAGAATGAAAAATTGAAATTCATATAAAATATTAATATCAAAATTTAATTAGGTATTTATTAAAATCACAGAAATTAGATTAAATGATATTAAATTTATCTATTCTACATTAAAGGATAATTAAATATATTTTTAGAATTCAACTCTGGATTACATTAATATGTTTTAATTTTTTATAATATTCTGGTTATAGTTATTTTGTAGAGATACATGTAGTGATTCCAATGACAATTTTTTATTAAGGATTATTTTGGTAGTTTTTCATTTTTGTTGTTTGTTTGTACAATTTGATGGATAAACTTCTAGAAGGTGGTAACACACAGACAAATCTAAGAGGGTAATTTATTTCAACATCATGTATAATTGAAAACCAAAATACTAAATGGTAATAAAAATCCACTAAGGTAAAAATATATATAATATTTTGAATAAATTAAATCTATGATATATAATTAAATGTACACAATAATGAGTTATCGTGTTCTATATGAAACAACAAAAGTATTCGATATCATGCATTACACACAATACTGAGTCTTGCTAAATACTATTTTTATTATAATTTAAAATTTTAATGACAACCTAGACATGAACATAGAATTTATGAATTGAATTAAGAAACCATGAAAATATATTTTATAATTCATTGGTTTCTATTTAATAAGAAATTAATATAAAAATCAATTGAATATAAAGTAATTTTTTTAAAAAATAATTTTATGATAAAAAAGATGAATTTTCAATATAAGGTAAACATAATTACTATTGGGGAATGTTAGTAATGGAATATATAATTATAATTTTAATAATTTTTATGGACATTAATATTATATTTTTTATAGGAATAATATAAGAACAAATAAAATTTTATGTCTGAAAATATATATACTTTTGAAGGTTATTTTGGTTCCTTTTATTGGCACTCAAACATTAAACTAAATTTAGAAATATAGTAAAAATAAAATTTCAAAATAAAATTTATTTTTAATAGTAGAATGTTAAAATATTAATAAGGTTATATTATGGAATTTTTTGCTTATGTTTCATATTTTGAGGAATAGTGATACTTTTTTACTTTTAATTGAATACTATTTTTCCTTATATATTTTTATATAAATAAATTATATTTTTATTTTTTATGATATTTAGTTAAATTAATATCAATTATTCAATTTAAGTTTATTTGAACCAATTTTAAAATAAATGTTATAAAAAAATATTTCAATATTTTGGACATTTTCAGTGTCAAATTTTTCTTTCTCGCCCCATTTGTAGGATAAATTTTAAATTAATTTATTCCAAATAATTGATTTTTTTCTAAAAATTGATTAAATATTTTGAATAATAATTATTTTAAATTATTAGTAAGTTCATCTTTTTTTAAAAAAAATCATTATTTAATGACCATAAAAAATTAAAGCGCAGAAGACAAAAATTAGATTAATATGGGACTAAAACATAAAAAAAAGTGTCAAAAATACCCATAGGAATGTTAAAAACAATTTTCATTACTTATGTATACCTTTTACATCCTTTGATATAATTTAGTTCATTATTGGGTGTAGATCGTGTAAGGGATACCGCCCAATATTGTTTATCATTTTATATTTACATGACTACCACACCTCCTCCACTATTAAAAGGTACTCAGTTCCACCAGTTATTAATAACTACCAGTCAATTTCACTCATCCAAAATCAACAAAAATAATAAACCAAAATCCATTACATAATCATATAATCCCCATATTTGGCCTGAATAGAAACAAAAACTTCATTTGGTATTAACCAAATGGAGTTACCAGAAAATGAGGTAATGTTCATCAATTGGTAATTTTGTTTTGTTTCATTCTATACAACTTAAATTATTATTATGTCATGGTTATGTAATAACAACAAAAGTAAATATATACTGAGATTATTTTATTTCAATGATATTTAGTGCACTAACACACACTACCATCATGTTGGATAAAAAATCAATATTTGTGTGTAAACTAGAGTATCACCTTGTTTACTAATGTTGTTCATTCTACCATTACCATCATCCATTTTTCAAAATAACAACATATTAATAGATTACATTATATTATATATATATATATATATTATAATTATAATTTCATTATGATTCATAAAATTTAATATAAAAAATACCTTCATTCTTTCAATTTTTTATAAATATGATCGCATTGTTTTTGGACATGAGGAGCTCCTCCTCCTTGAAGAAATTTTATTTTTTCATGCTATAAGTGAAATTTATTTAGTATTTTTTTATTTAAAAAAAATTTAATTATATAAAATAAATATGTTTCTATTAGTATAAATATATTTATACTTATCAAATAATATTCATTATTTTAAAATAAAAATTAATAGGAAATATCATTTTTACATAAATATGTCCTACCTTCTCCATGAAAAAAGTAATTTTCTTACAATCAAAAAACATTATGGATTATAATAATACACACATACCAAATATTTATGATATTTAAATCATATTTTACATTATATAGTTGATTAAATCGTTTTATAATACAAAAGGAACAAAAAGAAAATGTCAAATCATACTCAAAAAATAAGGCAATTAACACTCAAAATAATAAAATAATGACATATTATTAACAAATAATTTATAAAATATTATAAAAAACCATTTGTTGTAGTTTAATTATGTGAAATTTTATTTAATAATTAAATAATTTAAAAACCCCATCATTTTATAGTTTAAAACCATTCCACAAAAATGAAGAGTATGGTACATGATTTTCATCTAACTTTTTACACATGGGTGACAAATGTCATAATATCCACATATATATCTTGTGTGATTTATACACATCAAATTTTATATATTATATATATAATTATTTTATATTCATTTTATTTTATGTTTTGTATTCTTTTTTTGGTTTACTGATTAATATGTAACCATATTTTCAATGGTATTCCAAGTCTCATTTTTATTATTGCATGACATGTCCAATATTCCATTGTAGTGTTCATTAAATGATGTATATACTCCCCCATTTCATTTAATACGATAATTAACTAATATTTCAAGTAAATATATGTTTTAAATTTAATTTTCATATCCAAGGGGATTATAATTGAAAATTAGCAAGGGGTAAATATTATATTTGTAATCATACATTATTTTGTTATTGTTAAATTTATCTTTAAAAAATCAATTAATATTGATAATTTTCCATTTGATATCACATTTATTTTTTTGTCTATTTTTGTTTGTAAATTTTTTCATTCATTGGTTAATCGTATTGCATTTTATACATGGTATGTACATTTAAATTATTTTATTATCTAGAGAAATACTGGTAAATCTATATCCTTTACTCAACGAAGATATTTGACAGTGATCATTATTCATTATTAAAACAAAATATTCAATATATAGGGAATTATTTTGATATGTAACACATGGTTGGGTCCTAGATATATATATATATCCACTTGATTCATTTGTAATCTAATGAGATGAATCATTTGGTAAGTCATATGGGTTTTTCATAATTGTTATAAATCGTCTTTTAAAAGTTCTTGATGGTAAAGGTATAATGTCCCTAGAAAAAAATAAAATCCAATAATTATAAATTTCATTGTTTTATATTTAGTTATTATATATCAATTTTATTTTTAATTTTACATAATCTATAGATTTATTTCATTCTATGTGTAATGAATAAATTGCATGTGTTTTAGTTTTTTTATTCTATATTTATTTCCCCTAATCTAGTTATATTAATATAAGTTTGGTTCAATTATTTACCTATCCATGTTGATTACGATCAATGATTCATTACATATTATATATTACATTACATTAGTAAGACTCTGATATTTTCCTTATTTTGTTTCCATTACCAATGATATAAGGATGAAATCTTTGAATGGTCATTCATGGATTATGTATATTTCTTTATATTGTGATTCATATTTTATTTTCCAATTACCAATATAATATGGGTATCATTTATGGTTTTCTAATTAACAATGTAATATGGTTTTCTAAAACCACTAAACTGATAGGCCCTTTAATATTTGATTCCATGTAATCATTAAAATGTAATAATTAAGGAATTTTCTATGGGCATTAAGGGTTTGGATGTAATTTTTGGTTTTACAATATTCATTGTATAATCCTTGAAATCTATATTTTGGAAATCATAGATTATTGAAGGTAAACCTAAGAAAGAAATTGGGTATAGGTGTATAGTAACAACCCAAATAAACCATGTTTATATTAATTATATTTTCTACACATAAATCATTCTATTGAAATTTATTATTTTACATGTTTGGGGAATATAAATTTTGATTCATAATTTAATGATCTAATTTAGTGTTTCATTTCATTAATAAATTTCACCAAGTATAAGGAATGTGTATTTCACAAATGGAATTGATATGATGTGTAGTACGTATCATTTTTTTTATGGTATTAATCCATTATTTTGAATGGGAAATAGTGTCTTTATCATTTTCATCGTGCGAGGACATAGAATTGTGTTTTCAAAAAATGCTATATATTTATCTACATCTAATGGATTTGATAAAAAGTAGTATAAGAAGAGTATGGAAGAGTAAAAAATATATAATGGGATGAATGGAATGATATATTTTTTATATGTGATAATTGTGCGAAGAAACACCCCAGTACATTCATAAAAGGAATTAGAGTGACATACTATTATAGAGGGAAATTTGATTGTTATTTTTATTTTCCATGTAAGAAAATGTTTTCTAATATAAAACACATATACTAAAACAATATAGGGCATCATACAAATAAATTCCATAATAATTAAAGAAATATTACTCAAAACAAGTTAATATAATATAGAGAATAATATGTTATTATAAAAAACAAATGTCCACTAATTATAGTAAATCTATATATGGATCTAATAAATATATCCTAAATGTCATTTCTTGATGTGGTCTCCATCATATTATTTAATAATATATATATGAATTTTATTATATAAATATTTCATCAAGGATTTGAGATCATATTTTGAATGGTTCCAAGAAATGTGGGTTTTCACCTAGTTAATCTTTTTATGGAAAACCCTTGGTTGACAGAATGATAAATTTTAATTTCATCATCATGTTGATATAATGATGCTTCGATATTGATTATATTTATTTGTATAATGTCAATTTAATATTATGATCTTTCTTATAACTGGTCTATAGTATTTTCTATTATAATATATGGAATGTAGATAAAGAAACTATTTATAAAACGATTCACGTTAAATGTTGAATGCGATTTTATAGATTATTTTTTAAATTCACCATTTTATGAAACCTCTTTAATAAAAATAAGTTTTAATTGTAAAATAAAATAAAAAAGGGTTTCATTTTTCTTTTATTAAAATATTATATATGTATTTTTCCTTATATTTATATGGGGAATATATTCCTCAACTCTTGGAAATGGGTTTCAAAAAAAAATATTGTCGTTATTTTGATGATATCAATGTATTTATTCACACCACTGGTTTATGGATTTTTCATTAAAAAACGTTCTCATAAACATGTTCTCTATCCCTCACCTTATGAATATAAGAATCATATTTACTTTCAATGTTCATTTCCCACTTATGTTATCAAATTGAAAATCCTAGTATTAGGGTGACCCTAAAATTTCATTTTCCCTATTATTAATATGGAGTGATTTTTACCATATTTATGTTTTTTAGATTTTTAATATTTCTTTTGGGAATATCAATCTCTCGATCACTGTGATGATGTTCAATCCACGAGGATGCAATTTATTTTACGTGGGGAGAATATAACACCCCAAAAATTCTATAATAATATTTTTTATATAATAGTATCTATGACACGCAAAAATATCATATAATGAAATATAACATCAAGATAATTTAAAATATATTTAATATTTTAAATAATATATGTATATTATAATGTGATAGATTCCTAGAACACTGAGTTAACATTAATTATATTCAACAATGATTTTCTTGATACCATACATTACACACAAGAATGATTCACAAATAATGTTATTAATATTGTTATTTAAATTGGAAATTTCTTAGTATGAATCAAATTAGAGGTTGTTAATAGTTTTATAAAAACTATGAAAATATATGGTTGACTTATTTTATTCGAATTAATTACAAATTAATATAAATACTAATTTAATATTATGGAAATAATTTAATAATTTACTTTTTTATGCTCACAATAGAGTTTTTTATTAATAAAATAAATTAGTTAATGTGGATAAAATATATTACTGAATAATATTATGTATAAATTAAAAAAGTAAATTTTACTTTCATCCAATAAATTTTATAGGTATATTGTACGAATATATCTAATTTTATTCATAAAAACAACAGTTTTCTAAAATAAAATTTGTACCTTCTTAAATCAAAATTATTTATATGTATTTTTAAAATATAATATTTCATATACATAAGAATTAATAAAAAAATTTAATGTATAATTTTAACAAATTATAGGTGTTAATTTTATTTAATTTTTTATGATGTTTAATTTTTGATGAATTATGAGAAATACTAAATTGTTTATGGACAATTCATTTTCATTTATTTATTTTTATTAGAAAATTATATTAAAACTTGTTATTAAACTATATTTTGATCAATAATAAATATTATAATGAAATATGGGTCATTAGAACAAATTTAAAATTGAATTTGGGTATACAAACATTAATTACTTTTTTATATTTTCAATTAAAAAACAAAATTTATCATTATATTCAGGGGATGTGTTTTAAATTTATTTCATCCAATTTTTTATTTTATTTTTTTAAAATGGATTTATTAATTTTAATAATAATATTTTATAATGTATAATATGTTAAAATATATTATTTACCAATAAAATTAATGAATATAATTTAAATTAATTACAAGGATTTAGAAAACAATATCATAACTGCCGACCAAAAAATAATCCAAAATGAAAAAATGACATTGAAAAATGTATAAAAACTATTTTCTGCAAATTTTCAAAAAAATGAAACCCTTTTTATTTAATTTGGTTTATTATTTGATACATGTGATATAAATGAAACCTCCCAATAGTGTTTACCTTTTTTTATATTCGTTATTACCACTCCACATCCACTATAACAAAACTCACACCCTCACTTATTCACACCACTAAATCCCATTTAGTGTACATAATCATACCCAATAAGCATCATAAAAAAACACCCTAATCCTAGAATCCTATCATTGGGTATAAATCCAACTAATAGGCTTGTGTTTTAATCCAAAAGGTGTTACCTGATAATTGGTCCACATTGTTCAATGGTAACTTTTAATTCGTTTTGTTATATACTGATTTCATTATTCATGTATCATTATTACATAATCTACATAGTATAATAAATAAAAATACATATTTATATAATTTTTACCACATAAAACCACATAAACATCCATCAAATGGGATATAAAATAACTATTCAGTTTTACAACAGACTAACTCATCACGAACTGATGTCATTCATTCTTCTATTACCATCATTCATGGTCGGAAATAATGATGAATTTGTAGTTTATATGTTATTTATATAATATATATATAATGTGTTTATTAAAATGGTATTTTTATATAACATATACATTAATGATTTATATTTTTTGGAATGTGATAACATTGTTGGTGTTCGTGTGGACTACCGCCACCTTAAATAAATTTTATTCATTCACCCTATACATGGAATTATAAAACGATTATTTTAATAAAAATTTGTCAAATATAATTAATAGATATGATTCAAAAAATCCAATATAATATATATATATATCATTTAATTTTTTTCTTTTATACTACAATAAAATGGAAAAAATGTTCAGGTGTTTGTAAGATCTACCATCTCAGTGAACAATGTATTTCATTTCCAATAACTAAACATTATGGACTAAAATAAATAAATATATCTTTAATATATATCATATATATATAATGAAATTATTTTTATTATTAAATCAATATTTACCTAATAGGAACAAAATTAACAAATCAAAACAAACCCAGAAAAATAGGAAATTTACGCCATAAAAATTGAAAATAATGGAATATTATTAACAAAAAGGTTATAATATATTTTAGAAGGAAAATTTATGGTATTATATATAGTAAAATGGTTATATTATAATTAATAAACTAAATATATCCATTATAGTGTTGTATATATTGCATCGAACCAAAAGTGATTGTAAGTTATGGTATTATCATCTGACTTTTTACACCTATGAGATAAATGTCATAATAACCACATACTTCTTTTTTATGGTTTATATACTACCCCCATTGACATATTACATATTTATTAATTATATATATATGTTAATTATATTTTTAATTGATGGTTAATCATTTTTATGTTTCTCATTTACATGTTGCCATATTTTTAAGTGGATTTCTATTCTCATTTTTATTACTGCTAGACCTATGCTTTATTCACCACTTGATTCTTTTTATAGTGAATATAATAACACATTTTAATTTAATAATATTATTAAATCAGTTTTAATGTTCTTACATGTTTCCAATTGTACTAACTCTTCCAAATGGGGTTGATTGGAAAAATACTAGGTGGTAGATGATTTCATTATAATCTAACTCTCTTTTTTGATTATACACATTCTTTATAAACAATAACTTCCATTTATGAACATTACTAAAAAAAATTATTATAGATATCCATACTCTAATTTCATTTTAATAATTTATGTATAAACAATAATAAATTTTTATAAATTTTTGTACTTTACAATTATTTGGTTAACTATGGAAATACTGTAAAATCAAAATATTTTTCTCAATACAGATATTTGAAAATAACCATTTTTTATAAATTAAATAGAATATTATTTATTTATTTATTTAATTGGTCAATCATTAGAGTGGTGTCTAAATATTATAAATATAACCTTGATGTATTAATAGTCTCATGGGACTAAATATTTCTATAATCAGTTGGTTTTATACCCAATAGGTTATAATTTATCTCGTAAAAGGTCAATTTGTTTATAGTGACATGTACCTATCAAACATGATGCTTAAAAATAAGTAATTTATTAAATATATATTGAATTATTATTTATTAACTAAATTTAATATCTTACATTTTTTATAGGTGGTAAATCAATCTATATTTATTCATTAAATTTAATATTATTTGTTAGTTTCATTTTTATATTGATTTCATACTTATAGAGTTAGATATATGTAGTGTGTATTCATTTATTTACCATTACATGTATATTAGGATCATTGGTTCATTAATAATACTTCTATAATAACATGTATGGAGAATCTGATATCATCTTTATTTTGTGTCTTTTCCCTAGGATATGAGGAATAATTTTTGTAATGAGATTTCAAGGATATTGTCAATTTAATTTAAATGTGTATAAATTTAAATTTTGTACCTCCCTATGTAATTCTTGAATCATTTATGTAATATGGGGTTCCAAAATAACTAGATAAATATTTTTTCAGGATTTAATTTCATCACATCATGAAAATAAAATAAAGTGTGGCACTGAAATAGATCATTATGTTTTGGGGAATTATGAAGGTAATGGATGAGGGTCTTCCATGTTATTTTTGGATTTAATCGATTAAAACACATGAAATGTTCCCATATTGGAATAAACAATGTGATTTACCTAATTAATCGAGCATTATGCGGTTGGTGTATAGGGCGAGGTGAACTAATTTAAAATAGTTAATAGAAACTGTATAGAAAATGTATAGGGACACAATATAATTTGAAAGAACCATTCTGAATGGTTGTCCCATAGTTTCCCAATTCCTATGTAAAACCATTGATAGTGTCCCATCCTTGAAATAGGTAGCACATTGTTGGAACAATATTTAGTAAGTCATAAAACCAAACAACGTGACTTACCGGAAAAGTAAAAATAATGGGTTCCCAATTATGACCCTCTTATGGTTTAACACTGAATTATGGTTTCCTCCCCCATTTTTCTTATGTACATAATGGGGGCTCCCTAAATCTATTATCTTATATCTCATTGCATGGTTGATGAACCTAATTACTTCAATGGTGATTTCTTCTTGGTACTTTTCCAATTTTCTCTTATTTATTTATTCCTCTAACATTTCAAGGTTCTTTCTTAGTGGGGTTCCATCGTAGCCAAAACCTAGAGTAAGGGATGGATACTATTGGTCATTTTTAATGGTGTAAGAGTCTGTAGGAAATATCTCATGATTATTTATACCCTACATCATTGTGCAATTGAATTCACACATCTTAGAGGTGGATGATTCTTCCCATTTTCTATCTAAAAAATTCCATTTTTAGCGCTACATACAATTAATTTTTACTTTTGATTATCATTAATATGATTTATTTATTTCATTAATTATGGTTTTTTCTAGTTTTAAATGTTGAAAAAATTAGTTTCAATTGGTTTTATTTATCTAATAATATAAATTTACTCATTTAGTGTGTATGATGAAATTAATATCATCTTACTTAAAATAACAATCTGAGCTTTTTGTCATGTTTTTCTATGATTGGTCCTAGTAGTTGGTTCTTCCTATGAGTTATGATTCAGATGTTGTTTTGGAATATTCAATTCGTTGATTCTTACACTTAGATCCTTATGATTGGTCATAGTTTTATTTATGTTTCATTAATTATAACATTATATGAATAATTCATTCCAAAAAATTATCCATTGTATGTCTGAATATCAAAATGTTCTTAGGGCAAAAATTTTGATAGATATAGAAATTATAATGGTTTTATATATAAATTTAAACCCTAAATCATAGATATCAAAAAACCATCTCCCCATCCTTATTATTTTATTTTCCCCTCCTCCTTTCGAATTTTTCATCTAAAAGCCCCACACATTACTAATTGGATCCATTATTCCACAATGATCACTAATGTGGTTTCAATAAGTGTTTTCGATATTTTCTACTTGTTTGGAACCATTAAGGATTATTTGGTAATTTATTGTGTTAAATTTCAAATACGGAACCTTTTAACTATAATACAGTTTTTTAAAATGTCTCTGATAGCGATTTTTATATGAAATTATTTTTCATTATTAATGTTTTTATAATTGTTAATCATAAGGCATGGTTTCTACTATATAATGATTCTAAAGTTGGGTTTAAGGTCATTTTTTGGTATCATGATATAAACACTTTAACACTTCTTTGTGTGATGGGATCATTTTGGATTTCTACTTGGGTGAGTGGTCTTATGAATTATTAGTTTCATGGGAAAGGAAATTCATGCATGGTCGAATTTACTTGTTATGGTTAATGACATGAATGTGAAAATACTTTTTTTACCCTTGCAATATTATCATGATCATACTTTAAATCATCTAGAGGATTGTGGGATGAATTATTTCAAGTCATTTTAATATGGATTTTTTATCCCTAGATATATAAAAAGTTAGGATGGATTTTCCACTAGTGAGGATAGATTATGGAATCCACGTTAATTATTTAATATGGAGATGCACTATACACCCATAGGTGGGTCCTAACTGAGTATATCTAGGGTAAAATTTTATTGTTTTTAGGGAAATACCATGTTTACATATTTTTCTATCCCAACAGTAGTTTAGATAAACTTGGATATTTTTTGTCTTTTATTTTTATTCATCCTCCTATTTTGTTACCTTTTATTTTTTCGTTTTTTGATATACCACACTACTTAACATATCTCAATTTTTTTAAGAAGTAGTATGGATGTTTTCAATCCTTTTAAATTTTTTTAAACTAATTTAAAATAAAATTGATCTTCACGTTAAAAATGATAAAAAAATAATTTACAAACCATTCTCAAACATGCCGAACTAGACTAGTTTGTAAAATAAAATGTATATATTTTCTGTAACATAACTTCATTTATATATTATACAAATAACACACTTCATCCACTCTATGTTGATGTAGCCAATATGTTTTATATAAAATATTTGTTTGAATAATTTCATATAATGTGGGACCGTTTTATGGACTGTGGGGACCAATGGGTCACATAGAGATTGTGTTGGTTCCAGATCAAGGTTATTTGGTTTTTTATAGTATAAAGATTCATTTTAATATAGTTATATTGGGATATTCTTATGTATTTATTGATATTTCGGTGTTTTTGGATTATTCTCCATACAATATTTTTTTCATTTAGGTATGTTTATATAGGAAAAAAATAATCCCACATAGTTTATCATTTAGGCTTGAGAGTAGTTTCTACCCTAAAAGGATCGAGCATGCCTATTGTGCCTTATGTTGGGATGGATCATGTGTTCTTTTCCGGATCAAAATAGTTTGGTTAATAAAAAATTGGTATCTAATCATTAACTTGTTATTTAAAACATAAAGTTATATAAGTATAGGACTTTCAGAACTCATGTGGTAGTTATGGGATGTGAGACATTAATATTTTCACATTATGGTCCTCTAGATAGCTTGTGTTGTATGTGGAATGAGTCTTCTAATTTTAATTTCATATTTATTTCATTGGTTATTGTTTTGGTTGTTGTTCTAGGAATTAAAATGAATATGAACTAGAGTTACATGGTGACCATTCATGGATTAGTGACTCATACAAATCCTGAGTGAATAGTACAAGATAAATCTAGTGGATGGTTCTTAATTGGAGTGTAGTTTACTAATTCATGTTGTTGTTATATTAATAAAAACTGATGAATAATTTTCAGAATTTTGGTGTGAGTATTGTTTTGGATTTACATTGGTTGGTGTGAGGGGATTTTTAAAATAAAACATGGGTTTTTGAAAAATATTTTCATCATTAAAATATTTTTGGGAAGTGGGTTAATTTAAATATTAGGGCACAATGAATGAGTAATATTTTAAAATGAGTATTGGGGTTTTAGAATTGTTTCCATCGAGTAAAATGAATTTGGAATTTGGAATTTAAATGGTGATTTTACAGGAGATTTTGGTTTTAATTTGTGACTTTTATATTTATGATTTGGTGTTTTGGTTTCTAATTCGCATATTTGAAGTGTTTTTGTTCAATATTAATTTGGTTTTTGGTATTTGGGTTAGATATTTTCTTCCACCTAGAAATATGTTAACGGTTTTCATTGAGTCGTTTTTAGTTGTTAGTTATACCTATACTCCTATTATGGTGTTAAAGTCAATTTATTGTTTTATTATGCAAATTTTCCAGTATGGGTGTGGCTCGTTCGAGACTGAAAAATAGACTGGGGAAGTTGAATGAATTTTTTAGTCAGTGGTAATTCCTTACACTAGAAGAGTATGATCCATTTTAGGTAAATTTAGTGTATGAGTTCAGATCTTGGGAAGGTGATCAACAAATCATCATAAAATTTGGGAATGTCTTTGAATGTATTTAATACCTACTTTATCTGATGGTTCATATCCTTAAAAGGTGAAATAGAAAAATGTATTAGATATCTTGAGTACCAAGGGATGTTAATAGTGGCGATGTCCTATGATTAAATCGTTAAAGAGATGGTTTAATTATCTCAATAAATAGCATCAATGAATCTAGTTAATGATACCCTCATTATATGGGGACTTTTGCTAGAGATTAAATATAGAGTCCTCTCAACTATAACGTTTGGTCTAAGATTCAAGTTGATATGTAAATTTTAGATGAATTGGTTCCTGTAGTGATGTTTTTTGTTACTCATAGAACGGTTTAACATAAAATCTATGTGTGTTACCCTTTAAGTAAGAGGTGTGTTCTACATGAACTTATATTTTAGGAGTATCCTTTTACTTTTCTATCCATCCTTTTTAGACCATTCTGACATATGTATCTAGTGAAGTTGGTTCAAGAATTAGAAATTATATTTTTTTAATATTAAAAAATATTTTTGATTATGTGGACATCTGGGTCAAATAGACATGTTATCAAGCTAAATTTCATAAAGAGGATGTCACTGGAAGAGGCAATGTGCACATGACTGTGGAGTAGTAGATGCATCATGGAACTAGGTCTCAAGATAAATGCCCCATATTAAAGCTCATCACAGAGTATATGAAATATTTTTGGGGGGAACCATGGTTAAAATGATTATCCAATGTCATAGTCGAATGACTCTATGTTTTTCATTTTACTGTTTCTTTTGAATAGAAAAAATTATCTTCTTATATGGATTATGAATATATTTTTATTTCTGGTAATCAATATAGGTGAATTATTGATATGAATCTCAAAACAATTTATTTTCTTTTGGATTTGTTTTACTTTTGAGTTTTTTTCATTTTGTAGATTTATTCTCATTTTGGAATGATGAAACATGGTTTATTATGATATTTTTGTTAATACTATACCTTTTGGGTTCATTTAATGAAGGGTGTTCTGGAGACAATCCCATATTTCTTTTTCATTTCCATAGTGGGGATGGCCCTATATGGACATTATAGTATTCCTAGTAGTGTTTTTAATTAATTTACAATATTTGACATATAGAGTAGAAAATATCAAACCATGTATGGTAATTTAATTTAAAATATATTAGTTTGATTTTATGTTTTGACCTTAATTTGTTATGCTAACTTTGTAGGGGTAGAATGATTTTGTGGCGGAGTTAATTGTCACACACCTACTCCTTCAGCATTAATTAATTTTTATTTTGAACTATGTCATGATGATTAGTATTTTATTAGATGTTATAGTTATGTTCGCAGATCTACTTTTTGTTTTTTGAAGATTTTGTTATGTTATGTGGGGTATTCATGGTTTCTGTGCATGATTTGGGAGGAAATCATGTACTGGGTTGATGTTGAGAGATTTTATAGTAGTTTTTTAATTTTAAATTTTAAATCACATTTCATAGACATTGTTTTGTATCTAGATTTTGATACAAATGAGTAACTATGTGGCATGAGGATGATATATGGGATTCGGCCAATAACTAGAATAATATTAGGAGATACCATGCGACAAGAATTTTAGTAATATCTACAATTTTATAGAACCATTATTCACCAACAGCACATGGTTTCTAAAATGATGAATCCATCCCATATGGGTGTCCCTTCCATATAATATAGGGTGCACATTTGGAGAACAGTTAGGTAACATATCTGACCATACCATAAAAACATACCCAGAAATCTAATATATAGAGTCTCTAGTTAAATACCTATTATGTTTTAATACATACATGGAATTTTACTCCAAAATTCAACATTTTAAAACTCTTTGGGTTCATGATCAATAATTCCTTTCCTATCCTTCAATGTAGGATGATCCTCCAACAGTCAAAGGTTTTTTATTCTTAGTCAAAGGATAAATGTTTCCTCTTATAATATTCATGCATCATTTCAGGATATTTTATTTCTGAATTTCCCTCTTGATTGATCAATATAGTAAGGTTTGGATAATCATGGTCATTTTTTATCATTCTCTCATATCATCATTTCATTCTCACATCATTGATGAATATTTTTCCATAACATTCCATTATAACTTTGATTATTTCTAATTAATTTATAAATATGTTTCTCATGCATGATATGTGTTTGTCTATTGAATTATTTCATCTTCTTGTAGGATATTCATGAAAATAAGTTTTCAAAAGATTTCATTATATTTATATTTATTAAGGGTCTTTTATGAAATGAATATTCTCCTTTTGAAAATAAATTTTTTTCATTGTGTTGGGATTAGACTATATTTTTTTAATAAAAAATTATGAGTTGTTCTTTATGTGTAATTTAGGTATCTTTAATGGATTTATTATTATTTGGTGATCCTCATGACATGTCGTGGTGTCACATTTGATTCCTAAATAAATCCTTTATACATTCTGAATTTCAAAATGTGAATGATTAGATGTAAGAATAAAATTTTCGGAATGGTGTTCACATATGGATATGAACACAAATTATAATGTAATTATATAGATAATTGATCCATTAATCATTGTTTTGCAGACCTAGTTCAGCCTTTCATATTTTATTCATCATACCTTCTCCATTAAAAATGATATTTTAATACCCCAATGATTCCAAAATGGATCCATGATTCATAAATAAATTCAAATGTTGTTTCAAATTTTGTTTTCCTAATGTTAACCCATATTGAATCATGAATTGTAATTTAAAAATTAAATGGATCACAAGTACAATTTAGAAACATTAAATTATAGAATTGGGATTTATTATGGTTTTCAAAATGGTTTTGAGAAGATTTTTTTTTTATTATGAGTGTTTTTATAATTACAATTATTATACACTAGATTGCACTTTGTGATGTATTGAATGTTTTTTATAATCTGATGATATGTGTGGAAGGTTGTACACTTTTAATGGTTCTAGTTTTAATGAAATCACCAATGTTGATCCCCCCTATGTATTGTACATCATATAGTTGGGTTTTGGGGTTGGTAGATGGATTCCCAATGACATATCCAAGGTATCGTTAATTCAATGTATGTGATGACATCCTCATTATAACTTGTACAATTATCATTTTTTTAGATATCATTTAGATTTTATAGTGATGTATTATTTCCAGTTTTAATTTTATAAACATGTATAACATGGATATAGAATGGGATATGTGGTATTTTCAACTGGTGATAAAATTTTATGGAATCCCTATTGGTCATTGAATATGGTGTTTCACAATGCACTAAAAGGATGGTCCGAATTTAGTATGCATAGGGAGAACATTTCAAGAAGTTACTAAAATTATCCTGATTATATATAGGTATTTTAAAACACTAGTTTACATCACTTTAATAACTTGTAATTATTATTTTTTATATCAACTTTTTGGTTTTTTGTTTATATCTTTTTGTGATATACTGATATTATTATCATTATATGTGTCTTCTTATTTTATTGACTATTTCGGATGTGATTCATTTTTCCAATTTCATTTTTTAGTTGATAAAAAAAATAAATTTCAGTTTTAGTTAAAAATGATACTAACTTTAGATTATATCCCTATTTCAAAAGAGTGTATCATGGCTATCTTATGATAGTAAATTTATGGATTCTATGGTGCATACCAACTCAGTTATCTTATTCTCAAACCATACATGTGACAATCAACATCAGTAAAACCATGATATTTTATAAGTTCACGTTCTATATATGATTTCAAATATAGTGGGATGCTTTTTTGGATTGTTCTATCTAAGGGGTGAGATAGAGATTTTGTCAGTTCTGGTAAAATTACATTTTAATTAGTTTGAGATTAGTTCTTAATTATGATGCTATTATTTGAACATATATTTTTGATTTATATAATATTAATTTTTCATTTTAATTTTTTTTGATACACTATTTATGTCATTTATATAAATATATATTTGGGTAATGTCATCACACTTATTTTTGAAGTGATAAAGGAAATTAGTTTCCTGACCTTGAAGATCCAGATGTTCTCTAAGAGCTTGTTTTTTTAGATCACATTTTTAGATTTGGGAGAACCTTTGTTGTGGATTGAAAAATAAAATTTTAAAATATAAAAAATTTAAATTAAACTGAATATTTATTGAACTTCTACATTTTTCAATATTATTCAAAATAAAAAAGAAATTAAATCTAAAAGCATCACCTTATTGAAATTATAATTATTTGATTTAAAAAATGATTTTATTTTTATTGAATAGATTTCATAAAATTCTAAATATTAATTTTAAATTATGATCACAATGTATGACTAAATCGCCTATTATAATAAATAATATTTTTCTGAAAAAATTAAATTTTCTTTCAAATGATTATAATTATAATAAATATCAATTTATAATCAATGAATGTTTTAGTAGTGCAAACTATACACTTTTCAAAATTTATATATTACTATGCATACTAGCTAATTTAATATCATTTTTGTAATATTATATCATATTATGGTTCCTTTAGTCTGAGGGTTGTGTGTTTCTCAAGTTACTAAAAGACTAAATTTAATGAATTTCATTAATTATTAATCTTAGAATTCGATGAAAATTATACTATCAAATACATTTTTATGTTTTCAATTTATCTCGGTGTTACCAAAAAAATGAAAAATTCTCTTTCTTTCTATACATTAAAAATACTCCAACCACCTCCCTTACAAATGGTTTCCTCATCCTTATATTCTGAAAACATTTTAAAACATTTGGTTTTAATATAACAAGAAAATATTTCTTTCTACATCCATTCAACAATTATATAGACCTTATTTTTGGGGGATATATCCAATTATTGCATTTTGTATAATCTTAATGATGCTCTTTGATAAAACGTTAAAATCTGAAAGTATATTTTCTATATTTCTCATATGACATCCTTAAAATAATATTCTATAATTGTGATATAATAATATGTATCAAAAATATTATAATATGATATTATCTTAATCTAATAACCAATATAAATATCATCCTCAAATTAATGGGATACAAAATCACCATTCTGACTTACAGTGGACTACCACCTCATGAACAAATATTATTCATTTTCCATCCCCAACAATAAATGTTATTGATAATCAGAAATTATAAATTTATATATTATATATATTATATACCTATACCTATGTAATTATAATATAACTTGTATGATCTTAAATTATATTATGTAGGAATACATTAATGTCACTCATTTGTATGGAGGACTACCAACTCACAAATAACTGTCATTAATTAAATATTTACATAGAAGTTAATAAAGATGATATTAATAATAACATAATATATAATGGAAACTAATTTTTAACAATAAATTTAATATATAATTTAACATTATTCATTTCAATCCACTTAGAAAATGGAGATTATGTTAATGCGTACGTACAACCAACCATCTCTAAGAATAAGGTATTTTATTTTTCTATATAACGATTTTATGTGTAAAATACCAAGTAATTAATGAATAATAGATATTTTATCTATGTCTATTAATTAATTAGATAGTGTTTTAGAGGCTTAAAATGAAAATAAATCCAATCTTAAGAATGGAAAACAATAATATTTTTAAAAGATTGTTTTACTGCCTTTTGATGGAAAACCATTTTTAAATATATCTTTTGAAAATTTTATAAGCTATGATTGTCAAGATAAACTTATTCATTATGATTGGGACATCAAAATTTACATTGTGTGAATTTTTGGTATTTTTCATACAATGTTCATTTTTTAATGAATAGTGAAAAATACTGCATTTTACATCAAAACTACTTTTTAATCTAATTTATTTATATTATTAGATTATCTTTTGAGTTGGTTTTAAAGTGAAATTAGAATATATTTTTTCCATTTAATCCAATTGTTGTCATTGAAATTTATTTCACTTTAAAATTGGACTTAAACTAGTGTCAATCTTTTGATACTTATTGTTTCATATAAACACACTATTTGTCATGACAGTGGGAATTAATTATTAAATTAATTAATGTAACTTATATGATTTGAATTTTTTAAAACATACATCAATTTTGCGTTCATAATATCAAATATATCTTAGGGTGATGTTTTGGTATTTTTCTGAAAAACGTCAATTTTTGATGAATAGTGAAACCACTAAGTGGTAGTTAAAGAAATTGATTTTTCATTTAAATGAAACTTTGCCGCTTATGTGATTGGATTTTCAAAAATCTTACATACATGGTTGTCATTAAGAAGTAAAATTTGGTTCAATTAGATTAAAATAATTTTTTTTGGTGAATAGTACCTTTTATGTTTTTAATCGCGATTAGTGGTAATTAGTGTAGTTTATGGTAAATATAATGTTTTAATTATATTAAATGACTTACACACATGCACTACCATTATTGGATGTGTCATGGACGACCAAGAAAATCCATGGGTCACCTTGGGGACCCCATAGAGCCACTTTGGTAGGAAAATGACATTAATATATTTTTATTTAATGTTAAAGTAAAAAGGACACAAACATGAGTTATTTTACTAAAAAAAATTTATATGGGGTTATAACAGTCTAGTTTTTTGATTATAAATATTAACTGGAATTCTAAAACGATTTCCTACATCATGATATTTATTTTATAATTTTTAGATTTTAAATAAATGAAATTATTTATGACATCATGATGATGCAGTGATTATCTCATTATTAAAGGATTTAAATAAAATGAAATGATAATGTAAAAACATTGACCTAAACGTGTCCAAAACCTATTGGATGGGTGTATTTATAACCCTTATCACCTTACCCTATAATTATATCAATGTGGGACTTTTGAATCCAAAACGCATTTTTAAAATAAAGTAATATTTCTTTACTTTCCAAGCGTGTCCCTCCTCTCCTCTTATAAAAGGCCCCCACCTCTACCTACTTACCCACACTTCCAAAGCCTTTGGATCAGCCAAACCCTGCCCATTTTGTCTCTCCACATCCCTCTATTACTCCTTGAAGCCTCACTTTGGGCAGAAGCCTTCCCAAGTAAGCCTTTGAGCTCAAACAAAAGTGAGTTACTCGATTTTAAGGTAATGTCTTCACATGAGTCCTTTTGTTTTATTTTGCTTCTCCAACCCCCTAAACACTTTTTATTCATTTCTTTTGTAACAAATACAGTATCACCAATATACTAGGATGTTGTTATAAGAAGTATTCGAGCTAAACTTACACACACCTACATCTAATGGTTAATGAACATACTGTTTCCGTGGATGGCGAATTCCGGCCTCCCGAAACGATGATTGTTCAACATTCTATTAACACCTTCAAAGGTGGCCATTAAGATGAAAATATATTTATATATGATATATAATATTTTTATGTTTTCCTTAAGCTTCTGTATTTTTAATTTTGTTCATACTTTTATGGTTTCCATTATGGGTAAATGTGATATCTTCATTTAAGGAAGTGTGGACTACCACCCCCTTAAAGTGATTTGATTTGTTAAATACCATATGTGGGACGTATAAAGGATGGAGTTATGATATTATATATGATATTACACTGGAATTATAATATAACTTTATATCATTATGATTCCATTCTATAAAATACGAAATAGAAATGAAAGTAGCATTAATGCTTACGTATGGCTTACCATCTCCATGAACGGTGCATTTCATTTCCTACCTCTAAATGATTATGTAATATTATAAATGCATGTATATACTGGATATATATGATATATATGATATATAAATCATCATTATAACTCTGGATATAATTGATACATGAACAACTTGTAATTATAAAGAGCATATTTTGACTCAAGTACCAATGATCGTTAAAACGACCGTTATTAACTAAAATAATTACATAGTATTCATGAAATGGTAATAAGTGATATAAAATGAATAATGAACTTGAAAAAGGTTCTTAAGAAAGTAGAAATTAACTCAAGTTTATTATTCAGGAGATTAAAGAACGATCAAGTCAAGCCGGATACGAGGTATGGGACTTCGTGTCACTCTCCTTTCATTGAGTTATATATTATTTTATACACAACCTTCTTTTATACGGTGTATAAACCCCTTTGACATATAATTTTATCCAAAAGGAATCTTTTTTATACAAAGCATTTTACTAAACGACAAAATGGAATGTTTTTGTCGTACGTATGTGGCGACAACGACTTTTCCGCCGCCATGACCATTATCTGAGTTTCGGCTTCCTCTACAAGCCATACCTTTTATTTTAAAGAAAAATAAATATCATGTTTTACTTTTCTTTTGCTTTGGTATTGAAAATAGTTTTCATAATTTTTTTATATCAATGTTTTGTATTGATATCTTGTGATTGAATGGTGGAAATGATATGTTTCATTTATGCATGTTTTATGTGATACGATTATGTTGATGTTCTTGGGCATTATTATGAAGACGGGTGGTTACGTGATACGTTAAGGGCGGGTGAGCCCGATATAGCTCTCCAATGTATTGGGTAACATGGAGGCGTGAAATGTTATGGTTTCTCCGAAGAGATTTAGGGAATATACTGTGATGGGTATTCCAAATGTAACCAAGAGGGTTACTCCCTACGTAAGAATTTTATGAATGCCTCAAGTTACCTTTATGTCTTATGATTTCTATGATTTGTTCATGATTTGATGAGGTATGATAATGTGATTATGTTTTATTTGTAAATATCACTTCATTCTTATGTATATATGAACTTATGTTTCCTTTCCTTATTTTTATAACCCATACTGAGCTTTTTATGCTCATCCCAAGTTTTTTTGAAATGTTTTTCACAGGTCAAGGTAAAGGTACATGATATGATGATAGTGTCAAGGATGTGTCAAGAATGAATCCATTTTTTATTTTAAATATGTTTACATTGATGGGAAAAATTATTACTATCATTATGTAACAACTTGGTTTATATGTGGAATGTAATGCAAGTTTTATGTTCTAATTCTCTAAAACTCTAAACCTGAAAAGATCCTCAATGTGTAATCTTTTTATAACTCAAGATTAAGTAAGGTTTAAGGATGGGGCCTTATATTTGGTATCAGAGGTCGTTTTAGATATCTTTAAAAGTTAGAATTATATTAAATAATTATCCACAAATATTTTTTTTGAAATGATATAGCATTTCACGATTACAATGTTGCTTCATCTAAGTCATGTTTGTTCAGAATGGTTTTACGCAGAGGAAATAGGGAAGTAGTGATAGGAAGGTATATATAAGGAAATAACCATCTGAATCAGCATCCTAAGATGGTGGGAATTGGAACTGAATAGTTTATTGTAGTAATGGCGCAGTTGAATCAAGCGATAAATGGTGGTGGTATCCATGCACGAGATCAGCCCGATCAACCGCAGAGGAACATGTCAGTGGTGGAACATTTCATGAGGCAACATCTCCCATCATTCATAGGATCATCTGACCATGTGTTAGCTGAAGGGTGGATTAAAGCACTGGAGAATATTTTTGATGTCATGGGGTGTTCATACAATCAAAAGGTTAGTCTTGATATTTACCTTTTGGAGTGTGAAGCAGATCAATGGTGGTCGATGGTTAAAAATATCAGGGACGCCGATGAGATTTATGCTCTTGACTAGGATGAATTTAAAGGTATGTTTCATGAGAAGTATTTTCCTAAGGCTTTTCAAATTAGGATGGAAAATCAATTCATGGAATTGAGGCAAGAGGAAGACTCAGTGGCTACCTATGAATAAAGGTTCACTCGATTGGAAAGGTATGCTCCAAATTTTATCCGAGACCATAACAGTAAAATCAATCGTTTTACTCAGGATTAATGAAAAAATATCGAAGGTCATTAGCTTCTAATGAGTATAAATGTTATGAAAAGCTTTTTCGATGTGCTGAGAATGTGGAAATGGAGTTTTCTGATGATCAAGTGTTCTATAACATCCAACAGAAGAAGAGAACGAAGTGGCAGGAGAAACAGAAGAATTATTCAAAAAAGTCTGATGGTAAGAAAACTAAGTTTCTAGTTTGTGATAAATGTGGGAAAAGGCATGCTGGGGAATGTCTTTTGAATTCTGGAAAGTGCTACCGATGCGGTAAGATGGGACATAAGTCTCGTGATTGCACTGAAAAAGAGCAGGGTGATGGTAATACCAAATTTGATTTACAGTTAGTGAAATGTTTTATGTGCAATGAGATGGGTAACTATGCAAATGAGTGTCCGACAAAGAGCTTGAGTGATGGGAAGCAGTTAGAATACAAGCAGAAAGGGGTGGTGAAATCCTTTGCAACTACTTCAGCAGATGCCGGGCCATCAAATGAAGTATTATCAGGTACTTTGTTTGTTTTTTCAGATTATGCCAGTGTGTTGTTTGATTCGGGGTCTACACATTCTTTCATCTATGAAAACTTTTCTAGTAAAATGGGAATACCATCTCCAGAAATGACTCCTGAACTTGTGGTAAAAACACCTGGCGGAAATGTTGAGGCAAAAATAATTTATAATAATCTTCCCATCCTTATCTGTGGAAAGAACCTACTTGAAAACCTTATTGATTTACCTCTATTAGAGTTTGATATTATCCTGGGTATGGATTGGATCTCTATTTACCATGCTAAGATTGATTCTAGAGCTAATGAAGTTTCTATTCAGAAAGACTTTCAGTTTGTGTACAAGAATGAACCCTTACTTTTGATAACATATCAAGAGGCCGAGAAACTTGTAAAAGATGGAAATGAATGTTACCTTTCAAACATCTTTGAAAATAAAGGAACTGTTCAGATTAATGATGTGCCAGTGGTAAATGAGTATCCTGAGGTTTTTCCTGATGAGTTGCCTAAAATAATACCAGATCGGGAAGTTGAGTTTATTGTTGACTTATTTCCTGATGCTAAGACAATTTCGAAAACCCCTTATCGAATGGCTCAAATTGAACTTTTAGAGTTGAAGGAGCAATTGCAAGATTTATTAGAGAAAGGTTTCATTTGACCTAGCACGTCACCATGGGGTGCTCCTGTTTTATTTGTTAAAAAGAAAGATGGTTTTATGAGACTTTGCATTGATTATAGAGCCTTGAATAACATCACTGTTAAGAACAAATATCCTTTACCTCATATCGATGATTTGTTTGATCAGATCCAGGGATCAATGTATTTTTCAAAGAATTAACTGAGATCGGGGTACCATCAGTTGAAGTTAAAGGAAGATAATGTTCCAGAGACTGCGTTTCGTACAATATATGACCATTATGAATTTTTAGTAATGCCTTTTGGGATAACCAATGCACCTGCTATATTCCTGGACTTAATGAATAGAATTTTCCATGAGTTCATGGATAAGTTTGTGGTGGTTTTCATTGATGATATTTTGGTGTTTTCTAAAAGTAAAGAGGATCATGAAATACATTTAAGAGTTATTTTACAACCCTTAAAAGAAAAGAAATTGTATGGGAAATTCAGCAAGTGTGAGTTTTGGTTGCAACAAATTTCTTTCCTTGGTCACATTGTTTCAATAGATGGTATAACTTTTGATCCTGCAAAATCAAAAGTTGTGGAAGACTCTCCAGGACCCACAAATGTAACTGAGATTCATATATTCTTTGGTTTGGCGGGCTATTATCGATGATTTGTTATAAATTTTTCACGGTTGTCTATTCCAATGACTAAGTTGACTCGGATGGCTGTTTAGTTTATCTGGACAAAAGAATGTGATGATTGTTTTCAGGAGTTGAAATAATGATTGGTGAATGCTCCAGTTTTGGAACTACCTTCCAGGAATGATGATTTTGTTATCAACAGTGATGCTTCATTGAAAGGACTTGGTTGTGTCCGAATGCAGAATGATCAGATAATTGTTTATGCTTCACGAGAGTTGAAAACTCATGAGGTAAATTACCCTACACATGATTTGGAATTAGCTGCTATTGTTTTCACTTTAAAAATTTGGAGGCATCATTTGTATGGAGTAAAGTGTGAAATATATACCGATCACAGAAGATAAAAGTATATATTCACTCAGAAAGAATTTAACATGATATAATGGAGATGGCTGGAATTAATCAAGGATTATGATTGTACAATTCATTACCATCCGGGAAAAGAAAATAAAGTGGCTGATGCTTTGAGTCGAAAAATTAATTCTTCATTAACAATGTTGTATTTGGAACGTGATCCATTGGTTAAGGATTTGATGAACTTTGGCATAGATGTTGTTGGAGAAGGAAGTTCTTATGTTTTGTTTCAGGTATCAGTGAGATCATCTCTATCAGACAGAATCAAGAAAGCACAAAAGCAAGACAGTGAGTTGCAAAAAAAGGTAGAGTTGGTTCAGAAGGGTAAGTTTCATGAATTCAACATTGATAATGATTGTGTTTTGTGATTTGGGAAGAGATTGTGTGTGCCTTGTGATTCACAATTGAAGAGAGGGTTGTTATGTGAAGCTCATAGTTCTCCATTTTCAGTTCATCCTGGTAGTACTAATATGTACAGAGATCTGCAGGAGTATTACTGGTGGGATCGAATGAAAAGAGATATTGCTGATTTTACTGTGAAGTGTTTGACTTGTCAACAGGTTAAAGCGGAGTGGTAGTTACCGAAAGGGATGCTTCAGCCTTTACCAGTTCCATAGTGGAAATGGGAGAATATATCCATGGACATTGCTCTGGGATTACCGAAGACATCTTGAGATAATAATGAAATCTGAGTTATTGTTGATATCTTGACTAAATCTACTCATTTCCTTGCTATACAAGATAATTCTCCCTAGATAAACATTCCCATTTGTATCTTAAAGAGATAGTCAGTTTAAATAGAGTTCATCTCTCCATTGTATCCGATCGTGATCCTAGGTTTACTTCTAACTTTTTGAAGGGACTTCAGATGTCATTGGGTACGAAATTAAATTTTAGTACAACACTTAATCCTCAATCAGATGGGTAGTCAGAACGAACAATTCAGACATTGGAGGATATGCTACGTTCTTGCTCTATAGATTATCAGGGAAGTTGGGACAAACATCTTTCTTTGGTGGAATTTTCATATAATAACAGTTTTCATTCCTGTATATAGATGGCACCATTTGAGGCGTTATATGGGAAGCGGTGTTGAACTCCATCTTTCTGGGATGAAGTGGGAGAAAGGAAGTTGACGGGACCAGAATTGGTAGAAGAGATGGCAGAAAAAGTTCCTCTGATTCAGAAACACATGAGAACAGCTCAGAGTAGGCAGAAGAGTTATGTGGACAAAAGGAGGAAGGATCTCTCTTTTGAGGTAGGTGATCATGTTTATCTCAAAGTATCACCATGGAAAAGTGTGATGTGATTTGGTAAGAAATGAAAGATGAGTCCAAGGTTCATTGGACCATATCAAATTCTGGAGAGAGTTGGATCAGTTGCTTACTGAGTGGCTTTACCTCCGAGTTTGTCTCAGGTACACAATGTTTGTCATTTTTCGATGTTGAGAAAGTATATGCTAGATCCATCTCATGTTTTGAGTCCAGAGGTAGTTCAACTGGAAGAGAACCTATCTTATAATTAACAACCGGTCCAGATTATTGACCATAGGGAGCAAGTCTTACGGAATAAGCTGATTAATCAGGTAAAGGTTTTGTGGAAGAACCACATGATGGAAGAGGCAACATGGGAATCTGAAAATGCAATGAGGGATAAGTACCCCCATTTATTCGATAAGTAAATAAATTTCGGGGACACAATTTTCTAAAGGGGGGAAGGATGTAACATCTGATGTAAGTAATGAATAATAAATTTTTTTATCTATGTCTATTAATGAACTAGATAGTGTTTTAGAGGATTAAAATGAAAATAAATCCAATCTTAATAATGGAATAGACTAATATTTTTAAAAGATTGTTTTACTACCTTTTGATGGAAAACCATTTCTAAATCTATCTTTTGACAATTATATAAACCTTGTTTGTCAAAATAAACTTATTCTTTATGATTGGGACATCAAAATTTACTTTGTGTGAATTTTTGGTATTTTTATGACAATGATCATTTTTTAATGAGTAGTGAAAAATATTGCATTTGACATCAAAACTACTTTTTAATCTAATTTATTTATATAATTATATTATCTATTTAATTGGTTTTAAAGTGATATTAGAATATATTTTTACCATTTAATCTAATAGTGGTAATTGGAATTAATTTAACTTTGAAATTGGACTTAAACTAGTGTCAATCTTTTGATACTTATTGTTTCATAAAAACACGCTATTTGTCATGACAGCAGAAATTAATTATTAAATTCATTAATGTAACCTATATTATTTGAATATTTTAAAATAGACATCATTTTTTAATTCAGAATATCAAATATAGGTTAGGGTGAAGTTTTGGTATTTTCCTGAAAAACATCAATTTTTGGTGAATAGTGAAACCATTAAGTGGTAGTTAATGAAACTAATTTTTCATTTTAAAGAAACATTGGAACTTCTGTGATTTTATTTTCAAAAATCTGATATACATGGTTGTCATTAAGAAGTAAAATGTGGTTCAATGAGATTAAAATAATTTTTTTTGTGAATAGTAAATTTTATGTTTTTAATCACGATTAGTGGTAATTAGTGTAATTTAAGGTAAAAATAATGTTTTAATAATTATAATTGACCTAGACACATGTACTACCCTTATTGGATGTGTCATGGAAGTCCACTAAAATCCATGGGTAAACATGGGGACCCCATGGAGCCACTTTGGTAGGAAAATGACATTAATATCTTTTTATTTAATGTTAAAGTAAAAATGACACAAACATGAGTTATTTTACTAAAAAAAATTTACATGGGGTTATACAAGTCTGATTTTTGATTATAAATATTAATTAGAAATCTAAAAATATTTTCTACATCATGATATTTTTTTATAATTTTTAGACTTTAAATAAATTAAATTATTTATGACATCATGATGATGCAGCGATTACCTCATTAATAAAGGATTTAAATAATATGAAATGATAATGTAAAATCTATGACCTACACATTCCAAAACCTATTTTATGGGTGTATTTCGAACCCTTATAACCTTATATTCGAATTATATCAATGTGGGACATTTTGAATCCGAAACTCATTTTTAAAATAAAGTAACATTTCTTTACTTTTCAAGAGAGCCCCTCCTCTCCTCTTATAAAAGGCCCCCTCCTCTACCTCACCCACAATTCCAAAGCCTTTGGCTGGGCCAACCCCTTCCCATTTTGTCTCTCCAATTCCCTCTCTTACTCCTTGAATCCTCACTTTGGGCTGAAGTCTTCCCAAGGAAGCCCTTGAGCTCAAACCAATGTGAGTTACCCGATTTTAAGGTAATGTCTTCACTTGAGTCCTTTTATTTTATTTTGATTCTCCAACCCCATAAAATATTTTCATTCATTTATTTTGTAAAAACTCCATTTTAGTAAATATACTAGGTTGTTTTTATAAAAATGATTCAAGCTACACTTACACACACCTACATCTAATGGTTAATGAACATACAGTATCCTTGCATGGTGAATTTCGGCCTCCCGAAATGATGATTGTTAAACATTCTTTTAACACCATAAAAGGGGGAAATTAAGATGAAAATATAATTATATATGATATATAATATGTTTATGTTTTCCTTAAGATTATTTATTTTTCATTTTTGGCATTCCTTTATGGTTTCCATTATGGGTAAATGCGATATCTTCATTTAACGAAGTGCGGACTACCGCCTTCTCAAAGTGATTTGATTCATTAAATACCATATGTGGGACATATAAAGGATGGAGTTATGACATTATATATGATATTACACTAGAGTTATAATATAACTTTAAATCATTATGATTCCATTCTATAAAATTTGAAATAGAAATGAATGTAGCGTTCATGCGTACGTACGGATTACCGTCTCCATGAATGGTGCATTTCATTTCCTACCTCTAAATGATTATGTAATATTATAAATGCATGTATATACTAGATATATATGATATATATGACATATACATCATGAGTATAACTCTGGATATAAGGGATTCATGAACAACTTGTAATTATAAAGAGCATATTTTGACTCAAGTACCAATGATCATTAAAACGGCCGTTATTAACTAAAATAATTACATAGTTTTCATGACATGGTAATAAGTGATATAAAAGTTTTAATAAATGTGAAAAAGGTTCTTAAGAAATTAGAAGTTAACTCATGATTATTATTCAGGAGATTAAAGAACGATCAATTCATGTCGGAAACGAGGTATTGGACTTCCTCTCAATCTCATTTCATTGAGGCATATTTTATTTTATACACAACCTTCTTTTATAAGGTGTATAAACCCCATTGACTTTTACGTTTATCCAAAATGAATATTTTTTATATGAAGCATTTTATTAAATGAAAAACGGGAATTTTTTTGTCATACGTATGCGGCGACAACAACTTCTCCACCGCCGTGACCATTATTTGAGTTTCGGATTCCTCTACAAGCCACACCTTTTATTTTAAAGAAAATAAATACCATGTTTTACTTTTCTTTTGTTTTGGTATTGAAAATGTTTTTCATAATGTTTTTATATCAATGTGTTGTATTGATATCTTGTGATTGAAAGGTGGAAATGTTATGTTTCCTTTATGAATGTTTTATGTGATACGATTATGTTGAGGTTCTTGGGAATTATTATGAAGACGGGTGGTTCCATGATAAACTAAGGGCGGGTGACCCCGATATAGCTCTCCAATGCATTGGGTAATGCGAAGGAGTGAAACTTTAAGGTTTCTCCGAAGAGATTTAGGCAATATACTGTGATGGGTATTCCAAACGTAACCAAGAGGGTTACACCCTACGCAAGAATGTTATGATTGCCTCAAGTTACCTTTATGTGTTATGATTTCTATGATTTATTCATGATTTGATGAGTTGTGTTAAAGTGCTTATGTTTTATGGGTAAATATGATTTCATTATTATGTATATATGAACTTATGTTTCCTTTCCATATTTTTATAACCCATACTGAGCTTTTTATGCTCATCCCAAGTTTTTTTGAAATGTTTTTCACAGGTCAAGGGAAAGGTACACGATATGATGATAGTGTCAAGGAAGTGTCAAGAATGAATCCATTTTTTATTCTAAATATGTCTCCATTGATCGGAAAAATTAACAATATCTTTATGTAACCACTTTGTTTATATGTGGAATGTAATGAATGTTTTATGTTCTAATTATCTAAAACACTAAACTTGAAAAGATCTTCAATGTGTAATCTTGAAATAACTCAAGATTAAGTAAGGTTTAAGGCTGGGACCTTATATTATGGATAACTATAAATAATTTAGCAGTTAATATATATTTAATTATTGTAATTTTTTAATTTTAAATGACATAACTACGAGGAAATGTTGAGGACCAAAAATAAAAAATAAAAGGAGGCACAAAAAACATTGTTTTTATTTTCTAATATGTAATATTAACAAGAAATTTATAATAAAAGAATAATATATTTTCATAAAATAATCATATTTTTGTTTAAAGATTTATTTAATGATCTATACTATATTTATAATAAACCATTATATGTTATATATGTTCATTGGACAACAATCATGTAAATCAAGACATATAGTAAGTGATTTTTTTTCAATTTTCATTCATTGAAGAATATATTATGTTATATACCTATATTATTTTATCATTTTTAATTAAAACCCCATTGAAATTTAATATATTGAATTTATTTAAAATCATTTTATTTTATTTCTCCTTTAATTTTATTCATTAATGGGGAATACATTTTCTTGTTACCAATGTGGTCAGGTTTTTTGATACAATATCAACATTTATCATGATTAGTCCTGATTATTATAGCAGTGAAGATATATTATGACATATATATCAAGTAATTCATTTATTATATTCTCCTATGGTCATTTATGGTGAATAATATTTCTCTTCAATTTCTGCCTTATCACATACTCAAGTGAATAAATGAATGTTTTTATGAACAATCTTCATTATTTCTCTATGAACGGATTTTACCTTTTTCTTCCAAATCTAGGATTTCTAAAAATGGTTGAAATTTCTTTTTCCATTATCTATTTAATTTTTAAATATATTTTAACCCATTATTAAATTTAAAAATAATAATTTAATGTTTATTAAATTTTCAAAATAATTTTGATTTGGCCCTTACTGAAAAGATATATGTAATATTAATTATTGACATGTAATACGTGATTAATATTTCCTAAGATAATGAATATTTAATAATTATATGACTCATTTATATATTTTCAATTATTTTCTAAAATAAAAATATTTAAAAAATATTTTGAGACTTTTCATTTTTAAAGATGGGATTTTCAATATAATGAAATTTTCCACAGGAAATATACCTTTTTTTCTTTCTATCAATATTATATTATATATAAGATGACATACTTTGATATTACTTCTTATTTACTACCTATATTATCAAAATATACTATCTTAAATATTTATAATGGTTTATGTTTATAATGACATTATTTTTATCAATCCCGCTTCTTTTTTCAATGAGATGTATCCTGAAAAAATAGTTATGAATCCCAGTAATTTTTCCAAGGGCTCTGAAATGATAAAATGATTATGAAACATATTTAGTTTTTCATTGGCTATGTTATGATTAATTTTTTTTCAAACCTCATTATTTTCATGGGTACCTATATGATTAGTGACTTATGATTCTGTTCTACACATAAGTATTATTTTTATTATATGATTATAGGGATATTTATACACCTATAATGAATTGGGTAAATAATGATATTTCATTATGTAAAAAATATTGGACTGATGATTTCACACAGTTCAGTAAGGGACTATGTCCCTAATGAACGTTTTCAGATTTAACCATGACTATTATGATGGTTTTGGGAGTAAAACGGTTCCACTGTGATAGTCATGGAAATGTTCGTTGATATACTAAGGGAATTATTTTCTATTATTATTTCTATGCTCCAAAACAATGTGTAATACTAATGTTTTATTCTAATGATTCATTTTATTTTATCCCATTATGATTCAAGTCTCATGGACTATCATTATTTTTTCCATTTCTCACTTTTTTATCGATGATATTATGGGCATAATTATGAAATGTTATTCTCGTGTTTTGATGACATTATAATATTTATATGTTGATATCTTAATTTTTACCCTTACTAAACAGATAATATTACCCTATATTAGGATTACATTTTATTATTTATTGTTAATGGTATTATATATCATATATCTATGAGGGTATATAGTTATAATTAACATATTGGGAGGTGATGTATCTCACTTACAGAGTAGTAATTTATGCGTATAATATTAAAAATTCACCAGACCTAAACATTTCCCAAATAGATCATTATATTATATAATGTATATGAAATGTGGTTGTGCCTCATCCACATCGATTCTTTGAGATAATAACATTGTTAAAGATACTACAAGATAGAACCAATCATGAACCAGAGCACTGTAACAGGCCTTGAAACACACCTAGAATGAATGTCCTAGTGGAAAAGAGATTTCAAATTCAATAACTCATAATGACATACCAAGAGGTATATGAATGACCACTATGAATGGACTTGGTGAGGCCCCAGGTTTCATAGATTAAAAATAATGGATTCATGGTTTATATGTGTCAAATGTAATTTACGTGATTTATATATCTTCTTGAGTGATTTAAGAGGAAAAAACCAATATTAATATGTGGATCTAATTAACAACTGGTTTCTAAGAAATAGATCTCTCCCAATGAAATGATATTTTTCATTTTCCATTGTTGTTGATATTAAAATGGTTTTTTTCTATCTATCATTTGAAATACTAAGGGGATCAATGGTAGAATATAACTATGAATACAAGGGAACATGATGAAATTAATTCCAAGGACTAGGATGAGTTTAATATATTATTTTGAATAAGAAATTTTTTATAATTACTCATATAAAAAATAAGTGAATAAATCCTAGAGAAAAATCACATGTATAGTGAATTTGTCATTTTCTATGAAGAAAATTTTATTATAGTTGCGATGACAGATACTATAATAGTAAAATATATTTAATATAATATATATTGGTTCTTTAGTTTCTTAAAAACTAGTATCTAAATTGATTCTTCTATGACAGTATTAAATATCTTTGAAAAAATAGTACAAAGTTATCTGATGTTGGGGATGTACATTATATTTACCTATAAATATTATGGTTTTTATAAGAGAAGTAATATGTAGTTAAAAATAAATCTCTAAAAACAAACATGAGATGAAAATTAGTATTTTATAATGATCATTGTGTGGGAAAAGAAAAAATTGAAAATATATTAATGGGACTATTAAATTTGTAATAAATTTCAACGAAGGTCATCAACTTATTGATTTCCAATGTGATAGGAACTAGGAGGCCAATGATGTGAATAGATAAAAGGTTATAGTGAATTACCCTATGATATTTGAATATTTTTATTTCAAGTATTTTTTTCATTATCCATACCTATAAAAACTGAAAAAAAAAATTAGATGTGTATTACCTCATTTTATGATAGGAAATATAAAAGTTATACTATATATGATCAAAAGGTATTGTGACCTATAAAATATGGGATCATAAATTAATTTCACAAAAATGAAAAATAATAAATTATTTATAAAATTATTCACAATCCCATTATGGATCACATTATATTTTTTTTACATCTATTCACGTTAGAATATACATAATAGAAAATGGTTGAGGAAATATAATAGTAACAGGATGGATAAGGGATAAAAATAAATATAACATGTGTTGGAATAATCATAATCATCAAGTCAAATTAAAAGGATCATCCTTAGTATCATGTTGGAAATGATGTGATAATGTCATGAAATGTGTAAATATCTAAAAATGAAACATCATGTTCAAGTGGTCAAATACCACAAATTGATTGGAACAGTGATGTAATTATGTTCAATTATAACGTATATTCATAATCATTTCATAATCTTATACATAATGATATAATCATGTTCCCACATAATAAAAATTATATTCTAATAACAATAACAATGAACAATTCATTTGAGGTCTTTATAATTCTAATCACACCCATCACATCATAACATTTACATAATCATGCATTCCTCATAGAACAAATAAAAATATTCCTCATGATATAATACAATGGATTAAAATGGGATTTATATGAATTTTGTCATGAATTCATTCATTAATATGTTTTGAGGTAACCAAATAATAAATGGAAACATATTTTGAGTAAGAATCATAATTCTTGAGAAAACAATGAAAAACAAAAATGATATCTATTTCAGTTTTGTAAAGAATATTTTATCTAAAATCATTAAATATTTTACTAAATTAGTTTAGAAACACATATATCAAAGAATTTAAAATGGAAGAAAAAAAGAATTAAATTTTATTACTGTTAAAATAATACACGTATTGATATTTTCCAATAATGAGTAATAACCCAAAGAATCGGTGTTCGGTATGAGAATACTATTAACAAATGTCTAGATTCATTATACAGTTGCACTTAACATCTTAAATATTAAAACTATATTCATTAATTACATATTTCATGACACTTTATAAATGAATTTGTTAAATAGTAATTATATTAAGTTCATTTATTGAATTTTTTTTTGAATTATACTATTTAATTTTATCATTTAATGAATGTTCAACTCCATTTTGTTTTGGTTTGTTTAATTTTATTAAATTTTGGATTCTATTATAATGTGTTATTAATTATCTATAAGTGAAATTATTTGTTAATGATGATGTTAAAAATGATTAAATGATATAATATATTTTTTATTTTTTGTATAAATGGATGATTCATTAGATAATACAATAGTGATAATTTATTGATTTGTTTTGATAGTTTTTTCCATCGTTACATAATTTTTTTTAATAAAATTTTTAATTATTAATATGATCAATAATAATAAACATGTTATATTTTTAACATTAAAATTTGTTTTAACCATAATAATTTTTTTTGAATATGCATAAAGGATATAATGGGAAATAAAATCTCATTTTCCATGATGGAAGTTATTTGATACATCATGGTTGACATATTAATTTTTGAGAATAAAGGTATTGTAGATTAGATTTGATGATGTATATTCCATAACACAATAAAATTATAATATATATATATATATAATATACAATAGTTATCATGTCTATTTCGAATGTGAATGTGGGATGGGATAAGAAATTAAAATAAATTTAAGAAATGGGTGTAGGGTTTTTCAATATAATGGTACTATATTTATAATTTTTAGTTTTTATATAATTAATTTTATTTTAGACACAATGATGAAGAAGCAATTACCTTATTAAGGAACTATTAAAATAATGACACTATAAATTTCCAAAAGAATATAAATTACATATTTTGATGAATTAATGAAATTTTTTAGGTTAATATGAACTTTTAGGGTTGAATAAATAAATTTTTCAAGGTGTTAATGTATTTATGTCTTTCACAAAAACTAAATACCAAATAGTGTCAAAATTGACATAAATGAGTTCTTTAAACAAAAACTATCTTATTAAATTATATAATAGTTCTAAAAATATAATGTTTTGCAAAAGGAATTATTTAATAATATATATTTCATTAATGAACCACTTGGGGTTCTCTTTGATTTTTATTGGATTTTTATTAACCATTTGTTATAATAATACAAGAATACATGGTAAAAGATAAACTATTTATCTAAGAGTTAAATCTAAAAGATAAGGTTAATATGGTAACCTAAACCAGTATAAAACCAATTGGTTAAAAGTTTTTAGAAAAATAAACACGATATATTATAAATATAAACTTTTGGAGCCATTATAAACGGAATATAATTTTATAATAAATTAATATTTTAATCTTTTTCTAAAGTGACCCTCACCTATCTTATAAATAGGCCATTTCCATTCTCTCAATGTCACATCTCCAAATCCATTTAGATTGTCCATACCATGCTCCAATATCCCCACAACTACACTCACTTCATCCTAGATTCCTTAATTGTGAAAAAAATCCATCTTAAGTATCCTTTTTGATCAAATAAAAAATAAGTACGTGAAGAAGAGGTAAATATTTCATCAACTCATTCAAAGTTACTTTCTTCTTACATATCCTCATTCTTTGTAGTTTCCATAAAAAATATAATAAATCCAGTACCATAAACATACTGTGATGATATTATTAATATGGTACAACCATATTCATTATTCTATCCATCATATGAATGAAAAAGTCACCATACATGCATATGTACAACTTAACATCTCCAAGTCATTGTGTAGATTTTTATACAACACATCATCATTTGGATGGGTATAATAATGAGTATAATGGATTTAAATAATAAATATTACATGAATATGATTATTTATGTATTATATACCATCCAATTACATATGATTTCACCATCTATAAAATGGTATTTTTGATCATCTGTATGTAGGGATTACCGTCTCCATGAACGCAATAATTTCATTCCCCACCATAACCATTAAAAAATAATTCTCATTTTATGAATAAAATAATTATTAATAACTAAATGTCATTCTGAATATGAATCAAATACATCATATCCATATCATACTTGACTTACTTAAGAAATCAAATAAAAGAAAACAAAACTGTTAACACATTAAATAATGATAACACTAAATAAAATATTAATAATGAAATATTAGAAGATCATATATGATATCATATTTATGTATGTGGTTCTTGTATAACATAATAACAATGATTTAATAATTATACAAGAGATTAACATACCCTATAACAATGAAAATGACATGTTATGGGGTAATTTTACAATCTTTTTATCTATCCGAGGTTGTTTATAAGTATGTGTCTTCTAGGAATTCTTTATCACTCACATATGTGTTTTTTAAAAATGTATTTCAATTTTTTAATATTTCCCAGAATACGGGATAATTCATTTATACAATTGTTTTTATTTTTATAAAATGTTTTTAATGTAATCCTTCTGCCTTTTTCCAAAAATGTACTTTATGACCTTTTCTTGAAATTAAGGTATGAATTTTTTTTAACATATACTATGGGTGAATCTATTTTCCACCATTATTACACATTAAAATATTCCCATACATGTTTATAAGAATATTTTCAAAATAAATGTTTTCATTTATAATTTTGTTACTTTTAGATTATTTCAAAATAGAAAGTGATATTTCTCTCAAATCTTTTAGACTTCATCTATGTCAACATCCATTGATGATTTTATATTTATATGATGTGGATTTATTATGCTATAAAATTCTATATTTTATTTACATTTTGTGATATGTTTGACTGTGGATGTGTTATTTTTATACCATTCATGGTTTATGGTTAATGTATTGACACTTAATATTCTAGTTTTAATACTAATGTTTATGTTATGATTCAATATTTTCATATGAGGAATGTATTGGACATAGTAAGTAATGGGTGGATCCATTTATAGCTCATCGATGCATCGATAGGTATCAAGAGACAATCTTGTGTCTTAGAACATGGCCATGAAAAATCAAACTTTTATTCTTGTAATGAGGCCTTCTCTATCTGGATATGATTTATGACATTATGAATTACATCATTATAAAATTATCTATTGACATTAAATGTGATTATTCAACTAGTATAATATACATGTGAATAAGTAAATTGACTTATTTTATTTATATTTTCAATATTATGATGACGATTAATTTTTAAAGGCTTCTGTTTTTTGTCTTTTACATTTCCTTTAATGTTTATGGTTATTTATAAATGCTTCCACTATATTGTTATCATTACTGAGCATCTGAGCTTCCCCCATTCTTATGATTTAAATTTCCCAAGATGTGAAAAAAATATTATGACTGAACTGTAGCGATAGGATATGGGATATGAGTGTACTCTATGGAGACACAATGTTTCTTTTTTATTTCATCATGTATGGTAAAACGTATGTATGTATCTAATACTTACAAGGATACTGAATATTTATATCTATTAAAAAATGATTCATTGTATCATAACAATGTTATGTAATAATGAACCATGTCTAGGTAATAAGGGTCGAGGCATTACTGTTGGTATTAGAGGAGTTTTAGTACAAACCTTGAATGCTAGATTTAGAAATACCATTATTAGAGAACATTAGCCTAAGATAAACATTGAACATTATTATATTAGAACTATCTAGATTTTTGGTAATATAGATATTTTTTGAGCATTCCCAGCAATACCTCTATTTCTAGATATGAAAAGGGAGAGGCAGATCAAGAATGGATATACCTAGAAAGGAAAACTCTGACAAGGAGTTTTAGGCTTCACCCAAGTTATCCTGGTATATGACAACAGGAATTTCTGCAATGTTGGTTATGATACAACAAAAGGATTTGTTTAGGATAATTTAAGTTCTATTCACAAAGCATTATAATGGATATATGTGTAAATATGTTTGCAACCAAATTATTGTAATGATTATGAGACTAGATGTGTGTACATATTCTATTAATTCTGGGATTTATTATAGTATTTGGATTATTATTTTTTATATGATTTATCCTAGATAATGTTTTTATTTTTAATGGTTCCTAGTAGAAGGAATGTGAACTCTATAAATATGTAAGATCTAAAGAGTAACAATGATCATCTCTTTCATGGACCTAAGACAAAAATTAGAAGTGAAATATCCTCACATGTATTCACATCATATGAAGAATTAGTATCATGTGTTAATAAGATAAGTAATGAATTCTCTAAGTCAAATAATATATGAGGGAAGCCAGTATAGAAGTATATGGTGGAGAGAAAGATTGATAATGGGAAAAATGGAAAGAAGTATTTTCCCATATGTTATAATTATAGAAAAAATCACCATGGGAATTGAATGAATGGATTGGGAGTATGATATATGTGTTGAAAAAAAGGACACCATGTTCCTGATTGCAGGGGTGAGAAAAAGGATTCCAATAAACAATACTTCTTCTTTCTGGTGTTGGGAAACTATGCGAATCAATGTCCCAGTCATCAGAGTATACCCAAAATGATGATATTGGATAATAATCAAGTTATGATACTACCACAACTGATGTGGAATTATTAGTTATCTTATGTTATTATTAAATAATTATTCCATTTGAGTTTGGTTTTAATGATTTAAACATTATAATAATTATAGATTATATAAGGATTGTACTGCAATACTATTGTATTAAGAATTTGAGATTGTATGGTACCAAGTAAAGTGACACAGTTTCCAGTCAATGTTTTTTAAAAAATATGGTTTGTAGAAATAAATCCCTAAATATGTTTCTGGAAATTAGATAATGATTTTGGTATAATAAATTACTGATTCGGGTAAATTATATTTGATATTATTGACCACATTGAAAGTAATTAATAGTATTTTTATTCCCTCTATGATGGAGTTTACAATATTTTTGGAAATAATGAGTATATACACAATTCTATAAAAAATAAGAGAACAAAAATATAATCAATTAGGTTTTATAGTAATTTATGGTGTTACCATTTTTTAATAGAATACATTATGAATATATTCACATGTTATAAGATGGAAAAAATAGATCTACATTATGTTTACCTTCTTTTAAATTTTGGACTTTGAATTTAGAAAAAAAGTCTTTGTCATATGTCTAAAGGATTGAATGAATTATATTAGACATTGGATACAATTTTATAATGTTAAAACATTTCTTAATATTATTGTTGTATTGTTATAAAATGGACAACATGGAGGACATGAGACAAACTGTCTCATTCAGCAAGGCCACGATGTTTAACAAGAAACTCAAGGGAGACAAGGGTGCATCCATTACCTTTGGCCTATGTGTTGTCCAAGTTTGAATAATGCATTTTTATTTTATAATGGACATGATAATGAATAATAATTTCATTATTTCTGGAACCTTATACTATTAGGATAAATATAATATTTTTGAATTTTATTTTCTTTTATGTAGAAGATGAGTTTGTGGTTTAATTATGTTGAAAGATGGAACTCTACTTATCATGTAATTTTTTCTAGTATTCATTGAAAAAATTTATTTTTAAACATTAGAGAAGGGATCTTAATATTTAAAATGTGTTATCCTAATAAATTATTTTTTGTCGAACCAATGAAATTTAAAACATCATATATTTATGGCTTTAAGACCCTCAATATCCAATTTATTGTTCACTTTTTTTATTGAAGACCACATTCACTCCCTATAAATTTATTAATTTTTCCCTCCAATATTGTGTCTCTAATTTCCACCTATGTTTTCCTATTCGAGACCATAATTTTGTGATGACTTTTTCATTTCCCTTTCACTCTTATTAAGAGTAAATTTTATTAACACTATTTCCAATGTTGGATTTCCACAATGGTTTTTTGGATTTTTCACATTTTATTTTTGAATATCAATTTAAAATTGAAAGGAAATAACTTATTGAAGGAGGTAAAAATTTAACAGCCCAAGATATAATAGCATGTCATCTCTTTAATATAATTCAATTTCTTGATCTAAATGCAACACCGAGTTTAAACGCACCACAACTTACCAAAATAGTTAGTCAAAAAGCTGTAATGAATCATATTAATAGAATTTTGAATTTTATATATAACATATAATTTCAACATCAATATTATGTATTTTTTAGACATAACATAATAAAAAATTCAATTTTTCATATAAAGGAATCATTTTTCAAAAAATACCATTTTATGACCTTTTATTGGATAACACTTTATTAATCCAATATTTGACACTTTTATATATTACATTTTACCAAATAATATTTTTATTTACATGTTTTACATAAAAATTTATTTTCGATATATTTTTGGAATTTTTCTAATAAATTTTATATTTTGATGTGTTGTGAAAAATACTAAATTTTAATTGAAAAAAAGTAATCAAATTAATATATATTGTTAAATTATTCATGTAACTCCATGATCCGAGTTACCCAGAGTCGGTGCATTATTACATAACATTGGAATGTTCACAAAAGATCAAGTCTCAAAAGACGGATTAGTTTAGTAGTCTTGGAAACACTAGATATATTCATAAGTCTTATATTACATCATAAAGTAAAAAAACTACAACAACAACTTGTCTACATATCCCCTCATACTATCCCTGTAGGTAATTAATAAATTACTTCTTCACGTCCTAGGAAAAAACATTGAATGGGGTGAGCTCATATGCTCAATAAAGATAACAACATAGCGAAAACATTCATAAATAATCACAAACATTTATGGTAATGTATAACTAAAACATATGCCTTTTAAACTTGAATATCAACATAATATGGGAAAGACAAAATGAAATAATTCAATTTATTTATTCACATGGATATTATACTTGTCTAATGATCACATGCAATATCAATAACCACTTTCATAATGATAGAATGCATAATTCTGACTATCATAACCATATAGTCAAGGCCTTGTGCCAAGACTAAAAATAAGATTTTGTCAAGGCCTTATTCCAAGACACTAGTTTGTCTCATGAGACCTACCAATGCATTGAGGAGCAACAGTGGGCTCCACCCATCACTTACTAAGTCCAATGAATTCCTCATATGAAAATTTTGAAACATAACATAAACATTCGTATTCAAACTAGCATACAAAATGTCAACACTTTAACCACAAACCATGAATGGTATAAAAATAGCACAACCATAGTAAAACATAAATCATTTGATACAATATGGAAGATTGTATTATATCATATTAACCTCAATAGATAATAATGAAGGATATTGATATAGATTAAAATAATCATCAAACTATTGGGAGAAATATCCCCCTTTTTCATGAAAACATTTAAAAGTCAAATTTTTTATCAAGAAGCCATTTAAAATAGATTTTTGAATCAAATTGTCCCATACCACTTTGAAACATTTAAATGAAATTTTGATTTGAAAACATTAATGTCCATATAAATAAATCCATAAAACCATTTTTAAAACATGGAAATTGATGAGAAAGATTTAGAATAATAAATCTTTAAAACATTTTAAAATGATATTTCAGTTAGAGTTCCTAATGAATATAGAGACACTTGAATGCCAATAATTGATGTAATAAAAACTTTTTAATATCATGTGAATAAATGGATTGATGATATACTATGTCAAAATACATTATATACACTATATAAAAGTGATTTGGAGTATAACAACAAAGGAGTCTCAATGGAATGTAAATTGAGATGAAATCTCTCATAAAGGATGTATCCTTAGGTTAAAGATAAATTAAGGACATAATTATGTGTGTCAAATAAAAATACAGAAAATATGATCGGATATTCTGTGTAGAACAATCAAAGGAAATTCACACATATTCTTGTAAAAACAACACCAATGAATTAAATGTTTAACTCAATAAATGGAGATTGGGTTAAAATAACTCCTATCAAGTTCATATCGATGACATGAGAATTTATGAATGGATTGATTATGTGTATAAGAAGTATATCCATAGAACGGGGTGTGTAAATTATGACATAATCAAATAAATAGTTATTCTATACATAATCATTGAGTAAAATAATCAATGAAGTATTTGTAAAGACGAATGAGAGGAAATTGAAATTTTAAATTCCCTTATCGATTGGTAACTTAAGAAACATACACCCATGAAAGAAGTATCATAAAATGATGATGTAAATATCCATAAATTAAATTATATTACACAATGAATACAATCATGGGAAGTACACACACCACATTTAATAAATAAGTTGTGAACAATGGGAATATCACAGAATAAAAAGTGAGATAAGTAACCCCTTAATTTATACTTTTTCCTTCGTCGAGGGTAGGTTATCCTCTTATATAATGGTGAAATATTTTTTATTTAATTATAAAATAATTATATACATTAATATGATATAATATAAGAACTTTTAACATTCATTTTTTAATAATATATTAGTATTATCTACGTTTCAGTTGTTAACTCACTCGTTTTATTTTATATGTTTTGTTACATAAGTCGTTTTTAGGGATATGTTGTATCTTATTCATATATAGGATGATATCACGTCCTTAAAAATTTTTTTAATCATCAAATTAGAATTATACATGCATGGATATGATGGGGAATGAATCTCATCACGTTCGTGGAGACGGTAGTCCATACGTATGCACGAGCGACAATATCATACTTTTGATTTTAAAATAATATATAAATGGATGTTATATAATATATACAGAATTATTATCATTTTATATTTATTATTTACATCAATTACACATCCTTATCTTACCCATGAAAACAATAATGTTTTGAATAACAATTACACCAGACGTGGAGACGGTAAGCTGTACGTACACACATATTGTGACATGTCATTCAAAGGATGGAAAATATATTGAATATGGATGTAACATACACTACCAAAAAATAGGGCAAGGGAAGTGCTCCCCTTTATCAGCGCTAAATAGAAAGCACGGATAATGGGGTATGCCTTTATCATCGCAATATAAATGAGCTGATAAATGAATGTTTTATCAGTGCTTTTATTTTAGCGCTGATAAAACATACCTTTATCAGTGCTTTTAACCAGCTCTGATAAAGGTTCTGTTGGTTTTTATTTAATAACCCTAACAGGCCATCCTCACTTGCACGCAGTCAAGCTCTCGCGGAAGCTGAACCAATACCCTCACCGTGCGACCTCGTCCTCCTCATCCTCCTCCTTCCTCCTCCTTCCTCCTCCTTCCTCCTCCTCGTCCTCCCCATCCTCCTCATCCTCGTCCTTCTCCGTCGTTGCCGCCGCCTCTGACCCTGCTCCCACTCCCGCGACCACCTCTGCCTTTGCCACTTCCACCCTCGCTGCGGCGACCGCCACCACCTCGTCCTCCTCCTCCTCATGCTCTCAAGGTGGGAGGTGAGTTCCAGGGATGGTATTCCCTTGGTATATTATTTATATATTGTTTGTGTGATGACCAAATAGTGAATATAGATGTGAGATAAAAATGATACCACATCTTGAGCCTAATTCCAGTAAGGATTTCCATAATAGATAGTGTGGTCTTAATTTAATTATGAATATGTCTAGGGACGTGATTCATAATTAGTCATGAGTGTCAAAGTAAGAGATGTTATTGATATTTAGAAACACAAGTGGGTTGTTTGTGAATGATGTGGAATTGGATACCCTATAAGTTCCATAGGGATATCTTGACTCTAATATGAAGTATATGGTAATTGGTTATTTATGATGGTTCACATTTGTAGCATGTTTTTTTCTCTTATACTCTTCCAAAAACTCTTCTCTAAGAAGGTCAACTATCATGTACGCGTAGTCACCTTCAAATTCATGGGTGCAAGTACAAGACATGGATGAAGATAAACAATATATGAAACAAGTTAACCAATGTAAGTATTTAATGGTACCTTTATGATTTGTAGCTTTTTTTTCTAATTTATTTATTCGTATATGTGACAGACATACTGGGTGATATGTTTTGTATTATGGGTTCATCATTGTCCAATGGAAATGATGATGGATCCATATTAATTTTCATCACATAGAATAATCTCATAGTTATATGATTAGACAAAGATGAACCCATAATACAAAACATATCACCCAGTATATCTGTCACATATACGAATAAATAAATTAGAAAATAACATGCTACAAATCATAAAGGTACCATTAAATACTTACATTGGTTAACTTGTATCATATATTGTTTATCTTCATCCATTCCTTGTACTTGCACCCATGAATATGAAGGTGAGTATGCATACATGATAGTTGACCTTGTTAGAGAAGAGTTTCTGGAAGAGTATAAGAGACATGAAACAATGAAGATCATTAGAGTGTTGGAGATAATGTGGTTGCTACAAACAATGTGGAAATCGGCTTGTGCAATGCAGCCTAAGTTACAACATGCAGGTATTCTAACTTAGGCCATGTTGCACAAGCCGATTGACACAATGAATAGCAAGATCTTCATTGCTTCATGTCTCTTATACTCTTCCAGAAACTCTTCTCTAAGAAGGTTAACTATCATGTATGCATACTCACCTTCAAATTCATAGGTGCAATTACATGGCACAGATGGAGATAAACAATTTCTAAAACAATTTGACCTATGTAAGTATTTAATGGTACCTTTATGCTTTGTAGCATGTTTTTTTCTAATTTATTTATTTATATATGTGACAAACATACTAGGTGATATGTTTTGTATTATGGGTTTATCAGGAGTCTGTATGATTTCCTTTTTCAACATTTCATTTTAAATAGCATGTTATAATTATATATTTCTTGTACCCTAATTGTTCAAATAGTCAGGCATATTGTAGATGTTGCTAGAATGTTGTAGGATTAATTTTCCCCAATGGTAGTACATTTTTATTATGTTTTCACTGATGTGGTATTAAATTTACTTCTTAATAAAGAGTTAAACTTTATAATCTAGTTAGTTTTGGGAGAAAATTCAGTTTCTATCACAATTTCTAAAATTACACCAAAAGAGAATCAGTTGTTTGAATTACAATTTGATGATATAGAATATAATGGTTTTATATGGAATAGTACTTTACCATGGGGTTTTATAGTTCTCTAATATAGATGGTTGATTGGTATTTATTATTTTGTTAGACTATTGGAGATTGAACCTGATGAGAGTCATGAATATGTATCCTCTTCCAAGCACTATAGTCACATTAATCATCTAAGAGGTTCTACGATCTTCTCCAAGATAGATTTGACCTGAGGATACCATTACATGAGTTGGACATCGATGGACCTACCATAGACTACTTTTAGGATTATTTATTGCCTGTATAATTTTTTAGCGATGATTTTAGGTTTAACTAATGCATTGGTTGTATTAAGGGACTTGAATAATAGGATATTTCATCATTTTTGGGATCAATTTTTAGTAGTTTTTTTCTGTTAAATATAATTGTACTCCCAACCAATAGTTGATCTTGACCAACATCTTATCATCACCTTGAGTATATTGATATAACATCATATTTATTACTGTTTTCTCCTGTCACTCGTTGGTTTCCTCTCGTTCGCATGTCATGTATTTTCTAAGGCATCATTCAGTCTTTATAAGACTAAATTGGAATAAATTTGATATATGTCAGATTAAATCAGGTATCTTATACATACATGATGTTCACCCTATGGGACACACCTTGTATATGGATTTCACATGTGTTTAAAGGAATTTGTACCATGATTTGTTTTTATAAAACCCCAACAATGCTACATGATTAATAAAAACATAATATTAGGCAAGTTCTCGAGATTGAACCCATAAAGATGATGAATATGAATAAAGAATTAATGAATGACAATCGGTTGAAAAAAGAGTATGAAGATGGTGTGAAAGAGTTTATCATGTTTTCCGAAGATCATGCATGTGACCCTTCTCAAATCCATTGTCCGTGTTTATGCTGTTGTTTTCAAGACAAATTAGTCCAGAGGAGTTGGAATAACACCTGATCTGTCACAGAATAGATCGAAGTTATACATGTTGGAATAAACATGGGTAAAAAACCAATGTATGTAGTGACTATGAGAAGACGACATTTTATAGATCATCAGATATGATTAGATGCGTGAACAGTGAAGATGATCGTATGGAGGTTGTGATTACATATGTGAATGATGATGAAGATCGTATTGAGGAAATGACAAGGATGGTTGAAGACGAACTTCGTGATTTCCCAAAATTGTTTGAGAAGTTAAAGAGTTGTGCAAAAACGTCATTGTATTCTAGTTGCACTAAATATACAGCATTGTCAGTCGTATTTAAGTTGTATAATTTTAAAGCAGGCAGCGGGTAGAGTGACGCCAGTTTTACAGAACTACTTGCTGTCCTGAATGAAATGCTCCCAGATGATAATGTACTCACAATCCGAACATATGATGCTAAACGAATGCTACGGTCGATGGGTATGATATCTAAAAGAATACATACTTGCCCGAATGACTTTATATTGTTTCGAAAGGACCACAAATCACTTAAAGAATGCCCAAAGTGTGGTGCTTCCCAATACAAGAATGATGATTCTAGTCCTATGAATGTTTTATGGTACTTTCCAATCATTCCTAGGTTTAGACTTCTACATGGAAGTGATGATTCTGCAAGACAATTTACATGGCTTGCAGATACAAGAATTAAAGATGTGAAACTAAGTCACCTTGCACAATGTCCTCTTTAGAAGAGAATTGATCATGAGTATCTTGAATTTGGGAACGAGTTGAGAAACCGTCGTCTGGCGTTATCTACAGATGGGGTGAATCCTTTTGGTTTTCAAAGTAGCAGTCACAGTACATGGCTGGTTATGTTGGTAAATTATAATTTACCACTATGGTTATGTATGAAATGAAAATACACATTGATATCTATGATTATATTAGTGACAAATTAACTGGGTAATGATATTGATGTTTATTTGGCCCAATTGATTGAGGATTTAAAATTATTTTGGGATTCTGGTGTTACGATGTATGAAGCTTACAAAAATAAATAGTTCACTTTGAAAGTCATGTTGTACAGGACGATAAATGACTTTCCTGCTTATGGAATTTTTTCAGGATATAGCATTAAAGGAACACAAGGGTGTCCCATTTTCTGAACAAGGTACACAGTCAATTAGGTTGAAACATTCATCAAAAACCGTGTTTCTAGGACATCACAGATTTCTACTCTGGCGACATAAGTACCGATCTTAGACGACATCATTCGACGGAAGTTCAGAGGAACATACAGCACTGTCTCCACTAACAGGTGATCAATTTTTGGAGAAACTGAAAGATTTTGACACTACTATTGGTAAACCGTTTTAGAAAAACTTTACAAAAAGTGGTTGGAAAAAGAAATATTTTTTTTAATTACCATACTGGAATTGTCTGTATTTCAGAAATTTTCTTGATGTTATGCATGTTGAAAAATATGAATGTGATAGGGTCATCAACACGTTGCTAACTGCACCCGAAAAAACAATGTATGGAATTAATGATAGATTGGACATGGTTGAGATGGGAATATGAGAAGTGTAGTCACCAGTGAAGGGGGAAAAATGAACATTTCTTCCTCCTTCTGCTTACACTCTTTCCAGGTAGGAGAGATATCAGTTTTCGAACTTCTTGAATGATGTAAAGGTTCCAGAGGGGTATTCATCAAATATAAAGAATATATTGTTAATGGGATATTTAAAATTAAAGGGTCTGGAATCACATGACTACCATGTTTTGATGTAAGATCTAATTCCTATAGCTTTACGTTGCATTTTTCCCAAGAATGTCCATCATAAATTAACGAAGCTTTATTTCATCTTCAAAGCTCTATGAAACAAAGTTATAGACCCGGTGAAATTTCCATCTATGGAAAGAGAAATTGTCGTCATATTATGGGAATTGGAAATGTTCTTCCCACCGACATTTTTCAATATGATGGTTCATTTGATTGTTCATTTGGTGAGAGATATTCGACTATGTGGTCCTGTACATTATAGATGGATGTACCCCATTGAACGGTATATGAAGATTTTGAAATGGTATGTCAAAAACTGAAGTTGGCCAGAGGGTTGTATTGCGGAGCAATATATTGTTGAGGAAGCTGTTGAATATTGTACTGAATACCTGTCTGGTGTGGAAATCATTGGCCTACCGAAATCTCATCACACTGAGTGGCTTGAGGGTGAAGGAATTTATGGAAGAGAGGTTTTCACGATCAATATTACAAATTGGGAGCAGGACCACCTTTACGTTTTTCATAACAGTTTTGATGTTGACCCATATGTTCAAACCCACAAAGAAATTTTTAGGCATTTGAATCCTTCTAGGGATGAAAATTGGATATCAGATACACATAATCGGCATTTTATAGGATGGTTTTCAGACCATATTTTTAAGAAGTTAGATGAAAATACAGACTCAATTTCAAAATGACTTCGATGGCTGGCTGGAGGAGCAAGTGTGTACATATTAGCTTAAAATGATTACGCAGTTAACAGTTATACATTCAATACTAATGAACATGATAAAGACAATACCATGCAGAATAGTGGGGTTACACTTGTGGCTGAGGCGATGCATGTTTCCAGTGTTAAGGACAAAAATCCAATTTATGCGAATATGTCATACTTTGGCACCATCAAACAAATATGGGAGTAGGATTATATGAAATTTGAAGTGCTGATTTTTCAATGCACGTGGGTTGATAATAGGACTGCTGTTAAAATAGATGAATTAGGATTTGTGAAAGTTGATTTCAGTATGGAAGGGGAGAAAGACGAATCATTAATAATGGGATCACAGAAAGTACACATATTTTATGTTCCAGACCCCGCAAACCGAAATTGTTCAATTGTTCTGTTACCGACCAAAACAATTGAAGGGTCAAATGAAAGTTCAACAGAGGTTGACCCTTTTATAGAGACTTCACAATAATTTTGCAGTGGTCAAAATGTAAATGGTGTTTTGTATGTCAAAGGAGACCACAATGAAGGAATTTACATAATCGATAGAGGAGTCAAATAACGTCATCCTTTAATGAAAAAAGAGAGAGTACAATAATCAGGTTATTTGTTTATTGTAACATATATTGTGTTACGTTATGTTATTATCTGTTCGCTGCAGTTTTTATGTAATCTAAATTAAACATTAAACCACTTCTGCAGATAATGACTTCTGCATCTACTGATGCTCCCAATCCCGAGGCACAAAAGATCTCTCAACTAGCAGCTCGTAGTCCCACTATAGAGAAACAACAGGTTTCTCAACCAAATGCTGGTGGTCCTAGTGCAGAACAACAACAGGTTTCTCAACCTGTTGTTATTGGTCCCAGTGCTAAGGAACAACAGGTTTCTCAACATGTTGCCGCTGGTCCCATTACCGATGCTAGCGCTCTGGGGGAAGATATTGATCCTACTTCTGAGGAAATGGATGGAAATTAAACTGTGAAAGTGAAAAAAACAAGAGCATCATAGTTTGATAGTGTTGGCCAAAATCCTTAAGGCAAAAGAAAAAGGCATCAGATTTGAAGTGGGATGGAATAAGTGAGGCCAACATTTTAACCCCAACAAAGCCATCTTTTGTAGCCACATTGGAATCGTCACTCGGAAACGCGTGCTGATTGATGTACAGTCATGGCAGCATGTTGTCACCGGGCTGAAGACACTAATGTGGGATGAGATTGTGGTAACATTATGATATCATTTTTTTAATTTAATAAAATAAAATAAAATACCAAAACATTGACTTACTCTTCATCATCCATTCTAGAGTGCATTTATAGTAGATGTCTCACCCAGGGAATATGTATTAAGAGTTTCAGGAAGGATTTATAGAGGTTTCTCCACAATTTTAACGAAATATCATCTTAAAGATGAAAATGGGAAAATCAAGCTGCACCCACCTCCTCTTTATGCACACTTGATATTCCAAGGAGCGTGGGATGCGTTTAGAAACCATCGTGGGGAGCATACATTTCCGGTACATAGGGTGGGGAAATATGTTTTTTGACGTTTTCTTGTATTCATCACTCTGATTGACAGTTTTTTAGTTATGGAATAGCTACTGAGTGCTGAAAATAAAAAACGCACAACAGAACCAGCGTACCCTTACCGTAAAGCAAGGATGGGGTACGCTGAACATGGGAAAAAAATGGCACGTCTTTTAAATCTATCCTACTACTAATATGTGATATAAACAACACCATAACCATGTTTCTCTATTTATATTTAGATTGGTGAATCTAAATCAAAAGCCATATCCATCCCACGCCATGTGTTATGGAAGGGGGCTCGTGTAAATAAATAGGGGACATGGATAGATAAAAACACACAAAAAGTGTAGGAAACATGTGTAATTATGACATAATATAAATTTCAGTTGCTTTAAATCACTATTACATTAAAAGAACTACTTATTTTTCTATATTTTATAACTGAAACTATCCCAATAATCAAAAAAAACCACACCAGATGCAGACATACTTTCAGCAGCCATGAAGTATCCAGAAAAATATGGCCACGTCAGAGGTGCGGGTTTTGGGGTGGCACCCCGAACATATTTTCAAAAAAAACAAGTGGAGGATCAAAATGAAAAAATGGAAACGCATCAAGAACAATTATCTATTTTTCAAGAAAAATTACAATACAAGAGAGAGATGACAGAAAAATTGATGGGGGATAGGCAAAGAGAAGAAAAAACTCAACAACAACCCGTGTGTGACGATCTCGCCCCACCCCCCACCAGCTTTGAGGGGAGACATTCCCCTAAGAAACCTGACTTAGATGAGGTAATCAATGTTTTAATAATTGTTTTTGTGAAATATGATTTACATAGATACTAATACATTTCCTGTACTAATATTCCATATGGTGAAAATGACTGTGATTTATACTTATCAACTCCCACCTATCGCTTTGTAGAGATTGATACAGTGTTCAATACGCAAAACGACCTGCTACACAACAGACAGCTTCCAAAAGATCATCTTAGAGTGTCAATTAACATAGCTAATGAGCCGAGTGCCGAGATACCTGTTCCAAATGACGATGACGACATTTATATGGTTGAACAAGCTGTTGGAACATTCATCGCATGGCCGACAGTTCTTGTAAAAAAACATGTCGACAAAAAGGTATTCATTTCTTATTTATTTTTCTAGCAGGACCATTAACATTTAATGAAAAATTGTCTGAACGGATGAATTTTATTACAGAATGACAACGACTATGGGGTGAAACTAAATATCAGCTCAAAACTATCTCAAGGATCAACCAACCGATTGAAACGGTCTACTGAGTGCACCTTCACCCCGCCCGTTCTATATCCACCGTTAATATCATTGCAGGCTAATGTGGATACAAAGTTGAAAGACATCAATACTCACATAGTTTATTTCGAAAACGATATGTATGGAGAGGAGATATCAAATTTCATTAGTGCTGAAAATGTAAATGAACTCCTCGTGTATGAATGGCTAGGCGCCTCAGTTGTAAATTTATACATGAGGTAAGTTTTCATGATTTGATTTTACAAAATCTAATATACTCTGATAATTTTGACTAAATACATTTTATATTTTTCTCAGACGTATATATGAAAAAAAATTGAAGGGATTTCCCCATGAACAAAAATTTGGAGTCGTTAGTCATCACACCACATCTTCAAAAGACGAAATAGATTCTGTTAAAGAGGCTGCAATAATTTCATCCCTGCTCAAATTGTTGAAAACAAAATTAAGGATGACACACCTTTTTTAATACAAACGATGCAGGGCTAAAACTCTAAAATTTTATCATATCAACTATATTTTCATTTCATTATTTACTTATTCCTTTTTGTATTTTTAGGGAGCATTGGATGCTGATTGCAGTCAATTTGGATACTCCAATGATTTATTTTCTGGATTCAATGCATGGATATCCATCAAACCGACCTCGCATGATGGCGTTTGTTAATTTGTAATACACTAGATACAACATTTTAATACTAAACATTTAGTTATATAATTTATGTTATCTTTTAATGAGGATTCTGTTATGATAGGGCAGTGCATCAATATCTTCTAATGCATGGAATGAGTCCAGGGCATAAGGATGAGCACACCTACAAGATCTACAACTGGAAAAGTATCCGGGTATATATAATAAAATTTCACTATCCAAACACATATCAAAACAAATTACTTATTGTTGTCGATGTTTCTGTATTGTCCAAAACAAACAAACGGAAAGAACTGTGGTTATTATGTTTGTAAAGTTATGAAAGAGATTGTATTTCATCAACAAATTAGCATCCATGATGAGGTAATTTTGAAAATAATTACGAGTTCATTTAAAATATTTATTAATCCTTTCAGTATTTATATTTTTTCAGTACTACCATGACTATCGCAAAAACTCATTTTCATAAATTGATATACATGTGTTTAGGAACGAATGGGCAACATACCTGATAGAAGATTGTACACAAATAGGATGAAGGTGAATTCCTACCACTTATGTTATCTATATATGATCATTGATTATCGTCCAACCGCCTTTGGTGAATTGAGAATTCTTTGATGTATTGAAATCTTAATTTATTACTCAATGTTTTCTATCCTCGGATTCATATTATTGATCTTTGAACAAATAAATATTCAAGTAAGGCGTGATGGTGTGAAGTGATTTTGGGGTGAACGACAAAACCACCGAGGATCAACAAAATCCATTTTCTGTTTCTCATTTGTTTGAACTTGTATTTAATCACATGTGTTGTTGTTTGACATGCACAATTATTTCTTGGTAGATGCATGAGATAATCAGTATCGTTGAGGGATTTTTGGAACCAAAATATGTGTCCCGAGATAATTCAAGTATAGGAAAGGCTAGTTGAGATGAAATCCAAGCTCAAACGACCAGTACATCATCAAAATAATCATCCTTGTGATGCACCATCATGTAGAATCTGGTCGTCATGATGTTTTGAGGTGTTTATGGAAGGTATGGGGAGTCTGATAAGCCCCATGGCCACCATAAATATTGTTTATAGACAGATCCACATGTTTTTTGTGCCTCATGCCTCTTTAAAAGGATCACGCCATTCACATGGTCAATCTTAGCACATATGTACCATTCATCCCATTGCTACTCTTGTAAAATGTGAGAATCTGACAATTCATAACCCCCACAAGACCCATACTCATCCAAACATGAGTATACCTGTGTGAAGGGAATATAACCATGGGTAATACCCAAAACATACCTCTTTTAAATATATGGGTTTTGATCCCTGTATTATAAATAGGGTACGTAGGAAGCCTCTATGAGGTTAAATCCCAACCAATGGTAAGCCATTGTGACCCCCTCACAGGGGTACACCTTTACTTATTTTCCCACTTGTATTTCCCTTAGTGGCATCTGAATGATTCTTCAAAATGAGAAACCTTACCTTTATGGGATGCACCACACTTGGGTCAGACCTCATTGGGCGTTTTGATCCATATATCATGTAAATATTCCAGGAGCTCCCTCCTAGAGATGTACCTACCTGATCCACCTTTCTAAGTGTTTTTATCCACCCAGATCTTACATCTCTGTAAGACATTAAATCATGACCCCTTATCCTTGTGGGATGTTAAACTCATGGAATACCACAAGTTAAACATGGGTTTCCATTAATATATTCAATATTAATGTTTAATCAGTCCTTATTAAGGTATTGTGGAGGTGTGGTTTTATGTTTTCCAGCAGATTTCAGAAGATTCCACGCTTTATATAGGTGATTCCATTCTTTTACATTATATGAAGATTTTATTATCCATTATTTTCTTACTAAGTGTACTATATTAAATGATTGTGTGGTTAAAAATGTTTTATCAAAGGAATTTGATGTGTGTATAGACTTGAAAGATATTTTTAAAATTAATGTAGTTGTATTTCTTGTGGATTTTCATGCTTATGTCCTTTAAATGTATTTGAAGAAATGAGAAAGTTGAGTGGTGGGTGTTTTCAAATGGATTTAATGTGTTTGTGAATTTTAAAGAGGGTTTTCTTATAATATATAGAGATTATATATATGTGTATTTACATTGAATGAATGTAAATGAGAATGTGTTAATATATATGATGTGTATAATGTAAATTTAGCACAATTTCCATACAAGGTATTTTCTTTATGATGTGAAGGGGACATAGTGAGAGGGCAGGGGTGGTTTTCTGGGGGAGGGGGAAGGGGTAAAGTGGAAGGGGGAAGGGGTATGGGGTGTGATGTGTTATTTTGAAATATGTATGGGGTGGGCAGGGGGTGTTCAATGGGTAGGGGGAAGTGCAGCGGGCAGGGGTCTGCTGTGGAAGGGGGCATGGGGTGTTTAGGGGGAAGAGAGTGTGCAGGGGTAGGGGGTGTGCTCGGGGGTGGGCAGTGTTTAGGGGGTGTGCTGGGGAAGGGGGAAGGGGTGCTTCTTTTTTATGGAATGGGGGGACATGATATTTGTTTTATGTTTTGTGCCTCATTAGTATAATTGGTTATTTTATGTTTTGTTCCTCACTAGTATAATTCCATTTAGAAACCCCATTCTTTATTTCATTATTGCATTACTAACATAATTGTTGTTTTATTATGTAAGTGAAATCTTTTTCCTCAGTTCGAATGATTTTTTCAGAAACCGCCACCATGGACGACAATTATTTTGAGCGAATGGATGCAAAAACTATGGAACATCATTGTTTTTTAATTATTTGTTGGATAAATGTAATTGTAACCAAATTAATCATTGTTTGAAATGTATATGAAAGTGTGTTGTTTTGTATTCATTATTTCACGTAAATGTATGTATCATTTTTTGTTCTTATGTTCTTTGTGTGTGGGTGTAGTGTGTGTTGTGTGCAGGTTTTGTTTGGACTATGTGCATGTGCTGTAATGTGTGCAGGTGCTAGGTTGGTTCTGTGCAGCTTCTGGTTTTGGATAGGATCTTTGGCCTTTATAAGCACTATTTAAGCGCTGATAAATGGATAATATATCAGTTCTGTTTTGAGCGCTGATAAAGGTAGTTTTAATTAGCGATCACAATAGCGCTGATATATTATACATTTATCAGCCCTGAAAATAGCATTGATAAATATTACCTTTATCAGCGCTATTTTTAGCGTTGATAAATGGGACCCCCTCTATCTTCGCTGAGATTAACAGTGCTTTTTTAGTGCTGTTAATGGACGTTTTTAGCGCTATTATAAGTCATATTTGTAGTAGTGATGTTTATAATAACATAATAGTATATATAGGATATTGTAGTAATTATTTTATAATAGAAATAACAAATAAAGAATATGTTGAAGAAGAAAGGAATTTGAAAGAGGGTGGTGAAAAAATTACCTCTTCTTCGGGTTCTTGCTAATTATTTGATCAAAAGGGCTCCTTTGGATGGATTTATGATCAATATGATTCATATAGGTTGAATATAGGGATGTTGATAGAATAGTTGGACAGGGGGTGGTCGAGCCAAAAGGCTTTGAAGGTGTGAATTAGAGGGAAGGAGAAGTTCCCATTTATAAGAGGGGTGAGGGGCACATTTGGAAGAACTACAAATATTATTTTATCATAAATTCATATTCGGTTTCTAATGGCTCCAAAGTGTATAATTTATAGGTTAAGGTGGGTATGGGTAGAAATCCTTTCAACAAATAGTTTTTGAAAAGGTTTGGTTTACTATATTAACCTTATCATTTATATTTAACTCTTAGTTAAATAGTTTGAAATTTACCATATCAATTTGTATTTTTATATTATATTGTTTACAATATACTTCAAAATGACCCCCAAGTGGTCCATTAATGATACAACTATCATTATATAATTCCTTTTTCCGAACCTTATATTTTTTGGAATAGAATATCAATTAATAAAATAATATTTGTTTTAAAACACTTTTATGTCTATTTTGACACTATTGGGTATTTGGTTTTTGATAATTTCATAACAACATTTTTACTTAGAACATAAATTATATAACCATTCCTAATATGACATATTAACCATGAAAATTAGTATAATTCATAAAAAAGTCTCAAATTATATTTATTGGGATATTTATAATATCAATTATTTTAATATTTCATTAATTATATAATTACTACATCACCATTGTGTCATAAATAAATTAAATTATTTAATGTCTAAAAATTATAAATAAAATATAATTATTTAGAATATATTATTATATTTATAATAAATATTTATAATCAAATTTATATTATGTATAACCCTACATAAAAAATGTTTTATTTATAAATCATTGATATTAACTCTTTCAACTCTTCTTTAAATTAAATAATAATAAATATCCTAATATAATCCAAGTGGACCTAAATGATAATATTTTATTCCTAATGATGTTTTTGGTCAAGATACACTTGTCCAATAGAATTAGAAAATGTGTTAGGGTAATATTAATATCATTTTTACCCTTAATTACCATATTTACTTTTAACCATTGTAAATAAATGTTAAAATTACTATTCACCAAAAAATATTTTTATCTTATTGAACAACATTTTACTCCTTTATATTAACCGTGTCTCTCGAATTTTTGAAATTCCACTCACAGAGGTGGTAAAGTTATTTTTTATGTGAATTTCCAAATTCTCCTAGGAGGTGGGTAAAAGACGGTGACAAGTTCAATAAATTTTTTATATATCTAAAATTAATCTAAACCAACTCCAATGAATTAAATTGAACATATATAGGTATTATATATCTATTTTTTCTTTAATTAAATTTAAATAAAAGAAATAAATATTTGGCTTTAAACTATAACTCGGTGTTTTTTTACTATTCCTCAAAAATAGAATGTTTTCAGAAAAATAAAAAAATTCACCCTAAGCTAATTTTGATTTTCAGAATCCAAATATGATGTCCATTTTGAAAGATAAAATTTATAAAATTTCAAAAAGTTGGTATTACTATTCATAACGGCTAGTTTGATTAGTTGTAGTGTGTGTTAGAACTCGATGTTGCATATAATACACACCACTGTATTATTCAAAGAGAAGCCTACTGTAGAAGCATGGGGTGTTACATTCTCCCCTCCTTAAAATAATTTCTTCTTATAAATTTTTAAAATTGGGCTTGGGAATATAATGGAAAGTATCCTACTGGAAAAAGATTCAATAAAACTACAACCTTAAAAGAAAGAAAGAGGAGTACAATGGTCACCCAAAATAACTCATACTAGGATTCCATGCAGGAAAACATGGATATGAAAGATAAACAAAGTATCAAGTTCTGATGGAGTGGGATAGAAAACATGATCAGGATAAAGTTAACAACAATAAAGCCACAAACTTGTAACGGGACAAACAGTCATTAGTTTCCCAGTCAGAAAAGTATATGGACAAAAATTCTTTAGTTAAATTACATAAAGATGAGGAATTCATTTACGCGATTGACTAAGAAAATAAATAGATATACTTAATTTTTATGTATAGTTTCATTCTTTAATAAATTTCCACCACTAACTCATTTTTCAAAATGAATATTATTCATGAAGACTTGGTCACACTGGAAAAGCTAGAATAAAATTCTATATGATAACATGATCCACGAAGGATAAACTATATATTTACCTTGTCTTTAAGGATTAATCAAAACCAAAATGGGTTGTAACATCCCAAGTAAATAAATAATATTACATTCTAATGATTATCAATATTTGTGAATAAAATGTTAATATTACTTTAAATGGAATGCTATGATTGATGGCGTACCCAATATGCAACAATGAGTTTCTTTGAAATCTTACGTTGCACACTAATAATATAATAATATTATAATAGTTAATTCCTAGCCGTTGTAATGGCAGGAATGAATATAAATAACTACAATATTATTACATATGTTTTTTAAATATTTTTACATTTATCCAACAAATGTTAGAGTCTTAAAATCCAAATGAGTCCAATTTTAAGAATAAATAATCTAATATTTCTAAAAGATTGGTTTACCACATATTAATTGTGAATCTTTTTTAATATAACTTATGAATATTTAATAATCTATATTTGTCAAAATAATCTTATTCGTTATGATTGGGACATCGAAATTTACTTTGGTTAAATTTTTGGTATGTTTCTGACGTTGTTCATTTTTTAAGAATAGTGAAAAAATACTGCATTTTACATCAAAACTGCTTTTTCAACTAATTTAAATATATGGTTAGATTATATTTTTAATTTATTTTAAAGTTTAATTGGATTATATTTTTACCATTTAATCCAATAGTGGTTATTGTAATTAATTTCACTTTGAAATTGGACTTAAACTAGTGCCAATTTTTTAATAGATATTGTTTATTAAAAAAAGGCTATTAGTTTTGACAGCGGGAATGAATAATTAAATTAAGTAATGAAAATTATATATTTTGAATTTTTTAAAATAGACATCATTTTTGAATTCAGAATATCAAATATATCTTAGGGTGAATTTTTGGTATTTTTCTGAAAAACTTCAAATTTTGATGAATAGTGAAACCACTAAGTGGTAGTTAAAGAAACTGATTTTTCGTTTAAATGAATCATTACCACTTCTGTGATTTTATTTTAAAAAATATGAAATAAATGGTTGTCATTAGGATGTAAAATGTGGTTCAGTGAGATTAAAATAAATTCATGTTGAATAGTAACTTTTATTTTTTATTAATCGCAATTAAAGGTAATTACTCTAATTTAAGGTAAATATAATGTTATAATAATATTAAATGACCTTGAAAAATGTAATACCCTTATTGGATGAGTCATGGCCGACCATGACAATCCATGGGTAAACTTCGGGACCCCATGGAGGAACTTTGGTTGGAAAATGACATTAATAACTTTTTATTTAAAGTTAAAATTAAAATTTCAAAAACATGTATTGTTTTACTAAAAAAAATTTACATTGGGTTATAAATGTAATATGTTTTACTATAAATATCATTAGAAATCTAAAATGATTTCCTACATCATTATATTTTTTTTATAATTTCTATACATTAAATAAATTAGTTTATTTATGACACTGTGATGATGCAATGATTACCTCATAAATGAACTATTTAAATAAAATGAAATGATATGGTGAAATATAAGTCATACACTTGTCATAAACATATTGTATTGGTGGAATTCTAAACCTTATCACCTTATCCATAAAATATACCCTTTTGGGACCTTTGAAATCTGAAAATCATTTTATAATAATGTAATATTTTATTACTTTCCATGTGTGCCCCTCCTCTTCTCTTATAAAAGGCCCCCACCTATACCAACTAAGCCACACCTCTCAAGAATTTGGCTCGGCCAACCCCTGACCATTTCATCTCTCCACATAACTATTATCATCATTGAAGCCTCACCTTTGGCAGAATGCTCTTCAAAAACACTTTTGCATCAAACCAAGAGGAGTTACCCGATATAAAGGTAATGTCTTAACTTGTGCTCTATTGTTTTATTTTGCTTCTCCAAACCCATAAACTCTTTCTATTCCTTTATTTTGTAACATAAATAGTATATTAAATATACTAGAATGTTTCTTTGTTAATTATTTGAGCTAAACTTACACACACCTCCGTTTAATGGTTAATGAACATACTGTTTCTGTGGATGGCGAATTACTGTCTCACGAAACGATGATTGTTCAATATTCTCTTAACACCTTTCATGGTGTCCATTATGATGTCACTGTATTTTATATATGATATATATGGTATTTATGATTCCCATATGCTTCTTTATTTTATATTTAAAACCTACCTTAATGCTTTGCTTGTTGTGCAATTGCGATAATTTCATACAAGGAAGTGTGGACTACCGCCCCCTCAACTTCTGTGACTCATTCATGCAATACATGGAATGTATAAAGAATGAAACTAATGAACTTATGTGACCTATACAACATATATATTATACTATAATTATACTATATTTATATCTCAATTATTTTTAATTCAGTTAATATGACAAAGAAATGAAAGTAGTGTTTATGCATACATACGGCCTACTGTCTCCATGAATGGTGCATTTCATTTCATCTTATATCAAAATTTTTGGAATAGTATAAAATGAATATGTACTGGATATATATGATATTTAAATCAATAATAATATTCTAGAGATGATTTACTTATAACTACATGGACAATCATTTTCAAACAAGTTCATTTTTGACTCATGTACCAAACATCGACGAAAACGTCTAATATGAACTCACATTATTAAACAATTATTATAACATTGTAATATGTGATATTAACTGAATAATAATGTTTAAAGGCGGACCATAAGAATTTATAAATTGACCAAAGTTTATTATTCAGGAATATAAAGAAACGAACAAGACAAGTCAAACTTGAGGTAAGGGATCTGACCTCTCTCTTTCTTTTCAAGTACCCTCTTTTATGTCATTTCATTTGTGCTCCTTGTTCTTATGTTGGAGGATGTTCTTTAAGATTCACCATACTGTAATTTTTATTTTCATATGTTTATTTACCCCCTCTTACTCTCATCAATTCATTTTAATAATTTTAATGTGGCGCCATTAGGCTGCCGAATTTTCGTAAGGGATCCTACCTCTCTCTTTATTTTTATGTTATCTTTTTATGTAACTACCTTTAAACTCGTCTTTCTTATGTTGTGGGATATTATTTTATATTCCTCTTGATGTAAATTTTATGTTAATATGATGAGAGACCCTATTTTATCTCATCAATTCATTTTTGGATGTTTTATGTGGCGCTATTAGGCTGCCGAATTTTCATAAGGGGATTTTCATCTCACTTTTTATTCATGTGAGATTCATGCTACATTGGACACTATTTACATTTGTGTGGTGAATGTACTTCCCATTATTTTACAATTTGTATAATATAATCTCATTTATGGGTTGTAACATTTTTCATTGTCTGACTCTTCTTTCATGGGCTGTACGTTTCGAAAGTTTCCCAAATCGGTAAGGGAACCTTCCACACTCTTATTTTTAAAAGACTTATTTTGTTATGTCTTTTAATTTAAATATTATTATGTTGGGATATGTTCTTATATATCCTTATTGGTGTATATTTTATTTCCAAGTGATTAGATACCATTTTCTCTCTCATCAACTCATTTTCTAGATATTAATGTGACACTGTTAGGTTTTTGAATTTTACGATGGGAACTTTTTAACCCAATTTCAATTTCTTTGGGTTCATCTTGTAGTTATTGAATATGTCATCCTTTGAATATGTGTGGATTACCTTTGATTGTTTTACACTTAATATCCACTTATATTTGGTGTTTTTATATTTGTCACACATAATTTTGAGATTGATTTATCCTTAATTTCTGGATACATTCTTTATAAGGGATTTCATCTCATTTTACATTTCTATTCAGAATTCATTGTTGTTATGCACCAATTCACTCTTATAGGGTGTATATACTTTCCTTTGGAATATTATATCATGAATCCATTTATTCTCATGATATTATAAAGTCCTGATTAAATGTTATTCCTCAAATATTGTATTCAAGTGTCTCAAATTTTGGTAAAAACCCTTTAACTAAAATATCACTTTAAATGTTTTAATGATTTTTCTTATTAATATCCATGTTTTCAAAATTGTTTTAAGGATTTATTTATATGGATATTAATGGATTAAAATGTTAGAAACATCAAGGCGGTATGGGACACTTTGATTCAAAAATCTCTTTATTAAATGTTTTAAATGGTTTTAAAAATGGTTTTTAGAATGGATTCATTATTTCAATATCTTAAAATGTTATATTGTTATTACAATGTGGAAATTTTATCATTACTTTTTGCATAAGTTATGTGATATGATTATGTTATGGTTCTTGGGATTTTTTTATGAAGATGGGTGGTTCAGTGATCAACTAAGGACAGGTGAGCCCGCTATAACACACCAATGCATTGGGTAATCTGAAGGAGTTAAACGTTAAGGTTTCTCCGAAGATATTTAGGGAATATATTGTGATGGGTATTCCAAACGAAACCATGAGGGTTAATCCATACATAATAATGTTATGAATGCCTCATGTTACCTTTATGTGTTATGATTTTTATGGGTTATTCATAAATCTTATGATTTCATGAGGTATGTTAACGTGCTTATGTTTGATGACTAAAGTATGATTTCATTGATTCTTATGTATACATGTACTAATGTTTCCCTTCTGAATTCTTATATCACTTAATGAGCTTTTTATGCTCATCCCATGTTTTTGAAATGTTTGTCAAAGGTCAAGGGAAAGGTATATGATATGATTATAGTTTCAAGGAAATGTTAAGAAAAAATACATGTTTTATTTCAAATATGTTTTCGTTGATGGGAAAAAATAAATACTATATTTTATGTAACCACTATGTTTAAATGTGAAATGTAATGCATGATTTGTGATATAATTCTCTATAACTCTAAACCGGAAAAGATCCTCAATTTTTATTCTTGAAATAACTCAAGATTAAGTAAGGTTTAAGGACGGGTCCTTATAGTTGGTATCAAATGTCAGTTTAGATAACTTTAGATTTTAGAGTGTTGTTTAAGCATAGGTGACAAGTTGTGTATAACCACAATGGTTATTATATTAGATAGTTTCATTTTTATTTTAGAAGGTTGGAGTGAGTTTGAGATAACTAGGATAAGTATATCTTAGTGTTTATCTTCCTCTTTAGTACATGATGATTTTGTTGATATACTCACAATGACCTTTTTTGTTTTAGTAAATGGATTTATCTAGAAGGAACCAAAGTGAAAATGGTTTTGAAGGAAACTGTGGTGGTTCTATGATAAAACGACTGGATGAAATGGTGGATTCAATGATAAATCTCGTGGTTATTCTAAACCAATTATCAGGAGTCATGATCAAAAACTTGAAACTTGGTGAGTTCTTTAATGCCTATTGTACGAGAGAAAAAACTCGATGTGGAAGTTCATGTGATAATTATAAACTTAACCATTAGGTTTTATATGATCCTCACTTTTGAGGTAATTATAGGTTACTATATGTTATGATGGAAGAGGAAAGGCATGAGTAAAATTGAGGTCAAATTATGGTATGCTTATTTTTGATGATTTTATCTCTTATTGGGGAATATTTTAAGAATTATATAGTTTTGGAAATAGGACAACATGCAGACCGTGTGACAACCCATCACATCAGACAAAACTGTGGGAATCGAACCCACAACCAAAGTGTGACTGCTATTTATTGCCTACCACTGCACTACGTGGAGTCCCTGGTTAGTTTTACTAAATTGTTTTTAGTTAAGAGATTTTATGAATCAATAGTAAGTTTCTTTTGGGTTATCTATGGAAATTATTAACCTATCATTGAGGATATGTGATTAGGTTAATTACTTTTCAATATTAGAGTTTAAGAGAAACTGATGTTATTTGGAGATAAATGTTATTTTGTACCTTGGGAGACTATGTGATTAAATCCTTAAAATATTTGGGTTTCAATCTTGGTTGGGTTTACCTTGATGAATTTTATGGACAAATATTTTATTAAATGGTCTTCGTTGAACTTTGGGTTTATTTTGACAAATTTTTGAGATTAGGAGTAGTTTTTATTTTTGTAAAAAAATATCCTTTTTGGGTATTATCTGACCTTGTACTAAACTTTTTTGTATGGTTTTGGTTGAGATCTAAAGACATGGTAAATATATAGTTCAATTTATTGGATTAGGTGATTCTCAAGAGGTTGATTATAGTACTCTTATTGTGAATAAGTCTTCCTAAATACTCATCTTTTGGAGAAAATATGAGTATTTTTAAGGAATATAGTAAAAGTTGAAAGTCTACATGAAAAGTAAGTATGTTTCATTATGATATAGTTAAGCTCAAAAATAATTTCTCAATGAAGAGTAACTTAAAACAAAATTTTTGTCTGTTAAATTTTCCTACTTGGGAATCTAATACCGTTTAACGCATCACAAGTTTGTGATTTTCTTGTAGTTAACTTTCTCATAGACATGTTTACTATCACTCTCCATCAGAACATGACCCTTTGTTTTCTCCACTATATCCATATTTTCATACGTGGAATCCTTGTATGGGTTAACTCGGGTGACCTTTGTACTTCTATCCCTTTATTTTAAAGTGATAGTTTTAATGACTCTTGTTCCGATGTGGGACTTTCAATGAAGTTTCCAAGCCCAATTTTGAAATTGGTAGGACAAAATTCTCAAAAGGGGGGAAGGATGTAACATCCCTGGTAAATAAATAATATTACATTATAATGTTTATCAATATTTGTGAATAAAATGTTAATATTACTTTAAAGAAAATGTTATGCTTGATGGCATACACAATACACAACAATGAGTTTCTTTGAAATCTTACATTGCACACTAATAATATAAAAATATAATAATATTTAACGCCTAGCTGTTGTAATGGCTGGAATGAACCGAAATTACTACAAAATGATTACATATGTTTGTTAAATATTTTTACATTTATCCAATAAATTTTAGAGGCTTAATATCTAAATGAATCCAATTTTATGAATAAATACTCTAAATTTTTTAAAAGATTGTTTTACCGCCTTTTGATAACGAACCTTTTTTAAATATAACTATTGAAAATTTCATAAGATCTATTTGTCAAAATATACTTATTCTTTATTATTGGGGCATTGAAATTTACTTTGGATAAATTTTTTGTATGTTTCTGACATTGTTCATTTTTAATATGAATAGTGAAAAAATACTGCATTTTACATCAAAACTGCTTTTTCATCTAATTTAAATATATAGTTAGATTATAATTTTAATTGGTTTTAAAGTTTAATTGGAATATATTTTTACCATTTAATCCAATAGTGGTCATTGGAATTAATTTCACATTGAAATTGGACTTAAACTAGTGTCAATCTTTTAATAGATATTGTTTCTTAAAAACACGCTATTTGTTTTAACAGCGGGAATGAATTATTATATTAATTCATGAAACTTATATATTTTTTATTTTATAAAATAGACATACTTTTTGAATTCATAATATAAAATATAGCTTAGGTTGAATTTTTTTTTATTTTTCGGAAAATCTTCAAATTTTGATGAATAGTGAAACCACTAAGTGGTAGTTAAAGAAACTGATTTTTCATTTAAATGAAACTTTACCACTTTTATGATTTTATTTTCAAAAATCCGACAGAAATGGTTGTCATTAGGAATTAAAATGTGGTTCAATGAGATTAAAATAATTTTTTGGTGAAAAGTGACTTTTATGTTTTATTAAGCGCGATTAAAGGTAATTAGTGTAATTTAACGTAAAGATACTTTTATAATAATATGAAATGACCTTGAAATATGTCATACCCTTATTAGATGAGTCATTGTCGACCAAGAAAATCTATGGGTATACTTGGGGACCCCATGGATCCACTTTTGTTGGAAAATGACATTAATAACTTTTTATTTAAAGTTAAAATTAAAATGTCACAACACCTATTGTGTTAATAAAACAATTTTTAGATGGGGATATACAAGTCATATTTTTTATAAAAAAAATTAGTTAGAAACCTAAAAAGATTTCCTACATCATGATTTTTTTTTATAATTTCTAGACATTAAATAATTAGTTTATTTGTGATACCATGATGATGCAGTGATTACCTCATAAATGAACGATTTAAATAAAATGAGAAGAGAGTGTGAAATCTAAATCATACACTTGTCCAAAACCTCTTGTATGGGTGGATTTCGAAACCTTATCTCCTTATCCTGAAACTATATCTTTTTGGGACCTTTGAAATCCAAAAACCATTTTATAAAAAAGTAATAGTTTATAACATTCCAATAGTACCCCTCTTCTTCTCTTATAAAGGGCCCCACCTCTACCACCTTATCCACACCTCTCAAGCCTTTGGCTCGGCCAAACCCTTACAATTATTCTCTCAAAATCCCTATATTCATCATTTAAGCCTCTCCTTTGTCATAATTCTCTCCTAGAAACCTTTTTGGTTCAAACCATGAGCAGTTAGCAGATTTAAAGGTAATGTCTTAACTTGTGTTCTTTTCATTCATTTTGATTATCCAAACCCAAAAAATCTTTTTATTCCTTTATTTTGTAAAAAAAATAGTATCTTATATATACTAGGATGTTTTTATGATAATTATTAGAGCTAAACTTACTCACACATTTTTCTAATGGTTAAAGAACATACTGTTTTTGTGGATGGCGAATTACTGCCTCACAAAACGATGATTGTACAATCTTCTCTTAACACCTTTGATGGTGGGAATTATGATGCCACTTTATTTTATATATGATATATATGGTATTTTTGTTTCCCATATGCTTCTGTATTTTATATTTAAAACATACCACAATGCTTTGCATGTTTTGAAATTGTGATAATTTCATTCGAGGAAGTGTGGACTACCGCACCCTCAATTGATGTGACTTATTCATGCAATACATGGAATGTATAAAGAATGAAACTAATGAACTTATTTGACCTATAAAACATATATATTATACTTTAATTATAATATATTTTTCTCTCAATTATTTTTATTTCCATTAATATGACAAAGAAATGAAAGTAGCGTTCATGCACACGTACGGCCTACCATCTCCATGAACAATGAATTTCATTTCTTTTTATATCAAAATGTTATGGAATAGTATAAAATTAATATGTAATATATATATATATATGATATTTAAATCATTAATACTATTTTTAGATGATTTACATATAAATACATGGAAAATCATTTTCGAACAACATTATTTTTGACTCATGTACCAAACATCGAAAAAAACGTCTGATATGAACTCACATTATTTACCAATTATTATAACATTTTAATATGTGACATGAAATGAATAATAATCTTTAAAGTAGTAACTTATGCAATTATAAATTGACCAATTTTTATTATTCAAGAATATAATTAAACGAACAAGACAAGTAGGACATGAGGTAAGGGATCCGACCTCTCTCTTTCCTTTCAAGTACCCTCTTTTCTGTCATTTCATTTAAGATACATCTTCTTATGTTGTAGGATGTTCTTTAATATTCACCATACTGTAATTTGTATTTTCATATGATTATTTACCCCCTCATACTCTCATCAATTCATTTCAAGAATTTTTATGTGGCGTCATTAGGCTGCCGAAATTTCGTAAGGGATCCTACCGCTCTCTTTATTTTTAAGTACTATTTTTATGTAACTTAATTTATGCTCCACTTTATTATGTTTGGGGATGTTATTTTATATTTCTATTTCTGTAAATATTATTTTAATATGATTAGAGACCCTATTTTATCTCTTCAGTGCATTTTTGGACGTTTTATGTGGCGCCGTTCGACTGCTGAATTTTCATAAGGGGAATTTCATCTCACTTTTTATTCATGTGAGATTCATGTTACATTGGACAATATTTACTTTTGAGAGGTGTATGTACTTCCCATTTTTTTAATATTTTGTATAATACAATATCATTTATGTGTAGTTACATATTCATTTTATGACCCTTCTTTCATGGGGTGTACGTTTAGAAAGTTTCCCAATTCTGTAAGGGAACCATTCACACTCCTCTTTTTAAAAGACATATTTTGTTATGTATTTTAATTTACATATTATTATTTTGGGATATGATCATATATATCCTTATTGATGTATATTTTATGTCCAAGTAATGATATACCAATTTCTCTCTCATCAACTCATTTTCTGAATTTTAAAGTGACGTCGTTAGGTTCTCGAATTTTACCAGGGGAACCTTTTAACCCAATTTCGATTTCATTGGGTTCAACATGTATTTATTGAATATGTCATCCATTGAATATCTGTGAATGAACTTCGATTGTTTTAAACTTAATATCCACTTATATTGGGTGTGTTTATATTTGTCAGACATAATTTTGAGATTGATTTATCCTTAATTTATGGATACCTTCTTTATAAGGGATTTCATCTCATTTTACATTTCTATTGAGACTTCATTGTTGTTATGCACCAATTCACTCTTATGGGGTGTATATACTATGCTTAGGTATATTATATCATGAATCCATTTATTCTCATGATATAATAAAGTTCTGATTAAATGTTATTCCTCAATTATTGTATTCAATTGTCTCTAATTTTGGTAAAAACCATTTAACTAAAATATCACTTTAAATATTTTAATGATTTGTTGTTATTAATATCCATGTTTTAAAAATGTTTTTAAGGATTTATTTATATGGATATTAATGGTTTAAAATGTTAAAATCTTCAAGGTGATATGGGACACTTTGATTCAAAAATCTCTTTATTAGATGTTTTAAATGGTTTTGAAAATGGTTTTTAGAATGGATTCATTATTTCAATATCTTAAAATGTTATATTATTATTACAATGTGGAAATGTTATCTTTCATTTATGAATAATTTATGTGATATGATTATGTTATGTTTCTTGGTCATTTTTTATGAAGACGGGTTGTTCTGTGATAAACTAAGGGCGGGTGAGCCTGATATAGCTCTCCAATGCATTGGGTAACGCGAAGGGGTTAAACGTTAAGGTTTCTCCGAAGAGATTTAGGGAATATACTGTGATGGGTATTCCAAATGTAACCATGAGGGTTACTCCATATGTAATAATGTTATGAATGACTCAAGTTACCTTTATGTCTTATGAAATCTATGATTTATTCATAAATCTTATGATTTCATGAGGTATGTTAACGTGCTTATGTTTTATGAGTAAATTATGATTTCATTGATTCTTATGTATACATATACTAATGTTTCCTTGATGAATTTTTATATCCCTTACTAAGCTTTTTACGCTCATCCCATGTTTTTTAAATGTTTTTAACAGGTCAAGGGAAAGGTACATGATATGATAACAATGTCAAGGAAGTGTCAAGAAAGAATCCATGTTTTATTTTAAATAAGTTTCCGTTTACGAGAAAAATGAATACTATATTTTATGTAACCACATTAATTAAATGTTGAATGTAATGCATGATTTATGATCTAATACTCTACAACTCTAAACCTGAAAAGATCCCCAATTTGTATTCTTGAAATAACTCAAGAATAAGTAAGGTTTCAGGCTGGGTCCTAATACGGTTTATACAAGTTATCATGATCCCCTAAAAGGATCTTCCATTAGAGAAAGAAACAATAATCTTAATTTCTAAAATTAAACTAATAATACCCCAATGTTAAATAAATACCATTAAATAAACAATTGTCCTTAAAATCCATCAATATAATACAAACTAAAATTGAAACCAAAAACTTAAAGAATTTGGTTATGTAGTCTTCCATGTTAAGTTGTATCTCCAAATGACAACGACTACTCTTAATGTCACATACTTAAAAGTAATTAACCTAATCCCATATTCTATATTATAGGTTAACCATTTCCATAAATAACACAAATCCCTATAAATCCAAAATATATAGTTAGATAAAAATCTACCATTACTCCTCAAATGAAATCCCATCGTATTCTAGTTTTCTTGGGAATATATAGTTCCCAAAAAAGCGAACATCTTTAAAAATAATATTTATAACTTAATCAGTGAATCATTTTCCTATACTAATGGTATTCATTAATAATACATAATAACCCAAATCAAATTATTATTGATCAATAAAATCATTTAACTAAAAATAATTAGTCACACTAACTAGGGAGTTCATGTAGTCCAGTGGTAGGCTAGAAATCCCAATCACACTTTGGTTGTGGGTTCGATTCCTATAGGTTTGTCCAACGTGATGGGTTGTCACATGGTCTGCGTGTTGTCCTTTTTAAAAAACGATATTTTATAACATTACCAAAATGAGATAAATTCGTCAAAATAACCATAACATAATTTTAATGAGAAATGTTTTGTCATACCTTGCATTTTCATCCGAAAATATAATAACATGTACTTGCCTCAAACCCAATGATCATATACAACCAAATGGTTATTTATAACTATATCCATAAGGGAAAAGATAAGCCTTCCTCAAATATCATTCTCACATGGAAAACTGCGAGGTTACAATTACAAGAGAAAATTATTCCAAAGTATTCCCATCAACAAGGAGCACTAATACATTTAAAAATTTCTCCTACCATTTATTTCCACATACATTCTTCTTTGACCAAGAAAATATCCGATAGAATAGGGTATTCACTCCGGTAATGGCCACGTCCCCTACAATAACAGCAAATGGCTGTAAATTGATTTTTGGGACCATTTTTATTTTCTTCCATAGTATTCATCATTTTTCCTCAGCAATTCATCAATTTATGTCCTTCTTTCCCACACATAAAGAATTTATTTGTTCTATTGAGACACATTCTTGGGTGTATCCTTCCACATTTCTTGGATGATGGAAATTTAGGATTCTTTTCTCCATGGTCTCCACTACTTGAGATCTTATCATTCATCACCTTTCTCTTCTTTGTTGAGTCTGGTAGTGTGTTAATATATATGTTATTGAGAATTTTTTTTGAAAACTGATTTAGCATGAACACGATATCTTTTACACCTATCAACATTACATTTTGATGCCCATTTCCACTACTATTCCCACCTTGTACATCATTCTCAATGTTACTATGACTTCCTTGGATTCCATCCATTGACTAAAAATAGAATTCATTGTGCGAGTAAAAGTAGTCATAAAATCATTTAGAGAATATCATGACACCATATTCTCAATTTGGAACACCTTAGGATTAACCAAGGTCATTTATTCTCAGATTATATTAAAATAATTCAAATGGGTTTGTAATGAAAATTTAAATTATCCTAAGCATATCCCCTAGGAGTGTCGTAACCAAGAATGCAGTAAGGCCTGTTGTCGGGCACCTGTTTCATGTTCGGGTCTATCTCAAAGTGATGTTTTTGGGTTTTACACTTAGGTGCATCTGTGCCAGAGCCACCTCTACCTTCTCTTATCCAAACAGGGATGTATTTCTTGGACAACTCACAAAATCTATACAATACTAATATTCTAGTATGTTCTTCTATACTAATCCTCAAAGTCTATCTTAGGGTTATGTGCTCTAATCAGTTCTTATCTGAATCTAGTTTCCAAGTTTTGTACAAAACTTCATATGATACCAACTATCATGCCCTGACCCTAGTAACCCAGAGTCTGTTCATATTAAATAACATTGGAATGACCACAAAAGATCATGTCTTGAATGGCCGATTGGTTTATTAGTCATGGAAACACTAACTATATTCAAAAGTCTTAAATTAGATCATAAAGTAAAAAATAAAACTAAAACAACATCTTGTCTTTATATCCCCTCATACTATCCCTGTAGGTCATTCATAAATTATTTCATTACATCCTGGGAAAAATAAAACATTGAAAGGGTGAGCTCAGATACTCAGTAAGGATAAAAATATAGAGGAAACTTTTGTAAATAAGCATAAACATTTAAGCAATGTATAACTAAAACAAAATCCTTTTAAACATGAACTTAATCATAATATGGAAAAGATAAACTGAAATAATTCCATTTACATATTCACATGAATATTCTACAAGTCGAATGATCACATGAAATTTCAATAACCACTTTCATAATGATGGAATGCATAATGCCAGACTATCATAACCACATAGTCAAGGCCTTGTGCCAAGAATACATATAAGATTATATAAAGGCCTTGTGCCAAGATACTTGTGTGTCTCATGATACCTACCGATGCATCATGGAGCTATAGCGGGCTCCACCCATCACTTACTATATCCAATGCATTCCTAATATAAAATGTCTGAAAAATAACATATAAATTCGTATTAAAACTAGAAAATGAAATGTCAATACATTAACCACAACCGATGAATGATATAAAAATAGGACATCTATAGTCAAACATAACTCATTCGGTAGAATATGGAAGATTTTATTGTATCAGATTAACCTCAATCGAGAATAATGAAGTATATTGATATAGACTAAAATAATTATCAAATTATTGAGGGTAATATCCCCATTTTTATTGAAAACATTTAAAAGTAAAACTATTTGTAACGAAGCCATTTAAAATAGATTTCTGAACCAAAGTGTCTGCGACCACTTTTATAATTTTAAATGGAATTCTTATTTGAAAACATTAATGTCCATATAAATAAATCCTTAAAACCATTTTTAAAACATGGACCTTACTGGGAATGATTTATAATAATAAATCATTAAATCATATTAAAATGATATTTCAATTAGATTTCCTAACCAAAAGAGAGAGACTTGAATACAAATAATTGAGGTAATCAAAACTTTTTAATATCATGAGAATAAATGGATTCATGATATACTTTGTCAAGGTACATTATATACACCATATAAAACTGATTAGATTTATAACAACAAAGGAGTCTCAATGGAATGTAAATTGAGATGAAATCTCTCATAAAGGTTGTATCCATAAGTTAAGGATAAATCAACGACATAATTATGTGTGAAAAATATAATTACACTAAATATGATTATATATTCAGTGTAAAACAATCAATGTACATTCACACATATTCTTGTAAAAATAACACCAATGAAGTAGATGTTTAACTCAATAAATGGAGATTGAGTTAAAATGAATCTTATCAATTTCCTATCGATGACTTGAGAATTTATGAATGGAATTACTATGTATATAAAAAGTTCATCAATAGAAAGGGGAGTGGAAATTATGACATAATAAAATAAATTGTGATTCCACACATAATCTTGGAGTAAAATAATCAATGTAGTATTCGTAAAGCTGAATGAGTGGAAATCAAAATTTCAAATTCCCTTCTCGATTTGGTAACATTGGAAACATACACCCAGGAAAGAAGGCTCATACAGTGATGATGTAAATATCCATAAATTAAATTATATTACACAATGAATACAATCATGGGAAGTACACACACCACATGCAATAAATAAGTGGTGAACAATGGAAATATCATGAAATTAAAATGAGATAAGAATCCCCTTACATTATACTTTTTCCATGGTTGAGGGTAGGATAACCTCCTTTATAATGGTGAAATAATTGTTATTTAGTTATACAATAATCATATACATTAATATGATATCATATATGATCTTTTAACATTTCTTTGTTAATAATATCTTATTATTATCATCGTTTCGGGTGTTAACTTACTCGTTTTCTTTTTTTATTTTTGGTACATATGTCATGTTTGTTATGGATAGGTTGTATATCATTCATATAAATGATGATAAAAAGTCCCTAAACATTATTTTAAATCATAAAATAATAATTAGACTTCCATGGATATGATGGGGAATGAATCTCATCAAGTTCGTGGTGACCGTAGTCCGTACGTACGCACGAGCGACAATATCATTCATTTGATATTAAAATAATATATAAATCGATGGTATATAATATATAAAGAATAATTATCATGTTATATTTATTATTTACATCAATTAAAAATAATTATCTTACCCATCAAAATAATAATGTGTTTAATAACAATTACACCACGACGTGGAGACAGTAAGCTGTACGTATGCACGTATGTTGACATGTCATTCAAAGGATGGATAGAAAAATGAATATGGATATACCATATTTATAATAACATCATAGTATAAATAAGATACTGTAATTATTATTTTTTAATTTAAATAAAAAAGAAATAATAAGTTGAAGAAGAAATGATCTTGAATGAGGGTGGTGAAAACATTACCTCTTCTTCGGGTTCTTCCTTTTGATTTGATCAAAAGGGCTCCATAGGTGGGCTTTCAGATCAAAATAAGGACTATAGGTTGAAGTGAGGAATGTTGAGAGAATATTTGGGCCGGGTTTGGCCTATCCAAAAGGCTTTGAAGGTGTGAATTAGAGGGAATGGGAAGTGCCCTTTTATAGGAGGGGTGAGGTACACCTTTGGAAATGCTAGAAATATTATTTTATAATAAATTAATATTCTGTTTCTAATGGCTCCAAAGTGGATTATTTAAAGGTTAAGGTGGGGATGGGTCTAAATCATTTCAACCAATATATATAGATAGGTTTGGGTCACTATATTAACCTTATCATTTATATTTAACTCTTAGTTAAATAGTTTCAAATTTACCATGTATCTCTGTATTTTTATATTGTATAGTTAATAAACCTACTATATACCTCCAAGAGACCGCCAAGTGGTCCAGTAAAAATACACCTATCATTATATAAGTCCTTTTCTCGAACTATATATTTTTAGGAATATAATATTAATTAAATATATAATATTTGTTTTAAAAACTCTTTTATGTCAAATTTGACAATATTCGGTATTTTGTTTTTGATAATTTTATAACAACATTTTTACTTCCCAAAAAATTTATATAACTAATTATAATATGCCATACTAACCTATAAAAGTAGTTTAATTCATAAAAAGTCTCAAATTACATTTATTTTGAAATTTATAATATCAATTATTTTAATATTTTATTAATTAGGTAATTACTGCATCACTATTGTGTCATAAATAAATTATATTATTTAATGTCTAAAAATTGTAAAAAAAATTCCATTATGTATTAAAGCTTTTTATCTTTCTAATTAATATTTATAATCTAATTTATATTATGTATAACCCTATATTAAAAATGTTTTATTTATTAAACATTGATTTTAACTCTTTTTACTCTTCTTTGAATTAAATAATAATAAATGTCCTAATCTAATCCAAGTGGATCTAAATGATACTATTTTATTCCTATTTTTTTTGGTCGAGATACACTTGTAATATAGAATTAGGACATGTGTTATCGTAATATAAATAGAATTTTTACCCTTAATTACCTATTTACATTTAACCATTGTAAATAAACATAAAAAATTACTATTCATAATATTATTTTTATCTTATTGAACCAAAATTTAGTAATTGATATTAACCGTGTCTCTCAGATATTTTATATTCCACTCACGGAAGCTGTAAAATTAAGTATTATGTGAATTTCCAAATTCTCATAGGAGGTGGGTAAAAGACAGTGAAAAGTTCAATAAAATTTTTATATATCTAAAATTATTCTAAACTAACTCTAATGAATTATATTAAACATATATAGGTATTATTTATCTATTTTTACCTTAATTAAATTTAAATAAAATAAATAATTATTTAAATAAAAATTCGGTTTTAAACTATAACTCAATGTTTTTTCACTATTCCTCAAAAATTGAATGTTTTCAGAAAAATACAAAAAATTCACCCTAAGATAATTTTGATATTCTGAATCCAAAAATAAAGTCCATTTTAAAGGATAAAATTTATAAAATTTCATCAAGTGTGTATTACTATTCATTACGGCTAGTTTGATTGGTTGTGGTGTGTGTGAGAACTCAAAGTTGCATACAACACACGCTACTGTATTATTCAAAGAGAAGCATATCATAGATGCTTAGGGTGTCACAATACATTTAAATGGTTTTGAAGTATAATTATATTATATTATACATTTAATCAAATTTTGGTCATTGGAAGTAATTTTAATTTTAAACTAGATAGAAACACATATCTATTTTTTGATTATTTTTACATCTCAAAACCCATTTTTTGGTTCTCACAACGATAATTAATTTAAAATGTATAAATAAAAATTATAGGATTTTATTTTTAAAAAGTAGAAATCATTTTTGAATTTATACTATTAAAAAAATTGGGTAAATTATTGCTATTTTTCAAAAAAAATCAATTTTTGAGGAATAGTGAAAAACACTACGTTATTGTTCAAAACCATCTTTTAATTTAAATAAATATTTATTATATTTTAATTTATTTTTTCTCAAAATTTATTCTTAATACCTATATAAGTTAAATAAATTAAATGGAGAAATTTTATATCAAAATTAAATGTATAAAATGTTATTAATCTTTTTAACGTATTTTACCCACTTTCTAGGAACATTTGAAAATGTACATAAAATGTAACTTTACCACATCTATGTATTGAGTTACAAAAATAATTTAGAGACACATTTTACATAAGTATTTACAATTTGGTTCAATAAGATAAAATATTTTTTGGTGAATAGTAACTTTTGAATTTAACATACCGCCTTTAAAAGTAAAAATGTTTATTTAAGGTAAAATGATATTATAATTACGCAAACACATTTCATAATTAATTTGGATAAGTTTATTTCGACCAAAATAATCCATAGGAAGAAAATATGATCCTCTTTGATTGACATGTGTTAAATTAAGACATTTATTATTATTTTATTTAATGAAGAGTTAAAAATATTAAATTGAAATTTATAAAACAAAAAAAAAATTTAATACGTGGTTATACATAAGATAAATTCCACTATAAATATTCATTATAAATAAAAAAAAATAACAACCTAATGGTATTTTATTTACAAATTTTAAACATTTAAAAAATTAAATTTATTTGTGACACAATGATGATCTTGTAATTAACTTATTATTGAATGATTTAAATAATTGATATTATAAATATCCAAATAAATGTATATTGGTACTTTTGATGCATTCCATGAATTTTTTAGGTTCATGTGACATGTTATGGTTTAATAAATAATTTGTTTTGATGAGATAATGTTTTTATGACTTTCACCAAAACCATATACAAAAATAGTGTCGAAATTTACAAAAATCAGTTCTAAAAACATTAACTATTTTATAAAATTATATAATAGTCTTAAAAATATATGGTTCAGCCAAAGGAATAATATAATTATATATATTCTATAGTTATTCACTTTTGGTTATATTAAATTTTTATTGTATGTTAATTAAACATTTATTTTGATAACACAAGAATACATAGTGCAAGTTAAACTATTTAACAAAGAAAAAAAATCGAAAACATAGGGATAATATGGTGACCTAAATATGTCTAAAACCAATTTTTTTAATTTTTTTCAAGACATACATAGCTTATTTTCTATATAAATTTTTTTGGATCAATTATAAACCAAATAATATATAATAATAAATTAATATTTCATTATTTTTCCAATTTGATCCTCACCTCTCTTATAAAAAGATACATCCCCTTCTCTCAAAATCACACATCTAAATCCATTTGTCTCGGCCAAAACCAGCTCAAATATCCTCCTAAATAACCTCAAATCCACCTAGAGGCCTTAATTTTATCATAAATCCAACCTAAGGATCCCTTTTTATCAGATAAAAATGAAAAACCCAAAGAGGAGGTAATAATTTCATCACCTCTTTCAATGATCTTTTTTTCTTCCAAATCCTATTTCTTTTTTGTTTCCTAACCAAAATAATATCTATAGTACCTTATAGATTCTATGATATTAATAAAAATAGGGAACAACCATATTCATTATTCTATCAAACCTATGAATGAAAAAGTAATCATACGTGCGTACATACGACATACCATCTCAACATCGTGTAGTAGTTTATAATTCAACACTTAATCATTTGGATGGATATAATAATGAGTATAATTGATGTAAATTAAAAATATAACATGTTAATGATTAGGTATATATGATAAATCATCCAATTACATACAATTTCACCATCAATATAATGGTATTGTCGCTCGTGCATACATATGGATTACCATCTCAACGAATGTGATATTATACATTCGCCATCATAAACATTAATTAAATATTGTCATATTATGACCAAATTTTATGTTTAATAACATAATATAATTATGGAATTTAATCAAATACATTCTATACATATCATACATTAGTTAGGTAAAAAAACATATTATGGGAAATGGATCACTTAAAACCTGAAACACTGATACTTCTAAAATATTATTAACAATGCAATATTAGAAGATCATATATGATTTCATATTTATGAATGTGGTTCTTGTATAATTTAATAAAAATTATATAACTATTATACATGATTTTAACCTACCCTTAACCCGGGAAAAGTAAAATTTCAGGGTTAATTTTACAATCTAATTATTTATCCGAGATTGTTTATACGTAAATATAAACTCGGACATCTTTATCAACCACATCCATATTTTATAAAAATGTACATCAATTTTCTTTCTTATAATATGGGTTAAATTAATTTATACCCTTGTTTTACATTTTATAAAATGTTTTTAACGTAATGTTTATGTTGTTTTCCTAAATGGTACATTATGTCCTTTTTGAAACATTAAGGTTATAATGTTTTTTAACATATATGGATGTTGCATCTATTTTCTACCATTATTACACCCTCAAAATCCGTTAAAATATTTTATGGATATTTTGAAAATAAATTATTTCTTTTTTAATTATGTGACTTTTAAATTATTTCAATATAAAAAAGGATATTTATCACAAATATTTTTGATTTCATCTATGTCAACATCAATAGATAGCTTTTTCATTTTTATGAATTTGATTTATTATGATACAATCATCTATATTGTATTAAAGGTTTAGTAATATGTTTGATTATGTATTTGTTATTTTTATACAATTCATGTTTTGTGAATAATTAATTAATATTTTATTCTAGTTTTAATATGAATATTTATGTTATGTTTCAACATATTCATATAATTAATGAATTTGACTTAGTAAGTGACATGTGGAGCCCGCATTTTGCTTTTTGATGCATCGGTAGGTCTAATGAGACAAACTATTGTCTTGGAAAAAGGATGTGAAAAAATCTTATTTGTAGTCTTGGCATAAGGCATTGAATATGAGGTTATGATGTACAACATTATTCCTTCCATCATGATGAAATTAGGTATTGATATTACATGTGATTATTCAACAAGTAAAATATGCTTGTAAATTAGTAAATTTCATTATTAAATTTATCATTTCCATTTTTAGTTGATGTATAATTTGTAAATGATGGTTTTTTCAGACATATACTTTTCCTTCAATGAATATTCTCTTTTGTGAATGTTTCAGTGATATTGTTATGCTAACTGGGCATATGACCTCACCCCTTTCATATGTATTATTTTTCCTAGGATGTGAAAAATTATATTACATCTGGCCTATAGGGATAGGCTAAGGGATTTGAGTGATTCCTGTAGAGACATGAAGTTTCTTTTTCATTTTATCAAGTAATATAAATCTTATATATATATCTAGTATAACCAAGGCTACTAAACTGTTCATTATTTCGGGACATCATTCCTTTTATCATGAAAATGTTATGTAATAATGCACCGACTCTGGGTATCTAGTTTTGGGGCATCACAGAGGGTGTTGAATGTAGTTCATAACCACTTTTCAATAGTTTGTGTCTTCAAATTCGTGTTTTCATTTCACACATTTCACATACCTAGAATGAAATATCAGCAGGCTATTTTAGATTCAACATTTCATGTATTGGATATCACGTGTCATTTGTTTTGTTTGTGGTAATATATATTCTTCTGCTATTTTTTATTTATTCTCACTAGTGTAATACTTTGATAAAAAAAGAGGGTATAGTCTCCTCATGATCGGAAAACCATAACCTCACATTGAGTCGGTAGCTTCTAGAATATGGGAAGACGCATTTGAGGTCACATCGTGAACCAACCAGGGGCACCGATGGGTGGCACCTTTATGAATGTTATAATTCATATTGATCAAAAATTAAATTTTACCCATAAAAATAGATTTCTATTATAACTGAAAATATTTATAAAATTTTATGATCATAAATTTATAAATTTTAAAAATCATAATCTAAAACCATTACATAAAAATGAAATGAAAAATATTTCTAAAAAAATATTTTATAGCTATAAAAATATATTCATTTCATAATAATGTCTTATAATTATTCCAATTAAAATATTTCTATAATTTTAACAAAAAATAAAAATTAACTTTTAAAACTAATCAAAAATAGAATATAACATTGTAAATACATGAAATTATATTATATTTTTCACGATATCAGTATTTTCTAATCTTAAGTAAAAAATATACTATTACCAAAATATGATAAATAATTCATCCTATGATATTAATAGCCTAATGATATTAAAGAAAATAAGAATTTCTCAAAATAATGTTACTATCAATATTGTATATTATTTATAATGTACATGAGCAATAGGAAATTAAGACCATTTTTATGAAAAAAAAATTGAAGAAAAATATGACTTTGCAAAAAAATAAGAAGTTAATAATTATTTATCTAAAAATTACACATTCATTATATAAAAAATTATAATTATTTTATATAATTGGTTTAGAACTATTAATAATTTTAGATCTAATAATTATTTATAAAAACCAAATTCAAGTAATAATATTTCTATAATATTTCTCAATTCATTTAGAAATGGGTTTTCTTGTAAATTTATCAAAAAATTAATTTATGTTAATTTAAAGAAATAAATATCATAAAATATCATGTTTTTATATTTTTTTTTCATTTTATGTATTGAATAAAAATTTTTAAGATGAAATATTTTTACAGTGTGGTGAATATAAATATCGAGAAATTTCTTTTGTGAAATTAACATCAATTATTATTATATATTGCAACACAAATCAACATAAAAATACAATAAGCCTTATATAAATAATAATTAAAAATACAAAAAGTAAAATATTTAGTGTGCTTTGTGGATTTTTTGAACTACTATTCTATTATGAACATCATTTGTTTTCAATGAATGATAAACAATAAATAACTTATATTCCAATGTATTGAAAAAAAACTTATGGGTAGTATTGATAGTATTTTATTGGTTGAATGTACAAGATGTAATAATAAATTATAAAATATGGAATTTTAACCATTAATTAGTATGTCGATTATTCAGCATGAGTTTTCAAAAAAATGAAATTCCAAAATAATGTGTATTTTGGGACTAACCAATAAAAACAATTAGTTTGGATATGTGTATTGTATAAGTAATTTAAAGGATTAATAATAATTGATTTTATGAATCATGGATTGAGATTGTTAGAAAATTCCATATTAATTTCATTTATCGGAGCTTTGGATGATTGTAGAAACATTATGGTTCACCCATGACTATTAACTAGTAGTACATTTACACAAAATGCTACATAGAAATTACTTGTGGGAGAAATTTATGTTAATAGATATCACTACCATGTAAATGTTATCAATAAATCCTAATGAATGTTCTAAAAGCAAAAATTTCTCCACTAGAGAAATTACATGTCTGATAATGGGTTATGTATCTATAGGTTATGTCGTATTAATATGTATATTCTTGTAGAATTGAAATAATGTTTATATGATAATATATTCTAACTAAATTATTCAGCACTATATAAAATATAAAGTGTATATAATTAATAGAAAAATTTGATAATATTTATTTCATGTTTATGATTAGGACATAAAAATAATATAAATGGGGAATTTTTTAATTTTTTGGTAAAATAAGAAAAATATATTTAAAATGATGAAATAAATGAAAAATAAAATAAAATACTTGAATTTTTTACTTAAAATGAATGATATTATAAAATATTAATATTACCAGAACCCATAGATATCATGTAGGAAATTTATAAGTAATTGATATCTATATTGTATTGTGAATCACTTATGGTAGAAAAAATAAGAAAATAATTAATTATTTATTAAATTAAATTCCTCAGACAAGGCCATTAAATTCCCCTACACTATCTAATTTTCTGAGGAAAATTATAATTTTCATTAAAATACCTTTATTTATATATATATATATATATATACAATATCCATATATTAAATATTTAATCTATTTTATTGTTTATTTATTCAATAAATGCAATAAAGCTCTATAGAAGTATGAGTTTATATTTCTATCTTTTAAATTATTATATTAATTTATCCACATAGTATCACTAATAAAAATCAATATTAAATGCGTTCATTCCTATATATAGAAGTTATTATCTACCCATTTGACTTTTTTCAATGATATATTTCCCAACCCTCCTAATATTTTATTTTTTCATAAAACATTATTTTTCCCATTTAAATGTTTTTTACCTCTCTATAAAAATATTAGTTAAATTTCCATTATTTTATCCATTATAATTAAGAAGTAATTATTAAAATAATATATTATATCATTTCTTATCTCCGTACATTATCCCACCATATTAAACATATCACCCTCATTATTCCCAAATTATAAGCTGATATAATTCTTATTGATTCCCAAAACCATCATACATCTAAGAATTTTGGTAAAATAAAAAGAATTTGGTTAACCTATGTATTAAATCCCTTGCTAGATATAATTTTTCATAAATATTTCACATATGGGTAAAAACCAATAAAAATAGTGTTCTAATATTAAATTGGTCATCTTGTGGTATAAAAAATGTTTTCCTACAACCACATATTTATTAATACTCCAAAGAGATATGTTATAGGATACAACATATCTATTATAAACACATTGAATGATATAAATATATTTAAATGTATATTTATCTAGAATTTACCTAGTCTCTGACATTTGTAAATAGATTCTATCTATAACCCAACAGTCAGTATTAATCATTGTTTTTATATATACCTTATCGATACAAATCCAAATTCTATAATTGATAAGAGTTCATATTTCGACACTGTGAATCTGTAAATACACTCTATATAAACTATAAAACATTCCCATGAAATTCTTATTAATTCATAAAAATAAAAAATCTAATGATAATCCATATCACCATTTATTATATATTTTAATTTCTTATATGATATAGCTATTTGATAAATTATACAAGGTATTTATAAGTATATCGTCCATTGTAATAACTCCTTGTATAAAAAATTTTATGTGGCCTATACGAGAATTCATTTAAATATTATGTGAATGGGGTTCCTATAATTATATATAACCTATGTTCACTTGTAGATATCATTAAATAACTGTGATTTGGTAAAGGGAGCATCCTTACCAACTATGTATGACTTTCTTCCAGAAGGCATTGTAAATTTTGTTCTGATTTCATACATTACTAATTCCAACCAGTTCTATTATTATGAGGTCATTCAACTTTAAATAGGTAATTATTTATTCCCCTTTTCATCTATGTATTATCTTATTATTATTACCTTATGCATATGCATGTTTTTTTGTTTTTTTCATAGAATTTCCTGAATCACTTTTATTTCATGTTTGAATTTGTTATATTATTTCTCTAAAAAACAATATTCCCTCAAACCCTTTAATTGTTTCCAATTTCCATAGAAAATAATATTCAATACTCTGTGTGACTATATTTATTGTATTTTTTTAATGAATAACACGTGACATCAAAGGTATTATTTTTTATGATCAAATGAATTTTTTTGTATATAGTTTAATAATGGATACTAATCCATAAATATATGGATGCACTATAATGTATATTTAATACCATTCAGTAAAAACAATCTTTATATGTGAATAAAGGTTAAGTGACCATAAATTTATGCTATTGGAGAAATAAAATAATCATTAATTTATGTCATGAAATTCTAACCATCCAAAAAATGAAACTCATTACCTATTATAATTATCCTATATTAAATTAGAATTTTCAAATTTATATATATCTCGTAGTGTTTCACCCATATACTATTCTTCACTCTTAATGTGTGTGTTCATTTATTAGTTTCACTTCAATAAATTAAGCTCAAGAGGGGTAAGGGTTACAGTTTTTCTCTAATCCATTTATATATTAATGACATTTTTTAGATGAGAAATTTAAATTCTTATATCTTATTATGAATAACCACATGTACATTAACATGAAGAAATATAAGGGGAATAAATTGTTTAAATTAAATACATGATGGTTGAGTTATTTTATTAATATAATATGAACCAATATTACAAAAAACGTATAAATATATGTATAAACTAATGAAATTCATATACTACATCTTGAAAATTATATTTATTTCATTATTAATAATATCATTGATTAAAACCCTTATATTTCTATAATTTTTTATTGATCTAGTCGATTTAGTTGAGCTACAAGAGATGTTAGTAGAGTGATGTGAAAAAGGTTTCATTTTTATATTTTTTCACCATGGGGGAAGTTGTTTTATTTTAAACGAAGGTGGATGGATAATTGAGATTACTGATAGGTTATATATAAATTAATGTATTATTATAATGAAAAAGAATTTATTTACATGTATTGATGATAGAATAGTAAAAATTAAGGGTGACTAATACATCTCCAGGATTCACATTCATTCTTGTTATTACAAATTAAAATAAAAAATGGTATGTCTATGGAATAAATTCATAAGGTGTATTATCACTATGAGTTAACAAGAATAATTTTTGGACATACTAAAGAACGCCATGTGTTTTTAGATATCATGAATATGGTATTAAAAAATATATTGATAACATTAAGGATATTTTCATTGATGATATTTATATATAATATATTATTAATGAGTACCATCAAACTCATTTTCAAATAAATATTTAGTTTGATATAAGAATTCAATTATATAATAACCAAATCATTTTTTTATTTCCGATTCAAAGTGTTAATTTTATTTATCCATATCGTTTCAATAGATGGTGTAACATTATCCTTTAAAAAAATATTGGTTTAAAAGAATTTACAAGGCTACCCAATTTAACGAATATACATATTTTCGAAAATATTCTTGGATAATAACATTAGGTTTTAAATTAATTCATCTATTATAAAATTTTCAAACCATGCATTGATTCCTACAAAAAGGGTATTATCAATTTTTCTATCGGATATGTAACCAAATAGTAGGTAATATTTTCCCTAAAAAGGGTAGAAATTAGTATCCTTGTTATTTTAGTATAACAAAACTGGGTCAGCATAATCATGTGACGATATGAACATTATGAGAAGTTGATAAACATTTCATGTGTTATTTTTATGATCACATGAATCCCCTATGACAAGATATTTTGATATCGCAAACAGTCATAGACATGAAATGTTGGTCATGTGTTGGATTATACCCATGTTTTCCTAATTATTAATAGATCCATCATATATTTTATTGGATCTTGTGAATTATCTCATATGAGTGATTTTTTATTATATGACATGTTGATCAACATATGACTCCAAATCTCTAACTTTATTTATAAAATATAATATAATAATGGTGGAAATATCATGTTAATATGATATGCTCAATTTTATATAATAATAGGGTTATTAATATTTAATAATTTGTATATTGATCAGGTGGAGGACCTACTGCATTTCATCTTTTTCTCCCATATTCGACTTTATATGTCAACTCAATCATTTAATTAATTTTAGACATATGTGTCTGATCACACAATTCCTATATGGAAATCCAATTTTAATAAAGTACATATTTTTTATAAAATTTATGATGAAAATAGTGTTTTATTCTAGTGATGTTAGATGAATTTATTTTTTTGAGAAATCATTATATTATTCACATAATCTATTAATTAATATATATAACCCCTCATACAATACACCCTAAGTCAATCAAACGTTGCTTTGATGTGAAAATTGACCAAAAAAGACTCTTATATATATCATTGTAATATAATCTATCCCATTTAAAAGGATATTGAAATATTTAGTATCCCATTAATATTCCATGTTTTCAATTAATATTAAAATATTTAAATCATCATTTTTTCGATATTTATCACTTAAGATATAGATTACTCCTGGGATAAACCATAACGAGTAATTTGAAATGTGTGATGTGATTCTCCCGCCACTAACTCAAGTCCATATGTAGGATTTCTGCATCATTAAAAAATAGAGTATTTATGGTGGTTTTCGTAAAAATTGCCCTTCTATAATTGAAAAAACACACATATGGGTTTAGAGGTGACATATGACTTGTGGTAGCTGTGAACCATTTAATCCAAAGAGTCCTCAACTAGTTATGCTCCGGTAATGACATAATGGATTACATTGTATATTTATTCTCATCCCGTGATAACCCATTTATTTGAATACATACATACACCACGTTAGTTGGATCAATTATATGATTTCTAATGTGTAAAATTGATCATTTGATTCCTCTATTGTCTAGAGCCTAATGATCATTGATACAACTAAATGAAAAATGATTAATGTTATGGAAGATTTATATAACGAAGAATACACTTGATTTTCAAGTGACTGGTCTTTTGCATTGTTTAATCTACTCACTTAACATGATATGACCTCTAGAAATATTATCCTTGTCATTTGATGCCCTTTAGACATGTTAGTAATAACATGAGATGACTAGTAGACTTGATTTTCCATACATGTGAAGTCTTCTGCACATATAATCTAGCCCATAATATATACATAGTACATTCTATCATTAATCATTTGAATAATCATATTAATGTCATCATTAAACATATCAATTACCATGGACATGTCAATAATGGAATAAACAACATTTATTTAATCCTTTATCATTTAACGACTCCATTTACATGTCATCCTAGTCTAGATGACACTCTCAACGTGTCATGCATACACTCTAGACATGTCTTGAAGACACTTTCCCCAATTCAGAAAGACACCCTAGAAATGTGATCCTTTTTTAGAAATAATACATAATCAGGTACCATCAAACCATGTGAACCCACAAACATGTTTAATTAGTTGAGTATTCCACCCCTTCATATTGTAGGATTCTATAATGTGATAGGTATTCACAAACATGAATCATTATGGGTATTTTAGGATCCTATATTCATCAATGTATTATGGGTATACCACTCATGGTACCCATTATTTAACATTCAATGGAATTCAATTGGTTATTTTAATATATGAATATACTATAGTTTTTTTTCCTTGATAATATATTTACACTAGTTAGTAGGATACCTATTTGTGGTTCATTAATTTATCACCACTTATATGTGAATTGTGAAACTTTTTAAACTATTAGGACTATAAATCCTTTTGAAAGAAGGATATGATGGAAGATATCCTAAGGCCTGATATCCATATAAAAACTATATCCATGATATCCTATTGTATAAGTATAACATCAATGTGAAATGTATCTAATTAAATGTTACACCATTTTTTGTACACTGAGCCTGGAAATGGAGATTAGTGACATGTTGTGATCATCTCACTAGAATAATAATGTTTCCCTACATTGGGAACCCTTAGTTAGCATGTTGCATTCAATGACATGATAAAAATGAATACATTAATTGGAATTCACCTTGGATTGACTACCTGATACAATTACATGTTAATGAACTATAGGGAAATAAAATTCATGGGTATTAACTATCTTCTGAATACATTTTTTTATGAAGAAAAATCAATCAATAAGTACTATAATTCTTATTATAAGTACGATATGAAGGATTCTTTCCTAAGGCTCGAGATCCTAAGAAAATTCATATCATCTACCACATTCTTCTTAGACACATAATGTTAAAATTGATGGTTTTTTCCTATATACAACATAAAACTATTTCAAATGAACTACATGGGTTTTTATTTATATTCTAATGTGATAAGTTTAACACTTCATATAAAATCAATGATGGGTTCAAAACCTTAATAATAATTTTTGATGAATTTTAACTACAATGTTCTTGGAAATAAGGATTTAAAATAGAAGAATACACTCATTGATAAGAGATATTAATAAATATATGGATTCATTTGAAAAATACATATTTAGTAATTAATATGCCCCCACCATATTAATATTGAGATATTTAACGCCGAATTGTTTTATAAGGGTAATAAACCCCATATCTGGACATTGGATAGATTTTGATACATGTCATAAAAATATAATAGATTCCTGATGTAGGCTATAACTCTCCCAAAATGGAGTGATGATCACAACCACTCTTTCACAGGATTATTATGATTTCTTATTTGAAATTTTATTTGAGACCCAAAATGTCTGTCTACCTTTTGAATGTAAACCTGAATTCATCCTGTCTTTGAAAACAATTTGGAGTTCCTATAGATAATTCCAACATATCTAAATTATTATGAACAATATATTGAGCCCCCCATATTCAACCATATTACAATAAAGTCATGATAAAAAATTTTCTACCTAAAAATAAACTCATTCAATAATAAGAAAATTTAGTGGTCACGCATCCGGGGCATTATGTTCTACCAATCCTATGCCAAAAAATGGTGAACCTAAATTAGTAGTTGAATAATGAAAAAATATGGTTTCACATGAGATAGGAAATTTTAATATTTATATGTGATCAAAGAAAAATGTATGATCTAACAACAAGTATTATTAATTGTGTCACTCATGAATTTATAATTGATCATGTATTATAAATGAGATGATTCATCGATTGGTGACCATGTTCCATGTTGTCATTTAGTCTATAAAGACTTATCTCAAAAAAAATTTACACAAGATCATGTATTTATCAAGACAATTATCTTCAATCATATCAATAAATAAACATACACTAGTCACAAAATTTCATTACACAACAAAATCCTTGAGCATCAGATGGTTAATGTGATGGATGAAAAATTGAACAAGTATGGTACTATCATGACCCTTGAGAATGAATGTAGATGTTTTCTGAAGCATAATCGAACAATTCTAGATCAATCATGGAAATATAAAACGAATGAAGTGGAATCTATCACAACCATAACACTCTTTTGAATCATATTTATGGAGTATAATAATATTTACATTTCATTCAATATGAAATAGAATCTATAAGTATAATAAAACACCATTATGGTTAGGGATCATCCTAAAAGAGCTTCTATTGACTAACATAACTAGAATCATCCTTATAGCATCTGTATTTCCCACATGAGGGAAGCACAAGATAGGTCACCACCCCTAAAACTCATCAAAGGGTTCTAAGGAGATATCAAAATGTGTGGAAATAATAAATTAAAACGGAGTGAGTTCATATACTCTCTTATATTTAGGATGCCTACCAATTTATTTTGGTGCTAGAAACTTAGTAGGCTCATATCCATACTCATCCAAATCAAGTCAGTCATCTTATTATATATGTAACCATAGGGGGTGTATATACCCTCCCCCCCCCATTGTCATTAATCACAGTAGAATATACTAAGAGAAATATGATTATATGATTAAATATATTTCATTACATCAATAAAATAAATGATTCATCCGATATTTGAATATGAGAAAGTATGGACCTATATTCCTCTACACACACTGTACTAAAGTTTTACTACATTAAATCCATAATATATGAGATAAAATGTTATATTATATCAATAGAAAATATATAGAAACATTTAAATTTCCCTATTCCAGTAGCTATAGTAGAATATCCCTATGATTACTAAAAACTTAGAGAAACTATTGTACAATGGCATAGTCATTATCCCACATAGGAAAAATATAACCATATTTTAATAACAGTCAAATCCCATGACCTGGCTAATATTCCAATTTCATATGGAGATAACCAACCAATATTGGTAAACACCTCAGGATATGTGAACATTCATATCAAAAAAATCTATTACCAAATTCATAAGGAATTGGAGAAGGATAAAACCCCCTCTCTAACTGAGGAAAATTTGTAAAACAATTATATTGAATCATTGAAGGATAATAACCCTTATAAAGAAGGCACCTGAACTAATTCATTAGCAAAAAAGATCCTATATCAAATTTATAAATTGACAAATGATATAATATTTCTTCATACAATAATGTTTATAAAAGAGGAGTCTTATATCCCCTCTCCCATTATTATAGACCATCAAAATGTCATAATGGGGAAATTCATACATGAATGGGGCTCATACTCATGTTTTTTAGGGTTGATCAACATATTACAGAAACCACCCATAGGTACACTAATATTCAATAAAAATATTAAATGTTATTAGAATACATTGGTAGTTTTCAGAAATGGTCTCATATCCCTATAGAAACTAAAAGTAATAAAACAATTAATTTATTTTTAGGTAGTGGGATCATATCCCTCTACAAATCCCAATATTAGGCCATAATATTTCTATCATGACATATATTACAGATCATTACTAAAGTAATTTTAATTAGGGTATCCTCAGGTTTGTATGAAGCATATCTACAACAGCTCGAGGGTCCGTTAATGCTTTGTCTAATGAAAAAGGTGAAAACTACAATGATATAATTTCCCAAGCTAATATTGATTTAGATATCAGGGATTATAATATATAAATCCACATTGCACAACCTCAACGTGGTAAAACCTTACATGGATAAAGAAATAATACAATTTCTCATTAATTATTAAAGAGATAGGATCTCAAAAAACCAGGGTTAACAATATATTATTCCCAATATACTATCATCAGCACCACATGACTATCAATAAGTTACCTAGAGAAGAAATTTCATTAGTCTGACTAGGATTTGGCACATCATACAAATGAGGGAGAGGCCCACATAGATATTTGGAGGGTTTTTGATGAAACAACCCTCCAAACCATTTTCTAGCACATCACTACCTTCATTAATTAGATCCTAGATAATATACATGATGATTTTATTACATAAGAATTCATTAATATATGGGATCCACATAAAAATCTAATGTCCAGATTCCTCCCTTTTCTATGGTATTGGGGTAACATCCAATCATAAATACACATTATTATCACCTCGTATTCTGATGGCCTATATGGGAGCTCTAATTTCCTTATGCATGCCCTGGATTCGATACATAAAAAATGGGGGGATTTGAATAATGGATAGAGTAATCAATAGGAAGAACTGTCTCCATTACTTTTGGGGCTTGATTGCATTGGAGAATATTACCTTACTATCCACCCATGTTCATGCTCTTTCATCTCTTCATGTTCACAATGGAGTTATTTCTAGGATTTATGAGATCTTAGAGAACATTATTTGGGATGCTCTCCTCGAGGGAAAAGGCATTCTACCTCATGGGTCAAAACATGACATCTTATCCAGTAGGTCTCTATCAGTGTTACGAGCCTTGGTGATAATATTTGTTGCATGCATGCTAAATTTGGTTGGGAGGTCCTTGAGTAGAGTTTACATTGATAGAATTACATAGAATTCTGAGAGTGATAGGGGTTGTCTCAGGACGAACGACATGTAACCCCCAATATGGTCCAAGATCCTCTCTCTAATTCCATTCATTTATCCCTTTACCTGTTAGACTGTGGGGAATTATACCTTATTGTTTTGGCACAAAAACTAGGTTGGGGTTCCCATTGGCTTTTCATGGTGTCCTACTATGGCTATTAAGTTCAAGGAAGCTTCCATGCATACATCCTTAATTTCATCTATGAAAGATAAGTAATAGATTACGTTGCATGGTATCATTTTTGAAACTAAAGAGGTGTACATGTGTATCTTCACTCCATCCTACTCGAGAACCTTTTCTTCTAGACACTTTTCGTGACTCTTGCCTACACAACCTTAATCAAATTGTGAGTATGATACCCTATGGTGAAAGAGGATACCAACAATGTTTAACTTCCTTATCTATTGTATTTTAATCAATTATCCACCCTAAATGGAAAATATCAAACAATGTGACATCATCTTGGCCTCTAGGTGATGTTGTTGTTTGAATGAACATAATGGATGGTGGATCACATATTTTTTTATGGTGCTTGGGTGCGGGAGGTCTGGATGAATTTTGGTACATTTACTACTTTCTCGACATCATCTCTATGTATGGACTCATTCAAATAGATTTGGTTCAGTGGACCAGGTGTATCTGGTGCAGATAATTTAGGCCACACTCTGGTGTTCAAATCACCTTACTGGTGTCTTTGGTAGGCTCAAAATAAGCTGAAATTTAAGGGAGTATAATCGTCTAGTAGATCCATAATTACACGTATAAGGAACCTACATCTGGATATGGTCCATCTCTTTGATGAATAGAGGGTGGATCTTATCTTACTGTTCCGACACCCTAATTCCACAGTCTCACATATTCCTAGAAATATTCCAAGACCCCTCTAGGTGTGATGGATTTCTTCATACTAGTTGTTTTAAAATTAATATCAATATTTCCTACAACTTGGGAACCATTCATAGAGGTGGGGTTGCTCGGGACTACAAAGTTACAATCATTATAACCTTCTATGCTTTTTTGAGTATGGTGTATTCTCTCTAGGAAGAATCCAAGGCTTCTCTTATTGGCCCCACCATTTTCCAGTTTTCCAACATCATTCTCTCGGAGGTGGAGACAAACACCCTGATTTTACAAAATTCTATTATGGGTGTTGGTTCCATCACATGGTCAATAACATACAACTTTATAAAGTTCTTGGGTACACTTCCCAATAGTAATATCAATGTTCTTCACATGTTGGGTGAATGTAACAATGTGGAAGACCACCTTGCCTCTTTGGCCAAGCCCCACTCGAACATCTTCTACATCTTGAATGTGATCCTCTTGAAACTGGAACCTGTGGATCTAATAAGGGTAGATTCCTTTGGGTTACATAACTTCAGACCTCCTAAGGCTTGTTCCCATTATTATTTTGTCTATAGAGGTGTCTGTTAATTTCTATCATTCCCCCATATTTTATTTATAAATAAATAAATGATGATATACCACTAAAAACATAAGAACACTCCTCAAACATGGAACATTAGTTTTTTTCCACCCAATAAGTTATTTTAGAATGTGCCTCTAATCAAAAATATCCATTACACCTAACCTAGGCATGAACATTATAATTATGAACCCAAATATTTTTGTAGTTAACACCATTAATTTAATCCAATAGAAAAACCATCTAAAAAAATGGAGCATTTATATATAATTAGAAATAACAATCTTTATCACACACCAATAGGATTTATAATAAATAAATTTTGGTTCTAGAACAATCCCATTATATAGGTTGTAAAGAATTATAATATCAATATCCATCCCATGATCCATAATATCCAAAACTGGAGTCATTACAAATTTGGAAAATGGATCAGAATGTTCCAACAGAGGACCTGAATCATCACTGTATTGTAGGGATATTTGAATGTTTATCCTCATTATAACAGTATAAGGAACCAGACATCTCCCTGATATAATGGTAATATATACATAAGTAATATAAACCCTTCCATCCCCTAATAGATACACCTTATTCCTTACCATCTTCCTTGAAAAGAAAAAATAGAAAATACAATAGTGATAGTAACTATATTCCATGAAATGGGAAATTGATAACAAATCAAGTCAAAACATACATGGTTTATAAGTCAAGATGGTCCAATAAGACCCGGACCAAGATAAAAGTTTTTTATATTAACCTAAAAGGATGGTTAATAATCATAGGATTACAATATTATCTGAAGAGTGATGGGATAACTAATGTCACATGATATGTATCTATTTGCGTGGTTACTATAATTCAAGTAAATAATTTAGACACAGATTTAGAAAATGATGGATACAATGCATAAACCATTAATATAGATATAGGTGATCTAGATTAAATAATAATAATACATGTTTGTAGAATCAGATAATGAAATTGAAAATGGAACATCTAGATAATGAGATGCCACCTCATCAATAGAACAATGTGAATTATAAATGGAAAGATGTACATCCCACTCCCCACGTAGATGAACTGAAATCCCCACTAAAGAATAATGAGATGCTCAATATGAGAATCATATATATATTTTAATACAACTAAATGAGTAATTACTGAAGATATATATATTACCCCTTTGTATCAACTTTAATGATAAGAGAAACTACTTCCTAAGACACAACATGGGGGGATAAAATTCTCATTGAACATAAAAATATGGGATTGTGGTTGGTTTTAGATTAATAAAACTGATCTACATAAAATTTGGTCTTTAGTATGATCATGAAATTACTTCATTACATAGATAGACTCTCTCTCAATAGGGAGAACATATAAAACCATCATAGATCAATAATAAAAGGGTACACACTAAGGGAAAACTCATATGTCAATACCACAATATATGTATAAGATGTGGTCCTATAATAACCCATACTAATATCCTTAGTAATATGGAATTAATAAATTCATGAATAGAATTCACCTATGGGAGAGATTCCCATATTGATCCTAAATAGGTGTTGTATCCCATATGACTTAATGATATATTACCCAAAATATATTTCAAAAATATTATATATTCATCCATTGATATCATGGGAGACTCATAACAGTATCTAAAAATTGTTATTTCAAAATGTATCCTAATGGTTTGCCCTTGATACTAGTAGGAGGTGACCAAAATGTGTTATTTCATACTGATAATGGTATGTCCAGCCTTTGTCTAGTATAGTATGATTCTAGTGAGATCCATCAAACGATGATACGAACTATATTATAAATTGCTTTGTTAGTTCTGTTCTATGCAATGGAGAATGATGATCATCAACCACACAAATTTCATGTAGTGTCAATTAGATGGTTTTTTGACATTACAACTAGAAGAGAAGGGTTAACATACTCAATGATTATTTATATCTATAATTTGTAATTTCGAGAAATAATTCTATGAATATTTATGATTAACAACAATTTTGTTTACAAAGAAGTAACACGATGTCTTCTATGGGATCAAATAAATTGAACAATGGTTGAAAAATTAATTTATGAGAGCTCATGTCAAATCATGGAGCATATCCATGACATTTGTAAAAATGTCTACAAATCCAAATACTACTGATGGTAACCCCAAAATAGTATTTTTCCATCCAAGTACCCATGTGGGCACCAAATCGTTAAATATCAACAACTAAGTGGTAGTAATAGAAAAACAACCATCTTCTAGAGACGAGGGGAGATTAGGGTCACTAGATATTAGAGGAACGGATAATAAAAGTGTATTGCTTTTGAAATGAATAGGATCGTTGTTATTTCATCATTGTTATTTAAAAAAACCTCCTTAGGAAAGAAGATCCTATGACACATAATTAATTCAACATCTATGGAAAACAAAACAACTCACCTTTAAAAAGATTTATAAATCATACCATCATGGACCAAAAATATTGAATGAAATTTTCCAAAGCATGGTGGATTGTAGATATGTGATATTTGGGATGTCCAAAAAATAGGAGATGGGAATAACCCCTTAATATAGAACTATCACAAGATGAAGATAACAATTTTTTATGTTCATATAGAATATAACATGATTTATGTCGAATACACCATATAGTATGATTTTCATTGACCTTATCAAGGAGCTAGAGGATGAAGACACATAAGCCAATATAGCCAAGGATTCCATGGGTATGGTCAAACATAATATTTTAGTCACAACCATAGGGAATCCATAATCATGTCTAAGGATTATGGGTGAGAGCTTCATCAAGCCCAAATAAATCCTTTAAATTCTTAAGAGCCCTCTATATTTAATTTAAGAAAAAAAATTTAAATGATATACTGGAGAGTGTTCACATCTCTTATCATCATATAAAAATGACTAGTATGGTGAAACCATCCTCAATATAATAGATGATATGTTAACATCATCAGGAGAAATAGGTTTTCCCCCTCAAAAACCTCATCTATTAAGTTGAGTGGTAAGGAGTAACCCCACCATAGGATGGGAATACCTCTATAAATGAAAATATGACATTTTGGAATATCTAGAATTTACCCCATTCAAAAAACAAAATCCTATATTCAATATATATATCAAAAGGTCATTAAAAATTCTCATTTATATCCCCTAGAGTATATAAATTTCTTAGAAAGTAGTCAATATATATTAGATTTACTGTGGATAGATTGTTCCATCAGAATGTCATACCACCATCTCATTAATAGAATGTTACCATGATAAAGATATTCAAGTACATATCATACCCCTAAATGATCCATGAAATAATGATAATGCTGGAATTTGAAGTGATATATTTCAAAATTGATCAATGATAAACCTCGTCCTGACTTTAATCCTCTAATGTTTTAGATAATGTGAGGGGGAACTGTCAAGGATAATGTTTATAGTTTAAGAGTGTGATTAGAGTGAGTACATGTCCCTCATAAATGTCTCCCTTAAAGATCATTAAGAAGGTATCACATATAATGTTGTCTTCATTATCATGCAGTATGTCCAAAAATACAATTTAATACAATGGAAAAAGTATCTTTGAATCCATGTGGTGGTACTTTAAACTTTTTATATGTGGTTTAAATACCTGGCTCAATTGAATGGTAAGAATAATATATAGTGATAACACCACCTATTATTCTTATGAAGTCACATATATTTATAAATTTTTCTTAAATGAATAATCTCAATAACAAAAAGGTTGATTATTATATGCATGTTCTTACTCTCAATGGAATGGTACCCACCCTTTTGGATCCCCAAAGAAATCATTGAATTGATTATGTAGTAACGACACACCTGTTCAAGGTATTATATCAAAACACTATTCTATTATGATCCACAAAATTCATTGGGCCTTGTCAATGTGATAAAATTCACATTAGTTGTAGTAGATTCATTAGGGTGTAGTCAAATTTATTCTTTATTATAATACAATAACTCCCATTAAATTTTAGAAAATTTTAAAATTTTCCACAAAATTTTCCTTGCAGCATAGGATGTTCACACCGTTCATGAACCTAATACTAGAATAAAATAATAAAATCATGCTATGAATGTCTCTATGATTATTCTGGCTGAAAATAACGTGTTTCTCTCATCTTATGGAATATAATGTCTCTATATAAACATAGGATTCCTGGATTTGTCAACCATGTTTTAGTATTCAATCATGAACTCATTAATGGATGAATAACGATATGGCCTTTGGAATAATACTCCTACATTTGTAGAATGAATCTCCACAACAATCCTTGGGATCATGTAGTAGTCTCTGAGAAAATAATAAAAACCAAGAGCATTGATGATTATTGTCACCTTTATTCAATTGGAGTATAAAATATACATATCATTTCTAATGTCCAATCGACATATCTTCACAGGGAAATCTATATATATTTGAGGGATGAACCCTAATGTGGGTAATCATTACCTAGGATTTATGGATGAACAATATGGTATTACATAAAAAAACATTAGAATGACCCTATCTCATGATACTAATTTATAAATGGAAATATAATAAAATAATAAAATACCCCATTATCTAATTGGTAAAATACAAAAAATTTTCATAATGAAATTTCCCCATAAGGAAAATGACAATGAAGATCATGAAGTACATTGATTTGATAGATCATAATTGACACTTCTCAAAGTCCAATTTATCGTTGCTTATAATGTAATCAATAATTATTTACGATGTGCGACTTAAAATACATTCTATTATTGGTGAGTTATCATAGAATAGTCTGATAAATAGGGTCACTAAAGATGTGGATGTTAATAAATTAAAATAACAACATGATATATTTTTATTCTCAGTTATGCCCTTTGGATTAAATAATATTGGAACAAAAGACAATCAAGAAATGCATAATTTTTTGTAATTTTTCAAAGTAATAATAAAATAATTTTCTGTAGAAAAAAATGGAACATAAATTAAAAAATTATAGGATTACAGTAATGATTTATAATATAATATTCATCAAATTGTAATAAATCTTCTCAATGATAAATCATTTAATTTTATTCTGTCTAATTTATTTGTTTTATATTGCATGGCGTTGTTATACCATGACATCTATGATTATAGATAAAATACTAGTGAAATCCCATAAATTCCATCATGACAAATATTTTATATAAATAATGGGGCTTGAATGAATCATTTTTTATATTTAGAGTTTCATAGAGATCCTAGATTTAAAATATATCCCCTTATATAAGTTTATGGGGAAGGGAGAATCTTACAGATGTGATTAGGACTTCCAGGAGGATTTTAAGAAGAACATTCAATAACTATGGAATCTTTTGGTCTTGATTCCCATGATATAAAATACAATATATCCTATATGTGGAAGCTATAGAAATATATTCTAGTTTTATCCACACATAAAAAATGACATGGGGAATGGAAATAGACTCTAATATAATTTTTAAATGATGTTGGATGTTGAAAATTGATATTTTGATATATTAAAGAATTTCCCCACACATATTTATTATTAGAAAAAATTAGGGGATTTTCTTAAAGCATCACGTGGTACAACAATTATTTTGTATTAAAACACAACATTTTAATCTTGGTGACCTAATATAAAATGAGTTTTTGTTCATAAGGGAAGTAAAATTGAAATAATATTACATCTAAACCATATCATAGAAGGTACATAATGTATAGGCCAACTATGTCTTCCTTTTAGAACATCTATCCACAAAATGTATGGTAGTGGACACCAATAATCCAGATGAATAGGTTTTCTATTCCAATGATGCTCCTCATTATTGAGAGATATAACATGTAGGTTCCTCAATAAGTCATATTGGAATGACAATAAAAGTATTAATGATCAACTACCTTTGTGTGTTGATTCAACTTGTTTCCCCATATATAATGACACTTCCAAACACTTTCTCATTATTAGATGAATATACCATTGAAAAGGTAGAATATCATTCACTTATCACTATCATGAGGATATAACTATAACTGTTGAAATAAAAGAAAATAACAATGTGGATTTCGAGATATAAATCAATTATATTAATGGAGAATATAAATTCAAGAATGAATAATTTGGACATATCATCATCGAAATCAAATGAATGGTTGAAGAATTACATTTTGAATGGATGAAACATAATTTCACACTATAAAGAAATTATCATGTTGATGAATTATCCAAAGAATCCATAGCACTAGTCAATCTCGATCAGGATAATGTGGTTTTCTATATCTATCACTAAATATTGGTCTCACAAACCATCATTAGATCTATATATGAAATAACTCTTCTCAATGACACCCATGATTAAGATGAGAAAGTATAGGCACATAGATGGAAGTATCCCATAATATATTACCTCAAAAAAGGGACCCTACATTAAAGTCAAGAAAAAAGGGGGAAAATTTTTATGTCGAGTAGAAAACTTCACTCTCTAGTATATGAAAAATGATTAGAAATCACTCTATAAATATGGATTTGATGGATTCTCATATATATGCATTGGAGAAAGAGTGATTCTCATTATCATTTAATATGTCCATGAAGACTCCAACAATGCTCACTAATATAGAACAAGAATGATGGAATATTTTATACAACCATAAAAATAATTATGTATGAATTCACAAAATTCAATAGGATGTGTCACGCATTTCATAACAATTTTATAATCATTTGTCAACACCCAGGTTTTTTATATTCATGTATGTATTCATATAATTTTTTTGTATGGGGAATGTATGATGTGAGGAAATATCCCCCATACATTTATAATATGTTTAAAACATCACTACTATAACCAATATATTTTAAAAATGGGATATGTTCATAACCCACAAGGTAGTTAGTATGATGAATTTAAAAAACATCTTAAAGTAAAATATTATTAGAGGATTCATTTTCCCTCAAATTATGTTGATAGGAAATGGAAAAAATAATTATAAGAAAAAAATGATATACTATGTGTAAAAATAACGATATTTACTCTTCCCACTATCAATAATTATTAAATAGACATACAGTAGCCTTAAATAAGGATTTTTGAAAAATACTGTTAGTGATTGGGGAATAGGATCCAATGGTTTGGTTGTACAATCTCTATCATGCTTAATGGACCTCCCAAACCACCATGTGGATTTCCTCAAAAGAAAACCCATATTCATTGGTTCATGGGATAATGTTATAGTTTCCTATAAAATTCTAGTTTCTCTCACATTGAATATCCATCACTGAGAAACTATCTAACAATAAATATTCAAAGAAATTGTTATATGAGTTTTAATGACATGGTGAAAATATTTAGTGTACACTACACATCAATAATGTATATAAGAATAATATCACGCTATAATTCTATAAGAAAGTCCACATCTACTCAATTATCCTTGGAAATATTAGACAAGTTCTCATAATACGAATGATACAAGGGAACATAACAACAAGTATGGATGTGAAATGGGTTGTGCATTACATAATATATATGGTATATTTTAAAGAATCTTACTAATTGGACCCAATTGATGGGGAACATGTTAATCCCCCCCACCAATATGTTTTTTTGTTAATGAATACTTTTCCTATCTTATATAAGTTATCCAATTTCCTAGAGGTATGAATTTAAACACAATAAATTACCACATAATTACTTCATGATTTAAAAGATAATATAATATTTCATAGAACAAGATGTTAAACTATAAGAAAGTCGCCCTACCACATAATGTTAAATAATTTAGAAGACACACTACGTCATTATGTTAATCTATTTTGAGGATATTACATCATGATTGATTTAGTACACATATGTTTATCCTCTGAAATGTTAGAAATTGAATAACCCTATCACTATATTTGTGTAATATATACCCATAAAAATTCAATAACATTATGTATCATTATTCATATTACCAAGGCATGTATAGTGACACCCATTTCAAAAATCATGTGCATTTCGATAATATAACCGTAAAAACATAACCCTCTTTATGTTTGGGATAAACATTTCATAGGAATTTGTCATTCAGTAAGTATGTGTGCCTTGATTCATATTACAATGGGATACGTCATGATTCCAGTATCACAAATCCTAGGTCAATAGGCATTACCAATTAAAAAGTCACCACTCCCATAGTATGGGTTTGTCCCATATAGGGAATTTTCTTTTAGATAACAACTTCAGGAATAGTTCCCATTTCCATTTGATAAGTACTATTTCCCAAAATAGAAATACAGTGAAAATCCATATTATAAATTGAAACAATTACCCTCTCAATGGATGGGTAAGAACTGCAAAAGAAATTATCCATTCATGAAATATGTTTCTCTTTATTCCTTTTCCATGTGATATATAGTGATTCATGGATCCCCAATATTCAGTCAAAAATATAAGATAAATGAAAAAACAAACCATATCTCTATATAGGTCCATACTATATAGGGAATTTTCATTCTATGTACTACATGTGGCTCTATTACTAATATCACTGGTTAGATGGTAACTCTCATATCAGAAATCGTAGACCCTAATGAAATATGTAATAAATTCATTCTCATAATTTGGGAACTCGAAGAAAGCATAGAATTTCTAATGAAATTACTATGTGTGGAATTATTCATGTCACCAAAAGATATGTAGTGATTTATTGATCTTAATTATTGGGCATAAATGTATTAAAAATGGAATTGGGACAAATAAATTCGATCATCCGTTAATATATGGGCCAGATATGGCAATGGATCATTCTTTAGAACTATATGTGTATTTAGATTAGTTCAACAAGATATATAGTTATTCTTAGTTCTCTCTTTGTTGTCCCATGTATAATTTTGAATCACTCACAATCATATCCATCCATAATAATTATATAAGAGACATGTTTATATTTCTCATAAAATTGTGAATAGAACTACATATGCACCAAGATGTACACAAACATAACTAAATCAATTGTATAGTTATCTGTTGTAAAATAATGTTTATCATGATAGATGTGAGATTAAGGAACCTCAAAAGCTACTATGCCTAGTGCGATTGAGTTTCATTCTTGATAGGAAACCATTTCCAAGTCTCATTATTTTAGGATACATGAAAAAACCTAATCATATGATTCCTAACTACAATTAAACATCATGGTCTCATGATGTTAAATTACTTGACATTATGTCTTCATGAGAAAAAAAACATCCCCTTTGTTACCTAGTGTTCAATAAATTCATGTTTTATCACTTCAATATGAAATATTATTCAATACATATTTACAAAGCATTCATGGTTCTCTAAACCTTTTTTAATCCTATATTCCCCTATGGGCCAACATCATATCTTAAATGTCTATGTTAATATTTTCAAATTCGACGATTTTCTAACCATATCTAAGAAGGACTGTGAAGAAAAATTCTATTGGTTCCACCATATATAATACATTTTAATGGTACTGGATAACTACGAAGGAACCAACTATAATTCACCGGTGAAAAAAACAAGGCCACAGATCTTGATATTAAATGATGTTACGGTCCCATATGAGTAGATCCCATTAAATTAATGAGATATTTTTATAACTGAATGAAACATCATATTTTGTCATTAGAAATTGTCATCTTACACCCAATGATTCCAATAAACCATTTACTAGAATATTCTGTGAACATAATTTTTACGTTTCATAAAAAAACTATTTTTTTAAGTTTGGGTTCCCAAGTTGACACTCATATTTTCATCATATACATAATCAATGGAGTACATTTACAACATGTTGTAGTACTCTTTCATTTCGGGGTTTGTTGGTCTTATGAATACCTTACATTCATTAGATTCCATGTTACTATGAACATATTCATTTGACACCATACAATGTTTATGTCCCACTTTTCATGCCCAAATAAATAGTGACCCTCCATTTTTACAAGAAAATTACATCATTTTAAAAGGAAAAATAATATTTATAAATTAATGGATTTAATGTTTTTTTATCTTGGATGAATTAGTACTATCCACAAACTATAAAAATTAAAGAATAAACATTATTAATATAATTCTTCTTTGTCCTCATAAATGTTCTCATATTCTTCATAGTGAATATAGTAACCTAATCATATTGATCAATGATATTGGCCCTCTAAAAGCCTATTATTATGATTAATTACAAAAATAAATCAATATAAAATGTGTGACAATAATGAAAATAGACATATAATAAGTGTATTATAATCAACATAATAAATATGGAAACATTTCATAAAGTCGTCGAATGAAGAGATGAGTAATAATGAATCATCTTGTCATTGTGGTCAAATACCACATATAGTTTTGAGAAATTCCATCATCATGTTCAAAGATAACATATGTTTATAAAATTAAACATCATATTTTTTAACATATGTAAAATAATTTTCATATATAATTCATATAGTCTCATGATACACATAACATTACCATAGAATTATAGAACAAATAGTTATTCTCCTGTGAGTCACATCATAAAATTTATATAATCGTGTCTTCCATAGAAAATATATTACAACAATATTTACGAAATAAATCATGGAATTAAATGATATTCACAATGATTTCATAATGTAATATTTCATTTGATAAAAATGGGGATACCAAATGATAAAAGGAAAACTTATTTTTCATAAACATGATTATTCTTATGAAAGGAAGAATATTCTCCAATAGAGTTAAATGTGTTTTTTAGAAAGAATATTATTTTTTGATAATCACTATATTTTTATTATTAATAAAAGTGGAATAATTTATTTCCATTATATATAAGTAATGTACATTGAAATAATGTTTAATAAATATTATTTTAATATCCAAACAAAAAATTATTTTCTGGATTGATAACCGAATGAAATGGAGTTGGGTTTGACTTTTCTTCATTATAATGATTTTACACATCATGATTATCAAACATATATTTAATAAAACATTTAAATATAATTGAATTATTATAATTTATGTAACTATTATCAATTAAAACCATTGGGGTGTATTATTTAATTCCCGTTGTTAACGTTGAAGGGTTTTGTTATCGTATCTTCTATAAAAAGTTAATATCTCTCTTTGATTTTTCAATATATTTTGATATATGTTATATATAAGTAGAATAAATTATAGAATATAAAAATACACATATTTAGATATTTTTAAATAATAAAAAATTGATTTTAACAATCCATAACTATGGTTATAATGAATGGTTTTGGAAACATATTCATTGGATGTTAACAGACTATTTTTAGAAACATTAGCGAAAGGAGGACATCAGGTGTAAAAAATATAAAATATTCATAAATGAAATTATTTACAGTTGGATAAAATTATTAATTTAATTTTTAATTTAATACTATCTAAATTTTACTCTGTATTATTTTGGAATCAATTGTGAAAATAGTCATAAGAAGAATAAGATAAGAGTTGAGTTTGAAATAAACATATCATTTTCTTTATGTCTCTTCAATAATATGAAACTAGAGTTCCTTTTTTATTTAAGAAGGCATAGAATGGAACAACCCAATTTTTGGTCACATAATTACATAGAAGATTTTTGGTGAACATTTTATTTTTCATGTCATCAAGGATCATCTTTTTAATAGGGGGCAGTGAGCTCGTTTATATATGAGGAGTGGGGGTTTTTACTATAACATATTTAATTAAATATGTTAACTTAGCTATAACCCATAATATTTAATTTTATACAACATAAATCATATATCAACATTATATAATGGTTTTAGGATAATAAACCCCTTTATAATTCAAAATTACATAGTTTATTAAAATGGAATGTAATGAAAATTTTTATTTTAAAGGATCAATTTTGCCATTAGGATTTTGAAACAAAATTAGTGTTCAAAATTTTTTATTGTATTTTAAAGAATTATGTATGTAAATTAATATTTATTGATCAAATTGTACGATATATAAAATATTAAATTAGTGTTACATCATAAATAATGTGATATAAGATACTCAACTTATGAGAAAAACAATATTTTTACTATTCAACATAAAAATTTATGTCCTTCATAAAATAATCTAAAAAATATCCATGGAAATGTGCTAAAACATTAGTGATAAAATTATATTAATTTTATTACAATAAATTTATAAAATATTTTATTTTAATTATTATTATAAAAATATTAATTTAATAATATAAATTGAAATACACTTTATTAAAATTATGCCTAATGTTTTAGTTCATTTTTTATTCATCCGAAAAAAATTAATAATGATATTTTTTTTATTTACTTATATTAATTTAGATAAAAATTATTTATATCAATCATTTATATTTTAGGTTAAATTAAAAATCCAACAGTTATGTTACTATTTCCAATGTTCATGATACTATTCAAAATGATCAGGTTTCTTTTCCCATGGTCAAATTACAATTCTAATGGTCACATTACCACATATAAATAATGATTCATTATATTATTGAAAATTTGATAATATTTTTGTCAAGGTTATATATTATTATATATTTTCATATGTTTACAAATCTTCAATTTCATCTATATAGTAGTGTTCTTAGGGGGCAAAAATTCTCTGATAGTACAGTGATACATATTTTTTCATTATACATTTATTATTTTTATTTTTATTTATTTTAATGTCTATAATATTTTTGGGTATAGTTTATTATTAATGAAAAATATTTATTCTGGAAATAAATAAAAGTTGTTTATTAATAAGATATATGTTTTTAGTAAAATGTAGTATAATATAACACATAATAATTTCAACAGAATAATATCATTTTTATAATCATGTTTTCTAAATTTATCACCCTTTATAATTTGCATCCATTAAATTTTAACTCATATTACCAATTGAGAATTAGTTATGGTGTTTTTGTTTTAGTGTTCCTTCTAGTTCCATATTATCCACATCATAATGATGGTTCTACCTCATGTCACACCCCGACCGCGGACGTCCGTAATTTTTCTCTTTTCTTGGTCCCGGTTTAAATTTTTCGAAGATTAATTGTGATTGGTGGTTTCGCGCCGGTGCGCGGTCATCGCATCGCTAGCGATGGTCGTGCGTTCGGCCCGGGGGACGATGTGTCCACCCGGCGTTTTAAATATTAAAGTTTTTACATTGACCTTTTATTATTATTACCATTTAATTTGTATTATCATTCTTGTTGTATTCTTTCATATGTTGTATAATAATATATATATATATGCGCGCGCATTTATTTTCAAATGGTTTTAAATACTTTAAATTTTTGATTAAAAATAATTATTATTATAAATTTTCTAATTACTATTATTATTATTATTATAAAGTTTTATTGATATTATTATTATAAATTTTTATTATTACGAAGATTAGATTTTATTCTTTTATTTAGCCTTCTATTATTATTATTATGGTTATTATTACAATTATTATAAAGTTATTACAATTATTATTATTATTATTATTATTATTATTATTATTATAAAGCAATTATTATTATCATAACATTTTATTATTTTTATTATTACAAGTTTTATTTTTATTATATAGGATTTATTTTATTATATAAGTTTTATTGTTATTAATATTATATGTTTTATTATCGTTATTACAATTATAATTATTATTCTTATCACATGTATATATATATATATTTTAGAACCTCTAACCCTAGCCTACCCCCTATCCCTCTTATCTCCCGCAGCCGCCACCCTATTCTTCTTCCCCCCTCTCTCTCTCTTCCCTGTTTTTCCTTTTGCCTTTTCTCCCCGCTGGTTCGGCCGGCCGCGCCGCCCCCTGCTCTCCCCCTGCGACCCCCCGGTTTCCGCCGCGCCCCGCTCCACCGGCCGGCTCCCTGCCGTCCCGCCTCGCCCAAGCCAGAACCCCTCGCTCCGCCATCAGCTCCCCGTCACGGCCCACTTCCCGCGCCCCTGCTCCACCCCGTTTCTCTCCCGCTCTGCAGCTCCTCCGCCGCGCCTCCATCTCCGGCCTGCACCGCCGTCACCCTCCTCTGCCTCAACCTCTGGCGACCTCCTTCGGCTTCCGGCTGCACCCCGCCTCGGCTAGCCCAACCGCCGGCTGCCCCTGTTCCGCTCCGGCGTCCAGCGGCTTGTACCCCCCTGCGGCTCACCCCATCCTCTTCCCCGACCTCGCTGCGGCCTGCAACCGCTTCCGCCTCTCCGCTTCGCCCCGCCGCGCCCTGCCTTCCCTCTCCCCGTCCCAGTGTCGTCGCCTCCCCCTCGCCTCCAGCTTCCTCGCGCTGCCCGCCGTCCCCCTGCTCTGCATCTTCCTTCACCACGCCCGCTCCCGCCAGCGTCCCGCATCTTCGCCGCACCACCCGTCGTCCCTCGGCTCGTCATCCCGGCTTCCCTGCGCGCTGCGCCGACCGCCCCAGCCATCCTTTCCCGGCCCTCTCCGCCGATCGTCGTCCCGCCGCGCCAAGCCGCCGCGCCCGGCCGCCCTCTCCCCCGCACCGTTTCTCCTTCGCCACGCCGGCCTCCTCCACCAGTCGACCGCCGGCCTCCGCCCTGCTTGCCGTCGCCAGTCCGCACCAACCCCGTCCCGGCTTCGCCGCGCAACACCCCCCTCCCACGGTGAGTTTTATTTTTTTGTTTTCTTTATTTTGTTTTCATTTTGTTTTATTTTATTCTTTGTTTTTATTTTGTTTTATATATATAATGTTTTAATATTTTTATCATGTTAATAATTTTATAATTATTTTATTATTACTAGGTTATTATTATTATTATATTATTATTATTTATTAATAATATTATTATGTTACCGTGATTATTATTATACTATTATTATTTGTATTATTATTATGTTAATACTTATATTATTATTATTATTATTTTTATTGTTATTATTATTGATATTAACATTTCATATTATTATTATTTTTATTGTTATGATTACTAATATATTATTAATATTATTATTATTATTATTATTACTACTAATATATTTATTATTATTTTAATTATTATCATATTATCTTTATTATTATTATCATGTTATGATATTCTTATTATTATTATTATGTAATATTATTATATTATTATATATTGTTAATATTATTATTATTATGTTTGAGTTATTATTATTACATTAGCAGTATTATATTTAATATGTTGATGTCCATAATATTATATTATTATTATTATTATTTTGATTATATTATTGTTACAGTGTTATTATGTTAATATTATTCTATTAGTATTATTATTGTATTACTATATTATTATTATTATTATATTATGTTATTATTATTATTATTATTATGTTATGGTTACCCCTATTATTATTATTTTTACATTATTATTATTACTATTGTCATTACTATTATGTTGTTATTATTGATTGAACCTATTTAACGGTCTATTATTTTTAGGATCTGTTTGACGGCGCAATACGGTGCGACCTTGACGCAATGGGAGTTTTGCGCCGTGTCATTTCTCGTTCCGATTCGAGGTAGGTCTCCCTTTCCACTCGCCTTTAAATTTAGAATTTATTTATTCCTTGACTTTTTATTAAGTTTCAGCAAATTCAAAAGTATTACTAAGTAGTTATCTATGGTTTGGTGATCTGCTGATGATAAAAGTTGTTTTAATTCTAGCGTTTCATTAAAAGCGTTTTCTTGGATTTAATTGTGTGCTTCCATGGTAGTTTTGCTAGATGGTTCTTCCTGATTAACAAAAGATCATGTTGAATTGGGTTCTGAAGCGGTTTTGGTGTGTGTAAAATGGTCGGTGTATTGGTTATGGAAAATGGTGTTTTTATTTGAACCTTGATTAGAGGAAGTGCCGTGTGACCTTTAAACTTGATTTTTGGAAACATTAAGCGTGGTTCTTGGTGGTTGAAAAAGAAAAATGTTTTCCTTTGATGCGTTATTAAAATTCTGGATTTCATTTGAGAAATATTATTCTTTCAAAAGGCGTTTAAAGGCCCGTTTGGCTCTTGATAAAAGTGGGGTGCGTTTGGTGATTGGAAAGTGACTCTACTTGTGAAACGAATGTGTTCCAGGTTTATGATGCTGATTTGAGTTTCTTAAATAAATTTCTAAGTGCGTTTCTGGTTTTCAATGAAATGGCGTGTGTCATCCCTCTTTAAAAATGCTTTGGTCTTAGATGTTCAAAATGTAAGTGACATGACGGCCCGGTTGGCACTTTATCAAATGTGAAGTGATTATATATATATATACGTACTTGTGAGGGAATTTCTACAGGGGGACTTCCCTTCGAGGGTTGTCGTGTAGCGATGTCCGTGTAAGGGGTTGGCAAGTGCGGTGAGATGAGTCACGCGTGCGCGGGTCTCCCACTTACACAGTGTTACAAAAACTACTATGGGTTCCTGGGCGTCTTGTAGATTATCGAGTGACGGTTGCTTGCTAACCCTGATTAGACGGGTTAGTACCCCCTGGAGTTACAGACAGGCCAGGAGGGATGTGCCACTGGTTGGCTGTTAGGGCGGCCAGTTGGTTATTGACTATGGAGTACCATGCCGGCAGGTAGTCTGAACCCGAGTACATCCAGGGGTTTTCTAGGGATGTTCAGGATCACCCATGGTTATTACTGATAACTTCTGGTTTATTTGTACTTGCACTTGGTTTTCCTTACCTGTTTACCTTTACTTGCACTTGTTTTCCCTGCTTGTTTTCTTTCAGTCATATTTCACAGCCTATACTGTTAGACTTTGAGGAAAAAAATGGTTTTTAAATGAAAATGCTTTATTCGCTTTGGGTTAGATTTGAAAATGTAACACCTTGCTTTTCAGAACGAGTATAAAACTAAGGATATGGAACTAACTTTTGAAAGAGAATAAGGGAAATGTCTCGTGGTTGATTTTCAAGTTAAACATTATGAAAAAAATTACTTTTATACATTATAGTTCAAACCTGGATTATGTAGATTCTATATTTATTGGCAGTGCCTTGGGACTTGTTGTTGGGCTCACCTACTGAGTACTTTTGTGCTCACGCCTATCTTTTACCATTTCAGTCGCAGGTCTTCTGTTTTGAGTCGCTCAGTGTTGGAGCGAGGTTGCTCTCTAGTTGGGTGGTGACCTGAGAGGTCACATGGAGGTACGTGGTTGTGTGGTTTTTATTTCTTTTCCGCTGTTAGTGTTTATTTATTCTGTTCTATTTACTTTTGTTTTGGGCTGAAATCGTTCCCAACGATCAAGTCTTAATGCCCGGCACTGGTTGCCATCCCGGGGGGATCGGGAACGCCCCTCGGGACTTGCCGCGGACCGGCTCGGGTGACCGGTTTAGGGTCGACCCGGGTTGGTTAGTGACAAAATGGTATCAGAGGTGGTCTTGTTATTTGGGTTGTCCGGTAGAAGGAGATTAGGACTGTCGGAACTCGAGGGGTAGGTACGGGAAGAGCGTCGCGAACTATTGCTCGCACTGATCCTCGAGTTACCAGGGGTAGTTCAGGAATTGTGTCCTTGTCTTTCCTGGTTTGTCTTAGATTGAGAGATGACATGGAGGCAAGCCGACGTTACGTCGTGATTTCACATGGAGTAGTGACCCATGTGGAGTCCGAGTATGTGGTTTGAATTCCTCCTAGTGGTCGACGCTAACTTGGGGCATGGCCCACTACCATGTCGCCAGGTTGAGTGTGACTACTAATCCCTCATTTCAGTGATTGATGCAAATTTGGATGTTGTTTCCGTTTTGGTCTGTGTGAGTGCGTAGTTGGAAATGAAAAAGGGTTTTTGAAAATTTGACTGGTTTCTTTTAAAGGATTTTAAATGTATAAAATGGGTTTTGAAACTGAAATCTCTTGATTTGAAAATCTGTTGTTTGCTTGGAATTGGATAAGAATGATTTGGGTTGAAACCTTGGTTCCTCTTTATGAACGATTGCACGTGTGTGAGAATGCATGGAAAGTGTGTGTTGATGCACGTATGAATGGAATGTGGATAAGGACATGTGCAACGGTTCATGAGATTACCTGGGTGTGTATTTGAAATTAAGGGCTTGATCTTGTTTTCTAAATTGGTTTTAAATGGAAATGGTTTTGGAAAGCTTTTGGTTTGAAAGTGGATTGGTTTTTGGAAAGTGATCTTAAGAAAGGGTGGTTTTGAAATCAAAAATGAAAAGGGAATTTTAAAGAGGAGATTTTATTTTGGGTTGTGTTGTATTTGTTTGGTCCTGGTGCTGACTATTTTTGAGAAAGACGCTTTTATTGATGTTGCTTCGATTTGATGTTGGTTTTGGCTTTGTGTTTTATATATCGCTCGGGAAATGCCGCCCAGAAAGGTCTCTAAGGATTCGGATATGTCATGCCCAGTTTTGGTCCTCCTCAGACTTTGCCTATTCTCCATGGTGATCAGGGTCCGTTAGAGGCAGTGGAATGGCTCGAGGAAGTGGAGCGTGTCCTTAGAACGTGGGGAACTCCCGATAGTGTTAAGGTCCGTGCAATTATGGAGTTGTTTGAGGGTCCAGCTCTGGACCAGTGGAAGATGGTCACCCCACCATCAACGCAAGGTGAAATGACGTGGGATTTCTTTAAAACAGTTTTCATCCAATGGTTTGCACCTGAGGAAGTGAAGCTGGAGAAAAGAGGGAGGTTGTGCATATTCAACAAGGTCGACGGACGGTGAGGGCATATGTTGACCATTTCAAGGAACTAATTTCCTTTTCTCCAGAGGTAGCGTCGCATGAGCTCATGAAGGCCTCTCTTTTCACTGGAGGTCTTCGTCCAGAGATCAAGGAGCGTGTCCTCCCTTCTAAAGACCTTTGTTTCGAGAAGCTGGTGGAGAAAGCTTTCTTGGCTGAGTTGGTTTCCGGTGTGCGGGTGGCTAATACTTCAGAATCCCCTGTTGTTCGTAAGAGTTCCCCCTCTGTTGAGGAAAAGGCGCGAGAGATACCTGTCCCCAATGAGTTATCCCCTTTGGTCCCAGCTTCCAGTTCATCAGATCGTTCGATGGTATGCTTTCAGTGTGGTCGTTTCGGGCATTTAAAGCCGTCTTGTCGCAACCCTCCGAAGACGTGTCATCGCTGTGGTTGTCTGGGTCATCTGGAGAAGTTTTGCAAGAAGCGTTGCTTGAAGAGGAAGCTGCGATGGGAGAATGTCAGTACCTGACTGTGAGGCAGAAGATGCTTCAGCCATCAGAGCCCCAGCCACAAGTCTCGGGGTGAAGCTCGCGCACAGTCAGGAGTCCCCAGGGTTGTGAAGCCTTGGTCCAGGTTTCGTGTTCTGTGTTAGCAGTGGAACAATTAAGATCTTTTAGTACTTGTTTTTCTGCTGTTAAGTTTTGACGTTGTTGTATGTTCATTGTTTTACCATGGGGTTATCCTGGACTTTCTCTATTATAATCCAAGTAGCCTGGTTTATGTAAATGTATTGTTTTTCTAAAAAGTGACAATGGATTTGTTCTGTAATAATCTAAGCAGACTTGTCTTGTGGAGGTGATATTCTAAATCGTGTGTCCTTCTTAAAAGTGTGTTTGACTCTCGTGTGGGTTGACCTCGTTTTAGTTATGTTTAAAATGTGGTTATGTCTCGTGGACTTCGGTGGATCATGTCTCCAATTTGATGTTGGTTTAATGTTTTTCTATGGTTTTTTCCCGGGTATTGAAGGTTGTTGACTCTGGTCGAGGATTTAATGTCTAGACGGAGGTGTTGTAGTAATCGTGTTGTAAGAGTTGGTTTGAATTGGTTGGGAGTTCCCGCGTCGCCCCCCCCCCTTTCCCGGGGTTTTCTATTTAAATGGTCATCTTTTCTGCACTAGTTAAGCTCTTGTGGTGGGGAGAACCCCTTCGTGTTCTCCCCTCAATCTCGGACCCCGGTTTTCTCTTGAATCGGTCGGGTGTGACCTGTGTAGAGTAAGGTCATCCCCGAGAACCTCAGTTTGCTTCAGTTCCTTTAGTTCTGTTTGGGCATAGACGTGGTTTTTGGCTGACTTGTAACCTGGTGACTTTCTGGGGGCAGAAAGTGTCTGTGGTGGGGAGAATTGTCACACCCCGACCGCGGACGTCCGTAATTTTTCTCTTTTCTTGGTCCCGGTTTAAATTTTTCGAAGATTAATTGTGATTGGTGGTTTCGCGCCGGTGCGCGGTCATCGCATCGCTAGCGATGGTCGTGCGTTCAGCCCGGGGGACGATGTGTCCACCTGGCGTTTTAAATATTAAAGTTTTTACATTGACCTTTTATTATTATTACCATTTAATTTGTATTATCATTATTGTTGTATTCTTGCATATGTTGTATAATAATATATATATATATGCGCGCGCATTTATTTTCAAATGGTTTTAAATACTTTAAATTTTTTATTAAAAATAATTATTATTATAAATTTTCTAATTACTATTATTATTATTATTATAAAGTTTTATTGATATTATTATTATAAATTTTTATTATTACGAAGATTAGATTTTATTCTTTTATTTAGCCTTCTATTATTATTATTATGGTTATTATTACAATTATTATAAAGTTATTACAATTATTATTATTATTATTATTATTATTATTATTATTATAAAGCAATTATTATTATCATAAAATTTTATTATTTTTATTATTATAAGTTTTATTTTTATTATATAGGATTTATTTTATTATATAAGTTTTATTGTTATTAATATTATATGTTTTATTATCGTTATTACAATTATAATTATTATTCTTATCACATGTATATATATATATATTTTAGAACCTCTAACCCTAGCCTACCCCCTATCCCTCTTATCTCCCACAGCCGCCACCCTATTATTCTTCCCCCTCTCTCTCTCTTCCCCGTTTTTCCTTTTGCCTTTTCTCCCCGCTGGTTCGGCCGGCCGCGCCGCCCCCTGCTCTCCCCCTGCGACCCCCCGGTTTCCGCCGCGCCCCGCTCCACCGGCCGGCTCCCTGCCGTCCCGCCTCGCCCAAGCCAGAACCCCTCGCTCCGCCATCAGCTCCCCGTCACGGCCCACTTCCCGCGCCCCTGCTCCACCCTGTTTCTCTCCCGCTCTGTAGCTCCTCCGCCGCGCCTCCATCTCCGGCCTGCACCGCCGTCACCCTCCTCTGCCTCAACCTCCGGCGACCTCCTTCGGCTTCCGGCTGCACCCCGCCTCGGCTAGCCCGACCGCCGGCTGCCCCTGTTCCGCTCCGGCGTCCAGCGGCTTCTACCCCCCTGCGGCTCACCCCATCCTCTTCCCCGACCTCGCCGCGGCCTGCAACCGCTTCCGCCTCTCCGCTTCGCCCCGCCGCGCCCTGCCTTCCCTCTCCCAGTCCCAGTGTCGTCGCCTCCCCCTCGCCTCCAGCTTCCTCGCGCTGCCCGCCGTCCCCCTGCTCCGCATCTTCCTTCACCACGCCCGCACCCGCCAGCGTCCCGCATCTTCGCCGCACCACCCGCCGTCCCTCGGCTCGTCATCCCGGCTTCCCTGCGCGCTGCGCCGACCGCCCCAGCCATCCTTTCCCGGCCCTCTCCGCCGATCGTCGTCCCGCCGCGCCAAGCCGCCGCGCCCGGCCGCCCTCTCCCCCGCACCGTTTCTCCTTCGCCGCGCCGGCCTCCTCCACCAGTCGACCGCCGGCCTCCGCCCTGCTTGCCGTCGCCGGTCCGCACCGACCCCTTCCCAGCTTCGCCGCGCAACACCCCCTCCCACGGTGAGTTTTATTTTTTTGTTTTCTTTATTTTGTTTTCATTTTGTTTTATTTTATTCTTTGTTTTTATTTTGTTTTATATATATAATGTTTTATTATTTTTATCATGTTAATAATTTTATAATTATTTTATTATTACTAGGTTATTATTATTATTATATTATTATTATTTATTAATAATATTATTATGTTACCGTGATTATTATTATACTATTATTATTTGTATTATTATTATGTTAATACTTATATTATTATTATTATTATTTTTATTGTTATTATTATTGATATTAACATTTCATATTATTATTATTATTATTGTTATGATTACTAATATATTATTAATATTATTATTATTATTATTATTACTACTAATATAGTTATTATTATTTTAATTATTATCATATTATCTTTATTATTATTATCATGTTATGATATTCTTATTATTATTATTATGTAATATTATTATATTATTATTTATTGTTAATATTATTATTATTATGTTTGAGTTATTATTATTACATTAGCAGTATTATATTTAATATGTTGATGTCCATAATATTATATTATTATTATTATTATTTTGATTATATTATTGTTACAGTGTTATTATGTTAATATTATTCTATTAGTATTATTATTGTATTACTATATTATTATTATTATTATATTATGTTATTATTATTATTATTATTATGTTCTGGTTACCCCTATTATTATTATTTTTACATTATTATTATTACTATTGTCATTACTATTATGTTGTGATTATTGATTGAACCTATTTAACGGTCTATTATTTTTAGGATCTGTTTGACGGCGCAATACGGTGCGACCTTGACGCAATGGGAGTTTTGCGTCGTGTCATTTCTCGTTCCGATTCGAGGTAGGTCTCCCTTTGCACTCGCCTTTAAATTTAGAATTTATTTATTCCTTGACTTTTTATTAAGTTTCAGCAAATTCAAAAGTATTACTAAGTAGTTATCTATGGTTTGGTGATCTGCTGATGATAAAAGTTGTTTTAATTCTAGCGTTTCATTAAAAGTGTTTTCTTGGATTTAATTGTGTGCTTCCATGGTAGTTTTGCTAGATGGTTCTTCCTGATTAACGAAAGATCATGTTGAATTGGGTTCTGAAGCGGTTTTGGTGTGTGTAAAATGGTAGGTGTATTGGTTATGGAAAATGGTGTTTTTATTTGAACCTTGATTAGAGGAAGTGCTGTGTGACCTTTAAACTTGATTTTTGGAAACATTAAGCGTGGTTCTTGGTGGTTGAAAAAGAAAAATGTTTTCCTTTGATGCGTGATTAAAATTCTGGATTTCATTTGAGAAATATTATTCTTTCAAAAGGCGTTTAAAGGCCCGTTTGGCTCTTGATAAAAGTGGGGTGCGTTTGGTGATTGGAAAGTGACTCTACTTGTGAAACGAATGTGTTCCAGGTTTAAGATGCTGATTTGAGTTTCTTAAATAAATTTCTAAGTGCGTTTCTGGTTTTCAATGAAATGGCGTGTGTCATCCCTCTTTAAAAATGCTTTGGTCTTAGATGTTCAAAATGTAAGTGACATGGCGGCCCGGTTGGCACTTTATCAAATGTGAAGTGATTATATATATATATACGTACTTGTGAGGGAATTTCTACAGGGGGACTTCCCTTCGAGGGTTGTCGTGTAGCGATGTCCGTGTAAGGGGTTGGCAAGTGCGGTGAGATGAGTCACGCGTGCGCGGGTCTCCCACTTACACAGTGTTACAAAAACTACTATGGGTTCCTGGGCGTCTTGTAGATTATCGAGTGACGATTGCTTGCTAACCCTGATTAGACGGGTTAGTACCCCCTGGAGTTACAGACAGGCCAGGAGGGATGTGCCACTGGTTGGCTGTTAGGGCGGCCAGTTGGTTATTGACTATGGAGTACCATGCCGGCAGGTAGTCTGAACCCGAGTACGTCCAGGGGTTTTCTAGGGATGTTCAGGATCACCCATGGTTATTACTGATAACTTCTGGTTTATTTGTACTTGCACTTGGTTTTCCTTACCTGTTTACCTTTACTTGCACTTGTTTTCCCTGCTTTTTTTCTTTCAGTCATATTTCACAGCCTATACTGTTAGACTTTGAGGAAAAAAATGGTTTTTAAATGAAAATGCTTTATTCGCTTTGGGTTAGATTTGAAAATGTAACACCTTGCTTTTCAGAACGAGTATAAAACTAAGGATATGGAACTAACTTTTGAAAGAGAATAAGGGAAATGTCTCGTGGTTGATTTTCAAGTTAAACATTATGAAAAAAATTACTTTTATACATTATAGTTCAAACCTGGATTATGTAGATTCTATATTTATTGGCAGTGCCTTGGGACTTTTTGTTGGGCTCACCTACTGAGTACTATTGTGCTCACGCCTATCTTTTACCATTTCAGTCGCAGGTCTTCTGTTTTGAGTCGCTCAGTGTTGGAGCGAGGTTGCTCTCTAGTTGGGTGGTGACCTGAGAGGTCACATGGAGGTACGTGGTTGTGTGGTTTTTATTTCTTTTCCGCTGTTAGTGTTTATTTATTCTGTTCTATTTACTTTTGTTTTGGGCTGAAATCGTTCCCAACGATCAAGTCTTAATGCCCGGCACTGGTTGCCATCCCGGGGGGATCGGGAACGCCCCTCGGGACTTGCCGCGGACCGGCTCGGGTGACCGGTTCAGGGTCGACCCTGGTTGGTTCGTGACACCTCAACAAATTGAAAAGGTGTGTTTTCATATTCAATAGAACATTTTATCTATGGTCCATGACCTTCCATGGATCCATTTCATATGATATTTCATTCTCCAATTGTACCACCTAGGTATTCAGTATTTCTGAGTGATCAGGTATGTACATCCCCTATATTGATACAAGGAACACATTATTTACTTGATCCATATTTGGTAGATGTTGAGGATGACAGACCACCTCTACTATGCAGTGAAGGATCGAGAAGTGGAAAAATTAACTTTGGATAAGAATACCCTTATTTAAAAACCACTTGAATCTCTTCCCCGGTGACATTCAAAGGACAAAATTCTGTCTCTAATGTCAAACTCTACATCTATTTTTCAGTTTTTAGCATATAACATCTTTAGAATCATAATAGAATTTATATGTACGATGATGGAATGATCCCTATAATTCATATCTATAACAATATGTATCCCATGAATCATTGCTTCTTGAAAATAAATAAAATATATGAAGTTTTACATCACTTCAAATGGAGAGATTCATATGGGTCCATTTGAATACATGAGTAGAATAAATTATTGTCTATAAACTCAACTAATAGGGGATATTGATCCAATAATCCTTTATATTCAATTGATTATTATCCCCTAATATCCAATATTGTTTCGATATTCCATTGAAATTGGCCATTATTTTTTGGGGTAACATGCGATATTAAAATTCAGTTCTTTACACAAATAATGTTGGATACTTCTTTAAAATTTAGATGTGAACCTTGGATCACCTTTAAAGATGATTTAATATGGAATGAAATTTTTCCCCACAAATTACATGACACATATCATGGAATTATTTTATGAAATTATTATTCCCATGTATTGATGGCGTGGGATGTCATTGGGAGATTATCTATAATAGCCCAAATCACATTGATTCATTATGATTCTTCGGGAGACTACTGAAAAGTATATTGTGAAATTTTTTAATTTGTACATATTCATAGTGGATGGAATCATCATTATATAAGATATATATCACTATGTATTAATATGTAGACAAACCAATAACCTTAATATATACTCTGAAATATCCTCCACAATATTGTCCAACCATAAGTGCTCCAAAAGATCATGTTACAACATGGTACATCAATTATGTATATATAAATTTTAGATACATGAATTATCCAATAACCCCTTCCTTATATCATCTGATGAAGGTAAATACATCATATATTAAAATCGAATCATGCCATAATTATAAATTTGGATCCCATATTGAATCAATTCCCTTTCTACTATATCTTTTTTGTTGTATCATTATATCAACACTTCGGTGCCTCTGTGATCTTTTTTTGTGATAGAATGTTTGGTTATCATTTTGGACATGGAGGACGTATTTTTTGGAATTTTTAATTCAAAATCAATCATTTTTATCAATAATTTTATGCTATTTTTAAATCATCATCATAGATTGATTTGAATGTTCATTTCCTATAGGAACACCATGGACTGTGTTTTTAATTTTAGAATGGTAGTTAATGGAAAAATAAGAGTCCTTGATTAGGTATAAACATCTTTATTTAGAAGTATTTATTTATGTAATATGTTAATATATATATTAGACTATTTTTATCTATTTATATTTTTCAATTCAAATCATTCAGGCATCATCACCATATAATCCTAGAAACGATTATAGCTGATAACACGAGATGATATGTCATCCCCCCGCCCCCAAAATGCCCCGGAGTAGGTGTGGTTTCAATAAAACATGGTTTTTAAATTTTTGTTATAAAAATATATTTTGAGAAATCACACATTATGAACAACTAAAGTGGATCTTTTCATTTTAGAGTGTAGAAAACTATAATCAAATATTACAATCCTTCAAAACTGAAATAAGAATGAATCTTTAATGAGTTCCCACAAATCATTGTAACTCAAATCTAATAAACATATAAATTTTATGATAAAATGTTTGGTGAGCATACAATTCCCAGTAAATGTGATTTAAAATAAATAAAATTTTACAATTGAAACCTTCAGAAAACATTCATTTGATACTATTAAGAAAACAAAATCTTAATGAAAGATGCAATATGTGAAGCATAACCTAACATTTTGTCCAAAAATTATTAATGAACATTTCATGTAATTTTTATAAAGTTACAATGAAACATATTCCAAAAAAATAATTATAATTCAATATATATATTTTGAGGCTTATATAGTAAGATTTATTCAAACTATAATATGTGTGACATGTGAAAGTACAAGTACAATATTTACAAATTAATGTAATACAAGATCAGAGTTGCGAATAATATTTTAACATTAACTTCTTCCCTTGATAACTATGAGTTATAAATTTTTTGAGAAATATATGTATGCCGAATAAACATTATTCCATAAGCATTTAATTTCTATGATACGCATAAGTACATGATCATAACCAAGTATATTCTACTTGTCTAATATTCATATAGTTAATTAAATATCATAAACATAATGAGGGATGTGTTATGTTGTACTGTGTCAAGGACTCATGCCAATACCATAAATTCTCTGTCATGTCCTCATACCAAGACCATTAATGAATAATTTGGAAAGGCCTGAGACAATTCTATTTCTATATGTCTCATTAGACCTAACGATGCATCATGGGGTAATAGCTGGCCCCACCCATCACATACTAATTCCAATGCATTCGTAATTTCATAAAATCCAAAGGTATCATAACACATTAATTTATTAAATTACTCATTAATTATTATCAAATGTTCCATATACTACTTGAAATATTTAATTTATCCATTCATATTATCAATATTGTCACATTCCCCATTGAATAATTTTTTACTTAATCCCTAAATAGTCATAATAGTTTAATTACATTCTTTATCATTTAAATATATATAGTGAATCACGCACATAAGTGTGAAGACTAAAAAATTTGTCGATATTTATTAAAATAATATATTTTTTGGATGATTATAGAACGTGTGATGACAACTAATTCACATATAACATAGCTTCTGTCACATAAAAAGATTACCCTAAAATTCCAAAATCCATATTGTGAATGTAAAAATTTTAGATTATACATTGAACAATGAAAATTTACTATGGATTGAACATATAATTAATTTAAAAGTAATATATATATATATGATGTGAGGTATTAAACACATAGCTTCATGAACACCCATTTATTTCATGTTTATGTATAAATATACCACAAGGGTAATCCCAATTATTTACACACATTGTTATAAATTGAAAAGTATGAAAATAAACCACCCAACATACTAACATAACCAATACCATTAGACATGTGAAAACATGTGTGAAATCCTTAACTATAAGGGGATTATAAAGGGTTGTATTAATTAAAATATTTTCAAATTATTTCATGAAAACATTTCACACTTCAAAACACACGTTATAATATTTTTTGAACCCATATTGTGAAACCATGTTATTATCCTTATAAATACATATATATATATATATATGTATATATATATGTTTATACGTATATATATATATATGTGTGTGTGTATACATATATATATATGTATATATATATATCACAGTATGTATTTAAGGGTTCTTCATCAAAACATATGAAACCAATATAGAATTTATGTTTTGTAAAAATATAATTTAAAAAAAGTTCAACATTGGAACCCATAATGTAAAACTAAGGGTATTCATTCATAAATAAATACCTACATGTATATATATATATATGTGTGTGTGTGTGTATGTGAGTATGTGTACATATATATTTATAATTTCATCAACATAATACACCTCTTAACATAACATGGTTTCTTTTCATTATGAATTCAATTTAGTGTAGGAGTCCTTCTTTTAAATTAATAAATTGATATGGTTTAATTAAGAAAACATATATACATAAGTGTTTATATGTACTACAACCTATTTAAGGTACAAACATAAAACCCTATTACATTTATCAAAAATATGAATATGTTTCTTAACGATTCTTCAAATAAAATAAAAGGAATATACGATAAACTATGAATATATATATATATACATGTATGTATGTATATATATATATATGTAAACCATAATACAACACAATTCTAGATACAATAGGTTTGTTACATGGTTTGAAGAAGGATAAAAAGTTGATAGAGGCTTGAAGGAGGTGCTAGAAGGAAGACAACTCATAGGGTTCGAGTACAAAATGGGTCATATATAAAAAAACATATATAACATATTGTAAACTAACATGCAATGGATCCAATTCATTTTGTTTTAATCAATTAGAAGGTGCACTCGGTCTTTTGGAAAAAGGGAGAATAGAGGGGCCAGATGTTGTCCAGGGTGTGAAAAAACAAATGAAAAAAAGTAGTTATGGCTACTACTACTGAGAAAGGATGGAAAAAAGAAGAAATGTGGTGGGTGCGTAAAAAAGGATTGATGGAATAGATCAACTGAGATGATTTTGGATGGCTTAGAATGGATTGAAGTTTTAATAACTGGTGAAGGGTCATGATTAGATCATATTTTATCGGACAGTTGTGAGAGATGTGGCATTATAAAACGACATGAACAATCCGGATTAGATCCTGACAAGATTAAATTGGTGAATATGTAGACTGAAAATCGTGAATGTGTTGGTAAATGACCAAACCGATCAAACGAATTAGATCTCATGTGGTGATATCTAATAGTACAGATCTGATTTCCATTGAAATACTTCATCCCACATCAATACAAGATAGCTATAAATATTGTTTTCTAAGCTTGGAGCTCTCAACATGACCTTGGAATTCACCATCCCCCTCCTCGGTAATGCCCAATAGCAAGATTATGTGGGCACTCTTCAACTACCACCCCAACCTTCATGACACCCCGTATGATGGCACACTACATGGTTCTAGAATACGTGCATGTAGGCATGCACACACTCTCATGGCCTAGCATGTGCGGAGGCTAAAGGGCCCAGGCTCAGACGCCTACTCCTTTTGTTGTGTGTGCTACCTTTCTTGGCCAGCTAGAGGGATTTCCTTAAGAAATAACTTTCTAATATATACCCAACTCTCAAAATAATACATATAACCATAGAAAACCAAATGAATATAACAAATAATCAATTTAATTAGATAATAAATATATTTAATTTTATAAAACATGATTCCAACATTATTTTAATCTATGGATGATTTATGTACAAAAATAAATATATAAATTATATATTGTCATTACCAAGAGTATAACATTTATTAAATAAAATTATTCATAATCATTTTTACAAATTCAAAAAAAAACATTTCTCTTTGAATTTATTAGAATAATCATATGTACAGTATATTTTAACTAAAAACCAACGGTCATGATTACGAATTCCTTTAATGTTTTTAAAACATTTTGTTTCCAAATATAATTTAAAATAATTTTTCTCCAAAATTCATCTTTAATGTACTCAAATTTTTAGAACATTAATGATTCGTTTATCCATAAAATACATAGTAATATTATTATTTGAAATTAATTTATAAAAAATAATAATAATAACTAAACCATTAGTTAAAAAAATAATTACAATACTATTATAACACTGTGATATTTGAAACATTTGAAATATTTAAAATGTACTCGAAATACATACCTATGTTTTGAAATCATACTATGTTTCATAAAATATGCTATTAAACCTTCATTTTAATGATAAATCATAAGATATTTAGCATATCAAAAAATGAAAATGATTATTTAAATAATATAGGCATCATGAAAAATTATAATTTATATCATAAATTTTTCACCAAGGGTATTTCGGTTTAAAAAGATATTAACTGTCACATTATTTTCAAATCCAACAGCACTAAAAAAGAAAATAATGGTCATATATATTTCTAATTTTCAATAAGACCTTTATAAATCCTTGTTTTGGGTATTTCAGCTTTATAATAACTTGGCGAAGATGGTTCTCATGATTCCTCTTATGCTTTGCCCTGTTGATGTGGTTATGGATGTACTGATGTTAATTTTGATAAATCCTAAGGACCTATACAATTTTCGTGGAATTTTTGTTTAATTATGTGGTATCCATGTGATTTTAATAGGTCTATTATTAAAAAATCATATAAAAGTGGGGTTCCTTGGTCTTGTTGTAATATAATCACTTTTAGTATTTAATTGAATAAATAATGTCTTGTGTTTATTTGAAATTGTTGTTTTGATGAGTATAGAAATTAAATGAAGTAAAACCATAAAATAGTGTTATTATATATGAAATAAGTTTAGTGAATCAAATTCACCCCTTTAAATAATTCTATCCTCACAATTCCAAACCACATATACATATCCACCAGAGAAACCAAGCGTACTTCACTAACGAGGTCCCTTCCACTAAAAACACCACTGCTAATAATCCACTTATTGCTTCAGGTGGATACACAGATTAGTTTCTTGTTCCTCTAACTATTTTTACCAAATACAACATGAGTTTCTGGGTGAGGCCCATGAATAAAACAATCGGTCTTCTCGAGAGAGGCACTAGAGGTGTGGACGTTTGAGATTTGAGACTGGACTATTTCCCTATAAATCCCAAGAACTACATCGTTATTGAAAACACCAAAGTCATAAATAATCATATACATTATAAAACATAGGACATTGAATAGATAGGTCACTTGAATTTCTCACTGTAAATTTTTTTTTTTGAAAATTTACCAAGGATTTGAAGTTTTTGGACAAGGTGAAACACATGAAAAGACAATCATGGTACTTCCCTCTCTGCATATACTGTGAAAATTTTACATTTTTGATACAGTCATAGATGTAGCACTTTCCCTTATAGGAAAAAAGATATTTGAGTAGAGGGACACTCTATAGAGGCATTTGTATGTTAGGAATATGATTATGAATCGGTCTTAGACTTATAAACATGACTTGACAATTATGTGTTCTAGTAATTCAGTGGGGAGTGATAAGAGGATGATTGGTGAACTCTCATCTTCCATCGAAAAATTTCAAGAAACATGTTTTACACAGAAAGGCATATCCATATTAAAATAGAGACGTTATTCTGAAAAATCATGTCAAGGTAACAAAACATAGAATATAAATTTAATTTGTTTAAACATGGTTCAAAAAACTTTAGGTGTTACATAACTATTCACTCCAACTCATAACTCTCTGGAATGGATATCCTCACATCCATTGTGATGTCTGATCACATTTACCAATGTTGATGGTGATTTCCCCAGCTTCCAGTTTAACGGAGCCCCAAAGCGGTTACAAATTCCTCAATTTCATCGGTGCAGATGCAAATATGGTAGTTGGGATCAACCACATGTTGACATATAATGTTCAATGTGGGATATTCATGACATATATCAATTTTAGGGACAACCCTATGAACATGAAGTCGACAAAACATACGGGAAGACTTGTCCACAAAAAATCCAAATTCCATAACATGACCCCAAAGTCCGCAGGTCAAGAGTTGAAGAAGATTTGCTTCTTCGAGGTCAACTTCCTCGGAATCCTCTTGTAAGTCCTCTCGAGATGAATCATTACCGCCTAGGGTAAATAATTAATATAAACACTCAATGTCTTTTCACTTCCATGCATAGAATATAAATTGATCGTTTATCATGAAAAAATAGTCAGTTGCTCCTCGGTGGTGATGGAGTACACGATGTGAATAGGATACACAGTATATGTGTTTGTACGAAAAATAAAGGATTTCAAAAATCATGTAGCCTTATAAACGTGATTTTCCCATTATAGATTCTAATACTTCTGTTGGCAGAGAAAAAATTCATGGTTTGTCGATCATCTAAAAATTTTAAGAATACATATACTTAAAAAGGCATAATAATGTTTTCAACGTAGTTCTAATTTTATAAGGTTGTCTAATCTATTCCTCGAATACAAACATTCAGGCCTTGGCACACAGACTAACCTAAAACCAATTTGGATTCAATAAAACATGGTGTGTATTTTTTTATAAAAAATGGTTAATAAATCACACAACATGTTCCACTAAAGAGGACATTTTCATTTTACAGTCTGGAAAACTAGACACAAATATTAAAATACTCTAAAATTAAAAAAAAATAATAATATCCACAAAGGTACCACCAATAAGTGTAACTAAAATATACTAAACTAGTTAAATGTATTTTAAAATGTATGGTGAGCATAAAAATGACCAGTAAAGGGGTTCTTAAATTACAAAAAAAATGATTCAATTTAATCCTTTTGAAAAAAATCCATTAAAATTATTCATAAATAATTTCATTAGAAATGTTTAAAGTCATTATACATTCAATAAATATTTATAGAGTTACAATGAAAAATATTCCAATCCTAAAAAATTTTATACCAAATATATGTTCTGTATCATATAATGAAAGAGTTATTCTAACTATAATATTTGTGACATGCAGAAGTGATAGTTCAAAATTTACAAATTAATGTAACACATGATCATATTTGAGCTTAATATTATGAAATTAACTTCTTCCCAAACTAATTGTGAGTCATCAATTGGATGAAAAAATATCATAGAGCTAAATAAACATCCTTCCATATGCATTTAAATTTTTTGAAACTCATTTGTATAGGATCTTAACAATGTATATTCTACTATTCGAATATTCACTTGGTTAATTAAATATCAAAATAATAGTGAGGGAAGTGTGTATGTTAGACTATGTCAAGGCCTTGGGAAAAGACTATAAACACTTTTTCAAGGCCTTTTTCAAATACCATTAATGAAAAATTCGGAAATGCATCAGCCAATTCCACGTCTATTTGTCTCTTGAGACCTACTGATTCATCAAGGGGCTATAGCAGGTCCCACCTGTCACATACTAATTCATTTTTATTATTAATTTATTTAAATAAAAGTGTCTCTTAAAACTGTTATTTATTAAATTACTCATTACTTATTATTCAATGTGCCACACACTACTTGAAATATTTAATTTCTCACTTAAGATAATTCAATGTGTCATATTCCTCATTGAATAATGTAGATCTGTAATCCCTAAATAGTAATAACAGATTAATTACATTCTATAGAATTTACATATGTATAGTTAATCATGAAAATAAATGTCAAAAATAACAACTGCATTGAAATTTATTAAATGACATTTTGATCGGTATATTATAGCACATGTGATGATAATTAATGCACATTAAATACATGTTTTATCACTTAAAATGATAATGTTGAAATTCCGAAATCATTATTAGGAATGTAAACATTTTATATTCTACAATGAATATTAGAAATTCAATATGGATTTAATATATAATTAATTTAAAAGTAAAAAACATATTTCCTAAGAGGTATTAAACACATAGTTTCTTGAACACCAATTGTGTGAATGTTTTTGTATTAACATACCAAAAATGTACCCCAAATTATTTAAACATAATGTTATAAATTTATGATAAGAAAAATCAACCACAAAACTTACTAACACAACCAATACAATTAGCATTATGAAAACAAGTTTCATATCTTTATACATAATGTGATTATAAGGGGTTTTATTAGGAAAAAAATCCAAAATATTTCTTGAAAAAACATTTCACTTCAAAATGCAAGATATAATACATTGGGAACCCATATTTAGAATTCTTATTAATATTATGAGGAAAACACACACACACACATGGATATATATATATATATATATATCATTGTGTGTATGTAAGGGTTCTTCATCAAAACATAACTACCCAATACATAATTTCTATATAGTAAAAACAAAATTTAAACAAATGTTCCACATTTTCACCCATAATATAAACCGTGGGTATTGTGTCATATATATGTACATATGTGTGTGTGTGGGTCTGTGATAAGGTTAAAAATATATATATAATTTCATATACTTAAAACACTACTAAACATAATAGGGTTTCTTTTCATTATGAATTCCATTTAGAGTAGGAGTACTTCTTCTTTTAAATTAAGAAATAGAAATGGATTAATTAAGAAAACATATATAAATAACTGTATATATGTTGTGAAACCTATTTAAGGTGAAAACATAAAACCGTATTAGAATTTTCAAATATTTGAATTTGTTTTATAAGATCCATAATTGAAATTAGTAGGAAGATAAGAGTAATCATGTATATATATACATGTGTATATATATATATATATATATATCGTAAAACCATTCAATGACTAGAAAACTAGTTCCCTTAACTATTTAGAAGGTGATTCGATGGAGAAGAGGTTCAGAGGGGCTTCAAGGTGGTTTTAGAAAAAAGAAACTCCATAGGGATCAAGTGAAAAATGGGTGATATATACAAATGGTATATAATATATATTAAGGAATCATTCAAATGATCCAAGGAATATTGGTTCAAAATAAGTCTTGGTGTAGTTACCCTTGTGGAAAATGGAAGAAATGAGGGGCCACCAGAGTTTACAGGTGTGAAAACAAATGATGGGAAAACCAAGCAGCGACATCAACTAGTGCAACGGAAGGCTGGAGTAAGATGAAGGTGACACGATGGGTGCAAAAAAAAGAATGGATAACACTGATCAACCGAAATCATATCAAACTGGTGGGAAAGATTTAATGTTTTAAAAATGTAATAATGGTCGAGATTAGATCATACATGATTAGATTGATATATGTAAAGAAATTTTTCAAAACAGCTTGAACATCTGTGATTAGATCTCAGCAGGATTGAATAGATGAAATCATGTGGACTGAAAACTATAGCTGGGTGGGATCGATGGCTGGATTGATCCGACGGCTCATAACTTGCACGGAGTGATCTGACGGTCAAGATCTGACTTTTTCAGAAAAAAATTATCTCACATTGAAAATATAGAGAAACAATATGGCTTTATATGAATAGAGATCTCATCATGAGTTCAGAATTCCCCCTCCCCCCTCCCTGGTACCACCTCGTATCAGGAATCTGTGGGCACACTTCTACTCCCAACCCTTCCGCTGTGCCTCCCCACACGATGGTGCGCCAACTGGTTCTAATGTTCATGCTTGTAGGCATGATCAAATGCTCACGGTCTGGCCTATGCTATTGCTAAAGGGCCTTTTCTCGACTGCCTAATCATTTAGTAGTGTGTGCTACCTCTTTGGGACCTGCAGAAGGCTTGCCCTATGTTTACAGTTTTTTTATAAACCCAAATCTCAAAATAAACCATATAACCATAAAAAATGAAAATAAATAATAATCGATTTCATTAAATTAATAATATCATTAATTGCAAAAAAAACATAAATCCTACATATTTTTAAACATCTGATGATTAGTGTAAACAAATCAACATATAAATTATATTTTATCGTAATTAAGAGAATAACTTTTAATTAAAAAATTATTAATAAACATGTCTTTAAATTCAAAAACAAAATTCATACTTGTATTATAATTAATTAAAATAATTATATGTACTTTATATTTTCACTAAAACCAAAATTTCATGATTTTAAATACCATAATTGAAATTAAAAATTATGATTCAAAAATATAAGCTCAACTAAATGTGTTAAAATACAACGTAAAAGAACTCAAATATTTAAAACATTCAATATACTTTTATACATAAAATACATAGAGAAGTTATTTTTTGAAATTAATTCATAAACACGAATACATATATTAACTAAACCTTTAGATAAAAACAAATTTAAAATACTATTATAACACTAGTATATTTATAACATTTAATATATTTAAAAAGTACTGGAAATACTTACATAGGATTTGAAATCATATTATGTTCAAATTTTATTAAACCATGATGTTAAACATTAAACATGAGATATGTAAAAAATATCAAAACAACTAAAATGAAAAAAGAAATAATATATAATTTATTTAAAATTATATTATATAACATAAAATTTTTACTTAAATTATTTTGGTTTAATAATATTCTAATAGTCACTTTATTTAATACTCCAATGCCTCTCAAAAGAAAAGTAACTGCCATATATATTTCTTATAGTCAAGAATACGTTTATAAATACATGTTTATTATATTTCAAATTCAAGAAAACTTTGCAATGATGGTTCTCGTCATTCCACTGATTCATTGCATAGTTTTTGAGGTTTTGGCTATGCTGATGTTCATTGTGACGGATCCTAAGGACCCCAACTATTTTCATAGAATTTCTGTTTATTGGTTGGTATACCTATGATTTTAATAAGTATATTAGTAGTTATTATAGGGTAGTTAATTTCATTCCTCCTGTTGTAATGTAATCATTTTGAGTGTTTCATTGAATAAAGAATGTATTGTGATTATTTGAATGTATTTTTTTGGACAGTATGGTAATTAAATGATGAAAAACAATAAAATATTCATATTACATAAGAAATATGTTCATGGAATCACCTAATACATCGAGAAGTTATTCTCTAGGATCATTAACATTAACAAGGGATTTGTAATCACTTTTATAATTTTCCATTAGTATACAACATGTGAAATTTTTTAAGCATCATTTTATATCGGAAAACATTCTATAAATTTTAGTGTGAATATAAAACAACTAAATATTGTAAACCTATTTTCTATAAATCATTCATCACATTTTTCATTCCTAACAAACATTACCCGTTCATTTGTTAACATCTCATGTTGTATATATAATTTTCCAAAAATTCATAAAAAACATTGTTATTACATATATTATGAATGAAAACAAGGTATTTTCATGATAGTTGTGGACCTAGCCCTTTCCACAACTATTTTTTTTAAGGAACCACAACAATTCCATCTAATGTGATCATGTCACCCATGAATATGTCTATTTTCATCCTAAAGTCATTGTTTCTGCAAATAACATTCAATTTATCCTTATATAATGTTTCTAAAAAATTACATAGATGCTATTAAATTTCCACTTCTCTATTGTAGTGTATAATAGTATTTTTAATATACAAAACCACAAATTTCATAATTAAATCTATAATGAATATATTCATTAAATCCATATTGACGTTAGGTGTATTATTATGTTATATTGGAGACGTTATAAATTTATAATGTCCATAAATTCTATGTAATGTTATATAATTAATACTATCCATAATAATAATTTACAATTGATATCTCGACTAATTATCCAGCATAGATATTCACTTAGCTAGTTATAGTAAATCTAAGAAGTAAAAATTCTATGATAAAGGATCCATCTACATTATTGTCATATTTTTAGCTCACTGTAATAATAAAATTCACACATTGATCCATCCTTTTTATTAAAAAGTAACACTATAACACCCCATGGTGATGCAGTAGGTCATATCAACCCATTTCCAAATTGTCTTTTAGCTATATTTTAACTCCTATAGTTTAAAAATGGAAATAATATAGGGGAATTTAGAGGTTTAATTGTATACAGTTATATGTTTAATTGATATGTCCAATTCACTATACAAGGGATGTGTGGGTTACCCTTCATGAAAATACTACAAACAATATCCATGATATACGCATTCCCTTAAGGCTGATAACATCACATAACTCAAAAATATGGGAATGTTGTGCTAATTTATCGTGCATAAATACATATACTACTGAGGTATTTAATATAGGATATTCAAGATCATAATTTCATTTTTGAAGGAAGCTATGATGTTTTTGATTTTGAAAATATTTTTCTTCTTTCAAGTAGTTAATGTGAACTCCATATAGGTAGATCTGATCTGTTTCTTGTATAGTTTTGAGTTATTATAATTGATGTTTCAAATGATTATCTCTTAGAATAATTACATACAAACATATAATAGAGGATTCCAAAACATTGTTTAAAAAAATAACACCAGATGGTTTTTATAGATACCGTTAATTTTGGGTATCATGGATTTGATTCAAATGTTATAGAAAACATGCATGTTATTAATGAATTTATAAAACAAGAATGAAATAATTTTTATCATTCGTAAGTTAATTACATGTATACCACTTACAACTTTTGTTCATTATCTAACTTAGTATTATATATTTAATAATATTTCCATTGATCATTAGGAATTGGTTGTCCCAGATATTGAATTTCATCAAGGACACATGGTTTAGTAAACTAGCTTTCATAGTGCACATTATTCTATCATTTTTAATTTGATACCATAGTATTTCGTTCATAGGGGCCTTGATTTCCTATACCATATTGGAAAACTTCTTCAAATATCTTCATCATTCATGATCTTGGTGTCCATCACTCCCACAAATTATTAATTTCACTAGTCCACATAATATATTACTATTATGTTTCATGCCACATGTTTTATAGGCGGGTTATTGGATCCACTCTCCACCTTTTTTAATTTTAACTTCTATTTTTAAACTCCCTTATTCTCTTTATATACCCATATCCAAAGTAATAATTTCTAATATAAATATATACTTTAATATCATGACAAGACACTTCTTTATAACTATAATTGGCTCAGATATAATGTTCTTTTCAATGGTGTGGTTTCCATAAACTAAAAATATATATCTATATTCATATAATAAGTGATTTATATACATGATATTTATCTTTCAGGACATGAATCTTTTTTTTTATAATTCATGAGAGACTCACCTTCTATTCTCATTAAGGCTATAAATTCTATATCTATATTTTATTTGAATATATCCTGGGAAATAATTGTTAAGATATATTTTATTAATGAAATCCCATTCATTATCTTTAATATCATCATTCATCACGGGGTTATTTATCAGACCCAACCATTAATATCCTTATCTATCTAAATAAGAGATAAATCGATTCTTTTTCTCCTTATAAAAGGTGCGGATCAAAGAAAATATCTTCACCCTTGAGTTGACCCCCTACTATGTGATTTAAGGATCATAAGATACAATAAATTATAGTGTTTTCTTCAGAATAATTGAATAAATATCTAGTTTCTTTTTATTAGGTGATGGAGGATTATTTACATTGTTTAGATTATTCTTCATACGTAGAGACATTTTGATAAGAATTCCATAATGTATTAAGTTCCCAACCATGTAATTTTAGATATAATTAATAATATTATTTCACTATGACTCACATGGGGTTTTATCCTCATTTCCCCAAGTTACCATGATTTTATAAAAATGAAATGTAATTAACAACACAAAAGACAACAATGTAATAATAAAAAAAATTAGTTTTTCTAATTAATTATAAATAAATCTCTTCGGAGATCCCAATGTTTAGTATTTTTCATGAAAAATTATCTTTTATCGTACAAAAATTATAAATAATAAATAATATACATTTGTGAAATAATTATTCATTTTCCCCATAAAATTTCTCATTGTTCCTATAGTATATGTATTCACTTGTGAAAATACATAAAATATTGGAGAGGGATAAATAAATTGTTAGTGGTGGAATAAGAGACACATATAAAGATGGCATGGGTGAGATTAATAATCATTAACATATAATAGTAATATGAAAATTATAATATACATTTCGAAATAATTTTATAGACATGAAATGTAATGATCCATAAAAATAAAGCATTATTTCATAGGGTAAAATACAAAAAAAATTGTGAACAAAGCCGACACCATGTTCAAGAATTACATACGTTGATAAATAAACCAATAATTATTGTGATCAAAGATAGAATATGTTTCCATCATCATATAAAAAAAATCATGAGATACATCCCATTACCAAAAAAATTATATGGATATTTAATTTGTTTCCCACCCACCAAAATATATTATTAACATAATAATATACACAACATTGAACATATATCGATAATATTAAATAAATTACCAATGAAAATGAATTAGTTTATTAGAAATTTCATTAATAATTATTTCATGAATAATAATTGGGTTCATAATTTAAAATAAATTTAATATTTGGAAAAAAATCATCATTATTAATGGGAGAAGAAATAATCAAGTATTATCATAAAAAAATTGTATGAAAATAATTTTCAGAAAATCATTTAATTTAGATTATAATTAAATTTGAATAATTGTATATCTTTGAATGAAAATTGAATAATAGGGAAATTATTTTTATGTTAAAAAAGATGAATATTCATAAATAATTTGTTATTTATGTGTAATAACCCAATGAAAATAGTTGTATTTGAGAATCCTTTATCCTTAAATCCTTCATTATACGAACACTTTGACACCTCCATAATATTAAATATATATATATATATATATTAAGAAAAATTAATTATGTTAATTAATGTCACTATTTATTAGTAGTAATAATTTTATTATATTTCTTCATTTCCATTGATGATGTAGAATCATATTGATATCATGTTTTCCTAAAAGAGTTTAAAATTCGAATAGATTTCCCTATTTTGATCAAGGTGAAATATTTATACGGATAATAAATTATTGAATAATAAAAACATATAATTAATCATTTATCTTTTATAAATTAATTATTTTAACCATCCATAATATTTTTATAAGTAATAAATTTTTAAACGTTTACCTTGGTTATTTACCCTACATTATCGGGAATGTTTTTTAATGGATGAGAAATAGAGTAAAATTATTAAATACATCAGTATTATAATTTCAAAACATAGAAATATATTATTAATAAAAATTGACATTATAACTAATTGAATATGAAATTTTTTTAAATAAATTCATTAAGGAGGGATAAGGTGATGAAAACATGAGAAGAGTTATAATGAATCTCACACATTCCATAGTGTGGATTCTCTTTTATAAACCAAGATTTCCTTGATGAATAATGGTAGATTACTCAATAATGTAAATTGGGGTACTATTTGATAAATATGTAGTATTTTTATATTTTATTTCATTTCAATGTTACATAATATAGGTGTTCCATGGGTATATGTGTAATTTATACTTGAGGACAAGCGTATTTTTAAATGAAAATATTAAATAAAATATTATATCAATTGTAAAACTTATAATAGTGAATTGTTTAAAATATAAATCATATATAAATATAATTTAATGGATTTAGGAATTAAAATAACCATAAAATTAATATTCACATAGATTAATAAAAATAAAAGTGGATGAAATGATGTTTTCTATCCTATGGGTTTGCTTTTGACATAAGGTTTTGGAAAAAAAATTAGGTTTGGAAATTATGTTTATTTTATTATAATGACCCATTCTATAATTTAAAATATTTTGAACCAACTTTATATTCTATAAATTATTAAGTCATTATTACATCATGAATTATGTAATTTAAAATACAGTAGTAACATTGAAACATGTATATTTAGTATTCAAATGAAAATTGATGTATTGTAGAAAATAACAAAAAAATCACCCATGGAAAATTCTGAAAAAAATATTTAAAATATTTCATTTATTTTATAAAAATAAATATATATCAGAGGTAATATTAATTCATAGTATAAAATTTATGATTATTTGAAATATTTCAAAATACAGGTTATTAAAAGTTTGTTTATTTTAATTGAGTTTTTTAATAATGTTGCATATTTTTATGAATTATAATATTCATTGTTTCTTATATTTCACTATATAAACATTATTTTTATCACATAATTTTATTTTATTAATTAATAACTATTTCAGTGGTATGGTTAAAATTCATTATGACCATGTTACTATTTCCAATGGTCGTGTCTCTATTACAATTGTCAGAATACTATTCTGACAATTAGATTTCCACATTTAAATACCTCTTCATCCATTCACTAAATATTAACTATACTTTATATGAAGGATATATATTTTCCACAGTGATTATTTTTTATTAATATTTTGATTCTTTTCTATAGTTATTTGTATTGGGGTTATGATTCAAGTATATTATTGCAATCTATATATTCGCATTTTAATTTTCAAAATTTATATTTTTTGTCTCATTTTGAAGTTTGGATTATCTATTTGTTTATTTTTTAATAATGTAATAATATTAATTACTGAAATTAATTCTTTTCAATTACTTTATTTCATGTATATTTAGAATACGATATTGTATAATATATCAAATATTTATTTTACGGAAATAATATTATTTTAAAACTATGGGTTGGAAAAAAATAAACAAATACATTGAGATCAAATTCAGGATGAATTTCATATAATATAGGTAATAGAGAATGAACAATCTTGAAGTTTCCCTACAATGATTAAAATGTGATTAACAGAACCCAATATAGATGATGGACCCTTGAAACCCCATAGAGTAGAGCGTTGAATCTTGGTGTTATATTTTTCATTAAATGTTACATATATGACTCCCAAGATTATAGAAACATTTTAAAAATGTCAGATGAGAATGAGCATCAAATCAAATAATCACATGTAATGAATCGACACAAAATTTACATGGATCTCTATTAAATTATATTTTATGGAGTATACAATGAATGTGTGTTGGTCATACTTAAATCCAAATTTATTTAGTTGTTTTGATGTTTAAAATAGTAGACACAGTAACTATATACCAAGCACAAAACCATTACAATATTTTGGGTATTGATCAATGTGTCCCTCAAAACACTTTCAAAGACTTTCCTTGGCTTACTGTGTTTGGATGAATCCACTCATAGTTTATGAACTCATAGGTCATTTTATTTTTATGAATGTATGAATCATAAAAAGTAGAGATATTCTATTTTAAAGTCCCATTTTTTCCTACAGATGTCATTTATGATTCTATGAACTGTTAGTTTGCAAATTGTTCCTCCAATAATTGGCATGCATCCTCCTCGAAATACACTACACTATATAGTTCTTATTAAACATTGACCACCCATTCCTTCATTGATTTCCTTCACTTCTGTAGACCATCACTCCTACCACAATCATCTTCTTTCACCACAGACCATCTTCCTCTACTAACAGTTTTCTACTTCATGGATTGTTTCTCCTCTATGATCTGCCTCCATATTTGTAGTCCCACAATTCCTTTAATGGGATTTCATCCATTTCCTGAAACATAGTACCACAAAACCACTTCTATGAGATATTTTCGTGAACCACTTTTCAATTCACGAAATCATCCTCAAAAACTACATCCCCTTCCCAGTGTTGTCTTCTTGAGAACCACTCTGGAAAAAATCAAACTCATCACATAGTTCTAATGAAAAATTGCATCCCTAAGGATGGGAAATATAGTACTTATAGAGGAAAATTGATCCTAAAATATCTCTAATAAATAATACATAAACATTCAATTTGGTATAGTCTTCAATGTGGATTGCTTCACCCAAAACCTGTCTTCTCTTATACAGGGTGTGTACCTTATATCATTTTTCTTGGCTTCTGATATATTCCACGAAAAAATCCTTTTATAGTTCCTTAAATCCCTAGTTTATTTCTGAAAAAAACACAATAATGTGTTCAACAATCCTTCTATAAACTATTTGCATCTTTTAAACTACAGACCTCCCTGAGAACTATTTTTCCTACTTGATTGGCATACCATTTTCCCAGGTTCAAATAGAACATCTATATAGATTCCTTCCAATTTCTAATTTTCATAATTTTTCATTGTAAATAATATGTTATTTTTGAACGGTTTGTTTCTCAATCCCTGAATTGGGTACTCATAAACACAAAATATTCTTTTTTAAAAATATATTCTAAATTTTGAGGAAACCAACGGTGGCCAATATTTTTAAATGATGCCACCTTCAATACCGATTTTATCCCATAATGCAGATCATCAATAATCCAAACACATATATCATACATGTGAGAATTTTAAATAAACACAAACCATAGAAAATTTATAGAAAATAATCCATTGTTAAAATGATCTACCCATTTGGGTTTTTTGTAAATATGACGATAAATTCATTGAATCGTCAGCCGAAGTTAAAACCTGATATATAAGAAACAAATAATACAACACTCTAAGTATACAGGAGTGATGCGTTGTGTATAAAACAAGAGTATAAGAATTAATTTGTTTCTCATGTCTTGAGAAGTTTTTTTTGAAAATTAATTTATCAAAAAATATGAATATCACTAGAAGTTCTCCAATCATTGTTCTCATACTATCATAGTATTGAAAACAAAAAATTGTCCCCAATGGAAATAAACACAATGAACTTATTGGTAAAGGAATAGAGCTCAAATCACACTCCCCATGGATCGTATCTCTTGATAAACAACCATCATGTAATAAAACATCTTAAAATAGTTAACACAACTAGTGAGAGGAGAACACTCGTTACCTTCTCATGAAATATGAGTTCATTGGGTCCTGAGGTTTAGTTGATTTTTTTTTGAACACATGAGTCGAAAATGGATTGGTTAGTATGTTAGACACTTTATCATGGTTTCCAACAAGATATATTTTAATATTTTCTAGTTCTATTCTATCCTTGAAAAAGTTATATTTTCTTTCAATGTTCTTTGTACGATAATGATGAAATGGATTCATCATAAGATCCATTGACCTCTCGTTATATTAGTGATTCACCATTGGTTATTCCTCCCCATCACCAATATCAGTCAGTTGTTACTTCATCCAAAGTATAGGAGTGGAAGACATTGTAATGGAGATATACTATGCCTTAGTAGTACATAGAGAGGTGATTTTTAATTTCAAACATGACCATACCACACATTTACATCCAATAATGATTACATTCCTACTTTTGGAAATTCTATCAGCCACATATCCATTCTATTCAACATTAGTAAATAATAATATATCATTATCTTTTCTTTTAGTTAAAAATAACACATAATTGTGAGTAACATGAACGTACCTCATGATTCTTTTCAATGCCTCCGCAATTTCTTCCTTTGTATTACTATGAAATTGGGACACTATGAATTTTTCAATGACAATCCATGGCTATGTTGTACTCAGGTAAAATATACTTCCATTTAATATCCTATACATTGTGGGATATACAAGATGTCTCATCCTCAAGCTTTCAATGTTGGGGTCCCATCCACTGTTGGATTCCACCTTGGTTTGGAGTCATGAAAATTGATTTTTTTAGAAACTCTTTTGTATTGATTTTTTTATAAATAATAGTATGTTTTTTCCTCTAATTCACTTGCATCCCCAAGATGTGTTTCAGTTCTCCAATAATAGACACATCAAATTCTTATTTTATGAGATAGGAAAATTTTTACAGTGATCCCTACTTACTTCCACAATACATAATATCATCTACATAGACCAGTACTACTAACTGTTATTTATGAGAATATTTCACATAGATTTTGTTATACACTCCTCCGATTATAAATTCATTCTTTATTTGATAAGAATCCATTAAATCATATCATTTTTATGATGCATATTTTAGACAATATAGATCCTTTATTAATCATAAAACCATCATTTCATCGTTTACTGTCCAAATACACACTGGTAGTTTGAATGTAGACTTATGCTTGAAGAACATGATTCAAGATATATGATTTGGTACACATTTGATACACATTGTATCATATTAGAATTTATATATAATGAAATGGTCTGATTGACTCCAGTCAAGAAACCATATAAAATGTTTCATCAACATCAACACCTTCAATATGTGAATATCCTTTACACATCAATCACAACATATTTATGATCACATTTCTAGGATAATCGAATTTATACTAAAATATACAATTCTTAAAAATAGCATTGTTACTTTCATGTCACATAACAATATCCCATGTCTGGTTCTTGTCAATATGATATAAATATTCATTCATGAATTTTACCCATGATTAACCATTTGAATCATCTTCAAAAGTAGTTGGATATACAATTGATTTGAAGGAATATTGAACATTATTCCACATAATACTAATCAGTGATATAGTTTTCCAATCACTAATGATGTTGGATTGATCAATTTATACTTTTTATTTTTTATGTGGTTCATAATAATTTACACCGTCAACTGTTTCCACTTCAGATTATTCTTCTGAATCCAAAATGTTTTATGACCTCTAACTTTTTTAACTCGTTTATCAACTCCTTCTATTGAAATGATTCCATACCCACTCTCTACTAAATAATCAATCACATAATTATATAATCTATCATGGTATTTATGGTCTTATCTTTAATGATCTTAATAGTACTACTTTCCACAATTCATCTGAGATGGTTATTGTAGAATTTGTAGCCATTACTATTCAATGAATAACCTGGGAATATTCCACTATCTATAGCATCACCATATTTCCCATGATATTATTATTTGTTTCAAATGAAATAATTATTTCTTAAAAGATGAAAATACATCATTGATGGCATCCTTCCAAGACACAAATCATATGTTATTTTGGATTCTCCAATATAATGCCCTATAATATTTTAAGAACATAATATAACTTGAATAAAATCTATCCTATAATGGCATTTCATACCACTCTTATCATCATAGTTATTTCATATAGTTCAGATGACTATTCCTATTCTAAACATTCTACATTTCTTTGGGGTTCCCATATGATGGACCTCAAGTTTTATTGCATTTTCTCATAGTAATTTTCATACTAAATGAATGTATATTCCCATGCATTTTTAGAAAGTGGGAAATTAATTTTCCATAAAGAATATTTATTGGTTATTCATTAACGTGTATTCTAAAAATTATTCTTTTCCTATGAATTGGTATCTCACAATATATTATAATATAATCATCATTGAAAATAATGATGTACCTTTCTCCAAATGTTCCAGCCATATTTATCGAACCACATACATCGGTATGGATGAGATCAATGAAGATGTTATTTACTTTTATTCATTGGATAATATAAAATAATGACCAAAATCCCTCTAATGCATGCATCACACATATTTTCTTTTTCATGCATTAGCTTTGGGTACCCATAGATATATTTATCTTAGATATCTTCTCCATGTATTCTTAATTACATTGACCAAACCATCGATAGAACATGTTTATTTGTTCTTAAAATGTCATCTAAATAATAAATTATTTACACTCAATCTGAGATAAATTTCTATTTAATCTATATCATTTCATTAGATAATTCTTAATCATTCTTCATATTGTGCACCAATTTTTATTAAATATCACCATCTGTTATGGGTCCCATATTTGACTCATAAGAAGGATATTGTGATTAAAACCATCCACAGAGAGAACATAATTTTTCATTTTCTCCCCATTATCTCATTCATTAATTCCACTACCTTTGTTCATTAAATAACCAACAATACAAGAAAAATATTGTTCCATAAACCATTTTATTATCATATTTAATCTGTCAGCATTTCTCATCATATAGGTTGATAATCTATCTTCTAGAATATGGGTGCTAATATTCATTATATCATTGAGAGGAGCATTTCTTGAATAGATTTTTTGGATTTCATATTTTACATTGATGAAATTTTTTATTTATTAGACGAAAAATATTTAATATAATTTCCCATTTCCAGGTGCATTGGTTCAACATAATCATATTTTTATTCAAGTGGATAAATCCTATTTCTAAGAGAAAAACAATTTGGTTTTCAAGTATTGACATGTATCTTTGTTCTGTTGGTATAATTTACACAATTTGTCTTTCTAAAATGAATAGCTTATTGTTCAATGTTAGTGGAGTGAAAGACATATCCATAACATCTGTTTATTCTATGATATGTACGATATGAATATGTTCGTCATTGTTGAATTCCCATCTCTTCCACATTAAAATAACTTTTTTCTTCTATGTAATATTACATTTTGTGACCTAGATACACTAAAAAATGACATTTCTTAAGAGGAAACCTCATCTCACTTTTATTCCCCCTCAGGGCCCTATCTATAACAAATTTGTTTCATTGGAGATCATTCCTGGATACCTGGGGATAGTTTTTATTCCTCCATTTAGTTTGATTTGAAGGTTTATTTCTATTGAATTTATGTGACATTATTATATGTCAAAATTTCAACATACCTATATTTTGGCTTAAATTATTTCCAACATTCAATGTTTCAGAATCACATCCAATTACACTTCTTCCATGAAAGTGAATTTAGATCATTAAATGTGATAAATACACATTCATAACAACCCATAGCTCTATCTAGTAGATCATCATTTTAGAATCTTTTAAATTTAATTTTCTTCTTTGTTTCATTTGATTTAAATTCTCTTTCATGTTTATAGCTAAGAGTAACCCCTTCTTCATCAAGTCACTCATTAGTCTTGGACTTGTCTCTAAGTATTGATCTAATGTAATGGATGAAATTTTCAAGATATTCAACAATATTATTAAGTTATACTATATCTACTATGATTTAAAACAAATGATTAATGATTATTTACTACTTATTTTAGTCAATTAATTTCATCATCTCTCTAAAAAAATATCATGATTACTCTTCATTAACTTCTCTCTGCTTTTTTTTTTCTCTTTCATTTATTATTATTCACATCAAGAGCATCATGTAGTTTCATAATGAGATCAGTATCAGAAATAAAAATATTATATCGAGATTTATATTTCGATGGATTTAAATTTTCAACTATATCGATCATAGAAGCCTGGGTTCCAAATTTAATTAGTATATCTTCTTCCTCATATAATTATTTTAATTATATTCTTCTTTATAGATAAAATGGTTTCAATGTAAAATATTTCCATAATTCATATCTCCATTTTAAAAAATATTATATAATTATTCTCTAAGTTTCTCACTTAACTTACTTCATTATATAACATCCTTGAGAACCAAGATTAAATATTCCCAACACTACAACAATGAAAACATGTTAAGGGTTACATTCCATAAAATCTCTTTTTTTATTATAATAAATTTATATGTAAATCTATAAATCTGTTAATCTTCATAATTACATTCATTAACAATATGTAAAAATATATAATGTTTTTCAAGGGCATTGAATGACTTATCCTTGCTAAAATTATTTATTTCATCTTCTAGTTTCACTTTTATTTCATATGAATCTATACATCGTAAAAGATCATAGATAGAGAATCAGAAATGATCCCTTTAATCAAGGGAAGAAAAATATGGATATTAAAGAAGTGGAAGTATTCTGAAGATCATAATTACAGTTGGAATTTCATAAATAACAACCCCAAGCCCATGGATTGAACATATGACTTCATTAACTATGTTGAAAAATGTAACATCATTTTAATCAGGATGCTTCTTCATTTTATCAGACCCACTGTGAAACTGTTGATGATTTACCTCCATAATAGTGTTTTTAACCTAATATATATTTTCCATATTTCCACATATAGGCCTAGATGCAGTTAATATCTCTACCATTAGATTGATTTGATCAATAATTGCTATAGTGAGGTCATTTTTCACATTTGCATATGCGTCAAGAATCTTCAAATATGTATCAGTCACATATATCATGTTGCATCAGTGACCTATATTCCATGTGAATTTATAAAATTGTTACCATTTCATAGAACATGAATGATACTTCATCATGTTTTTACATATGAATTTTTTACTTCCATCAAATTGTGAAACAACCAAGACATTCAATGTATTGTACATGACAACAAGGATGGAATTATTCTATACCAGTAACATGCATGATTTGGAACCACTTCAAGGACCCTGAAACACTCTGATAAAGTAGGGGAGAATTAGAGAGTCATAATTTTCATTAAAATTGATCTATCTTTTTTCCATGTGGAATACAATTCGTTAAAATTGTCCAATGTGAATGGTATGTAACCAAACAATCAAATACAAAGAGTCGTCATAAAAATTTTACTCGGTTTGACACTAAGGGATAGTCCAAGGAGCCTATGCCAACATTGTTTTCTTCATAACTAAATACATTAAGGTTTACTACATGTGGAGTAAAAAATATTATACATAGTCACTCATTACCTGACACACTTCTTTTACAATATTTTTTAGATAGCTTCATCTTCTCCTCAAAACAATTCTGTTAACTCCCCCTTGCTCACTACATTGAGTGGAATCCATTCCCAATTTAGAAACATTTTGGTAACATAATTTTCAGGAATTTAAATATTTCAATTGTACATAGTTTCTTTGTTGATTTCTGATTTTTAATAGTATTTGTAATTGAATTTTCTTTTCACTGTTAGTTTTCGAACTATTCCTCACCAAACTAGCCTTGTTCGTCCATGAACTGTGATACAACGCTTAGTTCATGAGCATTTAATACCATATCTTCCATTTTGGACTACCTCTACTTACATGGAACATCTCTCCCTATATTGACCTCTTCATCTCTGTTGGAACAACTTCATCAAGAGATTATCCCTGACATGTAATCTATTCTTCCTCTACATACTGCCTATGTTTCCAAATTCGAACACTTCCAACATGGAGTCTTATTCCTTTGAGGTCTATAAATCCCTAAAAATCCACTTCCATTAACTAATTTCATGGGACAAATTTTATTTCATGCAAACCCCATTGGAAACTTCTTATCCTTCACAGTGATGTCTTCTCATGATCAACTATGGACTTCCCTAATTTTCTCCTAGATTTTTATCAAATACAATAAATTTAAAGATGGGATAATTTTTCCATATATATGGAAACTATATTTGAAAATATCATTAATCTATTTTACATAAACATTAAATATTTTATAGGATTCAAAACAAAATCCTTCCTTCACAAACTGTTCTTCCTTTCGTGATCAACATACCTCCTCTATTACTTAGTAGCAACCGATCTCATCCACTAAAGAAAACCTATGTGGCTCCCTAAAACACCCCATCATTTTTGAAAAATTTAACACATCTTAATTGACAACATACTTATAATAAATATTATCCTCACATGAAATGCAATTATTTCAATGAACCATTTTCTTTATGTGTTCCACATACTGTGTTTTGCGGTCAGCATAGAACTACAATATCAAATCTTTCCATTTTTTGATTTTCATCATTTGTCTTCATGAATTCTATGTGGTCCATGAAATATTAATCGATGTACAAAACCATTGTACACATAAATGGAAAATTATTATTTTTTCAAAATGAAACATCTAATTTTCCAAACCAAAAATATTTGAAACACATGGAAACAATTACACCTTCAATGCTAATGTGAACTTGTACTGTATGATCACTTTTCTTCCAAAATCCTTGATCAAAGATGTGTGAATTGTCACCAAACACGAACAATAATAAATTTATAGTATGGATAACCATTTTTTCCAACATGAGTTTATTTTTAGGGGTTTTTTTCTTCAAGAGCCATCACTAGAATTCATTGGTGAATAATAAAATTCCACGAGAATGTGACTAAAGGATATATAGGTTCTAGAAAAATGGAACTCCTTTAATCATCAAAATATTTCCCAAATTTTTTGTAAATAATTCAACCAATTATTGGAAGATAATCATTCATGTATATTTCTAAGTATATGATTTATTAAATCATTTTTTCACACGTTAATGTGGGATCAAGAATGAATCATTATTCTATGATTTCATATTCAATGTATTATATAAAATAGTAAAATCTATACATTACATATAACCCTGATTATTATTGTTTAATATCTATTACCATAAGATAAATAGTTTTACTACTATATCAAACCTTTACTATATCATTGAGGTAATTGTAGAAGAAACGTTTATGATGTATGACATCAATCTATGTTGTGAGATTTTTATTAGAAGTGTGTGGGGATTGATTATTTTGGGACAATGATGGATAAAGTTGGATTTCAGATTTATGATGAATTGTTTTTGTTTATTTCTGTTTTTTATCATTACAAAAAAACACATAACTTTAAATATTTTTTTTGATTGGATATAGGTTGTTCATGAATCTAATAATCAGACATGATTTTCATAAAACAATTCCGTTGGTTTTTTATAAAGATGTTTTCTTACATAAAATGTTATTTAAAATCTCCATGGGTCCTGAAAGACATCTCAATTTATATGATAAGATATATAGTATTTTGAGTACCTCAAAAAATATGACGATTCATTGAGGTTTTTAATTTTATAGCTTCATGGTTTAATCAAGACATATGATCCTGTTATATTGAAGGAAAGTATGAGATGTTATGTTTAGTACATTAATCAAATGATGATATGTCAATATTGATGTTCTTAATATCATGATGAATTTATCATACAAGGAGTTTCTAGATGAATACCATATTTAGGATTTGGTCTCATTTCATAGGTTTGAAGATTTACTAGAACTAGATTTTATATTATTATTTAGAAGCATGAATGAGCTAAAGATGATGTTTTTCAATAGCACTAATTAACTGATCAATCGGGATGACTGAATAAATAGACTATCTTTTCCATTATAATGAACCTATGTAGAGGATCAATCATTACTCCCAAAGAATCTAAAAGTAATTTCTTCTGAAACTAGTCACTTAGATATGGTATTTCATTGTTCAATTTGAGTAATTCTTACATATATCAACGAATTTAAATTATTTATATGATTAAATAATTAATTTTACAATTTATTTGTATGTAGAAATAAATTAATCAATTTTTGGAAATAATTATTTATATTATGATCACAAATTTATCCAACCATTTTCACAAAAGAAAACATATTATTAATTTTCATCAACAGTATAATTGAAAAAGAAGTCATGGTTTGTTTTCATTCCATTAGATCAATAATCATTTGAAAATATATTATGAAAAGATATCATAGTAATATAGAAACATATCTATTAGATGTATAAAGATGTCCATAATTAATACAATTTAACTTCTTCAGATGTAATCTGAGAATTTTTGGAGCAATTGAATAAATGGGTCATTTCATGTAAATTTTTTCCAAAGTATAGTCCTGATGTTTTTGATACATATAGAAGTTGAATTGAGTTTTATAGTGGAATTTATTGAATGACTCAATTTGTTTATTTATGTTTGTATGTATAATAGAAATTAGAATTAAATGGATTTTCTTAAATGCTACGCACAAACATAATGTACTATTATAGTCCGAAATATGTTAATATCATAATGAATAAAATTATAATTTAAATTTTAATAATAAATAACTATTTTTGGGTATTCATAATATTAATGATGTTTTAATAATAATATAGATGATTCAATAATAATAATTAATAGTTGAAAAGTGATGAAAAATTCACTGATAAAGTTAAAATAAATTGAAAATTCATTTTTTTCAAATATGGATGAGTGGGGAGATATTTTAAGGGTCCTTCACATTCCAATTTAATATCTATTATATATAGATGTAATTATATTTCACATATTGAAAATGGTTTAACTATTTTTTTGTCTTGCAAAACGAGTGTAAATGAAAAGTTCAAGAGTTAAATATACATTTATTGAGTGATTTCTTATATGGAATCATTCTTAACTAAAGAAGTGTAAGAATGATGTTACTTGATTGGATTGAAAAATAAAAATGATATTTTTGAGGAAAAAATGTGGTTCATAATTTCAACTGGAGTATCCTCACATACATCATTTTTAAAAAAATAATGAAGACTGATAAATCATATTGATACCCTAGAATTAGTATATTTACACAGTTTAGAATAGTTTTTTTTACCATCTACGATGACAGAAGGTAATTGTTGGTGATTTTATTATTCAAAAAAGTGGAATTTTATAATTTAGAGTGTCATATATAGAACCAAATGGTGAATAATTATTCACCTGTTTCAAAATATTGTTTAAAATAATTTATTCTATAATATGATCATGATATTTTTATTGATAATAATTTTACAAAAGTATATGTGTATATACTAAATGTTTTATATGTAGAAAATTAGTTTCCCTTATGTATTTTTTGGTATTGGATTATTTCAAAAACCATGAAAAGAACATCCTAATATTTTTTATTTCCAAACATTGTATGTATGTGTGTTCATGTGGATGTCTGAATGTATTGTTTTCATAAATCATAGAACTCACAAACCAAAATTTATTGTTGTTATAAAATAAAAATAACATAAAAGGAAACATATATAACTTATTCACCACCTCCCCTTGCAATTATAAATTAATCTAGGGAAGGCCTTCCTAATAAGTATTATAGATATGGTTCCCTTCATTTACACTTTATTGATTTTTTTTGAAGTAAAATTATTATAGATACTATAAATTATGTGAACATTATGTGCATTCCAGGAAATGATTGAAAGAGCTATTAATTTTAGAATGATACAATGTTTCAATAACATATATATTTTGGGTTTGATGTTCTAAAATATACTAATGAAGGATTTATTCCACTTAATGAAATAATTACCCATAAAATTATTGAAAAGGAGAATCTATATAATCATTGAGGGGGTAATAATAGTTTAAAATCATTAATTTCAATATTGGTTTTATAATAGTGGTGGTATATTCATCTAATAATTGTATAATGTATAAGTTGAGAAACATTTATTAAGGAAATATGATAGTGAAGATTGATAAGATAGAAAAATAGATGTTAATTTATGATTTTATGAACTTTTTTGAGTATAAATATATTGGTGCCTACATTAAAGCATTACATGAAAATTTCATCACCAACATATTTGTTGATGAGAAACTGTAAGGCTCTACTATTGTTCGAAATATCTTGAGAATCCATCCTGATTTGTTTGATGCCAAATATTCCTATTTGAAAATATATATATAAACCCATATCATTGATTATATTTCTAGTAATATCATTATTTATGAAATGAGATGTGATAATATTATTTTAGTCAAAACAATGTTAATCAAGATATGTCCATCATGGATTTTAATCAAGGGAATTATAAAAATATTTTTTGTGATGAAACATGTACATAGTTTGAATCTGAATAAGAGGTATGAAATAGTCTCGATGAATTTCTATCCACATTTTTTAAAAATATTAATAGTGTAGTAGAAAAGATAATATTGTATAAAATAATAAAATTTTTTATTGTGTTATATATTGAGGACCTTGATGCTAATTTTCCTCAAAGAAATAATTAGGAATAATGGGATGAATATTAATTAAAGGCATAGTGATCTTGAAATAAATAAGATGACAAGTGATAATATTATTCCAAGGTAAGAGATAAAAAGTTATCCATGTAATAAATTTGATGTTTCTGTTATGAGATAATGATTATGTAGATATTTATGTTGAATATGATAAGTTTTCAGATGATTCTAGATAAAATATATTCATAGAACGGATAACAATAATTACATTCGATGTCGTTGTTCTAAAGAACAAGACAATATCATAGATTATTATATAAAAATTCGTCTATTGAAGGTATAATAAGGATAGTATGAATTAGAAATTAGATCTTGAAATTTAATAAGGAATTCCATTTAATAAAAAATCAATAATGTTTTTCTAAATAAAAATAGATGTCACTGGAAGATATTAATTTTCTGAAAAAGAATCATGATAAGGAAAAGAATAAAAATAGGCAAATTAATGAAAAGATGAATTAAATGTGAAAATATTTATAGTTTTTTCGATTAATGTTTACTAAATATGAATTGGGATTTAAAAGTTTCACAAAATCGATCTTTTAATTTGGTGAATATTTTTTATAGATGAAAACATGGATTGATTTACAAAAGATAAGTTCAACAATTGAAAATAATGCCGATTTTGTTACTAATAGGTAGAAATATATGAAAATAATATATATGACCAAAACTAATAAAATTGAGAATTTATATTTTTCTAGAAATTAATGTTAAAAAATAAATGTTTTTTCAAATTTTGGTTATGAAAGATTTGGGAATAAATACAATGTTAAAAAGAACATACATGTATATAATATAACTAATGGGGATCCAGAATGTTATGATGTGAAATATAATAATGTTTCTGAGAATGTTCCTCAAAATTCTAGATAGTATAGAATAATGGGAGAGAAATATTTTTTTGGTGGATTCTAAATATAATATTGTGTATTTTGGAATATGGTATATTATTTCTAGTTTAATTAAAAAATTAAAAATTATTATGTGACTTTTAGAGGGAAAATATAAAAGGGGAATCAACTCTCTAAATTGAAGAAATATAAGATGTATTTTTGGAATGTTTAAAATATGTTTAATAATATGGAAACTATATATGAATGAAGTGAAAATCCTGAAAAATTTAAACAGTGGGCTAGGCATAGTCGGTTTTATTCCAATATAATTAGAGATTTAAAATTATTGACGAGTATGAATGATTTAAATGAATGAACTATGACATTTTGAATTGATGAATCTCCCGGAATAAATGGTTTTTCATCATTCAATATTGTTTATGAAAAGTTAAAGTCTAGGAAATAATTTTTTTAAACACATTCATCATATTTTCCCAAAACATTTTGATGATGGAAATAAATATTTTTTAAGAAATTTTATATTTTTTTGTTAAAAGAGGGGATGATGGAATAACTGTAACCAAAGTCCAATGCATAAAGTGGTGCTTTTTTATTGGGATACTTTTAATTTTCTTTTACATAGGTTTTATGGAAGAAAATTAGTTTTTGAATAAATGGATGGACATATGTGTCAGAGAAAATTGAAAATGTTATCTAAAATAGACATTGTTCATGGTATTCCTAATATATCAATAAAATGTTTTTAATGTTTTTAAATCTATAAGAAATGGGATATTATTATCCCTATGTATATGAAGATTATATTCATTCATCTTAACACATTGAAATTTCTCATTATAATATTTTTTTGAATAATAATAAAAAAAATAAAATTTCAATTATAGGTACATCATTTATTTTGAATATTTTTTACTCAAATTAAAAAGGTTATTTATTTGAATCATATGTAACATAATCTAAATAAGTTTAAATGTAGTTGGACATGTGATGATGATTAATCTTCTGATTTTTTATATATTTCTAGAACATATGTTGATAGTGAATTGAAGGATGAATGGTAAAAAAAATATAATATTAATAATGTAGAATTCAATTGAGTTCATTATAATATACACATCAAAAATATTTATTGTTAAAATGAATAATAGAAGTTTATATCAAATGGGGAATTCGAATAACCCAAGCTTGCACCGATGGTTGCAAATTATTTTGGTTGTGATGGTGGTGACCTAGTAGCAAATAGAGGGTTTTTGGCATTGCCTAGATTTATAGGTGGGCATGGTGTGATGGTGTCATTGGTGGTAGTGGTTAAGACTGATGCATTTTTTCTACAAGACTGGACTAAATTTGTTCTTTTAATGTTGAAATTGCGGTTAATATCTTGAAGTCCACATGTGAAGGAGTGGTCAAGGAAGGAACTGGAAACACCAACATGACCATTGATTTGACCCCAGAGAATCAGATTCAGACAGGATATGCTCATGTGGAAGGGCCTTCTTTGAATATATCCTTTACTTGTTTAAAATGTGTACCTCACTCCTCTATCCAGTGAAAGGGAAATGTTGTGCACATGGAATATGATCTTGATGATATTTATAAGTGGATTAATATGGGTGAGATCCAAATCATTGCTTGATAATTTCTTCAAAAGGGTTCTCAACCATTAAAAATCGATAAACATAAGAAGCATATTTCATTGATTTGGGGCTTTACATCAAGGAAATGTGTCTCTCTAGGATGAAGATACATTCACGTGATCTTCCCTACAGAGGAAATGAAAATTCAAGCTAGGGGAATTGGTTCCTTTTCTCTCAAACAGGGGATTTTTCACCTAAGATAATTGGATAAAAATTTCAATCCATTTGAGGATGGTAACACCACCACACAAATTTGGGTAAGAGTGCATGGGATAAATTATATTCTATTTCACACTAAAATTTTGTATGATATTTCTCTGTCAGTTGGGATTCCTATCAAAATTGACAAGGAAACAAAAGTGGCTCGATTTGGTCACTATGCCCAGTTCATTGTTGAGGATGAATTGGGATCAACTCTAGTTGATAAGTTTATGCTTGCAACTAATGATGACATTATTGAATTGAAGATCATTTATTGAAAAATTCCAAAGTTCTGCAAAGATTGTATCATTATAGGTCATGACTCATTGACCAGTAGGTGTTCAACTATTTTTAGCTATTGTGCTTCCCATGGACATGAAATGGGCAATTTTCCTAAAAAGATCAAAAAGAACACCTGTATGGAATCATGATTATAAGGGTGGTAATGGGCCTATTATTCCTATTGATAAGAAAAAAGCACAATGAGTTGTTATTGATGATGATTTCCTTTTTATAGTTGATGAGAAAGGACACATCTATACCTATACTTCTGAGAACAAGTCAAAATCCGAGGCTTCCATCTTTTCTGGAGAGTCGAGTTTGCAAAATGTTGATACTCAATATCAAGATAAATGTGATTATTTGTAGCAAACTCAAATTTGTTCACCTCCCGAATTGTAACAACATGTTGATAACTCCAAATATGGAAAAGACACTTATGATTTCAATAAAAAAGAAGCTCACCATCAACCTTCAAATAATGGGATGATTGCATTAGATATCTGAAAGGGTAAAGAAAATATTAGAAACGGACTCTCCCATAGTTTCTAATCATGGTCATGCTTCTTCAAAACCCCCTATGGATAGTGAAGGCTTTCAGCTCGTTTCGTACAAGAATGCAAAGTCATCAGCTGTATTGACTACAAGTACCCCTTAATTTGGTCAATATATTGATGATGATTCTATGATAAAGGATCCCACTCAAGCCTCTCTCAATGAGACTCATGAGACCCTCATCCAGAATACTTCAGTTGAGGGGGTTGCTTCTTCTAGAAAACACATAGAGCATGATGACAACTCTGATTCTAACAGCACCAATGCTGAGACACTTTTAAAAAGGCTACAAGAGAATCCTTCTATTATAGGAAGATGAAGATTTCAGAGTCGAGGTCGTGGAAGGGAAGAATGGCATGCAATTCATGATGAAGATAGAAACCTAACTTCTTGATTAATGAAAAAGTTAGGTAGATTGTTTTTTTCATGGTCTTTTTAATGTTTCCTTTTATGTTTTTAGATACTCTATTTTGGTTTCTTTTTAATTTTATAGGCATTGCATCCACCTTTCAACAAATGGAGAAAATAGGCTATAGGTAAGAATGTTTAATGATACCAAATTCCAATTATCATAATAGAAATATCGTAAGTAATATTATATATTCTAAAATGTATCATAATATCATGGTGATATAAAAAATATTATTCCTTTGAATTTACTTAAATATAAATATATATAATCTATGGGGTGTGATGATTTTAAGAGAGTCAAATTTCATTGTAAATGTGGTACTCCACACATTAACGAACTATGTGTGTCACACATCTTCATGAACATTATAAATATTACTTTCCATGTTATTTTTTAGTGAAAATTGAATCACATCTTTCTGTAAGGTTATAGTCATTTGTACACAAAATCTATGTTGTTACATCACCTAAGTATTGGAAATTAATCATTTATATAACTGATATATTTACTCTAATGGAATAATCACATTATTAATATCATATATATACATTATTTCTACCATTTTATCTATCCTTGAGAGGTGTAATAGAAAAAAATGAATGCCATCTGTTTGCAAGGTGGTAGTCTTATATACTCATAGATGATGGTTTAAACCAATTTGATGGATGATTATATGGTTAAATGCCAATCCATTAAAACAAATCATCATGTGTAATATTATATGCTTATTTTTTCATCCTGAATTTATAATAATTGATTGATTTTGATGAAGAAATAAAATAAAAACAAAAGTTGAATCAGGTTACCTCTACTCCGAGTAACATCCCTTACTTTTCAACAATAGATATTCAAGGTTGGATTTAAACCTAATGTATAGATTCTAGGATTAACATATATAATTAATGTAGATATTTGGTTATGTATTTTCTAAACCAATAGTTATTTAAGGAAATAAAATGAGATTATATGGGTGGATTTTATAAGAGAGTTGTGTGGCGTACATGTAATTTTTGAAAATAAAATGGAATATCAAGGGTTTTCACATTCCAAAAGAGTCCCAAATGTATTATTATCAATAAAATTAATAATTAATGTATAAATATTTCTATATAATAAATTATATAAATTTTATTATGTCTCTTTAATCAATATAATTATTTAACCATTCATAAATAAGTTTTTACCTTCATCACAGTTAAAAAACTTATTGTTTTTAAAATTAATTGTGGTAAAAATTAAGATGAAAATATAATATAATTTTAAATATTTTTAACCAAATTATGTAATAAAATTTTCAAAATTACATTAATATAACTATCCAATTTAATTATATATTAACCCCATCGATGTGATGGGAAATCATGTTTTCAATGGGGAAATGTTCAAAGATACTAAATAGTTATTATGTAAAAATTTAATATTAAAATAAATAAAATGATGTAAATTGGATTAATAATTATATATTAAAACTAATTTTACATGAAAATTATTTAAAAATATAATTTATCATAATTACTAATATAATCATAAATACCATTTTTAATTAAAATTTAGTATTTTCACTATTCATCAAAAAAAAGAAACATTTTAGAAAAAACCCAAATATTCACCCTATGATAATTTTTAATAATCAATTAAAAAAAGGATTATCTTATCACATACATATTCTATAGGATTTATAAATAATTTTTAAATTATATATATAAATTTTGAGAAAAGATACTTTTAGATCGAATAGGCTTTTTCAAAAAAAAATCATTTAAATAATTGTTATTTGATTTATAATAAAGAGATAACCATATTTTTTAAAAATTAGTCTGTTATATTCATATCGTCCAACCAAAAATCTGGGGTATAATGTTATATTATATTATGGTTCATTTTTATTCAGGGGTTGTGTGTTTTTTAATCTACCAAAGAGGTTAGATATATTTAAAAATAATTATTTCATATTTTCATGTGTATTATCATTTATTCTACGAATTGTGTTGTGTATCATGAATGATATCAAAAATAATATTATTCTATTAAAATATCGTGGTGTTTTATTATATTCACCATAAATAAATATCATTATCTTGATTTAAATTTGATATCAGTTATCAGGGGTTTGGTATTTGAATTTTCATTTCACGATCCTACAAAATGAGTCTCGAGTGACAACTTCCACATGCCCAACTCTATAGGATAGGGGGAGGAGAGAATATAAGAAATATTTAACTGAATGTTGTAGTTATTTTTATAATTCACATGTATGTACAAACCCTAATATTTCTATTCAAAAGTGTAGAAGAATAATAGATGTTCTAACATCTAAAGTGCAAACCATGTATAATTGTACTCTAGGGAGTAAAAGTGTAATATAGAATAAACATAAATGTAAAAATGGAAAATATATACTCAACAAAATTTTTTACCCATCCTAACAAAATTGGAAGGTAATGTGATGAGAGAGAAAAACTCTACGTTTCCAAACAGCAACAAACATAATATGTATAATACGCTACAATATCCTTTTTTTTATCTATAATCGACACTAACATATCTATTGTTTGTACAAGGCCCAACATGTTTGGGAAAATACCATGTAGGGGTGATTATATACATACCCTAAAGTTCACCCCAAAATCTCAATGAGGGGTGAAGTATAGACATGATTGGAAAAGAAACTCAACCCACCGCAAGAGAATAAAAAATACCCCAATATGGATATATATATATATATATTAATAAAGATAATGAAACTGAAATGGGAGATAAAGGGGATATCCATCTAAAATACAAGTCCATGATAAAAGTTTGCCCCCAGTTCCAAGGGGTTCTATCAACGATTCCTAGCATCTCTCATTTCATTTAAAATATTCATCCATGTCATGAAACACCTCAACATTGTTTTACATAGTCGAAGTCACATTTTGTTTTGGTAGAGGCCCCATGGCCTAGTAGAACAGGAGGGTTCCAATTTCTCTTAGATAGGGGACCCGTGGAATATCTCAAAAGGTGTTCCCACTCTAATGGTATATGACCCATTCTCTAATTACATTTTTTGGATCAAATATAATTTAATAGAACCCATTCCCTAAAACCATGTTACGGATACACTAATATAGAAGAGGACCCATTCCCTAAATATAAAAAATGGTTTCACTCTATTGATAGAGGATCCATTCCATGAACCACTAAGAGGGTTATAATCTAATAGATTGATAGAGGACTCTTTATTTTACTCCATAAGAGAGTTCAAAATTAATTCATAGATATATAGATAATGGAATGAGGCCCATATATCATAGAACTGGGTAGGCTATAGGTATAGGACCCATGTCATGTCTTAGTAATAATGGTTAACTTTGAAGATCATTCATGGTCATTGCCAGCATCGAGTGACACCTAAAACAACATCACACTAGGAAAATCTCACATCGTGTCTCTAAATACATTGTGAATGCCATAATCACTTTCTAAGATGAAAATCAATCTAAATTAGAAACTCATCGGCTAAATTAATAGTCCAAACAAATGGGAAATGAGTGGTCATGGTTTCCTAAAAATGAGAGTACATGTTGTTTAGAGGGACCCACATGGAGTGTGGTCCTTCTATGCCCCCTTCACATGAGACATCAAGTAAATTTCTCTATTACCATGAATCACTACAAAGCATATAATGTGACTACACATCAATCCTCACCTAACTATGGTCCAGCCCATGCTATTGGCCATGTTCATGTACCTTTGTTGTATCCATATACCATGGTCAAGTACCTAGACATGGCCGTGTCTATGTATTACCAAAGTACATTTGGTATCACCATAACGGAGTCACATGACAAGTGGGGGACCCACAATATGTGTGATATATATCTTTCATAGATATCCTATAGATCGAAGCCATGGCCATGCAGTCCATTTGTTCTTTAAACTATACATAATGTAGTCAGTTTTTCAGCATAGATCAAGATCCTCTCCCCACAAACGAAATCTACAACGGATGTATAGAATCATGGATATAAGACACCAAAAATCAATGAAAAGATCCATATATCACTAGTTATTTCCTTATTATGTAAGGAAATTGGATTCCGTTGATCCATGGAATTTTTTCAAATTCTTCGCACACCCATCGACATTGTAGGTCAATCCTCAATCTTGGATCTATAATAATAATCACCCAAATCCCATAACACATCTTTATCCATCCCTAAATCATTGATCAATTATCCTCTAGAAAATATAACACAAATCCAATGGTGTGATCATTCTCATTCTTACCATGTAATAAATGAATCATGACTCAATGTTAAATGATGATGAATGTGATATGTTATGAGTGAAATGTACATAATCAATGGTGCAACCATCGTTGGGAAGGATTTCATGTCCAATGAGTAGGATTGAGAAACTAAATGGTGAGAAATTATTGATAAATGATTTTTATCTAATGAGTGGGTGCATAAAAATGATTAATTTAACAGTTATCAAATAAATGGAATTTATCATGCTCAATCTTCTAATCATAATGATATAAATTCATATTTGATGAGTCTTTCTTCAGTTTGGATCATTTATTGACAAAGAACACGATCACCAATGAAGAGATGGTAGATGTCTCCCCTCAATGATCTCACGATTATGTTGGTAACCCAAGGTATTCTGTATAGTGTCGAATTTAAGAGTTTTTAATAATAGTTAATTTAATTTAATAATGAAATTAATCAATGATTTTAATTTAAAATCACCGACAAATTCTCATTCTCACGGAATGGCTCAAGAATATAGACTATTAGTTATGTCTAGTGTAAACCTGGCATTATAGATTCATATGTGGTCTCAATTTTTTGATTTCAAACTCCATTTATCATGTATCCCATTATTTATAATAAAGCATTCAAACCTAACATATAATAATTTTAAATTTTTTACCAAATTAAATATTGTCATGTTTAGATATAGAAATTTTTTCTTCAACGAACCCAATGCCAAATGTATTACTATATATATTCCAAATTATTACCATAAAAATACAGGGTCCCTATATTATTCACTCCTTTAATATTTTTTCCCTAAAAAGAAAAAATAAATAAATTGTAAGGGGCATTGAGCACACATCTGCCTCTTTCACTACGGGGAACTCTTATTTATGCACTCATACTACCACATAACAGTAAATATGGAATGGTCCATCCAAAAATGATTAAATCATATCCATCCTTGATCAACAAAGGGTGCTCCATGGTTGTGGGTCTTTTCTCAATGTCAAACTCATCCACATCAATGATGTGTGTGGGGACATGAACATATCTCATTAGTTGGACATGTAGAATAAATCATGCACCTACTAAAACTATGGAGGTAGTTCAAGCCTGTAGAAAACCTCACCAACCCTCTACAATATATTAAATGGCCTGATGAATCTTGAGAATAACTATACTCCCAATATTAATCACTTCATTCCTCTTCGTAGGGAGACATCTAGGAAGACATAGTCTCCATAATAAAACTCCAAGGGGCTAACATATTGATCTTCATAATACATTTTTTACTAATTTGTGTTGCCCAAAACCTCTTATGGATCAATTCTACCTTCTAAATCATTTCATGCATCATCTCAGACCCAACAAGAGATGCCTCTTAAGTCATTTTCATTGAAAATGGTTTTAAGAAGTGTCTCCCATACATGGCCTCAAAAGGATCCCCACAAATTATAACATGGTAGTTACAATTTTTTAGGAACTCTACCTTGTTAATATTACCCCGCCATCTCCATCCATAGTTTAACATGAAATCCCTCATCATATCCTCCATCACCTGGATATTTTTCTTATCCTTCCCATTATTATTGGTAATTAACATTTTACTCATCCTCGTTTGGGTCTCGAATACCTCATAAGGGCCTCTCCACAACTATAATATAAAAACACATCATAGTCAGAGACAATCATTGAAGATACCCCATGATTTCAAATTTCCTCCCATATAAATGTACCCCAAACTCTCTAGAAAACTCTACTCCCTGATAGAATGTAATATCATGGCTGCATAATCTAGTGAACTATCACTCAGATGTGGTTACAGCCTCTTAGTGTCTAAAGGATCCATTTCTCATAATTCATGGAATTTTAATCCCATTTCATGTTTGGTATGTAATGAATTGGCAATAAACAAACATGAAATTGGTGCTTAGCATTTACCTCTAGAATGGGGAGACACCATGATATGAACTTATCCAAACTCAATCTCAATCCAACCCACTAAAATAATAACTTAATGTATGCGTACATATTCATTTCATAGTGATGTAAATCTAAAGGATATTTGTCGAACTATATCATTTCATTCTCCCACATCATGATTAGGACCGCCATCCATCCCGAGAAAACGATGACATGATTCCCTCCTTAAAAAAATCCATATGAAGAATCTCTTAAAGAATATTATCATGAAAGGACTCAGATTTTATATCTCCCAACAAGGAATTGGTCACATGATAAAGGAGAAGATAAGTCAACTGCATTGACTAAACAATGTATGCATCCTCCTCCAAGATAAAGAGTATCTACAAGGAAGAATACTAGACATATGAATCATTCCCCAAATGTTCCTGATTCTTCTTGCTATGTGAGTTATTTACCATACATACCTTAATTATAGTATAAACTATTTCAATGTCATAATCCTATATAAACTCCAACCTTCATCTCTATCATGGGTTCATGTCTCTATGCATAAAGAAATACCTAAGATTATTATTGTCTAATTAAAAAAAATATCCACTCTCATAAGATAGTGCCTCTGCAAGCTCATAGAAATATCTACTACTTTCAAAATCAGGCCTTGATTCACATAGTCCTTCTAATGGGGACTCTAATTCCATGACCAATATTTTATAACTACTCGCATTAGTATTAACACACATCTGATCAAATATCCTTATGAATTTAAAATCACAACATAATCTATGCCATCCTTTTGCTGTTTCATAATTGGATCAATCATCATCCATAGAATCAACACATAAATGGATATCTAGTGCTTATTATCAATGTTAAATGACTACTCTATCTACATTAGTGAAATAAAATGGTCTAAAATCCTAGGGAATTCATCTAGAAAACTCATATAGTAACTTATTAAAACCAAAATTCTATATAAATCTGACACACTCTTTGGTGGCTCTCAAGAGATCACTGGAATGAACTTTTCCATTTCCACCAGTAATCCATGTTCATAAAAGGCATTCCCCATACAGTGAATGTTGTGGATCAAGAAATGTCACTATGAGATCTTACTATATATTTGGTGAATGTAATGAAAATCTAGGATATACTGATGTGATATGAATGGTCCTCCTCTAACATAGTGTATATGAGTTTTGTGTTGATGAAGGGAAGGAAAAATAAATTCATATATATATAATATTTGGTTCATAATATCCATAAAAACCCCATGTGTATTCATCCCATCAAATGGAATCAATATGAATCCATATTTTCTCTAGGGACATCATAATTTGTACTTCAAAATATCAACATCATGAACACTCAAAGGGTGGTAGATGACGGTGATATTGTCTTCTAGAACCATCTCACATCAAGAAACTAATCAAATTGGCCACAAATCATATAAATTGGTTACATGTAATTTATCTTCTCTCGGTTCTGGAAAAGATAATCTGAAAAAATTCACAATCACATATCTAATTATTCCATGATCAATATTGGAGAATCCCAGGGTGAAACATTAGGTCTAAAAAAATATTTCTGTCTATGGTCCTCCAACTGCAATTACATCTCGCAATGATTGAAAAGGACTATATTTTATTAATAAGAAGACTTATAATTGGTATCATGATTCATGTCAATAAAAAAACTCATTCTCAAATTGTGGAGGCAGTACCATATTATCCTCTGGAAAAATACCTTTAAAACCCTCAAAAACATATTGAATCTATATTATTGAAGATCCTATTGTGATAAGGGCTACACACCACAAATAATGAATTATGGGTTTTGACCCCATTCTTGTAAAACCATATCATTTTTTTAATGAGGTATCTCTCAACAAAAAGGATAATTTTATCCTATTTGTTTGAAGTGTTCTGAATCTTATATGGTGACAGTCCATAAGGGCTTAGTCCAATATAAAAAATATATACATAGTATGTTGTCGTAATATCACTTCATGATGGAGAAAATATCCTCTAATAAATTCTCTCCACCATGTGATATCACGTACTACTGGTCGATAAAATATATATAAGATGACTTCCCTCATGGGACCTTACAGATGGATATATTGGGTTAAAGCCTCTCCTAGGAGCTCTAGTACTTATAGCAGTACTGAAGAGAAGATGGGAGGACTCTCAAATGTGTCTATTTATTATGAAACATGTGTAGAATAAACACATATCAGAATTTGGATTTTCTCTTATGCTACATGGTCATATTCAACAATTTCCACTTGTAATGTGTGGCCTCAACTACCAGCACTAAAACCCTAGGTTGGGACTCACACTAGTGGGTGTGGAATGATATAATAACATCATTCACTACCCATGAATCCTCCTACTATATTTATGTATTCATCTATATTTTCTCGGACACACTAGGGGATACCATTCTCTATCATGGGTGATCTATCTCAATACTACTTCTTCGGTGGTGGTATATCCTCTATCTATATGACCTCCTATGTATATCTGATCTGGTAATCATAACCCATGTGAGGACATCCATCACATTCATAGAACCATCACTCCTCTTGAATCCCGAGTCCCATACAAAATCCATATGCCTCATTACCATAGGTATGAGTCTGGTTATGAAAATACCCTTATAGTTGTGGTCTTGTAGATTCACACATACTAGATGTTGTAAACTACTTAGACCCATAACACCCACTTCGAGATCAAGCTTTATAGAATCCTTATGATATGTACCACTCCATTACCATCCCCCACTCTAATACTCTAGCCTATGTGGGAATGCATAGGGGTACAACAAATATTATGTATTACTATAATGAAAATATATTAGAACTTCCATCCCCAAACGTATCCATCATAAATCATGTTGAAGGATTATAAAATATTTTCAATGAAACTTGAAACATAATCAGCATCTATAACACCTTCCAATAATAGCTCTAAATACTCATGAATATAAACTGATCTCATGAATGAGGTGTAGTACTCCCCATAAAAAACAATATGATGCCATCCCATGATTGTTTCGACTCATTGTGCATCTGCACGACTACACGCCACTATCACAAAGCCAATCTATGGAAAAGTTTAACTTCTAGCATAGAAACATGATCAGTCAGTGTCTTGATAATCTTTAGAACTCATATCACTGGACCTAACCACTCTTTTTATACCTGTGGATTTTTCTCAATGCCAATAATACGCGGCCTCTAGTGATGGATGTGGAGAAGTTCACAAATACTTCATGAATCCTTATTCTAATCTTCTTGTACTATATTATACAATATATGTGGGGGTAAAATAATCTATCAGCCTTTTGAAGAATATTATGTAATTAACCCTAACCTATGGCCTCTTCACCCATCAGATCCTCATCACAATCTAGAATTGGTAACCTGGATGGATTTCTTCATATAGAAATCCTGAAGATTTAATAAAGATGTTCCATGATCAGATGAGAATATATATATATATATATATCTCAGGAGTATACTAAAGAAGGATATTAAATTGACTAAATCCTATATAATTCTTGTACTATTTTTCACTACAACTAGTGTCGCAATGCTCTTATTCGACATGTAGTTTGTCAGTGTCATGGTAAATTGATATGGTAGTCATCGCACAACCAATATATTCATTGGCCATAAGGCATTACTTGAAACTCATTGACACTATTTCCCTCAATCCAAATCAAATTCATGTAAAAGAATAAAACTTCAAAACCTTTCATAGGGAATGAACATCTCTAATACAAATATGTCACAACAAGACCCAATAGGGATAAACCAATAAATACCCCTTGCCTGCCTCCATATTCCTATGATAGTGTACAAAACTAAAATGCATAACTAATATGGTAATACTTTTACTAATGTATCTATACTAATTCACACAATGATAACTATGTGAAACCGGATAGTAATAATAAAATATTAAATATATGTATACTAAAATGTGTATGAAACAAGTCTAGTGAATACAATAGTTGGATATGATAAAATGAAAATCAATGTGGAAAAATATATTCCCAACCAAAAAGATGTCCGAAATTGACCAAAATAGAATGTAAGGTTCTTAGAGAGGGTGTATCTGTATCTCCAAGGCTGAACCAACATACATGGCCTAATGCACCACGATATAACAATAATCCTATATAATCATTGCTGGCATGTATGTAGTTTTTTTATGACATGAACCATATTGGGAAAAACATTGAGGGGATTGGTATATATGGACTGATTATGAAGCCCTTGAAGCTAAAGGGGGATATTTAAGAGGCATGATGGATAAAAACATCTCAACCCATAGAATGAGAATAAAATATCCAGTAACATAGAAATAGATATATGTTAACTCAACAAAATAATCTCAAATGAGTGATAAATGGGATATCCATCTCACATCCCATCACAAGATAAGAGTATTATATGAGTTCCATGGGGGTGCATCAATAATTCCCATCATCTCGCATGTATTTCCAAATATGAAACCCTAACATGACACACCCCTCCACTATTCATCATATTCATGGGGTCATTTCTTATAGGTAGAGGACACATTCTCTGGTATAATAGGTGGGTTCAACATGGTATATTGATAGACGACCCATGCCATATCCAAATAGGTATGTTCTACTCTAATGATAGAGGACCCATTCCCCAAAACTAGTTGAGGGTTCTAAACTGGTGTCATATATCCCATGCAATAATTCTTTAGGAGGGTTCCACTATGATGGTAGAGGACCCCTGACATGACTCCACTGGATTTTTCAACTCTAATGGTATATCACTCAATGCCTTGCTCTATATTTGGGTTTAATTTTAATGTATAACTTGAGGAAAAATTCACAGAATTCGAATGAGGGGTCTAATCTAATGGATGTATTTATTTATTGATGAACCACTCCATTATATAGAAGAATTATTCCACTCTATAGGAATATGACCAATGTCCTGACCTTAAATGAGGGTTCCACTTTGACGATTTTTTCTAATCATTTCCATCATCATGTGTCAATTAATGAAAAAACAAACATAGAAAATCTCACATACTATCTAAAAATACACCTATATGTCATGAATCACATACAAAATGGAAAAAAACTCATATAGGCTAGTCATTGTAAAAATCACATTCCAAAAAAAGAGACTTGATAGTTAGATTATTTTTCAAATAGAGTGTACACAACATATAATGGGGCCCCCACAACATGTGGTCTATAATAACTACATAGTTTGGTCATTTCCTTAATAGGTCTCACATGACATTACAAAGATCATAAGGTGACTACATGACATGAATCAACCACCAGTGGTCCATTTGATTCTTTTTTATCTGTCTGTGTACCATAGTTGTGTCTGCATATTTTTTTGTGACTGGTTGTGCCCATGTTAGTGTAATACCAATGTTTTCACTAAGTATCAAACCGAAATTTAAAAATAATGTGTTTCCCCCAAGCGTGTCATATTTGACATGATCAAAACCAATTTTCACTATATCATGGGCCTACACATTGTGTGTTCTTCAGACATCACTCTGTATAGCCAAGTGTTCCTCAAAAATCATGATTTAAAACTTGTGATCCAAATTTTCCTCCCCCATTATGAATTTAATTTATATAATATCATAAATCAAATGATGGATCCACCATTCACAGATTCCAGCTTATTAATGGCTATAAATAAGATTCCTTTGATCTATAGTGGTTCGTCTTATGTTTGGCATGCCGCATTTCATCTTATGTCGATCCCGAATCCAAAATCCATTATAATCCTCACCCATATCTCTAAACACATCCATATAAAAACCCAAGTGATATACTTATTCTCCACCCGTGAATCAGAAAAGAAAATTTGGGTACAAGTGTTCTTGGTCCCAGTTCGCAGCAGTCGAATTATCACCCTATCCTCTAGTGGTGATGAATGTGAATTACGATGGTGTACAATCACATAAACAAGGGTGAAATAATCATTGACCAATTTTATTTAGAAGAAAAGTTATATTTGGGACATATAAGTTGAGAAAAAAAATAATAAATAATTCTATCTAATGTACAGGTAAATATAATGGTGAAATTTAGTGATGATAAATGAAAATGGATTGATCATACTCATTCATTTAAACATCGGTGTTTAAATCCACATATGAGGAGTCCTACATCAATTAAAATTATTCATTGATGAATAACACACTCCCCAATATAGTGATAGTAGTACATTTAACTCAGAAATCACATGGGTTATGCAGAAAACCTTGGATATTTTCAATAAGAACATAATTATAATGGCTTTTTTATTTGATATTCTAAAATAAATAATTATATTCAACAATAAATTTAATTTAAATTCACCCTGAAATGTTCACTATATCAAAATTTCATGCCCCAACCAACATTCAGTCACATATAGGCTAAACCACATGTTCTAGATTCCAACATGGTCTTAGACTGTTGATTTGATACTCTATTTAATAGATTTCTGATTATTTCATAAATATCATGCACGCTTAATATAAAATATATTTAATAATTTTTTAAAATTAATTATGGGAACAACATGTCCCATAATCACACCCCAAATCAGCTACTATATCTAAAAAATATATCTAGATATACTGATTTTTTTAAAGTAAAAATAAGGGTTTATACATAACATTTTTTGAATAACATACATCATAAAAAGTCTCATAAAGAAACTTCTTAATATGATGGAAACATAAGTTTTATGGTTATTTGAATTTAAAAATTGTTAGGTTTTAAATTATGTGAAAATAGGATGGATTGGAAAATAGAGACATGGAATAAATTTTAAATAATTATATAACATGATAGAGGTCCCTGATCACATGAAAAAAAATAATCAATGGAAAGATAAGGGCCATAAAAGGAATAAATATTTGATGATTTAAAAGACTATATAAATCATTATATATGATGGAAATTGGATTTTTTTAATATAATAATCATATTATTGAAAAATTACATAACTGAATAAGTATATAACGAAATATACATACATGATATGTATCAATGTCATAATAATAATTTCATCCATTGGTTTCTCATAGATGAATTTTAAATTCATAACATACTCATAGAAATATATATCCAAATGATTTTTTTATTCTCAAATCGGTAAAATTCACATTTTAAGGATTCTAATATCCCAAAAAGGATGATAAGTCATTCATGAACTCTCTCTTTATTATTATTAAAAAAATTAACACAGGATATCCAATATTCATGAAACTACATATGGTTTAGTAATATATTAACCTCGAAACCCTCATCCAATTTTTAAAATAAACCATTTCTTAAAGGTATATCAATATAGACCATTTAAAATATTAAAATCAATAAATTTATATATATGGTCACTCGACTTCCCAAATGAACTTACAATTAATCTCCCAAGAAACATGAATTTGATATTAATCATTTCATACAAAACATGCAAATAAATTCATCATGTATTCTCATGAAAATTGTTATAATATGAATGAACAAAAAACATTATTGAAAAAAAGAATGCTTACTTATTCCCATATTAGCGAGTAGATTATTTGTTATATTCCTTAAATCCAAAAATGGTTTAAAATTATTTCATCGATAGTATAAACAACATTGAAAAAAAATTAGTCAATCCATATGTAGTCAATAATATATATTATACATTTTCAATATAAATTATCTAATTATCCCAACATCATTATCTCATCATCATGAACATTTTAAACATTTTTTATGTGAAAAATTTATTTTCTCGGAATCAAAATATAACACTTAATCATTTTTCTGGGTGATTAGTACCATTTAACATATTTTATCAAATCTATAATGAGAGATTAATGCATTAAAATTTATATACATTAAATAATTATTTAAAACTAGATATCAATGCAATGTACATGAATGACAGAATTATTAAATCCAAAAACAAGAAAATTAATCATTCCTCTTTGTCTGTGGTAATGAAATATTTTAGATCATGACCCATTAGGTTCTTTTGAGGTATTGTTTTTTGAAACATGGGGAATTATTTTATATAGATCCCCATCCTCTTTCAGTTAAATCATTGTACATTAGATAAAAAATTCATACCTTGTTCGTAGAATGAAATGAGGAATTTATCTCCACACATGTAGTGCACTCCCATTCCATTTAATAAAGTACTATGGGTTTTCTGTATATTGTTATTACACGTGGAAAAGTGATTCTCTCTATTCTTCAATTTATTAATCATTTTCCCCATCATTATTATCATTATGTTCATACCTTAAAATACATAATACATAGAGAATAGTTTTTATGTCTTTTTATGACACTATATTTAGACATTGGATGAATAGAATATTTAGGATAATAGTTAATATTGAATTATTGGATTAACCACATCAATGAAATTATCATTCTTACTCATTGAATTATTTTCAATTATGTTGTTCCCATTTCATATGTTATATTAATTTTTTAAACCATGTCATGCACTATATTAGATCATATTATTTTGACCAACAATTATTAATGCCCCAAAAGATTAATACTCAAAATAAATTAAAAAATATATGAATTTCTAATCTAATTGTCATAAACATGGATACTTTGGTGATATTTCTATGTCAAAACCTTCATAATGTTTTCAAAAGAAAACACTAATTATTATAATCATATCCTTCAGGAGTGTCAAACTAGGTACACAATAATTATTTTTTTATGCACAGTGTAATGATTAGGTTATGCCTAATATGGAATTTTTTTAGTTATTACCCCTAGCTATATCTATGTAAGAAAAACACCAACATGTATTATATTGAAATGGATATATATACTAGGAATAACGACATAAAATATTCAATAGCAAATCCTTATAATTTTCTCTAATACATATCCTCAATATATATCAAATGGTTATGTTACCTAATCTGTGTTTCCCCAAATATATTTTCTTAGTATTTTTCCAAAAATTTTCTAATAACAAATGTAGCAACCTCAACCCCAACAACCCATTCAAAATTTATTCATTATTAAATCGTCTCAAAAAATATTAAATAACATCTTGAATTACTAAATAATTTAATATTCATGGTAAACTCGAATCATATGTGATCCAAACATACATATGTAACCACATATTATAACATAATTTCTTATAAAGAATAATTTTATTCCCTCAATAATATAATTTTATATAAATTATAAAACACTTATTTGATTCATAATAATGAAAAAAATAAGGGTGGGATCAAATTCTTGGTCAGGGTTTCGTATAGTAGAATCCATAGTTATGAACAATTTTCATGGAAATGTAATTATTTGGAAACACATTTAATCTAATTAATAAGCTAATAATGAAATGAATCATGAGATAATATTACTCTGAATATCACATATAAAATAATGTTCATAATAGATAATATTAAAAGGTAAATAACTGAAAAACTTTCTATTAAATAAACAGAATAACTATCATAAGAGGATAATTAATACTCATTAAATAATGGTAAATAATTGATAATAATTTTCATTTAATCAATAAACTGAGAATTAAATAAATAAATATACAATATCATATTTAATTTATATTGGATAATAATAGATTAATTATTAATTAATGTAATGGTTGATTATTATATTTCATGTTTCAAAAACATGATACATATAATATAAAGATCTATCCTCAATATAGTTTAATAATAATGGGTAGCTATACATCAAAAAAATATTTATCAAAGAATACATAATTGATTTGTATCCAAATATGTTTCAATACATTGAGGGGCTATCTATTACTTATCCCCACCAATAAAATCATATCCAATTCATTCCTCATATATCAAATAATAAATTTAATTCATAAACAATGGTTGTTACCATTTAATATATTTATTGATTTAAGAATATCTCTTTATCATTATTTCCCAAAATATACAAATTAATTACAATATAAGAAACCATATCATGAAATTAGGAAATGGATAAAAATAATCATATCCATGAAAAATAATATTGACATATATAATAAATTGAATGTCTAATGCTAACATGTAAATGAATAATTCTAGGACATTCCAAAAAATGTAAAAATAAATAAATGAAGTGAATGTCAAAACCATAAATGGAAAAAAATCACTACCCATTCATAATAAAAATAAAGATCATATAAGTGAAATTTTTTCTAGATATTTATATTTATGATAAATTGTTTAATTCCATTATGAATATAAATTCCACAATAATATATTTGAAACATTATTCAAGAAAATTTTCATTACATTTTAAAAATTAATTTTCAAAACTAATAAATCATGAAAGATTTTAAAACTATTTTTCTTCAAAAAATATATCTTATTATTTTAATGTAATCTTTGAAATATTTTTTCTGTATGGTGGCAGGGAATTCTACTAATTTCATGCATATTTAAATAAATATTCCTTTAACTATTTTGGTAAAATCTAGACATGCATTGTTTTGAAAAAAAACATGTAGATTAATTTGAAACTTTTTGGTAAATTCTACATAATATATTAAAAAATATCATTTAAAACATTTTTTTATGGTTAAAAAATTGTAAATATTTTAAAAAACATGATATTTTAATAAAAAGGATTTCTTACCAAAGTGATAAATGATGTATATTTTTCTTAAAAACATTTTCTTAATTATTATAGGCTTTTTATGGTGGAAAAAATTGTAATATTTTATGACCAACCTTCAGAATATACATATGTATATAAATATAATATTTTATTAAATATTAATTAATTAATTTCATTCAATATTAATTTAGGTATAAATAATCTCAATTAGAATTAGATTCTTAAATAAACCCTTACAATGATCAAAATGTTGATTATAGAATTAGTCAATGTATAGACTGTGTATATAAACTATAAATATAAATAAATCAAGTTTAAATAAAACATTATATCATAAAAATTCATTAATCACATAATCATATAATATCAAAGATAACTAAGAAGTATTATAACCCAATGGAAAGAAATTGATTCATAAAAGTATTTACCACTTAGTAACATTTAATTAAAATCTCCATTTGTGTTGTCATTAAAATTAAAACATAAAACATCATGAATATATAATTTTTAATTATATTTTATGAAAACATGATATTATATTCACAACATACAATAAATGAAATCCATTACATAACAATATTTCTTAATGAAATGAAATTGAGAAGAAATTTCTTACCCCATGATTCCTTGTTAAATAACTTACCTTAACGTTCAATGTAGTAGTTTAAAAGAATTAAACATATCCCAACACCATATTAATCATAAATATATCATATATGATTATTTTAGGACTTCTCATTACATGTTCTTTATTAATAATTCATTATGTTCTTTGTTTTTCTATGTTTATTGTCTTATTTTCTCATTCATGATTTGTTTTAAAAGTCATTTTTTTATGTTTTATAGTTAAATAATATATATAATAAGAATATTTATTAAATTAATTATTTATACATTATATATGATTTCAATACCAATAAATAAGGGCGGTTTTGAGAAATTATGTATGATGTGATCATGGAGATAGTAAGTCATACGTACACACTAGTAGCATTTCAATTTTCTAAAGATCATTATTGAAAGAATGTATGTAAATTGAATAATTATAATAAAGTCATATATATCATATAATTTCAGTAGATATACCTATATGTATCATAGTTATGGTGTGATGGTCAAAAGAGAGTCACAATGTTTCATGAATGATGTAGTCCACAAATACTTCAACGATGTGAACACTTTTCAATGTAAAAATGAAAATATTATAATATATTTTTAGAATAAAAAATATGTCATTTATATAATAATTATTTCAATTATGTCACATGTATTAATCAAATTTTCTCATGTTATATTCCATATAAATCATTAGTAAAAATGAATCACATCATTTGTGAGGTAGTATACACTCATAAACTCGAGCGATGCAATCACAGACCCTACTAAATTGAATGTAAAAATGTTATTTATGATATAATGAATCCAATGTTATAATTATGTTATAAATATCATATATATAATTTTTATCCATCATCATACCAATCTTTGAGTTGTTGTAATAGAAAAATGTAATACATTGGTTCATGAGGTAGCAGTTTGTAGTACACATGATTGATGATTTGATAACACATTTGACAGAAGTGGAGATGGTGTTAGGTAATGAACATAACATAACAACATATAATTACATTAAATACATTTATATTATTATATCTTAATTTGATAATAATAATTTACTTCTATGTATGAATAATAAAAATAAAAATGCTACTTGAAAAACGTTTCATATTTTTTAGGTAACCTCCGTCTGTTTTCACCCAAAGCCTTAATTGGTGGTATTTTTAACCAATGTAAGTATTATAATATGTGAATATAATAATTTTTAAGTGATTTGGTTTGTCCTTAAAAAAATACAAACGTTTTGAAGGTGTGAATAAGATGAGAGGGTGACCTTTTATAAGTGAGGTGAGTGACACAATATAGACATTAAAAAACGGTATACCGACATTTTCAAAAAGAAAATTGTATACAGAATTGTGATTTATTATGAATAAAATACTATATGATGTAAATATGGACATTAAATATATTTTAGATATGTTTTTAGGTCATTTTAAACATTAACATTTAATTTTAACCCCTTGTAAATAGATTTTTACATTAGTTGTGGTAAATAATTTTTCCACCATTACTAGTCATTATTGTAAAAATAAAGTATTAATTATTTGAAAATAAAAATAATTATTTTTAAAAACATTTATCACATTTTACAAAATTAAATTCACCTCATTGAAATAATTTAATTAAAAATTTATCACGCAGCCTGATGAGCATGCATGCTTTCCAAGATAAATCTTCAAAGCATTACAATGTTTTATTTCAAAAGTATGTGTAAAATTATTTAAACAATATATATTTTATTATTAGATACATAATTAGAATAAAATAAATTAAAACTAAATTCTTCTATTGATAATATTTCTAATAATTTAAACAAAAATATCGTTTTAAATTTTAATTCAATAGTTTTTATTATTCATTAAAAAAGCCAATATTTCAGTATAATAATAAACATTAAACCTATGATAATTTTTATATAAATGTTTTAAAAATATAGTTTATTTTTTCAAATAAATTTTATAATATATGTAAAAATATCACCTAATTTTGTAGGAAAAGTGTGAAAAAACCGCCTTTTAGAAACAAGAATATTTATAGGATACATTTATGTTTTCTTTTAAATGATCATTATTTTATTTCAAATAAATTTATAACCATGATGTTGATAATTTTTTTACTAATATTCATACCCTAAAACATAATTTATTTGTTATAGTGGTATAATATATTATAGTTCATTTTGACCTAGTATTGTGTATTCTGTACGCTATTGAAATAACACACTTTATTTAAAAATAAATTTTTTATAAAGTACCATGTGTTATTTTTTCCTATAAGATTATTTTTTTGTGTCCTACAATATTTATAAAATATTTTTTTTTCATTTTAAATTTTGGTGTTTTACAAATCAATTTAAAAACCATATAACATACTTTTAATCAAATCTTTTTGAAATTTTCTATTTTTTACAACAAGTAATATTAAATATAATTATATCCTATTCATAATCAATTCATGAATGTTTATTAATATTTTATGGATATAAAAAACACATTTAATTTAACTTCATATATAAAAAATGTGAAATTATAAAAATATATAATATATAATAAAATGTTGTTTTTAAAAAGAAATTATGTATGGTTAGTTATGATTTATAAAATTGTTATTTTTTATTATTACATAATTATTTATTTTGTTATAATGATATATTTTACTTATAAATTCGTTTACATTATTATTTTATTTCCTTGATATAATTATTATAATTAAACATTATTAAAAAAAATTATTAATAAAATTATTTTCATTATATATCATAGAATTTTCAAGAAATGAATTAATTTATTATAATTCAACTACTAAATCAAATATTTTTTTGAAAAAAAATTATATGCACGAAAATTTATATATTATATCTTCTATATAAACATTATTCATATGAACTACATCAAAATAATTCTATACATGTAACATAATTAATATTATTTTTCTAAACATCTATATACCCCTTTTATAATGACTATTTGATAAAGATATTACCCACATTTCCTAGAAAATATTCATTTCAATCGTACTTCTCATAGAATGATTTTATTTACATAAAATTAAATTAATAATTATTCTATATTTTCACGATTTTTATGATTTATATATCCTTAAATGTTTAGTTCTGCAGATGGTGATTCTCTAATGAGAAGATGATCAATATGATCTTCGAGTTTTAATGATATTATCCTTTTCTAATTATTTTATCATTATAATTTATGATATTTTAATGGATGTAATCACCCATATTATTTAATATTCCATCATATGTAATATCCAATTTAATATAATATATGGTTTCATGTACATTTATTGCAACATTGCAGTATAAATGAATATTGTTTTGTTAGTTTTATCCATGTATTGTATTATTTGTTTATGAAGATTTATTTTTAAAATAATAAAATTATATTTTTCTAATATCATTCATCTACAAAATGATTCTTAAAATATGGGGTATCATATTAACCCCCATTAAATATACAATGACATAAAAATTTTAATTATCTATCCAATAAAAACTGAAGAGGTGATTATTAACATATAAATCACTTAAGATATAACTTATAATGATATTTTTATCCTACTATCATTGGAATGACTTATATGCTCATATTTATTATCATCTACATCAGTAAAATACCTCTAATTATTAGGTAATAAGAACCATATAATAGAATTGATTTCCACGTGGATTTCCTAGTTTTTCATTCATTAATGGATGATATTTCCTTTATCTATGATAGTTAACATTACTCCCCTGTCAGAGAAAAAAATATTAAATATACCTATAAATATAAAAATTGTTGCCCAGTTCACATTGACATAAACTAAAAAGAGAATAATAAAATATGACAGTATAATATTACCAAAAACATCAATCAAAGATTAATTATATACTCTGGATGAAATCAAAATATCATCTTTATTTTTAACCAGTATTTCAATATCTATTCATTGGTGATGGAATTTAAAATCATAGAAAAATTCCCATATATGATAGTGTGTGTTGAAATCAAATCAAATAACATGTTTTCTATTCTTGAGTTGATGATGAGTTTACGTTACATAAAATAATTTTCATATCCCACATTTGTAGTTTTTATTATAAATTATTACTATTTATCTCATACATTAAGAGGTTACTAATGTTTTTTCTTATTATTAAACCTTGTATTTTCTAACTGATTGATATAATTCATTATTTCTTAAACAAACATTTAATTAAATGTGGTTCCTTTGTATGAAAATTTGTTTCATCTATTTTGTTAAGTGATCTATACATAATTCATTATTATTTATTTCTTTATTACCATCATTTTTAGATATAAAATATATTCTTGTTGCATTAATTAATTACCCTATATTCTTATTTGAACTTTTTTGACACATATTATGTTTAACGTTCATTTCATGAGCTTATATGGAACTATATATTTCACTTAATTAGATTTTTAGATAGCTTTTAATGGTTTATATTATCAATTAAAACTAAAGATAGAAATATTAGAATAAAAATATTATTTTCAACATCCACTCCCATCCCATTGATTTTCTCATGGTAATAATAATTTCACTATCCCTCAAAATTATTATTAAAATAACTCTTGTTCGTTATTTCTATTGACCATAATAAAAAAGTATAGTGTGGGCATTAATAAAAAATATAATGAGTTAGAGATCAAATTAGAAGGTAAATAAATCATTAGAAGTCCAATGTTATGACATCGTATTTCTAGTATCTGATATTTTTGGTTCTACATAGGTTTCTTGAGGTTGGGTTATCTTATCATTCATAAAATATTTCCCAAAAGTAACATATCCCTACTGGTATAAAATATTTATAATAAACCCAACCACATAAATATGGATCTTATGCTAAAACATATTCTTTATATTTTGGGCATTGATTCCAATAAAGATAAATCGACAATAACCATCTAAAATATTAGAAAATTTATGAAAATTAGTGGATCAATTATATTACAAATTATAACATAGGTTCATTTTATATACTAATTAGGACTATCTCATACATAACATTACCCATGAATTTAAGTGATTGTTTTTTCAACTATGTTAATTTTTTCTTATTTTGTATTAACTCTTCATCATATACCTTGTGAATCACTTTCATAATAATCTTACATAGAATAATTCAATTTAATATTGGTAGAATAAATAGAAAAAACATGATCTAAATTTCATTATAAGGGAAAATAATGGCATTACCATTTTAATATATTTTGTGAGAATGAGAATATAATATATATATATGATAATATATTCAACATAGAGGAGAATAATATAAGATATTTTATATCCTACATCATAAATCCTAAAACATGACATATAAACATTAAAATTTTAATTCTCTATATGAATTAACAATAATAAGCATTGTGAATATAAACATTTATCAAAGGAAATGATAGAACCCAATAAATTGTTTTGATAAATAGTTAATGTATCATAAAATATAAAAATCATATTGGAGTAATAAAAAATAGGATAATTTAAGTTTTAAATTGGAGTAACATATTTTATTGAAATATATAATCTCTTAGGAATAACATAAAATTGTTTAGCTTTGTTACTTTACCAAATGAATTGGAGGTCTATAAAAGACTTACACATACATAGTTTATAATATAACCTATTTTACTTAGTTTATAATGTATCCATCCATACATGGTTACAACTCAAAAAAAATAAATCATCCATCAATATTACCGATGTAGAGACCAGAAGCATGACTTACATGGACATTACATTACTTTTTCGGAATACTTAGTACATAACAAAAACACACACACAAGGATCGTAATAGTTTATTGTCTTTGGAAACTCGGAATATAATCTTCTAATCGTGGTGAAAGATCTTCAACATCTCCCATAAGGGTCTTCTTTTTTTTAAACCTAAATCGTTTCTTTATGTCCTGGGGAAAAGAAAACATAAAAGGGTGAGCTCAAATGCTAAATAAGGGTAAACAAAAGAAATATCAATCACGTAATATTCATAAGAACATATCTTTTGGAAATCATAACCTACAAAGGAGATCATAATTTCATAACATAGGATAAATCATAGTAGTGAAATGTAATCCCAATAATCATAACTTAAATCATGAAACTTTGTGGCATACACACATAATCATAGAGAATCATTTCATATTAGTCAAGACTCATTTCCAAGACTATCTTAGTGAACAAAGTCCATTTCTGAACCGAGTCACCCTCGTTTCAGTCCTGTTTCACTGAACCGGTATAACCTACCATTCCAGAAATGTCTATCTCATGAGATATAAAATCTTTACCCAATGCATTGGAGGGAGATATAGGTCCCACCCATCTCATAATGATACCATTCTTATGTTTGCCACAAAATCAGAAAACCATACATCATAGCATAACCCGTGTAATAAAAATGGGAATCATAAACATTGTGACCTCATAAAACAATTCATATAAGATAAAGGAATTCATAAAAATATAATTCCATCACAACATAATCAAATAAATGTAATAATATGGATAAAAAGTGAACCCTTTATTATCTTATATGGAAAATAATATTGATAAAACCCTTGAACTCCATTCTTGAGGAAAATATCCTTTCTACTTCAAAAACACTTTTCCTTTCTTAAAATGTAATAAAAGTCTAAACTAAAGGAAGTTTATTAAAAATAAACATGAAAACTTGTCATAGAAGATTCTTGGAAATATTGTTTTAAAAATCCATTCATGCAGTATAAGTAAAAAAACATTTTTCTCGTACTTTTGTCGGAAAAGTTAAAAAAGTACCTCGTACAAAAAATGACAAAAGATTCCTTTCATATCTTTTACTAATAACTCACCTAAGGGTAAAATTGGATTTAAAAAATTATAGTTGGATGGAAATAATATTACACATTGAGGAAACATGGATGTGGATGATAAAATACACCCCAGAAAATCCCAATGTATGAACAATCTCGGATAAAAATGAGATTGTGATATTTTCCTTACCTTAGGTCCGATTTGCTTCGTAACTGTCAGAACCTGCTGTATTTTGATTTAAATAATTTCATTGACTTATTGCAAAATCATATTCACTGTTATTATATCATATATGGTTCACTTATGACTTTATATTACCCGTTCTTTTGTAAATTCATGTTAAAGTAGTGTTTTGGGTAAAAGCATCTCATTTTTTGTTCGTGTTTTAACTTATAATTATTCATATGATTAATTAGATCATGATTACTTAATTCCAAAATATAAGACATTATTTATATATAATATATATTCAGAATATACATATATTTAATGGATAGATAAATGGAATGAAATACACCGTTCATTCAGACGGTAGGCCGTACGTACACATGAACGCTGTTTTCGAATTCTTATTGAATTGAGTGGAATTAAGTAGATGACATAAATATATATATACATAAATTAGGTAGTATTATTATGTCATATATTTCATGACTACTTGTCATATATACTTTATAATCATTCATGAATGGTTAAAGTGGGGAATGAATCTCATCGCATCGTGGAGACAGTAGTCCGTACGTACGAATGAGTGATGATATCATTCTCATCATCGTTGAATTGTATTGTATTGTATGTATACTATTTAAGAATCAATATCACTTTACAATAATCATATATAGTTATTATTTACACCATTATACCCATCCAAGTAAGGTGGTGGTGGAAAATAGATTACACCACGGTGTGGAGACGGTATTCCCTACGTACGCACGCGCGCTGATTTCATTTTCCGTAGGATGGATAGATGGTGAAATAGGGTTGTTTCATACTTATAATAACATATCTGTATATTAGTGATACTTATGTTATTACTTCATAATGAAACAACCTAAGAAGAAGAAGTGGAAGAATAAATAAAGATGAAAGAATCGGTAACGGACATTACCTCTTCTTTGAAGCCCCTCTTTGAGATCTCCTTTTAGGGCCCTAAAATTGGTCTTTGAGGATGACCATAACCAGTAGAATGTTTTTAAGGAAGTGGAGAAGATAATTTGGCAGGGGTTGGCTGAGATTTAAGGCTAAATGTGGTGTGAGGAAGAGGGGGAGGAGGTTCCCTTTTATAAGGGAGGAGAGGGGCACCTTTGGAATAACAAAAACTATTATTTTATTTTAAAGTCAAATTCGGTTTTAAATAGATAAAAATTGAATAATTTGGAAGATAAGCTGTTTATGGGTAAAAATAATCTCATAAAATATAATTTAGACAAGTTTAGGTTCCTATTTTAACCTTATCATTTAGATTTAACATTAAGTAAAATAATTTTACTTTTACCATGTCTTCTTACGTTCTTATACTATAAGGTTAATAAACATACTATAAGAAGACAAACGAACTGCAAGTTGTTTATCATTAATATATATAACCTTATCTAAGTCCTTTGGCCGAATCTCAGATTTTTAGGAATAAAATAACAATTAATAATATAATATTTGTTTTAAAAACTATTTTATGTCAATTTTGACACTATTTTGTAATTGATTTTTGTGAAACTCATAACAGAATAATTAGTTCGTAAAAAGTAAATTAAATCAATAATAACATGTCATATTAACCTATAAAATTAGATTAGTTCATAAAATGTCTGAAATTACATTTATTTAGGTATTTATAACATCAATTATGTCAATATTTCATTAATAAGATAATTACTACATCATCATTGTGTCATAAATAAATTAAATTATTTAATGTATAAAAATTAAAAATAAACTACCATTATGTCGGAAATCTTTTTAGATTTCTAATGATTATTTATAGTCGAATTTATCTTATGTATAACCCTATATTAAAAATAATTTACTTATTAAACATTGATTTTAACTATTTGAACCCTTCTTTAAATAAATTAATAATAAATGTCCTATTCTAATCCAAGTGGGCCAAAATGGTCATGTTTTATTCCTAAGGTTGTTTTTGGTCGAATTACGCGTATCCAATAGAATTAGGACATGTGTTAGGGTAATAATAATATCATTTTTACAATTAATTACACTATTTACTTTTAACCGTGGTAAAAAAAGTAAAATGTTACTATTCACCAAAAATTATTTTCATTTCATTGAACCATATTTTACTTACTGACATCAACCATGTCTCTTGGATTTTGGAAATTCCACTCACAGAAGTGGTAAAATTATGTTTTATGAAAAATTCATTTTTTTAACTACCACTTAGTGGTTTCACTATTCATCAAAAAATGAAAGTTTCTAGAAATATACCAAAAATTAGGCGTAAGATATATTTGATATTATGAATTAAAAAATGATGTCTATTTTACCAAATTCAAAACATTTCAGTTTCATGAATTAATTTAAAAATTAATTCCCGTCGTCAAATCAAATAGCGTGTTTTTAAGAGATAATAACTATCAAACGATTGACACTTGTTTATGTCTGGTTTAAATGTGAAATTACATCCAATGAACAACATTGTATTAAATTGTAAAAATATATTCTAATTTTACTTTAAAATAACTCAAATTAATAATTTATCACTATAAATTCTTTCGATTAAAAAGGTTGTTTTTTATTAAAATTTAGTAATTTTCACTATTCATCAGAAAATGAAAGTTATCCGAAAAGTACCAAAATTTCACCCTAAGCTAATTTCGATATTACGAATCCAAAAATGAATTCCATTTTGAAAAATAAAATTTACAAAATTTCAAAAATTGGTTATTACTATTCATAACGACTAGTTTTAATAATATTATAAAAGGATATTGTTGTTTAGTGAAACTCGTTATTGCGTACTACACACGCTATCGAGGAAGGTCGCGATTTCGTGTAATGCAAGGCAAGTCAAGGATGCGTGTTGTGAAAGCTCCTTTTGGTGTAGCGTGCAACACAAGACATTAATGAAATTAAAAAGAATATTTTTCATAAAATCTCAGGCTGTTACATTCTACCCCCCTTAAAATGAATTTCTCCATCGAAATTCGTCGGGGTTATAAATGGTTTATTATTCAAAAGTTTCTTTAATAGAAACCCGCATCGTAAAAAGGAATACCAAAACCAATCTTTAAAAAAAATTATGAAATGTAACAGTTTCCCAAATAAACTAATCATTGGGTTTCTACATAGGTGAAAATATGGATATGGAAGAGAAATCTAACCATCATGTTCTGATGGAGAGTGGTAGAGAACATGGCTACAGAAAAGCTAGCAATCACAAATCCATAAATTTGTGATGATCTAAGGTACCATCTGATTCATCAGATATAAGAGCACTAGGACAACATTTTTTGTTTTTAAGATCATTTCTCTGAAGTTGATGAAATTGGAATTAGAAGAAATACTTTCATGATTTTGGTATAGTCTCACTATTTTTCATTCTTTGGACAATTTCCACTTCATCTATTAAAGAAAAGAAGTTGAATTTTTCATTCATGATGTGTTAGCAGATCATGTGATAGAATGATGGGTCATTCCATCTGTCTCAAACAAAAGGTTGGAAAAGTTATCAAAAAAATATATAAGTCCTTCTATAGTGAGATTAATCACATATGGTTCCTAAAATAGACTTATACTTCATATATCATACTGCTAAATATAATAAAACCAGTTTATACTAAGCAAGAACTTCCTGTAGGCCAGTGGTAGGTGATAATGGCCAGTCGCACTTCGGTTGTGGGTTCGATTTCCATAGCCTTTTGTGACGCGATGGGCTATAGCTGTTCCTGTAGGTTGTCCTTTTTCTTAATCTATATTACTATAACATCCCAGAAATAATATCGAAAAAATTTCTATCATTAAAAAATACTAACTTATGTCCAACATAATCCATTCCAATCTTTAAGCTTATCTAAAATACTTCGGTCCAAGCTCATAGTATAAAGAAAATGATCACGTGAATGCAATCATTTATCCCCCATATATCATAAGATATATCTTGTTGGTCAAATTAAAAATATGTGAATACCTTAATCATGTATTCTCTTGAATAATGAATATCCATTTAACCTTAGTGAAAACATGAATTGAGTTAAAAGTTAACACTTTACACATACCAAAATCCTAAAAATTCTATATCCTCAAACCATGATATCACTTAGTCCTTATATCAATCATGAGCTCATGAATACTATCAAACATATTATATTCTTTTTATCCCTTCATTATGTGCATATCATCTACATTCTAAAAATATTTCAATCAGTTTTCATGGTTACGGATGCCATAAAATTATTGAAAACCACAATAGACCAAAACATAAATATTCCAATATTCCACGATACAATATACAACATTATTCTGGAATCCCATTACATAAACAGTAAATCATTCCACCACATCGTTATCATATTCAACATCACCAATGGTGATCACATGTGAATTCCCTTTGTCCTTTTCCTTATGTGGTTGCTCACATCGATCATCACTAACCCTTGGATTAGGTCATTTATTAGCATAATGCCCCATTTCCTTACACTTGAATCATTGAAGTGTTGTTGGTGCGTTCTATGCAGTCTTTTCTTTATTCACATCATTTGAAACCTTTTTTCCATTACTTTGACACTCTGCTGCTCGATGACCTTCTTTTCCACACATAAAACACTTTCTAGTCCCTTTAAGACAATCTCCACCATTCTTATTTCCACACTTTGAGCATAAGTAAACATTAATCTTCTTTTCACCATTATTATGAGATTTCTCCTTGAACTCCATCTTTATTATCTTTTCAAAACTATGAGATGGATAAGTAACACCAACTTCCATTTCTACCTTGATAGCACAACACCCAATTTCTTCATAGCTACTAAAGTCTCTTATAGCTAATGCCCTTTGAAGATTTGGTTTTAAGCCACTGAAGAATCGATCAACTTTAATTTCAGGTTGGATGAAAAATCCAGATTCATACCTTGAAAGCCTTATAAAATTCACTTCGTATATACCAACAGATTCATCATCCTTTTGCTTTAGTTCAAGAAACTCCTTCTTCATCTTTGTTTGAAGAATATGAGAGAAGTACTTATTAAAAAATAAGTTCATGAACTCATCTCATTCCATAGACTCAATTTCATCTCTTTGCCTCGTATTCTTGATAAGATTCCACCATTGATCAGCTTCACCTTCCAAATGATATACTTCTAAGATGACTTTATCATGTTCAGAACATTGAATAATTGAAAATATCTTTTCAGTAGTACTAATCCATTTTTCAGAAACAAGTGGATTAGAAGACCCACTGAATGACGGTGGATGTTGCCTCATGAAGGACACAATAGAATATTGTTCCCTTCTCTGCTCATTTAGAATTCCAAAATGATTCATAGCATGTGTAAGTATACCAAGAATATTTTTAACTCCATCTCCCATAACATTTGTTTGTTCAGGAGGACAATCATTGCATTTTCCATTGCATGGATCAACACGGTTCCTTCGGGTTCCAACAATTGTCTAAAACCCAAAATAAATAGTGTGAGAGGCTAAAATCATCCTAGGGAAAACAACATAATAATGGGGAAGTATCCTCAATATGTAACATCTTAGGTTAAATTCTATGATTGTTACCGTAGTTCTAGGACTGTATCCTATACGTATACTTATCCTTAAGGACATCCCTAGACATACCTTAGAAATATCTCTAGGGATCTCACTAACGTATTCGCATCCTTGTTTCCAAAGGTTGACTAATCTTTTCCTCTGATACCAACTGTAGAGACCCGAAGCATGACGTACATGGACATTACTTTAATTTTGCGGAATACTTAGTACATAACAAAAACACACATATAAGGATCGTAATAGTTTAGTGTCTTTGGAAACTCAGAATATAATCTTCTAATCGTGGTGAAAGATCTTCAACATCTCCCATAAGGATCTTCTTTTTTTAAAACCTAAATCCTTTCTTTATGTCCTGGGGAAAAGAAAACATAAAAGGGTGAGCTCAAATGCCCAGTATGGGTAAACAAAAGAAATATCAATCATGTCATATTCATAAGAACATATCTTTTGGAAATCATAACCTACAAACAAGATCAAATTTTTAATAACATGGGATAAATCATAGTAGTGAAATGTAATCCCAATAATCATAACATAAAACATTAAACCATGTGGAATAAACACATAATCATAGAGAATCATTTCTTATTAGTCAATACTCAATGCCAAAACTATCTTAGTGGACAAAGTCCATTTCTGAACCGAGTCACCCTCATTTCAGTCCTGTTTAACTGAACCGGTATAACATATCGTTCCATCCATGTCTATCTCATGAGATAAAAAATCTTTACCCAATGCATTGGAGTGAGATATAGGTCCCACCCATCTCATAATGATACCATTCTTATGTGTGCCACAAAATCAGAAAACCATACAACATAGCATAACCAATATAATAAAAATGGGAATCTTAAACATCGTGACATCATAAAACAATTCATATAAGATAATGGAATTGATAAAAATATAATTCCATCACAACATAATCAAATAAATGTAATAATAGGGATAAAAACAGAACCCTTTATTATCTTAGATGGAAAATAATTTTGATAAAACACTTGAACTCTATTCATGAAGAAAATATCTTTTCTACTTCAAAAACACTTTTCCTTTCTTAACATGTCATAAAAGTCTAAACTAGAAGAAGTTGATTAAAAATAAACATGAAAACAAGTAATGTAAGACTCTTGGAAATATTTTTATAAAAATCCATTCATGCAGTATATGTAAAAAAAACATTCTTCTCGTACTTTTGTCGGAAAAGTCAAAAAAGTACCTCGTACGAAAAACGACAAAAGATTCCTTTCATATATTTTACTAAAAACTCACCGAAGGGTAAAATTGGATTTAAAAAATTATTGGTGGATGGAAATAATATTACATATTGAGGAAACATGGATGTGGATGATAAAATACACCCCATTAAATACCAAAATATAAACAATCTCGGATAAAAATGTGATTGTGATATTTCCCTTACCCTAGGTCCGATTTGCTTCGTAAGTGTCCGAACATCCTATATAATGATTTAAATAATGTCATTGACTTATTACAGAATCATATTCACTGTTATTATATCATATATGGTTCACTTATAACTTTATATTACCCGTTCTTTTGTAAATTCATGTTAAAGTAGCATTTTGGGTAAAATCGTATCATTTGTCGTTTGTGTTTTAACATGTAATTATTCATATGATTACTTAGATCAGGATTACATAATTCCAGAATATAAAACATGATTTATATATAATATATATTCAGAATATACATATATATAATGGATCGATAAATGGAAAGAAATACACCGTTCATGGAGATGGTAGGTCGTACGTACACATGAACGCTATTTTCGTTTCCTTATTGAATTGAGTGGAATTAAGTATATGACATAAATATATATATACATAAATACAGTAGTATTATTATGTCATATATTTCATGACTACTTATTATATATACTTTATAATCATTCATGAATGGTTAAAGTAGAGAATGAATTTCATCGCGTCGTGGAGACGGTAGTCCGTACGTATGGACGAGTGATGATATCATTCTCATGATCATTGAATTTTATTGTAGTGTATGTATAATTTTTAATAATTAATATCACATTAAAATAATCATATATAGTTATTATTTACACCATTATACCCATCCATGTATGGTGGTGGTGGAAAATAGATTACACCACGGCGTGGAGACTGTATTTCGTACGTAGGCACTGGCGGTGATTTCATTTTCCGTAGGATGGATAGACGGTGAAATAGGGTTGTTTCGTACTTATAATAACATATATTTATATGAGTGATACTAATGTTATTACTTAATAATGAAACAAACTAATAAGAATAAGTGGAAGAATAAATAAAGATGAAAGAATCGGTAACGGACATTACCTCTTCTTAGAAGCCCCTCTTTGAGATCCCCTTTTAGTGCACTACAATTGGTCTTTGAGGAAAACCAGAACCTCTAGGATGTTTTTAGGGAAGTGGAGAACGGAATTTGGCAGTTTTTGGCCAAGCATGAAGGCACAAAGTGGTGTGAGGAAGAGAGGGAGGAGGTGCCCTTTTATAAGGGAGGAGAGGGGCACCTTTGAAATAACTAAAACAATTATTTTATTTTAAAGTAAAATTCGGTTTTAAATTGCTCCAAATTGATTCATTTCGAAGAGATGGTGGGTATGTGTCTAAATCCTCTCATCCATTATAATTTTGACAAGTTTAGGTTCCTATTTTAACCTTATTATTTAGATTTAACATTATGTAAAATAATTTCACATTTACCGTGTCTTCATGCGTTCTTATACTATAAGGTTAGTAAACTTACTATAAGAAGCCAAACGAACCCCAAGGTGTATATTATTAATATATATAACCTTATCTATGTCCTTGGGCCGAATGTTAGATTTTTAGGATTAAAATAACAATTAATAATATAATATGTGTTTTAAAAACTATTTTCTGTCAATTTTGACACTATTTTGTAATTGATTTTTGTGAAAATCATAACAGAATGATTAGTTCGAACAACATAAATTAAATCAATAATAATATGTCATATTAACCTAGAAAATTAGGTTATTTCATATAATGTCTGAAATTATATTTATTTGGGTATTTATAACATCAATTTTGTCAATATTTCTTTAATAAGATAATTACTGCATCATCTTTGTGTCATTAATAAATTAAATTATTTAATGTCAAAAAATTACAAATAAAATACCATTATGTCGGAAATATTTTTTTATTTCTAATGACTATTTATAGTCGAATTTATCTAATTTATAACCATATATTAAAAATGATTTACTTATTAAACATTGATTTTAACTATTTTAACCCTTCTTTAAATAAATTAATAATAAATGTCCTAATCTAATCCAAGTGGGCATAAATGGTCATATTTTATTCCTAAGGTTGTTTCTGGTCGAATTACACTTATCCAATAGAATTAGGACATGTTAATGTAATAATAATATAATTTTTACCCTTAATTAACCTATTTACTTTTAACCGTGGTAAAAAAAGTAAAATGTTACTATTCACCAAAAATTATTTTCATCTCATTGAACCACATTTTACTTACAGAAATCAATCGTGTCTCTCAGATTTTTGAAATTCCACTCACAGATGTGGTAAAATTATGTTTTATGAAAAACTCATTTTTTTAACTACCACTTAGTGGTTTCACTATTCATCAAAAAATGAAAGTTTCCATAAATATACCAAAAATTAGGCCTAAGCTCTATTTGATATTATGAATTCAAAAATTATTTCTATTTTACCAAATTCAAAACATATCAGTTTCATTAATTAATTTAAAAATTAATTCCCGTCATCAAAACAAATAGTGTGTTCTTAAGAGATAATAACTATCAAATGATTGACACTTGTTTATGTCTGGTTTAAATGTGAAATTACATCCAATGAAAAACATTGCATTAAATTGTAAAAATATATTCTAAATATAATTTAAAACCACTAAAATTAATAATTTATCACTATTAATTATTTTTATTAAAATGGTTGTTTTTAATTAAAATTTATCAATTTTCACTATTCATCAGAAAATGAAAGTTATCCGAAAAGTACCAAAATTTCACCCTAAGCTAATTTCGATTTTAAGAATGCAAAAATGAATTCCATTTTGAAAAATAAAATTTACAAAATTTCAAAAAGTGGTTATTACTATTCAAAACGGCTAGTTTTAATAATATTTTAATAGAATATTGTTGTTTAGTGAAACTCATTATTGCGTACTACACACGCTATCGAGGAAGGTCATGATTGCATGTAATGCAAGACAAGTCAAGGATGCATGTTGTGCAAGCTCCTTTTGGGGTAGCGTACAACACAAGACATTAATGAAATTAAAAAGAATATTTTCCATAAAATCGTGGGCTGTTAAAACCGAGTACCATATAATAAATAAAATTAGATGCATGAAATTTTCAACATAACACCCTTAAAAATGACCATCATTATTTTTTAATTATATTAACATATAAAATAGAAATGGGTTCTATGAAAATATATTTAAAAATATAATTATCCTTCCTAATAATGAATAAATATGGCACCATTCAAACATATAAAAATTAAAATATATGTTAATAACAATATTGGATATTTCCATATATTTTAAATAAAAATTATGAAATTTCATTCAAAAAGGGAACATATCATTTTATTTTATTAAATTTTTAAATAAAAATTTCTTGATTATTTAGATAATAATATTGTTTACAAATATCCATTAATAATTATAAAAAAATTAAATTAAATTAATATTTATGGTGGAAGTAAAACCCATTTATTTTGTAAATGTAAAAATAAATAGCACTTTTGGACTTCTAGTAAAATCCAAATATACCCTTTTTGGAAAAACAACAAAATCCATTCCATTATTTTATGAATTTTATAGTTATTAATAAATGAATTAATAAATAAATTATTAATTAAAAATAATAATAGGAAAACAATTTAATGATCATGTATATTGACTAGAAAATATTTCTGGTCTAAAAGATAAATAATTAAACTTTTTCCAAATTAGTTTTTTAATGTCATATGGAATAGAGTGGGGAAAAAGAACACAAATCATGTAAAATGTAGAAATAATAAATAGGGAAATAAATGATCTTTGGTTCATAAAATTATTATCATATAATCTACCCCATTAGGAACCTTTCACATAAAAATCCCAAATTGAAATGAAATTGTACCATAACCTGTTCTCTGCATGGGTATCTATCGAATCAAAAGTCACAATGGTAATGAATTTGATTTGGATTTATTAATCCCAAAAAAATTATGAATTAATTTTATAACATTCATTCATATGTTTATAATTATAAAATAGACATATAAATCACGACACACGATATGAAAAATATAAATTGAAAATGATATTAAGACAAAGACATCCTTTTAATGATCATTAAATTTAATGTAATAATTAATAGATGATGTTAATAAGTGTAAATTTTTATGTCCAAATATATAATTATAGATCACACTATGAAACATTTATAGATCAATTCCCACATAATCATCTAATTTCTTGGTGGGATGTGTAACATCCTAATGAAAATAAAATTGAGTTAAGAGATCCCTTACTTCAAGTCCAAACTAGATAGGTATATCATTAAAATTCTATATAATAAAATTAAATTTATTAGAGACATGCTTAAGAGAAATATCCATGTTTATTCTCTTATCATTAAAAAAATTTCAATTTTTTCAATGATATATTAAATTACATAATTGGTTAACTCAATTTCATTTGGTTTGAGTATGTTCGATTCATAATTGTAAAAAGACATTGGTAGATTTATCATCGTCAAAGAAGTAATTATTCCATATTATAAATAGTAATAGTCATGAAATCATTGTAATTATTATAAATTAAATTAAATTTCAGTTTCACACATGGAATGTGGTTAGGAAAAACAAAATAATTCATCTCATGTGGTGGTAGTTAAAACATACATAAGAGTGATGTATTCCCATTGTATAAATTGTAAAATAACAAATATATAAGATTATATTTTAAAAATAAATATCATGTTATAAAAATTGACAACTTATATTAAATGAATCACCATGACCCAACATAAGAGCAATTATTACCAAAGAATGTGTCTTGATGTGGACACAGTAGTCCATACATGCACACAAATGATGTTTATGTTTCTTAATGGATGGAAGTGTAATAAGATAAATAATCTGTTATAATTAAAAAATATTAATTATCTTAGTTATATGATATATATACATTAAATTAATAATTACTACCATCCTTGAATGGGGGATTCAGAAAAAAAATTATGGTCATTCTTGACATGGTAGTATGCACATATTCATGAAAGGTGGTTTCGTTCCCCATTAGAATTATTTAAAGAAAAATTAAAGTTGTTCCATAATTTTAATAACATTTAAATATATATTATATGTTTATTTTTTAATATTATGATTTTTAAGATATAATTTATGTTGGTAAAAAATTAAATAAAATATAAGAACATGATTTATAGTTATACCCCTTATTTGGAATACCACATTCTCTTTACTCCTTAAGTATTTTAGGTTGGTATTTTGGTGGTTCTTGGACATAAATGATGTGGAGTGGGATTTTTTTAACTAGTTAGTATAGATATTGTATGAAATGAATTGATCTAGATGTTTTTGAAATATTGGAGGGGTGGTATCTATTTAAATGTGACACGAGGGGAACACATGGAATTAAATAAATAATAAAATTAATTTAAATTAATTTTCAACCTAATAAGGAATTAAATTGACATATTTAAATTATAGTTTTATTATAAATATAAATAATGTATCAAAATAAAATTTATATATATTTATGTTCTTTTTTAACTTTAATCCCTTAGTCTTAGCCCACATCAACCTTGTTGCTGATTATCATAATATCAAGTAATTATACTCTTTAGAGGTCAATAAAGGTACGATAATTAAAAAATTGATCCAAAAGTAGAAAATGTCTAATAATATAGAACATTTTCTTTTAATTGGGATAAATCTAAATTTTTATGAATTCTATATCATTTAATAATATATTATTAAAACTAATATTCCATCAAAGTCATTTTCATGATTATTCATGTTGTTCGACATTAAATACATCAATGTTAATATAGATTTAGAATATAAACATCAAAACAAAACTTATATGTTATATTTATATTAAAAATTATCTTATCACAATAAATCAACAAATTTTACTATGTTCAGTATTTCATTAACATTCCTTTTTGTTTGTATACCTATCAAATAATATTATAGATAGTGAAATCCAAAAACATGTGTTTTGGAATTTTCCATTTCATGAAATTATATATATGTATTTATCCAAGAAAAGTGGAAATTTTTTTATATTTTTGTATATTTTATGGGTTTAGTCTAATTATACTTATCTAATAAAATTTCATCAAGTGTATGAATGATGTTAGATAATTATTTCAATTTTTATCCATATTCTGCATATTTTTTCATTACCATGGTTAAATAATATCTACCAAGGGTTCTATTAATTATGAAAAAAACTGATGTTAACCTATATTCCAAATTTTTAAAGTATTATTAATAAACCCATTATACTCAATATAGAATTGTTTTCAGGTAAAACACATTAATAATTTTAAATAAGAATTTTTACCTAAAATAAGAACAAATTCAATTCAAAAACATCATTTTTATTATATTTAATAAAAATAAAATAATTATAAATTGAAATCAATTTATAAAACTTGTAAATTCATAAATACATGAATAAAAAATAGTGTTTTCTAAAAAATTAGTGTTCTCTAATATTCATAGAAAAATTAATAATTAGAAAAATTGAAATTTAGTCCAAATATAAGTTTCATATAATAATTTCAACAAATTAAATCTATTTAATAAAATAAAAAAAATTTAAATAAATTCTAAATTAATTATAATTTTCATGCCCAAAATATAATAAAATGTATTTTTTTAAGAATACATATTTATTAATTATAAAATTAATCTAATGATAATTGTGTACATATTTATTATGAATTATTCAAAATATTTCAATTATATTAAACATTATACATAAATTAGGTTTTTATTATTCTTTCCTACCAATACAATGGTTATGTTATAATGGTCATTTTTTAATTATAATATTTCATACTCAATAATTTTTTTTTTCATTTAATGTACTCAATCAAATATAGCCTTATTTAAAAATATTAAAGTATTCTATTCCCTGATCATCACTACATTTTTTCTTCTTAATTGCATATATGGATTGGTAATTCAAGGATTTTTTATTTGAACATCCCATAGTTGAAACCCATGTCATAAACATTTTTAATAAATATTCTTTTTGACAAATGATAAATGGGAAATATAAGGATCTTCTAAAATTACACATTATTATTTATATAAATAAGATAAACTTTGATTTAAGTGAAAATATGGGATTGGAGGATATAAATAATGTCTGCAAAATTATTGGGAGTGATTGAAAATGCATTCAATGGAATGAAAATTAACATAAAATCAGGAATTAATAATAGATAAATATGACTATAATTTCCTCATATGTGATCTTAAAAATGTTTAATTTTTTTTTATTAGGGATTCATTTATATTTATGAATAATAATATAAGAAAATATATTTAATTGATATAATTTAAATCCAAAAAACCCCATTTTATAGTTCGGTAGATTATTTTACATGTTTACACACTATCAAATCCCATATTCAAATCATTGAGTATCCATGATAAAACATTGGTATTATAGTATTAATGGATAACTCAACTTCTATTGAGTGGCGGGGAATTAGTAGTACCCCAGTTTTATAAATTATTTACATTTTTAATTAATCCTTTTGAAATTCTTAATTTTATAAATCCATGCAATGATTTTACATAGAAACACTTTCATGTGACAAAATAAAAAAATGAATGTCACATTATTTAAAAGGTTTTTTTAAACCAAAGATCATAATATTAAATTATTCACCCCCTAGTTTAAAATTCTTCATTATACCCAAAACTGAATAACACTGGTTAGAAATTCTATCCACAATATCTTCTCCATTTTTTTAGACACAAAAAACTAAAAAATTATATGATGGTGTTGTCTCTTTAATAATAGGAATCAACTAGCTAGTTAAACACCAAAACTATTAAATTCTTCTTCTAAGTTGATCTTCAGATAATATTCACTACAACATATCCATTTTAGGACTTAAGACTACTTCTAGTTTTGGTATAATCTGGGTTTTCCTCAAAGATTGAATACTCAGAAGAAAAAGATTATTCTTTAAAAAAAAATCCCAACATAAAAATATTTCTATATTAAATTGATACATTTATCTGTATTATCCTATTATTAATGGAAAATAGATTATATATCTCTCAAGTATTCTCCAATTATCAAAACACCTTTGATACAAGAATAAATTATGGATGATCTCTATCAGAGAATCCATACCAAAAACTATATAAACTCACATTTTTGACATAAAATTTATATATTTATACAATAAATAATTAGTAACAATTATTGCGTCAGGTTATTATAAATATTTCTAGCCTATATTATCTCTAATTGTTTTCATACTTCTATCACTTTTTTATTACACTGAAGGAAACAAATGTTTTGACCACTCAATAATATCTAAAATTTCATTGAGGAACAACTGCAATGAACAATCTCAGATCATCGTATGCTTTTTTTAGTGCTATATTTAAAAATATATGATATATAGAATATATTAATTCTATATTTTACAATAGTTTTATGAAATTGTCACACCATGAATAAATTTTTCTATGTAACAAAAAATTGGTAGATGTGGCCCCTATAAAAATTGAATACAAGCTTATGATCTAAAAATAAATACATAATAAAATTAAATAAGTGTATAAATTATCTTGGTGGTTTTATTCGATGAATTTATATGTCTCTCCTCCCTAAAAATAACTATGGGAAACATTTATTATGTAGAAAAATGGCCACCTGAATTTTCCCTTTATAATTTATCTATGTTTCCCATTTATGGGAATAGATATGTAAACTCTCACAACTCACAATTGTATATTTTGATTACAAGGGATCGTTAAAAATACTTACATTACATGGGATTTATGTCTTATCCTAAGGAACTTCATTTTGCGATGAATTTATTAATATCACATGTAATAATTTCGCATTCATGGCTCATTTAATACATGATTATTCATTGTCTAGTTTCAATGTATATATATTCAAATGAAAATACTTCTATATTTCATGTTAAACATATATTTTCATTAAAACAGAGATTTGAATTCATCCAAAGGATTTATTTTACAAGGAGATATCACAGGTCCTTATATCTTATTCATTTAAGGGAATTCATGAATATAACAAGAAAAAAATCATTAGTCATCATCTTGATCTCCGGAATTCAACATTTCCTATATATAATGCATATAAGGTTTGGTTTATTATGAGGATGAATTATACTAAAATCATGAATACAGAATCCTATGCATAGATGTTATTGTTAGAATACAAATCACATTGGTCAAAAAATATCATCAAATAGATTATCCGAAAGATGAAATATGTATTCCATTAAATAGAGGTGAAGAGTTCATGATCTCACCATGTCCCACATTGGAACTTAATTCAGTTGAGGAATGGTTAATATTACAACCCTTTTTTTTGATTCTTGATATGATTTTTGGATTTAGACCCTGCAACACTATACATTCAACTATGATTCTTGGATTTTTTCTACACATAATAACACACATGTGTGCTTTGATTCATGCTTCAATGGGTTTATTGGGGCCACCTATTCTCAAATTTCTATATTTAGGGGTTATTCCTATTGGTGATTTTCCAGGGGGCCCTATAATTCTCGGATGCATGGTTAAGACTTCCTCCCGTAAAATCATGGTTGGGCTAGCCTACCCGGATTACTTGAAAAGAATTTGTTTTTCATCAACAATTATAAAGTAATTGAAATCTGCATTATATGTTCATAAAAATTATCAACATAATTTTTCAAACCAATTTTCCCATTATTTATGATGCAACTAAATTCATTTTTCAGGATCATAAAAATAATTACTCTTATAAATAGGGTTTGTAACCCACAAAAGAATTCAAAAACATGAACCTCAGAAGTCACATCTACCTACTCTGGACCACCATCCGACATAATCGCATGCCACTATTTCACATCCATATAGGCCTAATGTGTCTCTATTCCCACAATGACTCATGTATCCATGAGTTGTGGATAATTATCCTATAGTTTCAAACAAGAACACCTTATCCGTTATGAAAGTGAAATCATTATTAATGATAGTCTTATTCTTTTATTTTTTTAATGTGACATCTTTACCCTAACCATCACATCACATTAACATTAGACATTTTTTCAATAGTTGTCAGATTTTTTATAGATAATATTTTAAGAATGATATCCAATTTCAATAAATTAAACTATAATAGTTCCATAACAATCACTATTTATTCTTAACTCACCAAAAACAAAATTATACATAAGTTAAAAAAATGAAATAGAATGTCCCTAAACCCCCTAGTGTGTTTCTTATCAATATTCCAATAAATCATAAAATTTAATGTGTTATCTCAATTCTTTATGAGGTCTCAAATATTCCCACCCCCATTATTTAGAATAAAATAAAATGGCTATATAAGGGGGTTTCACATATCTTTTTCTAAAAATATTATATCATTAAAACATATAAGAGAGGGAATATATCATAGGGGAATCTTATCAAATCACATGTAGTTTATAAGTTATCATGGGATAATCCAATGTAGAAAATTAATGATATATAACTATAATTTTATAGTATATCAATAAAATACTTTGATTTTGGAACCATGATCATAAATTACCAATTATCGTTTAAGGGGTTACCAATTATCAGGATTTTTCAATGAAATGATTAATTCTACAAAAAAACTCAATAAACACGTCAAAAAGGTCATGTGATAATAAATAACTCTTATTTTGTCCAATATTTTCATAAACCATGATCTTTCCATTAATTTACATGATAAATAAAATTAAAATTTTTTGATGAGTCTATTATTGGAATAAGACATCTAATTAGTTTGAAATCTATCCATATTTTCTAGATTCAGTGGAAATTTTTAAAATAATATAATATTATTAGGGTTTCACCCCATTAAGGGATGTTGTCATTTAATTAATTTTGGTGAAATTTAGTAGAATATATATATTATACACAATTTATGTTGTATAGATTTGATATCATTAAACCCCCCACAATTACCTAGATATTATCTCAATACACATAAACCTGTATGGAATAAAGAGGGACCACATTGTTTTTATTAAATAACATTTATAATTAGAGTTTCCTCCTAGTATAAACTCTTATTTTCTACTAATATCAGTAATATAGATGTCCATTGGTTCATTGTGTTTAGATTAGTTTTATCTATTTAATTATATTCTATCTATCTATTAACTTCTACTTTTTGGAATATAGTTTTCGACCTCGAATTCCTATATCATGAAATTTATAATTATGGACAACTTCTCGTCAAATTTCTCATCATTTTATAAGATCACAACATTTTATTTAGCTTCAAAAATTTTATAATCTTCATTTGGATGTTTATAAATTTCAAATTGTTTAGTAATAAAACAAAGAGATCATTCATTACAATTTATATACTATAAAAATCATTGCATGATTTTTCACTTGTTCCCTGTCATAATATCTACCAATTCACATAATTGGGAACTAACACTTACATTTGTATCATGAATTAATCTTCTTTGTAAATGTATAAACATAATATCCCATATAATTATTCCTAAATATGAATGTTTTTTAACTATAGATAGATGTAAAAGAGGTCATCTCATTGTTTTCTATCTATAATTTTCTCCACAGATACCCATTGAAAGTACCCCATGATTCATGATCATTTATTGGTAAATTAATATTTATCAAAAAAATATATTCTATATGACTATTATTAACAAATTTCAAATAAAAACCTTGTGAAATCAGTCTCCCATATTGATTCTAGATGAATCTAGACATGTGTTTTTGTTTTCTTCTTAAAAAAATTAACATCACATTTTTTGTGGTATTATGGCCTCCTATAATGTTCATCTATTCCCATTATGTGAAATTTCTCCACTCACTATTCGTTTCCCACATAATCACAATTTTATTTTACCCATTATCACTATTGAAAAATATAGATATTTTAAAATGTTTATATATACATTTTGATTCCTTCTCTATATCAATATAAGTTAATCCCGAGACCCAAAAATTTTTATTTAAACATTTATTGTCCATATTCAACTACAGTTGAATAATGAAATATATGTCTTTCTTATCAAACAATTATTTTTCTCATTAATCCATGTTCGTTTCACGATAATATATAATATTTTATTGTGTAGTAATATTCAATATTTATGTCTTGATATCATAAACAAAAGATGATTAATTTTGTGTTATCCCCTACTTTTCTACTTCCATAATAACTACTTTTTCTTCTAATTATTTTCTTTAGTTAATTTTGTGGTCTCATTAATGAAAACAATTTATTCTTTCTAGAGGTATTTAGTTCATGCCATGAGTAATTCTAATTATCATTTTAACTCCCATTATGGCCTTGTTTTTTCTTCTCCATCATTACTAATAATTTTTCAAGAAATTCCATTTATTTATATATTTTTTAGAAAGATAATAAAATGGGATATTAATTTATTAAAAATAAAGGATACTTAGCTCTGAAATAGGTAATTATACATTTTTATGATGAAAATTTGGAAACATGTCACCTGGGATGTTTCTATATAATATATGCCCCTCATTAGAAACGCCTATTTTTGGATGACAATCAGAGAGGTAGTTGGATTCTAGATAAATATTAGTTATGATGTTTGTCATTGAAGTAATATTTTCCATGATTTTTTCCATTTTTCATTCATTTTCAATAATAGATGAGTAATTCTTATTCAAATGGCTTACACAATTATAGTGGAGTCACACTAAAACCATATGATATGCACTTGTCTTTGTCATGAATATTCATCCTCTTCGATAAAACAAATTACTTCGACTTCAAGGGATGAGAGGTGATCAAAAGGGCCATAGTGGCATTCTATAATTACACTGTAATAGTCTCCAAAGATGGAAACATATCCTAATAGACCCAGGTATCCCCTCGAAGGACCATCAATGTTGCATTTCAAAAATCCATAGATGGGGGAAACCAAAATAATTCTATGGTACAAGGGGGTTTAGGATAATTAATTTGAAGACACGACCACCAAAAGACAATGATACCACTAATTGAGCTATTACAAAATTTATAATGTAGGGAATTTTCATTCAGAGTCCTTATAATAACTATAGCAAGTACAAACTTGGAGTTGAATTTGAACTTAGAATGAATGGAATTATTTCAGATTTTATATATGGCGTGAAACATTTCTGTATAAGACACATTGAATAGAATGTCAATCTATTTGGAAAATCATAATTTCAAAATAATTTCTTATAAATACTGTTGAATGTCTTTTGGAGGAGGATGAATCTCAGAAATATCATTTATGGACTTTCATTGTGATGAAATAGTTTAGAAACATAAGAATACATGATTCAAATGTTCATTATGATGGTGGAAAATAATTCATTTTGAGAATAGGGATCTGCAATCTTGTATAAGGTTCTCATCCACAGGTACATTGTCAAGAAATAAAATCAATAGTAGGGTGAACCGTGAAGGATTCATCCACATATTATTGATGCTAACTATCTAATTACATTCTCCATGAAGAATAATTCTTACAAAAGTCATGGAGTTGAGATATCTATTTAGAAACTGATCCCATATAAGCATCTGACCCTAGTTGATAAAATACGGTTTTTTAACAGTTTCAACATTTTCATCAGGCATCATGTCTTGATTGTCTAATTGGTCATTGATTTAGATATTATTGTAAATCACAGAATCTTATGAGCTAACATAATTGATTAGAATCATTCATTATATATGTATAAAAATCAATCTCATTAGATAAATAAAACATTATGATGAAAATTTATTGATATTTCTGATTATATTACAATTTGTTATTAAATTTATTCTTTTTCTTCTTACAATAATTTTTATAATATCTATTGTCATGTGATTCTAATTATGATTCAATTTTATGAAAATTATTCATTAAATATGTTCTGGACAAACAATAAGAGATACAATAGTTAAATTATTTTAAGGGAATCTCCCTTGTTAATTTTCACTTTCCATTTTTTAACTCATCTAATATATAATAATAAACCACATTGAAGTCATCTTCATACCCATTACATTCTATATTTTTATATTTTCCCACCTCCTTTTCAAAAATATATCCATTTTACAAATTTTAAAAATCAAATTTAATGATTAATTTTATCTTGAAAGCTACTTTTTTTCATCGCATTGGTTGTGGACGTTTTTTGGTTCATCAAGTGAAGAAATATTCGTTTTATTCTACTATTATGAGACTTGAATCAAAAAAATCAATTTAATTTGACTTAAATATTTCTAAAATGATCGATTCATTTTATATCTCACTGTATATTTGAATGTTTCTAACTATCTCATTCACTGTACTGGAAAAATCAAAAATAGATTCTTCATCAACAGTTTTTTTTTTGTTCTAAAGAATACACTTATAGACCTATATTTTGGATTCTTTTACATTTTTATTTCTTTCATAGATACTTATTAGTTTTTTTCTGATCATATTGGTATATTGGGTTCCCCTAAAAATTATGTAGACCTTCTCTAATCGATCCGTCAATTTCTCATTTTTTGAGTTTCTATATACCTCTATATTTATCTTATAAATTTTTTTATATTAACAATATCAACAACATGTCCCATCGATTTTTCAATATAGAAGTGGGGTTTAGTACCCGAAATACATTTTAAATACCTGGGTTTTTGGACTATGAAAACCAATGATAGTTCACATATGCACCTTCGAGTGCTCAGACTAGTCCCTATGGGTGTAGTTTGACCTATTATACTCACAATTCCTCCTATAGAAAATATTCCTCCTTACACCTAGACGTATAGATAGTTATTTCTCCCATATGTGGTGGACAAATTATCGATGAAAATAATAGTCGAGCCAACCTAACATATTGGCTTCAAACCCAAATGTTTATTATTAAACTCTGATAAAAATGGTGGTTTAAATCTAAAACATCAATTCTAAAAAACTCATGAATTTTTTTTTTCAAACCAACATTCTCATTATTTCACATGAAAAAAATTACTTATTTCTTGGTCTTTAGTAGAATTTATCTTAGTCAAGGGGTTCATCACTAGAAACACTCGACAGAAACATGGGATTATGATTTTCTCATACCTACAGTAGTCCACCTTCCAACATCTATATGTACATCCACAATCACATCCAAGTGTCCCAATGCATTTCTGCAAAAACTATTCCACTTAAATCAATGCGATCATTACCATGATATATCCCATTCATGGTTTATAACTATTCTAAAAAAATAAAGTTCAATCTATCCTAGTTGTTAGGCTTAGATGGGCATATTATTTTCATAAACTCTCATATGAAAACATTTTGTTATATTCTCCTTCAGTTTCAAACCCTAAATCACTATTTTTATGCCATTAATTTAATTTTCAATTGAATTATTATTATAAATTTTTTAATGTTTCATAAATATAATGATAAACACAATTCGTTGGAAATTTAGGCTAGTTAATAAATATTAACATTTAATATGGAGAAAATGTCCAGTCCTAAAATAAAAGGTCATTAAATGAATCCATTAAAATTATCCATGAATAAAAACATTATCAAAACTCAAAAAATACATATGGACACATCATTGATAATAAATGAAAAACTTATTTCCAATACAATTATCAAAAACAAAAAAAATTAAAAAGATAATAATATATAGACAATGGTAAAATGATAATCCACATTTATTTAATAAAGAAAAAATGGTTAGAACAATGTATGATAATTCAAAAAATGAAACAAAATAAAGAAATAATACATTTTATTCCAACATTTCCACAATAACAATAAATCATAAACATAGATCATTCCATAAATATTTATCATAATAACTTTATTAAGCTAAAAAAACTAAATATTAATTATTATTTTAGGCTTAATGTTTATCTAATTCCTTTCAACATACCTAAAAAATATAATAGAATTATTCCAAATTAATCCATCACATTAAACCAAAGGGATAGATTTTCCTCATCTTAATAACCATCTTACAAAATATCCTTAATACCATTAAATTACCATCACATATTGCCTCAATAGGGGTGTATTTAAATATAAATATATGATCAATATTAAAAATCAAATTACATTATGGTATCTATAACAATTAGTTTATCCTCATAGAAACACATACTAATATCCTTAAATATCTAAAACCTCTAATGATACAACCTATAACATTCCAAAACCATTCTTTGAAAAAAATTATAATCCTTATATTTTTGTATTTGGTTCCAACAAATTTCAACCAACATTAACAATTGGATATATTACAAAATAAAAATTAAATATTGGTTCAACTGTATAACAAATATCCCTTTAGTTTTTTTGTTTTACATATTTGGTAAAAATATTCACATAACACTAGATGTGTAATTAGGTGAGAATTAATTTCTATTATAACCATAAATTCTAATTCTATATTATGTACTTAAAATCTAACAAATTAAATAATTATAAAAAAAATATTAATTTATTTATTTCTTTATAACATAGGGAAAATATACATAAATTGGGTGAGCTCAAATTCCCATTAATCGTAAATATTGGAAATAACAATTGAATATATCTAGTGATCACAAGATTAGTATAAGGGTATAATGACATATTCCATGTGAATGGGAATAACATAGTTTAATTAATACCCATAAAAACTAGAATCATAATTCTAGATTTAGGGAAAATAAAATCTGACAAATATTTGAGTCAGATTATTAATCAATTACAAGACATGTGAATGAAATACTTATTCAAAGGAAACATTAATACCCATTTTAAACATTAATTAATAGTGTAGGTGTGTAAAAACATCAAAAAATTAACATGATATCTCTAAAATATGATAATTTTAGCATCTCTTATTATTTATTTACAATAGTTTACTTCATTTTCAATTTGGAGTAACTTAAAATAATTTCACTCTATCCCTTTACCAAAAACATTAGATGGTTATATCAAGTCCACTAATAGTTTGTTTGTATTGAAAAAACCTAATCATGGTATATAATATTCTGCAGCATAAATGATATATAAAAAACCCTTTAATAAACAATATATATAACCATGTATCATTAAATGAACAAAACATTTAAAATAGTCAAATTATAAATATAACACCCTTAAAAACAATAATTATCCCTTTCATATTGATTAATCCAAAGAAGAAAAAACATTCATGATAGTAACAATAAGAAAATCCCGTGAAATATCAAGAGATAAAAATTATGGTATTATTTGAACATGTGCCATTAGAGTGTAATAATACAATAAAATATATTTCCTATTTTTCAAAAAAAATTAAGAACATTTTTTTAAAATATGAAAAATATCATTTTTATTTATTAAAATTTTATATAACAATTAAATGAATATATATAATAATATTTCATTCCAAATTACCCAATAAAAATATAATGTAAACATCGATTAAAAACATTTATGATGGTTCGAAAATCCATTACTTTCATAAATATTAAAATGAATAACCCTTTCACTTTTCTAGTTAAAATAGAAAAGAACCTTTTTAAAAAATTACCAATTGATTCCATTTGAAAAATTGCAAACAATTAAAAATAATAATTAAATAATTTTAATAATCATTCCATTATACTAAAAAATTCATTAAAGAATTACAATGATCATAGATGAGGAAGAGAATGGATTACATAGAAAAAATAAAGAATCGATTGAGTGTTCCATGTAAACATTATTTTTACCATCATAAGATCCGAATAAGAAATTAAATAAAATAATGTAAAACTTATAAATAACAATAAGAGATGAATATATTTTTTTCCTTAAAAATATAGATTATATAATTACCAAATAGAAACAATGAACAAAAACAACCCCAAAAATAAATGAGATTGTACCATATTTCATTTAACGCTTTATTATATTTCTAATAAAATGAAATGAAATAAAGAATATGATATGTATATATATATATATATATATTTCATTAATAACATGAATTATTAGTTCACAGTTAATTTATTGTTCAATAAATATACCATAAATATGAATCATGGTGCATAAGATAAAAAATTGTGAAGAAAATGAGATTGAGACAAACCAAACCCATAAACCATCATAACATTTGAAGTGATAGTTATAACATAAATACATTATATGAATATATGTAAAAAATATAAAAAACTCTAAATATATGTTAAATAAATTTAGTGATCAAATCATACATATTAATTTAATAACAAATTTAATGATGAAGTGTTATATTACAATGAATGGAAACTGGTTTATGAAACCCCTAACATCGAGTACACAATTTCTATTTATTCCATATAAATACTATATAATATACATATAGAAATTCATTAATATTTGAAATAAACATTCCATATTTATTTCATTATCCTTAAAATATTTATTTTAGTTTTTCAAAAACATTTTTAATTACTCAATTAATTAATTAACATCGATTGTTTTGAGGACATTCCATTCATAATTGAAAAATAAAATTCTTAGATTTAAAACGATAAAACAAAATATTATTGAATAATATAAAAAATTATAAATAGGAAATATTTATCATTTTTATAGATCAACATAAAATTTTGTTTTACCAACAATACCCGGCCATGGAAACCAATATACATCGGGTCAGTAGGAAATAGACCTCACATACACTAGGGAGATTTTTTTTTATTCCATTGCAAGAAAAATAATGAGGAAAAATACTAAAAAAATTAGGAATCATAATAATGTTATAAAAATAAATTAAATTCATTAAATAAATCCACATGATCAACCATGATAGGAAAAATTGAAATTAAAAATATGGCGTGACATGGTGAGGGTAGTCCATACGCATTTCGAAACAGTGATTCCATTTACTAATTAATGTAAGGGTAAAAAATATATATGATTTATTAAAATTATATAAATCTAATTATTTCATGAATAACATTTTTATACATTTAATCCATAATTATTACTAGTAATTAATGGTGGTACCGGAAATGTACTTACATTAATTAAGAAGGAGCTCTTTCCTACAAATACACATATGATTAAATTCATTCCCATTTAATTGTAATGGAAATGAATATAGGGTGTGATAGAAAAATAATAACATATTTATAATTTCATTATAATTTTTTTTATTATATTATAATGGATATGATATAATTGATTGATTTAGAGAATGAAATAAAATACAAGAACTTGATTTTGAGTTTTCCGTCCACATTTTATGACAACATTTAATTACACCTGATGTCTTATAGATTGGACTTTTAGTGATACCAAAACTTATAAGATGTGGGGATGAATGTCTAGAATCTATTTGGACATACAATTTTAATATAAATTGTGAATGAAGTTTTAGTAGAATAGGATTGGTGGTGTCCTTTTATAATTGACGAATAGGGGCCCCCCAGAATTACACAAAGTGTTAAATTAATATAAACTAATATTCCAGATAGGGAGGAAATATATATATATATATTTATTTATTTATTTATTTATTTTAAATATAATATTATTATGATTAAAAATAATCCCATACAATAAAACATAGACTTGTTTCAAGGTTTTTATAAAAAATATCACGTATTTATAACCCTAATTGGCCCTTTTGATGATTAATAAAATATCAAGGTGTCTTATTCTTTAGGTGTAAAGTATGATACTATAAGATGAAAATTGAACCATTTATATTAAATTATAGATATTATCTACATTATCCCCCTAAATTGAAAAAAATTAATATTATAATGAAATATTAGTCATTTAAATAATATTATTTAAGAAAAAATACCATAAAAGTTGTTTTCTAGATTATTCACATTGTTAGACACTAAATGGCTCAAAATTGTAATTAAATTCGAAGATAAATCTATATTAAATATTGAATATTTTATATATATCTAATAATTTCATGGAAGACACTAATTCTTCCAAATATTAATTTTTAAAAAAATTTAATATCATTTCTTTTATTTTCATATTAGTTGAAAAAAGAATTTCATCTGTGATTCCTAACCATTTATGTTTATAATTTCAACATGAATAATTAAGAATAAATTAACATGAAAAAAATTATTCATATTAAATATATATTTTAATTACCATTCTTAAAATATTTTTATCTCTATAAAATATTGTTAATTATATTTAAAATAATAACTATAAATTTGTTAAATATTATTTTAATTTAAACTATATACGGAACATTATGAATTAAAAGTGGAACAAAAATGTAATAATTTCAATTATTAAATTTATTTTCAAACTAAACTAATCCAGAAAAATATATTCATCATTATGCATGATTTGGAGTACTTATTTCATAGTTTAACCTTGTTATACATTTTCTACACTTACCAAGGTGAATTGTTTTACCAAATTTGCAAGTCATTATGAACCAGAAATATGTTTATTTATTTAGCACATTTTTACATTATAATTATAAATACTGAATCCATTTTAACAAATTTTATTCTTATAAGTTTCATAAATTAAATTCTTATTAGAAATTCAAAACATGATGAATAATAGTTATCGAGAATGTTGCATTTTTATACATATATATTTTTTTAAAAATTATTAATATTGTTTTTTAAAATGAAAATAATTGGATAATATATTATAAAAAGTTGTTATTAATTTTTAAATTTAAATAAATTTTAAAAACAATCCTTTATAAATACTGGAATGGAAAATACATTTTTCTTTAAAATAATTATTTTCACAATTAATTGAGAAATTAATCTTTTTAGAAAAATAAAAAAACATTCTATCATAATTATAATTATGATATATAAATTTAAATTTTTTTCATGAAATAAAATTTTCAAATAATCCTAAAATTAATTATATTTATTTAGAATGAATTTCAATATACCAATTTTGAAAAAAAAATATTTTTGAAATAACAAAAAACTCTTGAAAATTTATTAATTATTTTATATATGTCAATTTAAAAAATATAAATATATAATAAATTTATATTTTTATAATATGGATAATCTTATAAATACTATCAAATTAAAAATATTGGTTTTATTGGTCTTATTTAAATAACTGTATTTCAAAGTTGTTAAATCTCAGTGTTGTTTTTCATAAACAATATTAAAAATTTAATCTTTTTAAATATAAGGATATATAAAAAAGGTTATAAAAATATAATACTTATTTATTACTAAAAGGTTTATTATGATTTGATACTAGATACACAATAAACTCAACATTAAAAAACCCCTCAGATATTTCTAAAACATGATACCATTTTAATGTATAATAGATAATATTCATCTTCATAACCGAGGGAATAAAAACATAAGAGAGGGGAGTGAATAGATTCCTAGTGGGGGTAAACATAATATATACCATTTGAAGAGAAAAGTGAAAATAATAAGGATATTTTGGGCATGATACTATTATCAATGTACATGAAAAAAACATTAGATAATCATTCCCAATAAAGCATAGATAGAAATTAATTAAATATGGAATAATTAAATCGGTATAATATATTTCAGGAATAGTGAGACAGTGTAATAAGGAATATGTAATAAAGATCCATGAACAAAAAATATCAAAATAAAATTTTTCATAAGTATAATCATGGAAAACCATTCATTATATTGTGGTCCACTGCCAACAACATCACATAATGGATATATTATTGTAATTGACTTAGTTTGGTTCCCAATCTGTTAGATGTTTGATCGTCAAATATAAATCATTACCCAATTAATTATAGGTTTGTCAAATTATGGGGTTACCCATAATATAGCACAAAAATTGCCTTTTTGGTTTGGGTTTACACCCTAATACCAATTACTCAAAGGGATATAATGAATTCCCATTTAATTATAGGGATATATAATTGTAGGACTTCCCATCATATAATAAAAACACATACACATGTGTTTCACATGAAAAATATATCATTATTGATTTCATTATATATTTTTAAAACTATTTTTATTTAAAAGGTTGGGGCCAAAGCCTTATTTTTATTATTAAATCAAAGCAAAGTCCTCTTTTAACTGGGTAGAGGGAAACCCATTACATAGCCCGAAGGCCCAGTGGGCTTGTAGCCCATTACATAGACCGTAGGCCCAAATTCTAAGGCCAATTCACATTCTATGAATAGTAACCTGTTGCTACAGTACCGCACAGTATCGCCGCCGCTACAGTGCCCTGCCACCGCTACAGTGACCTGCCGCTGCTCCAGTGCCCGCTGATGAACAGTGCCGCCACTACTACAGTACCTCTACAGTACTGCTACAGTACCTTCGCCCCATGGGTTTTGAACCCCCATTTTCCATGTAGTATTACAGGGTGCTTACCACTAAGCCAAAGCCCAACTACAAACGTGTTGTATGGGTAACGAGGTATAGGGCTGGCCTGCCCACCTACGCGCCGCACGCCCCCAGCTAGGCCCAAGGTGGCCAACCCCTGGGCTTGGGCCAGTTCCCACGGAGTCGAGGGGACGAGAGGTTCACTAACAAATGTTGTGAATTGCCTTTGTGAGGACTCGAACCTGGAACCTCAGCGACGGGTCGCCACTGCCTTGAACCAACTCACCCAGCCCCCACGGGCCAATATTTTTTAAACTATTAAAATAATTGGGATTCAATAAAACATCCATAATATGTTATTATTAGCCATCCCACAAAATATGGGGGATGGTATATGTAAATAATATTCCTGGTGAACCTTAAATGTATAATGAAATTGATGAAAAACATTAATAATAGAATGAACATTTACATTGATATAGATGTGTAAATACACTTTAAATTTTAAAAAAATTATTCAAAAATAATATTATTTTATAAAAATAAATGATTATTAGATTATTTACAATAAACATAAAATAGGAAGAAGGAGATTCATAATGAAAATCAACTAAGATGATATAAAAATGTGTTACACTAAATAAAGAAGGTATAAATTTGTTAAAATTACCCTAAAAAAATTGATAAAAAATTTCGTTTAAAAATATACTATTGTTCATTAAAAAATATATTATGATATCATATATGTCGATATAGGTCATATATGAAATAAATAATGAATTTTGACCTAGAGGAGACATATTATTGAATGACAATATTATGTAAGGTTAGTTTATCGTAAAAGTATTACATTGAGAAAAATATGAAAATTCTGAGTTTTTAATTTCTATAATTACATGTAAAAAATATAATAATATAGATGAAAATAAGATATATGTATTTGATGGATAATTTTTATTATAGTTTAAGGCCTTATGATATATTTCTCTTCAAATAAATATCCTTGATTTCATTCTTCACACACAAAATTGTGTTTCATATAACCAAAATAGTATATTATAATATTAAAATTATATCATTTTTTGAATCATCATTTCAATATTAACATTTTTCAAATATTTGGAATTATTCTATAGAGGTTTATTTGTTAGTGATTAGTTAAAATAAAAATTTTGGAGAACTGTAATTTCATTTAATTAAATTAATAAATTGTAATAATTAAATTTTTTATTGAATTTTTTATTAATGTTATATATTATAAATTGAATTTAAATTTATTTTATATTGTTATATATTTTTAAAATAAGATTATTTTTTGGCTTAAAGAAATCTTTATATCATTAACCATTTTTCATCACATTTTATAGGATTAATTTTAAATTATTATATAAAACATATAAAAATAGATTGAGATATAATTATTCCATATTTGTAATCATGATTATTTAATTTGTTTTAATAATTCCATTTTTAGTCATTATAAATAGTAACTATTGTTAAATTTAACACCTATATTAAGGGTATATCATGTAATAAAGGTCAAAAATAATTTAACAAGGCCTTAAAAAGATATCCAGTTGTTGAATTTATTTAACTTAATTAGCATATTATGATAATAATCATAAAAATTTATGAAATATGATATTTAACTATTTATCTTTTATTTTAACATTAAAAATATTGTATTAATAGAAGAAGTCAAAAATATCACATTCTTTATTATAATATATATAATTTTTTGAGATAGGGATAAAAAAATATATTTTTTTGTTAATGATTATATTCAATACTGTTTAATTTTTTATCAAGGTAATTTTATTTTATTTTTTAGTAAGTGAATAATTCCATTAAATTCTTAAAAAATGTTGACGTTGTATATTTTCAAATAATAGAAAAATAAAATTAATAATTCTAAAAATATAAAAGCTATTAATATTTAGATGAATTTTTCCATTAATTTATATATATATATAAAGAAAACTATTTATGTTCTAAAATAATATGTTTGAATTTAATCTTTTTATTGATGTTCTTAAACTCAAATTTAATGAATAGAATCAAAAACGACATTAATGATAATTTATTGAAATCATATTTTTTAAAAAATTTCATAAAAATAATAAAAAATTGTTTAATGGGGTTTTTCATATGATATTGCTGAAAATTTCATAACTTAATCATTTTTCTTCTAGTTTTCTTTTAATGGTAATTTTATTGGCTTCTATAGTTTATATAACTTTCGTATTGTAATATGTGTCAGAAGGGCATAATAGCGGGTTAAAACAAATAGGTGGCTATTTAAAAATCACATTAAATTGTCATATTTTGATTATATTATAGGATTTACAAACATATTCATCTTATACTATAACAATATCAATTTGGATTCATATTGACAAAAAACAAATTACATTAATTTAATATTTTATTAAATACCTAGATTACCACTCCCCTAAAAGATAAAAGAACACCCCTTATCGCTTTTAATTAAAATAATTCAAGAATCCTAGATCAACAATAACCTACCCAATTATATTCCCATAATCCATAAAAAGATTTAATATTTGATGGCCATCCTAAATTACCAACCCTATAGTCCCTAAGAGGAGATCTTATTGAGGTTCCTCTAAGGGAAGGTAATTGATTTAAATAAACTCGTTCATTTTTACACTTCCATTTACCACCATATATTATTTCAAAAAAAAAATAAAATATAAAAAAAATATTTAATATATATATATTGAATTTTTTCTATGGGATAATATTTATCGATCTCTTTCTCTATTAAATATCAAATAGTACCATTCCTCGTGTATACATCTTACTTTAATTATACGAACCGATGTAATTTTTTTTTTACATCACCACAACACATGGATAGAAATAGTGATGCATGTAATAAATATAAATGATATTTATGGAATAATTATCATTATATAATTATAATATCATATATATCTTCTTAATTTTTAGATTATTGTAAGATGATGACATTACATATACGTATGTCTGGACTACCACCTCTAAGAAGCGATGTGATATGTTATTCATTTACACTATACATGGATGGTAAAAATAACTAATTTAATGAATATATATGATATTTGTGATATAATATTTATTCAGTAAAGGTTATTTATTATTTTAACTTTATTATTGCACCCAATGAATAGTGAAAACAATGTTCATTCGTATGTACGGCCTACAATCTCTATGAATAGTGTAATTAATTTTTATATATCTATATATTATGGATGAATCAATATATATATATGTTGGTTATATATGATATTTATATCATAAATATAATTCAACAGAACACAAAACCTAGAAAAAGAGACCTGGACTGGGACAATTTTTTCGATGAAGGAATATTTTTTTCACTTTGAAAAATTCTTTATAAAAATCAAAATACAATTTATTAAAATAATATCAATTTATAACATTTATAATTTCCATTTTAATATTAACATTTTTATTGGATTGTTTTTTACTAGAAAGAGAATAATTTAACTTCAGATAAATAATACTTATGACATGAACATGTACATTGTACATTGGATGGATAGATATAACGTTTAGTTGAAATAGACTTATAAAGTCTTGGGGATAATGTATACATTGTCCATAAAATGAATTTTTACTAAATATATTGGATTAAATTTTTTGTATAGTGTGATAAATTCTTTCAAGATGAAATCATTTAATACCATCTATATAGATATCCTTTATACATTCAATTAGATGAAAATATTTCAGTCTGATGAATTGAATCTATAACTATTTAATGGATTATTTTTAAGATGAGCATAAAATATAGAAGTTTTACTGATACATTATATATAATATTGATTTTTACTAATATTTTTCTAACCACCTCTAGTATTTATTGAATATGACCCTTCGTATTGGTATTATAAATAAATTATTATTAAATGGGGTTGTTTTTTAAATATATGATGATAAAAATTTATAGTGAAGCTTTTGTAGAGAATTATTACATGAAAAGAACATAATTGTAACTTCTAAATGACATTTTCTTAATGAATTTATTGTGACATTTACATTTGTATTCTATAAGAAAACATTTGTCTTGGAATTACCTATTTTCCCTCTAATGTGATCGAGGGATTCCATTTTGAAATTTTTTTTTTTTTTCTGATCTTCAGATCAAGGCAATCATATCCATGGAATTAATGGTTTTACCTATCATTCTATCAATGGATTTTTAGTAATGAATTTAAAACTACAAGGTAGGGTTTATACTATTGATACCTTGAGTATAGTTAATATATCTTTAAAACATAAGAATAATATGCCTTCCTTCTTAAAAGAATTCATATGTGTTTTTTTCCTACTCTTCTAAGATTGTTATTGATTTTTTTATAAGTTTATATTCATCTAGGTATTTAATAAAAAAATATAATGTATTGTAAAATTTTATTATAGTATTTATAATGTTTTAGTTATGAAAAATATTCTTATAATCATTCATTAATGATGTTTTATAATGTTTTATGTTTTATTTTATAAACTAAAATTCACCTCCCCTCAATCCAATTCTAGTAAAATTGTTATTCTTTCCATTATTAACTACCAAATCAAGACCTACATGAAAAATAAAAGTAATTAAGTCCCAATTTAATAAAAAAAATTAAATATTATTGAATAATCAGGGATAAAGTTGTAAAATTGAATATTTCAAATATTATAGGAATTAAAATGTTATAGGTAAATATATTTATTATATTTAAATATATTATATAAAGGGTAACATCACCTACTAGGGAAGTGAACATGATGTAATGTGTTTCTTATATCATCATATTTTCCACAGGTTTTAATTATAATTCATTGAATTTTTGGTGACATGATTATGTGTGAAATAACCTATTATATTATTATATCATATATTTAATAGATTTTATATGTATATTTTTTACAAATAATCACATCATTAATCAAATATCAGTTCAATGATAAAATATTTTTGAAGGAATTTCATCTCAATTTAAGCTTCATTGAGACATATTTGGTATTATGGACCTATTTACATTTATATAGTGTATATAAATACCATATGATGTATTTAACAAAAAAAATATTTTTTATTAATGATGATTAATTTTTAAATTAATTATTACTCTTTTATTGGGTCAATATTTATAGGCTATCGAAGAGGTAGTAATTTATAGGAAAACCATATTTTTTAAATTTATCATATATTAATTAATGGAATCTTGTATTATATCAATCATATGATCATTATTTTATATTATCCTTTTTATATTTAATAAGATCCACATATTGCATCCAAATTTTCCTTCCATTTTTCAATTGAATCAAATAATGACATAATGAAATGAAATATTAATCATATTTATCTTTTTGATTGTGTATATCATTCTCCCCTATAATTATATTTAATAATTATCAAAATAATTCTTTCTATATCTTCAGTGGAAATTTATATTTATCATTTAATTTTAAATATTTAGAAATTATTCATTCAATTTTTTCCCAATAAGTATTACTTTAAAATTTCTTTATAAGAAGGATGTTTTTTTACTTATATGGCATTAATATACATTCTCAGTATAATAAATATTTTAAAGTCATTATATTCAGGAAAAATATTTCAATTATTTTAGAAATAAAAATATATGGGGGTGATTGGCTAATAATTCTTAAGAACTCACAATGGTAGAGAGGATAGTAATAATGGATCCTAAAATCATTTTGGGGTGGATTATTTCATAATATGGTAATCTATTATTTATTGAAGACATATTTTTGAATCCTTCATTAATTCATATGTATGATGTGGTTCACCCTATCGTTAATAATTAATTTTTTCATGTGTAGAAATTATAATCATATGTATTTATATGAGGTTCTTAATCAATGGATATATATATATATATGTATCCGAGGATCCATGTCAATGGTAACCATCCTATATAAAAATTATTCATTCTTAGGTCATTATTATGATGATTCTTGTTCTCTAGCTACATAATGGGGGTCCAAAGTGTATCATCATCTGGGTAAATGGGGAAAACTATGAAGTTTATCATCATCCATAGAGACATTATTTTTTTTTGATGGTATGGAACATGTAAATGGGATTCTTATGTATCCTTGTGAATGGAATAAGAACCCGCATTGTTCGGTGCCACTTAATGGGGAACATCAGACCTTTCATGATTATGTGATAAGGTCCTAATTTTTCTATTTCTTATCATGTGCCAATTAAAATGAAAATTTTTGGTTTTGGACTTATGTCGAAGCATCCAAATGAACCTAGAAGGAATATAGATTTCTATCATGAATTAAATACTACTATGAATGTGTCACAGTGAGAATATTGTTGATATTGGTGTTGGGTTTTAACCTCATGGAGAACTCTTATGTATCACATTTAATGGGAAATGAAATTACACTTAGTTCTGGTATGGGGATAGACACCTATAAAGGACTACTCTATGTATCTCCCATATGGGAATGTGTACCTTTCAGAGGATTATGTTTGGGATTATTCATGTGGGGGATTCCCAATTAAAGGTCCCATTAAGGAAGTATTACTCAAGGTGATTTTTATTCTTGTATCCCTGATTTCTCTAAAATATGAAGCATGGATTAAGGAAAATAGTATTGGGATCACTCTTGAGGATGATATCCATTGAACTTGGGACCTATGTAGACATATTACATATCCCGATTGTAAGGATATTTGATGTTCTCATAGATTAATTGATATAATACATTGATTGGATTTTGTGACCTTCAATAACCTATTAACCAATGTGAGTCTTGATCATTTTTAGAAAAAGAGGGAAAAATAAGATCTTAGAAACCACACAATATACTTCTTTTCACAGGTGGACATAGAAACAAAACCAAATAGTAAATGGAAGGGATGTTGAGTGTGCCAATATCATTTGTCCTGGGATGAAGATGTAAGCATTTGAGGGTATGAAACATCCCACTATTCACATTACCATGGGGTAGGTCCATGGTTTTGAAACCTAGGATGAAATGTTATAGGAGAGTGGGGAGAGGGGTCAGGTTCGCATCCCCTCTCAATAAAAGTGTCCATAATGCATAAATGAGTGGGGGTGAAACCTCCTATAGGAATAGATATTGGATTAATTGAGGAGAGGAGCCATAAAATGCTTTTGTCGTAATGAAAGAGGATGTCATTAAATGTCATATGGAAATTCATATGTAATCCTCATCCTCTCACCTTGGAACCAGTGGCTCTAGGTCTCACAGACTAGAGGGGGAGGACATGGTCCATACGATTTTTTGACAAGGAACTCATCAAGATTTTCCATTGGGAATAGTTCTTCTTGACTATATATTTGAAAATATAAACAGTCCTTGAGAATCCTTGATATCGGTTAAGACAATTTAGGAATCCTCTACCTGTATATTTATAAATCCCAATCGGAGACATGCCTATGTGTTTTTCCCATGAATTTGAAGGTCCAGATTTCTCAGTGTAGTTTTCAATATGTTCTCTTTCCAAAAAGGGATCCATGGAAGGAGGGGAGCTACCATGGTTGGCATGGAAGATGGTATAAAGGTTGATTTTTATAGTTCACTGGAAAAGATACTTGTTTTAGGTGTTTTGTATAGGTGTATCTCACAGGGCATGGGAGGAACTAAAAATTTTCCACACTGGGGTTTTAATCCTATGAGAAATGGATTTTCCTCAGGAATTGTATCTCTAGGAAAAACACATAGTGAGGATTTCTTCTAGGCACCCTAGGTCTCCTCTGTTGTCCCGAAAATGGTTTCATGTAGGTATCTAATAAGGGAGAAGGGCCTCACAATGTGGTTTATTTTAGGGGACAACATTCCTTATACACGTGTTCTATGTCTTTGGATCGTTAATAGACATTGAAAATACTTATTTCCCTTAATTAAATATTCTCTTGAGTTTTAGAGTGCTAAATAAGAAATATTAGGGGACTTTTGAGAATATGTTGTGCAATCAAATGATTAGTGGTTCATTCTATTTTTCAATTTTCTAAATTATGATCATTGGGGGTCCAATTTATAAAAAAATATTGCACTGTTTGTACAGGTGGTTTTACGCACAAATCCAGGTAGTAGGCCTATTGAGTAGAAATATGACATTGGGGTGCATGTTCCTTTAGTGGAATATAGGTTTCCATTGTAATTTTCTTGCTCTTTTCCCCATATTCGGTAGTTGTGAGACTTTTATAACCTGAAACGAATGTTTATAGGTTAATTGGGACAAGACCTTTAGTTTTTATCTAAAAAAATTAACATTTTAACATGATCAATATATACATCATAAAATTTTCATCCTCCTTGTCAAAAAGGAGTTTCAAAAAATCCCCTCATCCCTTTAGGGTTGGATCCAAAAGAAAGAGGATGGTCTAGTCATGAGGTAATATAAAATGTGGGAAATATTATGTAACGTGAAAATGTTGGATCACATAGGGTATTCATTTAGGTTCTCTGTGAAGGTTCATGGCATAGATGACCCATACCTTGTGTAGGGTGAAAGGCTTTGGCATAGGTACATGCCATTACCATAAAATGACTATAAATGTGCCTATCATTTTCCCCATATTCATAGTTTTAATTTTCACACCCACTCCACAATCCATCCACCCAGCTACCTTGCAATTTTCTTTTTAGAATCTCTTCTAAATATTCCCTCATCATATAGACACCTGAGTGATAGGGCTCTGTGAAGTTACTTTGGTGCGAAACCTGGTCAAGCCATTTTATCAAGGTTCTTTTATGAAGGACATGGTCTGTGTGGCTACATGAAAATCCATGTTGAGGGACCTTAACAGAAACCCCGATAAAGGGACATGAATGAGTTCATTCCTTTCCTAATTTATTTGCAATTATCTTATGATAAAATTTGAATTTTATTGAGAAATTATTTCAACTTATTAAGAGAACTTGGTTCCTCCTTATATGATTTCAATGTCTTCTTTAATGACTGAAACTGAGCAAGCTACTGCACGTTCATATAAATTGATCAGTGATTTCGGGCATGATTATTATGATATCTTTGAATATACTCTTCTAGATCTGGAAGAGTAACTGATATTATACCAGTTTGATTATCCATGAAGTGAGTTCATGCCTCTATATGGGAATGGACTTCTGAGGAATGATCATATTGTATTTTTAATGAAATACTTCCTGACATCTTGGTTTGTGAATCCCATAAACATTCCGGATGCAAATATCTCCATGAAGGTAGTTATTATCAAGGAATGAAAAGTCCCTATTTGTTGTATTCTTCATCACATTACCTATATAGTAGATATAATGACACAACATGAAGAGTAGATTACTCATTGTTCTGACTTAACCATCCATTCATAAAATAAAAATTAAACTCTAGGAAAAATGGATGACCTGATATTCTTCTCTAGCGACGAAGTCAAGCTTGAGTGGATGTCGTCATTTTGGGTGCTCCAAAAATGTAATGAATTTAAAATGAAACTAACAGATGTTCATATATGTGAGGTTATTATGGTACGATAGAATTTTATTTTTAATAAACCATAGATCATCCTTGAATTACAATGTCTTTGGAGTTTTCAAGAAGAATTCATTTCACTTGATGCTCGGTGAAGTTAGAATCAACTTGTTGGATTTCTAGCAAATTTATGGGGTTCCCATTCTTTGGGAGCTGAATGATCACTTTATCCCAATAAATTCAATGTGGGATAATGGTGAGAGGATGCTTCTATTGGACAATGACATACAATATTGTAATGAAATTGAAAAATATGAAGATCCTCTCCCCAACAATGACATCTATGATCCATGGTGGATAAAGACGTTCTTAGAACCATTAGTATAGGGCTCTACTTGTTGGAGCCCAACTTTTTACCCCACTATAGAGAATTTGAGTTATTATGGAACATTATGGACCAAATTATAGAAGATTGAGTATACATGTTGGGGTTAAAAGTTTAATCCCATGATTTCTGTAAATATTCACTTGTATGTATTCCTTGTTATGTGGCTACACATTTATCTCCTCCCAATTTTTCAGTCTGGTGGTTGTGTAAGGCTAAAGATTTTTGTTTCTGTTATATAATTTTTAGAGGGGAAGTGCATTGGGTTGCACTCCCCTATGTTGGAAAGGATTTAATTTTATTTGATTCACACATACAATGCTATGTATTTGTTTATAATTTAATTTCCATTTCAGCTTATATGGGGTGGATTCTATCACATTTTACATATATTTAGTGCTATGTTCTATTAAAATCCCTGATAGATGATTCCACCCATTTTTTCATAACGTATCAGGGATTAATCCTATGAACATGAATCATGATGATGCATTGAAGATGCTAATTGTATTCGGAGACATTAATTACATCTAATTTAGAAACTCACCAACTGTAATGTTTACCGATGATGGTAAGGGGATGAATTACAAGAAAAGGACTTACATGATAAAATTCATGGATAGTATACTTGAATCCCATATTAATAATGATATCCTATTGAATACTTACGCACCATATATATTTTCTACAAAATTTTAAGGCCAGCAATAGTGAAGCACATTTCCCCTACAAATGTTAGTCATGAGAATCATTTAACAGTTGACCAATATTTATGGATCCATATTGTTCTAGAGGTATCTCAAAGGTCAATTACATTACATTCGTTAGAGGAATAAATAGTTTTAGATGGTGGATAGGCCAAGGTGTGGATCACGTCATACCATCAAGTGGTGTTTAAAAAGGAATTCAACAGGTGAAGGCCACTATAACAATATTTCATGGTATGAATTGTAAAACATCTTGAGCCAACGAGGATGTGGAGGTATTTGGGACATCCAAACATACATGGTAGAAGAAGACCAAGAAATCTAGGGTTAATATAAAAACACACCTAGGGCTAAGTAGATTTTATCATAGTCATCAGGAGGAGTCCTACTTCCCATAAACACATTCTTCTAAAAGATAAAAGAGACATAAATAGTATTTCTAATTGAATTGTGTCAAATTTTCTTCCTAACCCGCCATATTAGATCAAATAATTATCTGATCCTTTGAAATCCACTTTTGGAAAAACATGTATAATGATTTTGGTGATGCATAGGAGTTTCTCTGGGTTGGCCTATAAATATCGTAGCTATGTAAAATTATACAACCATTCTATCCCCATCTAGAAAATAATTTGGATGAGATAATTAATTTTTTTCAGGAGTTGGAGGGATTTATATAGGCAACTGATGATCAAGTCACAGCCTTAAAAAGGTTGTCTTGAACGTTGAACTGAGGTGTGATTGTATGGGTAATAGTTCACACTTAGGTGGAATGGAACATTTACTTTAACCAGCCTAGTGTATTTATCTATTATTCTTTCTTTCACCACCTCATCCACCCACCATCCTTAATCTTGAGGGGATTATAATTGGTTTTTAAGAATACATGAAGGATGGGAATGGGATATAGTACTGGGATCTGGGTCACCAATGGATGGGTCCAATTGTACCCCAATTTAGGCAAAAGAAAAAGACCTATGTTCCCTAGAATTCACCTCATGTCATAAGAACATTATGGTGGGGATGGTGAAGAAAAATATACAAATGATACATCAATTATCTATTTTTAAGAAGTTTTGTATAGACTCTTTGATATCATTTAAGAGGAAGGGAAATAGATCATTAATGTTAGTCCAGTGAATGCATGATAGTATGTATTTCTTCTGTCATTTGATATTACATCCTCCTTGACACATCCATCTGACCATGATTAACTTTTACTAAACCTACATCATATCTATCTTCTAAAGGATGTTGTATTATTCTTTTAAATATTTAAGATGATACTCTAGGGGAGTAATATATTAATATTGGTAAATTTTTCATCATGGATGATGAATTTTCTATCAATATAGTATAATCCTTCCCCACATCCACATAGGGGGAGGAGGGACAAGGTATTGTGAGATGCACTCCATTAAGTGTTGCACACTGCTTTTAAATTTCTTATCCTCGTGAAATATATGATATTGTGCCTACCCTATAGAGTCATTTGGTTGACAAATTTGGCACTATTACAACCCCTAAAGGGGAGGTTAGAGATCATATGCAGTTAAATGAAGCTGTTGGGTATGACATTGAATTGGTGGGAGCTTACGATGTTGTGCTTGTTTAGAATTCAACATAGGGGATCATTGGTGGAGCCTATTCGATTTCAGAGAAACCTACCCCAGATACCCATAATAGTGTGGATACTATAATTTTTAATGTCATTTATCATGACATAGTGGATGGACGTTATCAAAAAATTGATATTCTTTATTTCATTAATGAGTTTTTGGAATTCAAATAGTAATTAGACGAATGTGAATATTATCATCCTTGAATTTTTCAATTATATTTTATTTTCTCACACTCCGTGTTTCACATCTACACCCAACTTTTGCATCTTTTTCTCCAGAAAAAGTATCCATGTTTCCTCAAGAACATGGCATTCAAATCAACCCATCTACTAATAATGAAAGATAAATAGTTGATAATATTTAATTGGGGGATTCAATGTGGTCATTCATATTGATTATTGAGTAGACTCTAGAGGATGCTCTTCGTTTTGAGGTCCCAACCCTGAGAGTTGAAGCTGGGGTTGGTTGGGAGGTACTAGTTCATATAGTTGATCCAAAAGTGGATGAGTGTAATCAACTAATTATGTTGTTTTACATCCCCAACACTTGTTGATCTCATATTTCTAAAAAGAAAACCCCCATTTTCTCTTCTGTGTCATCATATTTGGAAATTATTATTGAGATGTGGGCTTTAATTCTAACACGAAAAACATTGATAGGTAAGGCTAGAGCTGATTTGGAGATTTTGGAAGACGAAACCTCATTGATTGAACTTATACAAAAGTTATTATATCCATCTAAAATTAGTATTGAGTATGAACTAGAGATAAATTAATCTTCTCTCCATACACATCTTCTCATCTCAAAATATACCTAGAAGACATTTGGTGAGACACCATTAAAAGATATGTAATCTCGACTTCTCAGACTTCGATTGAAGCTTTCCATTATGAGATATGGTGGATTGAATTATCATGAGATCACTGTTATGGTGAAGTAAATCATTGAGTGGAGGGATTATGATCAAATACCATAGTAATATGATGTAGAATATGGAAACTAGCTTGAAGAACATAGGTCTTTTGTGATCCAAGATGAAATCAGGAGCTCTAAAATGGTGGAGGAATTATAAGATCACCTCGATGTGAGGTCTTTAAAATAATTTTCCATGAGGAAGAATTAATTTTTGTAAGGGACTATATATTTCAACTTAATCATTCCATAAAAGAGGATTTGTTTTATAGGAGATAATATTTAGACTATGGGAAGGAGAAACATCATAATTCTGAGTAGTATTTTTTTTGTGAAAAAGGATGAGCATTGTAGAGTTTTTCTTGCTACCAATGGTTCAATTAAACTTATCTAATCATATAATGAGAAAAAACATTATAATTTACTAGAAAGGATTTGTTATGTGGAACTCCCTATATGTTTCAAAATTTTAATAAAATTTATTTATTTTTGTTCCAAAATATTTTTGTTTTCATCAATATTCTCATTAAATGATTTTAGAAAAATAGTGAAATTCATAACAAAAAATATGTGTGCTTTCTTGTTGTATCCAAAACGTTAAGGATGGGGAACATACACTAATTTTTACAAAATAAAATGATCATGTGTGAATAGTTTTACTATTAGTATGGTCATATGAATAACCCTATAATCATTAATGTTTTAATGTCATTAGAATTTTTTTCCCTAAAACATATATGAAGGTGACTTAGTGGGAGATACTTTGAATTTTATTAGGCGTCCCTTTTTGATTTTTCATCCTAACTTTTTTTTGATGAGTTATATTTTTTTTTTGATCAATATATTTCCTAACCCATAAAGACTGTAGGTCTACTGGGTAGAGGCTCAAATTTTTTCTATAGTTCCCTTCATGGGGATTCAATCTAGAGAGTATTGAGGCTCATTTCATGCGTAGTTTAAATTTATTCATGTGGGGATTGTAAGGATACTGACTATTGTAGAATATCATTGATAATAGATTTTGAAATAATGACAACAATAGCTATCCTGGAATGAGAATATTCTGTCACACTTTTGATATCTAGTGGGGAATATTAAAACAATATTTTGTGGGTTTCAAATCAAAAACATGTTACTAAGAAATATAGGTGGAATCTCTTGAGGATGAAGTTACCACAAATTGAAAACTATGATTTCATTCATTTTATTCATGGCCATATAGGGTGTGTACAACATTGTTAATAGTTTAATCCATTGAAAATTTGGTTAATTATGAGGGTCACTTTATGAAAGGCCAAATATGTAACATATTACATGTTAAGGAGAAGGAGTCGTCAAAAAAGATGATGTTTTATTTCTGAATTTCAATGTTTAGTATTTGGATGTATTAAGATCATAGATAGTGGTTCGGCCTAATGGTGGTGTCTAAGAGTGAAGGGAATATCTTTATTGGTGTTGAAAAAGATTGGGAAATTACTTCTATATGAATTTAGCTCAAAAGGTGGAGTTTACATTTCAATAGATAAGAAATATCAGTGGGACATCTCCCTTCTGACATTGGTTACAACATTGTGTAGTTTAATGTCATGAGACTAAGATATTAATTATGTAGTTTAACTTCTTTTGAATAGGACATTATGATTTTTAGTTTAAATTCACTCTCACTGTGAAATAGGGTATATAATTTACGGTCTCTAGCAAGGCCCAAAAGATTTATGATTCTCCCATTCTTGGAAATCAGTCTCGAAATTTTTTACCATATTTAGGTGTGAGGGGATAATGTTGTAAATTTTTATTTTTCGACTTCTGGATATGAAGAGTTGTATGGAAATTGGGATTAGGATTTCAAATGAGGTCTTTCTTGAGGATCAAGTAACATATGGTTCAAATACCTGTTTTTTGGGGTTGGTTTATGACTAGAAAAAATGGGAACAAACTACGTAGTGTATAATTTAATCCATTTTCTTTAGAACCTATAAACATATTGAACAACACATGGAGATATAGTAGGATAAATTCAATGCATATCCTGTAAAATAATTCTTCATAAATTCTGACATTCAATAGAAAAAATATGATGAATGTTTATGGTGATTTGGATCTACCTAACATATAGTTTGGTTTGTGGAGAAAAGTACAGAAATACAGAAGGGGTATTTCAATTCATGATTTCCAAAGAATTGAGGGAATAAGCTCTTTACGAATGTCTGGACCATGAAAAGGATATATAGGGCCACTAGTTTAAGATCATTCAACTATGACCATAATATCATGGAAATGATGGATGATATGTTTTAAAATTGATGATGTTTATTTCAGTACTATTTGAACACATGAAGGTGGAAATTATATAACATAATCATGGAGGGTTTAAAATCAGGAGAGAGGACACAGAACACGTATTCTTGGGATAAATTCTATCATTGAATAATAGTTTCTGCCATTACATCGTCACTACAAAAAGGGATAGAAGAGGATTTTACTAATGTGAAAGTTATGGCAATTTGAAAACCTTATTTTTGGGTTGTTTTATGAAAGGCCAACTAGGGAATTTACTGCATATTCAAACAATGGAGTCCTTTGGCTGACTATCCCATTTTTAAGTTGTTTAATGATTATCTATTTAAGGTGTATTACATCATTGTTAGCAAAAGGATCTCTTGGGTAACATACATTATAGTAAAAAATAATTAGTAATGATTATGAAGATGTTATTTTATTCATAATTAAGTGTATAATATGAAGAATGGATATGTCTTAGAATAAAGGAATAACATACACTAATATTTTCCTTGATTTGGAAGTCCCTTGTGTAGATCTAACTCATATGTAAAATGGGGACATCTATGTTTTCTTACTAGGCTCCCAAATGAGAAGTCCTGAAATAAAATCACTTTCATGTACCTTTGTTTGTATGTGGGAGAGGGTGTATTTTTTACATCATGGTGGGGAATTTGATTTAATGAATATAAATCACTATGTTTCTTAATAGGATAAGAATCAATACAGACGTTGTCTAAAAAATAATGGTCCCAATACTGACTAGATTAATTTATGGAGGTCACATGGGATTGGCATAAGAGTTCAAGCATAGGGTGGGAAATAAAATTGGATCTACTAATTTAGATTTGACTCGTACATGGTGTAGTAGAAGAATTTCCAATGTTGTGTTATACGTAGACCCAGGATTGAAGATACAAATGTCACTACCTAATTCATAGGGGTGAGAATCAAGCCACACATTGTTCTTGGCGAACCAAAAAGTTTATTTTCATGAGAGACTACATGGGTGATTCCAACATTAAAAGGGATAGTGTTGTTGGACTAAGGATTAGTTACCAGGTTTCACTATATATATTTCTTGAGAAAGAATCTAGACACTTTTTTCCATTGAATAGATTTTGTATTTTATTTTCATGTTATGAAAACATTTGTTTTTCCTTTTAGGTTATTACAAATAGGATCAAGATAACCCAAATAGGAATTAATACACCGTATTTATCCATATAACTCCTTTTTAAAACTCCTAAAAAATATGAGTTTTTCTCAGTGTGAGAAACAGGGAGTAAAAATGGGTTTTTTGACTGCACAGTGGTAAAACCCGGGAAGGAAAGAGACATTCAAATTTTGTGGTTGATGGACCAAGAGATAGGATCTAGTCGTCACTGAAAATATCATTGGGAGAATATTCTATCAGAACATATATCTAGAAAGAGTTCCATGTCTAGGTTTTATCCATTCACATAGTGAGTGAAGTGGATTTTACTGTTTTGGGTCTTGGATAGACCCAAAATTGGAGATCTGGGGGTCACTATATATCTCATTTTAATAATAATCAATCCACGTCTAGTTCCTTAAGATGGTTCTCCACAACAATTGGGTATTGAAATGTGGAAATAGGATTTAAAATATTTTCCATATTGATGGTTTTTATATCTAGTCCACAAATAGGTAAAAATGTTTTATACTATTTATATTGAAGTTAGAACCAATATTGGATAGTTTTCCTTTACTACATACCCCTTTACAAATGAGAATCAATCAATATTCAATTCATATATTGATCTTATACTTTAAATTCAGAGTATGAGGTTTTTGGTCATGAAATTTATCATTTTGTAATAAAGATGTGAAACTTTTGAGTCTTAAACATATGAATGGGGGTCCATATTTAGAGGATCAATAGGGATATCTCAACATGTAATACATTTCAGGATTTTAATGTCTAATGAAAGGAAGGGTAATTATACAGATAATTGTCATGTAGTGAAAAAATTATGTATTGTAGTTTTAGTATATATGGCTATGGCCTTATGTAATGAATCTTATTATAATGTGACCAATAAAATGATAAAACAGAATTTAATGTCAAAGGACATGGCCATTAAATATTTCTTTTTAAATTTCATTTGACAAAGTCTACTATATAGTTATACACCATTCATCATGGACATATATGGTTTATGTTGTTTAATGTATTACATCAAGGAATAATACAATGTAATTACATGAAATATTTTATATGAAACATTTTTTAATTTGATTCATAATGAGTTATTTGTTCTTTTAGAACATGGAATATGCTCTTATAGAGTTTCCCTTGTGTATGTAGAATGGTCTCTCCCATGTTGGAATATGTTTTGGAGGCTTTATTCCTAGTATCAATGGATTCCTACGGAAAAATACAAATTTTTCTTGGTGTAATTATTGAAGGTGGACATTCTTGTTGAAATATCACACTATCTGATTTTGGTAGACCATCATTTGATGAATGCTATGCAATCTATTTTCATCTCGTCACTCCAAATCATACAATAATTTAATGGATTTAACATCTATGGATTAATGATAATAGATGGAAACACAGGGTGATAACAACTGATCACCAATGGGTAGGACTGCTTCATTTCCATATAATATTTAGTACGGTATCATCTATGTGGATGTACAAGTTATTTTCCAGTAATTCGATAAATATTTAAGAAGATTATCTAGAAATGATTTACTACGTTTATCCACCATTTTTTGGATTATGTTTTAATGACACTTGTTAAAACCCATTATATGTCCATTAGCCAATGCATAATTGTGGGATAAATGTTTATTTTTTTATATAATTCTTTTGATACAGCTTCTCTACATTAACAGAATAGATATTGGTGATATTGTATATTATTATGGTTTTAGGGACACCAAATATGTTAATGATGTTGTATTTTAAAAATATGAAAATTATTTTTGTACACAAAATCATTGATGGGTATTGCCTCATCCCTCATGGAGATGAAATTGGTTGTAGTAAGCATGTTTTTGAACTGATTGGATGTAGATGATGGGTATGGCCCCGCTACATCCATTACACTTATGTAAAATATCCATGACTATTAAGATGTGTGTATAAACTATGGGGTTGATTTTATGATGTTGTCATGCACCTTGAATAAATGACATTTCTTGGTAAATTCAGTGAAATCCATCATCATTAAAGGATACATGTATCCATACCTTTAGATTTGATCAAATATCCTATATCTAGAATATTGTGAACCACATGATCTTACTTGTACATCTACCATGATAGACACAACCTCTTATCCATCGATGAATTTGATGAGGATTCCACCAAATCCTCACTATTAGTGGAGTTTTGGTGATTAGGGATATCCTAAAGAGTGAAGATAACTACTCACTGCCAGCTTTTCTTTTTTCCAACTCTATTGAGTGGGAGCAAACCATCATGAATACATCAAGTTATGGAAATCATCCATACCATTGTAGGACTATATGGCTCGTGGATAACACTGACTTCAATAATCTTCTATGTTCTAGCTTGAACAAAAGAAGTGACCATGCGATTAGGGGTAATGTTGATGACTGTTTTATCCCAATTTGGATCTTCTACGGATTGGTGGTATTTTCCAATATATTATCTTTTAAATTATGTGATCTTCATATGTGAGTCAACATTATTGATAATGGTAATTCTTCCATTAACTCTCAGACATAATCCCATAGGGGTATTATCTCCTTTTTCTAATGTTGAAATCCACATTGATCTTATTGATTACCAATGATGATTAACCTTTAATCTATATGAGGCTAACTAGTGTTTGAAGTGAACATTCCCAGCCTAAAATGAGAGCCTAATAATCTTCCTCATTTTTGGAAAAACCTTCTGATAACAGGAAGTAGTATGGAAACACTGCCCTTTCATGGGAGATAAACATAATTTGTATCCCATCTTTTTTTAGTTCAGAGTTTTCCATTATGATCAATTTTTGGAACATGGATTGACCATTAATTTTCATTTCTCTCATTTGAAGAACACCATGAATAGATAATGTCTCTTCATCATAACATTTAGTGCTCAATGAAATTTCTCTATCGTATGGATTCTTGGTGAAGTAGTACTCTAAGGAATGGCCTTTCACACCCTTTTGAGGAATTCATTATATATTAAAATACTACAAAATTACCTCCCACCATGAAATATATCACGTCATAATAGAATGAATGTGGATAAATTTGATATGGTTATTGCGAGATACCAGGTGGTTATCATGGGGAATCAGATAGTGACTTGGATTCTAGACTAAAAATATTAATTCCAAGTAGCTTTTATTGATGTTTGATTAATGATACTATACATACATTATGTTTCAACTAATATGATAATGGTTGTTTTCATTCCTGACATTACTATTCTATGTGGTAATGTTTCCCAATGATCATTCATGTGTTTTCACATGAATAAATAAATTCTTACCTTTAATAGGTTGAATTAACATAGTTGGGCTTAGGATAAGTTTCTTGAGGGGTTTGATTGCTTCTTTATAGTCATTGTATCATTGATATGTGACCCCATTATTCATAAATTTGGTGAAGTGTGAAAACATACTAGTGACGATAGATATAATGAATTATATGTAGGAATAATGTCCTTGAATTACTGTCAGCACTTCTTGGTTTAGAAGAGTACACATTCTAAGGATCTCTATCATATTCATAAGATCAACATCGATGTCATGATGTCATACAGTAAAGCTAATAATTTTCATTGAGGTTACCTAAAAAGAATAATTCAAGGGGTTCATAATTAGGTTATGTCTCAAAAACTTGATTAAGATTTCTTTTTTTTTTTCATCCAAGTGGTAAGAGCATTGTCAATACTTGAACACAATATAATTGATGCAACATTCGATAAATTCCACCATGAGTGGTTTGAAGACACAATGCATGGCATGTTTAAATGTGGCATGGGAATTATTCAATCCAAATAGAATTACATGAAAGAAAAATACTCCATGAGGGGATTTTAAGGATGTATCTTCTTCATCATTTTTGTCCATGCAAATTTGGTTGTACCCATAGTATCCATCCATTAAGGATCGTACCTGATAAACATCAGTTTCATTGACCAAGAGATCTATGATTGGAACCAGAAATCCATATTTGGGGCAATGTCAGTTGATATCTCAAAAATAAATGAAAACCATGATTTACTAATCTTAATCATCTTCGGCACAATATGGGATGGATATTTAGGATACTACACCTATATGATAAATTCAACCTTGATTATATTTCTCACTTCATCAACAATTTCAGAGGCATGAGTTGGTTGTGTCCATCTATATTCCTGTTTTTATCCGAGATGATCATCCAAAAATTCCTAGTCATGGGAGACCACATCAATACTAAGATATGGTATCTCTTTGTAGTTACGAGAAATAATGTCCTAATTATTCTTTTGAAAGGATGTATATACCTATTGTTCATTGAAATTATGGGTTTATCTTATCAGAGTGGGTAATAGATCTTCTTATTTACCCAAATTAATCTATATGAGTTAATCAATTTTGTTGGATATGTATTACTAAAATATTATAGGGGTGTACCAAAGATATTTTTCTTCATCCTATTCCTCATTATTTACATCATTTTCTACCTACTGGGAGGTAGGTGATGAAGCAATAATATCAGAGTTAATGGGTAAATAATAATTTTTACATCTATAAGATGAAGAAATAATTTCCATCTCAGCAAATGGTGGGGGTCCTTTATGGATTTCCAAAGAGATAAAAAAGGATTAGGTTTGATCCTTTCATTATTTTTCCCTTTAGATTGATCCCTTATTGAAATATTTCTAATGAAATATGGAATTTTTGAAGCTAAAGGGATGGAATGAAGACATTTCCATCATGATTTCATTATAACATTGTTGTTTGATGAATTAACATTTATTGTTGGGTTTGGTTTCCACCACTGTTATTATGGAATCCACTAAGCATGTATTGGAATGTGGTCCCACCATATCAATTTTTTGGATGTGTAGTACATATTCTTTACTGAGTTGCTTCAAAGGATTCGATGGGATAATCTCTACACCATTCAGGGTATTCATTCGAGTAACATAATTTCCCAATGAATATTCCCCTCCCTTTAGTAATAACCATGTGTCAATGTGATAGGTCCTTATCAACATACAATGTACCAATTTGACTATTGATATAATATTTTATACATTGGTCGTATGAATAAATAATTTACAAATGATGATGTATCCATGGTCTTCCAAACAGAATATTGAAAGCTCTATCCTACCGAACAACCAGGAACTCTGAGTCAGACATGAGATTTTTGAAATGATTTTGGAGTGTGATCGCACTAAGAGGAATTATTTCACTATTATCATAATCGTATAACATCCAACTCGATATGGAAAATTGAAATAAATTATGTCCAATTAGGGAATGTATCCATACCAGAATGATGATGACTCTGATTCCATTATTAATGAAGGATCGTTGGGTATCAATGTCATTTATTCTTATGGATATATAAAAAAGGGTTTTTTGTGTCCATGTATGATTAATTCATCTTCCTGGTATGTGAGGGAGATGACCACATAAAATTCAATAGGGTCATTCTATACATGAAATACTTCATTATTTTCAACCTCAACTTCAAACTCCTGAGGGATTTACTAGGCCCCAATGAGTGCTTCCTAGAGGTCTTTTGACAATCTCTGGGGGTCTGACATAGATAAATTTTATAGTGAATGGGCTTGTTAGTTTATAAAATCACACTTATAGTCCAATGGTATGCACTTCCCAACATGGGGGTGTTCTTTAAAATGTTATATGGGAGTTGATGTTCCTAGTGTAGATGGACCATTCATTAGAGAATGAGTCAAAAGTGATTCTCCTCATGTAGGATTAGGCCAACTGGGCCTTCCTACATACTGAGTTTTATCATGATACGACAAATCCTCTAATCGATCATCTTGTATGACTTTGTTAGGGATTATACTATCAGGAATAAGAGAAATTGCCATGTTCTATTAGAGCTCTCTAGAGTGATCATCCATGAATTTTAGCCTCATAGACATCTCGATCATGGGAACTGTTAAAGGGTTGACTTATATAATGACTGAATCCTCCCATTTACCTTTAGTTCTGAGAAAATCTACTGTCAGTTCCCAAATAAAATATTGGGAATTAAATTTCATAATAATAATATTCATGTGTTAGGGGATATATTAACTAAAAAATGATAATGTAATTGAAGATCAACTCCTCATTAGATAAATAATATTCCTGATTAGTTGAAACTTGAAATATAATTTGGTGGGTCGTGCCCATGCTTTTTGGGAATGTTTTAATGTATTATGAAAAATATAATGATAACTTTGTCTTTATCATGATATAATATTATTTTAGTCTTTTCTTATCATTTTGACTATGTTTCTTATTGGAGGACCATCCTTCAGAGGAATAAATTCATGATTGAGATGGTTATGCTATATCAAAAGTGGCTAAAGTCATAGATAGTTGTTTCAACTATTCTTGGAGAATAGCATGAGTCTTATTGATCCCATTCCAAACTATTCAATCGACATAATTTCAATGCACTCTTCATCTTATCCTATTTTGATTAATTTGCTTACACTGTATTTATTTTAGAAACATATGCAACCTAATATAGTGAATTTTTTAGATTCAGATTTCCGTAATCCACCATATTTTGCAAGACATTAATAAAATTGTAATTGATGTGGTCACCTAGTATTAGATGGAAGGATTAGTAGTATGGATATATTCATCACCTTCAATATTGGCCTTTATGGGTTGGGTTCACTTGACCAAGTTGTTTTTAAATGATGAGATATAGTAAATGGGGAATTTTATTTTTTAAAAGAACAAACATTGTTTCTCATCTCCTCAAACTTTTTATGCCTCTAATCTCTTTGATCATCCTTATGATATGGGCATTATTGCTGATGTGCTAGTGGTTGAGTTGTACAATAAGGTACAAGCTTTGATGTATGGGCTGTTATAGTGGATTACTTTAGTGTAACTGTAGTAACCTATTCTTTTCATGTTCTCATTCCCTTAGTTTATAGAATTACTCACAGCATGTATTTTTCTTCTATGATGGAGTTTATCACATATTCAGATATCAATGAAATGTTCCAAAACCAAGTGTTTATTTAAAAGTTCTAAACAATATTCTGAAATAAACACAATGATTCTCTACACATATGTAACAATTATTCATGATTGAGTGGTAGGATTAAGATTTATATCAATCATTCCCACCAAGAAATGAAATCTGAGACACATTCATTCTCCCTTTGATTTTATTTCATGGGATAAAATAATATTTCCATTTACATCATTGAGAAGAATTTGAAATGTAACTTATAATTGAGGTATTTCAACCTATTCATCAACCAAGATTTCAATATTTTATGACATAACAATGGATACTCCATGATGTGATTACAATGTCACCTAATATTCACTGCCTCCATTTGTTTAGGCATACCCGTAATGGGATCACAATGAGAGATGAAATGCATCAAGTGTTACACCATGTCTCCCTGACATGTTAAATATTAGAAATAGTGGATTACCCTACATTGGTAGGGGACTATTTGGATCAACCCATCCAGGTAAAGGATTATTTATCTTGAAATATTGGAATACATCAACCCACTATGGATTCCAATTGAGTCGCTAGTTTTTTAATGTGGTTCATAATAATTCATTGAATTTCAGACTGAGAAAGAGCCTAAACAAGTGAAAAATGGCAGCCTGAATGGGTGCAGTAATTGGTAGGACCACATGTGGGGATAATACAAGAATCCTCGAATGGATATCCTATATTGAGAGGCCAATTCATATTTTAATGAACCAACTATGGTTGCACATGCATTAGAGAGAAGTCATGATCTTATTTGTGGGATCCAAGTATATTGGTGGTAGGTATCCTTCATTGAGAAAATGATTCAGGAATGCTAAAGTTGCCACAAAAACCACTCCATGTTGAGGTGAATCAACTAGAAAAGTAGGTTGAGGATCCTCTTGTAGAACAATCCTAGAAGGAATGTTATCTTAGTGTAATTATGCGTTGAGTCTCATTAATTGTTTTGTCTATTCCTCTTGTTGAAAAAATCAATCCTCTAGTGAAACAGACATAACCTTTTTGAGAGGGGGGAGAAACATGATATGACCATTCACTTTTTATTTATTTCTAAGGGGAAAATGAATATTTTTTGGGAAATTATCCAAATTTTATGTTGAGTCATTGGTTATGGGTATGCACGCGTCCTTCATTTTTTCATTTTGTACTACATTAAGAAATAGAAATTCCTCTTATAATTCGCTTGAATTGACCTCATCTTCTATGGAATCTATGGGGGCATCATTGATGAAGTTAATTGATAAAAAATTCAGGTTGAGAATTCTATTAGAGTGTTTTTCGACCAAATTCTTTTTCTCTTTCCATTTGTCCTTGTTCTCTATTTTTTGAATCTATGGGAACTCTTTGGTTAGATGTAACCCAAAGAGAATATCTATGTGGTCCAATCATGAATGTTCCAATTTAATGTATCACATCATTGGATGGGATGAACATGGAGTATTCATTTTGTGTTATCATCAATAAATTAAAGAATGATTATTCCCACTATGGATGTGGTTGTTTTGGTGAAAACCATCCCATCCATGAGTGATGGTGTTGTTCATGTTCCACTTACATATCCCTTAGAGCATGAATGGATGTCCTAAAGGGTTGGGCTAGAAATGTTGCAGACCCTTGGGATGGGGTTTTCAAAAACAATCGCTACTGATATTATCATATCTTCTCATATAGTTTTACCCAAAAAAATCGAATGTTGGTTTAGTGATTTATTTAGAAAACAATTAAATAACCAATTTTGTGGAACCATTGTTATATTTCTAAAACTTTATCTATATGACTATGAGCATCCTCTTAGACGGAGTCTTTCTTGATATTCTCTTATAATTGATACAAAAATCTCTCAACAGAATACTCTCTTCTCTCCTAATGTAAGTGAGGTCCATTAAAGAGTTGTTCTTGATGAAAATATCATATTCCATGAAAATATTCCTTTGGATGGAGATGGCCTACAGCTATGAAATTGGATTATACTATGTTTGGTGGGAATATATGGTTTTATAGAATAGTCTAATGGAACTCTCAATGTGCACCCCACACTCTGATAGGAAAACAAGATGCATTATCAATGATTAGCTTTCACAAACTCATTAATGCGTCAGGGCATACACATTGAAGGGATCAATACTATTCAGTGGTCATTATATGTCATGAATCATGTATAGATGCTATATAAATCTAGTTATTCAGAACATCTATTACAATGAAAATACATTTATACTCTTTCTAAGTAAATAAATTTTCTTTTAAATTATGTATTTTTATCCATTTTTTGAGGTGTATTCCGTGCATAAAATCCTCTTACAACACCATTGAAATGTTGTATTGAGGGTTGGAAAAATGCCATAAAAAATGGTGGTATGTCATTTTTATCTATTTGATTCCTCGTGTTTAGAATGTCTTCTTCGTCTTTTTCTAGAAGTTCCTTTACCCCATGTGACTAGAGAGGGAACTTATCAATTTTTTTCCCATAAGAAGTGGTATTGGTTGGGGTTTCCCTATCTATGTTTGAAGGAAAGCGACCAAAGGGTGGTTCAGACATTGATTGTCTCCTTGGGATGTCTTTTGTTTGATAAAGGATCTTTACTTCCTATGATATCGCATCAGGCCTGACTAGACTTACCTACAAAGGTTCCTCACATTAAGTGGGATTTCTCATTACTAAAATGTCAATTGGATAATTCCCATTACATTTTTAAATACTCATAGGGAAAGAACTTTCACAAATAATGCCATTATGGAGCGGACAACCATGTTGAATTTCATAATGGTTGAGACCCAATTTCTCCTTGATATTTTTTCCATAAAGAGGGCTTTAGTGGATCTCATTATGAGATGGGATCATGAGATCAATCATACAATATTCATGAAACAAGACATCATGTTGTTATTTCTAATGAGGATCATCTAAATTACAACTACTACACCCATAAGTTGGTAATAAGAGTTTAGGATCTTGATCTATGAAAAATAATCAATTGAGGGATTCAAAAAATCGATCATTAATAGGAGACATATTTCAACAAACCGCATATTCTACATGGCTAGAGAAGGAGGTGGAAGGTTTCACAAACTAATGTTAAATACACAAATAACAAAGGCTAGTAAAAAATATCAATGTCCATTAATACATAGGGAGGAAATTTTCACTTTTAGAATAAACCAACTAACCTAACATGACCTAACCAAATAAACTGCATTATTATGAATGATAAAAATAAAATGAATGTCAACCTTTGATTTATCAAAATAAATCTAAAACCATGTACCAAAGAAAATATCCACAATATCAATGAACATAGAAAAATGGAAAGCTCAAAGACTCCAACAATATAACTCTAAAAATCATCTCTAGAATCATGCTCCAAAATCAGGATGTACCACAAGAAAAGGGGAATGATTTACCATTACATGTGTCCTAGAAACAAGTTTCTTCATAGTCACCAATGTGACAAAGAAGGGGTGAGTAATGAAACATAGTAGATTTATCCCAATCACTTCCTTACTCCCACCACTAGGATAGAATAGTTTATCACATTTTATAAAACAATTTATACAATAAAATAATATAAAACAACAAGAAATAATTTTTCTAAAAACCAAAATTATCTACATAAAATTTTTTTTAAAATAAAAAATTATTCCCACAAAATCTACCATGAATTTTTTTCAAAACCATTCCATATTTCCATTTTTTGAATATCCCATTCCAGTCCACATATCCACATATCCAAACATCTACGCAGTCATTCTTCATTATGAAAATTCCTCATTGATGAGTGGATTCTTATGGAACATCCATGTTTTCATAAGGTAATTATGTCCCATGTTCCATTATACTGTGGGCACCATGCCCACATACATATTTCAACCACGATTCGTACTGCAATATGAACACACACTAGTATGTATAGAAAAAAAATAAATTTCAATGTTATATCAATGCCAACCCCTTTAAAATAAAACAAAAATTTTATTGAAAACATTTCCAACAAACCATTACAATAAATCTACCATTTATTGAAAATTCATTCTCAATAATTAAAACCCAAAATCCATTTTTAAAATCATCATTTTAAAACCATTTAAGAATGCATCATGATTAGTAATTCTAAACTCTACAAAAATCCTCAAGTCATAACTGAATAACTCTTCTATCATACTTCAAACTCCAATGTCACAATAAATATTGAATTAATTAAATCAATATGGAATGAATCCATTATGTTCTAAATAGAGGATTCAAGACTGACTCCATCTACCATGATTTTTATGATGAAAACCAATAACATCATGAATATGCTAATGAAACATAGTTAAATATCCATGAAATCAACATAGATATCTTCCCCTATCATCAATTAAATATAAATCTATTTATATTTGGGATAAAATATGAGATATTTATCCATATTTGACATAAATACATGAAAAAGATAGGGATATGGATGTAAATATATTAAACCCCATCAATAACTACCAATAATAGTGACTTCCCATGTGAATAAGAATTTTAATTACAAAAATATGTTTTCAGGTCACATTAAAAATTTTAGGAATAGGTTATCTAACCTTTCATAGAGATAAATCCCAAGTTAGTGTCATCCACTGCATCAATTATGAACCACAGATTGTGGTATGACATGGTTAGTAAACCATGAACCAACCATGCCAAATACCAATATATCAAGTAGCACGGTTTCTCCAAGGATCTTATATGGTTTGGCCAAAAGTGTGCTACTTGTGCACCTTCCCATTAGCCCTTGATTAATTATGCACTTTTTTCAGTAGGTGTTTCATGGTTTCCCCAAAAATTACACCAATCACCCACCTATTGAGAATAAAAAAAAATCCTTCCTAATGTTTTCTAAAATGTCCCAAAATTAACCCAAAATTATTAGATACATAAAAATAATATGTAAAGGTTTAATCACATGAAACTGAGGGTGCTACAATATCCCCAACATTTGTATTTCCATACCCTGAATGTAGAAAACCATAATATTGAAAAAATATTTTTGGCCTTTTCACTTTCATTTTTTTCACTCATTTAATGAATCTTCTTAATAATACCCATCTTTCTTTAGAACCTATAATAGAATGATGCTTTTTCCATACAAGATGTTACCTTTCATATCCATAATATGAATCGGTATATGTACTAATGATGAATCATTCTTTAGTATATCATGATATCATCAGATCTCTTGCTCTAGATTAGACTGATACCCTTTCAACCGAGACATATGGAACACTTTATGCACCACATTATACCATGGTGGAAAGGCCATTTCAGTTTCTCAAAAGAGAAAATATCATTAGGAGATAACATTTGATGCATCCCAAAATAAAGATTTTAAATCCATGGAGGTATACCTAATAACACATGATCACTCACATCAAATGAAAATGGTCATTAATTATAATCCATAAAAAATTTCGGATGACTCTAAGACATCTACAACCATTTAATAATTCACTAAATTATTTTTGTTGCCTCTTATAGAAATCTATGACTAATAATTGAAGTATCATCTATTTTCACCTCTAAAATTTAGAACCGAAAGGAAACCCATACAATTATTCAAAAGGATCTATTTTTGGGATGTCCTGAAAACATTTTTTATTAGATAAACCTCAAAAAACAAAATTCCCTTCCCAAGAGACCCCAAAATATATTACACCATCCCATAACATTACTTCCTAATTTTTATTGTCCATTATAATTTTTCATCAGTCTGATGATGTTATGCCACTATAAAATTCAATTGAGTCCAATAGGGTTTATGAATGGATTTATAGAAATGTGATATAATCTTCATATTACTATCTAACATTATTGAAGCCTGTATTCCATTCCACATTAATACATCATGGATATAGATCATTGACAAGTCCATTACTATTTGATATTGAAGAATTAGAATAATATGGGATGACATTGTGATCTGATCCAGTATAACCCATATTTCATTATGTTTCTAACCTATTCCTGGGAGAACTATTACATAATTTGTAGATATACACTCTCAATTCCTAAAAGTATAGTTAAACATGACATCATACCTACTAGTCACTAATGATCTTCTTTAGTTTTCTAAAAAGTTAAGCATATGAAAACAAAATCAGTCACTATTCATTTCATATAGATCCACCAGAACTATGATTTTAATGTCTTATAAATATTCTATATTCCAGGATGAACAACATGTATTGAATGGTGGTAATCATACAAGATGTTTATATATAATATCAATAGTTATAACCATCTGATTTATGAACCACAACACTGAAATTCCATATAGTTTCCAACCATAAATGGTCTCCCTTCTATTGTGTTTTGGCCTCATCACCAAAATTTTTATTTAGATATATGTGCCACATTATCCATATTTTTAAAATAATGATGCAATGTAACTAGAATGAAAATTGTAACAACACCTTAGTCTTGAAATTCAATTTCAATGTTTGTTATCACTGACATCAACTTCCACTATTTAGAAGCCTATTTTTTCATCTGATCATATGACCTTCTACATAATACATCTTCTTCCAAATTTCCCATAACCTGTGTACACATCAATTCAAATTAAAACATTTGGAGTTACAACATCTTTCTTCATTTTCCCATTTTATAATCTTATTATGAGAAAATATTCTTCAAAATATTATGATTTGTATAGGTAATAAATTTCTCATTGAATATATAATGATACCATGTCTTACAAGAATGGAATATGATTGTTAACATAATATTTTGTGTTTGTAACTTCTTCTCATGTACTGAAAATTGTATTTATCCATAAGAAACACTACTATCTCCCTGTATGAGAACTCATCCCAACCTGGATCCTAAACTGTCACAGTAGATGACATGCCCATGTCCTAATTATAGAAAAATATAGATTGATGTTGATATAAGGTGAACGTTATTCTATTAATAAGATATTATGAAGCCCACATCCCATTATAACAGATAATTGTTATTTTTAAAAGGTATCATGGGTGTAGCTGGTGATGAGAAGTCATGATCATATCATCAGTAATATCTTACATGAAAATAGAAACTACACATCTCTAAGTAATTATTTACTGGTTACCAATAGATAATTATTTTAATATTTTATAGATCCACATAAATAACTTTTTTATGAATTAAATGGACAAAAAATGTACCTCTTATATCAACAATACCACTTTGATAATTTTGATAATAGACTATCTTCCCTCAACATTACCAAAACTATGGAAATAGATTTTCCATGCTCATCCCCTATCCTTAAATAAACCAATTTGTTTTCTGTGAACACCACCAGAACATTAATACATATACCTCTAAAATATCAGATTCATCTATTCCATAAAGACTGATTTTTTATTCGTAAGACTTAGATTCATCCCCATATATTCATAATGATCATATATTATTTTGAAATTTCTTTTTGGAATATCCCACTTCCCAACCCACAGTTAGTAATATCATAGTAATAATTCAGTCTTATAGAACCACTGAGATACTCTCAATTGAACAAATATATCATCATTGTGTGTAAGTGGGTACTTGTTACTTATCATAAATTCGTTGAGTTTTCCATTATCCACAAATATCTAATGTGTTCCATCTTCCATTTAGACAATCAAAATATGTGCTACCCACAGAAATGTGGTATGCTGAATGAAACCTATATTCTCAATCTCCTCCAAATGCACCTTTTTATTTTATTAAATAAGTTGGTTCCAAAAAATAATATATTATCGAAATAATATTGGTCCCCATAATGAGATCAATCATAAAATCCACTTCTCTTATAGGTGGTAACACTAAGAAATTATCAAAAAAACACAAAGAAACTGACCAGTCACTAGAGAAAAACTATTGCCCTTGATCTCTTCCATTGATTCCAAATATTATTCTACCAATTGGAACAATATAATTCAAAATTGTTGTTCCAAAAAGCCTGTTGTAGTTGCATTTACATTTTAGTCCCCTTGAAATGGATGTTCGATACCATCTTCAGTTGTAAAATTGATCATTTTGGTTGAATTGTTGATGTGATCCTTGATCATTTTTCACTAAACCATATCCAGGATTATATCATATAAAACAAACTCAAGGAAGGGGAAATCATATTTTAGATCTTCTCCATCAATAATATTAGAACATGTTTGACACACAAATGGCATGATATTCTCTTTAAAAAAAGAGTGTTTGATGTTTAATCACATAAGAAATCATCTAAAATTTATAATAAGTAAAATAAAAAACATTAGAATAAATAAAGAAATGGCTGATACTCGTATGACACAAATAATTCATAAGTGTAAAATTCAAAATAATTGTACCTCGCATCATAGATAGTCCAGACGGATCATCCATAACAACCTATTAAGATTCATATAATTACATTTTCATTAAAATTTTATCATTTTTCCATACTGAGATTTCACTTATTTCTGAGTCATTGTATTCCCTGAAACACCATGGATATCTCCATTATGTGGAATATGTTGAGTGATCATCCCTCGTACCATCGAATCATATGATTCTTGTGACCCATAATACGTATCCCAAACACCTGACCATAGATCATTACAAAAATGCTTTAACGATGCAGCATTTTTTGTTGTAATGGCATGCTTTTTCTGGGGTTGTACATTGTAGATTCCTGTGGTCAAAAAACCAAAATTGGAAACTACATGATTACCACTTTGGTCAAACAGGATGATATACTAATTTAGTAATTGGAATATGATCCGTGTTCTCTCCTTGGAAATAAGTATACCTCTTTCACTTTCTACCCACATTAGAGTTCTCACTATTTATCAAAAGTTTTAACATACATTCTCCTATAATAGTTTCTAAGATATCCCTTTTAGCTACTAATTCTCTCTTTACCATCTCTGTATAACCCATAATAAAAAGCTCAATAATTATCGAGCGACTATTCTCATTCAGCCACGATTAAAATATGTGTGGCTTTAAGGTGGAACAAACAGTAACCTCATGTGAAAATCATAACAAATTCATTAATTTAGCCAGATACTCTATGACATAAATATTTTCTATATTTTATAGGACAAAGTATGACATTTATTGAAATTTGAACATATAGGGATATAATTTTTTTGATAAAAATTACTCATAATCCTCCCATGCATGTTTTTTGTCTAGTATAGAGTGGATAGATAAATCCCACCACTAGCGTACAAGAATACCAGGCATGTATATCATTAGCATGAAAAGATTCTCTATCGGTGTGCCAATTTAATCAGATATATGATTCATCTTTTTCAACTACACCTCCTCCTGATCTAGTTATGAATGACCCGGAATTCTGTGTCAATTCTACTACTATAATTGGATGGAATGATCTACTTTACATGGATTATATCTTATATTAATTTTGTCCACATTCTAGAAATATTGGGATATAATCTGAATATGTTGATGGTTCACATGTGTATCAGGTTCAAGAACAATCTATGTAGCTTCTTTCGTTTGGTTTCTATGATGCCTACTGGGTGCCATTTTCTTGAGAAATGATAAACATCATATGTCTTACATATTATAATCTAATGCATAATAATATAAAATTATATCATGTCTTACTATCAAAATATTTATTTCCCAAATTAACATTTTCCACATTAAAACCTTTTAAAAAATTCAACATGTTTTTTAAAATGGCCCTATTTTTAAAAAAACCACTATTATTATATTTTTCATAATCTTACTTTTGAAAAAAAAAATATTTTAAAAAATTAAAAAACTTCGCAATGAAATTAGAGATCATTACTCAAAATGGAAAATTTACTTGTAGTGTATTCCCATTACTCTAATTCATTTCAAGGCCATCTCATTTTCTAAACCATGATAATCAGATTTGGAATCCTATACGTGGACTCAAAAATACTTTTGTACCCAACTCCAAGGTATCATGATGATAAACATAAAAATGTTAGATATGTATATTTATTATCTATATTTCATGTTCTAAAAAATCGTACTACATTGAATAAGTCAAACGCAGGGAATATACCAGAATGAAATTAACTATTAGATCGACTACCAATACCAAGTCAATGACCAAACAAGAAACATTCCACTTTTTCCACAGAGGAAGAACCAATATGATTCCACTTATTACATCCCCCTTCTCCTCATTTTTTAAGAATGAGGTTATATGTTACTTATATTTAAGAAAATTCCCCAACACACTAATGGCATGTAATATATGGTAATGGTATTGAATACACAAGGGGTATGATTTACCCACTGAAAACAAAACAACCAACCTAAAACTTCATTAAAGAAAAAAACCACTATATTATTAAAGATATAAAGGCAAGATAACACTATATTTCATTTGTTAAAATAAATAAAAATCCATTTAAAAATGAATGAACCTAATATTAAAGTAAAAAATAGAATTAAAAACGTAAAACTCCAACTATATATCTCTATAACTCCAACTCAAACTCCATGCTCTAGATTCAAGATGTACCACAAGAGAAGTGAAATGCTTTACATTTACCTTTATCCTAGTAAACTAAATCTACAAAAGAAAAAATTTTCAATATAAGGGGTGTGTAATGAAACATGGTATATTTTTCCCAATTAATTACATACTAAATTCGCTATGATATAACTCATTAGAACATTTAAGAAAATTGTTTTAAACAATTTATATGAATCAACATGAATAAATTTATCAAAAAAACAAAACAATTTTACCAAAATAGGTTTTCACATTAAAACTATTTTCTATGAAGTCTTCCAATATTTTTCTTCTAAATCATTCACTATTATCTTTTTTTCATATCTCATTCCAATCCACATGTCCAAAATCCACACATCTACACATGCTTGATTCATTATGACAACTCTTTAATCATGCGAGGTATCTCATCGATAAAACATGTTCACACAATGTAATCAAATATTATGTTCTATTACACATTTGTCACCATGTTCAAGGTCATATTTTAATTATTCCTCACTATGCAGTATGAACACACACCCCCATGTTTTCACAAAATCCGTTTCTATTCCATATATACTTCATTTCTAAAAACAATTTTAATAAAAATAATATAAAAAACCATTCTAATAAACTGTTTCAATAAAATGAACCATTTTTTAAAACCAATTCTCAATAAATTATAACTAAATAACCATTTTTAAAATCAACATTTTAAAACCATTTAATAATGAATCAATCACAACAATTCACAATTCCAAAAAAATCCACAACTCATCACTGTAGATGGTATCTACCATTATTTTCAAACCAATTTCACAATAAATTTCAAATAATTTAATCACCTTGAAACTAATACATCATGTTCAAAATATATGAGTCAGGTGTGAATCGACCTACCTCATTTTTTTTGATTAAAACATAGAATGGGATGCAAACACTCACGAAATCGGGTTAATGCTCCCCATACCCACCATAGATCTCTTCCCATATCATAAAAAAAGAAAAATGTATTCAAATTTTCAATAAAATATCTAATATTATCTATATTATACATATTTCTTTTAAAATGAGAGGGATATAGAAGTATATCTATGTAAACCCATCAATAACTACATAGAATGATGACTTACCACAACAATCCATCTTCAAATCACTAAGATAATCATTTGAATTTCTTCCAATTCAATGTGGGGTGTTATCCAACCATTTAGTTGGTAATATAATAATTTAGGGATCTTTTTTGAAAATGATGTATTGAAACACAAGGATAACCCAGATCAACTTTTTAGCATCTAGTTTTCTAACCACACCTGGGTTTGATGCAAAACTAGGAAAACAATGTGTTAACAATGAAACATTCACTAACTCAGGGAAGAATCTCAAATGGTAGGATCATAGAGTTAGTAAATCATGCACCAATTGTGTCAAATTTCATGATCTCAATTATAATTTTTTTTTCAAGGCTTCTACATGGTTTGTGAAATCCATTCATGACATGTTCTCCTTCCCATTTTCCCCTGATTCATTGTGAATTGTTTCCTATATGTGTTTCATGGTTTTCCCAAATTGTGCACTGTCTGTTCACCTTTATAAAATCCTTGAAAACTCTATAAATTATATCCAAACTCTCCCAAACTTCACATATAAACGTTAAATAATCACGATGAATATCTAAAAAGGTTATTAACTCTAAACTGGGGGTCCTACAGGGATCATACATCAGCTATTTATTTTCTATTTGTGTTTGATGATGATGTTTAATGGATTAATTTATATGACTTATTGGGGACACTTACTAGTAGACATTTTTTCCATGGGATGGTTTTTGTACCTTCAATGTAGTGTCCATTGGGATGGTTATATTACCTCCAATTAGAGTGGTTTTATATTCCAAATTCATTTGTTTATATTGTATGTGGGAATTTTATTCATGATCCTCCAAGAGTAGATAAGTTATATGTATCTATTTTGGGGTGAAATACTGATTAGAGGCCCCATTTTTTGGGATATAGTTGTGTGTTACTCCCTGAAATACTACTTTTTTCTATATTATAATGTCTTGAGAAGTATACAGGTTGTGGGTGGGGATTTGGGTATACACATTCACCAATTCTATGATATGCTTAGTGACTTCACTAATTGGAATAATGATATATACCCAATGTGTAACTGTATTAGTTAAATTTTCCTTATCCCCCCATCACTTTCCTACTAGTGGATACTGACAATAATTTTGTGTGGGGGAAGAGAGTGGGTTCTTCCACCTACCCATCATCGGAACATTCTGACTTACATCTCTTTGTGTAGACAATGAGGTAATTGTTATGATTTATTTTTGAAGTTATGTGTATGTTATGTATTGAAATATTCTACTATATATTGATGGATAGATTCATTGAATTCTTCCAAACGAGTCTATTAGATGGACGAATGAAGGTGAACGAGTGTATGCGCATGCTCGATATTTTTGCACCAAGTTGGGTTTGTGGGATTCTCCAGAGGATATAGAGACATGAAGATGCTCCCTTTTTCCAGTTTTTATCCATAGTGCGGCATGTGGAATTCCTGGGATTAAATATCATTGGTTTGACCATTGAGGAAAAAACCCTAATCCTATTGAGGGTTTTTTAATGTGCAGTATTGGCGGGGTCGATTGCTGGTAGGAAACCATTTGACTGACAATTTTGTATATGAGGTGAGGCTATATGTGGCCAATAGTTCTACAACACTAATATATGGTAGGGACTGATTATTTTGTTCCAGGGCTAGGCTCCAAAAATGGTTGTAGGTGACCTTGAGATCTATCTACATTATGAACACTGGTGGTCATTGACAAGATGATCTGTTGGGCATGGGGAGCTTGAGGTGTAGTCAAGTAGTCTTTATGGCCATGATGGTATTGTGATGAGGGTAATCCCAAACAAGTATATTAGGGACCCAATTTTGAAGTTTCTAGGTTGGTGATGGTATCTTTCTCATGAATGAAGGCCCTGCCTGAGCGGCTATTTGGGCATTCATTGATGAAAGCCAGAATGACACCATTAAATCATGTGGTCTTTTGAAAATTACTCATAACATATGACATACACTAATTGGTTAACCCTATTAATAAATCATATATTTCAATGAAAACAAGCATTATTTATTCCCATTTATGTACCTCTTTTAACAATTGAGATGGGCCTAACACATTAGAGATACTAACATAATGGTTAAGGATTTAAGTCAGGTTATCAATTTTTGATTCCCCTAAGAATGTATGCCTCCATAGGATTTTCTATTTCCAAATGGTTTGCAAAGAGTTTTTTCACGGAACCGAATACACACATTGGTTCAATATCTATATGGACATCTTTGAAATGGTGTGTTTTAATTGGGTTGTAAGAATAAAAATGCATGAGAACTCACTTTAGTTGAGAAGACAAGAGGTTGGGCTCATCACACCCTTTTGGGAGAAATTATTTCCTATATCAAGACTCTCTTATAGATTTATGGGATATTCATGAATCAATTATTAATTCATCTGTATTATGTTAGTCACCAAATAATTAACAATCGATTATTAGCACATTTGGAAATTAGAATCATCGATATATATATATATGAGGTTCTTCATCAATGGGGATATTTGTATGCATATGATGTTCTCCATAAATGAAATCCCATTAATTACATATTTGAGAAACAATGCTCATTATTATGATGACATTGGTATTCTAGCCGCATAGTGGGGTGCTAATAAGTGTATCATCATCTAGGGAGACATGAGTCATTATGGAGATTATAATCAACAAGATAGAGGAGAGTTATTTTGATATTTGGATCGAAGCCATAAAGGGGCTTCTTATATATCTTTTATAATCGAATTATTACCCACGTAGTTCATTATTGCGTAATGGGGATCATCTTACCTGTTATGGTCAGCTGATAAGGATCCAACGAAACAATTTTATTTCATGTGTAAATGACATGAAAACGTTGGGTGTGTTTATTATGTCAAAGAAACATTGGGATGCTAGGAGGTATATGGATACCCAGTCTGAATTCAAACCTATAAGGAATGTCGACCAAAGAGAATACATATTTTTGGGGTTTTTAGTTTCTATGTTATAGAGGCTTCCTACATTTATCATTTAGTTTGGAATCATAACCCATATATTTCTTTTATGATGATCTATGTCTATGGAAATCCTATGTAAGATTGTCTTATGGGGGTGCGTTTCCCATTGGGATGGTTATGTTAGGTCTTATTTCGGAGGAGGATTCCTGGTTAAATGTTCCCCTAGGTATTTTTAACTTCATGGAGATTTGGAGGCTTGATACATGGCTTATTCTTGAGGTGGATTATTATATTAGGTGAAATGTGATTTTGGAATACTTATGAAGAGGATACCCATTGATATCGGTACATATGTTGTTGTCCTACATATCAAAATTGTATTAGAATCATATTTGTCATAGTTCAATGTATCATTTTAAATGTGTGGGTTTTGTGATCATCACTACCCTCTAAGATAATGTGAGTAATGATCGGTTTGAGAATAAATGGGAATCATATGATTTGAAAGACCACAAAATCTTTTTCATTCTACAAGTGGACAGGAAGACAAGTCACAAAGGGAGGGGAATGGGGTGTTGTGTTTTCCAATATCCCCTATCTTATAATGATTTTAGAAGAGGCCATGAGTATTTTACATCCCTCCATTATGATTAACCTTGGATAGGTCTATCCATGGGATATTGATGAGGGAAGGTATTATGGTATAGGGGATAGGGATCAGGATCCCATAACCTCTCAGACATAATGGTCAGGAGGTATAGAGGAGGGAGAATTAAACCACCTATAATGTAGGATAGGGGCTTACTCCATGAGGGATTTAATAAAATTGGATACATAGTAAAGAAATATGTTGTAATTCTATTTTCAAAGTAATCAAAAGTGTAATCTTCATCCTCTATGCCAAAACGAGGAGGCATTGGGTCTGAGAGATGAGAAGGGGGGGACATGCTCCTGACCCTTTTTTTCATGACCAAGAACTCCCCAACATTTTCCCAAGGGTAAGGATCCCCTTAACCATAGATATAAAAATACATAGTCCCCAATTATCATAAACATGTGGTAAGACTACTGTGAGGAACCTATGACTATAGAAATACCAAACCTAATGGGAGACACACTGGGGTGCTATTTCCTATGTCCTTGCATGTTTAGAGGACTCGGTGGAGGTTTCAACATGGTACCCTTCAGAAAATTGATCCAAGGAAGATGGGGCCATTCCAAGGGTGGCATGGATTATGAACTGAATGGTGACTTCAACAATCTTAACTTGGTTTCACTTGGTGCAGGTGTACCATGTTGGCATGCCATATAGGGCATGAGAGGAACTTAAAAGGTTTCACGCAGGGGGTTTATAAGCCTACACAAAATGGATATGCCTCCTGATATGGGCATCTTGGGCATCAACACATTGGAGTTGCTTTTTCATAGGATCCCATGTTCACATTTGGTGTCCCTAGATGTGTCTTGTGTTGGTCCCTGAATGGAATGTAGGGCCTTACACAATTGCTTTATCATTAGTGGAAAATAGTCCTCATTCATGTGAATTTATTTCAGAAACCTTAAGAGACATTGATCTAACTAATCCCCATTAATTAACACTTCACTCAGGTTTCATAGAGTTACTTAAGAAATTTCAGGGGATCTTGGAGAATGTGTTACAGAATTAGAGCTCTCAGAGTTCATCTGATTATTCAGTTCTCTAAATTAGAATCAAGGGGTCCTATTTTTTGGAAAATATTGGACCCTAGGTTAAAGAGTCTGTCTATATAGGTGCATGGGGGAGTCCTATTGTATAGTTCAACAACACATGGTTGGATATGGCTTATGTGTTACATAGGATCTCAACATAGGTTTCTTACTCCTTTGGACTACATAGTGCAGTTTTGTGGCACTTATAAAAAACATGGGTAGGGATTTGTAGGTAAATTTGACCATATCATTTGGTTTTACTCAAATCATAGATTAATTTTAACCTAAAAAAGACATTCATAATTTATTTATCTTTAATAATAAAAGGTGTGTCTAATGTGTCATAAGAAGTTTAATAGATACCATAGAAACTATATTATTAATGATCATAGCTAACATGAGAATTATGATAATACATTATAATATTTTTGAACAATAGCCATTACATTGATTATAATTTAATTAATAATTATTCATGTTGACTACAAGATAAATAGTTGTGTTATATTATTTATTCAAGGAATAAAATGGATACAATAGAATGACCACTCTTAAATAATATAAGGATTTCACTCCTGAAAAATCCAATAAATAATGTGTTATAATTTTTAATAAAAATTACATTTTATGGTAGCAGACTCTTGGTATGATTAAAAAAAATTATAATATAGAATTACCTAATGTCTGACTATATAATTCACAAATTTTTGAATGATTCATGTGATAGAATCCTCTATAAATTAATGGATATCATAGACCATTGTAATTTGTAAAATGGATTATCATCCAAAAAATATTTTTTTCTTCTTTTTGATGATACATTTTATTTTTTGATCAAATTATAATTGTCTTTAGTTTCATGTATGAGAATGAACACCCATTAGAAATTACATCCATCAATTGGGTTTTACAACCTATTCATGACGTTTATTAAAACCATAAAATTTGGGAGAAACTCAATACTAAATATATGATAAATGTATGATAGTTTTGTGGATGTATTTATAGAATAGTTCCCTATTCGTCCCCTAAATAGAAATTTTGTGATTTTAATATAACTCATACTTAGGGATATAGATATTTCAATTGATCTATATAATATCACATGGATTGTGTGGTTTTAATTGATGATGAAACTCAAGGGGAATATATATATATAAGGGATTCATATCGATAAGTGATTCTATTGTGGTGAACCTATTTTTTTTATGAGGAAATATGGGTGACTGCATATTAATATTGATTATAAAAAACATAACAAAATCACTATTAAGTAAAAATAATCATATACCCAATGTTGATGATAGGTTTGATAAAAAACAAGGTGGTAAATATTTTTCCAATTTTTATCTTCTATCTATATATAATCATATATGGTTTTGGAGGAATTATACACTTAATATAGCCTTATGTATGATTTATGTTCATTATGAATATATATTAATTCTATTTATACATAAAGATGATCCTTCTAGAATCATTTATTTAATTGATAATGTCTTTAGATTTTACCTTGATCATTTTTTGGTAGTCATTATAGATGGAATTCATATATATAATAAAAGAATAGAAGAGAATTAAATCATTTGAGAAATTTTCAATGTCCTTGAAAAATGAGAAGTTTTATCATAAATTCTACAAGGGTGAATTGTGGGTTCAAAAATATTCACTATAAGTTTATATAAACTGATGAAAGGGAATATTAGTGAATCGTTCAGAGATGGAAGTTATTTAAAAATGGAATAGAATAACCACAATAACCAATATCTATTTTTTTGTTTTAATTTTATGGATACTATAAAAATATTGTGAGAGATTGTGTGTGATTGTCTAATCCAATCACCATATTTACTAATAATGGGTTTAAATTACACGAGGTTTATGAATGTGATGAATATATTAATGGACTAAATAGTAGGTTTATTAGTAAACTGGTTCATACCTTCCCCTACAATGGCTTAAAAGTATGTGATCATTAGTAATGAATAGAATTTTCTGTTGGGATGTTTCCTCATGCATAATGAAATTGAGATGGTGTGTGTATCTCTCTAATAAAAAAATCTTGATAAGAACAGACTGACTAGATTTGTGGATATAGTAGTAATTTTTCATTAAATTGATGATATGAATGAATTATTTGTATAGTGAATGGTTTGATATATATACTATAAAAAATGTTTTCTGTATAATTTTAGACATATTGAGTGAATATGTTCAAAAATTATGGTTGTATTTGATGAATGATTAGGAAATCCAAATACAATACCAACTTATGAAGTAAAACAAGGTGGATAATTCTTTAGGATTCAAGTATAATTCTATTTTTAAATGATATGGATTGAATAATATATAATATTTTTAAATTTATTGAATTATGGCCTTGAAATATTTTTTAATGGTGACATATAATGTCTTTCTCTGATGAATTTCAAACCATCTTACAATGCGGGGATTAATATGGTGTAAAAGAATAATGTTCAATTATAGAATAATGTGAGGAATTTTACTATGGTAAACCATGGTAAAGATGGAATAATATTATATTGTGTTTTTCTCCTTCGACGAATCAATGAAAATGGAATGGAACATGGGTTCAAGTCCCTAAAAGTGTGGAATTATAATAATCTAGTTATAGGATTGGAATTTTGATCCGGAAAATGTTAGGAAATCTCACTCCCAGATTAAAATTAATATATGTAAGAATAAATGGTTGTATTTCCATATGTGCATCTTATGGGACATATCATATTCTTTTTATAATCCCATTATCATGGACAATCAAAATGATAATCTATGTTTTGACCATTGTGTTATAATTATGGTGGAGGTTGATTTGTAAAGTAACCTAGTGGAAGAGGCCAAGATTAAAAAAGGGATGGAAGAAATAATCATTCTATAAAATAAAAGGGGAATACAAGGTTCTTCATGATATATATGTTATTTGGATATTTTTCATATGAACATAATATTGATAAATAATGTAAATTCTAATTGGTTTAATGGCATGAAGATCCCAATTTTAGAATAATTAAGGGAAAAGATAAATTACCACCTCTTACATTGAATGGAATTATGTCTTATAGACCCTCCGTTGTGAATATAATTGAATATTTGGGAATAATACATCTAATAGAATTTGTTGACAACATGAACAAAACCAATTGATGACAGAGAGGGATGCAGATTTCAACTATGATAACACTAGAGATTGTGATAACAATGACTACTTGCATGTTAGATATGATGAAATAGCATGTGGTAACATATGATCATCTTCATAAGAGGTATAAAATGTCATATATCTAATTGGAAAATCACTTTTATTGTTTAATAATACTAGTATCACTAATACCATTAATGATGAAGGTGTTGTGAAGGGTAATAATGAACTTGGTGGTTGTATTCAGGACACCCCAAAGCATCAAGAGGCCATCATCCTTGAAGAAACCTTTTATTTTCCCACTTGAAATGTTGGACCTATAGAGGCCACTGATAAAAGGGTATTGTTGGACACATAAAATTTAATAGTTCTCTTGGGTAGTCAATACCAGGTATTTTTCTTAGGAACTTACCATGGTAGTGATACCAATATAATCTATTTAGCATCATGACAATGCTTCAGTAGAGGGCTTGGTCAATTCTAGTATATCACATGAAGGTCAGTGAAGCACAACTAAAACAATTGGTATGGTACTGTCTAAGGAAAAATAACATGGAGGACAATATGAGTACACAACTCTAGAGTTGGATTCTTACAAGATTCATCCACTATTGTTTCAAGAAGGATAACTCCAATTTAAAATTACATTGAACCCATATAATAAAAATATAATTTCACACTTTTGAGTATAACATTTTTTTAAATAAGGATAAATATAAAAAACAATGTATATTGGCCATGAATAAACTAATGGGTTCCATTGAGTTGATGTAGGGAATATAACTTTGAAAAAAGTGAACACAGATGATCCAACTATTTCAATTATTCCACGAGTTGGAAGGAAGAATTGAAAAGGGAGGGAAAATATATTTAATGGGAATGTAACATAGAAGGGAGGGCCTCTGACAAGGAATCATAAAGTGATGAAATAAATTTAATCTATTGGATTTGTCAATGTATAGGGAATTCCTTAATATCCATGTCTATTAAACATTTCATTTTTTCATACAAACTTATTCTTTTTGTGGCTACTATGCTGAAGTTGATGTTCTAAATCTCAAAATCCATCAAATGGGATTTTATCATGTAAAAATGTATTTCATAGAATTTTCATAGTCTATGAATGGTTCAAGGATGGATTTTCCGACGCAAAATCATTCAAGAAAACACATGTATTTAAAAATCCCATCTTATTTCTACTTTTTTCAATATTGAGTGTTGTCACGTCTCTATATATTTTTTCTATGTGTCCTCTCAAAAAATTAGTCAAAGTGAATTTTGGGAAGATATAGAATAAATTACTTATAATATGAATAAAAAATTCATGGTCATGGGTGACTTTAACACTATCCTCACAACAGATGAGAAAATTTGATCTATATATTTGACAAAACAATGGCCTTGTAATTATCCTCTTGAATTGATAATTTAAACATTGATGAAATTCCAATTTATGTGGCTAATTATACATGGGTAAAATATAATTTGAATGTATAGAAATTGATTATTATTTGTAGATTATTTATAAAAAGTTATGATATAAATGATCCTAATGGGGTGTCAAGCTTTACTCTCACTAAATACTACCCAAATGAAAACCCTATTGTTGTTTAATTCTCTTCTCATTTGAAAATGTTAGTCCATATTAAATTTCATTTTAATAATGGATGGGTTATCATTAATAGATGTTGTAATCCTGTTTTGGAGGCATGGAGGATGTCACCCATTTGAATTTAATTCCAATGGAATTCACAAAAATTAAAATACACTAAAAGTATTATAAGGGAATGGATATGGAAATAAATCTATAAGATTTATATGGAGATCAAGGGTGCTGAAGAACAACATACATACATGTAAATTTGAAATCATTATCCTACCACCCCATCCAAAGTGAAAATTCTAGCCCAGTGCAAGTTGGCTGATCTTTTAATGGATAAAATATGTTGTACAGGAATAATATGAATGTAAAAGGGATCAAACATGGAAATAGGAATTATGAATTAATTCATGTACAAAATTATTATAAGAGTTAAATGACGGGTAATAATTCCATAAAAATTAATCAAGTTTTACACACATATGAAAGTGACAATATAGGGGGAATTTTAGACAATTTAAATGGAATATATACTAATTAATGGCTAGAAAAATAAAAAACGGATGAAAACATCCCCCTTGCATTGGGGATCACCAAAATCAATTAATTATCATATATCCTACCAAGTAGGATGTCAAGGAAGGAAAATTATCAATTAACACGAATAGTCTATCTAGTCTAAATGGATTTAGTGACATGTTTGTCATGTTTTATAAGTATATCTTGCAATATGACCTGACATGTGAAATTAATTAATTATTCCCTCATTCTTCAATTCTTCCTGGGATTAACTCATATGTAATTATCTTAATACCCAAGAATGAGAAAGCTATTGATATTTTCTATACAAGTTATTATTTGAAACACTATCCCTAAAATAATTATTCTGGTCATTATGAAAAGATTAGAAGGAATAATTAACAATCACATCACAGAAAATTATTTAGATTTACCCCTGGCTATAACATTAAAAACTTATCATTTACAACTTCATAAAGTGTCAACACTATGATGAGGAAAAAAATGAAGGAATATTTGCACTCATAATATTCATTTCCAATGATTTTGACACTTTGAAATAGTGATTTTTTAAATTGTAATATTGATATATAGCTTCTCAAATTCTGTCGATAAATTATTGCCCAACATACTTGGAAATAAAAGGCTATCCATTTTGATTAATGGGTCTCCCATTGGATTTTTATCATTGCACCAATGGTTCTAGGAAAGGAAATCAACCCTCTAAGATTTTATTTTTCATTGATGAATATTACTTGAGTTATTTCATTAATGGCCTCGCTTGAATGGAAATGTATTGGTTAATTATTTTGGGGATAACCCACCTCACCCCATCGTATATCTTTTATTCTAATGGAATACTCCTAAAGCAATCATAAAATGAAATTATTTCTACCATCAATGGTTTATTTTGTCACTATGAGGAGGTTTATGGATATTCCTTTAGATAGGGAAATTATTTTTTTATTTTTTATGAAACCTCAATTGGTAGGAAAAATATATTCATCAAAATAATTTGAATTAAGAGGTGTTTCGTCGCCTTCAATTACCTTGGTGTCCCTCTTTTAGAAAAAAATTGAAGAGTTTTTTTTTTCAAGGAATATTCTCACGCATAATTAATCAGTTTTCGAGGTGAAAGGGAGAATTTATTCTTGAAGGGTAAATGGTATGACTTTTCAACTCAATGATTACATATAAATTTATATACTCATTTTCTCTTTATAGGTGGCATAGAAGCCTTATTAGTGAGAATTAATGAATTATCAGAATCATTATTTTTGCTAGATAATTGCAGGAAAATAAATTTGTTACGATTTCATGGAACAAATGCAGAAAAACTGTAACACCCCAGGTAAATAATGAATATGACATATTTATATTTATCCATATTTGTGAATTAAATATTAATATTAATTTAATGGGAATGATATGCTCGATGGTATACCCAATATGCAACAACGAGTTTCTTGGGAATCTTACGTTGCACTCTAATAATAAAATAATATTATTTTAAATAGTAGTTCACACATAGCCTTTGTAATGGCAGGAATGAACATAACTACCTACAAAATGATTATATGTGTTTGTCAAATTTTTTTACTCTTTACAATAAATGTTAGAGGATTAAAAATGCGAATGAATCCAATTTTAAGCGTAGACATTCTAATATTCTTTAAATGTTCGATTAACCGCCTTTTGATGGAGAACCTATTTTAAATCCACTTTTTGACAATTTTATGTGTTATATTTGACAAAATATAATTCTTATTTAGAATCGGGACATCAAAATTTACTTTGTTTAAATTTTTGGTATCTTCTAATAATGTTCATTTTTTAATGAATAGTGAAAAATGTTGTATTTTAATTCAAAACCCCTTTTTAATCTAGTTTATTTATATGATTAGATTATCTTTTGGATTGTTTTTTTAATAAAATAAGAATATATTTTTTCCATTTAATCCGATAGTGTACATTGGAATTAATTCCACTTGGAAATTGGACTTAAACTAGTGTCAATCTTTTGATACTTATTGTTTCATAAAAACACACTATTTGCTCTGACTGCGGGAATTAATTATAAAATTAATTAATGCAACTTATATGTCATGAATTTGGTAAAATAGACATCATTTTTGAATTCGTAATATCAAATATATCTTAGAGTGAATTTTTGGTATTTTTCTAAAAATCTCCAATTTTTGATGAATAGTGAAACCACAAAGTGGTGGTTACAAAATTTAATTTTTCGTTTAAATGGGACTTTACCACTTCTGTGATTTGAATTTCAAAAATACAATTTAAATGATTTTAATTGTTAAGTAAAATTTTGTTCAATGGGATGAAAATAATTTTTCAAGAAAAGTAACTTTTAAGTTTTATTAATCGCGATTAAAGGTAATTAGTGTGATTTAAGGTAAAAATGATATTATAATAAACATAAAAGATATTGACACTTTTCCTAACCCTATTGTATGAGTTATGGCCAACTGAGACAACCCATGGGTAGATTTTCGGTACCCCATGGAGCCACTTGGGTTTGATAATGATATTTGTGCCTTTTATTTAAAGTTAAAATAAAATTGTCACAAACATGATTTGTTTTACTAAAAAAAATTTACATGTGGTTATACAATTCAGAATTTTAACTATAAATAGTAATTGGAAATATAATATTTTTTCCTACATCATTTTATTTTTTTATTTTTTAGACATTAAATAAATTAAATTCTTTATGACATCATGATGATGCAGCGATGACCTCATTATTTAACGATTTAAATAAAATGGAAAGATAATGCATAATATATGACCTACACAAGTAAAAAACCTATTTGAATGGTGGATTTCGAACCCTTATCACCTTATCCTCGAAACACATCAATGTGGGACCATTAAAATCCAAAAACCATTTGAAAATAAAGTAACATTTTATACTTTTCCAAGAGCTCCCCTCCTCTCCTCTTATAAAAGGCCCCCACCTCTACCACCATACCCACACCTCTCAAACCTTTGGTTCGGAAAATATCTGATCATTTGGTCTCTCTACATCTCTCTCCTCATCCTAGAAGCCTTAACTTAGGATGTAAGCTCTTCAAGAAACCCTTTTGTTTCAAACCAAAGGGAGTTACCCAAATTTAAGGTAACGTCTTCACTTGTGCTCTTTTGTTTTATTTTCCTTTTCCAACCCCCTAAACTATTTTTATTAATTTCTTTTGTAACAACTCCAGTATCTTAAATATACTAGGATATTGTTATAATAAGTATTTGAGCTACACTTACACACACCTTCATCTAATGGTTAAAGAACATATAGTTTCTGTGGATGGTGAATTACTACCTCACGAAACGATGATTGTTCAACACTCATATAACACCTTCAAAGGTGGCCATTAAGATGTCACTATCTTTATATGTGATATATAATATTTTTATGTTTTACTTAATCTTCTGTATTTTTCATTTTTCTCATACCTTTATGGATTCCATTATGGGTATATGCGATATCTTCATTTTAGGAAGTGCGGACTACCGCCCCCTCAAAGTGATTTGATTAGTTAATGCCATATGTGGGATGTATAGAGTATGGATTTAAAGTTATTATATATGATGTTATACTGGAATTATAATATAACTTTATATAATTATTGTTTTCTTTCCATTAAAGTATGATATAGAAATGAAAGTAGCGTTCATGCGTAGGTACGGCTTACCGTCTCCAAGAACGGTGCATTTCATTTCTTATCCTCAAATGAAATGTACTATTATAAGTACATATAATGGATATATATGTTGTATGATATATCTAATGGATGAATATAATTCTGGAATTAAAAATATACACATCTATTATTTAGTTTTAATTCCATCAATATGACATAGAAATGAATGTAGCGTTCATGCGTACGTACGGCTTACCGTCTCCATGAACGGTGCACTTCATTACTTAACTCTAAATGATTATGTAATATTATAAATACATGTATATTATGTATTTATATGATATATATGATATCCAAATCAGGAATGTCATTCTGGATATAAAGAACCTTTGGCCACACGAACAACATGTAATTGTAAGAAGTCTACTTTTGACTTAAGAACCAAATATCGAAAAAACAAACATTATTAACATAAATGATTACATAATGTTTATAACATGTCAATAATTGATATAAAAGGAATAATGAACTTGAAAAAGGTTCTTAAGCAAGTAGAAATTAAATCAAGTTTATTATTCAGGACGTTAAAGAACGATCGAGTCAAGTCGGACCCGAGGTCTGGGATCCTACTCCTCTCTTTCTTTTTAAGTATGCTCCTTTATGTCATTCCTTTTAAAGATCATATTTCTTGTTATTGGGATGTTATTTTATATTACTATTACTGTAATTTTTATGATAATATGTTGAGAGACCCTATTCTCTCTCATCAATCCATTTTGGATGTTTTGAGTGGCGTCGTTAGGCTGCAGAATTTTTGTAAGAGATCTAACCCATCTCTTTCTTTTTTAAGTACTCTCGTTTATGTCACTTCTTTTAAGCTACTCTTCGTTATGTTGGGGGATGTTCTTTTATATTCCTCTTTCTATAAACATTATGTTAATATTATGAGATACCCTATTTGATCTCATAAATCCATTTTTGTATGTTTTATGTGGTGTCGTTAGGCTGCCGAGTTTTCGTAAGGGATTTTTCATCTCACTTTTATTCCCATGAGATTTATGCTACATTTTCCACATTTTCCTTTGAGTGGTGTATGTAATGCCTATTATTTTACTCATTGTGTAATATACTTTCATTTATGAGTATTTACATCAAAGTTTTATTGTCCTTCTTTCACGGGGTGTATGTTTCGAAAGATACCCATGTCGGTAAGGGAACCATTCACCCTCCTCTTTTTAAAAGACTTCTTTTTTTATGTCTTTTAATTCACATAATATTATGTTGGGATATGTTCTTCTATATCCTTATTGATTTAAATTTTATTTCCATGTGATGAGATACCCTTTTTATCTCCCATCAACTCATTTTCTGAATTTTGTAGTGACGCCATTAGGCTGTCAAATTTTTGCAAGGGTACATCTTAACCAAAATTTGATTCTTTGGGATAAACTGATACTCCTTGAATATGTCGTTCTATGAACATGTGTGAATAACGTATGATTGTTTTACACTTAATATCCACTTATATTTCGTGTATTCATTTGTCACACAGAATTATGTAATTGATTTATCCTTAAACCAATGACATCATCTTTGTAAGGGACTTCGTCTCAATCTCCTTTCATTGAGGAATATTTAGTTTTACACACAACTTTCTTTTATACGGTGTATAAACCCCTTTTAATTTTAATTTTATTCAAAAGGAATATTTTTATACGAAGAGTTTTACTAAATGACAAAAAGGGATGTTTCTTTTAACGTACACGGTGACAACGACGTTTTCCACCGTCGTGAGTAATATTTGGTCTTTGGATTTCCTCAACAAGCCGTAATGTTTTTTAAAATAAAATAAATACCATATACTATTTTATGTATGTTGGTATTGAAAATGGTTTTTATAAAGGATTTGTTATGTCGATATGTTTAAGTGATATATTATGATCGAAATGTGGAAATGTTTTCTTTCCATTATATTTGTTTAATGTTTTATGATTTTATAATGGTACTTGGACATTATGACGGGTGGTTCCATGAATACCAGGACGGGTGGTTACATTATAACCTTCAATGCATTGGGTATGGAAGTCGGCCGTATGGCTATTCCATTAAGTATGTGTGGAAGTTGGTCGTATGGCTATTCCATTAAGTATGTGTGGAAGTCAACCGTATGGTTATTCCACTTAAGTATGTTTATGTCCCAAGTTACCTTTATATGTTATGTGATCTTTATATGGGTTTTATGGTCATCTTTTGGTTATAGAAGGGTAAGTAAAGAACTTTTATACAGTGAGGAGTTCTTACTACTTCGAAAAGGTGAAAAGTATTACTTTGATAAAGTATACATGGTTTACTTGTTGTTTTGAAAAACTAACAGTTTTTGTAACAGCCCGAGATTTTATGAAAAAATTTATTTTTAATTTTATTAATGTCTTTTGTTATACGCTACACCAAAAGGAGCTTTCACAATACACATCTCTGACCTGGCTTGAATTATACGCAATCACGACCTTCCACGATAGCGTGTGTTGTACGCAACACCGAGTTTCGCTAAACAACGATATGCTATTAAGATATTATTAAAACGATCCGTTATGAATAGTAATGACCTCTTTTTAAAATTTTTTATGTTTTATTTTTCAAAATGGAATTCATTTTTGGATACGTAATATCGAAATTAGCTTAGGGTGAAATTTTGGTACTTTTTGGATAACTTTCATATTCTGATGAATAGTGAAAATTACTAAATTTTAATTAAAAAAAACTTTTTTAAGAGAAATAATTAATAGTGAAAAATTATTAATTTGAGTGGTTTTAAAGTATATTTAGAATATATTTTTACAATTTAATACAATGTTGGTCATTGGATGTAATTTCACATTTAAACCAGTTATAAACTAGTGTCAATCTTTTGATAGATATTGTTTCTTAAAAACATGCTATATGTTTTAACAGCGGGATTTAATTATAAAATTAATTAATGCAACTTCTATATTATGAATTTGGTAAAATAGACTTCATTTTTTAATTCGGAATATGAAATATAGCTTAGGATGAAATTTTGGCATTGTTCTGAAAAACATCAATTTTTGATGAATAGTGAAACTACTAAGTGGTAGTTAAAAACTGAATTTTGCATAAAACTTAATTTTACCGCTTCTGTGAATGGAATTTCAAAAATCCGACAGACACGGTTGATATCAGTAAGTAAAATGTGGTTCAATGAGATAAAAATAATTTTTTTGGTGAATAGTAACTTTTTATTTTTGTTACCGCGGTTAAAAGTAAATAGGGTAATTAAGGGTAAAAATAATATTAATATTACCTTAACACATGTCCTAATACTATTGGACAAGTGTATCTCGACCAAAAACAACCTTAAGTGTAAAATATTATCATTTAGGCCCACTTGGATTAGATTAGGACATTTATTATTATTTAATTCAAAGAAGAGTTAAAAGAGTCAAAATCACAGTTTATTTATTAAAACATTTTTAATATAGGGTTATACATAAGATACATTCGATTGTAAATATTCATTAGAAAGCTAAAAAGATTTCCTACATAATGATATTTTATTTATAATTTTTAGACTTTAAATAAATTAATTTATTTAAGACACAACGATGATGCAGTAATTACCATTTTAAGGAAATATTAACATAATTGATGTTATAAATACTAAAATGAATGTAATTTGAGACTTTTTTTGAATTCCAATAATTTTCTAGGTTACTATGATATATTAGTGTTGATTTAATCAACTTGGTTCGAACATATAATTCTGTTATGACTTTCACAAAAATCATATATCAAATAGTGTCAAAATTGACACAAAATAGTTTTAAAATGAAATATTATATTATTAATTGTTATTTTATTCCTCAAAATATAAAGTTCGGCCAAATGGCTTAGATACGGATATATATATTAATAATAATCAATTTGGGGTTCGTTTGGCATTTTATAGTATGTGTATTAACCATATAGTGAAATAAAACAAAAAGACACGGTAAAAGTTAAATAATTTAACTTAGAGTTAAATCTAATTGATAAGGTTAAAATAATACCCTAAACTTGTCTAAATACTGTTTGTTGATAGTATTTCGACCCATCCCCACTTTAGCTTCGAAATAAGACCCTTTGTAACCATTATAAACCGATTTTGACTTTCATATAAAATAATATTTTGAGATATTCCTAAGGTGCCCCTCTCCTCCCTTATAAAAGGACACCTCCTCCCCCTCCTCCTCACACCAATTTGAGCACTCAAGCTTGGCCAAACCCTGCCAAAATATATTCTCCACTTCCCTATAAACATCATAGAGGTTCTGGTCTTCATCAAAGACCAATTTTAGTGCCCTAAGAGGAGGTCTCAAAGAGGCGCTTCAAAGAAGAGGTAATTACCATTACCAACTCTTTCATCTTTATTTCTTCTTCCACTTATTCTTCTTAGGTTGTTTCATTATGAAGTAATAACATCAGTATAACTCATATACTGATATGTTATTATAAGTATGAAACAACCCTATTTCACCATCTATCCATCCTACGGAAAAAGAAATCATCGCACGTGCGTACGTACGGAATACCGTCTCCACGCCGTGGTGTAATCAATTTTCCACCACCACCTTACATGGATGGGTATAATGGTGTAAAGAATAACTATACATAGTTATTACAACATCATATTGATTCTGATATATTTTATAATCCACTCCAATTCAATTCAATATTTATGGAAATGATATCATCGCTCGTGCGTACGTACGGACTACCGTCTCCACGACACGATAAGACTCATTCTCCATGTTAACCATTTAAGAATGATTATAAAGTATATATAATAAATAATAATGAAATATATGAAATTATAAAGCTACTGGATTTATTTATATATATATATATGTATGTCATCTACTTACTTCCATTCAAGACAATAAGGAAAGGAAAACAGCGTTCATGCGTACGTACGGACTATCGTCTCCTTGAACGGTGTTTTTCATTTCATTTATCTATCTATTATATTTATATATATACTGAATATATATGATATATAAATCATATTTTATATTCTGGAAGTATGTAAATCATGATATAAGTAATAATAATGTCAAGAACAACATGTCAAAACACCTACGATAAATGAAACGATTTTACCCAAAACGCTTCTTTAACATGGAATTTACAAAAGAACGGGTAATATAATGTCATATGTGAACCATATATGATATCATAACAATGAATATGATTCTGTAATAAGTTAATGACATTATTTAAATCATTATACAGGAGGTTCGGACACATACGAAGAAAATCGGACCTAAGGTAAGGGAAATATCACAATCTCATTTTTATCCGAGATTGTTTATACTTTAGTATTTACTGGGGTGTATTTTATCATCCAAATCCATGTTTCCTCAAGTAATATTATTTCCATCCACCAAAAAATTTTTAAGTCCAATTTTACCCTTCGGTGAATTTTTAGTAAAAGATATTAAAGGAATCTTTTGTCGTTTTTCGTACGATGTACTTTTTGACTTTTCCGAAAAAAGTACGAAGAATTTTTTTTTAACTTATACGGTAAGAATGGATTTTTAAAACTTTATTTCCAAGAAGATTCCTTTACAAGTTTTCAAGTTTATTTTTAATAAACTTCTTTTATTTTAAAGTCATATGACATGTTAAGAAAGGAAAAATGTTTTTGAAGTAGAAATGATATTTTCCTCAAGAATGAAGTTCAAGTATTTTATCAAAATTATTTTCCATCTAAGATAATAAAAGGGTTCTGTTTTTATCCCTATTATTACATGGATTTGATTATGTTGTGATGGAAACATTTTTATGAACTCCTTTCTCTTATATGAATTGTTTTATGATGTCATGTTGTTTAAGAATTCCATTTTTATTACATGGGTTATGCGATGATGTATGATTTATGATTATGCGACACACATAAGAAAGGATTCATTATAAGATGGGTGGGACCTATATCTCCCTCAAATGCATTGGGTAAAGATTTTATATCTCATGAGATAGACATTGCTGGAATGGTAGGTGTAGACCCCGGAAAACGCGTCCCCAAAATTTTCCAAATGCTTCCATACATGATCCAAGATGGTAGTCCATTTCGCAAGCTTCGATTTGGTAGGTCGTAGGGCCCGAACGGAGTTACGGATTAGGAGTTATGGGTGTTTGAAGTTGGTATGGAAATCTGGTTCGCGAAGCTCATTTGCGAAGCCTCCTCCGTGATCGCGGAGCGCCGCCGCGAAGCAATGAGGTGACAGGCTCCGCGAACACGTTTGACGTTTGCGATGTGCCGCGAAGACCCCTCGCGAAGCACTAATGCGAAGCACCGATGCGAAGCACCGATGCGAAGCACCCGTGCAGCGCGGTCCCGCGAAGCCCCGCCGCGAAGCGCCCCGACCATCGTGGCCTCGCGAAGCTCCCGAGGCGGTGATGCTCCGCGAACGCATTTGACGTTCGCGAGCCGCCGCGAAGCTCTAGAGGCGGTGATGCTCCGCGAACGCATTTGACGTTCGCGAGCGCGCCGCGAAGCTCCTGAGGCGGCGCGGAAGTTCTGCTTCGCGGCGCCCCTGCCTATAAATACCCAGCTCACCCCCCTTCTCAAGAGGACGGCCACGGCCACTTCGCCCCTTGGGCGGCTAAGCGGAGCTCCGCATTGCGGCTCCGCGAAGCCATGCTCCACGAGCAGCTTCCTTCGCGTTGCTGCTCCGCGAGCTGAGACTCCAGGAGTCCATGCTCCGCGAGCCTATGCTCCGTGATGCTGCTCCGCGAGACCAAGCTCCGCGAGAGCCCTTTGCTCCGCAAGGCCTTGCTCTGCGATGCTGCTCCGCGAGACCAAGCTCCGCGATGCTGCTCCGCGAGACCAAGCTTCGCGAGACCCCTTTGCTCCGCGAGAGACCATTGCTCCGCGAGGCCATGCTTCGCGAAGCTACTTCGCGAAGACCCATCCTTCGCGAGGATCCTACCTTCGCGCCCACCGGTCCATACCTCGGGGGCTGTGCCCCCGCACCCCCGCTCGGGGTCAGTGCCGGGCTGCGGTCCCCACCCTCCGGGCCGGTCCCTTCGCAACCGTCACAGACCCCCATGAAAAATAGAGAGTCGCACCGCGAACTTCTCGGGCCGGGATGCCGGGATTTTCCATTGCGCCCTTATGCGCTCCCACCTTCCACCTATGGAACACCATGATTAAAGATACTCCTCTACACACCATGAAACACCTTCAGTTGACATATTCCTCTGGGTTTCATTCTATGTCGTGAGTTGAGGTTCTCATCATCGATTCCCCCGGTACCTTGAGTCGAACCATTCCTCAGGTAACTCCTCCAAACCCAATCACTTGGCTCCTATGCCAGGTTCAACCAGAAAGGGCCGCCCTTGCGTAAGTCCCAAAACCAACCATTTCTAGGCACCTTCTGCCTAATAGTCCTCTCTACATGACTATAAACTGTAGTACTCCCTATCTAACAAATGATAGGATGCCTCTCACTTCTAACGAGAGATGCCTCATGCTCCTAGCATGAGATGCCAGTAGTCCTACCTACATGACTCTAAACTGTAGTACACCCTATCTAACAAATGATAGGATGCCTCTTGCCCTATACGAGAGATGCCTTATGCTCCTAGCATGAGATGCCAATAGTCCCACCTACATGACTCTAAACTGTAGTAATCCTTATGTGCCAAACATAGGATGCCTCTCGCCCTATACGAGAGATGCCTCATGCTCTTATCATGAGATGCCAATAGTCCTACCTACATGACTCTAAACTGTAGTATTCTCCCTATCTAACAAATGATAGGATGCCTCTTGCCCTATACGAGAGATGCCTTATGCTCCTCGCATGAGATGCCAGTAGTCCTACCTACATGACTCTAAACTATAGTAATCCCTATGTTCCAAACATAGGATGCCTCTTCCATTAAACAAGAGATGCCTTGTGCGCCATGCATAGGATGCCTAATGCCATGATCACAGTGGCGTAACATCAAGAGCGTTGGAACCCATTCAAACATTCCATCACTCCACCTCACGCTTTGCGTGTCCTTCGTTTGGATCGTCATTCACTTCCAAGTCTGGAGGGACCCCCTAACAGTATGGATGCTCGACCTATGGTCCACCTGCTGTCCTGGGCCAATGCCCCGGAAGACTGATCACGTCTGGAGGGACCCCCTAACAGTATGGATGCTCGACCTATGGTCCGCCTGCTATCCTGGGCCAACATCCCGAAGGATCGATCGACAACACTTGTGACATGGTCCCGTGTTTCGAACATGGTCAACGGTCGACCCTCATTTGTTGTCCTCATTTCTGGCTAACGTGATATGGATGCTGCGTTGCAAATATGGTCAGCAGTAATCCTCCATCACCACGCCAATCTCATGACGTTCTGAATATTGGGCATGTGATTCACACTTTTCTTGTCCCTTTGTTTGGGCTGATTCCAATTCCCTTGGCATTATCCCTCTTGTGCACTAGCGCATAGGTGAAGGCCTCAACTCGCCAGTGAGTTGGGATTCCCTCATGGCCAGACATGAGGAAGACATTACGGGCAGCTTCCTAGAGTAAGCCCCATTCACCAGTGTCGCTCCTTAGCGGCACACCCGGGCAGCTTCCTAGCGTAAGCCCCATTCACCAGTGTCGCTCCTTAGCGGCACACCCGGGCAGCTTCTTGCATAAGCCCCATTCACCAGTGTCGCTCCTTAGCGGCACACCCGGGCAGCTTCCTAGCGTAAGCCCCATTCACCAGTGTCGCTCCTTAGCGGCACACCCGGGCAGCTTCCTAGCATAAGCCCCATTCACCAATGTCGCTCCTTAGCGGCACACCCGGGCAGCTTCCTAGCGTAAGCCCCATTCACCAGTGCCGCTCCATAGTGGCAACCGGGCGGCTTCCTAGCGTAAGCCCCATTCACCAGTGTCGCTCCTTAGCGGCACACCCGGGCAGCTTCTTGCATAAGCCCCATTCACCAGTGTCGCTCCTTAGCGGCACACCCGGGCAGCTTCCTAGCGTAAGCCCCATTCACCAGTGCCGCTCCATAGCGGCACTCGGGCAGCTCCTTGCATAATCCCCATCCTCTATTGGCACTCCTTTTCAGCGGTAAGCCGTTGACATCCTCATCCAGCGGTAAGCCGTTGTGACCCAATCCAGCGGTAAGCCGTTGTGACCCCATTCAGCGGTAAGCCGTTGACATCCCTATCCAGCGGTAAGCCGTTGTGACCCAATCCAGCGGTAAGCTGTTGTGACCCCATTCAGCAGTAAGTCGTTGACATCCCTATCCAGCGGTAAGCCGTTGTGACCCAATCCAGTGGTAAGCCGTTGTGATCCTATTCAGCGGTAAGCCGTTGATATCCTCATCCAGCGGTAAGCCGTTGTGACCCAATGTAGCAGTAAGCCGTTCTGGGCCTCCATCCTGGAGTAAGTCCCAACACCATGGGCCGCCCAACGCGTAAGCCCCTCTTCGCTTCTCACGGACGCACCCTTCGCGACGTGATCGTCTGGTCCTTGCAACCTCTTGTTTCTCACACCGAGCATGACTCACGTGGGCTTAGAGTGAGCACCGACCCTGACAAACCCATCCGAACTACGAGGACTTTGATCCGTGTCAAGGCATGGTACGTAGGAAGCCTCCATGAGGTTCAAGCCATATTGCTCGGTCGTTCATTCACGTCGAGTTTTGCCCACGTCCAGCATGACGTTAAACTGTATGCCCCGTCCAGCAAAGATGTTAAACTACACAATCCGAACTACGGGGACTTTGATCCGTGTCAAGGCATGGTACGTAGGAAGCCTCCACGAGGTTAAAGCCCACCAATAGTGGACCAAGGTCTACTTCCACGTCGGTTCGCCGACAAATTCCCTTTTGAACTACGAGGTCTTTGATCCATGTCAAGGCATGGTACGTAGGAAGCCTCCACGAGGTTCAAGCCCACCACTAATGGAATCACGAGTCTACTTTCACGTCAAGTCACACCCGCGTCCAACATGACGTTAAACTGCACCCCGGTCCAGTGGTAAGCCATTGTGACCCATCCCATCCGAAATACGAGGACTTTGATCCGTGTCAAGGCATGGTACGTAGGAAGCCTCCACGAGGTTCAAGCCCACCAATAGTGGACCAAGGTCTACTTTCACGTCGGTTCGCCGACAAATCCCCATCCGAACTAAGAGGTCTTTGATCCATGTCAAGGCATGGTACGTAGGAACCCTCCACGAGGTTCAAGCCCACCAATAGTGGACCAAGGTCTGCTTTCACGTCGGTTTACCGGCGAAACCCACCCGTCATTTCACGTCGGGTCCCATCTCGGTCCAGTGGTAAGCCGCTGCGACCCATTCCCTTTTGAACTACGTGGTCTTTGATCCATGTCAAGGCGTGGTACGTAGGAAGCCTCCACGAGGTTCAAGCCCACCCATCACCCAATTCATGTCGTGTTCTATCTTCGTCCAGCATGACGTTAAACTACATTCTGGTCCGGTGGTAGGCCATTGTGACCTAACCCCGTCCGAACTATGAGGAATTTGATCCATGTCAAGGCATGGTACGTAGGAAACCTCCACGAGGTTCAAGCCCACCCGTCGTTCATTCACGTCGGGGTTCACTATCGTCCCGCATGACGTTAAACTGTACCCATCCGAACTACGAGGTCTTTGATCCATGTCAAGGCATGGTACGTAGGAAGCCTCCACGAGGCTCAAGCCCACCCGTCGCTCATTCACGTCGGGTCCCATTCCAGTCCAGCGGTAAGCCGTTGTGACCACCTGAACTACGAGGTCTTTGATCCATGTCAAGGCATGGTACGTAGGAAGCCTCCACGAGGTTCAAGCCCACCAATAGTGGACCAAGGTCTACTTTCACGTCGGTACGCTGACAACTCCCATCGGACCAAGGTCCGCTTTCACGTCGGTATGCCGACGACATTCATCGGGCCAAGGTCCAGCTTCACGTCGGTTTACCGGCACCACCCGAACTACGCGGACTTTGATTCCCTGCCACAGGGATACGTAGGAAGCCTCCTCAAGGCTCAAGCCCAACTTCACCGTCGCCCCTGCGATGGTCCCATTTCATCCTCCTACACATCACTCATTCATCCATCACCCATCCTGATTCTCACTCGGGCCGCCACATCCCGGTGGAATCATGCCATCCACCTCCCCGCTGCTCCTAGCGGCGCATGGGCCGCTTTCCATGTGTAAGCCCCATCATATCTCTGGGTCGCTGTCCTCTGTGTACACCCCGATTCATCACCCTTTTCCCCTATAGGGAGTGCACCACCTCGGATCCGTCCTCATTGGGCGTTCTGATCCATCGCCTTGGTAAACCTTCCAGGTGTTCCCTCCTAGGGATATACCAATCTGGTCCGTCTCTATAGGACGTTCTGATCACCCTAATTCCGTCTCCGCAAGACGTTAAACTCGCGACCTACCTCGTGATAAACATGGGATGCCTGAGGAAAACCTCGGATGGAACGCCTTTGGTGTAACCGTCTCTGCTAGACGTTAATATTGCAACATACCCTGTGTTAAACATAGGAAGCTGAGGAAAACCTCAGATGTACGCCTTGGGTTCTGCACCCTTGAGATGCCCTCTTATGAGGAAGAATACAGGTTCCCCAATGTCCACGCACCCATAGATGCCCCGACATTCCTGATGTTGCCGTCTACTCCGACCGAAGGTCGCTACCATGTCAAGATCCTATGGAAAGTCTTGACGGAAGTAGTGTAATTAACCAGCGTCCATGACGATATGGCACTGGGAATGAGATTCACGAACAACGTATTAAATCTATAAGGGAGACCCGGACTAGGTGACGAGTTCCGAGGAGGAATCCACGGAAGGAAGAACCGACATCCCATCATCCCGTTTCGATCAAGGAGCAGACGTACCTGAACAAGGAACGAATGCCGCCCGCCTTTGGAAAGCGGGAAGGCGGGGCAACAGCCGCGCGTTCTCCACAGACGGATGCGCGCGCGCCCCGGAGAAAGCGTCGGAAACAGTAGGTTATACCAGTTCAGTGAAACAGGACTGAAACGAGGGTTAATCGGTTCAGAAAGGGACATTGTCCACTATGATAGTCTTGGCAATGAGTCTTGACTAACAAGAAATGATTCTCTAAGATTATGTGTGAATGCCACAAAGTTTCATGTTTTATGTTATGATTATTGTGATTACATTTCACTGACATGATTTATCCCATGTTATGAAATTATGATCTCTTTTGCAGGTTAAGATTTCCAAAAGTTGTGTGCTTATGTATATGATGTGATTGATATTTTTTTTGTTTACCCTTACTGAGCATTTGAGCTCACCCTTTTATGTTTTCTTTTCCCCAGGATATATATAATGGTTTTAGGTATAAAAAAAAGAAGATCTTTATGGGATATTTTGAAGATCTTTCACCACGATTAGAAGATTATATTCAGAGTTTCCAAAGACACTAAACTATTACAATCCTTGTGTGTGTGTGTTTTTTTATATACTAAGTATTCCGCAAATGTAATGCAATGTCCATGTACGTCAAGCTTCGGGTCTCTACAGTTGGTATCAGAGGAAAGGTTTAGTCAACCTTTGGAAACTAGGATGCAAGAACGTTAGTGAGATCCCTAGAGATATTTCTAAGGTATATCTAGGGATGTCCCTAAGGTTAAGTATACGTATATGTTACAGTACTAGAATCACGCTAACGATCATAGAATTAAACATAAGATGTTAGATATTGAAAGTACTCCCCCTTTATTATGTTGTTTTCCCTAGCATGATTTTTGCCTATCACAGTATTCTTTTTGGGTTTTAGACGATGGCTGGAACCCGAAGGAACCATTTTGATCAATGTAATGGACAATGCAATGATTGTCCTCCTGAACAAACAAATGTTATGGGAGATGGAGTGAAAAATCTTATTGCTATCCTTACACAAGCTATGAATCTTTCTGGACTTCCAAATGAGTAGTGAAGGGAACAATATTCTATTGAGTCCTCCATGAGGCAACGTCCACCTTCTTTCAGTGGGTCTTCTGATCCACTTGTTGCTGAACAATGGATCAGTACCACTGATAAGATATTTTCAGTTCTTCAATGTTCTGAACATGATAAAGTCATCTTAGCAGTATATAGTTTTGAAGGTGAAGCTGGTCAATGGTGGAATCTTATCAAGAATACAAGGCAAAAAGATGAAATTGAGTCCATGGAATGAGACGATTTCAAGAACTTATTTTTCAATAAGTACTTCCTTCGTATTCTTCGAACAAAGATGGAGAAGGAGTTTCTTGAACTAAAGCAAAAGGATGATGAATCTGTTGGTATATACGAAGCGAATTTTACAAGACCTGCAAGGTATGCATCTGGCATTATCATCCAACCTGAAAGTAAAGTTGATCGATTTTTCAGTGGCTTAAAACCAAGTCTTCAAAGGGAATTAGCAATAAGAGACTTCAGTAGCTATGAAGAAATTGTGCGTTGTGCTATCAAGGTAGAAATGGAAGTTTGTGTTACATATCCATCTCATGGTTTTGAAAAGAAACGAAAGATGGAGTTCAAGGAGAAATCTCAGAATAGTGGTGAAAAGAAGATGAATGTTTCCTTATGCACAAAGTGTGGAAAGAAGCATGGTGGTGATTGTCTTAAAGGGACTAGAAAATGTTTTAAGTGTGGAAAAGAAGGTCATCGAGCAGCTGAGTGTCGAAGTAATGGAAAAAGGGTTTCTAATGATGTGAATAAAGCAAACACTGCAGAGAACGCACCACCAACACTTAAATGCTTCAAGTTCGAGGAAATGGGGCATTATGCTAATAAATGCCCTAATCCAAGGGTTAGTGATGATCAACATGAGCAACGACTGAAGGCAAAGAACAAAGGGAAGTCAAATGCGATCACTATTGGCAATGTTGAATATGACAACGATGTGGTGGAATGATTAAGTGTTTATGTAATGGGATTCCAAAATAATGTTGTATCATTGAGTATTGCAATATTTATTGATGTGGTATTCAAAGTAATTGAGATATTTTTGGAAATAAGATGATATGCGCATAATGAAGGGAAAACGAGAAAACGAAATGTTTAACAGTATTCATGAGCTCATGATTGATATAAGGACTAAGTGATATCATGGTTTGAGTGTATAGAATTTTGAGGATTTTGGTATGTGGAAAGTGTTAACTTTAAACTGCATTCATGTTTTCACTAAGGTATTCAAGATAATACATGATTAAGGACTTTGAATGTTTGGAATGTGACCAACAAAACATATCTTATGATATATGGGGATCAACGATGGTATTAAATCTCTGGTTATCGTTTTCACTATGTTATGAGAGTAAACTGCAGTATTATGGATAAGCCTAAAGATTATAATGGATTGTGTTGGACATAAGTTAGTATTGTTTAAGGATAGAAGATTTTAGATATTATTGATGGGATGTTATAGTAATGTAGTTTTAGAAAAAGGACAACCTGCAGGATGGGCGACAGCCCATCGCTTTGGACAAGGCTGTGGGAATCGAACCCACAACCGAAGTGCGACTGGCCTTTATCGCCTACCACTGGCCTACAGGAAGTCCCAATTTAGTAGAAACTAGTTTTATTATATTAAGCAGTATGATATATGAAGTATAAGTCCATTTTAGGAACCATATATGATTAATCTCACTATAGATCGACTTATGTATATAATTTTTGCTAACCTTTTATTTGAGACAGATGGAATGACCCGTCATTCTATCACATGATCTGCTAACACTTCACGAATAACAAATTAAACTTCATTTATTTAAGAGATGAAGTGGAAATTGTTCAAGGCATGAACAACAGTGAGATTGTACCAAAATAAAGAAAGTATTTATTCTAATTCAAATTTTCAACTTTAGGGAAATGATCTTGAAAACCAAAAATGTTGTCCTAGTGATCTTATACCTAATGAATTAGATGGTAACTTAGATAGTCACAAATTTATGGATTTGTGATTACTGGATTTTCCATAGCAATGTTCTCTACCACTCTTCATCAGAACATGATGGTTAGATTTCTCTTCCATATCCATATTTTCACCTATGTGGAAACCCAGTGATTAGTTTATTTGGGTAATCGTTACATTTCATACTTTAGTTTTTAAAGCCAAGTTTTGGTATTCCTTTTTACGATGTGGGTTTCTATTAAAGAAACTTTCGAATAGTAAACCATTTATAACCCCGACGAATTTCGAGGGAGAAATTAATTTTAAGGGGGGTAGAATGTAACAGCCCGAGATTTTATGAAAAATATTCTTCTTAATTTTATTAATGTCTTGTGTTATACGCTACACCAAAAGGAGCTTTCACAATACACATCTCTGACCTGGCTTGAATTATACGCAATCACGACCTTCCACGATAGCGTGTGTTGTACGCAACACCGCGTTTCGCTAAACAACGATATGCTATTAAGATATTATTAAAACAAGCCGTTATGAATAGTAATAACCACTTTTTGAAATTTTTTAAGTTATATTTTTCAAAATTGAATTCATTTTTGGATTCATAATATCGAAATTAGCTTAGGGTGAAATTTTGGTACTTTTCGGATAACTTTCATATTCTGATGAATAGTGAAAATTACTAAATTTTAATTAAAAACAACGTTTTTAATCGAAATAATTAATAGTGATAAATTATTAATTTGAGTGGTATTAAAGTATATTTATAATATATTTTTACAATTTAATACAATGTTGGTCATTGGATGTAATTTCACATTTAAACCAGTTATAAACTAGTGTCAATCTTTTGATAGATATTGTTTCTTAAAAACACGCTATATGTTTTAACAGCGGGATTTAATTATAAAATTAATTAATACAACTTATATATTATTAATTTGGTAAAATAGACTTCATTTTTTAATTCGGAATATGAAATATAGCTTAGGATGAAATTTTGGCACTGTTCTGAAAAACATCAATTTTTGATGAATAGTGAAACTACTAAGTGGTAGTTAAAAACTGAATTTTGCATAAAATTTTAATTTTACCGCTTCTGTGAATGGAATTTCAAAAATCCGACAGACACGGTTGATATCAGTAAGTAAAATGTTTTCCAATAAGATAAAAATAATTTTTTTGGTGAATAGTAACTTTTTATTTTTTTTACCGCGATTAAAAGTAAATAGGGTAATTAAGGGTAAAAATGATATTAATATTACCCTAACACATGTCCTAATACTATTGGACAAGTGTATCTCGACCAAAAACAACCTTAAGTGTAAAATATTATCATTTAGGCCCACTTGGATTAGATTAGGACATTTATTATTATTTAATTCAAAGAAGAGTTAAAAGAGTCAAAATCAAAGTTTATTTACTAAAACATTTTTAATATATGGTTATACATAAGATAAATTCGATTGTGAATATTCATTAGAAAGATAAAACGATTTCCTACATAATGATATTTTATTTATAATTTTTAGACTTTAAATAAATTAATTTATTTAGACACAACGATGATGCAGTAATTACCCTTTTAAGGAAATATTAACATAATTGATGTTATAAATACTCAAATGAATGTAATTTGAGACTTTTTATGAATTACACTAATTTTCTAAGTTACTATGATATATTAGTGTTGATTTAATCAACTTGGTTCGAACATATAATTCTGTTATGACTTTCACAAAAATCATATATCAAATAGTGTCAAAATTGACACAAAATAGTTTTTAAATAAAATATTATATTATTAATTGTTATTTTATTCCTAAGAATATAATGTTCGGCCAAATGACTTATATAAGGATATATATATTAATAATAAACAATTTGGGGTTCGTTTGGCATGTTATAGTAAGTGTATTAACCATATAGTGAAAGAAAACAAAAAGACACGGTAAAAGTTAAATTATTTAACTTAGAGTTAAATCTAATTGATAATGTTAAAATTATACCCTAAACTTGTCTAAATCCTATTTGTTGATAGGATTTCGACCCATCCCCACTTTAGCTTCTAAATAAGACCCTTTGGAACCATTATAAACCGATTTTTACTTTAATATAAAATAATATTTTGAGATATTCCTAAGGTGCCCCTCTCCTCCCTTATAACAGGACACCTCCTCCCCGTCCTCCTCACACCAATTTGAGCACTCAAGCTCGGCCAAACCCTGCCAAAATATATTCTAAACTTCCCTAGAAACATCATAGAGGTTCTGGTCTTCCTCAAAGACCAATTTTAGTGCCCTAAGAGGAGGTCTCAAAGAGGCGCTTTAAAGAAGAGGTAATTACCCTTACCAACTCTTTCATCTTTATTTCTTCTTCCACTTCTTCATCTTAGGTTGTTTCATTATGAATTAATAACATAAGTATAACTCATATACTGATATTTTATTATAAGTATGAAACAACCCTATTTCACCATCTATCCATCCTACGGAAAAAGAAATCATCGCGCGTGCGTACGTACGGAATACCGTCTCCACGCCGTGGTGTAATCAATTTTCCACCACCACCTTACATGGATGGGTATAATGGTGTAAAGAATAACTATACATAGTTATTAGAACATAATATTGATTCTGATATATTTTATAATCCACTCCAATTCAATTCAATATTTATGGAAATGATATCATCGCTCGTGCGTACGTACGGACTACCGTCTCCATGACGCGATGAGATTCATTCTCCATGTTAACCATTTAAGAATGATTATAAAGTATATATAAGAAATAATAATGAAATATATGAAATTATAAAGCTACTGTATTTATGTATATATATATATATGTATGTCATCTACTTACTTCCATTCAAGACAATAAGGAAAGGAAAACTGCGTTCATGCGTACGTACGGACTACCGTCTCCATGAACGGTGTTTTTCATTTCATTTATCTATCTATTATATTTATATATATACTGAATATATATTATATATAAATAATATTTTATATTCTGGAAGTATGTAAATCATGATATAAGTAATAATAATGTCAAGAACAACAAGTCAAAACACCTACGATAAATGAAACGATTTTACCCAAAACGCTTCTTTAACATGGAATTTACAAAAGTACGGGTAATATAATGTCATAAGTGAACCATATATGATATCATAACAATGAATATGATTCCGTAATAAGTCAATGACATTATTTAAATCATTATACAGGAGGTTCTGACACATACGAAGCAAATCGGACCTAAGGTAAGGGAAATATCACAATCTCATTTTTATCCGAGATTGTTTATACTTTAGTATTTACTGGGGTGTATTTTATCATCCAAATCCATGTTTCCTCAAGTAATATTATTTCCATCCACCTACAATTGTTTAAGTCCAATTTTACCCTTTGGTGAATTTTTAGTAAAAGATATTAAGGGAATCTTTTGTCGTTTTATGTACGATGTACTTTTTGACTTTTCCGAAAAAAGTACGAAGAATGTTTTTTTTAACTTATACGGCAAGAATGGATTTTTAAAACATTATTTCCAAGAAGATTCCTTTACAAGTTTTCAAATTTATTTTTAATAAACATCTTTTATTTTAATGTCATATGACATGTTAAGAAAGGAAAAATGTTTTTGAAGTAGAAAGGATGTTTTCCTCAAGAATGAAGTTCTAGTATTTTATCAAAATTATTTTCCATCTAAGATAATAAAAGGGTTCTGTTTTTATCCCTATTATTACTTGGATTTGATTATGTTGTGATGGAAACATTTTTATGAACTCCTTTATATTATATGAATTGTTTTATGATGTCATGTTGTTTAAGAATTCCATTTTTATTACATGGGTTATGCGATGATGTATGATTTATGATTATGAGGCACACATAAGAAAGGATTCATTATAAGATGGGTGGGACCTATATCTCTCTCCAATGCATTGGGTAAAAATTTTATATCTCATGAGATAGACATGGCTGGAATGGTAGGTTATACCGGTTCAGTGAAACAGGACTGAAACGAGGGTTACTCGATTCAGAAAGGGACTTTGTCCACAAAGATAGTCTTGGCAATGAGTCTTGACTAACAAGAAATGATTCTCTAAGATTATGTGTGAATGCCACAAAGTTTCATGTTTTATGTTATGATTATTGTGATTACATTTCACTTCCATGATTTATCCCATGTTATGAAATTATGATCTCTTTTGCAGGTTAAGATTTCCAAAAGTTATGTGCTTATGTATATGATGTGATTGATATTTCTTTTGTTTACCCTTACTAAGCATTTGAGCTCACCCTTTTATGTTTTCTTTTCCCCAGGATATAAAGAAAGGTTTTAGGTAAAAAAATAAGATCTTTATGAGAGATTTTGAAGATCTTTCACCACGATTAGAAGATTATATTCCGAGTTTCCAAAGACACTAAACTATTACGATCCTTGTGTGTGTGTTTTTTGTTATGTACTAAGTATTCCGCAAATGTAATGTAATGTCCATGTACGTCAAGCTTCGGGTCTCTACAGTTTTCATTCGTTGTGTATCCCTTACTGAGATTTTTATACTCATCCCAATTGTTTGAAATGTTTTTCACAGGACTTAATGTGGAATAGGGTCACGGATGGGGTCAAGGGAAAGTCATGCAACCTAAAACATGGAACTAGACATGTTTCTTTTTAAGAGTTTTTATTTTATGGAAACTTAGTAAAAGTTTCTACTTTGTAATCTTTTGAGACGTAATAGTTATGTCCTAATTCTCTAAAACTTTAAACCTGAAAAGATCCTCCATGTGAATTATTCATTTAATTCAATATTAAGTAAGGTATAATGCCAGGGCCTTATAGTTGGTATCGGAGGTCGGTTTAGACAACTTTAGGGATTATGAGTTTTTTTTAGACACATGATTAGTCCCTATATCTATTATTTCAGTTAAATCCTTGTTTTATAACTTTTTTCAGGTCAAGTAAAGTCGGTTACGAATGGAAGGAGAAGTATCTCAAACGACATTCATATCTCTTCTTGATGACATGCTTGCAATAATTATTGCAAAGTCATGTTCGGATGATTGTGAAACTTTTTCTTGCATAAAACTCACTTGGAAGAGTTGTATGAGAAATTGAACACCACCACCATACCTCGTTATCATCATGGATCATGGGTTTTTTGTAGACAAATACTATTTTCAAAATATTCTCATATTTTCAATAAAGGTAAATAATATCAAGGTATTTTCAAATATTTTTCCATATCCCAAGAATTTGAAGCATATTATGATTTTAAAGATGGTGCTGAGGAAGGAGACCCTTGGGCAACCTATTTATATTTGATTTTAAAATATAGTCTCTCATAACATATTTATGGTATTATAAAAGGACCAGTAATAGAAAGTTTCAACTCAAATTCTGTCCGACAATTTTATAGAAATCATGTTTTATCAGATGTTTTGGAATTTATGTCATACATGATTATTTTCCAAAACTATTTTTCGGTGAACACCCATATGACCCATGTTGTACAAGGTGTATTTGGATGGAGGAAGAAAATGATTTTTATGGATCTCTAAATCATTGTTATAATGCATGGGACTTCTACTTATGTGAGAAAGATGATGATGAAACCGAGTGGACGCCATGATCAAGGTATGATGTTATTCATTTTGGGAATCGTTTTATTTTATCTTATGGTGGTGAAATAAGACTTCAAGAATTAAGATGTTGAGACCGTAACAAATTTGGATGAGAATGAAAGGTATAAGGAAACTATTAAAGTTAAAACATGTTAGGGTTATTTTTGGAGTTTTATAAAAAGGACAACACGCAGTCCATGTGACAACCTGTCGCGTCGGACAAAGCTACGGGAATTGAACCCACAACCAAAGTGCAATGGGTATTTATCGCCTACCACTGGACTACGTGATTTCCATGGTTAGTATGACTTATTCTTTTTATTTAGGTGACTTTATGAATTAAGAGTAAGTTTATTTTGGGTTTTTATGAAAATGATTAACTTATCATGGAGGATATGTGATTAGGTTAATTACTTTTCAATGTGAGACTTTAGAAGCAACTGATGTTTTTTTGGAGATAAAGGATACGACTTAACTTGGAAGACTATGTGACTAAATCCTTAAAATATTTGTGATTTAATCTTAGTTAGGTTTAATTTTAATAATATTATGGACAAATTGTTTATCGAATGGTCCTCGTTGAACTTTGGGTTTTGTTGGGAAAATTTTAGAGATTAAGAAAAGAATTTCTTTTTATAAAGGGTTATCCTTTTCTAGATTATCTGATATTGTACTAACCTTTTTGGTTTTGGTTTTGGTTAGAGTCTAAATACATGGAAAGTATATAGTTCTCTTTTGTGGATTTGGTGATTCTCTAGAAATTGATTATAGTACTCTTAATGCAAACAAGTCTTCCTAAATACTTGTCTTTTGGAGAAAATATGAGTTTGATTAAGGAATCTAGTAAAAGTTGGATGTCTACGTGACGAGTAAGTATGTTTCATTATGATTTAGTTAGGCTCAAAAATAAATTCGTCAATGAATAGTAACTTTAAACAAAAATTTTCTCTGTTAACGTTTTATACTGGGGAATCGAATACCATTTAACCCATCACAATTTTGTTATTTTCATGGGGTTAACATTCTCCTAAACATGTTTTCTATCACTCTCCATCAGAACATGACCCTATGTTTTCTCCTCCATTTCCATGTATTCCTACATGGAATCCTAGTATGGGTTAACTCGAGTGACCTATGTACTTATCTTTCTTTATTTTAAAGTGATTGTTTTACCGACTCTTCTTCTGATGTGGGACTTTCAAGGATATTTCCATGCACAATTTTAAAATTGTGAGGACGCAATTCCCAAAAGGGGGGAAGGATTTAACACCCCAGGTAAATAAATAATATGACATTTTTTTATACATATTTGTGTATTAAATATTAAGATTACTTTAAATGGGATGCTATGCTCGATGGCGTACCCAATACGCAACAACGAGTTTCTTGGAAAGAATATGTTGCACTATAATAATAAAATAATATTATTTTAAATAGTAGTTAACTCCTAGATGTTGTAATGGCGGTAATGAACATAACTATCTAAAAAATTAATATATATGTTTTTCAAATATTTTTACTCTTTACAATAAATGTTAGAGGATTATAACTACGAATGAATCTAATATTAAGCGTAGACATTGTAATATTTTTTTAAAGGTCGATTAACAACCTTTTGAAGGAGAACCTCTTTTAAATCCACTTTTTGACAATTATATGTGTTATATTTGACAAAATGAAATTATTATTTAGAATTGGGACATCAAAATTTACTTTGTTTAAATTTTTTGTATCTTTCTGATAAAGTTCATTTTTAAATGAATAGTGAAAAATGTTGTATTTTAATTCAAAACCTATTTTTAATCTAGTTTATTTATATGATTATATTATCTTTTGGATTGTTTTTTAGTAAAATTAGAATATATTTTTACCATTTAATCCAATTGTGGTAATTGGAATTAATTTCACTTTGAAATTGGACTTAAACTAGTGTCAATCTTTTGATACTTATTATTTCATAAAAACACACTATTTGCTCTGACTGTGGGAATTAATTATAAAATTAATTAATTCAACTTCTATTTTATTAATTTGGTAAAATAGACATCATTTTTGAATTCAGAATATCAAATATAGCTTAGGGTGAATTTTTGGTATTTTTCTAAAAATCCCTAATTTTTGATGAATAGTGAAACCACAAAGTGGTGGTTACAAAATATGATTTTTCATTTAAATGGGACTTTACCACTTCTGTGATTTGAATTTCAAAAATCCAATTTAAATGATTTTAATTTTTAAGTAAAATTTGGTTCAATGGGATGAAAATAATTTTTGATGAAAAGTAACTTTTAAGTTTTATTAATCGCGATTAAAGGTAATTAGTGTGATTTAAGGTGAAAATGATATTATAATAAACTTAAAATATATTGAAACTTGTCTTAACCCTATTGGATGAGTTATGGCCAACCAAGACAACCCATGGGTAGATTTTCGGTACCCCATGGAGCCACATGGGTTTGATAATGACATTTATGCCTTTTATTTAAAGTTAAAATAAAAATGTCACAAACATGATTTGTTTTTCTAAATCAATTTTTACATGTGGTTATACAAGTCAGAATTTTGACTATAAATAGTAATTAGAAATAAAAGAATATTTCATACATCATAGATTTTTTTTTATAATTTTTAGACATTAAATAAATTAAATTCTTTATGACATCATGATGATGCGGTGATGACCTCGTTATTTAATTATTTAAATAAAATAGAATGATAGTGCAAACACTACTGGAAAATCAGAATTTCCCAATGGTTTAGAACCGTTGGGAAAGGCTGCAGAACCGTTGGTATATGTTATACCAACGGTTCTGCAAACCGTGGGGAAGTAAGCCGTTGGGAAAGGCTTTTCCCAACGGTTTACAGAGAACCGTTGGGATAGGTTAGAAAAAATCAACCTATCCCAACGGTTCTGCAAAACCGTTGGGAAAGGTTTTTAGCAACGGTTCATATAACCGTTGGTAAAAACAACCATTCAACTGGATATCCCAATGGTTTCAAACCGTTGGGATAGGGTGTTTTTACCAACAATTCCTTGAACCATTTGTAAAAACAGCTACATAGATCCTATGTCAACGGTTTTCAAACCGTTGGCATAGGCTTTGCTGTGAAAATTGCATAGCAGCCTGCAATTTGCACAGCAGGCCTGGTTTTTGGGCATTCACCCTTGGTTTCAATTCAATTTTCAATCCAATTATGCCCTCATTTTCAATTCATTTTTCAATCCAATTATTGTACCTATAACACATATAATGCATACATATAGAGAACAAACCAACACATAAAAATAATGCAAACCAACCAACCAACACATATAATGCATCCTGAAAATATACACATCCATAATTAAAGTAGAATTCATAACATAATTATAAACATAAATAATTCATTTAGAATTCATTTTAAAATTTAGATGACAATCATATGTGGAATCCGGAATTCAATTCATAATTTGATTGGTTTTTCATATACCATATATTTTTAATAGAAATGATATCCATTTTAAACAAAATACATACATCTGGAATGATACCGGTCACACCATGGCTCGGATTGAGGCGAGGTTAACTCGTACAGGTCACAAATGACTCATTGATCGTTGTCCTAAAGTATCAACATATTCCAAAATCGTTTGGTCGACCATGCCTCAGATTGAGGCGTGGTTAACTCGTACACGTCACAAATGACTCATTGATCGTTGTCCTAAAGTATCAACATATTCCGAAATCATTTGGTCAGTTTTCCGTATGTCAGTTGTTGTTTTCACTTAAAATGATGTGTTTTTAAAAAAAAGAGAGACACTTTGAATGGTGTCGGCCACAACGCAACTCATATTGAGGCGGGGTTAATTCGTACACATCACAAATGACCCATGGATTGTTTTTCTAAAATATAAACACAATCAGAATGCGTTTGGTTGGTTTTCTGTATGAATTTAAAATGTAGTCCATTTTAAAGAAAAGATATACACTTAGAGTGGTGTCGGCCAAACCGCGACTCGGATTGAGGAGTGGTTGACTCGTACAGGTAACATATGACCCATGAATCATTGTCCTAAATTTTCAACAGATTCTGAATGCGTTTGGTCAGTTTTTCATATGTGAGTTGTTTATTTCACTTATAATCTTATCCATTTTAAACAAAAGAGGCACAGTCAGAGTGGTACCGGCCACACCGCGTCTCGTATTTAGATGGGGTTGAATCTTACACGTCTCAAATGACCCATGGATCATTTCCCTAAAGTATCAACACAATCCGAATGCGTTTGGCCGGTTTTCCGTATGTCAGTTGATGTTTTTCACTTAAAATGATGTCCTTATGAAACAAAAGACATACACTTTGAGTTGTTCCGGCCACACCATGCCTAGGATTGAGGTGGCGTTGACTCATACACATCACATATAACCCATGGATCGTTCTCCTAATGTTTCAATTGAAACTGAATGCGTTTGGTCAGTTTTCCGTATGTACTTAAAATGTTGTCCATTTTAAACAACAGAAAGTCACTTAGAGTGGTCCTGACCACACTAAGATGATAATTAAATTTGAATTCATAAAGTAATTGTAAACATACATAATTCATATAGAATTCAATTTAATATTTAGATGACAATTATATGTGGAATCCGAAATTCAATTCATAATTTGATCGGTTTTTTCTATACCATATATTTTTACCTCAAATGATGTCCATTTTAAACAAAATACATACACCTGAAGTGATACCGGCCACACCGCACCTCAAGTTGAGGAGGGGTTGACTCGTACACATCACATTTGACCCATGGATCTTTGTGCTAAAGTATCGACACAATCTGAATGCGTTTGGTCGGTTTTCCGTATGCCAGTTGATGTTTTTCACTTAAAATGACGTCCTTTTGAAACAAAAGACTGACACTATGAGTGGTGCCGACCACACCGCGTCTCCAATTGAGGCGGGGTTGATTTGTACACATCACATATGACCCATGGATCGTTCTCCTAAAGTTTAAATGGAAACTGAATGTGTTTGGTCGGTTTTCCGTATGTACTTAAAATGTTTTCCATTTTAAACAAAAGTGTGACACTTAGACTAATCCTTACCACACCGCGACTCAGATTCATCCCGGGTGGGCTCTTACATGTCACATATGACCCATGGATCGTTGTGATAAATTATCAAAAGATTATGAATGCGTTTGGTCAGTTTTGCGTATGCCAGTTGTTCTTTTCATTTATAATCATGTCCATTTTAAACAAAAGAGACGGAGTTAGAGCGGTGTCAGCCACACCGCATCTCGGATTAAGACGGGGTTGACTTGTACACGTCAAATATGACTCATGGATCGTTGTGCTAAAGTATTGATAGAATCCGAATGCGTTTGGTCGTTCCTTCGTATGTCAGCTGATGACTTTCACTTAAAATGACGTCCTTTTCAAACAAAAGACGGACACTTTGAGTGGTGCCAGTCACACCGCATGTCGGATTGAGGCGGGGATGATTCGTACACATCACATATGACCCATGGATTGTTCTCCTAATGTTTCAATGGAAACCTAATCCGTTTGGTCGTTTTTCCGTATGTACTTAAAATGGTGTCCATTTTAAACAAAAGAGAGTCACTTAGACTTATCCTGGCCACACCGCAACTCAGATTCATCCCGGGTTGGCTCGTACACATCACATATGACCCATGGATTGTTGGGATAAATTATCAACAGATTTGGAATTCGTTTGGTCAGTTTTCCGTATGTCAGTTGATGCTTTTCACTTAAAATGACGTCCTTTTGAAACAAAAAACGGACACTTTGAGTGGTTCCGGCCACACCACGTCTCCGGATTGAACTGAAACCACCGTGAAACATTTTAATTATTATTCGTGACGTGTACGCGCAGATGGCACGTCAATCGGATGTGCGGTTTGCATGGTACGACTCAATATTCGTGTTTTATGTGATGTGAGCGCTTCGTAAGCGTGCGTGAGGGGGTCCAAATGGGCCGAACAAAGTCGGAATGGCCTGAAATCAGACGAAAAATACGGGAGAGTAATTTACGAAGTGGTCGAGCAGACGGCACGTCAATCGGACGTGTCGTCTGCCCGCGGTGACCGACAATGCAGTTCTGGTGTCATAAACGGCCAAAACGGGTGTACAATGGTCAAATTCATAGCAGACGACCTGAGATTGAGCTGAAACCACCGTGAAACATACTAATTATTATTCATGATGTGTACTCATAGAGATCACTTCAATTGGACGTGCGGTTTGTGCGGTACGGCTCAATATTCGTATTTTAAGTGATGTGCACGCTTCATAAACGCGCGTGAGGGGGGTCCAAACGGGCCGAACGAAGTCGGAATGGCCTGAAATCAGACGACAAATACGGGTGAGTGATTTCTGAAGTGGTCGAGCAGACGACACATCAATTGGACGTGCCCTATGCCCACGGTGACCGACAACGCAGTTCTGGTGTCATAAACGGCCAAAACGGGCGTCAAATGGTCAAATTCATAGAGGACGACCTCGGAATGAGCTGAAACCACCGTGAAACATTCTAATTATTATTCTTGACGTGTACGCGTAGACATCACGTCAATCGGACGTGCAGTTTGCGTGGTACGGCTCAATATTCGTGTTTTAAGTGATGCGCGCGCTTCGTAAATGCGCGTGAGGGTGGTCCAAACAAGCCGAACGATTTCGGAATGGCCTGAAATCAGAAGACAAATACGGGTGAGTGATTAATGAAGTGGTCGACCAGACGACATGTCAATCGGACGTGCTGTGTGCCCGCGGTGACCGACAACGCAGTTCTGGTGTCATAAACGGCCAAAACGGGCGTCCAACGGTCAAATTCATAGCGGACGACCTCGGATTGACCAGAAACCACCGTGCAACATTCTAATTATTATTCTTGACATATAAGTGCAGACGGTACGTCAATCGGATGTGCAGTTTGCGTGGTACGGCTCAATATTCATGTTTTAAGTGATGTGCGCGCTTCGTAAACGCGCGTGAGGGGGCTCCAAACGGGCCGAACGAAGTCGGAATGGCTTGAAATCAGACAAAAAATACAGGAGAGTGATTTATGATGTGGTCGAGTAGAGGGCACGTCAATCGGACGTGCCGTGTGCCCGCGGTGACCGACAACGCAGTTCTGGTGTCAGAAACGGCCAAAACGGGCGTCCAACAGTCAAATTCATAGCGAACGACCTCGGATTGACCTGAAACCATCATTCAACATTCTAATTATTATTCGTGACGTGTACGCGCAGATGGAACATCAATCTGACGTGCGGTTTGCGCGGTACGGCTCAATATTCGTGTTTTAAGTGATGCGCGCGCTTCGTAAATGCGCGTGAGGGGTGTCCAAATGGGCCGAACGAAGTCGGAATTGCCTGAAATCAGACGAAAAATACGGGAGAGTGATTTATGAAGTGGTCGAGCAGACGGAACGTCAATCGGATGTTCCGTGTGCCCGCGGTGACCGACAATGCAGTTCTGGTCTCATAAACGGCCAAAACGGGCGTCCAACGGTCAAATTCATAGAAGATGACCTCGGTTTGACCTGAAACCACCGTGAAACATTCTAATTATTATTCGTGGCGTGTACGCGTAGACGGAACGTCAATCGGACGTTCGGTGTGCACGGTACGGCTCAATATTCGTATTTTAAGTGATGTGCGCGCTTCGTAAACGCGTGTGAGGGGGGTCCAATTGGGACGAACAAAGTCGGAATGTCCTGAAATCAGATGACAAATATGGGTCAGTGATTTCTGAAGTGGTCGAGCAGACGGCACGTCAATTGGACGTGCCCTGTGCCCGCGGTGACCGACAACGCAGTTCTGGTGTCATAAACGGCCAAAACGGGCTTCAAACGGTCAAATTCATAGCGGGCAACCTCAGATTGAGCTGAAACCACTGTGAAACATTCTAATTATTATTCAGGACATGTATGCGTTGACGGCACGTCAATTGGACGTGCAGTTTGCGCGGTACGACTCAATATTCGTGTTTTAAGTGATGCGCGCTCTTCGTAAACGCGCGTGAGGGTGGTCCAAATGGGCCGAACGATTTCGGAATGGCCTGAAATCATACAAAAAATATGGGTGAGTGATTTATGAAGTGGTAGAGCAGACGACATGTCAATCGGACATGCCGTGTTCCCGCGGTGACTGACAACGCTGTTCTGGTGTCATAAACGGCCAAAACGGGCGTCCAACGGTCAAATTCATAGCGGACGACCTCGGATTGACCTGAAACCACCGTGAAACATTCTAATTATTATTCGTGACATGCAAACGCAGACGACACATCAATTGGACGTGCGGTTTGCGCGGTACGGCTCAATATTCGTGTTTTAAGTGATGCACTCGCTTCGTAAACGCGCGTGAGGGGGGTCCAAACGGGCCGAATGAAGTCGGAATGGCCTGAAATCAGACGACAAATACAGGAGGGTGATTTATGAAGTGGTCGAGTAGACGGCCCGTCAATCAGATGTGCCGTGTGCCCGCAGTGACCGACAACGCAGTTCTGGTGTCATAAACGGCCAAAACGGCCATCCAACGGTCAAATTCATAGCGGATGACCTCAAATTTCGCTGAAACCACCGTGCAACATTCTAATTATTATTCGTGACGTGTACGCGCAGACGGCACGTCAATCGGACGTGCGTTTTGCGCGGTACGGCTCAATATTCGTATTTTAAGTGATGTGCGCGCTTCGTAAACGCGCATGAGGGGGGTCCAAACGGGCTGAACCAAGTCGTAATGGCCTGAAATCAGAGGACAAATATGGGTGAGTGATTTCTGAAGTGGTCGAGAAGACGGTACGTCAATTGGACGTGCCATGTGCCCGCGGTGACCGACAACGCAGTTCTGGTGTCATAAACGGCCAAAACGGGCGTCAAACGGTCAAATTCATTGCAGACGACCTCGGATTGAGCTTAAACCACAGTGAAACATTCTAATTATTATTCGTGACAAGTACTCGCAGACGACACATCAATCGGACGTGCGGTTTGCGCGGTACGACTCAATATTCGTGTTTTAAGTGATGTGCGTGCTTCGTAAACGCGCGTGAGGGTGGTCCAAACGGGCCGAATGATTTCGGAATGGCCTGAAATCAGATGAAAAATACATGTGAGTGATTTATGAAGTGTTCGACCAGACGGCACGTCAATCGGAAGTGCCATGTACCCGCGGTGACCGACAACGCAGTTCAGCTGTCATAAACGGCCAAAACGGGCGTCCAACGGTCAAATTCATAGCGGACGACCTCGGATTGACCTAAAACCACCGTGCAACATTCTAATTGTTATTCGTGACATGTACGCACAGACAGTACGTCAATCGGACGTGCGGTTTGCGCGGTACGGCTCAATATTCGTGTTTAAAGTGATGTGTGCGCTTCGTAAACACGTGTGAGGGGGGTCCAAACGGGCCGAACGAAGTCGGAATGGCCTGAAATCAGACGAAAAATATGGGAGAGTGATTTATGAAGTGGGAGGCCTAAATACCCCGTGTGTCCCTAACGACACACTGGGATCAGAATGTGGGAAGGCAGAAATGTTAGTGGGAGGGGCATGGTCTAGTCGGGCACGCGCAGCTCTACGTCCACCTCTGGTACGAACCATCCTCGTACCACCGGCCTGAGTACTAGGACCAGTACTAGGCTCCTCTTCGAATAACTGTCGACGTAATGGTGGATCCTAAAAAATATTTTACAAAAAAAATTAATCACATGACATTATATATTCTGTAAATATATATATATATATATATATATATATATATTTGAAATAAAGTACTCACTGTAGGCACTAATGGTGGAATGCCCATCTCCTCCATCCGACGATTGTTCTCCGCCATTTTTTTTCTTTGTCTTTCTTTAATTGGCTGCATTTCCTGCATTTGAAAACAAATATGTAATTAATTAGAAAAAGAAAATTAATGTGTAAACCAAAAAACTAAATATATGAGGGAATGAGGGGATTCATTGGTAATTTATCTATCAATTCTTTTAGAAGAGCTTGAATGAATTTAATAAAACATACAAGTTGTAAGGTTCACCATGTTAGAAATATTTTTTGATTTGGTTTGAATACATTTCAATTCCAAATTAGAAAATGAAATTCAAATAAAACAGCAACCAATAAACATTGAAAATTCACATAACGGTCAAGTCAGCTAAAACATATTTGTGATCAATACTTAATAAATATGAATATTACCAACCTTAACAACCCAAATTGAGGTAAACCAAAATAATTGAGAACATGGATGAATGATTCTATATATTTCCAACCACGACATCAGGTTCACAATCAACTCTGACAATTGAGCTATTGGAGTCATCAAAAGAAATAAATGGATTGGTTCCAATGGCAATAGGGACAGTGTCAATTCCATCATCAGCATCATCAAAAATATGTCTTGTAATTACTTCAACTATGACACCAAATTCAGGTTGAAGTTGATCTTTGACATAAAATACTTGTTTAGCCATTGATGCCAACACATATGGTTCTTTGGTAGCAAGAGTGCGGGTCATATTAATTACTCGAAATCCACAATCATCAATAAATGTGTCATGTCTCGTCATCGAATCAAACCAATGGCATTTCATCATTGTGACTTGTCCACGAGAGTAATAATCCAATATTATTATTTTCTCAATGACTCCATAATAGCCCACATTTTCAAGCCGTAGTCTACGATCTGATGCACTGGCATAACAATCTGTTGTGGCAGTAACCATAATACCATCATTTTTTGTTCTCATGTTTTTGGCTCGTTCAGTGACAATAAATCTGTACCCATTGATAACAATTGATTTACAGTCACGAACCACAGTATTAGGACAAAAAGCCAAAGCTCTTATTTCCTCAGAGACAGAGTCAGCAGACAAACTCAATACCTGCAATATAAATGACAGTTAAACTTAAGTAAATATTGAAATAATTAATTTAAATAGTAATATTTTTACCTTCAATTTTAACCAAGCAGAAAACTCTTTTCTATGAAAAGTCTCTCTCCTTCTCAAAGATAAAGAACAATGCTTCCTATTTATCATTTTTTTATGTTCCCTGTAGATAAAAAATATGAATAGTTTAACAGATATATATGTAAGATATACATATTCAATTTTGTTACCTGATATAGTCATCGAACAAATCACAGTTTAACAAAACTGTGCGATGTGCCATCTCCCGCTCTTCATGGCTTAATGTCTTCAATGTATATGATCCATGAATTCCTCTTGTTTGAGGAAGTGATGGAAAACTGGGTTCAATTTGCTCATATTGTTCTTCTTCATTTCTCATTGGTCTGTTCATTCATGTAGTAAGATCAGACAAATACATTGAACAGAAATCCATACATTCTTGAGCTATGTAACCGTTCACGATAGAACCTTCGGGATGATTCTTGTTTCAAACATAAGACATTAATGTGAAAATATTTCTTTCAGTTGGATACATCCAATGAAAAGAAACAGATCCTCCGAGAAGTATTTCAGTTGGAATATGGACAGTCAGATGCAGCATGCATGTGAAAAATGATGGGGGAAATATTTTCTCCAACTCACACAAAATTAATGGGGCATCTGTCAACATTTTTTTCAAGAAAGACTTAGACAACTTCTTAGCACAAAGATCTCTAAACAAATGGCACAACCGAATAAAACCCACCCTTACTTTATTGGACAAAAGATGACGGATTTCTATTGGAAGCAACTCATGCAGTAGAACGTGATAATCATGAGTCTTCAAATATTTTAGCTTCAACTATCTTCTGTTGACCCGTTTAGATATGTTGCTTGAATAGCCATCAGGAACTCTAATAGTCTCTAATACTTCCAAAAATTGTTTTCTTCAGTAGGTGTCATAACATAAGAAGCACATGGAAGTTGCCATTTTTTTTCACTGATACGCACAGGATGCAATTCTGGTCTGATGCCCCAATCCACCAAGTCACGTCGAGATTGTAAATCATATTTTGTCTTCCCCTTGACATTTAGAAGAACTAAAAGCAACATTTCACATATATTATTTTCAATATGCATTACGTCTAAGCAATGACGTAGCAAATTGGTTGACCAATAAGGAAAATCAAAAAAGATACTCATCTTCCTCCAATTGTAACAGGTTTCTGTGGAAACATTCTTTCTCTTTCCAGATTTCATTTGACCCTTCCCGAATGAAAAACAGAAATCTTTCAATTCATTAAGCACATCATTTCCATACATACGCAGAGGTGGATCATCGGTCTCTATAGTATTATCAAATCTTCGACGATTCATTCTATATGGATGATCCTTTGGAAAAAATCGTCAATGTCCCATAAAACTGAAACTACAATGATGTTTCAGTCTTCTGGATCGTGTATTTTTCATACAAACTGGACATGATAGTTTTCCCTTCGTGCTCCATCCAGACATCATTGCATAAGCTGGAAAATCATTGATCGTCCAAATAAGCGCAACACGCATCTGAAATATTTCTTTCGAACATGCATCGTATGTGCGCACACCCACATCCCAAAGAAGTTTCAACTGTTTTATTAAAGGTAGCATGTATACATCAATATCAATGCTGGGATCAGAAGGACCAGATATGAGTATACTCATGAAAGTGAAAGATTTTTTCATACACAACAATGGGGGAAGATTAAAAATGTGTATAAAAACTGGCCATGTGCTGTGCGAAGTAAGCATCTGCCCAAACGGATTAAAACCGTCGCATGAAAGACCCAGCCTCACATTACGCACGTCAACTGTAAAATCAGGATTTCAAGCATCAAATCTCTCCCATGCAAATCCATCTGCAGGATGAACCAACTCATCATTAGTCTTCTTTCTCTCTCGGTATCATGCCATCTCATTTTTATTGATATGTCATCAGACATAAAAAGAATCTGGAGTCTGGGGATCAATGGAAAGTGCCACATTACTTTCTGTGGAACGCGGGATGGTGTTCCATCAGATATTGACTTCTAGCGGGATGTGCCACATTTTATACATTCATTTTGTTCAGCGGTTTCTTCCCAGAATAAACTGCAATCTTTCGGGCAAGCATGAATTTTGTTTCTAGAAAATCTAAGTTCATCAACTAACTTCCATGCCATATAGTGGTTTCAGGGAATATTTGCATCATCTGGAAGTAAATCCTTCAAGAGGGTAATAATGTAATCGATTGCTGTATTATAAATCCCATACATAGTTTTTCCATGAAACAATCGGATTAAAAAATCCAGCTTTTTCATTTTATCGCATTGTCGATATACTGGAGTCGTGGCAGCATCATTCAATTTTTTCACCCTATCAATATCATCATTTTCACTATATGCATCAGTTGTCCTCATATCTACGTCTTCTTGAGTCGAAATCCTTTCTTTTTCATGATGACGAATAAACGGAAATCGATCATCTAACAAATTCTCCATTCTAGTCCTTTCATTTCGATCATCAACAATTTGAGATTTCATTTTCTCCCCATTGTGATACCACACAAAGTAGTTTGCTTGAAAACCATTTTTGGTTATGTGGTAGCTGACTTCTCCACGACTCAACCAAGGTCTACCAACCCAATTGGAACATGGGCAGTGTATGCGACCACTATCTGAAGCATTGTGAAATGCAAAATCTATAAAGCTCTCCAAATTATTTTGAAAATCTCTTGAGATACGATCAGTTTCATTCAACCAACTTCTGTCCATTCTGTAAAAAGAATTCATATAAGTCATTTTGTCATAAACAATTCAATAGGATTGAACTTTAATAGAAAATACATTTAAGTAAACGATAAAGGAAGAAAATAATCATGGTATCAACTACACATGTGAAAAAAACATACTAATGTGTTATTGAAGAAATGTAAAACCAACAAGAACATAATGTGTTATCACATCGGAGCATGCCTCATCCCATAACCATATTAGTAGGGTATCCTCATATGAGATTTACCTTTTTGAATTTATATGAACTTCCTCACCAGATACCAGAGTAGATTTCATAGATATAATCATCTCACATCCTGCAAGGCTTCCATTATGTATGATCTGCAGAATAATTTGAGTGATCATGAATCATGCATGGGATCTTCCCATGATCACTATAGATTATGAGAAGGAATTATGATAGGTCACGTGAAGAACATCAAACACATATTTTAGATAATTTGAGACATAATATAATAAAATAATGTATAAATCTATGGAATTTGGGATAAAAGGTTTGATGAAATACTAAAATATGGGATACTAAGGTGAAAGAAATATATGTTGACCCTAATGTTCATAATATGCATCACCTATGACATTTTATTGCACTAGGAAATTTCATCATGTTCACAATACATTCCATTGGAAACCTATTTTGATCATTTTATGTCCCCTTGACATGTCAAATAAAATCAGATGGCACACATGAATATGCCACCCTTGTAATGAAAAGCCTTTAAATATCAACATACTGACTACATGTTTTCCAATAGATATGTATCTCCTTCTATATAGGGGAATAAATACATATTATCTCAGTCTCATATTAAATGTCAGGAATGTTAGATGGCTCCCTTAACACCCTCCAGGCACACCAACTAGGTCATGTGATGTCCTCAAATCATGTCACTATGGACAAAAATCACCCTTCAAGACATGTCACACTGACTCCAGAGTTTCCCTCCCAGTGTGTCAAACATGTCTTTTGATGAAAATAGAGAATATCACCAAAATCAAGAGATTCCCTATAGGCATTACATCCATGATCATGAAATTGCTTCTAGGATCAACCAGTCATGACTTGTGATGTCCTCCAAACATTCCATCCTTGATCATTAGAGAAACATCAGACAATCCACCGTACCCCCCTGGACACCCCGTACCCCCCCGGGATAGCCCCGCCCACCCTCCTAAACAGCCTACACCCCCTCCCCTGCAATCCCACCACCACCACCTAGACATACCACCCCCTAGACACCCCACACACCACTCCCCCACCAGGACACCCCACCCAGACCCCCAGGATTGCCCAAACCCCCTGGACAGCCCCTCCCACCCCTGTGGACAGCCTTTCCCACCCCCGTGGACAGCCCCGCCCACCCCCGTTGACAACCCACCCACCCCCGTGGACACCCCCTACCCCCTAGATAGCCCAACCACCCCCGTGGATAGCCCACCCACCCACCTCGAAACCCCTTCTCCCTATGGACAGCCCCCCACCCCCTTGGATAGCCCACCCACCCCCTGGACACCCCTACCCCCCGTGGCCAGCCCACCCACCCCCCCCCCCCCCTGGACAGCCCGCCCACCCCTCCTTGACAGCCCGTCCACTCCCATGGACAGCCCGTCCACCCTTGTGGATAGCCCGCCCACCCTCGTACCCCCCTGGACACCCCGTACCCCCCCTCGATAGCCCCGTCCACCCTCCCAAACAGCCCACACCCCCTCCCCTGCAACCCCACCACCACCACCTAGACATACCACCCCCCTGGAATGTGTAGAAATAACATAAAAATACATGATTTATAAATAGCACAAAATACTCAACCTATGGGTTCACATTAACTACATAATCACACACTTCACTACTACCATAAAACACATAAACCACACCACCACAACACAAGACGCATAGCATTTCTCACATTCATTTATAAGCCACTTCATTGACACTTACTTTGTCCATTCATTTAATGTTAAATTAATTAAATCCATTTACCACACATCCATTTCTATTCCATCTCATTTATTTAATATCTTGTTTTTTTGTTTTAACAGCATAATTTATTCCATAGATAACCAGGAAACTAATAAAACCACCACACAACAACTCACCATCTCACAATAACCATCGACACCATGTTACATCGACCAACCATATCACCAAAACAACCACATATCACAATAAAAATATTGCACATCACAAACCACCGCACAACCAAAACCACCTCACCACATTATACACCACAACTTCATCACACAACACCTCCACACGACACAACACCACCACACATCATCTCTATCATACAACTTCACATGACACATCCATGCCCACTAACCATCACATTACAACCCCACATATCACAAAGCCCAACTGGTCACCTCAATCCCCATAAAACAACCTACAACATATAATGAAACACAACAAAAAACCTCTCATAGAGGCAACATACCCCATCTTCAACAATTTATTTATTCAAGGTCTTTTATTACATTACCCCTTTATTTACAATGGAAATTATAACACAACTGATATTCTAGGGGAAACTAATTAATTAACAAAATATTTATTCATTTCCCTATTTTACACGGTGAAATCACATCAAAATCCAAACTTAAAACTAAAATATTAGATCATTAACAATAAAAACAAGGTACCATATGTGTATAAAGAAAAAATTACCTGATTTGAGACGATTCATATGGGTTTTCACCTATTCCTATGGGGGAGTTCGAGAGTAGCAGAGAGATGCAGCTGGATTGATGACGTAAAACTAAAATACTAGAGCAATAACAATAAAAAAAATAATGACAAGGGACCATATGTGTATAAACAAAAAATTACTTGATTTGAGATGATTCAAATGGGTTTTCACCTATTCGGATGGGGGATTTGGAGAGTAGAAGAGAGCTGGTGGTGGATTGATAACTTAAAACTAAAATACTAAAGCAATAACAATAAAAATAAGGAATTATATGTGTATAAATGAAAAGATACCTGATTTCAGATGGTTTTCACCTCTTCGGATAAGGTATTTCGCGAGAGGAGAGCGGTGGAGCGGATGAAATTAGGTTTCTGTGCGAATGGGGCAGAGCAGCCCCACGACTGGATTTCGGGGAAATAATTCCCAACGGTTTTTAAGAACCGTTGGGAAAGAGATGCTAAGGACCCCTTTACCAACGGTTTGAGGAAACCGTTGGCAAAGGGGTGACCCTTTCCCAACGGTTCAACAGAACCGTTGGCAAAAGGGTGATTAACACACCCCTTTACCAACGGTTTGAAGAAACCATTGGAAAATGGGTGGCTTTTCCCAACGGTTTCAGTGAACCGTTGGGAAAGGCTTTCTTAATCCTTCAAGCCCAACAGTTTTAGCAAACCGTTGGTAAACACCCGTTGGGAAAAACAGCATTTCCAGTAGTGAAAATATAGGACCTACACATGTCAAAAACCTATTGGATGGGTGGATTTTGAACCCTTATCACCTTATCCTCGAAACACATCAATGTGGGACCATTACAATACGAAAACCATTTGAAAATAAAGTAACATTTTATACTTTTCCAAGAGTGCCCCTCCTCTCCTCTTATAAAAGGCCCCCACCTCTACCACCATACCCACACCTCTCAAACCATTGGTTCGGCCATGCTCTGATCATTTGGTCTCTCCACATCCTTCTCCTCATCCTAGAAGCCTTAACATAGGCATTAATATCATCATGAAACACTTTTGGTTCAATCCAAAGGGAATTACCAAATTTTAAGGTAACATCTTCACTTGTGCTCTTTTGTTTTATTTTGCTTCTCCAACCCCCTAAACTCTTTTTATTAATTTATTTTGTTACAAATCTAGTATCCTAAATATACTAGGATGTTTTTATAATATGTATTCGAGCTACACTTACACACACCTCCATCTAATGGTTAAGGAACATACAGTTTCTGTGGATGAAGAATTTCTGCCTCACGAAACGATGATTGTTCAACACTCATATAACACATTAAAAGGTGGCGATTAAGATGTCACTATGTTTATATATGATATATAATATTTTTATTTTTTACTTAATCATCTGTATTTTTCATTTTTGTCATACCTTTATGGCTTCTATTATGGGTATACACGATATCTTCATTTTAGGAAATGTGGACTACCGCCCACTCAAGTAGAAATTTACTCAAGTTTATTATTCATGACTTTAAAGAACGATCGAGTCAAGTCGGGCCCAATGTAAGGGATCATACTCCTCTCTTTCTTTTTAAGTACACTCTTTTATGTCATTCTTTTTAAAGATCATATTTCTTTTTATTGGGATGATATTTTATATTACTATTATTGTAATGTTTATGATCATATGCTGAGAGACCCTATTCTCTCTCATCAATCCATTTTGGAAGTTTTGAGTTGCGCCGTTAGGCTGCCAAATTTTCGTAAGAGATCTAACCTATCTCTTTCTTTTTAAGTACTCTCCTTTATGTCACTTCTTTAATGCTCCTCTTTTTTATGTTTGGGGATGTTATTTTATATTCTTCATTCTATAAACATTATGTTAATACGATGAGATACACTATTTGATCTCATAAATCCATTTTTTTATGTTTTATGTGGCGCCGTTAGGCTGCTGAGTTTTTGTAAGGGATTTTTCATCTCACTTTTATTCCCATGAGATTTATGCAAAATTTTCCACAATTTCCTTTTAGTGGTGTATGTAATGCCCATTATTTTACTCATTGTGTAATATAATTTTATTTATGAGTATTTACATCAATGTTGTATTTTCCTTCTTTCACAGCGTGTATGTTTCGAAACATACCCATGTCGGTAAGGGAACCTTTCACCCTCCTCTTTTTAAAAGACTTCATTTGTTATGTCTTTCAATTCACATAATATTATGTTGGGATATGTTCTTCTATATCCTTGTTGATTTAAATTTTATTTCCATGTGATGAGATACCCTTTTTATCTCTCATCAACTCATTTTCTGAATTTTGTAGTGACGCCATTAGGCTTTCAAATTTGTGCATGGAAACTTCTTAACAAAAATTGGATTCTATCGGATAAACTTATACTCCTTTAACATGTCGTTCTATGAATATGTTTGAATAACCTCTGATTGTTTTACACTTAATATCCACTTATATTTGGTGTATTCGTTTTTCACACATAATTATGTAATTGATTTATCCTTAAACCAAGGATACCGTCTTTCTAAGGGACTTCGTCTCAATCTCCTTTCATTGAGGCATATTTAGTTTTACACAAAACATTATTTTATATAGTGTATAAACCCCTTTTAATTTTAATTTTATTCAAAAGGAATCTTTTTATATGGTGCATTTTACAAAACGACAAAAAGGAATGTTTCTTTTAACGTACGCGGTGACAACCACCTTTTCCGCCGCCACGAGTATTATTTGGTCTTTGGATTTCCTCAACAAGCCGTAATGTTTTTTAAAATGAAATAAATACCATATACTCTTTTATGTATGTTGTTATTGAAATGATTTTTATAAAGGATTTGTTATGTCGATATATTTAAGTGAAATATTGTGATCGAAATGTGGAAATGTTTTCTTTCCATTATATTTGTTTAATGTCTTATGACTTTATAATGGTACTTGGACATTATGACGGGTGGTTCCATTAATACCAGGATTGGTGGTTACGTTATAGCCTCCAATGCATTGGGTATGGAAGTCAGCCGTATGGCTATTCCATTAAGTATGTGTGGAAGTTGATCATATGGCTATTCCATTAAGTATGTGTGGAAGTCGACCATATGGTTATTCCACATAAGTATGCTTATGTCCCAAGTTACCTTTATATGTTATGTGATCTTTATATGGGTTTTATAGTAATCTTTTGGTTACATAAGGGTAATTAATGAACTTTTATTCAGTGAAGAGTTTTTAATACTTTGAAAACGTGAAAATTATTACTTTGATAAAGTATACATGGTTTAATTGATGTTTTGAAAAACTAACAGTTTTAATTCTTTGTGTATCCCTTACTGAGATTTTTATGCTCATACCAAGTTTTTGAAATGTTTTTCACGGGACTTAACGTGGAATAGGGTCAAGGATGGGATCAAGAGAAAGTCATGTAACTTAAAACATGGAACTAGAGATGTTTCTTTTTAAGAGTTTTTATTTTATGGAATATTAGTAAAAGTTTCTACTTTGTAATCTTTTGAGATGTAATAGTTATGTCCTAATTCTCTAAAACATTACACCTGAAAAGATCCCCAATGTGAATTATTCATTTAATTCAATATTAAGTAAGGTTTAAGGCTGGGGCCTTATAAAAACTCTTGATATTAGGGGGTATTATTGTCAAATACCATATTATAATAAATGATTGTCTCTTTGGGGTGTTCAAAAAGAATAATTATCCTCTAATTATTATTCATTTTTTTCATTTCATGTATATTTAAAATAAAATTTTAGATTGTTACATATATTTTCATGCCTCATAATTTTTTCTATCCATCAAGCTCTCATTTAATGAGTTTATCTGTTATGAAATTTTTCTGGTGTGTAGGAAAAAATAACACAACATATAGACTACCGCTTGGATAGAAATTACTCTCATTAATAATGTTAATGTCCCTCTTAAAAGATAATAGATTACTGTTGATGAGTTAAAAATGCATCCAAAAAATGTTGAATTTATCTCCACACTGGTTATACTAGATATTTAAAGTTAATATTTCACTTATAAAGAAACAATAAAATAAAATACTAACACTAATGATTTTTCAATGATAAATACTATTATAGGTTTTTTGTGAGGTGTCATCCATTCCTCCATCATTTAAAATCAACATTAAGGTAAACATCATATACCCCTCTAAGATTTTGTGACTATAAAATGTTTAGAGGAACATGTTACCTACTTTTGACTGTCTTAATTAAAAATCCCACCACACAAACATTTCCTATTATCTAGGTTTTAAATATGAAGATAAAACCCACAACCTCTTTATGGGATATAATTTTTCATGATATATAAGGAGTTATGTTGTAGTATTTTTTTAATTGATCTCAATGTTGATATGTTTTTAGGATAACACATGGAATTCATCTATCATGATAGGTAGAATGACCATGTGTTTTAAATCATAATTGAATCATTGACCTTGATCACCTCAAAATTTTAGATTGCTTGGAATGCATCAATTTTTTATAATAAAAAACCCTCCCATTCGACAGGTATGTTAGCTTCTCATAAAGAGGTATATGGTCTATCAAAAGTGAAAACTCAGACTATATATAACAGAACTATGGACCTGTTGATGTTGAGAAATCATGGGGGATTGGGTAGGCCAAAAAATTCTCTTCTTCTCAAGTCCCTGCATCAGATACCTCCCATCTATTCTTGGATTAATGTAAATGTTGATGTTATAGCCTGTTTTATTCTAATACCCTCATGTTTTTATCTATCATCTGAACACATTGCATGTTTTTAATGGTTTTATAGCATTATATTAGAATTGGAAATGTGTAAGAATAACTTTTATGGTATATTATCTTTTCAATTAAAAATGTTTCTATTTTTGAAGGTCTACCCTCTAGGATAAATCTAATAATTAAAATATTGTGATGAATCAAAAGAAAAGAACCCAATTTTACCCTGGATACACATACCCCAGTGGATTGGCAATATTTATCATTTCTATTAAAATAATTATACTTTCTCATATATTTATAGAGAATCTAATCATGCGGTGGATGCTCGATCTAAGAGGGTTATCATTGAATTGATTATGATGCGGACCTTTAGGACTACAAAAATTTTTACACCAATGGTGGGTGCAGACATGCATGGAGTGATTCACTATTTTCTATGTAAACCCCATCAAAATACATAACTTTTCATGTTTATTTTTCCTAATATATTTTTAAATGATATTTTCAGATTCCGATATTTTCTTGGTATTATCCTCGGGCATATGGTTAGATTAAGAGCCCATTTCAAATTCTATTATACATATTGAGAGATTTCTTTATGTATTACAATATTTTTGGGATTATCCCCTTCCTTTGGAATTATTTTTAATCATTAAAATATTTATATAAAACATTCATATAGATACATATATATACACTTATTAATGGGTGTATATAACTCTAACATATGTGGAGAATGTTGATGAAAATGTAATTATGACCAAATATAGTAGAGTAAATGTTATATAATGTCATATAAATTTAAAAAAATAAAGGAGGCTCAATGTAGAAACAAAAAATTATAAATAAATTAATTTATTATATATTGTTTTTAATGATGGTGGAATGTAATTTCTATAAATATCTCCTTGAATGAAGATGATGAGATTTGTAAGGAAGGGACTGTTGATACCTAGATATATTAATCCCTTTTAAATTATTGATCTTATCAGAACATGAGATCATTGGTTTACACTTACATCAAATCACCTTAAATTCCAAGATTCGTTCCATGTGTCCCTCCTAAGAATCAACATACCAAATCCTTCACATGTATTAATCTCTGAGGTTATACCACTTGATAAATATCCTTTCAATGAAAAATAAGTGGAGGAAGTTTTGAATCATAGTGATAATGTGTTATGTAACCAGGCTAGTCATCGGTTGAAATATTTGTGGAGAAAAAATGAGTTTAAATAATCTACATAGTAACCAATTTATGTGATGAAGAAAAATTTTTACTAGTTTTTATCAGTTTGATAGATTTTCTTGGGTGAAATTCGTATAAGGGGGTAATATTTAATAACCCTATATTTCATGATATTTATCTCCTAAAGGAAATTTTATTGAATCATTACACTAAATGATACATAAAGTTGAAAATTACTATAAAAATATATTATTATCTAAATTTTATATCAATTTTAAATCATTATGTCAATATTATCTTAAGTTTAATTTTTCGGATTTTTCAAAAAAGAAAATTGTTTTTCAATGGATATTCAAAGTGAATTTTTATCACATAGAAAATTAATTTTATTGAATTTAGAAATCTTAAAAGATCAATTATAATTAATATTTTGTATAAAATTTATATAATATTAATTTCATTTACATTAAGATCATTATTTTTCCTAATTATTATTTAAATCTATTTTAAGGTGTAAAATTCACATTTCTAGAAGACCATTTTTGCTACATTTTTATTATTTTTTAAAAATAATTTTTAAATATTATATGTATTAAATTTGATAAAATTGATTTCTTATTTTCAGTCATGTGGTAAAAATTTAGTAAATATTTTTTATCCTTACACATAGTAACTATGGTAAAATATATAACCTCTTTTATTGGTAAACATGGTAATTATTGTTAAAAATGTGATAAGGCATTACGAATACATATCAAACATTCCATTATTTAATTTAATATATATATTTCTTCCATAATAATCCATAATTTTAAAATAAGACCTTGTATTTCGATTTATCTTTTATTTCTATGTTTATAATATTTAATTAATTTATAATGTCAAAAATGTTACTCTCTTGCCTCTAATAAATTTATATTATTTTTTATAGGACAGAAAACCACATATGTTTGGAAATAAGTGTTTTTTGAAAAATAAATTATTTCTTTAAGTTTTTATTTAATTTTAATTTTAGTTATTGGATAATTAGTTTAAATTATTACGCAACCCCGACACAACATTATTTCAATTAATAGAAAAATAAAATTAATGATTTTAAAAATATTAATAGTTGAACAATTTTGATTGGTTATTGTAATTCAAGAATTTTATTACTGAATATAATATATTAGTGATATTTAAGATCATTATATTCAAATTTAATATTTTGTGTGATTTTTATGATGTAACATAAATTGTACTATGTCAAAAATTCCATTAATGCTGTTTTATGAAAGAAATATTTTATTTAATTATTTATAAAACCATGATATTTTTAATATATGAGAATTGTTGTAATTTATTCTTTACTCTTTCACCCCATGTCCATTTGTTAAATCAATATTTATTTTATTGTAAAAATCGTTTCTTATATATTGTGAAAAACATTATCATCAAGGGAATTGTTTAAAGGGTTAACAGGTGGTTAGAACAAATATATATGGGTAATCAATTCATTAATACTTGTTCATTTTAGATTTTATGAGTGGATTTCTAATTATCCTAGTATTATATTATATGTATATCAATTTAAAGAAATTATGACTATAAAAAATAATTGTATTAGTTTAATACTTTAATGAATTTATAAGAATTCACCTCCCCTCAATTATAATCAAACACCATTTATCTCTATTATTTACACGGCATTGAGAAATCAGTCATGGAAATCCCATATAAATTATTTTACCAACAACCCAATGAAAATTCAACATCTTCTTTTCATCCTAAAATACAATCCCGTGTGTCCTTAAGAAGATACAAAAATATGAGTTCTCTATGAAAAGGTAGTCTTCGAAACAAGATCATTCATTTTCTTCTTCTCTTAGAAATAAAAAATTACAGCATGAAAATACAATATAATTACACCGGTATCATAAATATTAAAAAAATATTATTTTTTATAATATTTATCCATTTCTGTCTCCATAAAATGGGAAAAATCATAGCTCGTGTGTACTATAGGCAGTTGTCTAGAGAACCGATGTAAATTATTTTTCATCACCACAATACATGTATAGTACTAATGACATAAGTAATGAATATATATTAAATTAATGAAATAATTATATTTTTGAATTATAGTGTATTATTTCCCTTTATACTATACAATCTTTTGGTGGAAGATAATATTGCTCATGCGTACATGTAGACTACCCCCACCTAAAAATGGTATGATAACATTTCATTTAAATTTTTAATAGGTGTAATTTGGGATTTATTTGATGATTATATTTGATATATATTATATAATAATAATTTTAAAAATGCATTCCTTTTATTTAACATTCTTTTGTTCCATCCATTGAAATTTGAAAACAACATTCATGTGTACATATGTCTGATCATCTCTATAATCTATGTAATTCATATTTCAGTCTGTATTTTTTTGGATGACTAAATATATATATATATATATTGAATATATATTATATTTATATTCTATATAAAATTATTTAGGTGATTGAACCATTATAAATTTTCAATGGAGTTGACTGTTGAATCAAAACACACATGAAAAAACATAGTTAACACCTTAAATAATGATATTAATAAAATATTGTTAACAGTAAAGTGAAAAAATATTATAATTGGATAATATATGATATTATTTATATGAATATGTATTATTTTGAATTTATAATAAATAAAATATATTATATAATAGGTTTTTCCACCTATGGGGAATGTTGAATATGACGTACGGGGTTTCTTATCTCAACTTCCATTCATAAGTATATAATTCAATCTTATTAACTATGATAGACCATAATTATGTTTTAAATGGAATCTGGATATATTATTTTTTATTTGAAATTTAGTTTGTTGGTGTATTTATTATTTTTAAACATATTTTGTTCATTTATTAATTACTACAAAAACAATGTGATCTTTGTATGAGATTTCATTTGAATTCCCATTCTGTTGAGAAATATTTGGTATTATAGACCTATTTAAATTTATGTGGTGTAAATATCTTACCATTGATATATTTATTCAAGATATATAATAATTCATGTTTTATATAAGTTTCAATTCTAGATTATTCATTCAATGGGATGTAGATAAAAGGACATCATAGCTTTAAGATTTTATTTTATAATTACATTTTTTAGGTTTTTTCTTATTATAATTAATGATATTTTATAATGTATCCTTCATAAAATTATAAAAATATATATTCATTTTTATATTTTAGGAGATTACTTATGTTTATATAACATTTACACTCTTTTTCACTTTAATCCATAAAAATAAATTTTTTAAAAAAATTTATTCTTATTTCTCATTTGATTTGTGTATATTTTTCTTCTATATCCTTTTTTCAACATCATCTAACAGAAGAAATTTTTATATACTCAGGTGAAATTTTATGCTATCTGTGATTTTTATTATAATTTAATGTGAAACTTTATAATATTTTGATTAATGATCCATTATGAAATTACTTTATAAAATTTCAAAAGAGTTTTTTTATTTTATCTACTATGATATCTATGAATAGTGATGAATCCATAAGAGTAATCAGATATTTAAAATATTCTACAATATTTCAATGATTTTACAAATAAAAAGCCAAATGTATAACAAATATAATTTTTTCACGTAAAATTAGTTTTACTCTTTAAAATACTACAGTTTACATCAAAATATATTTTTTGAGGAATTAATTGTTATTTATTATTTATGAATAAATTTTTAGGTATTAAATTTTTCATGAATAATTTTCATCAATGTCATTATTGGACTTTAAATTTATCTTTACTATATATTGTCTATATCTGGGATATTAAAATTTACTTAATCATATAACATGTATACATATGGTATTTTACTTTAAATGATATTTTATTGAGTGGGGGATATTAATTTTTTTATTCATTGTTCATTATTTTTGTTTGTTGATAAGAAATATTGTTCCTGAATTAAATTGATCATTTATTTAATAAGGAATGAATTGGAAATGATGTGATGGTCGAGGCATGGAAATATAAAACCAATTTATTCTTCAAATAGTCTGAAGAGAAAAACTAGTTGGATAACCATATCAAATGGGATTGTGGTATATACATACCTATATATTAAACTATTTTGGAGAAAAATACATTATGATATACATGTCGACATGTATGCCATCCAGGAGACTAATTTTAATCATTATTATCATTGATAATTTTTTTTATTATACATTAGATCAATGCATTGATATTATCCATGGAAACATTTCATGTTAATGTTTTATGTAAAATGGAAACTTATATTAGTTATTTTCCATTCCATATTGATTATTCTTTTTTTACTCATTGTAGATTTTATAATAAGTAACCATTACATAGCCCCAATTATCAAACTATATTTTTGCCACATGATATGAATAATGATGTGATGAATAATATAAAATATTTTATAGTGTTTTTTTAAGTTATGTATTTTATATTCAAAATGATACTTGGGAATCTTGTAAGGATAGGGTTCATAAATACTTATCAACTCAACAATAGTTTTTGAGATGATACCTTTTATCATGCACCAATGAAATAATATGAACTATGGTTTTACATTTCTAGAGATGTGGTTTCTAAAAAATTTATAAAATTTCCTATGATTTAAATTTATTCTTAACAATTATGAAAAAGATTAGTTCTGATTGATATTTAATGAAATTTAAAATAATGAGAAGTATGACAAAAATACTTATTTTTTTTATTATATTTATTAAGAAAAATAAAAAATATTAGTAAATTTGGTGCATATCTCAATGAAGGAATATTTAGATTAGAAAACCATTACTATTACACCTGTAAACCTAGGAAGTTAAATAGCCTCATATAATATATATAACAATTAAAAAAATTTCAAATCATTATAATCTAATTTATTTCATATAATTTTTTTATAACCATTAAATACACATATATTATATATTAATTGTTAATTTCAATCATCAAATATGACTAGCTTTGATAACATTGTACATGTATCATAATGGAAATATAGGCCATTATTATATAATAATGAGGTCATCATTATAATATCGGTCAAGGGATTATAATTATTATTTTATTTTGATTTATATATTCCCTTTTTTATTTTATTGACTATATATTTTTGGTTCAAGAGAATTGAATCATTGAAAATTATTTTTTGATTAATTTATCGATAATAATGTGTTAATATCAATCATTAATTGTTTTTCATTATATAATAATATTAATGAACTATATTACCAATAATTTTCATGTTTTACCAATATTAATTTCATAATACTTATTATTATGAAAATTGATGATCTTTTTATAGGACAATTCTTGTTATGGTTGATCCAACCAAAACAAGAACTATCTATATTGTCCAATGTGTAAGGGTATAGAGGTATATAAAAAAGTTTCATTTAATAAAAAGCATAATTATGTTAACATAACATCATCAATATGGATAATAAGAAATAAAAATACTATATATAAGTATGTAATTTAATACATAAGCGTGAACCATTGATACTTTCTGAATTCTCTCATTCTTAATATTGATTCCATCATATTGAAGGACATGGGCACCCTTCATAGAACCAAAAGTAACCAATATTTGTAGAAGGATTTGGGAGGGGATAAATGTGTTAATATTCATTATATTACTGATTGGAATTGTTTTTATGGGTAGAGGATTGGTCGTTGTATTAGTGGGTATTGAGTGGTATTTCAAATAATACTATTTCCATAGTGTTAAATATATTAAATATAAAAGGAATGTGGATACAAAAGTGGATAATAACAAAGGTGAGAAAATATTTTGTCAATATTGACAACATAAAAAAAATTACGTAGGGCTATATGATATTTTATTTTGTCACTACATAGTTTAACCCATTTTTACTTCATCATACCTATACCGTGGAATCACAATTTTTTAATTGTTATCTTATTATTATTCCAAAAAATGAAATTAATTTTATTTAATAATTATGAAATGATAAATTCAAATTAGTTCCCCATTTTATCAAATTAATTTTCATTAAATCTGGACATTTTATTTTCAACGATGTCATAAAATATATCAGAAATTTTGTTTTTATTGAAATTTTTTTAAACATTTAGTTCTCTTAATATTGTTTCATATAAATTACTAATTAAATGAGTGTTAATATTTTTTTATTAAAAAAATTAATATATATTCATATTTTTACGGAGATAAATTTATTTTATTTTGATAAAAATGCACATCAAACATAAAAAACAATTCATTAAAATATATTACATAAAAAATGTCAAGGTAACAAAAATTTAACATCATAGTTTTTTTGTGTAAAAAAATTTGAATTATTACATAATTTAAACATCATTTCCAAAATTTGAAATCTATAAGACTCAATTTATTAACATGAAAAAATATTTATTATTATATATAATTAATAACATTGGAAAAACATTTTATTAATCATATTTTCATAAGGATAAAATGAAATTAATAATATTATTATAAATTAATAAATGTCATTTGAATTTAAATTTAAATTATTTTTTATATTATCCACAAGATTAATTAATGTAAATTTTTAACAGGGATCAATATAATTTAACACATGACATATGTAAAAACTATTCATTTTACGTTTCAATCTATGATATTAAATATTTTATCTTTAAATATTACAAATGAATAATCAATGTATTAATTATTTTTAATTTTTATATATATATAAATAGTATATATTTTTAAAAATAAAAATTAAAACTTTTTAAAGTATAAAAAATATTATATATAATAACAAAAAGATTACACAAAATATTTCTATCCCATGAATTATTAACTAATTATTATTGGATTTTATTACATTATTTTAAATATAATTATTTTATTGTATGAATATATTTTATTAATATGATATTTGTAATGTAATAAATTCAAATGAAATTTGATATTCATTTAGAAAGTTTATTTTTAATCAGCGGAATTCTCTAAAATAAATATGTACCATTTAACTATATAAAAAATCAAATATATTGTGATGAAAATTATTTATAATAAAAATGTATATTTGTGACATCTGAATAAACTTTATACATATAATTTATATACTGTTCATTAAAAATTGGTAACATGTTTTTGATTAATATACACATTGTCTGTTTAACCTATACAGAAATTTTATATAAGGGATATATTACACCCATTAACTTCAATAAATGTTTTTCATTATAACTTCCTAGACCATGATCATGAAAATAAAAAATCACATTAAAGATTTTTCAAAACTAATTCTCTTTTCATTTTTCTCATTTTAGGTTTGGTTATACTAATGGTGATTTATAATAGTGATGATTATATAAGGTATTTCTATTTAAAATTATGTTATTCATTTTTATTAAACTTACAATTTTAGTTTATACTGTTTTAATGGATGAAATAATCCATGGAATATAATATTCCATGTTATATAATACATTTTATTTATGTGAAGTTATTGTAGAGGTATGTTTTTAGTAGATAAATTTGTCACTGTTTTATTAAATAATTTTATTATTTATTAATGCTAAATTAATATGGAATTATATAGTACCTTTTTAAGAATATTTTTCATGCAATATAATGTTCCCAATACATGATGTGTTATGTTTAAAATATCTATGTTTTCTGTTGTTTTCCATTTTTTGTTTATATTTTATTCGTGAAAAATAATGATTTTCAAGTTATGTAGATCTATTAAATTGAAGAACTTTTTATGTAAAAGGGGAAATTCTAAATTCTAAAATCAGATAACAATGATTCACCCGTATATATTTTGGTTAAAACAATACTTCTAGGATAAAAAATTGTTATCAATGCAAAGTGTATACATCTAATTGGATTCTATTTCATTGAAATTATCTCTTATTTAGGTTACTCTATTTAAAAATAATTGTGAGGTATAGAATTATATAATATGTGCCTATTATATATTTGAATATTTTCTCTTCCTAAAAAATGATAAATAAATAAAATTATATGAAGAAACTAAAATAGAATACATTGAGTTTAATGAAAAATAAATCTATACATCCACAAGTTTTAATAAAAAAGATATCTCATTTTAAAAATAATATGTATGAAATGGTATAAAAATAAATAATCGAGATTATGACTAACACTTCTAAATTAAGCGATTCAATGTTTTTACATTAAGATAATATTACATAACTTTTTTAATAGTATTTTATTTTTGATGATCCAATTAAAATTAGTGAATATCGTGTTTTTAATTAACTAAATGAAGAATCACATGATATACGAAATAGAAACGTGATGAATTTTATGAAAAAATAGTAATATTTATTAGTGGTTCGTAATGTGAATAGTATTATGTGGTTGTCATGCACTATGGAGACACCAAAAGGATATATAAAAAACCTTTTTAATGTTTTTAATTCAAAAAAACTAATTGATGAAAAAATATATTGTAATATTTATATTTATGAAAGAAAAAAAAATTAGCATGAATTTGTTAGTTTATTTAAAGATAATGATAAATCCAATAATGTATCTAAAGATAATGTCCATGTATTAAGAAAAAATACTGATATTCCATTTATTTCAAGAATTATCAGAAGGATAAAAAATCTAAAAAGACTAATGAACATGGAATTTAGCTATATGAGATCAAAAATAAGTATAGATATATTAATGTAATTTTAAGAAGAAAATAAAAGAATTTGAGGATGAAATAAATTCATTTAAATACGAGAAAAGTATTCACAAAAAATTTCTCTTTTGATATAAGTAGAATTAAAAAATATATAATTATTTAATCATAAATATTTAAAAATATCCGTTGGAATAATTTCTTAAATACATATTTATGATGATCCCTTTTTAAAATATGAAAATATATTTTCATGATGTTATTCAGATTTTATATATACATATCTGTTATAAATGCCCTGAAAATAAAATTAACACTTTCTATAGTAACATATATTTATGTTAATTTTGATCAAATAGATTTTTCATATTTATATGTCAATTATAAAAATATATAGTTTGATTTAAATGGTTATAAACCGACCACTACATAAAAAAGGAGATGTTAGAAAGTGAAAAATATTTAGTAATCAAAAGAAACTCCTAATTTATTTATTTTTATAAAAAATATTATGATTTCTAAAGGTGGATTTATTGTTTTTAAATGATGAAAAATAATGTTCAATGGATTCTAGTGGTGTTGTGATATGTTTAGATTAGAGGTCATTAACTATTGTGAAATCATGTAAATCATTGAATAAAAAATAAGGACAAAATGAAGTGGGGGTCTTATTGAGTTATAGTTATATAAAGAGATGAAATGTATAAATATATTTATCTTTAATATAATAGGGATCTTGGAAAATATCATTGCAAATTGAAAAAAAGGACATTATAATTAAGAATATTAGTTCAAATAAACACAAAATATATTGAATGAATTCCAATAATAAAGACAAAATAGATAAGAATGAATCAAAGCCTAAAAAAAGATGATAATAACTTACCATATGAGAAATAAAATCTTAGTAAAGAAAATACACCAAATAAGGGTATATAGGATGCATCACCAAATAAACTGGGAATATTCTTCTACTATGTATGAAAATGGAACAGTATGTAATTTTTTTAATAATATATAATTATTTTTTATAGAGGAAATTGAATTTTATAAATAAAAGATAATTAATCCATGAAAAAAATTAAATGACTAGTTTAGTTATAGGAATCAAAGAAAATAATGTACATGAAAACATCATGAGAACTTTTTTAAATATAGTGACTCAATAATAATTTAAATATTATTGGAATGGTATATGCTTGACATACATATATTTTAATATTTTATAATCATTTTTACCATATAATTGTATATTATAAATGAAATGAATTCATAGTGAGTTAATACATTTTATTATATAGATATTTTAAAAATAAGGCTTTACAAAAGAGTAATAATAAAGTAAACCATATTCCCATGGTAATGAATTACATTATAGTAATATAAATTAATAGTGAAATATTGCACTGTTATTTTAATTTAATTTTCGATATTAATGGATTAATTTGTTTGGAAATCCATCCTTATCAAAGTATATATCAATAAGTAACAAATAATTTAATATCATACTCTCACAACAATATATTGTTATTTCAATGTAAGTCATTAATGGTGGTGCATTCATTGGGATTAATAATTTGATTATTATATAATGATTGTATTTTTTAAAATTATATTTTCATAATGGAGTTATTTATATCAATGGAATATGTCTTCAAATATATATTTCATAAATAATATAGAGATTTCATATGAAAAAAAATATATCAAATATGGGATTAGAATAACTAGTGGACCATTCAATGGGGACAAAAATTAAATAAGCCTCCAGTAATTATTATTTTATGTTAATAAAAGATATATAATGTCTGTGAGAATATCATTATTGAGGTTTTTCAATCACATATTCTCATCTATGTATTTATAAATCAATTATGATATTAAAAGAGGAAATTTAATTGATCAATGACAAGTATATCATGAATATTTGAGACATACTTGGTTTTTGAGAACATTATAGGGAAATTAAATGATTAATAATTTTTGAAACAATAAGAAATGATCTTGTAAACATGGAATTAATTTACTAATAACTCATGTATGATATCATTATTTTTATGTATTATCAGTAAAGTTAAGGAAAATTATTTGATTATATATTAACATATAATTCAATATTAATATTTAAATTGAACACAAAATTGGAGATTTTTTCCCTATGATGATGGGCATGCATATATATTAAATAACATATGATATAATGAATTCCAGATAATGATTAAATGACTATTGACCTAAGACATAGCTTAAAATTTTTATTTTCTATATATTTTGTTTAATATAAATTGAAAATAATGTGGAATATTTGAGTTGATCATAGAATATAAGTTTTTTATTGATTGATGTGATTTTATATAGATTAAAACTCATTAATTGACAGAATTAATGATTTTATGTCATTGAAGGGAATGTTTTCTTATTAATATGGAAATATTTTAGTGAGTCTCAATGATATTTAAAAATATATTAAATCATAGATCTATATAAATAATAAATGGATAAATTAATATTGAGTTCTAGGAAAAATATGAGAGTCATTGATTTTTATTTTACTAAACATTATTTCTCTATGATATATCTGAGAATCAATAAATGAGTTTTAATAAGAGTCCATATATGTATTTCATCATGTTGTGGTATATAAACTTGGAGATTATTTATAAAGAAAATATGTCTTTTTTATGTGATTGGAATGATTTGGAACACTCAGAAGAGTTCAAATATGTTTCATAGTATTCAAGAATTATGATAATGTGTTTTTAGAGGTATAATAAATTCTTAAAGCTATTTGAAGTGTTTAGAGATGATTTTGAAAATTTATAGACTATTTTAATATCTTTCTTGTTGGTATATAATATATATATTTTCTGTTGAAATATATACGATGGAGTATCCTTTATTTTTTACTCAAAAAAATCCAACTACTTTTAAAATATAAAATGAAATATAAATATTTTGTACAGTAAAATTTTTGAGAGATCTAAGATGCATAAAAGTAACCCAGATTTCCATTAGGATACATGTGTAATTCATATAACATGTATGAATAATGTAATGATACATTATATCTCCTAGAGAATATATAAGATCTACCTGTTACATGTGTAAAAATAAATTGAAGAAATATAAGCGTATTTTGTGCTTTCAACTAATACATAAGATCAATCTAGAAGGAACATAAGATTATGTTGGATTAATAATGTGAGACATAATATTAATTCTAAAAATTATTACTTTTTTAATTTTAAATATATCATGATTCTAGATGATTAAGCCATGAATTATAATAAAGATCATGGTGCTGAAATTTGAAGAAGAAAATTTCACTTTCATTTGGAAATTTTTACCATTTGTATTTTTCATTTTATCATGTACATTTTGAAAATAGATGTGCCATTTTTGGATGTTCAAATAAATGAAGAAGAATGGTTTTTATGATAATTGAATGAAATGGCCATGCATATTTGATAGATTCCATGAATGATAATTATAAGGAGTCAAATTGGGTATATTTATTTCAATATTATTAGTATATTAGAAAAAAGGTATTTGTAATGATTATTTCAAGAGTTTCAAAAATAGATATTATGGTACTAATTTATATTGTAGTTTTCAATGTTAAATATTATAAAACAACCAAATAAATAAATATGAGATTATAAAGGCAAGAAAATTCAAATAATTATGTTTTGGTGGATATATTGAGGCCTCAACCCCTTACATTTGAATATATTATATATTAATGATTATGTTAAAGAAGAGAGAGAGAGAGACTAGTGTGATACTATGATTGATTATGAAATATATTAGGGTTTTTAATAAGTAAAAAATATTTGTTATATAATTAGTTTTTATTATATAGGATGATGATAAAATATGATTAGTTTAAGAAGATGATTTCTGATTCCCTATTTATTATCCATAAAGAATATATATGTTGTGAATTTTATTATTATTAGTCAAGACTTACAAATATACATGTTTTTGTTTCAATATCGTTTTTTAAAAAAACCAAGCCATTAAGTCCACTCCTTTTTCTTTAATATATTCATGATAATAAATGATAAATTTTTGGGGGAAAACTACCATACATTGAGGACTTGATAACATTTTATGTATGAACCATATATATATACATATTAACCAATTAAAATTTTTTTTATTTTATTTCATGAATGATAAATGAGTTTTATTTGATATATTAATCTATATTCACTTTAATATGTGTATATGTAACACCCTATGATTTTATTTTTCATTTTACATTATTTAAATAAAATATTGAATTGATTTTATCACACTACACATTGAAATAAAATGAATCATGACTTATTGATGAGTTAAAATTATAAAATATGACCATTATAATATATATATATATATATATGTGTGTGTGTGTGGAATTTATTCTTATAAATATAACTATCATCATTATAGTATATTTGTATATTGGAAAAATAATGTCATCAAGTTATAGTTATCTTAATTAAAAGAATAATTTGTCTAAGCCTGGAAATAAAGTAACGTCACTTATTTTTTTTATACCAAACCCAAGAAGAGGTTCAATATCTATCAATTGAGTGTAATAATCTATAATAGACGCTCAACAATTGAAATAATTTTGAGATCTATGCTAGATGAATAACTTCCAATGATGTACGTCATTTCTTATCTTAGCCATGGATCAAATGAGAAGGTTTGGAGAGAATTTTTACTTGAATATAAGATGACATAAAATACTTTATTTTATATATCATGTATCAACCCATTATTTATAATCAATTAGATACCAAGTTCACATTTAAAAACACATTATTCAATTAATCAAATAAAATGTGTTTGTTAATCTATATTACTTACATGAAATTTATTTTCCCATATATATATAATTATATAATTTATTGATATTTTAATTATAAAATTATGTATTATTTTTATGTATTTCAAAGATATTTATTATTGTAAATTATTTTATTAATTAATATCATTATTTATTTGGTACAAATTCTTTTTTCTATGTTTTTCCATATAATATACGATTTTATTAAGAAGTTAAATTTATTAAATTTTTAATTTCAATTTGATATAATTAAAATCATTTCATATTAATATTTTCAATTTAATATTAGGATGAAAATATAAGTATATTATATAAATTATTTTTTATGTGAATATTATGTAATATTGCATTAGAAATACCAAAACATTTATGGAATAATAATGATATAATAGTTGATATATAATTTATGACACATATATATAGACCAATAATTTATTTAAATTGTAAACTATTTTATATAAAAATCATATTTTGAATTATAAAACCTATTTTTGACATTTTTACCCTTTCTTATATTCTATTCTAACAATAAAATTTGTCTTTATCATTTAATTTCTTTCTGAAAACATTCCATTAATTTTTGGATTATTTTTATATTAACATAAAAATTATTTCAAAATTATAAACTACAATTATTAATATTATTATAAATATGGGGTTTAAGTAAGAATAAATTCATTTAATTCTTAAACAAATACCATATTATTTTTCTACAAAATTCCAATAGTATAAATATTTTATTTTAAAAATAATCCTTCTAACATTTATAATTTAAATAAAATATATTTAATTTCTAATTTGTTTAAAAATATCTAAATTATTTAATAATATAAATTTATATTTTTTTCTTTAAAATATGTTACCTAAAGTAAACATTAGTCATTCCACAAAAAGTGGTAAAATAAGTAAATTATATGAAATTAAGAGATAAGCTCACAAAATTCAAAAAACCATAACATGAAATGAGAGTATGAGGTATTTTCCAAAAAGTCGCATCTTATCTCTATTTGAAATCATTTATTGATCTAATAGACATGAATATGAAATTTATTTTATATTAATATATATTTAATTCTAAAAAATGTCACTCATTTCATATATAAAAGCATCCATCAACCATTACATTATAGACAACCATAAAAATTCAGTCTTCTAGTATTATATATAAATAACCGACATTTTAAATGAGAAACGATGTTTTATAGCATATGTTTTATCATTGAAAAATGTATTTCTTATAAAACTTTGTTCCATCATGCTTTTGGGTTTTCCAATAAATTGGATACCACCACATATGTTACTTGGTGTTGATAAAATGTATTCCATATTTTTAATACTACATATTAATATTAGTTAATAAGGTTAGCTCAATTATTTAACAATTTGATAAATAAATGTTGAAGATATTAATTACCTTTATAAAAGTAAAATAAGTTATTTAGCCATAAAAATAATTTAACAAAAAATAGAAACATGGTAACCATAAATAGAGGAATATTTACAGTTTTTTTATTGAAATTATAATTATTTTTTTCATTTTAATTTTTTTACTTTATAAAAGATAAATTAATCTATTTGATTCAAATTATAATCTGTTACAATAAAACACAGATCGTTTTAGGTAATATTCAAATTCAAATAAATAATTTTTTTGTATGAATTAATTTATTTTAAAAATTTTAATATTTTACTAAAATATTATTACTGATTATTTTTTGACCAATACAAATCTTCATAAAATTTTTATGATGTCAAAAGTCAATTTTAAAAGGGCTGGAAAAATGTTACTCAAAAAAACCCCATCAATTCTCGATAAATATCATATCATATTTTGAAAGATAAAATTCACATATTATTTATTTATATGGATATAATGAATATTTTTTAGAGTAATAATGTGTAAATAATCCAACAGTTATTTTTTTTATAATTTTTTAAAGACAATTGAATTTTAATGTAAAAATTAAGTACCATATAAACATATGATGTGTATAATGACATCATAATGACCGAAAGAAAGATATAAGAAATCCTATATTTGAAATCCATGAAAAATAATATTTTTTATTTATATAATAATTTGATTTATTATTTCCTTGATTTTATTATAAATCCTTTATGAATCCTCCGAAACATTTTATATATTTTATGGTTTTGAAATATTTTATTTTCGAGTATGACTCACTTACACATCCTCAATGGTATTATATTCTTATCTTTAGACACTAGAATTATAAAATAATTAAACCCATTCCCATTTTTTAAAAAACAATAGGAGAAACATTATAAGACTTCTAGTTTTGGTTATTCTATTATATAGAGTCAAAAATGAGTTTTTGAGAAATTTTAAAGAAACCCCACTCATTCCCTATTTAATTCTTCTCAAGATCCCATTTTTTATCAAAAAAATACTTGGGGAAACTACTTACTCTACCCTACCCAATATGGATACCTCATGAGGCTCCCAGAAGAAATCAAGAAGCTGCATCCAAGCATTTGGTGTAACACACTCAAGTAATGTCTCTCATCCTTCAATTCATTATTCAAAATTTTTAATTATCATATGCCTTTTATTTCAAATCCCTAATATTGGGATATGTCTTTCCTTGTACCTATTACATCCCACATGATTTCAAAATTATGATATGAATATTTCCTTAAATGCAACTAATTTTATAATTGTCTATAATACGTCTTTATGATTATAAAATTTCACTTGGATTTTTCATGCCAAATCAATTATGTATTGAATACCATAACTATTTAATGTCATGCGTTTTCACCATTATAAAAGTATACTTCTTTGAAATGGTGATTAAATATATTTACACAAAACAATATTTTATTGGATTGAAATATTATGATTAATAAATACATGTAGTATGATCTATGTGGCAGACTTAAACATGAAATCAAAATGAATGTAATTAGTGTCCCTAAAATTATATAGTTATCTAATGAATTTGGTAATGATTAGATTCATTATACTTCATTTTGGGAAAGGGGGTGATCTAAATTCCATTATGGAACTTTTTTCTTAATTATAAATTCTTTTAAGTTACCCTTTCCCTATACTTATAATGTAGTGTTTTACGTTGTTTCCACATTTCCCATGATTCATTTATATTGTCATTTATTTTCATGTATTATAGTACATATTTATTATTATAACACCTTTCATGTCCATTTGATATTATTATTTTATTACATGTATTAATTTATTCATGTTATACCATCTTTATTATCTTAGTGGGATTTATAGATCACCCATTTCTTATGTATGTTATCAGGTTATCCCAGTATAGTTTTAATTGTGATAACGTCAACAAAATTTTCCAAAAATATATTGCCTTTTCTATATTTTTAGTTCTTCTGTAATGTTACTAAATCCCATAGAGACTATAACATTTTACCATATAAGTTTTACTAATTGTTATATTATGTAATAAATAATAACTAAATGTCTAATAGTGATATGGGTTCTCATAGTAGGTATTATAGGAATAGTTTAGTTATTTTTTGGATTATGATTAAAAACTCTATTGAAAGCCTTATATATAAGAATATGTATTAGAATGAATCCCTGTATTTTTTTATTTATAGAGTATGTTTTTTTACCAAGAGAATAAATCCTTTTCAGGATACTACTGTTGGATATTGCTCATGAATAGATGTATTTTATGGTAAAACACAAAAGTACCATGTCGAGCTAAAACCGGCGAGGATCTAGTACACGATAATAGGCCTTGCTATTGACATGGTTGGATACTCCTGGAGGATATACTCTATTAAATTTATATTCTTATTATGAACAAAAATTAAGGGAAAAATATAATAAGAATATATGTTAGGAAATATATCAAGGATAATATATATTGAAGACTTGAAATTCATATCTGAAGAAAATTATTGTAATTTATATGTTATACTTAAATGTTATGGGATTCTCATTTATGTTATCTATACTCTAAAAAAACTCATCCCCATTTTTTCTAGTTAGTGGAAGGAAATATGAATAATTGTTTTTCACCAATATATTTCAAGGATACAATTTATTAAAGCGGAGAATAATGTATCTCCTTATGTTTTTCTTAAAAATAATCTAATTTCGATATCCTATGTGACAAGAAACATCAAACCCAATAAAAAATGAGTAATTAAATATGACTATTTTAACAATTAAAATTATTTTTTTGGTATTATTATATTAAATAAATTATTTAATATATATTTTTAATCAATATATTGATAAATGATTAGTAAATAATAAAATAATTTTTTGTAATGTATTTTTTCATTCTGAATCTTGTTTATTACAAAATGATTATTCATTCTGTTTATGAAAAAAATTATAATTGTTTTACATAATATTTATAAAATTTATTTTATAAAATTTACTCAAATTTTTGATATCAACATATCAAATATAATTTACTGTAAAATTTTGGTACTTTTCAAAAAATAAATAATTGTCATTAAATATTGAATAAATGTTGTTTCATATAAAATTTTTATATATATTTTTATATGAATAAATATTAAATTAAAAATATTATTTTCATTTTATTTCAACGTAATAAAATTGTTTTATAGTTAAATTTATTTAAATTTAGTTCATTTATATTATCATTAAACTCGATTTTAGTATAGGATTATTTTTATGATTGGAAATGCCTTTTTTATAGACTATTTTAAATTCCATAATGTTTCTTCATTTTAATTAATTAAAATAACCACTAATGATAATTTATTTTAGTTAATTTTTTAAATTATATATCTATATTTATTAATTGAAATTAAAATAATGGGTATTACTTGTTATAGAGTTAATCTAAATTTGTCATTTCATTGAAAATTGCATTTCTCAAAAAACTAATTTCAATCATGCTTAAGGGTTTTATAATAAATTAAATTCGTCCACCAAAGTGAATTTATTTTTATAAAATGTATTACATATTTTTAATCATCATAATTAATTTTAGGAAATTATATCAACATAATTTTTTTAAAATGAATTGTAAAAGTAGTTTATATTAATTAACAAGATTAAAATAAAATAGATTAATTAATGGTAAAATTAAATTAAGCGGAATTGTAAACAAAGTAACCCTAATAGAAGGATTATTAATATATAATTTTCATTTAATGTAAAATTGTAATTATTCAATTTTGTTTTTATCTTATAAATGATTACGTAATCAATATTTTGCAAATTTAATTTTGTTACAATAGAACACACATAATATTAGTTTATATTATAATTAAAATAGGAATTTTATTTAAGTTAATGGACTTCTAAATTAATAATTATTTTATAAAAATTTTATTATTAAATAATATATATATATATATATATATTTGATCATAAAATTTTATGAGGTCATATGTAATATTTATATGTGTTTGACAACTGTTATTCTCAAAAAAACCCAACTTTTATCATGAAATATTATTAATAAATTTAATAGAGGAAATGATAGATTTTAAAAAAATTATTTAAATAAATATAATATTATTTTTTCATACCTCAACATCAAAAACAATAAATGGTGAATTATTTCATAATTTTCTGAAATATTCATATTTTTTGATACAAATTAAATATCTTATAAATATACAATGTGTATTATGAAATACCAATGACTCAATTCTTGTGTAATAAATCATATAAAGGTTATCCTTGACGAATTAAATTTTCTCCATTTATAATAATGTGATTTTATGTATATTTTTTAATTTTATAAAACCGTTATGAATACTCCAAAACCATTGATATATTTTAATGTTATAAAATAATTTTTTCAATATTATGATTCACTTCCACATCATTAATCGAATTGTTATATTATGTTAATTCCTTGGGTATTTAAAATAACTTACCCCACTCAATGTTTTCATAACCCATGGGAAAAGCCAAGGGTAGGTTTGTGGTTTCAGTTATTTTATTATATAGTGTCCAAACATATGTTGGATATATATTAATCAAATCCCCAATTATTTCCTATATTATCCTAACATGTATTCCATTTATCATCACTATAAATGCTTTTAGAATACCCTTACGCATCCTACCCCTTCTCTATTGACCTTACAGGGCACCCCATGCTCTCCCTAAGAACCTCCCAAGAATTTAGTGTCCCATACTCATGTAGGGGTCATTTGTTTCTCTTTTTTAATCAGGTTTCTTTATTATCTTATTACCTATATTTCCAATTCCTAATGTTGGGATATGTATTCCACTTTTTCTATTATTGTCCATTTAATATCAAAAAAATGATTTACCATTTTCACTCACTTCATCCAATTTTATATTTTTTAATTTGTAGTTGTTATACTGCTGATATTTCGCCATGATTTTTCCATGAAAAAATTATTGTGTAGTGAATTGAATACAAATCTCCTCAAAAGGGTGTTCATAATTATATAAATATGCTTATTTTACATGATAATTAAATTTATTTATTCCATACTCATTTATTATGTAATAAAATATTATGATGAATGATATGTGGCACACATAAACATGAGAATGATATGAAAGTGATGGTTACGCCAATAATTATATTACGCTTCAATGCATTTGGTAATGTTTAGTCTCATGATAAGTCATATTGGGAAAGGCATTGAACCAGATTCCTTTATTGGACTTTTCCAATAATGACAAAATGTAATTTAGCCGCGAACTATATTTAGGATGTTGTGTTTTATGTTGTTTTCTATTTTCCAATGTTTTAATTGGGTTATCATATTATTTAATGGCTTTTGGGATTATTATTCTCACACATTTCATGTCTCATTGATAATCCTATTGTCTAATATGTATTAAACTCATCAAGTTATTCCATTTTCATTTGTGTACTTGTATTTATTGATCACCCATTCTTATGTATGTCTCCAGGATAAGTTTTCCAGTTTTATGTATGATCTTGTTAAAGAAGTTTTCAATAAACATAATATTGTTCCTTGTTTTATGTTGTTATGTAATATTCATAGTTCCCAAAGATAGTAGCGTTTACGATCATCCATGTTTTATTAAGTGTATTATTATGTAATAAATCATGAATTAATGTGAAATAAAGAGATGGGTTATTATAATATACATTATTATATTACCCAATATGTAAATCCCACATTGTGAATATTTTTGTCCCTATAGATTGTTGAAATTACATCAAAACCATGATGTTTTATTAAAGGAAACACATTTTATAATATGTTAGTAGTAGATACTTGTTTTTTGGGGTTTTTATTAGTGGTAACCACCCTATAATCCTATATGAAGAATAGGGGTTTAAATCCCATTGTGAGCAGGGTACATCAGTAATACTGTAGCAGGATTGTAGTAGTGGAGGATTTATAGAAATAGTGACACTATAGAAGCAGAGGGAACTACATCAGAAGTAGTGACTTGTAGTGTTGTAGCAGAATGTACTATGTGGTACTGTATTATGCGGACAATGTTGAATTACTACTAAAATAATTGGCATTGGGCCTAAAATTTTTGGATTACAGGGTTTGTAGTGGGATACATTCCCACTGACCCTTCGGTCCAAATATAAATGATGTAATAAACAGGTGGGTTATCCATTGGGAAATATGAATTTATTTTCAGGCCCGTCTGTGTGAGGTGTGTGTGTGTTTGATGTAATTTTACCCCCAATCAACTAATATAATATATTAAAATGAATGTATGTGTTTAGATGTTGATCCTTATCTCTATTTTTCAATTATCATATTCATAAACATCTTATAAATTATTGTGTATATATTCCATAATAAGTAAATACTATCATTATTTTTATTGTTATATTATATTAAAGTAAAAATTCTTCATAATCAAACCCATCCATTGATTATAGCATAATCTTGTTTAGGTCAGTTTACCAACCTACAATAATGATGTAATAAATTTTAATCATTGATTGTTATTGAAATATAATTTCATGTATGATTTTATATGATAATTTTTTAATTTTAATGTTAATATTAAGATTTATGTCATTATCATAATAATATATTTTATTCTATAAATTTTAATAAAACAATGTTGTTTTAGATTTTATCTCGAATAATTTTACCTGAAAATCCATGAAGTGAACGTGGAACATCATAAATAATTATTTAACTACAATTTCAGTACCATTACTATTTCAGACGTGATAGAATAATGAAAATGGAAATATAAATGATGCTATTTTTTCAAAATATATAACAAACTGATAAAATATTAATCACTAATAATTGATATTAACTAAAAAGTTAATAAATATAAATTAATATATATGATTAAAATAAAAATTAATAAATACAACCAATTTAATAAATATATTTATATTAAAAAATGGTTATTTCGTAGGAGGATTTAGAATGTCAAACTATGCGAGAATCTAACGTAAGGGTTCTTTGTTTCAATTTCTATTCCTAAAATAATTTTTTATGTTTTTAATCATTATTTCATTTATAGGGTATTTTTACTTTAAAACTATATTTTATTCCTAATATTGATTTCTATTTACATGAATTTAAATATAAATTTTGGATTCCCCTGTTATATTATTTTTATCGCTTTAATGACATATATATAAATGTTATGTCAACTCAATTTACTTATTCATAGGTTCTAAAAATTATTTATCAAAAATGATATTACATGTTTTTTTATATAATTTATCCTTTCAACATGGTATTTTATCTTCTTATAGAGTCAAATTACATATTTAATTAAATATATATTTCTTAATCACTATATAAATATGATGTTGTCGAAAATAATTCCCTTCCTTTTTAATGGCACTTCCTTCTTATTTTTTATTTTCTTATTGAAAAAAATATTTCATTTTCCAATAATTAAACACAAATATATAATATATTTTTTTATTTTATTAATCTATCTTTATCACATTAAGAAATGAATATTTTTAAAACCATTCTTCAATGTGGGGTTTCCATTATAACTATAATGATGTTATATGAAATTTCTTTTCATGCTCGACCATTTTTACCTTCCATTCCACATTTAATTACCAATAATTTTTCATTTAAATATTCAATTATTAGATATTATTCTATAGTGGTATTTTTATGTATCTATTTCACTTTATTGAAATTTAATTCTGAAATTTACTTATATATTTTAATTATATATAAATGATAAAAGGATTTTTTTTCAAACAATCATTCATGACATTGAACTAATTTTCCACTCAAACTCTAAAAGATATAACACTTATATATTAATTTTCATCATTATCCTTTAACTTCAATTATAATTTTTTTGATTGTATTTTTCATATAAATCTATATACTCTTGATTTCGGGCTATGTGATGCCTTTTTTATATTTTATGAATACCATTTTTCTATCCAGGTGTTATTCATTGTATATTTTATGAATGATTCCTTGTGGAACATATTTATATAGTTTATCATTATAATATATATTGGTATAATATATCCCCCTAACATATTCATTAAATATATATATTTGATGATATAATTCATGGGTATGATAATGATTATATATGATCACAAGTTGATATAGGTAGATGATTGTGTTTAAATTTTTTCAAAAGATAATGCAAGGTCATTAGTTAATTTACCTATTCTCGAAAGATTATGTGTTGGAAGGATTTTTTTATATGTTCTCAAAATAATGTATGGAAATTATTTTATTTACGTATGGTCACATGATGATATGTAGACATGATTTCATTTATATATGCACGTAATATGATATGTTGAAAGATTTTGTTTAGGAATGATTACAAGATTATATATGGAGATGATGGTTTTGGTATATTGTAAAAAATTGATATGTGGCCATGATTTAATTTAACTATGTTCACAGTGTAATTCATGGTCATGATTGTGATTTGATATTTTAAAAATGGTATTCATGGAAATAGTATGAGTTAGATATGTTCATAATGACAAGATTTCCTATTATTGGGTATCTGAAACATTCTTATTCAATTAAAATTAATTTATTAAAATTATTGAATAAAACATTTATTAAAAAATTAATCATATAATTTTAAAAATAAATTAAAATATATAGAATAGACTAAAAATAACACACTTTTTAATAATAAATTGAATATTTCCTCAACATGATATGAATCATTGATGGTTATTTATCATCAATAAAAACTCTAAATAATAAATTCTATTGTATTTTTGATATTGATAAAAATTCATACATTTAATGGTATTTAAATATAAAATTTTTATACTTTACCCCATCATAGAAGACATTTTCTTGAATAATATTCAATAATAATTTTTATATGAGGTCCCTTGTGTGATAGATTTATATCTTTATCCAAGATAAGCGTTCATATTAGTATAAATAATAATTTACTATCTATATAACTAATGACACTATAGTATATATGGTTAAATCCATTCATAGTTGAACTAGTGGTTATTATGTTGATAAATAATCCTATTAATCATTATGATGATGACATATGAGTTTTTTCCCACACTAAGGAACCAGGGTTCCCCTAAATCAATCATATCATTCATAAATATCATATCATTAAATAAATTTCTAGAGAGTGGATGCTAATATTTTATTTCTTTACAAAAATTGAAATGCATTTTTCCATATGGGGAAAACATTATTAAAAAAAATTATTCATAATATATATATATATATATATATATTAGATGAATATTAGTAAAGGTTATTAGTTATTTGTTTTTCCAATTATTTATAACCTAAAATTATCTATAATATTAAAATATTGAAATATAATCTTATATCATGGGATCATTTTAAATACATTTGATATATAATTTGAGTTATTAGTAATCATGGATTTTCATGCTAATCAATTATTTGTGATGATATTTCATTATTGGCCTCAGAAGGGTCTCTTATTAAATTTTTAGATCCTAAATTGGATATTTTTTTGTTGGGATTTTTCTAAATTTAGTACACTATATGAAATGTAATATCCAACTGTCATTAGTGTACATGGTATTTATTATAAATAGTAATCACATAATAGAGGTTAACAATTCTTATAATAAGTGAATATTCAATCATTAATATTTATTTTTTATTATTACTGATAATAAGTAAAATAATTGGTGGTTTTTATGATTTTAATCACTCAATGTGGTTTAAAAAACTCTTAAAAGACCCCAATATGATGGGTATTTCATATGAGTCCATGAATGAGTGAGGCCAAAAATTGTATGGTAATATTTGGATTAGATACATATTATGTATACGTATATGAATAACATGTGGTGTATTTTTATAATTTTTTACATGTGCATAGATAACATAGAATTGAATATATGATCAATATAGTATCCACGTGTTCCTTTTATCTTTCACATAACAAATATAGAAAAATCGACATTGGGTGGAGGATTTCATGTAATTTAATCAATCCATTGTCTAATGATTTATGATATTTATTAGAAATTTTCTGGAAAACCATTGTCAATAATCCATCCATGGTAATTATTTAAAAACATTTAAATTAGAATAAAATTTTTTTGAATTACTCCAAAGGGGTTTATATTTTAATATATTAAAAAATACTTCATTTCATAGTGGTGTATATATTTAAGAATGTTTATTTTAATTTATTAATTACATTTTTATCCCACCCAAACAACTTCATCCCAAACTGAACACACCCAATAACTTTCTCAAACACAAAATTGGCCTCACACAAGATTCAACATGACACTGGTAGACCACCTCTTAGTTGTCATCCCAACATCACTCCTTTTTATACCCCATCCCAATGTTCCCCCAACCCAGCCACGCCTTACCCCATACTCTTTCTCAAGTTCTAGTTATACCAAAAATACTAACATGTGATACCACTACCCTCCCATTGTAAAATCCCTAAATATTTTTGACAGGATGGTTTTAATCCCCCCATCCTGCCTATATTGGTGTTTCCTATGTCCAACCAACCTGGTTGATGAACATATCTCTTTCTCACTTACACACACACATTTTTAGATATATTATGATGTGTGCATGTGTGTGTGAATGTGTGTGAGTGTGTATCTCTTTATACACACAGTCACAAATAATTAATAATGATAAAATATTAATAATCCATTATTAGTTTTAATTAAATGTATCATGTAATTTATAATATTTAATTACTAACAAATAGTTTTAAATTAATAATAAATAAATCAATTTTTTTCATTATTTATTAAAAATATTAAACTACTAATTCATAGTTAAATAATATTAAATATTAATTAATTTGTATAATGAGTAAAATGAAATTATAAATAAATAGTTATTAATTAAATAAAGACATATGATTAACATTAATTTCAAATTCACATTTAATAAAATTCATTCATTAGTATATGTTATTCACCATTCATTTTAAATCACACATTATTAATAATTACGTATTTCTTATCACTAAATATTTATTAATAATTATTTACTAATAACACATTTGATTTATTAATTTATAATTATGAAAAAATATTTTTTTAACAAATAATTATTAATTATTAATTATTAATTGGAAATTAATAATGATTATGTGAATATATTTTTTATAGGAATGATAAATTTTATTAAAATCCTTAATTGTGTTAGAGGTAAAATGTGATACAAAAGGGTTCAAATATAAATAAGAAATATAATCGAAGTCCCCTATTGAGAGAAATAAAAATCTGCACCAATACATAATTGATAACTTCTATTTGAGATTACCTAAATAGTAGAAAGATCCACTTCAGAATAATCCATAAGTCATTAAAAACCAAAATTAAGGTGAGGAATATATTGTTTGGGAAATTTTGATTTGAATCCTACAATAAGAAAATTGTAATTTTTTTGATCATGAATCCATTTTTTTCAACAGTGAACATTATCATTTATAATTAGAGTCATTCATAAGTTTTTTCATTATTCCAATAGGTAATTAATCCTAAATTAGTGAAGATTTTTCCCCAAATTATGGAAATTGGAATCAAAAAACATTTATGCATCTAATTCATATTTGAAATTATTATATAGGTATAATTTTCATTTTGACATTATGACTATTTCCATAAGAAAATGATAGCCTATTTTTTATTCCTCATACAAATTTATACCATGAAATCATATCATGGAAAATCACATATTTTCATATAAACTTCATTATATTCATCGAGATAATTTAATGCCGTTATATATACAAATAGAAAGGCTAATTCTACATTAAAGAATAAAAAAATGAATGCAAATTACCTATATTGATGGAGACAAAAATAAAAAAACCTTAGCAGAAGAGAGGGAGATAACGATTAAATATTATCATGTTTATATTACCTATCACCAAACCTTGAATACATCAACCCTATATAAAACCATAATATTAACTCAATGGAATATAAACACCAGAATTTTCATAAATCTTCATGGGAAAACAAATAAGCAGAAATAAGGAGAAAGTTGAGAATAACACCTCAAGAGTAAGAGATTGATCACATAAATCCTGGGATATAATATTAATATTGGGAATACAAAATATATAATTATAATCACCATGGAAACCTCTACCTTGATAGGAAACAAAGGAATATAAAATTTTACAAACAAGAACAAGAGTTTATAAAAAAACATATCTGACCAAACCGCAATGTGATTACATATAAAACATCTAGGCATAGCTCTGTTAGAGGTGATCTAGAAAAAGTCCTATAAAATGACAACCCCTTTCATTTAACAAATTTTTTATCACCAAAATTCACCTCAAAATGAACATAAAATAATGGTCCTAATCCTGGAAATTTTTTTCCTTGGCTGCATTCAAACCACAGATTACCTATATTTAAATGTTCACCAATGTATATCATTTATCCAGTATGGTGTAATTTAGTTTTTTTCCTCCCCCACATAGGAAATATTTATTCCCACAAATTTAAACGATTACAATAAGTCATTATGCCTCTATAAAATCCATTTATATTTATTATGATAAAATATATTTCATCCCCTAAATGGATATACTCAATAAAACATCAATTCTATATATAATTAACTAACCATAATTAGTATAGAATTAGATGTAAATTACATCGGAAAACCATTATGTAATGAATTCCATAACTTTTACTATTTTCCTCTAAAAATCATAAAATCAATATATTTAATCACAACACACATCATAACTCTCTTCATCCATCTCCAAAAACTAAAAACCCAAACTTGGGGACTATAAAAATAAAAAAATTACATTAAATACATTAAAAAATTATACCATTCTAAATCATCAAAACCAAACTAGATAAAAAATTAATATCTAAAAGAAATAACTCATTTATGCAAATTGTTCCCTATAATTTGAATTATCAACTCTATATGGTAATATATATATTTTTTGGAATGACTAAGACACAAAATTATTAATTATACTCTAATACACTATTCAGGAGAAATTATGATCTTTATTATAGATGATAATACATAGAACTCTATATCTCATAACAACCTCATATATATATTCATTCAAAACAATCCGTATTCTAAAATTATTGATCATTAAGCAATTATCATAATTTATTAATTAGTAAAAAATATATTACATAAATATATTTTATTAAATAACTTATTTAAAATTAATATAAATTATTTAATACAAATAAATTTCAAATAAAAGTATATATTCTAACCATTTATAAAAAGATACAATAAAAACTAGAACAGTAGATGAATGGGGTAAACAAATAAAATTGGCCTCATTTGGAAAATAATAGAATTAAATATTGTAATATTATAGTGAAATATTACAATCATAGTCTTTATAAGGCTCCCATTAAGACAATGAATTTCCAAAATTAAATATCTTAATGATCTATGTATTGGTCCTTCTGGGAAACATATAGGAATATATGGTGGTCACATTGCTTGGTATGTTGGAGTAGTCCCTACGTGACCTTGTAATTATAAAAAAAAAAGTGATTCCCTATAATTTTGTAACATTATTCTTCAAATTTATTATTTAATCCTTAAATGAGGCCTAAAAACTACACAAAGTCATAAGGCATGTGATTTCACTTTCCCTTTCATCATCAAAAATGTTCCACCAAATATCAGATTTTCTTGATGTTTTAAAAAAAATTGTATATCCTACTGATTATTAGCTTTTTCAATAGATTAATTGAGATCATGATCCTATGGATCCCTCATATAACACATTTAATTAAACAAATTTTTTTTCTGGAAATGCTAGACTATAGATTGGACAAACTCCATATCTCTGACCAACCCATCTCCACAATGAAGAACACCTTCAACATGAATTGTACTAGTAGAAAGAGACATCCCCTGATACAAAATATTGATTTGTTTTAGGATTATTTTGAAATTGAAAATAAAGTGGTCGCTTTATTAAAAAAGTGACTTTCCCAATTAGAGAATATTAAGAACCAGAAAAACCTTACTAATGTAAAGAAACATCTGCTAAAGAGAAAACATAAACATGAAAAATCCGAGATGCCTTTCCATTATTATCACTAGAAAGGGGAAAACTAAGAATTATCATTACCATTTTATTTATAAATAGGAAATATCTTATACATAGAGTAATTGGGACCACTGTTTGGAAAATTGTGCAGGATATGGACATCCTACAAGAATTACTTTAATGAAAAATTTCCTTGAAAGTACGTAAAATTCATAGAGATACACAGTAAAAAAATATTGTTAAAATATTCATTATATATGGATAAAATAATGATAAATCTTATAATTGATATCAAATATGCTTCTTCTAGGATAATGAACAAAATTCCCAAACAAGCCTACTCTGTATATCTATCCATTTTCATCTAAACACAAATTGACCATTCCAAATCAAAGAGATTCATTGGGTGACAATATATCTAATTAAAGAAAAACAATCTGACACATACTTGAGAAAATGATAAAATCCCCTAAAATGGATTAAATATTGTATCATATTCCTAAATCCATAGAGAATCATGCGTAACAAATATTGATCAATATCATCATACACTCATCTTATATTCTTTATTGGGAAATAATAAGCGAAATAAATCATGCCACACATGAATACATTTCCCATTTTAAAATACCAATATCAAAGATATTATGCTTCCAAGATCACCTGATTACGATGTTTTCTACCCATTGGAAAGAAATACACCATCTATGATGGAGTGAACAAATAGTAATTAGCTATAAAACAACATATCACCTCTTGATAACATGAGAAGTAGAAAATATTTAAAAGATATAACCTATTATAACATTATTAAGGGATGATAAAACCCTTATATTCATACTTGATGTGTTACTATCATACATGGGTCTTTCTTTGGATAATGCATCCATATGAATATGAGATATCAATGAAGAAAAGAGATTTCATCTTTTATCCCCACCCAAATTATTCCCAACTATTCCTGGCTCACTGGCAAATTTACTTCCCAATGTTGTGTCTTTTCATTGAGTCTCCAGTGAGGGTTACCCACAAGATATTATATCAAACCCTCAAATGTGTAGAAATTCCATGGATATTGAGAACACTAAACTCCTTCATTGACATCATCAGGACTGCTCCAATGTCCACACTCTGTCATTATCTATTTAAATTATTTAATATAATTCATTAAATAATAGAAATAAATTATCACATTTCACACAAAACACTTTTTTTAAGTTGTAATCAACATTTTGGTTTACTGATGACTCATGTTAATTGAAATAATGAGTTTTACTTGAATACAAAACTACTATTAATATTATTATGATAGTTTTCACCCAGAAATTATAATAGTGAGAGTGAATAAGATAAAAAAATTATAAAAATATTGTTTAAAAATTTATTTAAATTGAATTATTTGGTGAAAAATTATTTATAAAGGAAAATATAACCCTTCAGAATATAAAATAAAAAAACATTCAACAAAAAATAATGCACATATGTTTGTTTTATAACAATAAATTAAAAAATCGATGTTTTTGGGTTTTTTATTAAAAATACATAGTATATATTCAATAAAATGTTTTAAAAATAATAGAATATAATTTATAGTCATAAGAATATAATAACAGCAATCTTAAACATAAAAATGTGTACTTTTCTAAAAGGCGGTTTTCCACCTTTTAATTGAACAGTTGTTTTAAAACTAAATTTTTCCAAATTTTAATATTTTATTTGAAAAAATAAATTTATCATTTGAAATATAAATATCAAAAATTTCCTACGGTAACTTTTTCTTATTTTTCAATGTTGTTTTCAATTTTTCATTAATATTACAAATTATGAAATTTAAAAGAAAACCAATTTTTTATCTAAATAATTTATAAAGTTAAATTATTTTTTAATTCTGTTTAAATATAAATTATATAAACTATTCATCTATTAATCTAATTTAGGTCATTTTAATCTATTTAATATTGAATTTTGATATAAAAACATTCCACACTCTTGAACATGTTCCTTCTGAAAACCACCCTTGTCGTTGAATTTCGAGATTAGTTTAAAATTAAATTGTTCCTTGTATGTATTTTTAAATTCAAAAAATGGATTCTATATTTATAATTTGAATAATTATTAATTTCTATAATTTTGAACTTATTATATTCCCATAAAATATTAGTGAGATAAATTTATATTAATAACAGTGATTTCTGTAAAAAATGAGATTACTTAGTGAATAAAAGTTAATCATAATGGGATAAATGGCATCAAAACATTCCAAAAAACCATTTTATATCAATATTAAGACCATATAACCTCTTTTTTTAATTAATTTCATTATTGTATCCACATAGTGTAAGGTATAATCTCAATAGTGTTTTTATTTCGATATTTTTAAGTATTTCACTCCCACTACACTATATAAAACAACTCACTATCTTCATTTGATAACACATGAAAATAATTTAGGATCATAAAAAATATTCCAAAAATACTTCAAAGAGTTACACATATAATACTATAATAATCACCTTGGGTATAAATCAAACCAACGGTGGCCTTTGGTTCAAACCAAAATGCGATACCAGAAGAAGTGGTAATGATCATCAATAAATATTTTTTTTATTATATCTTTATCAAAACTGTTTAAATTATTTTACATCAATATTATATAATAAAATCAGTATATTCTTTGTAAAATATGTTTTAATATAAATTTTACAATCTAGATACATCACACACTTCTGTGAAATCGGGTATACAATGATCATTTGTATCTACGGTGGACTACCGCCACGTGAACGAATATCATTTGTTCTTCCATTACCACCACTCAAGGAATAGATTATTGATGTTAATGATAATTATATATTTTTTATAAGATATTTTTAATTTAGTTATTCTTATATAATTATTATATAACACATACCTTTATAGTTTTTATTTTATTCAGATTATGATTACATCGTTCATATGTATGGAAGACTACCACCTCGTGAAGTGATATGTTTCATTTGTGATTTATATATAATGTATTATATATGGGTTTGACAGATATATGTGATATATAAAAATAATAATTTATATATAAATAATATATATATATATATATATATCATTTACGTTTCTGTCTGTCGATATGATGAGAATATGGAAACGACATTAAACGTACGTATGACATACTATCTTCATGGATGGTGTATTGGATTCTCTATTTATATAGTATATAGATTTTAATAAATGAATATATACTGAAAATATATGATATTCATTTCATGGTTCACAAGTGTGAAATTATTAAATAATTATACATGTAATTTGACCAAAAATAACATGTCAAAGCATAAATGAAAACTAAAGTAGTTATTACCCAAAACATATCATTAACCAGGAATTCTATACAAAATGGTAAAATACATTGATGATAAAGTCATAAATTTTTTGATATATATTTTTATAGTCCATTTTTAGATTTATAATAATTTAATATTTTTATAAAATTGTTTATAATAAGTACGAAGAGGTTCAATAGTAATAGTAAAAGGATTTCTAGTTGCACTTTTAATTATATGAGACTTATTTTGTATTTACCACTATTATATTTTTTTGTTTTATATACAACCCAATGACATGTTATATAAGGAATTTAATTTATTTCAGGATATTTAAATTTTCATTTGATTTTATTCTTTCATGGATCTATTGATTCAAATGTACCCTAAGTATTAATGTTTTTTCTCATCTCACTTTCATTTATATGAAATAAATTCCATATTCGCCACTTATTCTTGTTGTGTGATATATATAATTCTAATTAATGTATTTTTTGATTCATACAATTTAAATTATGTGTATTTACATAACCATTTTATAATTTCTCATTCATGGGGTTTCAAATTTCAATGTAAATATGTGGAAAGGGGTCTTTGTCATAATTTTCCTTCATTGAGATATTTGTTATATTATTAAAATGTCCCAGGTATTTATAGGAAAATAATTTTCCATATATTTGAATATTAAGGAATAAAATATTAATTTTTTGTTAAAGGGGACACTTTTTATTATAGCGTACGCAGCACACAACAACAGGTTTCATTGAAATCTTATGTTGCACACAATTTACAGTTATACTGAAAAATAATATAATAATTTTATTATTTTAAATGGTAGTTAACACATAACCATTTTATTTCTAATAAATTAAATAACTAACAAAAATTTTATTGTAAATTTTGATTAAATGTCTCTACATATATCTAATAAATGTTAGAGGCTTAAAATAAAAATGAACCTGATTTTAAGCATGGAATACTCTAAAATTTGTTAAATGGTCGATTTACAGCATTTTTATGGCAACATTTTTTTACAAAATTACATGTTCTATTTGATAAAATAAACATCATATTTATAATCAGAAGATTAATATTTAATTTGGATGATATTTTTTTTATTTTTGTATTAAAGATCATTTTTTATGAACAGTTATAAATATAGAATTTTAATTTAAAACATCCTTTTAATCAAATTTATTTATAATTTTATATTTTAATATTAATTGTTTTAAAATTTTAATTTTATTATATTTTTATCATTTAATCAAATATTATTCATTTTATGTAATTTCCCTTTGAAATTTGAACTAAACACGTGTCAATCGTTTAGTAGTTGTTACATCATAAAAACACTTTGTTTTCTTATGACAACTGAAATTAATATTAAATTTATTTCTACAAATTCAGTGTTTTTATTTTGGAAAAATGGATTCTATATTTGAAATCAGTTTTTCCAAATTATTTTAATAGGTAAAATTTATTTTTGGGCATATTGAATAGTAACTTCGTTAAATATATTATTTACCATGGTTACAATGTAAATCTGGTAAATAAGGGTAAACAATAATATTACAATATTATTAAATTACAAAAACATGTGTCCTAACCAAAATATCTAGTACATACCTGACCATGGGAATCCTCGAGTCTATTTTAGGACCCCACGGTGCCACTTTTAATTGAAAATGAAATTAAAAAAAATTAATGTTCTAGAAAATGTTACATATACATATATCTTTTAATAAAAGTATTTTTCTATGGGGTAATTTAAGTAATATATTCTACTATAAAAAGTCATTATAAATATAATACAATTTTATACATCATGATATTTTATTTAAAATTTTTATACCTTATATATTGATATTTAATTACGACACAATGATGATGCACTGATTGCTTCATTAATAAAAGAGTTAAAATAAATAATATTATATTGTTAAAATTAATGTAATTTTGATATTTTGATGTCATACATGAATTTTTTGGATGATAGTTTCGTGTTATATATGTATTTATGATGTTTTTGTTTGAATAAATCTGGTTATGTAATTTTTAAAATTCATGAAATAAATAGTTTCAAAAATGACATAATTAATATTTTAAAAAATAAAATATAATATTAAATATAATAAAATAAAAAAAATTAAATATTTGGAAAAATATTTATCATAATTATCAATGTTTATTTGTGACTCGTTATTTTGATAATTTTCATGTTTTTGTAACTATTTTTATTTTCAATGTGTTCAAAGCTTGATAAATCCATAAGAGTAAAAGGGGTTAAATAAATATGATAAGGATTTAAAAATATCCAAGACATGTCAAATTAATATTGTATTATTTTATTTCGGCATAAATTAATATTGTATTTTGATTTAATTAGTATTTTACCTTTGAAAATGAAAATCATTTTATAATAAAATAATAATTTAATACTTTCCAAAAGATCACATCCTACATCTTCTAAAAGGCTACCACCTCTTACCCATTACACCCAACTCTCAAGACTCATGAATCTTCTAAACTCTTATCTAAGAATCTATAAACATCCCCCACTTCCTCCTAGAATATTTCCCCTAGGAATAACGAAATTTAATAATTCTTGTTTTCTAAAATCAAATAGAGTTACATGGTTTAAGAGGTAGCGCCTTCTCAAAAATTCCTTTCCATTATTATACTTCTCCACTATTTTTTATATTATTTTTATTTTATTATATAAAAAAACCAGTATCATAAATATTTTACTAATTATTTTAGAATTATTCAGACTACACTTACAAACACCTCCTTCTAATGGATTTAGAAAATACTTTTTCGGTGGATGTGGAAATACTTCCTCACAAATCGAAGATTGTTCAATTATATCCTACAACCTCTCAAGGTGTCCATTATGATTGAACTATATTTATATTATATATATTATGATTATATTTTATTTATTCTTCTTTAATTTTTATTCAAAACATATGTTTATAATAGTCGTTATGTTTAGACACAATAATTTCATTTGTGGAATCATGGACTACCACCCCTTCAAACTGATATAAATCATTCATGCTATAAATTAAACATATAAATGATGTTATAAATTAATTTATATAACATATATAACATATATACTATAATTTAATTGTTATATATATTTTTCATTTATTTTTCATTCCATTAAATATGGAAGAATAAATGAATGTCACGTTCATGCATACGTACGGGTTAACGTCTCCATGAATGGTGCATTTTATTTCTAATCTCCAAATTTGATGGAAAATTATAAATACATATATAATGTATTTAAATGATATATATGATATCTAAATATTGAATATTATTCTTTAGATAATGTACTCTTGAAAACATTAACAATTTATAATTATAACAATTTCATTTTTTACTCAAGTTCTGAACATCAAAAAAATGTCTGATATAAACTCATGTAATTAACTAATTGTTATAGAATTGTAATAAGAGATAAAAAAGGAATAATAAAAATTAGAAAGATTATTAAGAATTTATAAATTATATTAATTTTATTAATCATGAAATTAAAGAATGAACGAGTAAACTCGGACATGAGGTAAGGGATCCTTTCACCCTCATCTTTTAGTAAAATAAGAATTTTATGTTATGTATTTTCAATTAAATTTTATAATGATTGGATATGTTATTCTATATTCTTATTTCTGTAAATTTTATGTAAATGTGATGAGAGTCCCTTTTCACTCTCATCGACTCATTTTATGTATTTTTAATTGATGTCTTTATACTGTCAAATTTTCATAAGGGAACTTCTTTACCAAATTTCCATTCATTGTGATGATATTAAACTTCTTGTTTCTGTCATTATATGATAATGTGAGAAATAAATTTTGATAACATATCTTGTGATTATACTTCCTATTTGTTTATATATAGTGAGTACATAATATTGATCTATTTTATTTACAAAATGATCTTTGTAAGGAAACCATTTACCCTCCTCTTTTAGTCAATGAATTATTTTATGTTCTGTCTTTTATGATCTATTTTCTTATGTTGTGATATGTTATTCTTGTATCCTCATTATTGTAAATTTTATTTCCATGTGATGAGATACACTTTTTTTATCAACTCATTTTATGAATTTTAATGTGATGTTGTTAGGCAGTAACATTTTTGTAGGGGACTACGTCTCAATCTCCATTAATTAAGACATATCTTGTTATTTTCGCCTTTATTATCTTATAAGGTGTATATAAATCCCATTTTCATATCATATCCTGAATCTCCTTACTCTTATGATATTATATGTTTTGTTTAGATATATTATTTAATTTTATTTATTCATGTATTTTCTCAAGTGCAAAGGGACTCTTTAACTAAAAATTGTTTCAAAATATATAATTGGTTGAATATTTCTCCTAAATGAAAAAGTTTTAAAAATGTTTTTAAAGATTTTTTTATATTTAAATTAATGTTCTATAATGATAATTCTTTTAATTGTGTCAAATTTTTATGGGACACATTGATCAAAAAACTATTTATTAATAATTTTTTAAATGGTTTTGTAAATAGATTGAATATTTAAAAATATTGAATTGATTTATTTTTATTGATTAGTGAAATGTTGATAATTTCAATATTTTATGTTTCATGATTCTATAATGGTACTTAGAAATTTTATGGGTGGTTAGGTGATAAACCAAATACAGGTGGTTTCATGATAAACCTAGGGAAGGTGATCCAGAGATAGCTCTCTATAGCATTAGGTAACATGATAGAGTTAAACGTAAATGTTTCTCCTAAGATGTTTAAGGATCATACCATTAAGGTTATTCCAAAAGTGACTCCTTATATATATATATGAAATCTACAATGTATATATGTTATGGATTCCACAAATTACCTTTATGATTTATGATTTCTATGTGTTATACATAAATCTTCTGATTTCATGAGGAATGTTAAAGATCTTATGTTTTGTATGTATTGATGGACTAATGTTTCATTTTATTTTATAACCCATTATTATATTTTTATTATAATCCATGGTTTTTGCAATTTTTTTCACAGGGTATAAGGAATGTTAAGCGAAATGGATAATTCGAGATGATTTATATCCAGAAAATAATTCTCGTTTTATTTAAAGAGTTTTTATTTTATGAAAAAAAAGTTAATGAGTATAAGTGTATACTTGTAATAATCAAGTTTTTTTGTATATGTTATATCCTAATTATCTAAACATGTAATCCTGAAAAGATACTCAATGTGAATTAGTAACATAATTCAAGATTATGTAATGTTTAGTGATGGGTCCTTATAGTTGGTATCAAAGGGAGTTTTAGATATCATTAGATGATAGGGTGTTATTTAAACATAAGTGACATAATCATAATGGTTATCATATTAGAAAGAGTAATTTATATTTTTTATAAACTTAATATGTTTAAGATAATATAAATAAGTATATCTTAGTGTTTAACCTCCTCAAAAGCTATTATATGGTAACTTTTCCGATATACTTACACTGACTGTTTTGGTTTTAGTAAATGGTTGGATCTAGGAGGAAACAATATAACATTCCATGTGAATTCAATTGTAGTTTTCTTTGAAAAAATAAACTGAATTAAATGGAAGCTGTAATGAGAAATCATGGGGACATTCTTAACCGACTACCAGGAGTAATGATTGAACACTTGAACCTAGGTGGGTTTTTAATGCATCACACATGCGAGAATAGATTCTCAATGAATGTTCTGGTAATAATCAAAAAGGTATGTATATTAAAAAATCTATGTGTCAAGGATGTGGAAAAAACACATAGGAGAATGATTTAAAGGAATGTGGATATTTTTCAAATGTGGTAATGAAGTTCATAGAGCAATAACCTACCATTGAAAAATGAAGCGTCAAGTTGACTCCATGAAATGGAATGAAGTTCTTTCTGATTGATTGATTGAATGATTTAAATGTGGTGTGAATGGTCATTATAAAAGTAGATGTCAAAAAAATGGTTAACGAATGGGATCAATAGGACAATAAAAATATATTTTTACCAATACATAATTCCATTCCCATTAAGGTTGAGGAAAATGACAATGACCAATGAAAGCTATGGAGTATTTCTTTGCTGATGTTTTGACATTGTTGAATCAAAGGATCTGATTTGTGTTTTCTTTTATAGGAAAGAAGTATTAAGGAATAAGTTTGAAAATAATGGTTAATGTATCACGATGAATAATGAATGAGTAAAAATTCTATGTATAAGGGATTCAAGAGTTATGGTAGATTTTAGGATGATGAAATCCTTAAAATTATTTAGGACCTTTTGATAATGGGATAACTTTGGAAGTATTTTTATAGTATGTATAACCATAAATATTGATATTTCAAAATATTATTCACCAGAGAATATCTTTTATTATGTGGACATAATGTATAACCTAAGGGGTTAATATGATTCTTTTTTGAGGTGATAAAAGTTATAACACTTTATGATACAAAATTAATGTTTTTAGATAACCTTTGAGGATAAAATAGGTTATGGTTATTTTTTAGGAAATTATCTTATTTTTGATAATTTTATATGAATTTTATGTTTTTAGAAAAGGAGAAACCCTCAGGATGGGTGACAACATGTCACTTCTGGCAAGGCCACGGGAATCGAAACCACAATGAAGGGAAATAAGTGCCCATTGCCTACCAATGGCCTATGTGATGTCCCTAATTAGTATGACTAATTCATTTTAGTAAAATGATTTATTTTATCAAGAATATATTTATTTTTGGAACTTATGAATTGTAAAATTAGTATCCTTATTTTAGGAACATGATTTGGTGATTCAGTGATAAATGTTATTTTGGAAGACATTCTCTCTTTCTGGAAAACTATTTGCATAATGAAAATAGAATAATATGGGATTTCATTAGAAGAATAATGGTTGAATTTTATTTTGGAAGAATCTATTTTTTTATTATGAATTTACCATGATTTAGGTTATTTATGGAATTGATTAACCTATCATAGAGAATATTTGATATGGTTAATTACACTTTTATATGAGACATTAAGAGTAGTCGATGTTATTCAGAGATAAATTTTAAGATTTACTATGCAAAACTATTTTATTAAATTTTAATGAGTTTTGTGTTTCAATATTATATTAGAATATATTTAATAGGTTTATGGAAACTTTGTATTGAAGGGTTTTTGTTGATCTTTAGGTACTTTTTATTGAATTTCTGAGATTATTTGTCGAATTTTTTCTATAAATGAATATCCTTTTGGGGATTATATGATCACATACTAACCATTTATTTGGTTAATGTATAATGATTGTGTAAAATTATTGTTCATATTTTTAGGTTAATGTGACTCTCTAGAAGTTTATTCTAGCGCATTTGATGTGAACAAGTCAGCTTGTATACTTATTGTTTGGATAAATGATGAGTTTGTGGTTGAAATTTAGAAAAGGATGAATGTCTACGTGATATGTAAGTATGTTTCCATATGTTCATAATAAATCTCATAAATAAATTCCTCATTTTTATAAATAGGATATTAAAAAAAAATTCATTTTCCTTTCCTACTATGAAATCAAACATCGTTTAATCCATCACATGTTTGTGGTATTTTGGTGGTTAAATTTCTCCTGGTCATGTTTTGTATCATTCTCCATTAGAACAGGATGGTTCTTTTCCCTTCTATATATATGTGTCCCTGGAATCCTAGTATGTGTAATATTAGGTTACCTTTATATTTCTCTTTAATCCAATTAAATTGATAGTTATATTTAATATTTTTTTATATGGATCATTCAATGAAATTTCCAAACCCAATTTTAAAATTACGAGGACACAATTTTCAAAAGGGGGAAGAATGTAAAAACCCCAATATTTATAAAATAATAATTTTTCATATCTATTAATATTTATGAATAAGATATTAATTTTATATTAAATAGGACTCTTTTTTTGAATCATTCTAAACACCCTGCAACAGGTTTCGTTAAAATCATAAGTTTCACACAACAATAAGTTATGCTGAAAAATGATATATTAATATTATTATTTTAAATGGTATTTAACACATAGTCATTGTATTGATGGGAATTAAAATAACTAACTACATTATGATTAAACATATTTTTGAAATGTCATTATATTTATCCAATAAATTTTAGAGTCGTAAAATAAGAATGAATATGAATTTAATCATTAAATACTCTAATATTTTTCAAAAGGTCGAATTATTATCTTTCGATGGAGAACCCTTTTTAAATATAGTTTTTATGATATTATATATTCTATTTGAATACATAAAAGTCTTCTTTGGAATCTTAAAATCAAAATTTAATTTGGCTGAAATATTGGTATGTTTCTACTAATGTTCATGTTTTTAATGAATAGTGATTCATATTGCTTTTTAATTCCGAACATCCATTTAATATAATTTATTTATACAATTATATTGAACATATAATTTTGTTTAATGATTAATTGGATTATATTTAAATCATTTAATAAACATTTGGTCATTAGAAGTAATTTCACTTTCAAATTTGACATATAATCATTTCAATCTTTTGGTAGTATTTACTACATAAAATCACGCTTTTGGGTTTTGACAAATAGAATTATTTTTAAATTATTTTCTGCAACTTCTATAATTTTTAATATAGAAAAATGAAATCCATATTTAAAAGTATGAAGTAAAAATTGAGTAAATAGTTGACTTTTAGTTTTAGACAATATGAATAGTAACTTTAGTAAATATTTTTTTTACCATGGTTAAAGGATAAATCTCATAATTTATGGTAAACATTAATATTATAATATTATTAATTTACACTAACATGTCTCCTAACACTATTTAATATTATATTTTCGACCATCGGTATCCTTCAATCGAATTTAGGACACCATTGAGCCACTTTTAATTGAACATGATATTTTATAAAGATTAATTTATAGTTATGTAAAATGCAACATAAAACAATATCATTTCATAAAATAATTTTTATATGTGGTTATTTAAGTGCTATTTTCGACTATAAATAGTCATTAGAAATATTTAAGTACTACCTAAGTCATGGTAGTTTATTTATATTTTTTATGCATTAAATACATAAATTTAATTATGACACAACCATGATGTAGTGATTGATTTATTAATAAATGCTTCAAATAAATGCTATTATAATTGTTAAAATAAAGGTGATTCTGCTTTTTTATGAAACTCATGAATATTGAAGTGATATTTACATTTTATATATGTATTAAGGAATTTTTTTTCAAATCAATCATGATGTAATGGATTCTAAAAATGTCATGATATGAATAGTGTCCAAATTGACATAATTCATATTTTAAAATAGAAATTATTTTATTAAATATTATAAAGTTATAAAAATTATATTATTTGTATAAATAGTTTTCATTGATATTAAATTATAATAATGACTCTTTTTGTATATTTTTCATTTTTGGTAACTAATTTGATTCACAATGTGCTAAATGCTTAATAAAATGGTAAGAGTAAAAAAGGTCTAACTAAAAACGATAAGGATTACAAAGTATCTAAAACCAGTAAAACTCTTTTATTTTATTTTATTTTGATATATATTCTTCATATCATCAAATATAATTATTTTTGTCCTTTTGAAACAAAAAATAATGTTATAATAAAATATTACAATCAAATATTCCTAAAGAGCCACTCCTACCTCTAAAAAAAGTCCCCACCCATAACCCATTACACTCACCTCTCAATCCCCTAGGCTCCTCCAAAATCTACCCCCATGAAGCTAGAAACATCCCCCTCATTCTAATAAAATATTTACCTTATGTATAAGGTAATTCATGAAATCATTTTGTCTAAAATCAGAGAGAGTTAAACATTTTAAGATGTAGCATCTTTTATAAAATCCCTTTCTGTTATTCTACTTCTTCACAACCTATACTATTATTTTTATTTGATTACATAAAAAACCAGAATACTCAATATTATAGGATTTTTTATGACAAAAATTAAAACCAAACATATACACACCTCCATCTAATGGATTTAGAACATTCTCTTTCTGTGGACGGCGAACTACGGCCTCGCGAAACGATGATTCTTCAATTATATCATACAACCTCTCAAGGTGCCCATTATGATGGAAATGTATTTATGTTATATATATTATGACTATATTGTCTTCATTCTTATGAAATATTTATTTAAAATATTACATTATGATTTTCCTGATATGTAAACAGGATAATTAAATTTGAGGAAACACATATTATCGCCCCCTCAATGTGATAAGACTCGTTAATGCTATAAATGGAACATATAAAGTATGGAATTAATAAGATTATGTAAAAAAATATAAAATTGATATTTTAATAGAATTATAATAAACCTAATTATTATTTTGTTTAAATTCTTTTAAATATGTAAAAATTTGAAATTAGCATTTTTCCATACGTACGACTTACCGTCTGCATTAATTGTGAATTTATTTTATTATATCGAAATGATATGGAATATTGAAAATAAATATATACATGATATATTTTATATATTTTATATCTAAATATTGAATATAATTCTAGTGATAATGGTCTTTTGACCTCACAAATAACATAAAATTATAACAAGTTCATTTTTTACTATAGTTCTGAACATCGACTAAATGATCGATATGAACACAAATAATTAACTAATTTTTATAACAAGGAAATAAGTGGTAAAAAGGTATAATAAACTTGAAAATGGTAATTATTAATGTATTTATTGAATTAAATATATTATTTAGTATATTATTGAACAAATTAGTCAAATCGGACATGAGGTAAGGGAACCTTTCACCCTCATCATTTTGTAAAAGACTTCTATTTTGTTTTGTATTTTAATTTCACATATATTATGTAGAGATAAGTTTTTATATTACCTTATTTATGTAAATTTTATGTCCACATGATGAGATACCATTTTCTATTTTATCAACTCATTTTTTGAATTTGTAGGTGATGTCGTTAGGCAGCCAAATCTTCATAAGGGAGCATCCTAACACAATTTACATTCATTGAGTTTCTCTTACACATCATGTTTATGTCGTGCTGTGATAATGTGAGAAAATAAATTTACATATCTTAACTTGTATTTATACTTGATCTATGTGTAATTATTGTGAATAAACATTGTTGATCGATTTTATTTACAAAATGATCTTTCAATGGGAACCTTTTACCCATCTCTTTTAGTTAAGGACTTGTTTTATATTATGTCTTTTAAGTTTCATTTTATTATTTTGGGATAGATAAAAAAATTATTACTCTAACGTTTATTTCTATGTGATAAAAGACCCTTTTTCCATAATCAACTCATTTTCAGAAATTTAAAATGACGATGTTAGGAAGCCAAATTTTTATTAGGGACTACATCTCAATCTCCTTTCATTGTGGTATATATTGATATTGTACACATTTGTTATCTTATAAGGTGTATAATTTTTTTAACATTTCATATCATTACTCTCCTTATTCACATGATACTATATTTTTTGTTTAATGTTATTATTTAATTGATTTTATTCATGTATTTTCTCATGTGGTATGGTGCTGTTTAACTAAAACAATATTTTAAATATTTTAAATATATAATTTTATAAATATTTATAATTAATTTATATTTTTTAAAAATGGTTTTAAGGATTTCTATTTCTATACATTAATTTTTCAAAAGGATAACTCCTTTAATTGTTTCAAATTGGTATGGGAAATAATGATTCAAAAATTTATTTATTAAATATTTTAAATGGTTCTGCAAATGGATGGATAATTTTAATATATTGAATTGATTTCATGGGATTGATGAGTTAAATGTTTATAAATTAAATCTTTTATGAGTAATGATTATGTAATGGTACTTTGACATTTGATGGGTGATTACATAATAAACTAAGTACGAGTGGTTCCATGATAATCATACGGATAGTGAGCCTGAGATAGCACTCCAATACATTGGGTAACGTGATAGAGGAAAACATTAATGTTTCTCCAAATATTATTAGGGAATATATAGTGATTGTTATTCCAAATGTAACCCCTGATGTTTCTGGTAAAGATACAATATAATTATGTTATGGATGCCACAAGTTACCATTATGATTTATGATTTCAATTTGTTATTCATAAATCTTCTAATTTAATGTGGTGTGATAAAGAGCATATGTTTTGTATGTATTTATGGTCTGATGTTTTATTTGTTTATTTTCTAACCATTACTAATCTTTTTATGCTTGTCCAATGTTTTCAAAATGTTTTTCAAAGGGTATATATATGGGTAAGTGAAAGGAAGAATTCAAAAATATTTATATCATGAAAACAACTCTTCATTTAATTTTAGGAAAAAATGTATAATGTGTATAAGTGTCTGTTGGTATTATTCAAGTTGTTATGTATATATTATGGCTCAATTCATTAACGATCTAAACCAGAAACGATCCTCACTATTAATTATTGTTTTAACCCAATATTAATAAATTTTTTAAGGGTGGGCCTTATAGTTAAACAACAATATTATTTTATATGTTTAAATGATTACCATTGAAATTTTATACCATAAATATCATTATTTTTTTGATACACTTTTTTTCATTTATTTTTATTCATTTATGGGGATTATGAATCAATGTTAAAAATGTGATAAGAATCTTATAACAATATCACCATTTATTGGTAATGTGTATGATTATATCTCTTATGATAAAATCTTACGATTCCCATGAATTATATTAATTAAGATTATTTAGGACACTTACTTGTGATTATAACATTTTTTATATTATTTTTTACATAAAATTCTTAGGAATTCTTTTTAAAAAAATTTGACTTCATTTTCACACTTCGGTCGGAAATAGGTGTTCATGCAATACATTGATTTATAAAAAAATAAATGTTTTCAAATTAGATTTTAATAATATTTAAAAGGGTATAGAATTTATAATTTTTATGTATTTAAATGTGTTTTAAATTATTTCTGGAGAGTCTTTTATTTTTTATAATGTTATTTTCATATAAACGGTATTGAAAATGTTTATGGTTTTAAAAAGTTATATAAATAAATAATATATTTTCCAAAAATGTAATTAATTTTATTTTAATGGCTTATAAATTCATCAAAGTAAATAAAATTTTTTCTTACTAATTATAACGTGGTTATATTTTTAGTTAAACCTTCAAAATTCTTTGTCTGACTAGATGAATATTTTTCCGAAAATATTGATATGAATCCCACTTCTTTTCCATGTGATTATCATGTTTTCGTGGCCTTTATAATGATTGTTATTTATTCATGTTATGAAATGTGAATATTTTATGAAATTTCTGTGCTTAATACAGATTATAAAATTTTTGATTCCCATTATATAACAAGGGTGATCCCGATTCAGCTTATATGAAGGGTTAATTCCCACTATAGCTCATGAAAAAAGGGGGAGACTAATATAACTTTAAAAAAGAGTATATAGGCATTATAACTCAACCGTGATCCAGATATAGCTTATATGAAGGATCATCCCTATTATATGTCTGTATTTCATTGTTTAATAATTATATTGGAAGTCAGACATACGATTTTTTCAATTAATAGTATTTTTTAAAATTATTCTCCAAGATAACTGAATTGGTTTACTTTTTTATTTTGGGTATATAATTTTTCAAATGATCAATATTATTATTCACATGGTCATTATTATTTATTTTTATGAGTGTTTAATCTTCCATTTTTGTATGTTTTATGATCTGGGTATTTGTAACAGCACGAGATTTTATGAAAAATATTCTTTTTTATTTCACTAATGTCTTGTGTTGTACGCTACACCAAAAGGAGCTTGCACAACACGCATCCTTGACTTGCCTTGCATTACACGCAATCGCAACCTTCCTCGATAGCGTGTGTGGTACGTAATACTGAGTTTCACGAAACAATGATATGCTATTAAAATATTATTAAAACTAGCCGTTATGAAAAGTAATAACCACTTTTTAAATTTTAGAAATTTTAAAATGGACTTCATTTTTGGATTCGGAGTATCGAATTTAGCCTAAGGTGAAATTTTGGTACTTTTCGGATAACTTTCATATTCTGATGAATAGTGAAAATTACTAAATTATAATTAAAAACAACTTTTTTAATCGAAATAATTAATAGTGATAAATCCTTAATTTGAGTGGTTTTAAAGTATATTTAGAATATATTTTTACAATTTAATACAATGTTGGTCATTGGTTGTAATTTCACATTTAAACCAGACATAATCAAGTGTCAATCTTTTGGTATATATTGTTTCCTAAAAACACGCTATTTATTTTAACAGCGGGATTTAATTATAAAATTAATTAATGAATCTTCTATGTTATGAATTTGGTAAAATAGACTTCATTTTTGAATTCGGAATATGAAATATAGCTTAGGATGAAATTTTGGCATTAATCTGAAAAACATCAATTTTTGATGAATAGTGAAACTACTAAGTGGTAGGTTAAAAACTGAATTTTGCATAAAACTTAATTTTACCGCTTCTGTGAATGGAATTTCAAAAATCCGACAGACACGGTTGATATCAGTAAGTAAAATGTGGTTCAATGAGATAAAGATAATTTTTTGGTGAATAGTAACTTTTTACTATTTTTACCGCGATTAATAGTAAATAGGGTAACTAAGGGTAAATATGATATTAATATTACCCTAACACTTGTCATAATTCTATTGGACAAGTTTAATTCGACAAAAAACAAACTTAGGAATAAAATATGACCATTTAGGCCCACTTGGATTAGATTAGGACATTTATTATTAATTTATTTAAAGAAAGGTTAAAATAGTTAAAATCAAAGTTTAATAAGTAAATAATTTTTAATATAGGGTTATACATAAGATAAATTCGATTGTAAATATTCATTAGAAAGATAAAAAGATTTCCTACATTATTGTACTTTATTTGTAATTTTTAGACATAAAATAATTTAATTTATTTATGACACAACGATGATGCAGTAATTATCTTATTAATGAAATATTGACATAATTGATGTTATAAACACCAAATTAAATGTAATTTGAGATTGTTTATGAATTCCACTAATTTTCTAGGTTACTATGATATATTAATGTTGATTTAATCAACTTGTTTCGAACATTTAATTCTGTTATGACTTTCACAAAAATCATATATCAAATAGTGTCAAAATTGACACAAAATAGTTTTTAAATAAAATATTATATTATTTATTGTTATTGTATTCCTAAAAATATAAGGTTCGGCCAAATGACTTAGATAAGGATATATATATTAATAATAAACAATTTGGGGTTCTTTTGGCATGTTATTGTAAGTTTATTAACCATATAGTGAAAGAAAACAAAAAGACGTGGTAAAAGTTAAACTATTTAACTTAGAGTTAAATTTAATTGATAAGGTTAAAATAATATCCTAAACTTGTCTAAATTCTATTGGTTGATAGGATTTAGACCCCTCCCCACCTTATCTTCGAAATAAGACCCTTTGTAACCATTATAAACCGATTTTGACTTTAATATAAAATAATATTTTGAGATATTCCTAAGGTGCCCCTCTCCTCCCTTATAAAAGGACACCTCCTCTCCCTCCTCCTCACACCAATTTGAGCACTCAAGCTCGGCCAACCCCTGACAAAATCCCTTCTCCACTTCCCTAGCAACATCATAGAGGTTCTGGTATTCCTGAAAGACCAATTCTAGTGCCCTAAGAGGAGGTCTCAAAGAGGCACTTCAAAGAAGAGGTAATTACCGTTACCAATTCTTTCATCGTTATTTCTTCTTCCACTTCTTCTTCTTAGGTTGTTTCATTATGAAGTAATAACATCAGTATCACTCATATACTGATATGTTATTATAATTATGAAACAACCCTATTTCACCATCTATCCATCCTACGGAAAAAGAAATCACCGCGCGTGCGTACGTACGGAATACCGTCTCCACGCCGTGGTGTAATCTATTTTCCACCACCACCTTACATGGATGGGTATAATGGTGTGAAGAATAACTATACATAGTTATTACAACATCATATTGATTCTGATATATTGTATAATCCACTCCAATTCAATTCAATATTTATAGAAATGATATCATCGCTCGTGCGTACGTACGGACTACCGTCTCCACGACGCGGTGAGATTCATTCTCCATGTTAACTATTTAAGAATGATTATAATGTATATATAAGAAATAATAATGAAATATATGACATTATAAAGCTACTGGATTTATGTATATATATACATATGCATGTCATCTACTTACTTCCATTTCAAGACAATAAGGAAAGAAAAACAGCGTTCATGCGTACGTATGGACTACCGTCTCCATGAACGGTGTTTTTCATTTTATTTATCTATCTATTATATATATATATATACAGAATATATATGATATATAAATCATATTTTATATTCTGGAAGTAAGTAAATCGTGATATAAGTAATAATGATGTCAAGAACAACAAGTCAAAACACCTACGATAAATGAAACGATTTTACCCAAAACGCTTCTTTAACATGGAATTTACAAAAGAACGGGTAATATAATTTCATAAGTGAACCATATATGATATCATAACAATGAATATGATTCTGTAATAAGTCAATAACATGATTTAAATCATTATACAGGAGGTTCGGACACTTACAAAGCAAGTCGGACCTAAGGTAAGGGAAATATCACAATCTCATTTTTATCCGAGATTGTTTATTCGTAAGTATTTATTGGGGTGTATTTTATCATCCACATCCATGTTTACTCAATATGTAATATTATTTCCATCCACCTAATATTGTTTAAATCCATTTTTACCCTTCGGTGAGTTTTTAGTAATACGTATGAAAGGAATCTTTTGTCGTTTTTCGTACCAGGTACTTTTTGACTTTTCCGACAAAAGTACGAAGAATGTTTTTTTTAACTTTTACGGCACGAACGGATTTCTACTGTTTTATAAAGCATTATTTTCATGAAGCTTCCTCTAAAATATTTCATGACTATTTTCAATAAAATCTATTTCTTTTAAAATTGCATGATGTTTTGTGAAATGAAATTGATTTTGAAGAAGAAAGGATATTTTCCTCAAGAATTCAATTCAAGTGTTTTATCAAAATTATTTTCCATCTAAGATAATAAAGGGTTCTGTTTCTATCCATATTTTTACATTGATTTGACTATGTTGTGATGGAATTATGTTTATGAATTCCTTTATCTTATATGAATTGATTTATGATGTCATGATGTTTCAAGAATCCCATTTTTGTTACATGTGTTATACGATGATGTATGATTTATGATTATGTGGCACACATAAGAAAGGATTCATTATAAGATGGGTGGGACCTATATCTCCCTCCAATGCATTGGGTAATGATTTTATATCTCATGAGATAGACAGGGCTGGAACGGTAGGTTATACCGGTTCAGTGATACAGGACTGAAACGAGGAGTGAACTCAGTTCAGAAAGGGACTTTGTCCACTAAGATAGTCTTGGCAATGAGTCATGACAAATATGAAATGATTTTCCATGATTATGTGTGCATGCCAAAAAGTTTCAAGTTTTATGTTATGATTATGGGGATCTCATTTTCACTTCTACGAATTATTCCATGATAAGATATTATGATCTCTTTTGCAGGTTTTGATTTTCAAAAAGATATGATATGATTTTTATTTCCATTATTTGGCCTTGCTGAGCATTTGAGCTCACCCTTTTATATTTTCTTTTCCCCAGGATATAAAGAAAGGTTTTAGGTAAAAAAAAAGAAGGGAATATCTTTATGGGAGATATTGAAGATCTTTCACCACGATTAGAAGATTACGTTCCGAGTTTCCAAAGACACTAAACTATTACGATCCTTGTGTGTGTGTGTTTTTGTTATGTACTAAGTATTCCGCAAAAGTAATGTAATGTCCATGTACGATAAGCTTAGGGTCTCTACAGTATTGATGAGCATGAGTTCTTTTATTATTCACACATGTACTATGATTATATCAACATACCATTATGGTATCTTATACTCATTGGTGGAATTAAATTGATAATTCATATTTTTTAACCTTAGGAAGAAGTTTACATCAACCTTCTTATGTCTCCATTTCCCCAGATTGAAGACAATGGGTTTTAATAATATTTTCTATAAATTATTTCACAAGGATGACACAGATGACCTAATGTGAAATAAGATAAGATAGGTATAAGAGGAGATGATTTTAATATTTATGAACTAATGGTTTATGAAGCCACATTGATATATTTTTATTTTTATTCTATGAAATTATGAACCTAAAATGACCTCTGATTTTTATGATATCTATTTTTTCGTTTTTATGTTTTACAGTTTTGCTGAAAATATTGGGTTATAATTATCAGCATCAATGAAGAAAAAGTAATGTTTTCAATTTTAGAAAATGATCTAAGAGTGAAAGTCATGGAAATTATAGTTGGTATTATATTTTAGTGGTTATAAATATCTATATTGTGTTATTTTCATTCGATGGTAAATTAAGAGTTATTGATGCCATCATATTTCTATGAACATTAGGATTATCATAATTTCATTGTATTAGACACCCCATTAATTTTTTAAGCGATGATAAAATAAATTGAATCATAAAAATTTTCAAGATATTTTTTTGGATGAGGTACATGTAAACCATAGAATAAAAATAATGTTTTTTAGGAAGAATTATTTTTTATGAATTAAATAAAAAATTTGGAATCTTGTATGATTGGTGAAAATGTATCACATCCAGTGAGGCGATGGGGCATGCACCCTCAGTCGAAGGACAATAAGGGTTTCCCACCTTCAAATGAACTATGTGATTTCCTGGTAAGTACAACCTTCTTATAGTTTAAAATTATGTTTTTTCAAAAATATATGTGATTTTATATAAGGAATAATTGTTCACTTATCTTGTAAGAATATCTCATCAAATTATTCTAATCCCAGTGTTTCTAACTATGTAATGGAATGTTTTAAGACATTTAGGGATATTAATTTACGTAAATGACTTGGCTTAAACATTGGGTATTGAAATTTAATTTTGAATTTTAATGTACAATATTAAAGTTTATCCCTTTTTGGAATTATCCTATAATATGATAACTATTTTTTTATTGTCAAAAGATAGGAGGAAAATCATGATATCTCCTATGGGGTTATATAGTCCATAGAATTTAATTTTTATGATTCTATAATAAGAAAATTTGTCTTCAATTATCATCATCTATTTAAAAAGATGATATTGTAGTTTTAATTGAATAAGTATTAAATTATTACTATAATTTAAGTATACATTCATATTCTCTTGTTCAAGATTATAAGGTAATTCCATAAATCTAGTAAATTTATATTGAAATAAAAGTGATTTTAGAATTAACTATATTATTATGAAATGATATAATATTCTATACTCAATGATTTAGGGTTTTGAGGCCTTTAACATTACATTTATCATTCACTTATGTGTTATCAATGACCTCAATCACTCAATATAATTATTTATTCTTTTCCTCCATTACCACTGACGTTCACCTATTTGGAAACGTAGTTATATGATATTCTAAAAGAACATTGTACTTACATTTCAATATTCATAAAGGGGTTTTATATTAACCCTTTTTATAATGTGTCTAACAATAATGTAATTTTAAAAATTCCAATCCTTTCATATCAAAGATTAATTTTGAGGTAAACTTATTTTTAGGGGGTTAGGATATAAAACTTGATATTTTAAGAAATATATTAATTTAAGTTAAAATAAATTGATTACTATCATAAATTATATTAAATAAATTTATTACCTTATTTCACAAACAACACCATTTTTATCTTTTGTTTTACAAAACATAAAATTTCCTTCATTCTTTGTGAAACATGTAAGACCGAGTTTTACCAGACAATAATATACAAATAATATTATTGAAACTATTTTCACATATCTATTATAATAGAGGGAATCAATAATATAGAATTAAATTTTTAAATATGTTTTAAAAATGTATTCATAATGATTTATTTGGTGACTAATTAATTAATAATGAATATAACAACCATTTAATGAAATAGAATTTTTTTCTTATAAAAACATTATAAATGTTAATAAGCATGTTCTATAAAAATTAATAAAACAAATCATGATTTTTGTTTTATATTAATAAATTTTAAATATTCTATATTCTATTGAAATATTAAATTTGTCTAATAATTTTATTGGAATAAGATAAGAAGAAAACAAATTTTAGGCATAAAAATGATTATTTTTCAACAAATTTATTTTTCCACCATTTAATGGAAGACTTGTTAAGAATATGACATTATTAAAAATTTTATTTGGAAAATAAAATTTTTATTTGAAATAACATAATAAACAATTGTATTGCTGTCAATTATGTGTATTTATCATTGAAGTTTCTTTTTTATGATGAATATTGAATAATAATAAATTTTATTGAAAACTAGTTCTTCATCATTATAATTTATACTTTTATATATTATTCTTAATTTATTTTAATTTTATATTATATAAAATATAAATATATTAATTCAATTAAATTCATTTTAATACATTTTAATTTTATATTTTAAATAAAGACATTTAAAGATTTGGAATACTTTTTCATTTAAAATATGCTTTCTCATTCTATCCACGTGATTTGTTTTAAATTAAACTATTTCACCTAGGTATTTTTAATTTAAAATATGTATAAAATATTTTTAATTATAAAAATTTATAATTAATAGTAAGGAAAATTTATTATTTTTCCAAAATGTTAAATAATTCAATTAAAATAAATTACAACAACTAATTTAAAAATGAGTTTACTTAGTGATTAAATTTTTAACAGAAGTGGTAAAATGACCAAAAATATTTTCAATTTTTTTTGAACTCGAAGAAACTATACCCTCTTTTATTTACTTTTTTCATCATTGGAGGCACATTATGTAATGGATACCTCAAAATAGTGCTTTCTTTTTTTATTTACAAGAATTACACTCTTCATCCATTGTATAAAGGCACTCACTCTCTAAAATAATTTCACTTAGAACATCAATTGGGTCATCTAATATATGAAAAATTGACATCCAAACATCAGAAATATCATTATATAATCCTTTAACTATGTAGAAAGAAAATCAATTATGGCCTTTGGGTCAAACTGAAATGATTTACTGAAAGAATAGGTAGTTTTCATCAACAAACATTTTTGTTTTATTTCTTCTCCTATCATATCTACTAAATTTTATATTAAAATTATATTATAAACATAATATATTAAATTCATTTATATTTTTTCCTTTTAGGTTACCACCCACCACATAAAAAACTTATCTCAATTGGGATACACAAACATCGTTCATGTTTATGGAGGACAACCACCTCACAAACTGATGTCGTTAATTTTTCAAATACTGACTATTAATATTGGGGAGGATGATGGAAATCAATTTTATGTAATATATTTATAATATCTATGCTATATTTATTCTTATTTATTTTTTATATAATGCATTAATTCATTCATTTCATTTTGTGAGAATATGATAACGTTGTCCATGATTACGATGGACTACTGCCTTGCAAAGTGATGTGATCCATTCAAGCATTGCATGGAATGTAATAGGGATGGGTGTAATAGTAATATGTGAAATATATAACATAATAATTCAATTATAATAACAATATTTTTATATATATCATTGACTTTTCTTTCTTTTAAAACAACAATAATATAGATACATCATTCATGCTTATGTATGGTTTGTTGTCTCCATTAATGGAATATTCAATATCCTATTAAATTATTTATAGATTATGAAAAGTATATTAATATCTAATATATAATATGTTTATATAATGGATTACATTAATTAATTTGGAAAATCAGGATCAATGTAAGAGGATAAAAAATAACTGGCCAAAACATTTATGAAATTCAAAGCTATTATTACCTAAAATGTTACATTAACATGGAATTATTAAAAAAAAATTATATAAAGTAATAATAAGATAATATATATTATTCAGTATACTATTATTTTTATTTTAGAGACTTAGAAATAACATATATTTATTATATATTAGGTTAGAATAAATAGAATGAGAGTCAAGAATTAATGTATGGGGGTTTCTAGACTCACTTTTTTACTACGAGACTTGTGTCATATTCCTTTGTAGTTTATTTTTTGTGGTATATATAGTGAAATAAGAAATTTTATATCCATAATTTAATTTATTTCATTATATTAAATGATTAAATTTATTTTTTACTTTATTTTATCACAGGATATAAAATTTCTCACATTGTAAGGGTTTCTCTCATCTCCCATTTATTTCTCTGAGATACATTCTGTATTCACCACTTATTTTATTGAATTATATAATACCCCTAAATATATTTTATGATTCATATAATTTAATTTATAGTTATTTAAATGACCAATTAATGATATTCCAATGATTTGGTTTACAGCTTCATGGTTTTACCATGTTTTTAGGACGTTTTGTCAAAATTTTCTTTCTATGAGACATTTGTTGTGTTATGCACCAATCGTATATTATTGGGATTATATTTATCACATTTAAAAGATATATCGTGAATATATTTATTTTTTATGATATTATAAATTTAATTTATTTTAATTCCTTTATAGTGATTATGATTCAAGGTTAAAAAATTTGTAATAGACTATTATTTCAATCTCATCATTTATTGTGATTATGTATGATTATACTCTCAATGTTTAAATCATATAATTATAATTAAATTTAATATTTTTTGTATATTAATGATACTCAAGAGTAATTTTACCATTTTTTTACTCTTTGGTACATATAATGTTTTATAGAATTATTTTTTAAAAAAATATAACTTTATTATCTCTCTGAAGTCAAAATTATGGGTTATTTAAAAATAAAATTTTATATACATTTTTTCAAATGACTTTTTAAGATAATATTCATGGTAATTAATTAAGTATGTTTTATATGTTATAAAAGGTGTTTGATGTGTTTTACAAATAACCATTTATGATTTTCCATGGTTATTTTCAATGAAAAATGTAGTCATGTATTTATTTGTTTTAAAATTTTATTTTCAAAATGAAAAGTTTATTCTCCATAAAATGTATTTGAATATATTTTAATTTTATTTAAATTGGACAATGTTGAAAACCCTATTTTTTACCTATTTTCAAATAGGTCTATTTTCTGGAGATCACATTTGTATTCTTTCTTTGGACGAATTAAGATTGCTTCAAAGACATTGATATAAAACCCATTTAATTTCCAAGACATTATCTTGTTTTTATGAGTTATATGATTAATGTTTTTTATACATTATATAGTACTTGAGAATTTTATATAATGGGTTATCCCAATACGACTTATAAAAAGGGTTGATCCCCATTATAGCTCAATAGTGAGCCAGATATTGCTTATACAAATGGTTGAGCCCCATTATAGATCATGAAAAAAAGGGTGAGCCCAACATATAATATGTGAAGGATTTATCACCATTATGGCTCATTGGAGAACTTGATATAGCTTATATAATGGATGATGTCAATAATAGATATCAAATTATTTAGGTAATGATTATATTTGAAGTCATCCATTTACATATTCAAATTAAAAGGGTTTTGAGGAAATTAAGATCCATGACTCCAAAAATGGTTTTAATATCTTATTAATGGGTTATAATGATTCTAATAATCGATAGTGATGTCACACAGCTCATGATTATTGATTTTATTACTATTAACTCTTCTGTGATTTCTAATTTTATTATCTAGTTATTGATGGGAATGAGTATATATATGATTCACTCATACACTCTGATTATTTCATTAAACACTAATACTCTCTTATACTCATTTACAACAATAAATTGTAAAATATTATATTTACCCTCACTGAAAACATGATCTCAAAATTATTAGGTTTCCTTTTTACAAGGTTATAAAGACTGAGTTTGAATGATTTATTTTTATAAAGGATTTCCCTAGGATGATATTGATGACCTTATGTGAATAAAGAGAATATTTGTATAGTGGGAGATGATGTTCTTCATTTTGAACCTGTAATTTATAAGATAATGTAGTTAAATATTGGCCCAAATTCTATAAAAATATAAACCAAAATGGTCCATGAGGATTTAATATATCATTGTTTTGATTTTGTTGTTGTTAAGATTAGATAATTATCATTAATAATGTTGGAAATTTAATGTTTATGATTTCAACACTGGATCCAATACTGTAGATCTTGGGAAGTTATAACAAACTAAATTGCATAAATACAACCCACAAATCAAAGAAAATATAGCAGAAAATCCCATAAAATATCATCTAATTCCTATATATAAACATCCAAAGGTTTTATTAACTATATTGGAAATTTACACTTGATTTCAAATATAAAAACACAATAATCCAATACACAAACTTCACCAACTAATCTCTAAACCCAACCACTACAACTGATCATTAAAAACATAATACATATTTGATATAGAAGATGCACTATCAAAGCTGATCTATAAATATTGATTAAAAACTCTTACATCATAAATAAAAAAACCACTTACCATGAAAATGATATAAGGATAACCACCTTAAACCAACCATCAATAACATCTCCATGAACATTGTTACCAATCCAAACCTCTACATTTGAATCTCTTAAATGGTACTACCTTATTTAGTTGAATAATTAATAACACATTATTATTTAATATAGGTAAAATTCACCACCAAATACAAATATATCCTACGAAAAAGGTAAAATTCATTATTGAAACCCAGGAAATGAGAATTGGAAAATTTTGAAATAATTAAATACCTAAAGATGGGTATTATTTTTCATGCATGAAATGATGAAATATTGTTCATATCTTATAGATATGATAACCCTCCAAGAGACATGTGATCTCACGACTGTGAGAATGTCCCTATAAGGTTATATGTGCATCCCATGACCTGTTCAATATCTCATATATCCCATTAGAAAAGAAATTTTTCTATTTTTAAAGGAATCATATACATTCTGTGATCATGTGGTGGCTGGAATATTAGAAGCCTAGAGTTATAAGACATGTCATTCATATGATTCCTAACAACGAATCCAAATATACTTTTAAAATAGGCTTAACAATATCAAAAATATGGGAGTCTCTTACCATCATGAAATTCACATGATGTGTCCATGTGGTTTGCAAGACACAATAAGCCTCATGTGACAAGTCATCTTTATCTCATGAATTATAGTATTCATGTCACCCCTTCCACATGAAGGGTCCTAGAAATATCAGGATAAAATGGATCTCCCTCTCAAAATTCAATATTAAAATATACAATAATCGTCCATGTAAATTCTCTGAAATTACTATAAGACACTTTTTCGGTCGTGTAACACATCTATGATAAGAAGATTGATTATAATTTATAACACCCATGAACTATTTTATGATCTCCAAGCCGTCGAAAATTAATGTTGGAAATAACAAATAGATGTCAGGATCCACCTGTGGTCGTTAAACTTGTACAACCCACCGATTATTCTTCGATGATATTGTTGAAGCACCCAAAAAAATTTCATCCTTATTGCATATGATCCTACAGACATGAAACATTCATCATTGAAAGGGTTTTTGAATTGTCTATGTGTACTTTCTCTCTTCCTGTAGATAAAATAAAAAATAGATGGATTTTCCATTAAATGATCATGCATCTGTACAGTAACTTTTATTATACGTGTGATGGATCACCAAGGGGGGAAGTGATTTTCTTTGAAATCACTCATACAATCTTATGAGAACCAAAATAAATTTAAAATAAAAAATGGAAATAGAGGGAAAATTTCATTAGATTCCTGAAAAGGAAAGACAAGATGTTATCTAATGTAGGGGGTTATGGATCCTGAATGATAATCATAGATCCCTCAGACACCCCACTCCCATCAACATGTCAGTATGGTCCCATGGAATCCCTATTGAAAATAAACTATAGTGTTTTAATACCTCTTGAAATGACAGCTTGTTCTTATGAAGAATATCTCGAAATTCATCATTTCCCCACATAAAGTCCTCGGAAATTCACATAGCATTGTGTAAAGGCTCTCTAATAGTTTCCCCGATCTCATTAAGGCCCTAGGAAATATTGTGAGGACAATGTGAATGCACCTTGGAAATCCCACATGATTCGGAAATTCTAAATTAAATGGATATAATCAAATAAATGGTGAGATTCCATGATGATATTATGGCCCATGAAAATTATAAAACACTATAAAAATTATTTGTAGTAGACACCAATAAAATTACTGTCCTTAAATACCTCCACCAACTCCATCCAATATCTAAGTGATATGTTCTACACAAAGTGTTGAATAACCAGGGTGGATGAGCCTATAAATTCACCACTCATCAGGTAAAATTTATAGAATTTATGCTTTTATCCTCACACTTGTCCTATAATGCATTAGAGTAGATTTTTCAGAGTGGTTTAACTCATTATTTGAAAGGATTCACAATTGGTATGATTTTGGGAACCCCAAAAGAAGATCATGCGACATGCATCGGCTCATCGCATGATATCCCATAGATCTAGAGAATGAAACCTTGATAGAAATGTGGTGGACAGCCCATATACATAATCATTAAATCACATCATAAATAGTCTAACGGTAATAAAATCTATGGAATATGAATTAACATGTTTGGAATGTGAATAAAAATACCAAACACTTATGTGAAGAATACATATGTTATCACTAGTGTGCTTCACATGAACTACCCAGGTCATATGATAACACCCAGACATACTTCCTAGATCATGAAATTAAATTTTGATATACTATTTTTATCATGTGAAGTCCCCTAGATATGTAAAATAATGTCACACGGTGAATTATTCCCAAGTCTCCTAAAACTATCAGGGCTCACCATCCATAACTCATGATGTCCCTTAGACACATCTCCCATATCATGAGGCCACACTAGTACATATAAAAAAAATCAATGTAATCGAGATAGTCCAAGTGCCCCCACGATGTCCTCTAGAATAGATATTTATATCTTACGACATAGACCATACATATCATCAGACATCCATGATGACACCATATCAAGTCAACAAGCACTTATGGTACCTTCCAAACATGTCACACTGAATCTGATGATTCACTCTATGACATTCATCTAGATATATTAATGACACCACAGAAAGAAAACTAGATCATTTGAAACCCTCCATAAATGTCAGTCTATATCTAGTGATGGAATCTAGGATATCCCAATGAGGTATCGTGATGTCCTCTATGAAAGTTATCCATGGTCATGTGACAAAATACATTCATTCCAGACCTCTTTTTCATTTTCCATCAGAAAAATCATATGGATCGTGTGGTTATTTTTTCACATGTCAGAAATAAATTCTCTAAAATGTTCTATAAACAATCAAGGCATGTAATTTAGAAAATAAATGCATGTTAGGAAGACAATAATTCTTAGTAATGTGAGTATACCATGACATGATATTTTGGTTCAACCTCTATAAGGGGAGATACTAATGTGTAAGCCCTAGTTTCATTAATATATGATGATTTTTATTCATATAATAACTAGGATACATGGAAGACCTTCTTTTGGTCTAATATATGTAATATGAATTAAATGGGAAGTCCTAGTAAACAATTACCGCATCCAAAAATAGTTAAATTTTTAATTTCCATCCCTTGTTTCCCGTACATTCCATAACTGCTGTGGTTTTAGGAAATGTAAATGATCATATCATTCAGATAGGGAAACCACAGTGTGTAGTCCCTGATATATGGAGTTATTGGTACTCTGATTCCAGCAACAGTCTGGATAAATAACCCACCTTCATAAGGATGGATCTCAAATGGGAATCGACTCAGATGTAAGTCCCATAATGTTACTATCAATTCAACCATTGAGACCCAATAATTCACATTGGTTGATCATTATACCTCATCCATCATAAGTTTGAAATGACCTACTGAACAATGATGAATTTGATTCTTTCCATAATCAGGATATATATGATTCTATCCTATGTTCTAAAACCCATATTAGACATCCCAAGGGTTATCCCTGTACATAAATCCTATATCCATATGTTGTGAGACCGATTAATTTTTACCCTTGTTTCACACACTTTTCATGGTTCATGTGATATTAAGAAATTGAAATCGTCATTTGAATCACATCATGACTCTCTACCAACTAGTTTATCCTCATTCTGAAGGCTTGATGAGTTCATTGACAAAATTACCTCCGTATCATGGAATATAATAGAAGGACAATCCCTATGGTGTGGATGATCTATAAAAATGTTGACTCATACCATTACAAGGATATATGGGAAATATCGTCAAGACTATGCTGAAATACCCAATGCCTATGTGCTGACACATATATCATGTTTGTGTGATGTTAAAGAGCATGGGCATTAATGAACTACATTTTTTTATTCCTGGTATAAACATGATACATTGGACACCTTATAATTTCTCAATGCCATCCTCCGAATATTAATCTACCTCCCCTCATGGAATAAAATTCTAATATTCCTAGTTATGTGGATTCATCATATAATTAGATACTCTTTATAGGGAAATGAATGAATCACATCATATATATATGGATTCACCATTGATATCTTCTTTTTCTTCATATAAGAGGCTTTATCCAATGATAATTTGGATTAACAAATCCATTATCAGAGTAAGGTTGATATTATTTGACATATATAAACTATATAATAGGATACTAATGTTTGAAAAAAAAACTCAATCCAAAAAGGGTGTGATGGGCTTGACCTTCCATCCTATTATCCAAAGAGTGTTCCTAAGAATAATTGGGTTTTAATCCCCAATGGACCACCTGCCTTTGGAAAGAAGGTATTTTCTAAGTTATGGATATAGAATCCATTGTTAGTTTCAACTAATAATGAAAATAGTTACCCAAATTTAATGATTGGTAATGAAACTAGATCCCAATAATCAACACCTAGGAAAACCAAATTCACCTCAACCATCTCCATATCTATTGAATGGAAAATGGTTATCCCAATGTGTATCTCTCAAATAAAAATATAATTGGGTAACTGTCCTTCAGACCATTTCATATGAAAATACTACAAAGAAATATGATAATACATACATAAATAATATATTTAATCCTTGAAAACTATGGTTCTTATGAATGAATTCCATCCAATATTTTACAAGTCCCGAAAAAAAATTCTAGATTTAGAGTGAAAGGACAATTATGATAACCATGCATATCTAATTGAGCATGCATCATTTCTATGATATTATACTAATTGATAACCTTCTTCATTGATTTCTTCATGACATCATATATTGATCTCATAAATAGTAAAATGATCTAAGATATGTTCATGATCTAGTGATTGTTCCAAAAAATAATCTATATGAATAGAGCCTTCAGTTCAGAAAATACCATTAATTTCCTAAAAATAAAAATTATATGAAAATTCCATTGGTATAAGAATAACATCTACAATGTATAGTCTAGAACATTGAAGAATACTATGAGATATTCCATGTTCTAAGTCTGACATGTTCATATCATCCATGGAATGTTGTAGAAAATCTAGTGAACATCTTTTCACTAGCCAACAACTTTGGGAGATTATTATATAAGCATGAAAACAACCACCTTCAGTATTTGATTAACATGGATGATGAAGTCAGCTATGAAACCTTTCCGGTTAAGGATCCAAAAAGGATTGATCAAATAAATTTAAATCACCAATTCCGTACCATCAATACCTTCCTGTCACCTTCTAATGTTACCACCTGATAAAATTCTACCATTGATACCGATGCCTGGGAAACAAGGAAAACACGTCAGGAAAGTATGGTTCTAGAAAATCATGATTAGAATCATATCACAACACCCATTGATTATTTGTATAGAGAATTCCTATAGTAAATAGTGAGATGTCTCAAACCATTTGTCATGATATATATGTTTAAAAGAATATTCCTATTTCATTCCTTGGAAAAGTGAAATTACCTACTCATACACATGATGTCCATCGGTATCTTCCATCAGCATATAGAAGAATGATGTGGCCCCATATACCCTATTCAATTGAATATATATTCTACAATATAATGGTGAAAAAAAATGTGTAGTATTATATCCATTCACACAAATTTCTAAAATGATATTAAATCCTAGAAACAATTAAAAACCCCCACCATCATATATTCTAGCAGTGTTATAAATACATGGATCAACCGATACGTATATCCCTAATACCATGAAATTATAGAAACCTAATCATTTCGAACAAATGGTTTATTTAATGAAATCACACATTCTTACGTCATTATAGGAGGATTATCTGTAAATTATAGAGAAGAAAAATGATTCAGACTGTAATCATATTCTTGTTGTATTTGGGTCTCATCATGTGAAAGAAAAACCTGCCTCAAGACAGAGGAACAAGATTATAGAAATTATTTAATGCAATAATATAAATTCCATGGATTTGACTCATGTCCCCATTTCAGTTAGGTCACACCAAGTGAGGGAGGAACATGACTTGATTAAAGATCAAATTAGTATCGCAATAGATTGATTTATTACACAAATTCATAGTATCAGGGTCATATCCATGTTCTTGTCAAGGCTCCCCATGATAAAAGCAGTCCTGCCTCATTTCAGGCTCATATAACTATCATTGAATCTTTGTGGACTATTCTACAAGATCAGGGAATCAATACACATATTCCAATTTTCTCTGATGATTAATGGTACAACTACTTTTATAAGGATGAAAAATATGAGGCTCATATCCCTTCTCCCATTTCAAAGGTCCTCCAACATTTTAGGTGAGGAATGAATATAATGATTGGGCCAATATTCCTACCCCAACCAGGGCTCTACAATTTATTGGGGTACATACCTCATTGTAAGCTTATATCCTTTCCACAAAAGAGTAGTGGTACATTCTAAAGGCTTCGGATCAAGGTGATAATTTAGTGTTAACATAGGACCACCATGGGAGAATGTAAAATACCATGGGATATGTTTATATTATTGTCAGTAATGAGTGCTCTAATTTTAATATTATAAAAAATCATATTAGTGGGATCATACTCTAGTGACATCATAATGTTATGACTATGTTCATTAAACCATCATATAAAAGTATCACATAGATTCACAATTCTAGATGGTGGGTCAAAGTATTCCTACCACGATGCTAAAGAAGGATCATATAACTAATCAGCTCAATTTGAGTGCCTCTAAGGTTGTTTAAGACACATTCTCATCGCCCCATGGGACTATTAACTTTTCAAATGAAGTATAACATGATCATTAACATGATAATACTCATCAGGGTAGTGTGAAGATAGATTATAGGGAGTCTACTCTTAATATATGTAGTGTCCACCATCCCCATATATATATATATATATCCCATTGACAGGTAAATTCCCCCCATTCCTAGAAAAATTCATATAAATATTTGTTCATAACTCATCTGCCTTCATATTGAGAGGTTCTCGAATCATCAGGATGAACTGTATATATTTTCCCAATAAAATTCATATAGAACACCACTCTAGTCTGCAGGAGATCCCATTAAATAAATTTTATATTATTATTGGATGGGGGATTGTAAGTCCAATGAAGAGGAACATGACATTTATATATGTTGAGTGATACATTGGAAAAACATCCCCACAAATTTTTGAAACCTCAGCACTTCTAACTATGAATTCCCGGATGAGATAAAAAAATGCGTTCACACTTATCTGTGAAAAAATATGGGGGATAGGTTTCAGTGACTAAAGGTTTGAACATGCCTTATCTAGTATACAAGGGCTACCGTCAAACCATCAAGATAATATATTATCAGTTAAACCTTCCTACTATCTCCATGGTACGAGATCCAAAAACATAGAAGAAAAATACAAATATGCAACATGAATTTATCCATTCCATCATAGCTCATTGGAAGATTATCTCTAAATCCATGTTATGCATCCATATTCAGTGATGGGGAATTTATGGTGTGTTATAATTCAATGAACTCATGGAACAGAATATCCACATAGACATTGATCTTTAAAATTTCATATCCTTTTGATAAATTATGGGTTTGGGTAAATATTATAACATTTTGTCACTAAAACAATATTCCCCATCTTCAATGGTTCTAAAATATCATGAATTGAGGAATAGGATATCCCACAAATAATTCAAATAGGCTACTAAAAGAAATTTGAATCCATTTTAGACATGGAATATGAGGTTGCAATAAAAATTATAGTACCCTATAGAAACTGCATCCCTTCCTATGTTTCCAATGCATCTAACTCCTACACCATCACATTTGTGAAACATCAAATATTACACAATAATAGCTTCCATTGCATTAGTTAATGTGCAGATCCAACTCACAAGGTTGGGGGAATATCTTTAACCACCTCGATCCATCTGATCATCAATTCCTGAGGTGATTTTGGAAATGATCATAATAGTTAAAGACAAACCCCATCCCACTATGTTGGGGGAATTAGAATCTCTATAATCATCACCATGTTTATCATCTTCATTGAAAATCTAAGGGATTCAAATTGTGGTTCCAGATCAACCTCATCCCTCTTGGCTGGGTACATTAATATCCCAATATATGTCTTAAAGTTATTAAATCCCTGATAGGAATCGTTGGATCCTAAAAAATAATATCAATCTTAGCCAATGGGGACCCAAATAACCCCCATACATTATGGATAGGAAATTTTAATCCTTACCATTATAGAAGTGGGGAATACTATTCTATGGTTTGGAAGGTAAATATCCATAGTTCGAATCCCATATGATTCTCCTAATGATTGAAAATCCTTTTCTATATGGGTTCCATTTGACAATCACCATTGAAAAATATTTCATGTTATTTACTCATAGGTTTATACAAAAGGAGTTTACAATGAAATAAGACAAACCCTGCCTAGTCCATAAACAATGAAACCCCAAAATGGCCAAGGATTCATGAAACTACCCTACAAAAGTAAGTGGGAAATCATATTTTCATTTCATGTAATTGAACAACCACCATTGCATGGAACACCTTTGTAAAATTCATCCATGTTAACCTAACATATATTATGTATTAGTATTAAAAAATATAGATCCCCAACAAGAAAAAACTACCCATATAGGAGGGAGATATGGATACAATAATTGAAGATATAAACAACCAAAACTAGAAGAGGATCTAAGACATGGTACATTTAAATAGACAATATCCTCCTCTTTAGTGTAACACTACCAAACAAAAATGGAAAGGCGTGTCCATATACCAATCACATCCTAGAAGAGATGAAGTACCTTCCATGGAATAATAGCTATCATAATATTAAAATTATATACATACTCTCAGAAAACTAATAACATATCAACTTGAGGGAAATATTTTCATTGGGTATCATCTTCCATATAAAGAAAATATTCTCCCTCCCATACATCTAGAAAGAGTCGATCCACCTGCTTGTGCACCATTTGAGCATCAAACTAGCTATAGATCATGTATACTAGTGTACCCAAATTGGGAAAAAGACAATGGTCATTAGTTCCATCAATTGTAAAAAGATCCTATCTCTCACAATGGAGATGTATCAGTCTTAGTATTAATCAATAATCAACAATATATAAAATGGAGGCCACCACAATAACCCCCACCTACTCCCCACAAATGTGAGGTGACTCATATAGAATTTCACCAAGATATTCTTAACTTCATAAAGACATTGACTACTAGAATGGTATCCATGGAATGATTACACATACATGTGTAGCCAGAGAGAAATCCATATCATGAGTTGATGGGTGAATATTTTTAACCATGATATTTACACAATCCATCCATATCTACCATTCATGCTATGATAGATCTATAACATCATCTCACCAAATCAGTATCCCTATGCGATCTGATGATGGCCCCCTCTGATCAGGGGAAGGTGACCAAGCTATGTTGTTTTGTACATACTCTGACAGGGAGAGAATTTTATGTTAGTATCTTTACTGAAGGATTCATTTTATGATTTCAATAATTTTATCTTAATTAATTTTAAAACTTAAACTCAATGCTATGAAAAATAATGATTGTAAATCTAACTGATTTTATATAATGAGAAAATTATATGGTTTCTAATTTCATAACAATATTGAAGGGTTTATCATATTCAATTTTCATCCCCCTCTTATAGGAAACATTTCTATAACATCCTACTAAAAATCCTTAGGATCAGTTATAGGATCCTTGTTCCCAATAAAGTATCCTGGTTGGTTTTTTGAGTTCATAGAAATAGAAAAAAATCTAGAAGATTCCATTCAGTTAACACATGCCAAATCACAACTCATGCCACAATCCTAAGGGAAAGGGATTTGAATAAATAAACTATTATTCCTACCATAAAACAAGTGTAATTACTCTTTCAAAAAAATAAGTAGGTCCAGAATTACATCGAGACCCTTAAGAAGTGGCAACAACTACACAATATCAGTTGGAAGGAAGCATGGATAAATCAGGGATTCATGAGATTTTAGGAATGGATAAATAATTCATGCTGTTTATGAAATGAACATCTTCATGATCTTTTCATTATAGACGTGGAAAATGACCTACTAAATATAACATATCCCATGAATCCCAATTATTTCAACCTCATTGTCCATCCAAAATACTTCTATTTCCCTAATAGATTGGGTTATAATATATTGGACTACATCATCATTAATGAAATATTTCATGGAATGGTCAATTTCTGAATGGTGGTGTAAGATAAATAATAAGAGCATGTGACATGCATAACGGTTTCCTAGTCAAAATATGAATGTGGTTCAAAAATATTTTAGGGAAGGCATGTTTTAAAGATGAACAATTTGATGAATCGAAAAATAGTTGACCAAGATCATGTCTCCCTAAGAACACAACTTCCCAGACATAGAATAGCTCCTCCTCTTAGAGATGGAAAATCTGATATCCCATCTGAAAGTATACATGACAATAAAACTAGATAAGTATGGTAAGAATATGATTCATATTATATTTCAACATAATCTCTAACCCTTACAAATTTCTTCCCCACAATATCAAAAATATGTTAACACTCCCCACCAAATTGAACCCTCATTATAAAAATACCTCATCCTTGGTTTTTTAATGTAATATACATGGAATTTACCTTATCTTATGATTAATATTCCAATGAGTTTGAGTTACTTTCACCGAATTTTTGAAAAAATGCCACATATATAGAAATAAAGGATATAGGGGATATCATAGGAGTGGTGAGACCAAATATTTTGGGAACATTACCGAATATGATATATAATTATTTGAAATCAATTGTTAATAACTACAGGAAGTACAATAGATACACGGAGGTGTCTCAAAACACAACAGTGGTCTTCTGTACCAATTTGTTATACATTACATCTTACCATATTTTTTATTATCTAATCAATCTTGGTAATGGGGATGGCCAGCGTGATCTTCTCTATTATAAGTACATTCCCCATCAGCATCTACATATGATATAGTTTCATCCACCTCAAAGACCTCAACAAACACACCATATATTAAAGATAAACGCCACCTTGGGAGAACCGATAACCAGAACTGATGTAAGATAATATAATATAACTATATTTTTACTCAACCAATCTCTCAATCCACCACATATTTTAAAATAACTCAGGGAGGAATTCATTAATGCTCTCTAGATCCGACGATAATTAGAAAAAAATGTCACTATAGTTGAGATATATCAAATGTATACCATTTAAGTGGAAAGTCAATCCATAATTTATTTCACTGAACAAGACCATGAAGAGGCCATCCAAAGGAACAACATACCCCTATATGTTTTAGGATGCTTTGATTAGGTCGATGTATAACGACCACTAATCGACAATGGTTTTAGGACCAAGCACATCCAATTTTGAACCCTATTCCATTTGATATATGTAAAAGGGGGAATATCTGTAAAAAATATGACCATTCACAGGAGTGATATGTTTGTTAAAATACCTCTTAGAAATACCATGATCGAAGATTAGTTTTGGGTTCTCACATATGATGTTGAGTTTATGTTTATCCATCAATACATCACAAACAATTTCTTGCTTAGAAGGACCTAGCTTCACATCCACATGGAGGTACCTTAATCATTTCATCAGTGTCTGAAACATACCATAGATGGAATGGTCATCATAAAACTCGGTGATAGTTCCCCCTTTCACACTTTTGAAGTCACATGTGATGAATCCAACGACAACATAAAAAGTATGTAAAAAAACTAATGGAAGATCATGATATACATGTTTAATTTCCAAATTACGTGGGGACCTCCCTTAAAAGTCAATTGATTGTGCTTGATATGGACTATGTGCTCCCCATAAATCTATTTGAGTTTATTGGATGGTCCCATAGGTCCAACCCATTCTACTCGTGATGAAAATGTGTAATAAAATCATCTTTGAAATATATCATCAATGACCCTTTCATTAATGTATGATAATGTATCATACCATGTTCTCTGTCAACCAACTAATGATATAGATAAAACCATTTTTTCAAAAACATTTGAAAATTCGTCCACATACACAGAGGTGGAAGAATAAGAGGATGGCCTCATGTACGCCACACCTGCTTATATAGATGGTGTCTCCACTGCAATTTATGATCTTAGGTAGGTTTACTTGGAGATTGAATATGAAATGAGACATAAATTGACTAGTTTCACCATACCTCTAGATGAGTATGAGATATACATTACATTTCCAAGTTTACATTGATATGTGTTCACTTGGAATTTTACATAAATACCCAAACTAAAAATAGATAAATCTTCACACCATCTGAGATTAGTGAATGACAACTGAGGCACCATGAAGGAATTTAAGAGGATTCACCCCTTTCATGCTACCAATGTAGAGCTACTAGTTCAGAAATTTAAAAAATAATACATAGTCCAAGAAGTAAAATACCCAAGAGTGATTTCCAATTTAATCATGTCCATGAAAAAGAATTTGTAGATTTTGGTCAAAACTGATTGCATAGAAATTAATCATAATTTTACAAAAGATTAATTCCCATTACTGATCACAAAACTCTTAAACAATAAATTTGTTGGATTCTAATCCCTTTCTATCCTTGGTTGGTATTCTGGGTTCAATCAGATAAAGATGGACATTAATCATGAAAAATCTTTGGCATTCATGGCATAAGGATTTTTCATTTTGGTTCATGAACATTGGCTTAATGAATGTTAGTTCCACATATTAATTCATCATGAATCATATTATTCAGTCATTATTGTGATGTATAGTTTAATGTTATGTTTATGAAGATTTATTCAAATCCCAATAGAAATGTAATAAAATCCCTAATCATTAAATTGAAAACAAAAACTATGAAAAGACATTATGAATGTAAATTGGCTGAAATTCACTTTTGGAGTAACATTAATAATGTTTTTTTATATGTGGTATACCACCTAATTATATATGTTTACCACGAAAATGAATACTGTAATTTAATCAATGAAACCATGAGGAACCTCAATGAAATTAGGGGAATCTAAGGGGACCTCCCTTATATTCAGTATTTGTTTTCCAACAGGTAGGAAAATCCCTCTAATTAAATAAGAAAATGTGGAATGAAATAAATAATCAATTGGATAGGGACATTCATATAGCCTTTGAAATACTCATCTAGTATCTATTACACCTGCTAGTTTTATTCCTTAGGATGAATAAAATTCAGTCATTTTATATGGGGACTCCATGGAATGCTTACGAAGAGACCTCCTCATAATAAATGATGTGGAGAGTGAGAAAGTCTATATTACCTTATCCAAGTGATTATTGTTACTAAGACCTGATGCGTAGATTTTGAGAAGAACTTCCTCACAAGCATATCTGTAGTGTAGATGATGAGTTTTTACATGAAGCACCATGATGTCCATATGGTCTATTTTATTGATTCACTCAGGCACATCCTTGTATTTCCAATGTATCATGTGTGATTGGAATGATGGGCTGTCATTGTTCAATAATATGTAATCTATTTTATTTCACAAAAGGTGGCGAAATAGAAATCCAAGGTTGATTTTCTTGTTAAACATCCTACCACGGAGAATACACTAGTGGAATCTTAACTCCCATATGAGGATGTATTATACTACAATGATGCTCTCCAAACATTGAAGATGTATTTTGATGGTACCTCCAGATGTCATATTAGTAAATAGATGGAAAAGCTAATGTTAAATTGAGTTATCCTATGGATTGTATTTGTCTCTTAATTTTTTTTCCTTACTCATTCTCACTATCTAAAGGATTCATGAATAATTAAGCAGAATACCAAGACCTAACTAGTAGATTGGATCTAGATTTATAACTACACATAGCATACCTGCATAACAAATGGGATTTATAACTAGTGATAATGTAGATTAATAGATTATATTCCATCCAAAAGAAAGATTTGGAACCTCTCACTAGATACACCAATTGAATAATCACAAAATTTCCTTTTGATCCCTCACTTCATAATGTTGCCAAATCATAGAATCTGAAAAATTATCTATTTTAGATACTATCATGGTTGACTCTTATCATGAGGAATAACTGTTTTGTTACCCACACTATTGAGTGGTCTCGTTTGTCATCATCTACAATATGGAAGAAATAATTCTTTTCAAAACCACCCTAGAGAATGATAAACCATTATACACCACTAGATAGATGGATCCCATTATATATTTTCCCTAAAACACGAACTATCTAGACAGAACGAGCCATAAGGGAATATATTTTTCACCTTGTAGTGATATTTTATTGTTTTGGATGACCCAAATTAGAAAAAATCTATCCGAAAGTAACTATTTTATTGAATCCTCCTTAAATTCAAAGTAGAAATTTAAAATCACAACATCATGGAATAAGTTCATATTGGTTCTAATGTCACTTATCATCATGGAACTAGAATATCCCACAAAATAATGAATATGGTTTATTAAAGGAAATACATGCTACATAACTGTGTGGAATTCACCACGAAATTTCATTCAATACTAAACCATGAAAACCTCATCCTTCACCCCCAAAATGATTACATAATGCTACATAATCAAGTCCATTTTTATTATTGGGAATGAATGTTGGGAGTCCTTAAACCTCATCCATATATAATATGTTTAATAACATCCTTATTACTACTGACTCATTATCCCAATACGATGAGGCAATAACCCAAAAGGTATTCAGGATGAAGACACTAGTATAAAAACATTTATTATGTCGATTTTTTATGCTTTTCACATCGTTTTAATGGTGATGTTGTAGTAATAGATGTAAAATAGAATATATTTTAACATTGTATATATAATAACAAATGTTAATAGTGATATCCCACCATTTATTACATTCGCTGTTTTAAAACCAATGTAAAAAATATTCATTTACATCATATTTATAAAAATAGACATTAAAAAAGGGTGTTTTTCGTCACTTTTTAGCATATGTTATTTTATAACAAATGTAAAACCCCAAATTTCATTATGTTATTAACTTCATCAGATGAAAACCCATTATCATTTAAAAGAAAAAATATCACAGTAACATATTGGATGCCAAACAATGAAACCTTAATCTTTGACACAATCTTAATGCTTGTCATACTCTTTTTAGATATAATTTTTTTCAGATGAAAGATCTCATGAGGAAATAGAAGATGATGCGTACTAGAAGGAATTTTTTACTATGAATTTTTTTTCTTTTTGATGTAATTAAAATCATGATTCTTCATAATAAGAAAAATGGAAGAATTAAATGGGTATAAATTGAGACAACTAATCATAAACAAATTAAATCATATAAAAATAAATATACAAACCATAAATTGTTTTTCAAAAGAAGAATCAGTCAAACGATGATAATTATTTCAAGAGTCGAATTGGTGTAAAGATGCTAATGGTCAAATGAGTTGATTGATAAAAAATGAATTTGGAGCATGAAAACATATAAATTCATGACAAAAAAACATGTTATATTAAACATTAGGAGACAATTAGAACATTCAATGTCGATTCAACAAAAAATTGAATGGCTTAGAGGCTCGATAAGAAATTTTACCTTTTACATCAGTTTTAAAAAAATTAAAGTGAAAAATAAATTTAACGTATAGATATTCATTTTGGTTATTTTAATACTTCATGGAAACTGAAATTCTCATTTTAATTCACATTAAAACAATGTGAAAGATGAATTTTCAAGGTGTTCTATATTTAAAACGGCCTGAAATTGTTCTATCCTTATTTTTAACATCAATTATTTTTATAAATTATGATGAAAATTTTTTAATGTTGGATTCTTAATAACTAACATTTAAACTCTAACATAAATGATTTTTTTACTATTGGGAATAAAATAAACTTTGTATGTTCAAATACCATCAAAAGGTTTGGGGTCCCTCACACAATAATCATGGAGAATGACACCATATTATATTCTATGGAATTTAAAGTAACTGTAACTTGATTAAAATATCGATTTCAACCACACATATAACTATCACTCCTTGAAAAAAAGATATTGGAATCCTTCAATAAAACTCTATCAAATATAATCATAAAGATAGTGAAAATTTATAATAACTTCTTTTCAGACAAGCTCTTCCAAACATTATGGGTCTTTAGTACCACCCGTCATAAAAATACACAAGAAAATACATACTCATTGGTGTACATGAATGGGGATGTGTAACCCATATAATTACATATTTCATCACAATGAATATATATTTGTGGAAACCAATCATATAAAGAGAATTCACTAATTTAGTTGGATTAATTTGAGTGGCTAGATGAGAGCATGTTTTTTACATTGAAAACATTAATGTCCATCAGAATTGGATCACATTAACCATTAATAAAAAGATTCAAATAACTTTGTTTTTATATGGATAATAAGGGTGGGATCTTTGGACCCTATTGAATCAATAAAAGAAGCCACCGAATATGGAACCCAAATTGGAATGGAATTTCATCATATAAAAATTATATCGCAACAGTTCTTACACACTATCCAAAATGGACAGGGACCATGTCACACCATACACAAATGTGAGGTTTTCATAGAAATAATTTTCCTAGTAATCAGGAAGAATCATGTCCTAGTGGAAGGTCTTTATGTGGTACAATTTTTCACATCCTAAACACATGATACTAAACTCTATGGAGAACATCCACACAAAATGATGTTAAAACTACACAGATAACCCAATGGTTAATCTTAATTTAATCATTAAACCCATGTCCTTGATGCAATAAATTAAACTCCATAGTTTCTCATTTTCTGACCACATGATGTTAAACTGTACAGAGACTTTATAGCAACAAGTTTTTAAACCGAAAAAAATCTTACATCATAGTCATATGATGTTAAAATATGCAGGTACTTCTTGAGCACCAGACATTATACTATAAGTAGGTCATCCTTACATCGTGAAATTAAGTACACAACATATTTTCAAACCAAAACATATTAAAATATATATGGTGAACCATCTCTCTAATGACTCATCACACACTAGCCAAATTTGTATGAAGTTGAGATAAAATGCCTTCATCCATGATTTAGTGTCAACTCCACATATGGGGTATATCCTTCTAGGAGCTATTGGTGAGATTATTCATTCTATAAAAAGATATGTAGTGACACATGAACCTCTATTTTTGGTCACATCCACAGTGTTACTTCCCTAACGCAATAGGTGGGCCACATCCATAGCACTAAAATTTAAACTAAATGGTACATTTCCTTGTTATAAAACACTAAAATATTTGGGTATCTAGAACCATGTACGACTTAATTATTATTTTAGAAATATATGTATGGATTCCTCGATCCATTTTCTTGGTATAGCCACTACATGATAAAAGATTCCAAAGTCTTATACTTAATTATCTTGGAAGGGTGACACTTACCCTTTCCATTCCTTGTTTCTCAATCATAGTGTAGCTCAAGTGATTATTGGTGTTATAGTAAAATATTAATCTAAATAATTAGGAATATTAGTTCACAATAGGGTAATCATGTTCCTCAATTTAAGACCTTCAAAGGAATGCAATGATTCCCCACCACATAAATTTAAACTTCATGGTTGTTATCCTCGTTGGATGATGTCATAATGTATTGTTCCTCATTAACTACCTATGGATATATTCAAATTATGATAGGATATGTAGTTATACACATATTTTCATCATTGGGCCTAGTCGTAATACAAATTTTCATGTTAGGAATCCTGCATCCTTTCCACAAGATATTAATCTACACTGTTACTTGTGAACAATGTGTCTGTTTATTCCTATCATCATAAGATATATATTAATTCCTAGATCTCCAATCATAGGCTTATTTAATACATAAAATGAATATATGTCCCAGATCTATCTGGGGTTCACACCTGGAGATTGATCTTCATATTCAATAACTATTTTTGGCATGATTCCTATTGTCACATAATATGTAATGATGCCCTAACCTCCAATTCAAGGAATAGACACACAAAAATAAAAAACTGACTGAAAATTTAATTGATTCTATGCCAAATAATACCATTTTACTATGTACAGTTCAGATATATGTACAAATTGTTTTCCATGTAATATGTCTTGTATAATTTTTCACATTGGACCTTGTAAATGATACCCTACATAAAGGGACACAATTTTTTACTGTTCATGTATGTCAATTTCTCCTGCATATGTTCATATAGTCATAAACCAATTGCATCACTATACAAAAAGGGATTTCAAAACATTGTGATCCTAGACATCAACTTGGATGGACTCAACACCTAAGGGTTTTCTTGCCCATCCCTGATATTATTTCTTAATATCATTACTCATGGGATACACACCATGATCTATGATTTCAAACATTTTCATCTCCCTATTGGAAGGGTGTTGGAGTTCATTTTACCATGGATATCATTATTTATATATTGTGTTACATCCCCAATATTGGATCCAAGTACATCACGACCTTAAACTACATGAAAATGTTTCAAATATATATGACCATAATCGATATTGATAAAATGAACACACCAAAAGATGTTAAACTACAAGAAAAAGAGAGACAACACTTTTTAGGATGATAACCCCAAATTTGCAGCCAGAAAAGTAGTTAATCCTTTTCTCATAGAGCTCTTTATCTCTAGTTTTTCGGTAAAACATTTTGTCAAAAATAAATAATTTATAATGCTCATAAAGCCTAATATATATCCCTATTAACAAAAAAGTTTATCTCACAATACTTTGGTTAAATATAATGTTTTCCTAATGATTTTTCAAGACTCCTTTCCATTATAATATGTTCGTTAGGAATTAACAAAACATTTAGTGTACTCAACCTCACAATGAATGTTATGTTCTCTAGAAATAAAAATCAATCATTTCAGTGCCTAGGATCATCAAAATCATCCATGGAACTTGGAAAATAGTACCTAGCTTCAAGGGACCTGGTGTTTGTTTATTCATGTATTCTTGTGGCTCCTACATATATTCATATAGTCATAAAAATCACTCTAAAAAAATGTATTTTTGATCCTCCTTAGAGCTAACCATAGTTTGGCAGAACTCAACCCCATAGTCGGTTCTAGTACAACCCCGATTTGATTTTCCAAGACCATCCTCATGATCTGAGTAATTTTAATCATGATTTATAAACACCCTAACAATTCTATTCAAAATTATTTGACATTCGTTACATTTTTTATCTTTTTTTGTACCATTTATCAATGAAAAAGATATGATACTAAATACTTAATCTTCTGGTATTGAACACAATTATATTAGAACCCATTGGGTGTTAGGATAGAGATTTATAATTAGTAAATAAAAATCCCTAGGGTTACAGAACCCTAAATAGATATCTTTCATCACATACCTAACATCATCATAAAGATGTATTATCCCTCAAAAATAAATATTGGACCTCAGAAAAGATTGTAGATCATATTTTTTCAATACTATTGATGTATAATGCCATTGACTGACCAACCAGAGGCATGTTCTCCGTGGAAGAAAATAGCTTCAACCCTTATGAGCCCTGAGAGCACAGTGATGGAATCGACCATCTCCAGTTGTTATTGTAAATATTTAGAATGTATTCCCCATTCTATATTCACTGAATCAATCATTTGGTTTATGAATTATATCACCTACATTGTAACAATCCATGTTGTCCTAGAATCCCTTGTATTTGTCCATTAACCAATATTACCCCCACAAATCATTCATGTCACTTGGAGAAGAGTAGAGATACCTCTGTTTGATCGTGATATCGATATGTAAGGGCATTTAACTACCAACTAACGGAATATCCTCCTTACAGATTAGGAGTTGTAATCCTCATAAGCGGCAATAACCCAACAATATATCTCAACACCATTGGGTGTTTTGAGTAATTCATGGCATGTATAAACCATATTACATGATCATTGATCATGTTTAGGTAGTAATGTATAAAACTAAATTAAATCCTATATTTTGAGGTAAAAGATCAAAATCATTGGAAATATATGTTTGAAGCTAATATACCAAAAAATACAGTGATATAAGTACCATGATAAAATACCATATTATATAGTGATAGAATTTCTATGATAAAATACCCTAAACTATAATGAAGAAAGATCTGAGCTAAAACACCCTAAACTACAATGATATAAGATCCAATATTAAAGCCTCTAAACTATTTGGATATAAGGTTAAACTTAAATGATCATAAACTAATGTGATAAAAGGTTTGATTTAAAAGACAATAAACTATAACAATAGATGTTTCTTGTTGAAATACCATAAAAAATATTACAATACTTATTTATTCGTAAAAATAGAAAATAATATAAGGCCCCACACATGGACACTGAAAAATCAAGCTATGCTCACTGAGCTTGTAAAATATGGGAAAATATATAACTCTCCCTCTACGAAATTTATTATACTCAATTTTACTTTTGATAAAAAAGTAATATCAAGATAACTAGAATGAATACATCAATGATTAACCTTATGATTTTTGGGAATTCATGATCACTTCATGATAATAATATGGTTTGATTAGAATATTCAGATCTAGTTATTCAGGTTTACATAGTATTATACAACGGATGGATATCGTTGGATATTAATATAATAATGAATCCTATAAATTTTATTCTTTCTATGATTGAAAGAAAATTTGGAAGAAAACAATCAAGGTTCAAAATATCGATTCATTAATAACATATAAGTTAAAGAATTTCAATTTGAAAGAGTCTCTCCCATTAACATACAGGACAAAGAAAATATAAAAAAATGAATCCATTTACATCATGTGATCTATAGATTCCTTTGGATCATTAATCCTCTACTCCATGGAGTAAATAGATTTGTGTATTTTATCAATGGCTTTGATCACTGCCTCGTTAAAATATTTTAAATCCTCTATCTGAGCTGTGGCATCAAGACTATCCTTCTATGCTATATCAATGATTCCATGTTGCACTGGAATAGTTTTATAAATTTTTGAAGTTCATGTTGATATTGGTAAAACTCATCCATAAGAATTATAATTATTGTCTGGAGATGATCAATCATAACCATCCTAGTGCCGACTACATCTTGGTGATAATCCACCTAAACCGCACAATGGGAATCTTACTTTACTACATCAATCTAGTTTTACAACACTGAAAAGGAATCATCAGTGAAATCCAACCAAAATTAAAGAGAACTCATTTTTCACATAGAGAAATCACCTACTTCTCCTAAACAAAGACAGTGGAATAATATAAACCCTCGTTACCCAGGCTGGTAAACAAAAATCAAATCCCTCAAAATCTATACTTCATCCATTCCAATAGGTTCTGTAAAGACCCGAAAATTTCAAGGAAAGTTTTTTCTTAATTTCTTTGGAATTTAATGAGACTACGGATTCAGACGGCACTTGATCTTGAGTCCTGGTGTGGCCGGAATAATTTTACAAAGTTTATCTTAGGTATGTTCAGTAAACAAACGAGCGGGTTTTTATATCTTTTGAACCGGAACATGGAATTGAAATCTGAGGGCGCCGATGGACTCACGGTGCTGGTATTAGCTTATGAAAACCTTCATCGCATTTGATTTTGGTTAAGAGCAGAAGTAAACTTTTGGGTTTTCTTTTATAAATTAAATAAAATAGTGTGTGACATTATTTTATTTACTTAGTGGTTTATATATCCTAAGGGAGGATAATGTTTGAGGGGGCCACACAAACACTACCCCTTTTAATATCCCTTGAGACCCCCTTGAACTCTTGGAATTCCATGTTTTAATATTTTTTCCAACACTCCACCATCAATGAAGTGAATTAATTCATTCTTTTAATTCAAAACATTTTGAATTAATCCCTCCGCATTTAATCCATGTGATGCCACTTTTATGAGGGACGACTCTTGGGTTTTGTGCAATAAAAATAATAGAGATAAAACTCTATTATTTCTGGGGGGCATAATTCCTTGGTGGAGAGCTAAGGAGGAGAAGGAGGGGAGGGAGGTTTTTCCACCAACAAAGAAGAACGTTATCTCTCGACAAAGAACAACCAACTACTCTTCTCTCCCTCCATGTCAAGGTAGAAGACGCCGACCATGGAGACCCACACCAATGACAATGTTCTTCTTCCTCCGACATTAACTGAATCGATATCGTTCTTCTGCGACGACGTTCTACTGCGACGTCAACCTCCATCACCGTTGTTGCGGTATGGGGTTTTTGTATATATTGTTTATGTGAATTATACCCTGGTGCATGGGTATTTAATTGCAGGGTGTTTGTATAATTTATTTTCAATAAATTATACAATCGTAAATGATTAAGAGCTTGTGTTAAAATGATTTTCATGGGATAACACCTAACACGGAGGGCGCGGGATGAACAAACATGGCCCGACAACCCTCCGTAGCTTGTTGTTGGTGCGCGGATTCATGGAGATGGTGAGACGGGACCGCAACGACTTTTAAAATTTGTCGCCCTAAAGATTGTGTCCCAAGAGGAATGTTATTGAAGACGGCTGGAAAAACAGACCACCGAAGCGCGTCCGGTGGTCCGTAGAAGGTGGTGGCAGCCCCCCCCCCCCCCCCCCGGCGCGGCGGCGCCGACGACCGGAGGTGGTGGCGCGCCCCACAGGTATGGCGGCACCGACGACCAGAGGCGGCGGCGCGCCGCAAGAGCAAACTGATGTGGCTGAGCTGCGGCGGTGGAGGCAGAACTGGAATGGCCGAAGCCGTTCTAGATTGGGAAGCGCGGCTTATGCCGTGTTGGTTTGTTCAACCGGGGGGTTGTAACCCCCCGCTCCTCGATGGCCACGCGGGCCGCGTCGACCTGGACCACCTGTGCCTAGTCGGGCCGCCCCCGCTAGGCCTGACCCCCGCGCCGGGCCTGGTCATACCAATTGGGCCAGGCAACATTGTCTAGGTCGGGCCACGCCATCCGGGCCAAACCGGGACCCGGGTTGGGTCAACCCGGTTCGGGCTGACCCGAGGGGGTCGGTTCGGGTCGGGCCGGGCTCGAACCCCTATTCTCGGGCAGTTTCATTCAAACACCCACAACATGGGCTACAGGCCTCCGATCGACGTACCATTAGTTGTGATGTTATCCGTGGATCGATACGGTCGATTCTATATATTACACTCAAGGTTATGGTGAACTTTGGGTACGGCCGGGTTGTTCGAACACGAGACCAACCGGGCCCTCGGAGCAGAAACGCCTATAACATGAGCTCCAGATGTCTGATTGATGTGCTGTTGACTTTGTTGGATTCCTCTTAGCGAGACGGTCCTTTTGGCTTACTCCGCTCGAGGATTGGATGAAATTGGAGTATGATCGGGTTGGATTGTACCCGAAATCCAACCAAGCACCTAGAACGGAAAAGCCATTAACTTTCAGACCAGACGTCTATTTGATGAACCATTACTGGCATTGGTGATCACTTTGAGAAACAATCCCTATGAGTATACCCTATTTGAGTTTAGGGTACAGTTGAGAAACGGTCGGGTTGGTTCGTACACGAAACCAACTGGGCCCCTGGGGCGAAAAAGCTAATAACTCTCAGACCAGGCGTCAGATTGACGCGTCGTGTGTGGAGTTGAGTTCCTATAAAAAAAAGGAATGTTGGGATACATCCACTCTAGAATACGTGTCATTTGAGGTATCAAACCCCTTAGCTCATGGAGAAGACCATCCCGGAAAATGAACGTGCTGTGAGCGGGAACCCTAGATCGGGCTGCGGCGACGAATGCCCTGAAATCCTCCATGGGTTCGTCAATGACGACAAACGTACTGGAATCCTCTGTGGGTTCGACGGTGAAGACTATTGTACTGGAATCCTCCATGGGTTCGACGACAATGACGACTGCACTGAAATCCTCCATTGGTTCGGCAACGATGACGACTGCACTGAAATCCTCCGTGGGTTTGGCTTTGATGAAGACCGTACTGAAATCCTCTGTGGGTTAGACGGCGATGACTATTGTTATTGTATCCTACATGGGCCTAGCAGTATTACTATTCTTGTATCCTATGTGGGTCCAGAAGTATTTGACCTTTGTTGTAGTATCCTACGTGGGTCCAACAGAGTAGTTGGACTTGTATCCTATGTGGGTCCGACAACTTAGCTGGTTTAGTATCCTACGTGGGTCCCATATTATATGAATCAGTGGCTACATATGATCATCTCTATCACCTTATAAAGAAGTATACCTATGTGAGCTGATTCTTGACTTTCAATCATTACCTTCGATATGATTGACTTGATTTCATATGTGGATTGGGTTGTACTATCTTGTGTGGATGTGATCGAACATGGGCTCAGAAGTTGAAGTCGATCTGGATTTGATGACTTAGGTATATGTATGGGAATATACCGAAGTAGTGTTGGATGATACTTCATTTTTTTATCTTTTCTTTGTGGTTTATTCTTTGTGTATTCTGGGAGTCCTTTAAGGGTCACAAGGTGCCTACTAAGTATCGTATACTCACCCCTGCATGGGCTTCGCCCGCACTATATTGTGTTGGATGCAGACGACGGACAACGCTGATCATGGTTGAGGCATGTACAGCTTGACGGTAACAGGAGGTGGATCTCAGGATGAGTCGTTACCCAGAGGTGGATCTCACGACGAGTCAGTAGCCAAAGGTGGATCCCACAACGAGTCGGTAGCCGGAAGAGACAGAAAGATATGGAATGCTGAGAAGAACATATGTACCTACCCTTATGGTAGGAACCCAGAGGACGATCCAGGAGCTGCTTTTCACCTTTCAGGTATTGTACTTTGAGTTGTACTTTAATTTTAGTTGTAGAAGTATCTTTCTTTTGGGCTTGTATTTCCAGCCCCATGTACATTCAGCACGTTTTTTATACCTCTTTACATAGTGTAGCTTCTGCTTGTGCTCAGTTTGTGTGTGCTTCCATTTAATAAAGGCAATACCTTCCCTTTTTATTGGTACTTACACCTTTGTTACTAGTCGCCAGCCCCTGGCCTATGGAAGGCGGGATTGGGGTAGTCACAGCATGTGCCCCGAGGATGGGTTGTGACAAATTGGTATTAGAGGAGTTAGTTCTACCACAGAAATTAGGACTCTGATATTTATTCTATGTGAAGCAATAGTGTTAAGGGTATTGAGTGTGGTTACTAGTCTAGGGAGTCCAGTGATGGTGCGGTGACCGAAGTATCTGTACACAAGGACCCTGACTACTAATTTCCGACTCTGTGCACGAAAACACTATTTGTGTGTGTGTGTTTCCAAGTGTTTTAAAGTCAGCTCAAACCAGGTCAGCACACCAGGTATAAATCATTGACCATGTCACATATGTTCCGGACGTCTCCATGTAGACAGTCAGTTGGAGTTCTGAGATTGTGCATGATGATGGCCCACCGAGCAAAGAGGCTCCGGTGTAGGGCCCCCTTGCTAGGTTGGAACCTTAGGGTGGTGTACCAGCAGCACCACCACCTGTTGGGAAGCAGATTCCACCAGCCATACTAGTGGACGATGCATGATGACAGAGTGCATTTCAAGAGTTCCAATAGAAGATGCCTCAAAGGATACGAGGCAAGTCGGATTCCCAGGCAGCGGTGGACTGGATGGAGGTGATTTTTAGTGTTTTCTTTCTAGTTGAGGTACCAGTAGGGTGGATGGTGGACTTAGCTACTTGTGTTTCCCAGTGAGTGACCATGAGGTTGGTCCGTATATTGATGGGGCTTCGTTACGTGGACCTATTCCTGAGATAGTACCATCGTGTAGTGTTCCAACTATATCACTACCTGTTGGTCAGCAGACACTACCGGCGGTAACGGTAGAGGATACTTTTAGGCTTAGTGCCTTACCTCTGTTTCAGCACCAGATATCCCTCATGTTCCGAGGCAATCCCGACTCACAAGCGGCTGAGTACTGGCTTGAGGAGGTGGTAGAGATTTTTCTAGAGCTTATACAGCTACGTGTCATGCCCCGCCAACTGGAGAGGAGACCCGGTGGTGAGGTTCTCTAGAATCTTCTAGAGTTCCTTACATCTCCACCAAGTTCCGGAATATTCCAGACTTCTCTGGAGTGTTGCGGAACACCCCTTGGGCCTTGAAGGGTCCGGAATATTCTAGGCCTCCATGGAAGGTTGTGGATCTCAACGGGTTCTAGAATGCTCCATGTATATTCTAGTAGAGTAGGCTAGAATACTCTAGAATCATGTGGATGTGTACATATTCTAGAATTTTTGTATACTTTGCCACCGAGCCCTATATAAAGGGAGTGGCTCCTCATTTGTAAAGACACACCGAAGTTGAGAGCATTTGAGAGCTTCTTTGCACATGTGTCTTTTGAGCTTGTCAAGCACTTCCCTTACGATCCTTACTTCTGTTGTGAGTGTCGAAAGGCTGAACTCATCTAGGCTTTGTGAAAGGGAAGCTAGTCGGGTGCCGCACGATAGCTTGGGAGAAGGCCAAGTCTCGTGACAGATGGTATCAGAGGTGTTCAAGGCAAGTGTTCGCGATGGCAGGCTCGAATGTGGAGGATCCTGTTGTGTCCAAGAAGGAGACCATGCCGACCGTTCCTAAGAAAAAGGTTGGGAAGTCTCGTGAGACCGTGGCGACTCTTTAGGAGCGTCTCCTAAGGGCGGAGGAGTGCCTTGCTGATGTGAAAGAAAGGCTCGAGTATGTCGAGGGAGACGATGAGGAAGGGGCACTAGGCGTCATGGGCCTACGTGATGCGCTCTTCACTCTCCAAGACCGAGTGGCATCAGTTGAAAGGTACACCAAGGAGAATGCTTCCGAGGAAGATGCCTTCATGGACTGGACAAAGGGGATCTTAGCACAGCATGGAGATGTTATGGCCAGGTACGACCAAACTCTTGATCAACTTAAGAGGGAGTGGTCAAATTACCGTGGCGAGTTGGCTAGTGGGGTTCTTGTTCGGGACACACCAATGATTGATGTGCCTCATCCAAAGCACTACAATGGAAAGAGAGATGCCAAGGAGGTAGACAACTTCTTTTGGCAAGTGGAACAGTACTTCGAGGCGATTGGCTTGATGAAGGATATGAGCCGTGTGAAGACCGCCGTTCTTTACTTTGGTGACGATGCATCTCTATGGTGGAGGATGAAGCACCAAGAGCTCAAGGATGGTGGGAAGGCACTTCCATCATGGGAAGAATTCAAGCAATGGGTCTATGCTCAGTTCTACCCTGAGGAAGCTGATTGGGAAGCAAGGGACAAGCTGCGAACTTTGAAGCATACGGGGAAAATCCATGAGTATGTTCGGGAGTATATCTCACTAAAACTCCAGGTATGTGGCAAGCCCGATTATGATCATATGTATGATTTCATCAAAGGTCTTCAGCCATGGGCACAACAAGAGGTTCAAGGTCAACGGCCTAAGACCTTCACCGAAGCCGTGTCCATTGCCGAGTCCTTGGTGGAATACAAGAAGAAGGTTGAACCCCCTAAGCCCAAGAAGGAGTTCAAGGGTAAAGGTGGGGGAGACCAAGAGAGGGGGTGGAACCGAGATGCCCATGACAAGGGGATGTCCAAGGAGCACACCAAGGACTTCTCAAGGGAATTCAAGCCCCGAGGATGCTACTTTTGTGATGGGCCTCACACATGGAAAGAGTGTCCCAAGCGGAAGGCACTCAACTCCATGTTTTAAGAGAAGGAGGAAGTTCCCAAGTAGCGGAAAATGGGGACTCTAAGGCTCTTCAATGCGTTGGAGGTGAAGAACCCACCTAAGGTGCCACCTAAGGTTGGGTTGATGTATGCAAAGGTGGAGTTGAATGGGAAGTCCACCTATGCGATGCTCGACACGGGAGCCACACACAACTTTGTGGCCGAAGATGAGGCAAGGATACATGGGCTAGTTGTGGCCAAGACGACTAGTCGCATGAAAGCCATGAATGCCAAACCTCAACCGGCGAGTGGAATTGTCTGTGGAGTGTCCCTTTGTATTGGCGAATGGAGGGGTTCTATTGATCTCACGGTGGTTCCCATGGATGACTTCCAGCTAGTGTTGGGGATGGAGTTCTTCAAGAAAGCCAAGGCTATACCAACACCTCACTTGGAGAAAATGGTGATCATGGAGGAGCGAAGCCCGTGCATGGTGACGATGAAGGTATGTGGCAATCATGACTTGTCTTTACTTTCAGCCATGCAAGTGAAGAAGGGTTTCAAGAAGGGAGAGGAGACCTACTTGGTTTCCTTGAAAGATGATGGGTCGATGGACGACAACCATGAGTTGGCGAAGGAGGTGAAGGGCGTGCTAAGGGAATTTAGCGACGTCATGCCACTAGAGTTGCCCAAGAAGCTACCACCCAAGAGAGAGGAGGATCATGAAATAGATTTGGTGACAGGATCAAAGCCACCATCCATGGCACCCTATCGTATGGCTCCACCCGAGTTGGAGGAGTTAAAGAGGCAGTTGGGAGAGATGTTGGATGCAGGACAAATCCAACCATCTATGTCGCCATATGGATCTCCCGTTCTATTCCAAAAGAAGCATGATGGCTCCTTGAGGATGTGCGTGGACTATCAGACATTGAACAAAGTCACGGTGAAGAACAAGTATCCTATCCCAGTGATAGCGGATCTCGTTGATCAGTTGGGAAAGGCACGGGTGTTCACCAAGATGGACTTGAGATCGGGATATTATCAAGTTCCCATAGCCATGGTGGATGTGCCAAAGACCGCATGCGTGACAAGGTACAGATCCTATGAGTTCCTTGTTATTCCACTTGGTTTGACTAATGCCCCAGTGACATTTTTCACCTTGATGAACAAAGTCTTCCACCAATACATGGATAATATTGTGGTAGTCTACTTAGATGACATTGTCTTCTATAGTGAGACAATGGCGGATCATGTGGAACACTTACAAACCCTATTCAAGGTATTGAGGGAGAACGAGTTATATGTGAAGAAGGAGAAGTGTTCCTTTGCGAGGGATGAAGTTCTCTTATAGGGCACAAGATCAAAGGAGGCAAGCTCATGATGGATCATGAGAAGATCCGGGCTATCGATGAATGGGGGAGGCCAACCAAGGTTCTTGAGTTGATATCTTTCCTTGGGTTGGTAAACTATTATCGGCGATTCATCTGTGACTATTCAAAGAAGACGGCTCCAGTCACCGACTTGATAAAGAAGAACAAGACGTGGGAGTGGGATGTCAAATGCGAGGAGGCATTTGAGGGCTTGAAGAAGACGTTCATGGAGGAACTGGTCTTGAGCTTGGCGGATCCGACCAATCCTTATGAGGTACACACCGATGCTTCAGACTTTGCTATTGGGGGTGTGCTCATGCAGGAAAGACATCCCATAGCTTTTGAGAGCCGGAAGCTGAATGACACCGAGAGGAGGTACACGGTGCAAGAGAAAGAGATGACAGCCATGGTACATTGTCTTTGGGCATGGAGACATTATCTATTGGGGTCCAAGTTTTTGGTGAAGACCGAAAATGTTGCCACAAGCTATTTCCAAACCCATAAGAAGCTGACTCCGAAGCAGGCAAGATGGCGGGAATTCTTGGCCGAGTTTGATTATTCCTTGGAGTACAAGCCTGGGACAACCAATGTGGTGGCCAATGCACTTAGAATGAAGATGGTGTTCAACCACTTTTCATGTGTGGATGACGGGATCTTGGGTAGGATCAAGGAAGGCATGGCACATGATCCTATAGCCAAGAATGTCTTGGCTCTCGCGGAGGAGGGCAAGACAATGAGATTTTGGGAGGAGGATGGAACTCTTCTTACCACAAGGAGGAGGATATATGTCCCAAAGTGGGGGAACCTGCAGAGGGATCTCATTAAGGAGTGTCATGACTCATGATGGGCCAGACATCCAGGGCAGCACCGCACCAAGGCCTTTCTAGAGGGAGCATATTATTGGCCGAGGATGGAGGAAGAAGTGGAGTCATATGTGAAGACTTGTCTTGTGTGCCAACAAGACAAGGTGGACAATCAGTTGCCTGGAGGATTGTTGCAGCCATTTCCAGTTGCAGAGAGGCCATGGGAGACAGTCATCATGGACTTCATCGTTGCATTGCCAAAGTCCGAAGGGTATGGGAGCATCATCGTGGTGGTGGAGAAGTTCTCGAAGTATGCCACTTTTATCCCCGCTCCAGCAGATGTGACGGCAGAGCTCACCGCAAGGCTACTCTTCAAGCATGTGGTGAAGTATTGGGGGATACCATGACACATCATTAGTTACCGGGATCCACGCTTCACGGGTAAGTTGTGGACCGAGCTCTTCGGATTGTTGGGATCGAAGCTCCAATACTCTACGAGCTTTCACCCCCAGACGGATGGGCAGACAGAGAGGGTGAATGCCTTATTGGATCTCTACTTGAGGCACTTTGTGAGTGCCTACCAGTGAGATTGGGCCAAGTTTCATGATGTGGCTCAATTCTCCTACAACTTGCAAAGGAGTGAGTCGACGGGGAAGAGTCCATTTGAGGTGGTGACTGGACAACAACCCCTCACTCCTCACATAGCGGTACTTGGGGAAAAGTACCAAGGAAGTAGCCCAACCGCCTATACTATGGCCAAGGAGTGGCATGAGCAGGCCGACATGACAAGAACCCACTTGCACAAAGCTGCCAAGAGGCTGAAGAAGTGGGCCGACAAAGGGCGAAGGGATGTGAGCTTCCAGCCTGGGGACAATGTGATGGTGAAACTCTTGCCTCAACAGCACAAAGCATTTAGGAGGGTGCACAAGGGACTGATTCGACGATATGAGGGACCATATGAGGTCGTGCACCGATTTGGGGAGGTATCATACCGCATGGAGTTGCCTCCCAAGCTGAAGATCCATCCAGTCTTCCATGTGAGTATGCTCAAGCCATATCATGAAGACGTTGAGGACCCGAGCATAGGGGTGACTACAAGGTCACCTACAGCGGTTGTCGAGTCATATGATAAGCAGGTGGATCTCATACTCGACAATCGGATTGTTCGGCGACGTGGAGTGCCATGAAGCAAGGAGTACTTGATCAAGTGGAAGTGATTACCAGAGTGCGAGGCAACCTGGGAACCTGCAGACAACTTGTGGCAGTTCGCGTGGGCAATCAAGGAGTATCATCATGGACGCGCCGAGGACGTCACCATAATAAGTGGGGGAGGATGTCACGCCCCGCCAACTGGAGAGGTGATCCAGTGGTGAGGTTCTCTAGAATCTTCTAGAGTTCTCTACATCTCCACCAAGTTCCGGAATATTCCAGACTTCTCCAGAGTGTTGCGGAACACCCCTTGGGCCTTGAAGGGTCCGAAACATTCTAGGCCTCCATGGAAGGTTGTGGATCTCAACGGGTTCTAGAATGCTCCATGTATATTCTAGTAGAGTAGGCTAGAATACTCTAGAATCATGTGGATGTGTACATATTCTAGAATGTTGTAGACTTTGCCACCGAGCCCTATATAAAGGGAGTGGCTCCTCATTTGTAAAGACACACAGAAGTTGAGAGAATTTGAGAGCTTCTTTGCACTTGTGTCTTGTGAGCTTGTCAAGCACTTCCCTTACGATCCTTACTTCCATTGTGAGTGTCGAAAGGCTGAACTCGTCGAGGATTTGTGAAAGGGAAGCTAGTCGGGTGTCACACGAGAGCTTGGGAGAAGGCCAAGTCCCGTGACATATGGCATAACGACATGTCTGTAGCTGAGTATTCATCAAGGCATACCGAACATTTCGGGTACTCAATGAATATGATTTTATCACTGGTATAGAGCTCGGATCTCTGAGCGAGGTGTGTTTAAGGATATTCGAGTAAGCACTCTTTCCTCTATGAATTCCTAATTATGATAAGGTACTAGAGAGAACCTATGTGGTTGAATGTTCTTTGGATGATCAGTTATAGATAATGAATGTTAGTAGTGGGAAGATACGAACTGCTGCCAAACATAGAGACTTGGGCGTGAGAATGTTTCAAGAAGAGGAAATATTAAGGATAGATGAATCTGTAGGGCAGTAGACATGGAAGTAGTGCTAGGTGAGCAACGTGGGTTGGTGAACATTTTGACATGTGGTAACCACCCGCCTTTGTAATCCCCTCTAGGCTCAGGGAGCTGGAGGGCAAGGGAATGAGTAGAAGCATGTGGTCAAGGAGTGAGACCGAAAGGGCTCTAAAGATGATTTGAAGTACGGACTGTGTCTTATGCTAGCATCCATAGCAACAATCATCAATACGAATCATCCCTTCCTTCCATGAATCTTTTCCCGGACCTAGACTTTCTGGTTAAGCCGTTGACTTGACCCTCACGTCTGGAGATACCATTGGGAGGAGACTCGATAATCACACTTACACCGATGGTGTGATCTGACTCTAGAGGCAAGAGTTTCAGTTGGACCCTCTTGGTGAATGTATCGAGGCCTTACGACGTTAATTTGAGTATGGACTGGGCAATCAATGTTCATACACAAATTGACGGTATTTGGCAGACGTCGGGATGGGTTTTCCTTGGTCGGCGCAAAGGATACCCCAGGCAGAACAGTTTAACTCATGATTAGGAGGGTGTATCCGACCACTCTTGGGTCGGACAACCTTACCCTCGTAGCTGTAGGAGTTTTGTGTTTCAGTTCTAATCAGGAAATAGAAGCATCTAGAGTTCAAGGATGGCGACCACGTTCTTATACGGGTCTCACCTGAACGAGGTTTATGGAGATGCAGCTGAGGTTTCGAGTTATCTCTGAGATTCAACGGACCTTTCTAGGTCCTCATCTTGGATGGGGAGGTGGTTTACCGCTTGACCATACCACCTCAGTGACCGGGTGTATGATGTCATCCACGTATCTCAGCTAAGGAGATACGTGCATGACCCTTCACACATCATCGATAGTAGGGAGTTGGACGTCGATGGCAGGGTGACATTCACAGAGGTTCTAGTGTAGAATGTCGATCGATAGGAGAAGGTCCTATGTGGATGGTTGATTTCTCAGGTGCACTTTCACTGGCAGCACGGGAACCTCCAGGAGAGCACATTTGAGTGGAAGGCCAGTTGCATGCTCAGTACCACTTTTTTTAACATTTTTGTGTTATGGATTTACGGGGACATAAATCCCTGAGGTGGGAGTAATGTAAAGACCTGGAAATTTCAAGGAATTTTTTTTCTTAATTTCTTTGGCATTTTACGGGACTGTGGCTTCAGACGGCAACCTGATTCTGAGGCCCGGTGTGCCCGGAATAATTTCCAGAAGATTATCTCGGGTATGTTTAGTGAACGAACGAGCGGGTTTTTCTATCTTTTGAACTGTAACTCGAAATTGAAATCTGAGGTCACTGATGAACTCACGGAGCTGGTATTCGCTTAAGAAGAACTTCACCGCAATTGCGTTTGGTTGAGAGAAAAAGTTAACTTTTGGGTTTTCTTTTATAAATTAAATAAAATAGTGTGTGACATTATTTTATTTCTTTGGTGGACTATATCTCCAAAGAGAGGATAATTTTTGAGGGGCCCACACCAACACTACCCCTTTTAATCTCCCTTGAAACCCCCTTGAACACTTGGGATTCCATGTTTTAATATTTTTTCCAACACTCCACCATCAATGAAGTCAATTAATTCATTCTTTTAATTCAAATCTTTTTTAATTCATCTCTCCACATTTAATCCTTATGTTGTCACTTTTATAAGGGATGACTCTTGGGTTTTGTGCCATAAAAATAATAGAGAAAAAATGCTATTATTTTTGGGGGGCTTAATTCCTTGGTGGAGAGCAATGGAGGAGAAGGAGGGGATGGAGAGTTTTTATCCAATGAAGAAGAACGTTTCTCTCTCGACGAAGAATGACCAACTACTCTTCTATCCCTCCGTGTCAAGGGAGAAGACGCCGACCATGGAGATTGACACCAACGACAATGTTCTTCTTCCTCTGACATTGACAGAATCGATACAGTTCTTCCATGACGTGGTTCTACTACAATGCCGACCTCCATCAATGTTGTTGAGGTAGGGGGTTTTTGTATATAGTGTTTATGTGAATTATACCCTCGTGCATGGGTATTTAATTTCAGGGTGTCTGTATAATTTATTTTGAATAAATTATACCCTCATCAATGATTAATAGCTTGTGTCAAAATTATTTTCAATGGATAACACTTAACGCGGAGGGCGCGGGCCGAACAAACACGGTCCGACAACCATCTGTAGCTTGTTGTTGGTGTGCGGATTGACGGCGATGGTGAGAAGGGACTACAATGATTTTTTAAAGCCGTCACAGTGAAGATCGGGTCCCGGGAGGACGGTTGGCGAAGACGGCAGGTGAAACGGACCACCGTAGCACGTTCGGTGGTCCACCGATGGCGGCGGCAGCGCGCCCCACCGGCGCGGTGGCAGCGACGACCGGCGGTGACGGCGCGCCGTCAGAGCAAACCATTGTGGCTGAGCCGCGGTGGTGGAGGCAGAATCGGAACGACAGAAGCCGTTCCGGATTGGGTGGCGTGGCTTATGTCACGCTGTTTCATTTGAGCGGGGGGTTGTAACCCCCCGCTCCTCGCTGGCCACACGGGCTGCGTAGGGCGGGACTGCCCGAGCCGGGACGGGCCGCCCGCGCGGGGCCAGACCCCCGCGTTAGGTTGGGTCGTGCCGGTGGGGCGGGGCTGGGCTGCACCCACGGGGCCAGACCCGGACCCGGGTTGGGTCGACCTGGTTCGGGCCGACCCAAGGGGGGTCGGGTCAGGTCGGGCTGGGCTCGAACCCCCTATTCTCGGGCAGTTTCATCCAAACACCCATAACATGGGCTACGGACCTCTGAATGATGCACCGTCAGTTGCGATGGGATCCTTGGATCGAGGCTGTCGTTTTGGTATATTTTATTCAAGGTTTCGGAGAACTTTGATTACGGACGGGTTGGTTTGAACATGAGACCAACTGGGCACTCGTAGCGGAAACACCGATAACATGAGCTCCTGATGTCCGATTGACGTGGCGTCAACTTTGTCGGATTCCTCATAGTGAGACGGACCTTTTGGATTACTCCGCTCGAGGTTTGGATGCAGTTGGAGTATGGCTAGGTTGGATTGTACCTGAAATCCAACCGGTACCCTAGAACGGAAAAGCTGTTAACTTTCAGACCGGACGTCCGTTTGACGGACCATCAGTGGGGTTGGTGATCATGTTTAGAAACATTCTCTATGAGTATACCCTATGTGATTTCGGGGTGTATTTGAGATACGGTCAGGTTGGTTCATACATGAAACCAAACCGGGACCCTAGGATGAAAAGGCTAATAACTCTCAGACCGGGAGTCCGATTGACGCGTCGTCTGTCGAGTTGAGTTCCTATAGACGAGATGGAACTTTTGGATACATCAACTCTAGACTACATGTCAGTTGATGTATCAAACCACTTGGATTGTGGAGCGGATCATCCCGGAAAACGAGCGTGTTGTGTGTGGGAACCCTAGAGCTGGCTGCGATGACGACTACACTGAAATCCTCCGTGGGTTTGCCAGTGATGAAAACCGTACTGGAATACTCTATGGTTTCGACGGTGAATACTTTCATACTAGAATCCTCCCTGGGTTCGTCGACGATGAAGACTGCACTGAAATCCTTTGTGGGTTCAGCAGCGATGAAGACTGCACTGAAATCCTCCATGGGTTCAGCCACGATGAAGACTGTACTGAAATCCTCCATGGGTTCGATGGTGATGACTACTATTCTTGTATCCTACATGGGTCTTGTAGTGTTACTGTTCTTGTATGCTATGTGGGTCCGACAATATTTGTCCTCTGTTGTAGTATCCTACGTGGGTCCGATAGCTTAGCCGGTTTAGTATCCTATGTGGGTCCCAGCTTAGATGAATCAGTGGCTACATCTGATCATTTCTATAACCTTACGAAGAATTATACCTGTTGAGATGAGACTTGACTTTCAATAATTATCTTCGATATGATTGACTTGAATTCTTATGTGGATTGGGTTTTACTATCTTGTGTGGACGTGATCGAACTTGGGCTCGGATGTTGGAGTCGAACGGGATTTGTTGAAATAGGTATATGTATGGGCATATACCTATGTAGTGTTGGATGATACTTCGTGATTGTATTTTTTTCTTTGAGGTTTATCCTTCATGGATTCATGGAGACCTTCGGGGGTCTTGGGGTCCATACTGAGTATCGTATACTCACCCCTGCATGGGATTCACCCGCATTACGTTGTGTTGGATGCAGACGACGGACAGCGCTGATCGTGGTTGAGGCTTGTAGAGCTGGACGGTACCTGGAGGTGGATCTCACAATGAGTCAGTTCCCGGAGGTAGATCTCATGACAAGTCGGTTCCCGGAGGTGGATCTCACAATGAGTTGGTACTCGGAGGAGATGGACAGACATGTAGTGCTAAAGAGGACATTTGTACCTACCCTTCAGGTTGGAACCCAGAGGATGATCCAGGAGCTGCTTGTCACCTTTCAGATATTGTCCTTTGAGTTGTACTTTACTTTCATTTGTAGCGGTATTTTTCTTTTGGGCTTGTATTTCAGGCCCCTCGTACTTTCAACACATTTTTTATACTGCTTTACTTAGTGTAGCTTCTGCTTGTACTCTGTTTGTGTGTGCTTCTGTTTTGTAAAGGCAATGTCTTACCTTTTTGTTGGGATGTATGCCTTTGGTTCTAGTCGTCATCCCCTGGCCTATAGAAGGCGAGATTGGGGTAGTCACGACACGGGCCCCGAGGACGGGTCATGACAAATTGGTATCCGAGGTGTCAATTCTACCACAGAACATAGGAATCTGATCTTTCTTCTATGTTAATCAATAGTGTTAAGGGTATTGAGTGTGGTTTTCAGTCCAGGGAGTCCAGTGATGGTGCAACGACCGACGTATCCGTACACCAGGTCCCTGATTACTGATTTCCGAATTTGATAACAAAAACACTGATTGCATGTGTGTTTCGAAAGTTTTCAAGTCAGGTCAAACCAGGTCAGCTCACCAGGTATAAATCATTGACCGTGTCACATCTTTTTAGGACATCTCCACGTAGATAGTTTGTTGGAGTTCTGAGATAGTGCATGATGATGGCCCATCGAGTGACGAGGCTCCAGTGTAGCGCCCCCTTGCTAGGTTGGCACCATCGGGTGGTGTACCAGTAGCACGACCATCTATTAGGTAGCAGTTTCCACCAGCCGTACTAGTGGAGGAATCATGCTGACAGAGTTCGTTGCTCAAGTTCCAGCAGCAGAGGCCTTCGAGGTTATAAGGCGATTCCGATTTCCAGGTAGCAGTGGACTGGATGGTGGCGATTGTTAGATTTTTCAGCCTAGTTGAGGCACTAGTAGGGTGGATGGTGGACTTATCTACTATATTTTCCCAGTGATTGACCATGAGGTTGGTTCGTATATTTATGGGGCGTCGGTTCGTGGACCTATGCCTGAGATAGTACCATCGAGTAGTGTTCCATCTATATCACTACTTGTTGGTCAGCAGACACTACCGGCGGTAATGGTAGAGGATACTTATAGGCATAGTGCCTTACCTTTTTTTAGCACCAGATATCCCTAATGTTCGGGGGAAATCAAGACTCATTGGCGGCTGAGGACAGGCTTGATGAGGTGGTAGAGAGTTTTCTAGAGCTTATACAGCTACAACAGAACGACATGTCGGTAGCTCAGTATTCATCAAGCATACAAATCATTCCGGGTACATGATGAATATTATTTGATCAGTGCTATATAGCTCGGACCAATGAGAGAGGTTTTTTTAAGGATATCTGAGTAAGCACTCTTTCTTCTATACATTCCTACTTATGTTAGGGTACTAGAGAGGACCTTTCTGGTTGAATGTTCTTTGGCTGGTCGGTTGTAGCCAGTGAATGTTAGCAGTGGGAAGATACGAACTGGTGCCAGACTCAGAGACATGGGAATGAGAATATTTCAAGAAGAGGAAATGTTATGGACATATGAATCTAGATGGTAGCAGATGTGGATGAAGAGCTAGGAGATCAGCGTGGGGTGGTGAACATTTTGACATGTTTCAACCACCCGCCTCTGTAATCCCCGCCAGGATCAGGGATCTGGAGGGAAGGGGAAAGAGTAGCTACATGCGGTCAAGGAGTGCGATCGAAAGGGCTCTAAGGATGATTCGAAGTATGGAATGTGTCTTCTTCTAGCTTCCATAGCAACAAACATCGATACGAATCATCCCTTCCATCCATGAATCGTGTCCCGGACCTAGATTTTCCGGTTAATTCATTGACTTGACCCTCACATATAGAGATACCTTTGGGAGGAGACTTGATAATCACACTTACACCGATGGTGTGATCTGACTATTTAGGTGAGAGTTTCTATAGAATCCTCTTGGTGACAGTGTCGAGGCCTTACGACGTTAGTTTGAGTATGGACTGGGCAATCATAGTTCATACACAAATTGATGGTATTAGGCAGACATCGGGATGGCTGTTCCTTGATTGGCGAAAAAGAATTCCCAGGCAGCACAGTTTAACTCATTCTTAGGAGGGTGTATCCGAACACTCTAGGGTCGGCCAACCATACCCTCGTGGCTATAGGAGTTTTGAGTTTCAGTTCTAGTCAATAAATGTAGGCCTCTAGAGTTCGAGGATGGATACCACGTTCTTATATGGGTCTCACCTCGACGAGGTTTACTGAGATGCAGCCGAGGCGGAGAGATATCTCTGAGGTTCAACGGACCTTTCTAGGTCCTCAGCAGGGTTGGTGAGGTGGTTTACCGCTTGAAATTTCCACCTCAGTTGCACCAGGTGCACGATGTCATCCACATATCTCAGCTAAGGAGATACGTTCATGACCCTTCACACATCATCAACCGTAGGGAGTTGGACGTCGATGGTGGGGAGACTTTCACAGAGGTTCTATTGGAGAATGAAGATAGACAGGAGTAGGTCTTATGTGGACCGTTGATACCTAAGGTGCACTTTCACTGGAATCACGGGAACCTCCTAGAGTCGACATTTGTGTGGAAGGCTCAGTTGTGTGCTCAGTACCACTTTTGTTTCCCAAGTTTGTGTTATAGCCTTATGGGGACGTAAATCCTTGAGGTGGGAGTAATGTAAAGACCCGGAAATTTCAGTGAATTTTTTTTCTTAATTTATTTGGAATTTTATGAGATTGCAGCTTCAGAAGGCACTTGATTCTGAGCCCCGGTGTGCCTGGAAACATTTCCCAATGTTTAGCTTGGGTACGTTCAGGGAACGAACGAGTTAGTTTTTCTATATTTTGAACCGGAACTCAGAATTGAAATCCATGGGCACCGATGAACTTGTGGCATCGGTATTCGCTTATGAATACCTTCACCGCAATTGTGTTTGGTGAAGAGCAGAAGTTAACTTTTGGGGTTTCTATTATTAATTAAATAAAATAGTGTGCGCCATTATTTTATTTACTTGGTGGTTTATATATCCAAAGGGAGGATAATGTTTTTGGGGCCCACACGAACACTACCACTTTTAAACTCCCTTGAAACCCCCTTGAACTCTTGGAATTCAATGTTTTAATATGTTTGCCAACACTGCACCATCAATAAAGTGAATTAATTCATTATTTTAATTCAAATCTTTTTGAATTCATCTCTCCACATTTAATCCATGTGTTTTCACTTTTATGAGGGATCACTCTTGGGTTTTGTTCCATAAAAATAATAGAGAGAAAACTCTATTATTTTTGGGGGGCTTAATTCCCTGGTGGAGAGCTATGGAGGAGAAGGAGGGGAGGGAGAGTTTTCCTCCAACGAAGAAGAACGTTCTCTCTCGACGAAGAATGACCAACTACTCTTCTCTCCCTCCGTGTCAAGGGATAAGACACCGACCATGGAGACTGACAACAACAACAATGTTCTTCTTCCTCCGACATCGACGGAATAGATACCATTCTTCCACGACGTCGTTCTACCGCAACACCGGCCTCTGTCGCCATTGTTGAGGTAGGGGTTTTCATATATAGTGATTATGTGAATTATACCCTCATGCATGGGTATTTAATTGCAGGGTGTTTGTATAATTTATTTTGAATAAATTATACCCTCTTCAATGATTACGATCTTGTTTTAAAATGATTTTCAATGGATAACACCTAATGTGGAGGGCGCGGGCTGAACAAACACAGCCTGACAACCCTCTGCAGCTTATTGTTGGTGCACAGATTGACGAATATGGTGGGATGGGACCTAAACGACATTTGTAAGCCGTAGCAGTGATGATTGGGTCCCGGGAGGACCGCTGGAAAAGACGGAAGGCGAAATGGACCACCGGAGCGCATCTGGTGGTCCGTAGAAGGCAGTGGCGGCGGGGACCGGCGGCGGCGGGGCGCTTCCGGAGCAAACCACCGCGGCTGAGCTGCAGTGGTGGAGGCAAAACCGGAATAGGAAAAACCATTCTGGATTGGGCGGCGCAGCTTATTCCACGCTGGTTCGTTCAACCTGGGGGTTGTAACCCCCCACTCCTCGCTGTCCACGTTGGCCGCGCCCGCGCCGGGCCGGACCGCCTGTGCCGGGCCAGGCTGCCCACACAGGGCCGGACCACCATGTTGGGCCAGGCCGCGTCGGCTGTGCCGGGCCACGCCAGTCGGGCTGGACCCGGACCTGGGTTGGGTCGCCCGGTTCGGGCCGACCCAGGGGGGGTCGGGTCGGGTCGAGCTGGGCCTGAACCCCCTATTCTCAGGCTGTTTCGTTCAAACACCCATAACATGGGATGTGGATCTCCGATCGATGCACCGTCAGCTGCGATGTGATCCTTGGATCAAGACGGTCATTTTAGTATATTACACTCAAGGTTTCGGAGAACCTTTGGTACGGCCGGGTTGTTTTGAACACGTGACCAACCTGGCCCTCGGAGCAGAAACACCTATAACATGATCTCCAGATGTCCGATTGATGTTCCGTTGACTTTGTTGGATTCATCTTAGTGAGGAGAGCCTTCTGATTTACTCTTCTCGAGGTTTGGATGCAATTGTAGTATGGCCAGGATGGATTGTACCCGAAATCCAATCGGGCCCCTGGAATGGAAAAGTCGTTAACTTTAAGACCGGACGTCCGTTTGACGAACCTTCAGTGGCGTTGGTGATCACGTTGAGAAATGGTCCCTATGAGTATACCCAATGTGAGTTCAGGGTACAGTTGAGATACGGTCGGGTTGGTTGGTGCACGAAACCAACCGGGCCCCTGGGACGAAAACTCTAATAACTCTCAGACCGCGCGTCCGATTGACGCGGTGTCTCTCGAGTTGAGTTCTTATCGATGAGACGGAACTTTGGGAAACATCAAACTCGGACTACGTGTCAGTTGATGTATCAACCCCCTTGGCTCATGGAGCGGACCCTCTCGAAAAATGACCGTGCTGTGTGTGGGAATTCTAGAGCTGGCAGCAATGATGACTGCACTGAAATCCTCCGTGGGTTCAGCAATGACGACAACCATACTGGAATCCTCTATGGTTTCGACGGTGAAGACTTTCATAATGGAATCCACTATGGGATTGACGACGATGATGACTGCACTGAAATCCCCCGTGGGTTCGGCAGCGACGACGACTGCACTGAAATCCTCCGTGGGTTTGGCAGCGATGAAGACCGTCCTGAAATCCTTCGTGGGATCGACGGTGATGACTACCGTTCTTGTATCCTACGTCGGTCTGTCAGTATTACTATTCTTGTATCCTACATGGGTCTAGTAGTATCTGACCTCTGTTTTAGTATCCTACGTGGGTTCGACAGAGTAGCTGGACTTGTATCCTATGTGGGTCTCACAGCTTAGCTGGATTAGTATCCTACATGGGTACCAGTATAGATGAATTAGTGGCTACATATGATCATCTCTATCACCTTACTAAAAATTATACCATTCTGAGATGAGTCTTGACTTTCATTCATTACCTTCGATATGATTGACATGCTTCCTTTTGTGGATTGGTTTGTACTATCCTGTGTGGACGTGATCGAACATGGGCTTGGATGTTGGATCCGAACTAGATTTGATGACTTAGGTATATGTATGGGCATATACCTATGTAGTGGTGGATGATAATTCATGATTGTATCTTTTCTTTGGGGTTTGTCCTTCGTGGATTTAGGGAGACCATCAAGGGTTGCAGGGTCCCTACTGAGTATATTATACTCACCCCTATACAGGCTTCGCCCGAACTACATTGTGTTGGATGCAGATGACGGACAACGCTAATCGTGGTTGAGGCTTGTAGAGCTGGACGGTACCTGGAGGTGGATCTCAGGACGAGTCGGTACCTGGAGGTGGATCTCACGACGATTCGGTGCTTAGAGGAGATGGACAGACGTGGAGTGCTGAGGAGGACATATGTACCTACACTTTAGGTAGGAATCCGGAGGACGATTCAGGAGCTTATTGTCACCTTTTAGCTATTGTCCTTTGAGTTGTACTTTACGTTCAGTTGTAGCTGTATCTTTCTTTTGGGCTTTAATTTCTGGACACTCGTACTACCAGCACGTTTTTTATACCACTTTACATAGTGTAGCTTCTTCTTGTACTCTGTTTCTGTGTGCTTCCATTTCGTAAAGGCAATTCCTACCCTTTTTATTTGGATTTACGCCTTTGGTGCTAGTATCCAGCCCCTGGCCTATGGAAGGCGGGATTGGGGTAGTCTTGGCATGGGCCCAGAGGACAGATCGTGACAGTTTTTCTAATAATAAGTCCATATATATCTCCAAATTTTGTTTTTGTATTGATTGATAATGTGATAGAGATCCATTTACATAATCTATTTTCATACAAGAAATATGGATATATTTCAAAACCCAGTTTCCAAGAGAAGGATCCATACTCAGATCCATTGATGATTTAAAAAGGGTGATGGCCTTCGCATTGGTCAAATATGATTGACAAATCTCAATGAGAGCAGGGATTGGGACCTTAATGATTTGGGGTGAAGACACTACAATAATGGGTATGTAGGTTTATCAGTCACATGATATATGATATGGTATCACTAGGTAATCAATGGATATGACTGATGTAAAAAACATTATTTTATCAGTAGCCTCACTGGAAACATCCCCCAACAAATCTCTATCCTCTATTTAAGATGGGACACCCTTTGGCGTTGAGTGACTTCACTGAACTTATAGTGATATTCCAAAAAAATTTCTTCATTCACCACCATTGATGAATATGAGAAAAAAAGATAAAATCATGACACTTGACAGTATTTTAATTTATTTCTTATTCTTGAAAAAGTATTCACCTTCTTCAAAACTCACATCCGTAAAAGATAAATTGGTTGAAGAGTAGTTACATTGGTCAGTAAACTCTAACAATGTGTCCACACACATCATATAAAATTAAAACGTCATCCAGTCATCTACAATATGAGATAGACCTGGTTGATTTAGCATCACAGTCGTCTTCACTTGTTGATGGGTCAGGCCTGACATCGAGGGGTTTTCTAAAGTATCCAAATACTCTCCCTCATTCATAGAAGTGGATATATTCTCATCCAAGAAAGATCCTTGGGGTCTTGAACATTTTTTACAAATCAATATGTTTTTTAAGAATAATCCAAAAAAATAAAAGAGTGAATTTACACGCTTACATGAGTATTATGGAGGATGAGACCCTACTATTTAGGGTGTCTCATTTTCATTTTCCATTATAGGTAAATCTCCCTATAAGGTTCTGAAGTTCAATTTTTTTCTTCCAAAAACCACAATTTCTAACTCCATTTGTACTAGTTATCCCTGGTTCCCTCTTCATTAGTCCCTTGTTTAGTACTAAATTCATATCTGAAATCCTTACCCTAGGGAGAATCTTTAGGGGATGAAAAAACCATTTAATCATCTGTTTACATAGACCATATAAAAAAACCTCGAGGGTGTTAGTATGGTTATGATGAAACCAATAACCATTAAATATAGTGGTGTGATCATCCTTAATACTACCTCTAGAATGGGGGGTACATGTTCATCTACATCCGTTTGAAGTGTTCTATAAACCACCATTTGGTTATGAATATGTGAATAGGAAACACAAAACATGATTCGCTCTAGTTCTATGTAAAAGTCTTAGAAGTAGGCCTTGAAATCCTCAGGCCAATCATTGAATGTGATGCCTAGAAGGGACATTATAAGTTTGATAAATTCTCAAGGTAAATATGATTTTCACCATCTGCCCCAGAGATCAACCACTTATTTTCTCATCCTCCATGTCATCAACTATCGAGATGTGATAGGAAATGATAACTATGATATAAGTTCACCCAATGATACTATACATGTTTCATACAAATTATTTTGTGTTAATACTAGTAAAAAACATTCCTTATTTTCTTACAGTGTTCTCCCTCAAGAAACTCGAGGCCTATTAATTTTCTCAACAAATTGATGTAATATGGAGGCCTCCCTTACCAGTTTGGATAATTTACCACTGTGAATTTAATAGAACCATACCTCAAAAATGTTATGATATAAACCAAGTTTTTCAACATGGGTGGATGGTTTATATCATTTCAAGTATACCCCATGGAGAACAAGATCCAAAATTGGCGAGCCACCATCATATTCTTCTCATATTTGAGATAAACAAAGAAAGAACATCCTGAGTGGACATATAGTAATAGACTGCTAAACCGGAAGGATTTATACCATTAACATTGGAGGAAATTGTGAATATTGGTGGAAATGGTTACTTAACTAAATGACACAATATAAGTGCATGATTCAATTTTTGTCCCAAAATCTGCATCCATGTTGCCCATCATCATTGGAAAATAGGGTATGAAGGGGTAACAATCATAATAGTTCATAAAATCCCAATGCTCCAAGTTCTTCAATGTAACATCTCTTACCCCATGGATACATTGTATGGATTTTTTGAAGAGAACATTTGGGATACCATAGAAGTTAAAATACTCACTTAGTCTTTGATGATCCCCCATTCAACCTCATAATACATGAAAGGGTCATAATATCATATATAGGGGACTTTCCCTTGTAAATATGGTGTAGAATACAATAATGTTTGGCCACAAAAGGGGTGTCTCACCAAATTCCCTCCCACTTCCATAATGGTCTACATAATGAAATTAGAAACTCTATCCCCACCTTTTTCCTTCATTGGAAGTAACCATCCTCTTAGTTACATTGTGAGTAAAATGGATAGTTCGTTGGCATGTTCCACACTTAGGAAAACATCACATCCCAATTCGTTAAATTTACCTTCTTTGATTGTAGGCCAATATGATCCCACCACATAATGGGTGTCCAACATAATACAATACCTCAAATTCTTTTCATCTAAATTAGATATGTTCATCTCGATGAATTATATTAAGAATGTATTGAATGTGATATATTCTATAGGAAGTGACACCTTATATGAGCTATTTCGGACTGCCTGATCAGTTCTTTGGGTGAGATGATGAATTCTTGTTATGTCATCTGAGGTGGACCAAAGGGGGAAATGTGTCATAAATCCTACCAAATATGGGTAGAATAAATATCTACTCAACATCTTAGATGATGATGTCTACATTGCCATGTTTGAGGCGCAACATGTTCATTTCCAGACTCCAATGACTAAAAATGTTCCTTATTAGACCTTCCTTACAGTAGTAAAACATGTGTCATATCTAGATAACCTCATAGCCCAAATTTTAATCATCTCCACACTAAATTTAGAGACAATGTATTGTACCCATAAGTGGCATCCCTATTCCATTCCATAGATGTTTCCTTGAAAAATGTCTCAATTGAGAACCCATCCACGATTCTAGATAATGGAGGACTTGTACATTACCGAGACGTACATTTGAACATATGAATCATCATTCTGATTGTTCCCATTAATGTGTATGGAAATTTATGTGAGTATATGTATATCTATATAGTATCCATTAGCGATAATGTATCCCCCTGTGAGATGTTTTCTCGAACAATGTTGTGGGTTTCTAGAACCCAAAACTATCGTGACTGAATTGGAGTTTCATTTGTATGAAAAAATAGAGTGGTAGATAATCTGAGAGAGGATAGTCCCCAAGAATCACTCCCATAATCACCATCAGTCTCAGCATAAATGACCCAACATCATAGATTCATGTTATAAACACCCCCACCAAAATAGCATACTAGTGAACCAACACAACTTTGGGATAATTCTATGATGGCGTGCGGGATGTATGATGGGGTACTAAAGCATTATAATGATATTTATGTTTCATATGTCATATAGGTGAAAAAAACCCTATCCATATTATTTCATAAACATGGATTCATCATTTTCATAAAATTACTCATCAAATAGATTCAAGAATCACGTAGATTAATTTTCAATCGCTTGACTCATGAGGATCTCTATGAAGATATAAACCCATAAGAGATCAAATATCTGCTTAACTAGCCACATGTCATGTGATTGTGTGACCTTGTTATGGTCATGTGATCCTCATAATATTTTAGGGATCATGCGATCAAGACAAGAGATTCTGCAAAATCATCAAGGAGATCGACCATTCCCATGGAAAATTTTCAAACAAGTACATATGATATTTTCAGGGTTTCATCAAACATTCACCTTGGAAAATAATGTATTCTAAAGCAGTTCTCCCCAAACTATCTTGAAGATATGTATCACAATCAGATCCTATAGGATGTTCTTGCAATAATGTCACGTGACAGAGGTAAGGTACAAGAGATCTAAATGATGGGTAGCTGGTAAATGATCCTTTCTCTACTTGCCTATTTATAAGGAATTCTTCTGAATACCAATATTCACTTGGTAGACCATGTTCCACCCAATGACACTGATTGGTTAAAGTAACAAAATGTTAGGGATGCATTTACCTTCAACAAAATTGATCCCTTGTCCTCGTGGACATCACTAATGAGGGGGAATTTTTTTAATCCCACCAAATGAGAATCAGATAATTCAAAATGAGAAAAGTACCAGAATATGGGTATTATTTTCCCTATAAAAACAAAATAAACGGTGGATATAACACACACATTGCATAATCCACCAAGATAAATGTCATCAAAATACCTTCCAAAGGTAACAAAATTGATCTACACATTTCACATGACCTGTAGCTAATTCCATGGATCTCAATTGACAATCCCTTATTCAATTTAGAATAGAATCACATAAAATCAATGATCATGTTAAAGCATCCATTAAATAACCTCAGAGTTATGAACACTATCAATTGGTGAATTACAAATAGTCCATTCAAAAATCCCTTGAAAATTAGAGGAATATATATATATATAATATGGGAACCTCATATGGCCATAAAATCACATGATGCATCCTAGTGGTTTTGGAGACACTACATTCCCCCAATGACATATCTTCTTTATCTCAAGAAATACTATTTGTATTCCACACTTTCCACGTGACGGGTCTCAGACATTTTTGGCTGGATATGAACTCCCTCTCTATATCCAAATACAAGAAGAAGAATATCACACATAATATTGATTGCACATTGCCATATGACCATTTGTTTCTCATGTGTTGCATCACCAATGGGAAGAGTGATTTTCTTTTACAACACTTAATCTACATCGTGTGATCCCCAATACATAGAAAAATATATAGGGAATGAAAAGGGGGTTAGGGAAATTATTATAGTCATCAAACTAATGTGACTCACCCTTGTAGTGGGTAAGAAACTAGGAAATCACAACATGAAATGTCATCCTCATCAAGATAAATATTAAAAACATGCCACCCTCACCATTCAGTGGGATTCATACATTTCAGAGTAGACTTGTGATCCGTTCCAGATTCAAGGACAAATTGATGGAATTGTCCATGAAATGTTCTAACTTCTCCATAGGACCACTTATTGGTCATGTGGTAAATCACCAAAGAGGGGAGTGATTTTCATCTAAAACACTCTTAAAACCTTTTGAGATCCCCGACTATTGAAAAATAAACAATCAAAATAAAAAAAGTGAATGATGGGAGATTATTGGGAAGCAATGATACATTGATATCATGTTAAAGGGGTTTTCATTCTAGATGATCACTATTGATCCCATGGATCCCCCCTCAACATGTCAGTATGGTCACATGGAATCCCCATTGACAAGCTAGAACAGTCTCACAATACCCTTCATGTGTAAATTAGTCCTTGCTAAGGATGAAGGGAAAGACACCCTTACCTCATGGAATGTACCAGAAAATTCACTTATGATCACATGAAGTATTTTTAATAAGAACCCTGACCACATGATGACCCTCATATATATCGGCCTAACATTATGAACGACTTTTGGAGTGCCTATATGATTAAAAAAGGACCCTTTTTATTTTATTAAATACAATAAATGTGGCCTTGATGGGATAATCTAGAGGTCACGAGAAATTAGTTAATTACCATGGAATGAACTATATTAGGATCTTGTGAAACACATGACATCAAATACCTCAAGCAAATCCATCCTCAATAATTATGATATGCACTGTGAAAAGTGGTGAATAATCACGGGGGACAGGCCTATAAATCCCCAACCCCATCCTTAAAAATCCATGGACATTATCCATGGATCCCTGAATCAATGCACTCATGAATTAGAGAATATTTCTCATTGAACTAGATCTCACGATTGGAAAGCGTTTCTGGAAGGTAGAATCTTAGGAACCACTTATGTAGATCATGCGACATGCATAGGAACTTCGTGTGATCACTCATAGATCATGGGTGGGACTCATGGTGCATTATGCAAAGGATGTCCCACATACATGATCAGTCACATGAAACATAAATAAACTATAAAAAAATCTAACATATATGCAGTAAAAGGATATGCCTAAGTCTACAAATTTGGGAGAGGAATGCGAAGGACATGTATGCGGATCCTCATGCACTTTGCATGAATCACTCAGTTCATGAGACAACACTAGGACATGTTACCCAGATCATGTGATGCTCTTTTGGTATAATTTTTGGATCACGTGATGTCCCCATGACATGTTAGATAAAGTCACATGGTTCCCCTTGAGAATGATAGAAAAGTATCTTGAAACCCTCTGGGCTAATCATTCATACCTAACAATATTATGAAGTTTTGTTTGGGTACCTTCAATAAATGTAGGAGCGGGTTTTTATAACATTTGAACTGGTGCTCAGAATTGATATCTGAGGATAGCGTTCAAATCACAGCCCCATTATTAGCTTAAAATGACTTTCACCTCTACGACAGTTGGTCGACAGTGAGAGTTAGTTTTTTGGGGGTTTTCATGGAAATTAAAAAATAAAATGAAGACATGTATTATTTTATTTTATCAATTTTAACCCCCAATGTGGATCTTGAAGGTGGGGACCACCACACCATAACCTCCCATGAGATGTTATGGTGGTGGCGCCCACCCGGACCTTTCCTTCCATGAGAGGTTACGGTGTAGGAACCACCTGGGACAAACCCCCCCCCCCCCATTTAATTGTGGAAAATCTCTCAAATCCCTCATAAATGAGTGAGAGACTCTTGACCTCCCTAAAAATAATGGTTCCTCCCCCAACCTTTAATGGTGTTAACCCTCCCCCTTTAGTTAAATAAGTCATCGCATTTAATTAAATGCTAAAAATTTAATTTTAAACCCATCAAACAAAATAATAGATAATATATTATTTGGAGGGGCTATCTATTCATTTGATAAAAAATTGATGGAAAAGGATGATTAGAGCTCTTGGAAGAAAACTCTCCAACAAAGAATTCTCTCACAGCGAAGAACACCCCACCAACAAAGAATGGCCTCGACTTCGACATTCTTCCTTGGATCCTCCTTTGACATTGTATGTGTTCGTCTACAACGAATCGACGTCGGTCTACTCGCACCAAAGTCAACAAACAATGAACAAGGTAGGGGATTTTGGTTATTGATTATATATTCCTGAGATTCCTTCCTTATAAAACAAAGAAAGCAGATCAACTTCTAATGTGTTGATCCACATATGTTTTCCTTTTGCACGTTTTGGGAATATTTATTTCAGGAGGGTTTGTTGTGCTTTTTTCTTGTGAGAAAAATCCTAAAACCTTAAACGTGGAGGGTGAAGACAAAAACAACGTGGACCAACCCCTCTGTTGTTCTCTTTTGTGGTGTTATTCGATGCAGATGATTGAAACAATGGCATTGAATGTGATGAAGGCGATGATGGCAACGATTATGCTCACCACGGCCACCGCAACCCATGCCACCCCCATGATGCTCCGGCCGAACCGGCTCCGCTGCCCCGCACTGAACCGCATCGGTCGCCTGTCCCATGCCACCGTTGGCTGAATTGGCCCAATCTGCATGACATCCCAATCGAACTGCACCACGATCGAACCCGCCCCATCCGTGCTGCACCCCTCGCGGCACCACAACCACGCCATCCTTCGGTTCCCCTTGCAGCTCCCCGATCGGGGAAACCTCTGTGCGCCCTCACGGTGACTCAGCCGATGCAGCCTCCTCACACCCACGTGGATCACTCCGAGCTGAGTAGCGCCCTCGTAGCACCCTCCGGGACGAACAGCCCATCCACTGATCGACGGCCAGTCAGTGCCCTCACGACCGGTCTGCACCCTCACGTCCCACCGCTACCCCGTGCGGCCAACTAGGTGGGGCCATGTGCGTCGGGCCGAACCCAACGGGCAGGCCTGCCCAACATGTCGGGCCAGACCCCGGGTTGACCCAGATCGGGTTGGCCAAGACAAGGTTGGGCCGGGTCGGTCCGACTTGTTCAGACCACACCTGGGCCCACTACAACCCTTTACTTTCTTTTGACTATATATTTGGCATAAGACGTCCATTTATTGAACCGTTAGTAGTGCTGGTAATCATGGAACATGACGGTCCCTTTGAGAATAGTCCATAAGAGTTTGTGGTATAGTTGAGAGACGGTCAGGATGGATCGTGCACGAATCCAATAGGGCCCCGGGACTAAAAGGATAATAATTCACAGAACAGGAATCTGATTGACACATAGTATGTTGTGTTGAGACCCCTACAATGTGGTAGACATTTGAGATACTTCTTTTAGGGACTTCATGACATTTGTAGTATCGACCAGTAGCTCATGGAGTGGATCCTACTAGTGATGAGAGAGCAGAATTTGGAGACCTAATAGTTGGATAAGACCTGACAACTCCTGACCATTTGACCCGGAGAGACTCTACTATCCTAGTGCGGAGTGCCTAGTTGAAGTGGAATACCCATAGTGGAGGAGTGTGATCTGTGTGATGCGGCATACCCTTGGTACTTGACAGGAGGAGTACCTCTACAGGCTACGAGGGGGAGCGCCTGGGTGTAGTGGTAGACCCTTGGTGGGGAGTACCTGGTTGTTGTAGTAGAACCACAGTACTCGACATGTGGAGTACCTCGGCAGTCCTAGGTTATTGGGACGTTCTCTTGGTGTCACGGTGGGCCCACTGTACTCAACAGAGAAAAAGTTCTATTGTAGCTGTGGTTTCATTAATATGAATAAAAATCCTGGTTGAGATGATTCAGTACTTTTGTATTTTCCTCATGACTGAGATGGATCACTATATAACATAAGTATATGTATGGGCATATACCTATGTATGGTTATCTGTTGATTTAATACTTTTTGGTTTATCATGGTTGGATTTTGTGAGATTTTTAGGGTCTTGGTGTCCCTAATGAGTATCGTTATACTTACCCCTACACGGGCTATGCCTGCACCTTGTTGTGTTGGTTGCAAGTGACGGACAACACTGAATGAGGTTGAGAGTACCAGGACTGGATGGTATCTGGAGGTGGAACTTAAGAGGAGTCGGTACGTGGAGGAGACTGATGGACATGGATTTCTAAGGAAGCTATCTATAGCTACCCTTTAGGTAGGATTCCAATAGGATGACCCAACATCTGTTTTTTTTCTTTCTTTAGTTGTACTTGTACTTCTAGTTCTTTATACTTTACACTTGGTATTGTATTTCCAGGCCCTTTTACATTTAAATACACTTTTGTTATATAGTTTACTTGTTTTTTTATCCAGTTGTGTGCTCGGTTGTTTGAGTTTATAGTTTATAAAGTCAATACCTTCCCAATTTTATGGAATTAAATCTTCGGTGCTAGTCGCCAGCCCCGGGCCTATAGAAGGTGGTCTTGGGGCTGTCATGGCACGGGCCCCGGGGGATGGGTTGGTGTGGTGAGTGTGGTTTTATGTTCAAGGAGTCTGGTGTTGGTGTGGCAGCCAACGTATCCATACACCAGGACCCTAACTTCTGATTTCTGACTCTACTTACAGAAACACAGATTTCATGTATGTTTTCAAAAGTTTGGTTTATGTCAACTCAACTAGGTCAGCTCACCAGGTGTAATCTTTTGACTGTGTTGCATCTATTTCATTCCGGATGCCTCTACGCGGACAGCCGGCTAGAGTTCAGAGATTCATACGCACTGACAACCCAACGAGCAACAAGGCATCAGTGCAAGTCCCTTTTCTAGCGGAGGCACCAGCAGTACCTTACCCCATTGGGCCACTGATTCCACCATCCCCAGCAGCAGACATTGCACACCGCTTGAGTGTGTTGCACGAGATCCAGTGCTAGTGTCATCCCAGGTTTAGGGTAGAGACGGACCCAAAGGCGGCTGAGGATTGGTTGGAGGCAGTGGTGAGAGTCTTCTGATAGGTAGGGACACCAATAGATCTCATGGTGATTCTTTCTACCAGCCTTCTACATGCACTAGTGGGAAGATGGTGTAACTCGTTACTCTTTCTCCATTATGAGGTGATGCTTATCTGGGAAAACACTGAGAGTCAGTTTCGGGAATAGTTTGTTCCAGCAACTCTTCGTGTAGAGTGCATCAATTATATACTTCATCTACAAAATGGGAGAATGATTGTAGCTCAGTAATCAGTTAAGTTCATAGAACTCTCATGCTACTCCACCGATATGGTGGAGGGCCAATTCTTCTGGGCCCAGACATTCATGCAGGGACTCATACGGGAGATCATGGATTCAATTATCTCACTCATCTTTCGAACGCAGATGGGGGTGTTAGACAGAGCCCTCTTAGTAGAGAGTTTCTCTGCTAAGAAGTCTCTAGTAGTAAGATTCACAACCAGTCGACACGTAGAAGATTCTTTTGTAACTAATAGCAGATAGATATCACAGAGGTCCAACAGCACCAGACTTATAGTCGGATGACCACATGACTTAGGATCGGTTGTACGGGGTACCCGAAGTAGAGAAAAACATGCCAGCAGTGGGTAGTGTTACTCGTGCGGTGGGAATGGTCACATGGCTCGTGACTGTCCAACCCATCGTATGGATGATCCACAGATGGTCAAAGGACTGCCCATGCAGAGACAAAAAATTGATCAAGGCAGTCTGCAGGGACCAGGATGATGTGGAAGAGGAGCTGGTCGTGTAGCTGGCGATGGATGGCGATTCGAGGTGTTATCACCACCACCACATAGATGTCCACCCCGACCACAGGGAGTAGGTGGATAGGGGAGATCTCTACTCGAGGTAGCTGAGACATACAATCCATGTGCTTCGAAGATGATTCTAGGTACGATCTGTGTCTACTCCACCATAGTTTTAGTACTTATCGACACATGTGCTAGTCACTCTTTCATTGTCTCTACCTTAGATTGAAGCTCGGAGAATCCGATGAAGCCACCGGCTCGATCATTACATCTAGAGACTCCAGTGGGAGTAGATTCGATGATTATACACTAGTGTTGGCAGTGTGAGCGTACTCTAGGAGGCGAGAGCTTTAGCTGGGATCTCCTAGTAGTGGTGTCGGGGCCTTACATCGTCATCTTGGTTATGGACTAGTTATCTATAGTCCATTCTTAGATTGACTATATTAGGTGAAAAGTGTGGTGTGTCCATGCGGATGGGACCAGTTTTACCTTCACCAGCAAGAACGGATCCTTTGAATCACACGACGGACTTACTCGATGGAGAGTGCAGCTGATCACTCATCAGTTGGATAGACTTACCCTCAGAGAAGTTGATGTGGAGTGTCTGAGATATCCTGTAGTTGTGGTCATATACGCGGATGTCTTCCCTGATGATTTTCAAGTTCTACCCCCTAGTAGAAATGTAGACTTTTAAATTGACTTGTTCCCCTGAATGGAAATGATATCTACACCATCATATCAGATGGCTCTCACAGAGCTTTGCGAGCTGCAGGTACAGCTAGAGGACTTGCAGGGGAAGGGATTCATCCAGCCTAGTGTTTCTCCTTGGGTAGCCCTGATTCTATTCTCCAAAAGGAAGATGGGAGCGTGAGGCTTTGTGTCAACTACCATCACCTGAACCAGGTGATCGTGAAGAAAAAGTACTCACTTCCAAGTATTGAAGATCACTTTAAGCAGCTGAAGGGAGCACGTTGGTTCTCAAAGATAGACCTTGGATTAGGTTATCACCAGCTTAGATATCTAGGTGAGGATGTGTAGAAGATGACTTTTAGATGTCGGTACGACCACTACAAGATCTTGGTTATGCCATTCCGTATAACCAACACTCCAACAGTGTTCATGGGACTCATGAATAGGATATTTCAGCTATTCTTCGATCTCTTTTTCATAGTCCACGTCGACGAAATTTTGATCTATGCGACTACTCATGAGGACCATGCCTATCATTTGCGGGTAGTACTCGAAACACATTGAAAGAACCAGATTTACGGTAAGCTCTCGAAGTGCCAGTTCTGGATCCCAGAGGTTCACTTTTTGGGTCAGGTCATCTCGGAGGCAGGAGTTGCAGTTGATCCGGCAAAGACTGAGGTAGTACATGCTTGGGAGCCACCAAGGAGTGTGATAGAGGTTTGGAGTTTCTTAGTTTTGGCTGGATACTACAGTAGATTTGGGCCAGACTTCTCCAGAGTTGATAGAAATACTATTATCCTTGATGAATAAGGGCCAAACCGAGGTGTGGTCAAAGAGATTCCAGAACAGAATTCAGAAGCTAAGGTAGAGGCTAACTAGTTCCCCCATCTTGAGGATTACAAAGGAAGGCATAGGGTACGTAGCCTTCTACGATGCACTAGGGACCGGACACGAAAGTGTCCTGATGTAGGAGTGAGCAGTGATCACTTATGTTTCACGATATCTGAGATAGAATGAGAAGAACTACGCTACCCATGACCTGGAGTTAGCATCTTTGGTCTTTGACTTGAAGATGTGGAAGCACTATCTGATGGATGAACGTTTTACCATATACTCTGAGCACAAGAGTTTTTGGTATATTATCTCTTATAAGGAAATGAATCTGAGACAATGATGTTGGCTTCAGTTCCTCTAGGACTATGAATTCGAGATTATATATACTCCTGGTAAGGGAAATGTTGTTGCAGATACACTCAGCAGGAGATCTGGTATATAACTAATAGGCGAGGGGATAGAGAAGTTGGCCGCTTTGCAGATATCTTTATGGATTGTGGTGGATTAGCTTTGCTGCATTCTCTTACAGTCACTACCCCACTTCTTCAGTGGGTTAGGGAGGCACAACATGGGGACACCAACAGTGAGACACAACGTGCTTAGATATCCACAGGGCAGGCACCTGCTGGATTTTCTAAAGGAGGGGAGCACAACATCCTCTTCATAGGATATACTATGGTACTAGTGTCACTTCAAAGGAAGTGTTGATGGAGTTCCACACATCCCCTCTGGCGGTACATCCATGAGTGGTGAAGATGTACCAGGGTCTCGAACGATATCACTGATGTTCGGGAATGAAAAAGGTAGTTGTAGAGTTTGTCTCTTGGTGCCTAATTTATCAGCAACTGAGGGCAGACCACTAGTTACCAGTAGGATTGGTTTAGCCTTTAGAGTTCCTAGATTGGAAGTGGGATGGGATATCCATGGACTTTGTGATAGGAATTCCACGTAAATCCTAGAGACATGACTTGATTTGGGTGATCATCGACTGACTCACCAAGTCGGCTCACTTCCAACCAATCAGAGAGCAATATTCAGTAGAGAGCATGGGATTCCTCTATGTGCAAGAGATTTTGCACCTACATGGATTACCTTCGACGATTGTCTATGATCATGACACACGTGTTACTTCCCGAATATGGAAGAGGTTGCAAGAAGCTTTCAGGATGATGATTTTTTTGAGAACCACCTTCAATCCTAAGATGGATTGTCAGAATTAGCGGACAATTTAGACCCTAGAGGACATGTTGTGTTCTTGTGTCCTCGACTTCGATCGTAGTTGGGATGATCAATTGCCTTTGGTGGAGTTTGCGTACAACAATAGCCATCACTCCACCATTGAGATGGCATATTCTGAGGCATTAAATGGGCGACCTTGCAGATCACCTTTGTGCTGGACTGACCCAGGGGAGTAAGCACTAGTGGGACCAAAGATGGTACGGGCTACCACAAAGAAGGTGCAGATCATGCAGGAGTGAATGAAGAATGCAGGGAGTAGACAAAAGTCATATGCTGATAGGAGACGAAGACCTCTGTAGTTTAAGGATTTCAACCACATATTTCTATGGTTCTCGCCCTTTCTCTAACACACCATGCTTCCACAGTATGCTTCCTTTTGAATAATATAGTAGCATTTGTGGTACGCAACATCGAGTTCTAACACACACCACAACCAATCAAACTAGCGATTATGAGTATTAATACACACTTTTTTAAATATTATAAATTTTTTCTTTCAAAATGGACATCATTTTTGGATTTGGAATATCAAAATTATCCTAGGGTGAATTTTTTGTATTTTTTAGAAAACATTCAAATTTTGATGAATAGTGAAAATACTAAACATTAATTAAAAACAACTTTTTTAATCCAAATAATTTATTGTGATAAATTATAATATTGAGAGTTTTTAAAGTATAATTAGAATATATTTTTACTATTTAATCCAATATTGGTAATTTAATGTAATTTCACATTTAAACTAGACATAAACAAGTGTCAATCTTTTCATAGTTATTATTTCTTAAAAAACGCGCTTTATTTTGACAATGGTAATTAATTTTAAATTAATTTATGCAACTTATGTGTTTTGAATTTAGAAAAATGGATTTCATATTTATAATCAGGAGTTACAAATTGTGTAAATAGGTAACTTTTATTATTATTCATTTTGAATAATTATTTTGGAAAATATTTTCTTTACCATGGTTAAAGGGTAAATCCGGTAAATAAGGGTAAATAAATAATATTATAATAATATTAAATCACCCTAAACAAGTTATATCCTTATTGGTTGATAAATTTCTGGACATGAGAATCTTTGGGTTGATTTTGGGACCTCATGGAGCCACTTGTAAGTGATAATGACACTTTATATTAATTAAGTTAATGTAAATACAAAAATGACATAAGCATATATCTTTTAAAAAAACAAAATTGACCTAGGGTTATATGTGATATATTTTTGAAAATAAATATTCATTAAAAAGAAAAAAAATATTTCATACATAATGGTATTTTATTTATAATTTTTAAACTTGTAAAAATTAAATTTATATATGACACAGTGATGATGCATTATTTTCCTTATTAATTAAAGAATGAAATAATTGGGATTATAAATTTTAAAATAAATATAATATGAATGTTTTGATGACATACAATAATTTTATTGGTTAATATGACATGACAGAATTGCTGAAATGATTTTTTTTATAATTAGGAAAGTTTTTAATACTTTAGAAAAATTAAATTATAAAATAGTGTCAAAATTAACATAAATGAGTTTTTAAAACACATATTATATTATTAATTGATATTCTATTTCTAAAAATATAAGGGTTAGTCTAAGGACTTATATCATGAAATTTTTATCATTACTGGACCAATTGGGTGTCTCTTGGATGTATATAGTATGTTTATTAACTATATTATATAAAAATACAAAGAGATGTGGTTAATGTCAAACTATTTAACTAAGAGTTAAATCGAAATGATAATGTTAATATAGTGACCCAGACCTATCTAAATCCTATTGGTTGAGTGTTTTTCGACCTATCACCACCTTAACATTTAAATAATATACTTTTTATCCATTAGAAACCAAATATGAATTTATTATAAAATATTATTTCTATCTTTTCCTAAGGTGAAACTCACCCCTCTCATATAAGGGAACTCCCAATTCTCTCTAATTCACACCTACATAGCCTTTTTTCTCGGACAAACCCAACCCAAATATCCTCTAAAATTCCCTCAATTCATCATAGAGGCACAAATTTTGTCAGAAAGCCAACATAATAAGCTCTTTTGATCAAATCAAAAGGGAGAACCCAAAAAAGAGGTAATAATTTCACACCCTCTTTCTAGTTCTTTTCTTCTTCAACTTCTTATTTTTTTGTTATTTCCTTTCTAAAATAATAACTCCAGTATCATCTATATACCTTGAATTTATTATAAATATTTCACAGCCATCTTCATTATTCTATCCATCCCTTGAATGACATGTCACCATACGTGCGTACTTAGGGATTACCGTCTCCTCGTCGTGGTGTAATTGTTATTCAATACTTTATTATTTTTATGGGTATAAATATGATGTGTAATTCATTTAAATAATAAATATAACATGATAATGATTCTTCATATATAATATACCATCCAATTATATATTCTTTTAATATCAAAAGTGTGATATTGTCCCTCGTGCGTACGTACGGATTACCATCTCCACAAACGCAATGAGATTCATTCCCCATCATATCCATTCAAGACTAAATTTCATTTAATGATTAAAAATAATGTTTAGAGACATGATATAATTCTGGATATGAATAAGATACATCCCATCCATAACAAATATGTCTCACATAATAATGAATATAAAGAAAAATTAATTCATTAACACCCGAAACGACGATAATACTAAGATATTATTAACAAATCAATGTTAAAAGATCATATATGATATTATATTAATGTATAAAATTCTTGTATAATTCAATAACAATTATTTCCCCATTATACAAGAGGTTTACTTACCCTTGACCCAGGAAAAATTACCATGTAAGCGGTTTCTTATCTCACTTTTAATTTTGTGAGATTTCCATTATTCACCACTTATTTATTGCATGTGGTGTGTGTACTACCCGTGATTGTATTCATTGTGTAATATAAATTAATTTATGGATATTTAAATCATCATAGTTTGAACCTTATTTCATGGGATGTATGTTTCTTAAGTTACCAAATTGTTAAGGGAATTACAAATTTCAATTTCCACTCATTCAGCTTTATCATACTTCATTGATTATTTTACTCCATGATTATGTGTGGAATCACTATTCATTTTCCTATGTCATTATTTCCACTCCCATTTCTATGGATATAATTTTGATACACATAATCCCTCCATTGATAAATTCTCATGTCATAGATATGAACTTGATAAGAGTAATTTTAACTCAATCTCTATTTATTAAGTTAAACAACCAATTCATTGGGGTTGTTTTTACAAGAATATGTGTGAATTTCCTATGATTGATTTACAATTAATATCCAATAATATTGAGTGTATTTATATTTTTCACACATTATTATGTCATTGGTTTATCCTTAACCTAAGGATATGGACTTTATAATATATTTCATCTCAATTAACATTCCATTGACACTTCATTGTTTTCATACACCAACTCTCTTTTATATGGTGTATATAATGTATTTTTGACATAGTATATCATGAATCCCTTTATTCTCATGATATTATAAATATTTTATAACCTCAATTTTTTGTATTCAAGTTTCACTCTTTTGGTTAGGAACTCTAATTAAATATCATTTTAAATGTTGTAAGGATTTATTATTCATAATATTTCTCATTAATGTCCATGTTTTAAAAATGGTTTTAAGGGTTTATTTATATGTACATTAATTTTTTTAAAATTAAAATTCCTTTTAAAAGTTTCAAAGTGGTATGGGACACCTTTATTCAAAAATATATTCAAAATGGCTTCTTGACAAATAGTGTGACTTTTAAATGTTTTTATGAAAAAGGGGGATATTTCTCTCAAATAGTTTTGATGATTATTTTCATCTACGTCAATATCCATTATTATTTTCGATTGAGGTTAATCTGTTACAATAAAATATTCCATATTGTATTGAATGAGTTATGTTTGACTGTGGTTGTGCTATTTTTATACCTTTAATGGTTTGTGGAAAAGGTATTGACATTTTGTATACTTGTTTTAATATGAATGTTTATGTTATGTATCAATCTTTTCATATGAGGGATGAATTTGACTTAGTAAGTGATGGGTGGATCCCACTATAGCTGCTCGATGCATCAGTATGTCTCATGAGATAAACTAGTGTCTTGGCACAAGGCCTTGAAAAAATATTATTTGTAGACTTGGCACAATGCCGTGACTATTTGGTTATGATAGTCTGGAATTATGTATTCCATCATTATGAATGTTGTTATTGATATTTCATGTCATCATTCGACTAGTAGAATATCCATCTGAATAATTAAATGGAATTATTTGATTTTATCGTTGCCATATTAGGCAGAAGTTCACGTCTAAAAGGCTTTTGTTCTAGTCTTAATCACTACCTTATATATTTATCCATATTTGTGAAAGGTTATGCAATAATGTTATCCATACTAAGCATCTAATCTCACCACTTTCTATGTTTTAATTTCCTAGGATGCGAAGATGTATATTCTGACTAACCTACAGGGATAGTCTATGGGATCTCAGTGTTGTCTATGGAGACAATTTTGTTGTAGTTTTCCATTTTATGATGTAATGTAAACCGTATGAAAGCATCTAGTACTTCCAAGGCTACTAAACTAATTGGTCTTTTGAGACTTGATCTTTTATGATCATGCCAATGATACATAATAATGCAACGAATTTGGGCTTCTGGGGTTGGGGTGTTACAGTTGGTATCAGAGGAAGTTTAGAGAAAACCGTGGAAACTGGATTGAGATAAACTCTAGTTAGATCACATAGACCTACGATGGACTTTGAGGATTAGTATTGAATAACTTCCTAAAATTTTGATTTTGTATAGATTTTTTGATTTTTCCTAGAAATACATCCCTATATAGATATGAGTAGGTAGAGGCGGCTCTAGCACATATTTACCTAGGGGTAAAACTCGAAAACACTGCTTTGAGCTACACTCGAACGTAAACTAGTGCATGACAACGATCCATGTTACATTCTTGGTTACGAGACTCCTGGGGGTATGGTTAGGATAATTTACTTTTTATTTTCAAAACTATTTGAATTATTTTAATATAAGATAAGAATAAATTACCTTGGTTAATCCTAAGGTGTTTAAAATTGAGAATATGGTGTCATGATATTCTCTAAATGATTTCATGACTACTGTTACTCATGCAATGCTTTCTGGTATTAGGCAATGGCTGGATTCCAAGGAATTCATAGTGACATTGAGAATGAAGTACAAGGTGGTAACGATGGTGTAAGTGAGAAACAAAATTGAATGTTGATAGGCGTAAAAGATACCATGTTAATACCAAATCAGTTTTCCAAAAATATGATCTATAACATATATATTAACCAACTACCTGACTCAACAAAGAAGAGAAAGGTGATGAATGATAAGAGCTCCATCAGTGGATACCATGGAGAAAATAATCCTCAATTTCCATCATGGAAGAAAAGTGGACGGACACACCCTGTAAAGTGTCTCAATGGAACAATGAAATGATTTACGTGTGGGAAAGAATGACATAATTTGAAGAATTGCCGAGGAAAAATGAAAAGTACTATGGAAGAAAACAAAAATGGTCCCGAGAATCCATTTATAGTCAATATGCTTACATGTATGGGACCTAGCCATTACCCATGTGAATGCCCTATTCTATAGTATATTTTCTTGGTCAAAGAAGAAGCTATGTGGAAATAAATGGTTGGAGAAATTTTTAAAAGTACTAGTACTACTTCTTGATGGGATTAGTTTTGAATAATTTTCTCTTGTATTTGTAACCCTACAGTTTGTCATGTGAAAATGATATTTGAGGAAGAATTTTCTTTTCTCTTGTGGATAGAGATATAAATAACCATTCGATTTTATATGATCATTATGTTTGAGGCAATTAAAAGTTATTATATTTTTGGATGAAAATGCAAGGTATGAGATAAAAATTGTGGTTAAATTATGATATGGTTATTTTGAGAAATTTATCTCATTTTGTTAATGATATAAAATTTAGTTTTAGAAAAATGACCACATGCAGACCGTGTGACAACATGTCACGTCGGAAAAAGCTGTGTGAATCGAACCCATAGCCAAAGTGCGATGGGGATTTATCGCCTACAACTTGACTACATGAAGTCCCTGGTTAGTGTGATTAATTATTTTTAGTTAAAAGATTGTATTGATAAATAATAAGTTTATTTGGGATATTATGTCTTATCAATTGAATAACATTAGTATAAGAAAATGATTTGGTGATTAATTGATAAATGTTATTTTGGAAGATGTTCCCTTTGTTGGGAACACTATAAGCCCAAGGAAAATAGAATACTATGGGATTTCATTTGAGGAGTAATGGTGAATTTTTATCTATGTTTTTATTGAGGATTTATAATTATTTGGGTTATTTATGGAAATAATTAACCAATAATAGAGAATATGTGAATAGGTTAATTACATTTAAGTTTGTGACTTTAAGCGTAGTTGATGTCATTTGGAGATACAATTTAACGTGGAATACTACATAACCAAATTCTTCTATGTTTTGGGTTTCAATATTAGTTTAGATTATATTTAAGGATATTAAGGGATATTTTTTATTGAATGGTATTTATTTAACTTTGGGGTATTGTTGGTTTAGTTTTAGAAATTTATATTAGTGTTTATTTTTAAAATGGAATATATTTTTGGGGGATCATCAGATATTATACTAACAATTTTGGTTTTGATTAATCTCTAAAGACAAGGTAAATATATATTTTATCCTTCGTGGATCATGTGATTCTATAGATGTTTATTCTAGCTCTTCCAGTGTGAACATTTCTTCTGGAATACTCATCATTTGAAAAAATGAGTTAGTGGTAGAATTTTATTAAATAATGAAACGCTACTTAAAAAGAAAGTATATTTCTCTATGTTCTTAGTAAATAGCATATATTAATTCGTCATCTTTATTTAATGAAGCTTAATACAAAAAAAAATTTCCATTTACTTTTCCTACTCGGATACTAATGACCATTTTTCCAATAGCATGTTTGTGGTTTTCTTGTTGTTAACATTCTCCTGATCATGTTTTCTATCCATCTCCATCAGAACATGACACTTAGTTTATCATCTATATCCATGTTTTCCTACATGGAATCCTAGTATGGGTTATCTTGGGTGACCATTGTGCTTCTCTTTATTTCTTTAAAAGTGATAGTTTTATTGGATACTTTTCCGATGTAGAAATTTCCATTATATTCCCAATCCCAATTTTTTTTAAAAAAATCGAGGTTAAAATTATTTACATGCTGTGTGAATGTAACACCCCATGCTTCCACGGAACGCTTCCTTTTAAATAATACAATATTGTGGGTTGTACGCAACTTCAAGTTTTAACACACACCATAACAAATCAAACTAGCCGTTATCAACAGTAATACCCACTTTTTTGAAATTTTATAAATTTTATCTTTCAAAATGGACATCAATTTTCGATTTGGAATATCAAAATTAGCCTAGGGTGAATTTTTTGTATTTTTTATAAAACATTCAATTTTTATGAATATTGAAAAATACTAAACATTAATTGAAAACAACTTTTTTAATCAAAAAAATTTATAATGAAAAATTATACTATTGATAGGTTTTAAAGTATAATTAGAATATATTTTTACCTTTTAATCAGATATTTGTAATTTTATTTAATTTCTCATTTAAACTAGACATTAACAAGTGTCAATCTTTTGATAGTTATTATTTCTTAAAAAACCCGCACTTTATTTTGACAACAAGATTTAATTTTAAATTAATTTCATCCACTTCTGTGTTTTGTATATATAAAAAAGGATTTCATATTTATAATTAGGAGGTAAAATTTGTGTAAATAGGTAACTTTTATTTGTAGACATTTTGAATAATTACTTCGGTAAATATTTTCATTACCATGGCTAAAGGGTAAATCTGGTAAATAAGGGCAAATAAATAATATTATAATAATATTAAAATACCCTAAAACGTGTCCTAACCTTATTGGTTGATACATGTCCGACGATAGTCATCTTTGGGTCTATTTTGGGACCTGATGGAGACAATTGTAAGTGATAATGTCACTTTATATGAATTATGTTAAAGTAAATACAAAAATTAAATAAGCATATATCTTTTAGAAAAAAATATTTTTACATAGGGTTATTTATGTTATATTTTCGACTATAAATATTAATTAGAAATATAAAAATATTTCCAACATAATGGTATTTTATTTATAATTTTTATACATTTAATAAATAAATTTATTTATGACATAATATTGATGGAGTATTTTACTTATTAAATAATGAATCAAATAATTGGTATTATAAATGGTAAAATAAATATAATTTGAACGTTTTAATGACTTAAATGAATTGTATAGGTTAATATGACATGTTATAATTTCTAAAATGAATTTTTTTATAATTAATAAAAAAATTAACACTTTAACAAAAATTAATTTTTAAATAGTCAAAATTGACATAAACGAGTTTTTAAAACAAATATTATATTATAAATTGATATTATATTCCTAAAAATCTACGGATTGGAAAAATGAACTATATAATTATATTTGTATCATTAATGGACCACTAGGGGGTCTCTTAGAAGTATATATTATGTTTATTAACTATATAATATAAAAATACAATGAGACATGGTAAATGTCATAGTATTTATCTTAGAGTTAAATAAAAATGATAATGTTAATATAGTGACCCAAACCAATATAAAACCTATTGGTTGAGTGGTTTTAAACCCATACCCACCTTAATATTTAAATAATATAAATTTTATCCATTAGAAACTGAATATGAATTTATTATAAAATATTATTTCTAGCTTTTCCTAAGGTGCCCCTCACCCCTCTTATAAAAGGGCACTCAACCTTCTCTCTAATTCACACCTTCATAGACATTTGTCTCGGCCAAACACTGCCCAAATATCCTCTATACTTCACTCACTTCATCCTAGAGTCCCTCCTTTGGTCAGAATTCCAACTTAAGGAGCCATGTTTATCAAATCAAAATAAGAACCCAAAGAAGATGTAATAATTTCACCACCCTCTTTCAAGTTCTTTTCTTCTTACACTTCTTATTTTTTTTGTTATTTCCATTCTAAAATAATAACACAAGTATCATCTATATACTATGAAGTTATTATAAATATGGTACAACCCTCTTCATTTTTATATCTATCCTTAGAATGACATGTCACCATACGTGCGTACGTACGGGTTACCATCTCCTCGTCATGGTGTAATTCATATTCAATACATTATTAGTTGGATGAGAATAATGATGATGTTTAATTCATGTAAATAATAAATATAAAATTATATTTATTCTTTATATATGATATACCATCAAATTAAATATTATTTTAACATCAAAAGAGTGATATTGTCGCTCGTTCATACGTACGGATTACCGTCTCCATGAATGCGATGAGATTCCTTCAACATCATATCCATTAAAGACTAAATTTAATTTTATGATTAAAAATAATCTTTAGAGACATGATATCATTATGGATATGAATAATATGCATCCTATCCATAAAAATAATGGATCACATAATAGTGAATATAAAAGAAAAAGAATTTGCTAACACCTGAAACGACGATAATAATAAGATATCATTAACAAATCAATGTTAAATGATAATATATGATATCATATTAATGTATATAATTCTTTTATAATTCAATAAAAATTCTTTCACCATTATGCAGGAGGTTTACCTACCCTCAGACAAGGAAAAAATACAAAGTAAGGGGTTTCTTATCTCACTTTAAATTCTATGATATTTCCATTGTTCAACACTTATTTATTGCATGTGGTGTGTGTACTACCCGTGATTTTATTCATTGTGTAATATAAAATAAATTAAGGATATTTACATCCTCATTTTATGATCCATCTTTTATGGGATGTATGTTTTTTAAGTGACCAAATAGGTAAGGTAATTACAAATTTCAATTTCCAATCATTCGGCATTACACATAATACCTTGATTATTTTACTCAAAGATTATGTATGGAATAACTATTCATTTTCTTATGTCATAATTTCCACTCCCCTTTTTGTGGATATACTTTTGATACACATAATCGCTCCATTGAAAAATTCTCAGGTCATAGATATGACCTTGATAAGAGTAATTTTAACGCAATCTCCATTTATTGAGAAAAACATCCAATTCGTTGGTGTTTTTTACAAGAATATTTGTGAATGTCCTCTGATTAGTTTACATTGAATATCCAATCATATTGAGTGTATTTATATTTTTCACACATAATTATGTTATTGGTTTATCCTTAACCTAAGGATACGATCTTTATAATATATTTCATCTCAATTTACATTCCACTGAGACTTCATTGTTGTCATACACCAACTCTCTTTTATATTGTGTATATAATTTATTTTGACATATTATATCAGGAATCCCATTATTCTCATGATATTATAACGTTTTATTACCTCAATTATTTTTATTCAAGTGTCTCTCTTTTGGTTAAGAACTCTGACTAAAATATCATTTTAAATGTTTTAAGGATTTATTATTCAAAATCATTCTCATTATTGTCCATGTTTTAAAAATGGTTTTGTGGTTTTATTTATATGTACATTAATTTTTTAAAAATTATAATTCATTTTAAAAGCTTCAAAGTGGTATGGGACATATTTATTCAAAAATCTATTTTAAATGGCTTTTTGACAAGGAGTGTGACTTTTAAAAGTTTTCAAGAAATAGTGGGATCTTTCTTTCAAATAGTTATGATGATTATTTACATATATGTCAATATCCTTTATTATTCTCGATTGATGTTAATCTATTAAAATAAAATATTTCATATTGTATTGAATGAGTTATGTTTGACTGTGGATGTACTATTTTTATACCATTCATGGTTTGTGGATAAAGTATTAACATTTCGTATGCTAGTTTTAATACGAATGTTAATGTTATGTTTCAAAATATTCATATGAGGAATGAATTGGACATAGTAAGTGACAGGTGGAGCCTTCTATAGCTCTTCTATGTAGCTGCAGGTCTCATGAGACAAACTATTATCTTGGCACAGGTCCGTGAAAAAATCTTATTTGTAGAATTGGCACAAGGCCATGACTATGTGGTTATGATAGTATGGCATTATGCATTCCATCATTATGAAAGTGGTTATTGATATTGAATGTGATCAATCGACTACTAGAATATCCATGTGAATAAGTAAATGGCATTATCTGACTTTATATTTACCATAATATGCTGAATTTCATGTTTAAAAGGCTTTTGTTCTAGTCTTATACACTGCCTTAAATGTTTATGCATATTTAAGAAAGCTTCCGCTATAATGTTATCCTTACTGAGCATCTGAGCTCACCCCTTTCTATGTTTTATTTTCCCAGGATGCAAACAAAAATATTATGACTGACCTCCAGGGATAGTCTATGGGATGTCATTATTTCCTATGGAGACAATGTTGTTGTACTTTTCCATTTTATGATGTAATGTAAACCTTATTATTGTATCTAGTACTTCCAAGGAAACTAAACTAATCGGACTTCTGAGAATTGATCTTTTATGATCATGCCAATGATATATAATAATGAACCAACTCTGGGCTTCTGGGGTCAAAGCGTCACACTAACGAGGTCTATAGAGATTTGGCTTAGGCGGGAAGTTATTTCGGAGATACATCGGACCTTTTTAGCTTCTCAACAGAGTTGACATTGTGTATTAATGCTTAAATCTTCCACCATAGTTTCACTGGGTGAAAGACGTCTTCCGCGTATATCAGTTGAGGATATATGTGCACGACCCTTCTCACATCATCGACTATGGCGAGCTGGATGTCGACGATTGGGTGACTTTTGCAGATGTTCCAGAAGATATTGAAGATCGATAGGAGCAGGTCCTTCATGGACAGTCTATACCTATGATGCTCGTTCACTGGAAGCTTGGGAACCTCCAGGAGATCACATGGTATCAGGAGGCTCAGATGCGATCTTTGGACAACCACTTGTTCCCTTTATATGAGTTGTGGATTACGGTGATGTAGAGCCATGATATGGAGAGAATGTAATGACCCAGAATTTCCATGTAATTTTTTTAATTAAATGGGAATTTTATGAGTCGCAAAAATTGACGACATGTGATTTTGAGGCCCAGTGTCCCTAGAATTAATTTATAAAGATTTTTTGGGTATGTTTAGTAAATGTACGAGTGAGTTTTTATAACTTTTGTACCGGTGATTGGAATTGAAATCTGAGGGCACCATTGAACTTGTAGCGCTGATATTCGTTTAAGAAGACTTTCACCTTAACGACAGTTGGTTGAGGGCGAAACATAGTTTTTTGGGTTTTTCATGGAAATATTAAAATAAAATAAATGCATGTTTTATTTTATATTATCTATTTTAACCACCCGTGTAGATGTTTTAGGTGGGACCACCACACCACAACCTCCCATGAGTGGTTATGGTGTTGGGGCCCACCCGAACCTGACCTCCCATGAGAGGTTATAGTGTGGGGACCACCAGGGAATAAACCCCCATTTAATTGAGAAAAATATCTCAACTCCCTCATAAATGATGGAGATTCTCTTTACATCCCTTAACTTAATGGTGCCACCACCCCACTCTTTTAATGGTGTCAACACTCACCCTTTAATTAATTGATCCATCTCATTTAATTAAATGCTACAATTTGAATTTAAAACCCATAAAACTAAATAATCGATATTCTATTATTTGGAGGGGATATCTATTCATTTGTTAGCAAAATGATGGAAAAATAGGATTAGATATCTTGGGAGAAAACTCCCCAACGAAGAACGCTCTCCTGAAAAATACTTGCCACCGACGAAGAACTACCTCGACTTCAACATTCATCCTTTGAACCTCATTTGACATAGGATGTGTTTGCCTATAATGAATCGATGTCTTCCTTCTTGTAACAACTTCGATGAACAATGAACACGGTAGGGGATTTTTGTGATTGATTTTATATTAAATTGATTCTTTCCTTCTAAAAAAACACAGATCAACTTCTAACTAGTTGATCCGCATATGTTTTCCTTTTGTTGGTTTTGGGAATATTTATTTTGGCAGGGTTTGTTGTGCTAGGTTCTTGTGAGCCAAATGCTACAACCCTAAATGTAGAGGGTGTGGACAAAACCTACATGGACTGACCCCTCTGTCATTTTTTCTGTTCTTCGAGGTGCAGAGTGGCGACAATGGTGTTTAAGGGGATGGAGGCTACGATCGAAACAATCGCGCAACCCACGGACACCACAACCCGCATAGCCCCCGCGATGCTCCAACATTTTGGATGAACTAGATCTGCCGCCATAGGCCACCTCACGCCGCCCGCCTGTCCCACGATGCTGCCGACCTAACCAGCCCGATCAGCACTGCGCCTCTGCTGTGCCGCACCCCGGCCCACCGGCCGAACCGGCCCTGGAAAAACCACGCCCCTCACGGTGCCCCAGTTGAGCCGCCCTTCCATTCCCCCATGGCTACCCAGCCAAGAAAATCCTCTGGGTTCCCTTGGGGTGCCCTAGCCGAGCCGGCATCTGCGCGCCCTCGCACTGCCCTGACCGAGCCAACCTTTTTGCGACATCGTGACCCCCCGTCCGAGCAGGCCTTCGTGCGCCGTTGCGACACCCCGGCCGAGCCAGCCTCCATGCACCATTGTAGCACCCTCCAGGATGAGCCATACCCTCATGGAACCCTCCGAGATGAATCGCCCTTGCACCGACCCACGGTCCATCAACGCCCACACGACCGGTCTGTGCCCTCATGGCCCACCGCGACCCCATGCAGCCAGCTAGGTGGGGCCCTGCAGGTCGGGCCGAACCTAATGGGATGGCCCACCCAAAGGGCCGGGCTAGACCCAATGGGTAAGTTTGGGTCGACCCAGATGAGGTCGTCCTAGTCTGGGTGGGGCCTGGTCGGTCCGACCGGGTCGAACAGGACCCGGGCCCACTACAACCCTTTACTTTCTTTTGGCAATATCTTTGGCACCAGACATCTGTTTGATGAACCGTCAGTGGTGCTAGTAATCATGGAACATGACGGTCCCTTTGCGAATACTCCAATATAGTTTGGAGTATAGTTGAGATACGGTCAGGTTGGATTGTGCATAAATCTAATCGGGCCCCCAGAACTAAAAAGATAATAACTCACAGACCGGGCATCCGATTGATGATCCCTATATTGCGTGGAGACCCCTATGATGTGGAGGACCTTTGAGATACTTCTTTGTGGGACTTAGTGATAGTTGGAATATGACCCAGTAGCTCGTGGAGCGGATCCTTCCACTGACGACCAAGCAGAGTACAAAGACCTAATAGCTGGATGAGACCAGACGACTACTGACCACTTGACTTGGAGAGACTCTACTATCCCAGTGGGGAGTTCTTGGTTGCAGTGGAAGAACCACAGTGGAGGTGCACGATCAATGTGGTGTGGCAGACCCATGATACTCAACCGGAGGAGCACCTCTACAGGCTATGAGTGGGAGCGTCTGGGTGTGGCAGTAGACCAGCGAATGGGAGCGCCAGGATGGGGCACCAGACCCACGGTACTCGACAAGAGGAGTACCTCAGTAGTCCAAGGCTGGTGGGATGTAGGAATGGTGTCATGGCATGTCCACTATACACGATAGAGGAAGAGTTCTCCAGTAAGAATGGTTTCATTAATATGAATAAAAATCCTGGTTGAGTTGAGTAAATAAATTGGTTTTTTCCTCTTGATTGAGATGGATCACTAGATAACATAGTTATATGTATTGGAATTTACCTATGTAAGGTTATATGTTGATTTCATACTTTTTGGTTTATCCTTGTTGGATTTTGTGAGACCATGATGGCCACATGCTCCATACTGAGTGTCATTATACTCAACCCTACACGGGCTAGGTCTGCACCATGTTTTGTTGGTTGCAGATAACGGACATCATTGACTCAGTCTGAGAGTACCAGGACTAGAAGGTACCTAGAGGTGGACCTTACGACGAGTTGGTACATGGAGGAGACTGATGGACATGGAGTGCGGAGGTGGCTATCTGTAACTACCCTTCAGGTAGGATTTCCATAGGATGGCCCAATAGTTTTTTTGTTCTTCAATTGTACATGTACATCCTGTTCCTTGTACTTTACAGTTGGTCTTGTATTTCTACACCCTTTAACATTTAGGCACTCTTTTGTTATACAGTTTAGTTAGTGTTTTGTATCTAGTTTTGTGCTTTGTGGTGTGCATTTACAAGTTATTAAGGAAATGTCTTCCTTGTTTTTGGGAATTATGCCTTTAGTGTAAGTTTCTATCCCCCGACCTATGGAAGGTGGGCTTGGGGTAGTCATGGCAAGGCCACCGAGGGACAGGTCATGACATCTTTTCAGCTAAGTCTAATAATATAATCTGGATAGGTCGAATGACCCTCACAACATTCTCTAGAAAAGTTGTATACATCATGAGACATCCTCCATACATGTGAACATGTATTAATGATTACACCCAAACAGTTCATCCCATACAAGTGGCACAATCAATACATGTCAAACTGACTATCATGAGGTCTAGCAATCAGGTCGTCCATATTTTATGAAGACCCCAGGAAAAGCTATATAGATCCTGAGACATCCTCAAATCATGTAATCCAAAATCATGTGATTGGTTCTAGGATCAACCATCCATGTATTTCAATTTCCTCTAGATAATTCATCTTTGGTCATGTGACGATCTTCAGATATTACATCCAGATTATGTGATATACTGTAGAAAATTCAAAAAGATCATGAGATTGTTTTGGGAAATATAAATAATAAATTCTTTGACATATCATTCAAAAATAAATTAATTTAAATATATCAATAAATTTATTTCCTAAAAAATATGGATAAATCAAGAAGGCATCCTGGTGCTTGATAACCTTATCAAACCTCTATATGTGTAAATCTCAGTCTGTAAGAACCAGTTTCATTAATTTGTATTGACTCTGATTCATTTTGAATCATTTGTACATATGAATCTTTCTTATTTCCTAAGATTCATAATTATAATTCTAAGGGTAGTACCCACACATAAGTCTTCCATCTTAAAAGAGTGACTAGTAATTTAGATCTTTTAATTCATATACTGAGCATAACTCATGTGGTCTTAGGAAATCAAAATGATCATATCAATCACAATGGGTTTCCTCATTGTGTAATACCCAATCCACTGACCTATAAGAAATTGTATTCCCACAATAACAATATAGGACTCGATATTATTTCCTGCAAAAAAATGGGCATCCACATTGGTGCATGTTCGATATTGATCATCCCAAGGGTTGCCCCAGTATATATGTTCTAAATCGATAGGTAGTGAAACAGATTAATTGTTATCAATTGTTCCTCACACTATGCATGGATCACATGGACATAGGAAATCTCAATGGTCATATCATTTCTATTATGGATCTCCACTATCTAGAGAATACTTATTGTGTAGGACTTGAGAGTGGCATGATATGATTACCTTCATATAAGGGAATCTACAATAGGGTCAGTCCTAGTGATTAGAATGAACAATGATAACAATTATCCCCACTATAACTAGGATATATTGGATATATCCTCATGACTCTATAAAAAATATCTATTTCCTATGTTTCTAAAAATATTTCATATCAACTTGATTTTAAAAGTCATAGGAATTAATAAAAAATGATGTTTATGAAACCATATATAAATTGAATACCTAGGATTTTTCACAATGGCTCAATCCCATATTCAGATATTTGGAAATGAGTTATGATGTTACAGATCATGCCACTTCAGTATATAAGTATCTACTCATTACTGGTAAATAAATGAAGAACCTCAAATACATATAGATGGATTCACTAATGAAAACCCTTTCTGTTATATATTAAATGGTCTAACCTAATATTATTTTGATAGGGTAGTCATTCTTATGTCGTGATTTTTAATAGATTCTCAATGATATCATAAATCTATAATAGATTATTAGTGTAGGAATATCACCCCAAGGGGGAAATGAGATTAGCCTCCCATCCCCTTGAGCAATGTGAGTTCCTAAGCATCATTGGTTCTGAACCCCCAAATAACCACCTACTACTATAAATATTTTTCATACCCAATTATGGATGTGATAATCATGGGGATTTTCCATTAAGACAAAAATGGTGACATGAAATCAATTATTTGTCATGAAATACCCCCCCCCCCAATCAAGCATCATGCCACACCAAATTCACCTCAGACATCCCCTTCACCATAAAAACACTATGACATCAACCTACACTCATCTTTAGCCTCATATGATACATCACATCATGTATTTTTGAACAGTGTATCAACCAATACATTTCCATTTACAAGGATATAATATATTTAAAAATCATAATACTACAGTAACTCTATTGACATATTCTAATGTAGAATCAAATCCTTTTAAAACAACATAAATCATGTGATATTATTATTGGTAAATACTATGAATAATTCATCAACAAAAATCTCACCCATGATATAATTACACCATAGCTTCATTTTTAAAACCATCATTTTCAGATCAATATAGTGGGAAGAATTATTACATTCAAAAACAAATATTGATACAAATTTGAAAACACTGCACTCTATAAAATGGACAGATTTACAAAAAATAGATTGGATTCATCAATAATATTATGATTGACTCATGTTTCTGGTAATTGAAAGGATATGAACATTGATAAACATCTATATTTGGATCTTAATGGTCTCTAATCGCAAATATATCTACCAGGAAGCCTTATATTTCTCAATTTGATTTTTTAAAAGTTTCCATTCTCTATTAAGAATCAGACATGAATATTCTATAATATCTCATAATTATTAAGAAACTATGATCCTTTTCAACATTCATGGGTATTTCTAAGGAAAGAGAAAGTTTAATTTTTGAATGGTTGACCACTAATCCCAATTTCCACTTGAGTTTATAAAGGAACATTACGGCATACATCAATATCATTCACATATACTGCTTCCCATTTGGATGGCCTCATTTAATCCTCTCTAATGTATCCCTAGACATCCAATATTTAATACAAAAAGATATTTTATATTAAACATTGAACAACTATTCATGGAATTAATGGAATAATGAGTTCTTAATTCACAAAAAAATATTTGGTCCATTCATGAATCTAAGAGTCATTACCACAATCTAAATATGTCTCTTGAGACACATAAAAGAAGTATTTTATATGTTCTTCTTACTCACCCTTGTCTAATGATATGAAAAACACAAAAAAAGTTAGAGCCTATTATATCCCATAAACAAATCAAATAGGCCACCATTTCATTATAGTGGATATTGGTTCATCATCATAATCTAATTCAACCAACAGTAATATATGTGAAACAAAAAACAACCCTGTGATTCTTCATGAATAATGTTGGAGAGTCCCAAAGAAACACACAACGTTGGATAAAATCATTATATAACATGTTTTCTAACTATACCCATAGCTTCCATAACACTAAAGAATCTATCATATATGATGACATAGACATTAGATAGAAAATATATTAAAATATTTCACAAACTCGGTGACATGTTGATGGCGGAAATTTCAAAACCCCAATAGAAAAAATATTATGAAACTTATGAAAACTGCTATGAAATTATTTCACTAACACTTTTCTGAAACTCATCATCAATCATGACACATAATATGAAATTGGATCCAAATAGTTCTGTTCAATTTAGTCATAATTCCCACCAATGAACACCACATTCTCTCCATCTATACTAATTAAAAAACTCTACTCTAACAACGATAAATGGAAAACCTCAGGTAATATAATAATCTATGCCAAATATGACATAATATATTGCATTTTCAATTAAAATAACACTATCAAAGATTTATTCTTCCCTATTATCATATCACATTTATGTCACACATCAAAAAAACTATACTAACCTTAAACTGGCATAGTGATCAAAAGAGAATTGAAAGTAATTCCACTATAGATACAATTTCATTACCAAGGACGGTTTATTTAAGGGGAAATCAGGATCTTGAATACATTAAATTATAATATATGGTTTAATATAAATTATATTTACCTCAAACTACCTATGATCTCATCATTTCTATAAAATCCACCACTTGAAACTATATACAAAATGGAACCTCTGACTCATCATCTCTAATGAAGTCCATCACCTCATCTTTAATAACATGAAAGGAAACCCTATAATCCCACCTGGTATGAATGTTACCCAAATGTGAAAACCCAGTAATTCTTTCAATATGAAAAGGTCTAGTGACTAGCACCAAGAGAACATATAAAATGATATGGGAAGGAATAACCTAAAACAACCTATAAAATTCATGGATCCCTAATCCACAAAAATTATCAATAATACCATTGGAATATATTTAAATGATGAAATAAATTAAATAAACTTATGAGACATCACACTATCATTACATCACCAAATACTCATCTCTATTTGAATTATACTTCTAAGAGTCTTATGAACCTAGAAAAACTAGACAGCAGAATGTATATCCTCATTATATGGAATCCTATAGAAATCTATTAATAAAATAGCCCCTCCCATCATCATGAACCCCAATAATCAATAACACATCAATAATCTCCAAAAAAAATTATACCAAATCCACATCCACTGCGTCCATCTCTTTAATATGCCTTATTTCTCTAGGGAAAAACAATTATGTCTGTACCCTTTTTGGGGGGAGAAAAAAGTGACTTAGAATGATTAGCCAAAACAATAAATTGAATTAAAAAATAAATATCTCAAACTAATGAAAATGAAGGATACATATAGAATATTACGGAAAATCAATATTTTCTATATCACTAGAAGTATCAATGATGCAACTATCTCATAGTCACATTAGTTAAAATAATTGATTCTTTGTATCTCATGGTTATTTATGGATACACATAATATTAAAGGATCGGATATTTTTAATTTTATATTCTAGATACAAGTCACGTCATGATGGGAACTATTAGATTTTGGTTGCTGTAATAATTTATTTTTACATTATAATATCAATTCACATTTATATTATTATTTGGAATATTAATTAATATCTATTAATGTCATGATTTTTATTATATATTATTCTTTTATTGTGATAATTTCCTAACAAGATATGTTTCATTGAAAAATTATATCATTTCACTTCTATAATATCATCTATTAATTGTAATGAAAATTTTAGTAAATTTATTTTCTATTGATAAATGATATCATCTAACTAGATAAATTTGTAATGATTTTTCAGGGGTAATAATATCATAATACATTGATTCTTCCTCTATTGAAGTTTTCCTTTAGTAATATCCATAATGGGAGGTTATGAGAATACACCATATTATTCTAATCATATATCATTAGGTATCATTTTTTATTTTTTATTTGATGATGTGTATTATAATCCTTAGACATGATATCATTATTAATACATAACATAAATTATGTACTTTTATGCACTGACCAAAACCATGATGTCATATGTTTATTGTGATGTATGATATTTTTAGTGCATCATATGTTATATGGGACTAATGAAATTTCCAATATAGAATTTTTACTTTTCTATTAACTTGAAGAAAATATATTATCCCTTTAAAATAAATTAATCTATCTAATTAATTTTATTCCCTTATAATTAATATTAATGTGTCTGTTTCTAAATGTATAATGGAATGAAATATCAAGAATATTGGTTGAATAAAAAGGTATGAAACATGTTTGATGAGATATCATGGCAATGGTTTTATATTATAATGACGAAAATAAATGGTGGCCTTTTTCATTACATCATTTAACATTTTCTCTTCAGGTTCCTTGGAGAGTTTCTAAATTTAAAAATTACATTTTAATGATTATCAGACTGATTTCAAAATGAAATTGGCCGAGTGGTTTTTAAACAATGTGTATCCATAATAAAGAAATAATTTTGAACATCATATGTTAGAATAATTGTTAATCATAATTTTGGATTAATTATTATTTATGGTTTGATGATCACCAACATTCAGTCATTTTTTAATAAAAATAGGAAATATTTGAGTTAAATTATAAAAATTATTTATTTTCATGTTTTATTTAATATAGTATTTATTTATTTTAAAATTTTTTTATAATGGTGTTTATTTATTAAATAAATATCCATTATATAAGGTTCTTAAATATATATATGGATTTTCAAAACATGTTATTGGTCTGGGTGTATTAGAAGTCGCAATGGATTGTGTTGGATTTTTTTACAATATATGAGGTCATTGTGATATATGGGGTATTGTTAATAATGAATTTTTATGAATAGTATTTATATTTTTAAAAATATTCCTTAAAGGTTATTACGTTAGACAAATTATCCTTAAAATAGAAATAGAGTGATCCTAAGGATATTTCGATGGGAATATAGTGGAAATCCATTACATAAGAGAGAAACATGGCCAATTAGAAAATACCACACAATATGGAGTCTGTGTTATAGTTTTCAAAGGATATTTCCATGTTTCCATACCCATAGCATAGGGATTGTTGAGTCGGTTGTTACCAACAAGGGAAACTAAGATGGGACAATGTCATGGTGGAGTTTCAAAGAACCTATTCAAAATATCCAATTCTCATATGGCCATGGAGAAGGTCATGGTCAACAATTATGATTCCAAACAAGATTTATACTCTATTGTAGATCTCGGTTTAGAATGATGAAAGTGTACTTGGGAAAAAAGGAATTATGGGAATGAATTGAAATTTGTTGAAGAACTAACTATATGCAGTGAATACCTAATGTTATAGATGGTAAACATGGGATCATCCATTACATATGGAAACTTGTTGTGGTATTGTATGAACATTATGAGACCTGATGAATTGAATTATGGTCATGGTGGGGTTATGTAGTGGTCATGGACAAATTCTAGAGCTAGAGCACAAAATGGACATAAAATGAGAGTATGTCATGGTTCGTTGAGTTTTGGAGGATATAATGAAAAGTAATTTTACTACACCATAGTGAAGAGACTATTAGTGGGAACCTAATTTTTTTGAGAGGAATCACTCTAATGGTGCATGAATGGATCATCAATATTTCCAAAATCATGTGTCTCTATTTTAGATAAAGAATAGAGAATAACATGGTTGAGTTTAAAAGGGTAATTATATGAACTAAATAGAGATTTATTTCATGCTACAAATGATAGGTAATTTTGACCATGGAGTGGTTTTTTAGATATAGAATTTGGAATTCAGGGAAAAAGAAAATGGGGGTTTATGGGATGTTTAATTCGATAATAATGTTGTTAAATGTGTTCTTCTGAATCAGTGAATGGAATAAAAATGAATAGAATTAAGATTTATTGGTAGCATATGAATAATATCATTGATATATTCATACATAAAATTTATATATGGAAGAAGAAGTTATCCAAAATAGGGGTTGGAAAGAACTATGAGGATTTGGAAACCATTTATAAATTTCAAAATAAAAAGTGGAGATTGATGTGAAAACAAAACTAAGATGATATATTATAGATTAACATTAGATGAAGATGATAGTTATATAATTAGATTGTAGAACATTATTAATGAGTATCCCATTCATATGTAAAATGATCATCTATACATATATCGATATTCATGTAATGAACCTTTTTCTGAGTAAGGGATTGTAAACTGTATAAACTTAGTGACAGTTATTATTTTCATTATATGTGAGAATCAAGAGTAATTTTTGAGGGATTAACCCTTTGAAATAAGTGAGTTATAAATAGACCATTTTTTCAGGGGGGATACAGTGGATTATCAGTTATATTTATAGTGATTTTGTTCATGGGATATTATAGTATCATGCTCAATATATTTATCCCACTGACGATGAACCTTGTAAATTAACATCACTAAATTTGCATTATTCATGGACCAAAAATATAACAATAAACCAAAAGTATATTGAGGAAAGTAGCATAACATGATAACTGTAACAAACGGACCCATGCTGAATATTTAATGTATTCTTGAATGAGCTCCCCACTAGAAAAATTTGTATTCGTAGTACCCATAAGTCAGATAATAGGGGATGACATCACATGAAAAAATATTTTAATTGATTCTCCCAATAATCAGATTAAAAGAGGAGTTATGAATACAAGAATAAAACAAGAATGAAACCTCTATATATATATATATTCATACATAATAATATATGTAAAAAATAATGTATTAAGGAATTAAAAAAGAAGAAATGTATTAACATACCCCCAGTCTCCCTCCTATGTAATAAAAAAATCCCAACAATCCACCTACAAAATCCATTACTTCAATTAACACCAGATATCACTATTTGTATTCTCTAAAAATTAGTATATTTTAAAACGTATGTTATGTGAAAAAGGAATCACAAAATTAAAAAACATATCTTAATAAATGAACAATCTTAAGAGATTCCTATATTTTAACATAGAACCTTTAACATAGATAATATAGGTGTGAGAACAAAATACCAAATTATTTCATTACAAACTACTAAAACTATGGTTAACCGTTACTAATTTTTTTTAAATTATTACTTAATATATGGTGTTAAATAAGTTTTTAAATGATTTATAAATCAAATACAATCTATATTCAAGTTTCACATTTGAAGAAACTAATACTTTTTATAAATTAAAATGAAAGGGTTATTGAACATTTTATATTATAATTGTTAAATGAAACCTTTTCAAAATATTTTTTATCATAGGAAATAGGGCCTTTAAATAGATGAACAAAATCAAAAACACCTTTATCTTCATTCTAAACAAATCATAAAAATTATATTTTTATAAAAAAATGTAAAAAAAACTATTTCATTAGAACAATTAAACAAAAATCCTTACCATTTATGTTTCCAAATCATACTTCCAAAAATATTAAAAATATATAATTTAAATGTCATCCATCACACACAATGTGACACAAAACACAATTCCACTAAGGTTTCATGGAATTAAAAACCTAAATAAACTACCAATCAATGGTTACATGGTTCTAATGAATAATGGGAATACAAACTATTCACATAAACAAATCTAATAAATTGTCTATAACATACCTAGAGTCATGGTCATGATCCCTAGTCTATACTTACAAAATATCAGAACCGATAAAAGGAAACTAGGAATGCACTATAGAAGTTATACCATCCCCAATAGTCGAGCCATGCTCAGTTGAAATAACCATCATTGGAATTGTTTTATCCCAGGGAGAAAAATATATCACTATCATAAAGGCTTACTACCCCATTTGGATTAACCAACTTGAAAGAGCCCAGAAACACACCTTATTTAACCCATCACATCTACTAGGGTCTTCTATCACATAGATCATTTACTATATCCTATTAACGTCCATGAAAATTCATGAAAAGATCAAACAATATGCAATATCAGGCTACAAATATAATGAGTTTTAATATAACTTATTCATTTCCATTACTAACCTCCCATAAAACAACCCAAAACATACATCCTTAAAAAAAGTATCTCAATGTGTGTGTCAAAAAATGGAGTCCCCCAATAGGTTCCAAATAAATAAAAACCAATGTAAATGGACAAGGAACAAAGATGGTACGACATATTTATAAAGACATTCAATACACCAAACAAATGATTAAAAAACAAAACTCGTTAATATGATGTACAATGAAAAATATTAAAGACATTTTATATTACATATTGAATACCACATTAAAACAAATAATTCAAAATGTGGTGAAATTACATTTTAAACCCAACCATTTCCCAAAAATTTACATTAAAAAGGGAACCTGACTTTATAAATGTGGTGCATAGTTCCATAAATCCTTCAATAAACATTTATCTATAGTGAAATCATGTCTAATCACCATAGAAGGACACCATACTCAAAAATAACTTTTAATCATTTCAAAATGAAGAATGGGGTTTCAAAACACTACAAGACCCAAGGGTTATAATCCTAATTCTAATTGGAATGGAAATCAACTAACATAGTTTTAAAAAATGAAACTATTAAACATATCAAGAAAAGATAAACAATGGATCCATTATTAAACATGAAATAAAAAGTTTAAAGTAAATTAGGAATGAAAAACTATAATTAACATCCACATTTATTGTAATCCATGGATATTATATATCTATAATGTATTGGAAAGACATTATAAAAAAACATGCTGACATCGAACAATTATAATTCCAAAAAAATATTACAAATTTCTATAAACAATATTAGTGGGCCACATTGGGATTTTCACTTTCACTTGGTATGAATACTAGGCCCATTCCATGATCAAAATACAGTTAAATTTCAAATCATTCCTCATAATGAATAATACCTGGAAATAATAAAATTATAGGAATATTTTTAAAATAAATTGATCCATTTATAACCAACAATACATGTGATTTCCAAAAAGACACCTAACTCCACTTGATGGTGGGTGAGAATAAATGGTTTGAAAAAACATCACCATCCATAGAAGATTCCCAAACATGTAATAAAGTGAACCCACACACCAATTTTACACCCTTAAAATGGCAGAATCAAAAAATAATGTCATAAGACTTGATGTAAGGTTCGAACAACCTAAGAGGGGTTATAGAAATATGAAAAAAATAAAAATAATGTATTGGATGTAGAGAAACCAATTCTTTGGAGTCTTTCATATAAAATTTTGTTGAAAGAGGGACAAAAAAAATGTGAATATGAGTATGGAGTACATGCACCATGGGTCTCACCCAAGGTGTGGTCCGGTTCAACATGATGATGGAGAGTAGTGTTGTGGGGGATGAGTTTATTTATTACATTATGGTTAAGGTGGTTTATAAAAAAATTAGTATTTCACATGGTTTACTGACTCGGTTTTATAAATAATGTAGTGATTATGCATCCTAAACTGCCCATACAAAAATTAACCTACCATGGTTTTTCCTAAGTCCCGACATAGTGTATCTAGTCTTAAACGAACTAGGCCAATTATCATTATCCTATTGATAGGCCCCCATGAAGGGATTCTAGAATGAAACTCTGAATAAAGTGTTACCCATTAATTAATAATTTGTTTTATAAAACATTAATCCCAGGTCTGTTAACTTTTAATTAGTATAAAATAAAAATAAAATAAAAATAAATAAATAATAATTTTGACAGGTGGGACACACAAATCTCTATTCCATTAAACCTTCTTCCTATAGATATTCTCTTATTAAGGTAAATGTAACACATAATGAAAAAAAACCTATCAATAATTAAAAAGATGTGTAATTTGTCCAAAACCACTCAAGAGAACCAAAGATTAGAAAATCCCCAACCATGATTCCATCATCCAAGGAACCACTATAATGACCTAAAATAATGGTAACAAAAATAAATGGGTTTCAACCAAGAGAATCCAACAAAAAAACTATATAAAAATTGAAAATTAATGTATGAATCCCAAAAATTTTGAATTGATAAAAATTGTAAAGAAAAAAAAAGAAAAACCACATAATGGTTGTGATAACATGGTAATATTTATTCTCCAAAAACCAAAAGGGAAACCATTGGAACCCACAAAAATGAAAATCTAAAAAAATATCATCTTTAAGAGGACACAGTATATGAAACACCCAATGGACCTAAAATCCATGAAACATCCAGGATTTTAGGATCAATTATCCAAAAATAAAGATAAGAAAAACATTCACAACGACTAGATGTCATGGGATTAAGTCACCAAAACCCTTACCCCCCAGAAGACCCCTTAAATATGAATAAATTATATTCATTATGAAATTAATAAAATGGCTTGGACTCTTTTTTGGATAACTATCCATAGAAAACTATATGAAATATGAAATAACTCTTTAAGAAATCCACTTATGATGATCCAACCACAACAAAACTAACACTAGTAAGTATATAATTTTAGCTGGTCCCCTAATGCTTCTATCCACCAAAATCAGTCACCCAAGGACATCCCACATTTAAATAATAATGGGATACTTGTGAAATTTTCTCACCACAAGGCCGTAGTTTTCAAGCTACCACCCAAGGAACATACATCGAGAGTCATGAAAAATTAAACCAATCATAACACAAATAAAATCTATTAGGGAAATAGCCTAATCCATGATCCAAGTAAATCTCACTGAAGAGTAACCAATAAAGAACCCAATAAATTTTACTATAACAATATAAGTCTCTAAACCCATTGATTATGAATCCTCAAATAATACCATCACCCTAAGAGATAATGTTGATTTATCCTCATCAATCCACCCAACTAACTATCCATTGTTTACCTAGAGTAGTCTCCCAATGAACATTTATAGCAAACTGACTACCAAATCACCCAAATGAAAAACAACACTTTCCACTCCATGTTGATCATGGGTAAGACCCATAAATAGGGGAAGGACTACCTATAAAGGATACCAATCAACATTTACCATGTATTTTTGTAAGAGGCATAAATATATAAAAACAAAATATAGACCCAACTCCACCATCATTAAAAAATCACATCTGAAACCGCAAACATCATCAATAGAAATAATCTAACAAAATAAGTAATAAAGTAAAATCACAAAACAAAACTCCTCTATTTAAGACACCACTATAACCCTTGGGAATAAAAACCTTATTATAATAAAATTTTATCTTCTATCTAGAAACATCCAACTAAATTGTAAAATAGGTCCATCACTCAAGATTCTCAATGAACATTATTTATAACACTTCAATAACATTTATCACTTAATTTTAACTATATAAAAATAATTAATTTTCTAAATTAACCCCATGATTTTAAAATTCAATAATAATTGAAAACCATGGGGCTTAGTACAAGAAAAATTCAAAAATTGAATCATTGAATTTGGAATGAAAATTCATAATCATTTATAGAAAACCAATTTCATTTTAATAAAAAGTCCAAAGTCATAAGATCTTAACTAAAATTAATCCATGAAATTAAATTTTTTTTTTAACCAAATGTAGATTCTTATACTCAAACCTAAATAATTTTATAGAAATTACCCGTTTCTCTCATAAACCAAATATACACAATAACTGTGTCCTAATAATAGGAACACTATAATTTTTACCACACGATTAACATATTGCAAGACCCCAATGATTCACAAGTCACCATTATGGATCTCTTAAGGGAAGTATGAACCACAAGATAACACATGATATGGAACCATGCTTGACTAAACCGCATTGATCATTGGACTATGGAAAATCAATAAAATCATTTCCAAGATTTTTCAGGATTGGAAATTTAGTCATTTATTGTTTGATCGTGTCATGTAAACCTACCTCCCACCACTGATCTATTATATATTTCCATTAAAAATATAATCAAAACCCATGGTAACTCAACTATTCTAACAAAGATAAAAAAATATCAATGGTAAATATAAAAAAATATTGAACACATGATTCAAATTCCACTTCTATAATCAAAATGATTATCAATATACCGAAGTACACCTACCTCTAGATGTATAGTTACCAACTAAAAATCAACCTTATCATGAACTAATATGTAATCAAAGGGAATCCCAATGGATTTGGTTTATATAGAGAAAATAACCAAATGCTTGACATTGCTACAAACATTCCATCGCAAGAATTCCATATGAAGGATGTGTGAACTGGAATACCACCGACCTGAAGAGAATTCAAGATCCCTATAATCTAGAAAATAGTACTTGGGAATCACAAAATCAAACTTCATAACTATTTCTCCCAATAATCAGAGTAAAAGATATATCATAAATCTAATAAAAACTAGTATTACCCATCAATATATCATATTTCTATTCCAAATCATATTTTTGAAATTAAAAATTTGGTAAATAATTCTAAACATCTAATCCCGTATAACACCCTAAGTCACGTTACCTTCAATGATAAAATTCACAATGAGATTCTTCCATATTTCTTTTCATCAGACACATGTAGTTATAACAACACTCCATGCAAAGAAAATAGTAAAAATATATACTAAGCCTATTTGAAAAAGGAAACCAAACATAAAATACACTTACATCAATGAATAAATCCACTCAACAGTAATCATTAACCAAACTAGAGAACCTATATTAAAAATAATAAATATTTGAACACAAAATCAATTATTTGACCACCACAGCCTTCCAAAACTAAGGAAAAACAATAACAAAACATTTTATAAAATTAAATTTTGAATAGAATTTATAAAAGAGGATCTCATATTCTATATAAAAAAATCCAAATAAAAATTCCACATGTACATTTTAAAGAAACAATAACTTCATATAAAATAAAATTCAAGGATGGTTAAAAATTTCAAGTTAGCCTCTTTAAACCATTCTATTTTTAAACATTATTTTCAAACTATGTAAATACCACATTTTATCCCAAGCTCGAAGCCCTTTGTTATTTTATAATTTATACCATTTTAATCTATTTTGTGGGTTTACCTTACATATAATGTAAACAAAAAGTCACTTAGCCTCTGTTCATGATCTTTAAGACCCAGAGACACAAAGAGAAGACCATTCCCTTGTAGATTTTAATCATTCACCAAAGTACACATTATAAATTGGTAATTGGATATAGATACCCCATATATAATTGAATATTTCATATTACCAATGAAAAAATCCATAACCTCTCATTATAAAAATATGACAGAATTATTGATGGTTGATCATACTTTGATCTTTTTCTGGGATACACCTTTGTTTTTGTTATACCATATATTTCACTATATAGATATTTCTCAAACATCATTCATCATTCCCACCATTCCCGACACAATACTCTTTTTTTATATCTATTCACTACCATGACATGAAACTATCGTTAATAATTAAGCCTCCCATCCTCAAACTCACCATTCCAGCTGATTTTCCACACATGCCTTCAAGACTTCCTATATTCATCACCACTAATATCTCCACCAACGACACACAATAATCGTAGAATGCTCCACTAACCTTCTCATATATTCAGAACCCCAACCTTCTGATGGATTCTAGATTTTTTAGTCTCTCAAAATAATGGTGTTTTCTGGGATTTTATGTTGGTCTTGATGTTGAATTACTAGGTACCTTTTTACTATGATAGTTTGAAACTACAAAAAAGGTCCTTTAAACAAGTTCAACATCGGAAAAAATCATTTTCCAACATTCCAAACATCTCATGAATATAACATTTACATAAATAATTTCAATTAAACACATTTCATTAAAAATCATAATGAAATATCTAAAAGTGTTATCCATTTCCAGTAATACCTCAAAACCATTTTAAAACCACCCAGTTGAATGTGATCCATCACACACAAGGATATGCATAAAACCCACAATGACACCATGGTATCATGGAAGGTAAAATATTAATAAACAATAAAATATTGGTATCAACATTCAATCAATCCACTTGAATAAAATTGAATAATAAAAATAAATCTTCTAACGTGTCCAAAACAGACCTAGAACAATTGGAATATTCCCTAGGATTTGGTAATATAATGATGAATCACATTAAAAATGACATAGTATTTCACTATTAAACCAATTTCATCATCGTCAATCCCATTAAACATACCAAAAATAACCATCCCTAGAACACCATCATCCAGGGGAATGAAGAAGATCGCTTGAATAAAGGCCTACTAACCTTCAAATCTGGCCACCTTGAATTACCCAAGAAACAAAATCTATTAAACACTATATCTCTTGTATTTTATTCCAAAAATATATTTATATTATCATTAGGAATCCCTAGACTAGTCATGCGAGGTGCTTAGAATTCATGAATCACATGCATCAAATATAAATAATTTGTAAACAACTCATGCTTCCCCACCCATGCCCTCACTAGAAATAGCCCCCAAAAATTATCGACACATTATAATCACTATAAAACACCATGGTTTAACAAAATTTTTTATTATAGAATGCAATCAAAACTGAATCCTTACGTAACAAATACACGAATATTTATATGAGATAGTAATAACCTAGAAGTTAGATATAAATTTTCTCTTCTGTGTTTTAAATTTTAAAAAACTGTATACATGGTTGCAATCAGTAAGATATTTAGAGTCTGGTAGGATCAACGTACATTTTTTAATGAATAGTAACTTTACCCTCTGAATAGAAACTCACCCCCATGAATATAAATTCACCCTTCAAATATAAAACCCTCCTAAGTTATTATAAAGAAGCTTTAGGCACCATATAAAAGACAATGATATTATAAAACATAATAATTATGTTTGACATTTTTGTGAGTAATAAATATTTAATTAAAATTATAAATTTATATATTTATTTAAAATAAAATTAATATTTATCAAATTTATTCTTCAATAAATATTTTTCTGTATATATTTAGAATATTTTTATGAGAGCACATTTAATTTTTGAATGTATTATAAAATCAGTTTTAAATTTAAAATATGTATTTTTCCATTAAATAATTATTTTATTCTAAAATTTAATATATCTTATTTATAAAACGTTTATTTTAAAATGGTTTTCCTTTTTCAAATAAAAATATGGGAAAATTGTTATGGTTATTGTTTTGGTATTTTTCAAAAATACAAGAATTTTTGGTGAATAATGTAATTCAATAAATTACGAAATATTATACGTAAATGAATTTCTACATCAATTTTGAGTCATGGATGATGTACATGACCATTTTGTAGATCAGATGAACTTATAACTGGTCTGAGTTACAATAATAAATACTATTCATATTCTTGAGCCAAAATAATATAATAATGATTAAAATAATCGAAAACCCCTCATCTCCTCCACCATAAAAACAATCCCCACTCCCTCTTATTTTAAATCCTCTAAGCCGTGAAGATTATTAATGTTCTTAAAAAACACTCTTCTGAGGTCTCTGAACATTTTTAGGAGTTGTTGGACTTTCCAAAATAATAAAAACTCTTCCTGTAAGGACGTTCTCAAGGATAACACTTCAAGAGGTAAACCCTCTTCCTTTTCCTTTCATTTCATCTTCAATTTATTTGATTTTATTATCTTATCCTCACATCCTCTATCTAAATGATCTTGACAACCCCATTATCATCTATAAACTATAATTATATCATGTTAATGTAATATCTTACCTCAAACTACTATTTATCCCTTTATTATTTTGTAAACGAAATCATCATCCAAGAGGTGAATATTTACAACCTTCATTAGCGACAAATATTCATTATTAAATTTCTCTATAGAGGATGGTAATGAAACCATTTTTTGGTTGAACATGAATATAATATTTCTATTTTAATCTATTAAATGTTCTAGAATGAGTATATATATAAGAATAATTTATACGTCAAACTAGTCTGTAACAATCGAGATATATAAAAAATAATCTAAATTAGTATCTCTAATGTCGTATTTAAAAAATCTTCCACATAAACTATAACCCTGTCATATATATGACTATTTACACTTCTTTTTTTTGTGATTAAAACATGAAACATTAATGAAAAAAGTTAGCAGAAGTACATGTGCAAAGCCATGAAGGGAAATTATCCAGCTAGAGCTAGTTGGAATCAAAAGGGCCTGAGGTTGCAAGCTGATGGGCTGCATTGTTCGCTTCCCTTTTGTTAAAGGAGAAGGTGCATAAGGAAAAACGTTGGAAAAGCGAGAGAATTCTTCTGATGATGATGCCAAAAGATTGGATCCCACCATCATTGTGGTTAATAGCCTCGATCACAGAAAGGAAGTCGGACTCAATAATGATATCACTCCATCCACATTCCAAGGCAAGATACATGCCAACAAGGATGGACATGGCCTCAGCAATAGTAAGTTCCCCGAAAGCCCGATGTTGTTCTTACTTTGCCGCAAGGATTTTCCCTAGATTATTTTGGGCCAGGAGGCCTAGAGCAACAAGCCAAACCTTTGAGATCGACGCGTCTACGTCAATTCTAGAGAGTTATATCCCTTCTTCATAAACATCTTTACTTATTATCATGTGGACCAATCATGAAATCAAGGAAAAAACACTCAGGAATGATGGAATTCAATATTATAACCTATTAGTAAAGATATTATTGACATTAATAAACATTAATGAATAAAAAATATGTAGATAATGTACTTAATTAATCAATTAAAGTATTTTATTTGATTACCTAGGGCATAATGGTCATTTACAAATTACATTTAGAAAAATGATATTGTTTGTTTTACCCCAACCTCCATTTTCCTTTGGGATACTCTAATTATCCACACACATTAATTAAATTATTATTTATTTTTAATTAATCCTCATAAAATATTTTTTATTGTTTTATATTTTTTTACCAACCATAATCCTTCATTATTTTTATGGGGTATAACAAGCTTTAAAACGATCTTTCAGAATATTTTTCCAGAAATACAAGCCCAGTTTGAGGGATCTTCTCAAGATGTTACGTAATTTCAAGTGCACTCTATAATATATTTTTATCCAAAATTATTTTTATAAAATAACTATATTTATTTTGAGAAAAATATATTATTTTTCTACAGGTCTTATACAAATAGTTTTACGTAAAATACTTCTATTCAAAGTAAAAGCGTACTTATACCTAGAATTACTTGATGGTTTAATAAGAGCAATTTTATCTATTTCAACAATCATATTAAACATTATGTATAATTAGGAATGATATTTTATGATATAATATACCATAATTTATTGATTGTTTTTTGATTAGTGATATCTTGAAACCATTCACAATATTACACTAAATATTTAGTGTTTATATTTGGTGAATGTTTTTTACTTTTCATATGTTTGTTTTAATATGAATGTATATATTTTTTATATTTATCCCCATTTATATGAGTAATGAATTGGACATTGTTACTGATGGGTTGGAGCCTCTATAGACCCTCGATTCATTGGTATTTCTCATGAGACAAAATAGACATGCACTTGGCCAAGACCTATCGTATTTTCAGATATGGTTTTGGCTGAGGCCTTATACATTTTTGGAATTCTTAGTTGAGGTCGTGAAGGTATATTTCAGAATTTCTAGAATAATTAATTTCCTACATTATGAAATGAGTAATTTAGAGTTCCTAAGATTATTTGACTATTAAAATACCCATGATTATTCTTTATTAGAACATTAATTTTGTATCCCTTATTCATGCCTTATTATATTCAAGTTCATGTGTTTTTAGTTATTCACCATGAAAAATGTTTATTTCTACGATATCTTCCATAAAATTTTTAACCCTTATTGATCATATTATCTTTCCCATTCTTTATGTTTTATTTTCACAGTATTTATATAAGCAAATTATAAGTGTCCTGTAGGGGTAACCCATGAGTTATATACATTTTAAAAGAATTTATATATTGTATTTAATTTGAAATTTTAATATTGCACATATTTATGTATCATGTTTTCCAAAACTACTAAACTAAATCATTCATTCATGATACAATATTATTGTAATTATTCCAATGTAATGGAATAAGGATCAATCTCTTCGAAACTAGGGTTCGATCATTACAGTTGGTATCAATAGAATATTAGTCTAAAACAAGGAAACTAGATTTAAAAAATGTTGATTATTTACCAAACAACAATAGGTACTTTGAGGATAAGTATACTAGAAAATCATATAATTTTTTTATGGTATATATTATGTGGATCATCATAGTAAATACATAATTGTTTGGATATTACAAGTGGACATGGTTCTTGCATAGAAGTTCCTAATAGTAACAAATCCAACGTGGTTTTTTGGGTTTGATTGGGGGAATCCAATTACATGACAACGGGCCTTACAGTGCACCTAGTTTGACACTCCTAGGGTGATATTCATAGGATAATTATCATTTTCTTTATGAGCCATTATGAAGGTTTTAAAATTATATTTTTCTTTAATGAAATTACATTAATTATTTTGAGGATAGTTATGCATATGATTTTAATTTTTTTAACTATTTTGAATGTTGAGACTATACATTATAATTCCTAAAAAAATCATGTGTGTGTAATTATTTATAAACAGAACCTATTTTAAGGAATGTAAAGTTTATCAATGCACGTATCCCTTGTAGTTATTTCCATCCTATGAAAGATAATGATTTTGGTACTGGATGTATGATAGGGGCAGAAAAACATATAACTATCCTAAGAAAGGGGACTTAGGTTGTGTACAATAACCATACCTGTATAGAGAATCCTAGTCCAAAATGTGGATGAGAAATTTTAGACCCCTTTATGAAACAACAATCTTAATCATTTAATGGGAATACAAACCAATTCTTATTGGAGTTGTGGATATGTTCTTTTGAGAAGCTATTCATCGCTTTGGAATGTAAAAAATAGATATGGGTTTCATGGTAGTGTATCATCTATCAGGATATACAAATTTTTGTTTGTTGTTAAATCGAATCATAGTCCTGATGGAATAAATAAATGAAATTAAATGGATATATTTCAAGGAAATTTTCCTCGAAAATTTTTTCTCGTGATCCAAGAGCGGATATGGAGAGGCAATTCATATGACTAAGACAAAAATAGGCAGAAAATGTGGTAATGTATGAATCAAAATTTATAAAGTTAGAAAGGCTTATTGCAGACTATATCCATAATAAAGGAGAAAGATTGATCACCCAAGAGCCTCAGCCTAGCTGGTGAGGACTCTACAAGTGTATCCGAGAGTATCGAGTTCAAACCCAAGTGGTGACATGATTTCCAGGTATTGAAGCAGTAATGTATTAGTTAGTATAACATGTACAATTATGAACCGTAGTAGTCTGGAACTATTAATTCATTTTTTATTTCAGGCCACAGGATTGGTCCTCATTTCCATCATGGAATTTTTTCCGACAAAGTCCTTCAGGACAGTAAGGCATTTGGGCCCCTTCAAGATCTTCAGGCAACCTCAGGTTCTCTGGGCTCCCTGAAATTGTGATTAATAGACCTAGTAGACTCCAAAAAGTGTAGAATCTAGATGAGTATTCAATATAGGTGCATTCAAAATTTTATAATCTTATGGAATTTGAAGAAATTTAGGGTTTGAAATTTCTATTGGGACCAGCCTGTGCATGCATGAGAATCCTATTCAAATAGCCATACGAAGGTGGAGAGTTGACATCATGGAATAGAAGCTGGGGATGAGTAGTTACATGTAGTTATAGTTAGGATATTTCATATAACACCTATGAGACATGTAATATATATGACTATAGGCCTTTTAAGGGTTCCCCCTCACCCCTTGAAATGGGTATTATCAAAAATCAATAAAAAAGTCCTTAATTCCATTAAAATGAGCAAGGTTGGTCATTTATTTTATGGTTTAACACCATTCCTCCAAATTACACTAGTCTCCCAAAGTTTCTCATCATTTGAAGACATTGTCACAAGTGTTACCAATTAAAAGAATTAATTACCTAATACTTATTACATTAAGTGCAATCAATGTAAGAATAGGGTGGAGGAGGATAGAATGGAAAAAGGGGAGAATAAAAAGGTGAATTTTTTAACATATGATAATTGTGTAAGGAAACCCCCTCCTGCCTGCATAAAAGGAAAATTAAATTTCTATAAGTGTGGAAACAAAATCCATCATGATTTTTATTTTAAGGGAAATAATGAATCTATAATTTTTCAATACTATAATTATAGTGAGATGAGACAATAATTTTATGATTGTCTAAATCATCAAGTAAATGAGCCTCATAAAAGGCCAAGGGAGAATGGCCAAGCTTATTTGATCATAATTGCTGAGATTGAAATTTATAATGATGTTATTGATGGTACTTCAATCTTAATCTTGAAATTTTTAATGATTTATTGGATTCTAGATCATCACATTATTTTATATCTTACCATTTTGTAGAAAAATTTTAATTTCCAATTTGAGTTAATAAAGGATTTCTCTATCAATAATCCTAAGGGATGTATTATTGTAGTAATAATTTGTCGATCTATCCTCTTGATGAGACATAAATATGCCTTAGTTTCTAACCATATCATCATACCCAAGTTCAAATTTGATATAATACTTTGTATAGATTGTATATCAAACTATGATTAAAAAATATATTGAAAGAAGAAGGAAGCTATAATTTTTTAGAATTATGTACAATCCCTTGTCTTTAGAGAATAAATGCCATCATCTGATTCTTGTCTTGATCCACCCCTATAATTAATGAAATTCTGGGTGAGGATGATAATTCAATATCTAGGGGTGATGATATAAATATTCAATATGTGAATTTATATATTTTACTAGAATATATTAATGTTTTCTCGGTGGATTTTCCTAGAAATCCTCCAGATAGAGAATTTAAGTTCTCTATTTATTTAATTTCATGTTCAAGGCCTATATAAAAGTCTCCTTATATAACTGTCATTGTGGAATTGGTAGAACTTAAGAGACAAATAGAAGAATTGAGTTATAACGGATTTATTCTCCCTAGTGTTTCTCCATAGGGTGCCCCTGTTCTATTCATTATTAAGATAGAGAGATCTATAAGGTTCAACATTGACTCCATCGAGATAAAAGTAATTACAATAATGAATAATTATGACCTACCTCACATTGATTTTTTATTTGATTGTCTTCATGGATCCTAATATTTTTAAAATACTTTCCTTCAATTTGGATATCATTAGTTTCATTTGAGGAAGTAATATATTCCAAATAGATCATTTTGAACCATTTATGGGCATTATGATTTTATAGTAACGATTCTTGGACAGTCTAAGGAAACCTCTTTTTCATGTATGTAATGAATAATCATTTCAAGGAATATCATAATGATTTTTTTGTTATCATTATTAATGATATGATTTTATACTCCAAAAGGTAAAAAGAACATGAGAATCACATTCTCATTATTCTAAAGAATCTTAGAATAAATGAGTTATATGGTAATATTAGAAAAATTGAATTTTGGCATAAAAAGTTTCTTTTCATGGATATATTTTCTCTATGGATGGAATCATTATTGATCCTACAAAGACAACGGTAGTTAGGAAATGTCATACACCAACAAAAAATACTAAGTTACATAGTTTTATTATTTTAGGATGATATTATTGGTGTACCATTTAAAACACTGCTCGATTATCCAAACCATTAACCAAGATTACTCATAAGGGGGTAAAGTTCGTGTGGAAAAAAGAATCTGAGGAATATTTTGAAGAATTCAATATGAGATTAGTGAATGTTTTGATTGTGACTCAACTATCAGGGAATGGTGGAGTTGTGATATATAGTAATTCATCAAATAAAGGACTTGGTTGTTCCCTAATATAGAATAATATAATTATTTCTTATGCATCACGGTAGATAAAAATTCATGAATAGAACAATCCAACTCATGATCTTGATTTAGAAGCTGTAATCATTTCTATATATAGTTAGAGACATTATATCTATGGTAAAATATTTTACATATATACTGATCACAAGATCTTGAAAAACATATTCTAAAAAAAGAACTCAACATGGAGAAAAGGTGGTAGATCGATCTTCTCAAGGGTTACGATTGTTCTATACACTACCACCCCGGAAAGGGAAATAAGGTAAATGATGCCTTGGGTATAAGGGATCATAGAGTTATAAAAATGATAATTGATAAGGATCATATGTACATTGATATATAAAGGATAGAAATGGGAAACCTCAAATAAGGTGAAACATATTTACTTTTATAATTGGGTTCCCAGCCATTATTAGTATGAATAATTAAATTTTAGTATCCTAATGAAGAGAATCTTCAAAAAAAAATAATGGTGTGAATGATGGGATGTTGGAATAATTTATATATGAAGATGTAACTCTAATGTTTGGGAATAAAATTTGTGTTCCCTAAATACCCAAACTAAAACACGAGTTATTGGATAGTTCCTATAGTTTTAATATCATTATACATCCTTATATCACTTAGATGTATAGTTTTTTGATGGAAACATTCTGGTGGGATAACATGAATAGGGAAGCTTCTAGTTTTTATCAAGATGTTTAGTCATTCAATAGGTGAAGGAAAAAAGATATCATCATATAGGAGTCGTGTAACCTATACCTATTACAAAATGGAAATGAGATGATATCACCAAAGATTTTGTCACAAGATTAACCTAAAATCCATGAAATAGTTATTCAATTGGGGTAATTATTGATTGACTTATGAAATCAATACATTTACTTGCTATAAGGGAAGATTTTTCAATGGCGCACCTTGAGTGAAACTATATAAATGATGTTGTAAGACATCCTATAGCACCTATTTCAATAGTGTCAAATCGTGATCCTAGGTTTACATCAAAATTCAAGAAAATTCATTTGAAATCTTTGGGCACATAGCTCTGTTTGAGTCATGCTTATCACCCCAAACCGATGGGTAGTTATAAATGATTATCTAAACATTATAAGATATTCTTAGATCATGCTCACTCAACATTCAAGGAATGTGTGTTATGTATTAACCTTTTTTTGAGTTTTATTAAAATAATATTTTCTATTCTAGTATTCAAATAAATCTATATGAAGTATTGCTTTGAAATAGATGTTGCACACCATCATCTTGTTATGAACTTACTAAAAGGAATCTTGGGGGCCCATTGGTTGTGGGGGGAAGAAAAAATTGTAATGACTATTCAAAACCATATCAATGAAACTCTAAGTAAGAAAAAGAGCTATGCAGATAATCGAAGGATGGATTTGGAAATTCAAGAGGGTGGTTAAGTTTTCTTGAATATATCTCCATGGAGGGGAGTAATGATATTTGAAAAGAAAGGGAAACGGATCCCCAGTTACATAGGGCCTTTTTAAATTTTAGAGTGAATTTGAGAGGTTTCTTATCATTTAAAAATATCTCCTAGACTTTATAAGGTACACAATGTGTTCTATGTCTAATTATTAAGAAATTACATGTCATACCCAATGCATGTCCCCACTTCTAAAGGTATAGAGTTGGAACCTGACTTATCTTACTGTGAAGAGCCTACATAGATTATAGAAACTAAAGAACATGTTTTGAGGAATTGGAAAACATTGATTCTAATAGTAATTTGGAAAATTCATAACATTTATGGGGAAACTTGGGATACTGATGAACTTATGATAAATACCTACCCAAATATTTTTCTTAGGTAACATTCTGGTAATTTTGATGATGCATTTTTTGAGGGGGAAGAATGTAATACCCTAACATTTTACAATACAATATATTATAGAATGTATCAAACAAAGATCATAAGTGAAACAAAAATGTTGACATTTATAAGAGACAGTTATAACCTATCCATACGATATAATTTTTATGCTTCTATGATTTGAATTTTGAAAAACTAACATACCCGCTTGAGATCAGTATTATTTTTAGAGTCTAATAGGATCAACATTCATATTTGTAGAATATTAAGAAAACCTTATGAATTTTAACTTACCCTTGTGAATATAAATTTACCCTTTCAGATAGAAACCTCACCCATGTTAGTATAAATAACATTTAAGCACCATATAAATGAGAGTGAATATTTTAAAAATTAATAATTATGTGTTGATATTTTTGTGAGTAATAAATATTTATTTATTATTTTAAATTCATAAATGTATTTAAAATATAATTAATTTTCATGAAATTCTTTCATAAAAAAATATTTTTTTACTATGAATTTAGGATCGTTTTATGATACCTCAGTTAATTTATGGAAAGTATTATAAAATAAATTTTATTTTGAAAATATGTATTTTTCAGGTAATTAATGATTTTAATGGAAAACTAAATTTCTCTTATATGGAAAATTATTTTTGTAAAATAAGGATATATTTTTAATTCTGCAGATCAAAAAATGGTTAGGGTTAATTTTTTGTATTTTTCTGAAATATATAAAATTTGGGTGAATAGTGAAGTTTGATAGTTTAATAAATATGCAAAATAAATGAATTTCTACCTCATTCTTCTGTCAAATATGATTTAAATTACCATTGATTTGGACTCATATACCCTTATTACCATTTGTAGTCACAAAAATCAAGCATATTCATTGTTTTAATCTGGAATAATTAAATAATGATTTAAATAATAGAAAACCCTTCATCTACACCACTATAAAACCCACCCCTACTCCATAGTCTCTTCACACATATAAGACTTTATTCTTCTAATTTTTCTACAAAACATCTCTTCCCTAGTATCTCCCCATGTTAGAGTTTTCTTGGTCTTTCCAAAATACTATAAATACTCCCATAAAGAGTTTCTCAATGTGGACATTTCAATAGTTAAACCCCCTTTTTACATTCATTTCGTTTTCAATTTTGATTCTTTTATTATCTTCTCGTCACATACTTGGTACAAATTATCATGAATTTCCTGAATTATCTTTACTCTAAAATGATATATTTTTAATGTAATATTAGTTCTCAAACTTATATATATCCATATTTTATTTATAAACAAAATCATCATCTAGAAGGTGTAGATTTAAAACCTTAATGTAAGATGAACATTAATTATTTAATTTCTCTTTTATGTCTGGTCCTGAAAATAATTTTATTGCTTAACCCTACTATAATATAATTATTATAAAATATTCAATGTTATGTAACTAGTATATATACAAAAATAATAATTAATACGACAATCTATTTTGTAACAATCAAGATATCACCAAAATCATCTAAATAGTTATCACAAATTTCATATCTAAAAAGGTATCTTCATACCATTTAAAGAGTGATATATATATATATATCAATTTTAAAATTTGGATGTTCATTAATAATATATACGTTCAATTTTTCCAAATGAACTATTCTTTTCAATGTTAAAGTGTATTTATCTCATGAATTACTCGATGATTTTATAAGAGTAATTTTATCTATTTCAAAACTATTGATGAATATTATGTATAATTGGGACTAATAATTAATTATAAAATCTACCATATTTTATTTAAATGTTTACAATTAGTGATATATTGTACAAATTCACTATATTACATTGAATGGTTAGTTTTTATGTTTGTGGAATGTTATTTACATTTCATATGTAAGTTTTAATATGAATGTATTTAATGTTTAAGATTATTACCATTCATAAAAATATTGAATTGGACATAGTATGCTATGGTTGGGACCCTCTATATCCCATCGATAGATCATTTGGTCTCATGATTCAAAACAAATATGGACTTGTCCAAGCCCTTGCCCATTTTCAGAAATGGTTTTAGCGAAGGGCTTATTCATGTTAAGATGTTTTGGTCGAGGCCTTGATGGTATATTTCAGAATGTCTGATATTATGCATTTCCAGAATTATGAAACAAATAATTGATAGATCATGAGGATATTTTACTAGTATAATACCCTTAATTATGTTTGATTATGAATTATTTATTTAACTCTTATTCCTTCCATTTAAGGTTCAAGTTCATTTGTGTTTAGTTATTCACCATGCCTAATATTTTTTATTATGATATCATAGATTCTATTTCATAGCCTTACTAATCACATTATCTAACCAATTTATAATATTTTATTTTCCCTATATGTGAATATGTAAATTATGAATGTCCTGCAGGGGTAACCATGGAGTTATGGAAGATTTCAAATTAATTTTCATACTGTATTTTATTTCTAGTTGTAATTTTGAACATCAGTGTGTATATGGTTTTCCACAAAAACTAAAATAATTTATTCCAAAGAGATATGATTTTCTTGTAATTATTATAATGTTATGAAATAAGTCACTGGATCTTGGAAACATGGATTGGGTCTTTAAAATCACAAAATTCTTGTCTACATAAATCACCCCCCTCTGGCGTCACTCTTCGTAACTATAAATGTAAATGAACCAATCATAAAGAGGATCATTAATTTTTTAAAACATTTAATGTTCCAAACTAGAATTTAAAACACACCATATAGTTTATTGGTCCATAAAAAAAATTCTTAAATTAATTCAATATTTCATTTCCAAACCCACATTAAACCCTATAATTTAAAATGTGGTGAAAGTCAACATAAAAACCAAATATTTTGAAAAATTACATTAAAATAGATAATATGTTTAATGATGAGTTACTCAGTACCACACAATATTCTATAAAAATTATTTCATGAGACAAATGGTTCTAAGACCATAAACCATCTCCATACCCAAAACCCTCTAATAATTTCTAAAATACTCTACGTATTTAAAACCATTATGGGAATCAATGGGATCAAATGATGTTTAAATGGAATTAATTTAAACTAAAATTATTTTAAAAAATGATAATTTTAATCCTAAAACACCCATTTATATAATGGTAACAACATTAAACATGCTTTCAAACATTTATACAGACACAAAATGTTAAAACGGTCCTCAATAATAACAATGAATGTGACACAAGACCATTAAATGTCATAACATATTTCACATACACTATAAATCCAACTATACTATTCTTAAAAAAATTGAACAAATACATGAAAAAAAACACTTTAAATAAAATTAAAGGTCTTCATATAAAATTAAATAAAAACTATTCATGAATCTGAGGCACATTTTATTCTCAAAAGATCAAAAAACCTCATCTAATGACTACAATTACAAATTATATTCCTATAATATTATAAAAAAATAATTTAAAACACACAAACAAATTTATATCATGTTATATAATGGATTTAAATAAGGATACAAATCTTAAATTCTTTAAATATGATCCAAAATAGTCCAAAATGAATGGTATTTAGTGGAGGATTTCCAATCACATAGGATGGAAATCCATGTGACCCATTACACACCCTTACATTAATAAAATCTCAAACATATGGTCAAAATATTTCAATTAGGTTCATATAAACATATAGGGATGAGGAGAGATAGAAAATAAGTGAAATTGGGTAATGTATTGGGGAAAATCCATACATAGATAGATCACAAAACAATGGATACCAAAGTTCCTGAATGGAGTTGGGAGGAGGGATGTAATACATGTTCAGAATCCTCACTAGGTGTATTGTAGTTCATTTGGAGGAGTAGAGAGGAGTGGTGTGGGGGAAGGTTTTTAATTTTATTTCACTATATGTAAAATGTAAATTTTCTAAAAAACAATTATAGGTATCATACATTGTTTACACAGATGATTTACTAAATAGTATAGTGACCATGTATCTCACACTACCAATGCCAGGAATTCTTCAAATAGTTATTCCTAGGAACCCACATGGTTCGTCAAGATATACACCAAATATTTTAATTATCATTGTCTCTATAAAATACCCCATATAAAGTTTCCCCATGCTTAATCCAAAACATGTAAAACCCATGAGCATTGAAAAAATATATAAAATTTTGGAACCTTTATCCTGAGACCTCTAAAAAAATTAATTAGTCATAATTAAAATAAAATAAAATAATATATGATAGTATAATGATTGGAGGGTGTCACGTGACCATAAATATTGAGAGGCTAAAATCTTTTATGTAAAAGGGACATTAAAGGAACCATTCTTTTAATGGGTTAATAACTTTTCATACCAATATTATCTACCACCTCTTAAGGTAATATTATAATAATACCCATGTTAGGGATCAATAGTGGGAAAATGATTTATTAAATATCAATTAAATAAATATAATTTTTTTTAATTATGAAATTACATTTATTTTTTTTGTGGGTGTTTTCAAGTTATATAAATAATTTTATTATTTATATAAGTATTATAATATGCATTTTCTAAGGAATAATATACTGTAAAATGATTTTAATGACATTTTTAACCAAAACCGACCATACTAAATATCAATTTTCAGTGATTGTTATTCTTCACATTCATTTTACACAACAAAGTATAGGGAGTGTTATCTCAATAACTAATATAGAAATATATCAGGAATGGGATAAATAACAGAGACTGTGGATCCTCCACCTAATAATAATCAAGAGAACCATGATAATCCTTAATTCATGTATGATATTATTTTTCTTTTAGTAGTGAATGATTCAACAAATCATAATTTACAACACCATCACTTGTTGATTTTATAGTGACATTGTGGGGTTTTAAATCAGATTTGGATCACTACTTAAGAAATTCAACTTTTAGATACGTTATCACAAATATGGCAGGACATGAGTAGTTAATAAAAAATATATCAACAAATCTATTATAAGTTATATGTGAAAGATCATATATCATTGATTTTGGGGTTTCATTCTTCTAGTTTTGGGGAGAAATCTAACGAAGTTGATCAAAACCAAATGTTGTTAAAAATACTAACCACATTTGGTGTGACTCATAACATTTATGTTGTATTAGAGGAGTAATTTATTAATTTAGAATTATTTAATAATCATTGTAACATTTTTATAATTCATATTTATTTTCATTTATATTTTATATAATTTGTAATCCTAAAGTTAATATTACTTTTTTTTCATCATATTCCCACAAAAAGGTTATAAATTGATGAGGAATGATCATAGATACCATCTCGAGGTGATAAATATTCTCAAAAAAATACATGGTTAACTCGCATTTAAAAATAAACATTCATGTTTCTTAAAGAATTTGGGCATACATTTGGGATCTATGAAATAAATAGATCACTGACAAGTAATCTGAAACATCATTTAATTATGTACCAAAAATTTATAGGCCATATGGAATCTAATTTTAAGAGTCAAACAATATGTATATGGTGTACATTGTATCTATCTATTATTGGTTTTAAAAGAGTTTTTTATAGAAACCATGTGTTCAATGTACAGATCATATACTTATTACATTCTCTGTAGATACTAAAAGACATTCAACATTAACCACATGTGGATATATGGAATTTATAATGGTTTTCATTCCATACAGAACATTAATTATTTCAAGAAATATAATCAATTTTCTCTGACATTTAATCTAGTTGTTTGAATGGGTGGAAAACATTGGTTGTAGAGCGGGGTACATATATTGTGATCTATACCCCTTCAGGTTGATTATATGTCATCTAGGTTATGACAGTGTAAATTTATTAACACTTTAAAATAATTAATTGTGACATTAATCCAATATACAATGTTTGTATAAATGTACATGTTGTGTGATGGGTTAAAAAAATATTAAATTCATACTAAATTACTATGTTAAAAGAAAAATACATTCCAAATACAGTTCTCAAAAAGGCAAGGTACTTAACATGAGCATTAAAGAGGGATATGAAATGTGTATTAAAGTTATGTAATAAAATGACCCTCATCTAATTTACATGTTTATTTCATCATTTTTATAGCATACATAATACATTACATGAACATATGACCAAAGACCGTGTTAGTTTAGTGACATTGGAAACATTGAAACCTAAATGCTAGAACATGAGTGTGATTTACTATCTCCCACTAGGTTCTCCAAGACAATAACACCAATTATAAATATCATACATGAAATATGTATTCCTTAAATTGGAATAGAACAAATAAAAGGGGTTCCCTCATATGCTCAATAAGGGTAAAAAGGGAGATATATAAATAAACATGATAAAAATGGTTTGTGAATGTAATCATAACATTATAGGATTATACTCTATATATAAAATATCTTAAACATGAATCATTGAAGGAATATTAGTAGTTAATAATACATGAACTATAAGGGAAACTACTTCATAACTCATGAAATTCTAATGTAATAATTTTGGTATACACTTAAGAATTTTATATTATTACCTATAAGTCTATACTAATTACTATAACTTATCAGGGTACATAATGTTAGGTTTCAGGGTCCACAGGAGAAGCTAGTGGGTCAGGGATTTTAAATTTTTTTTCAGTGGATCGATGGTACTTATTAACACCAATGATCCGAGCCCCTGAGAGGTCCGAGGATCTCGCAAAAATTGTAAAGAGAAAAAAATTAAATTGCAAACATACCCATTTCAAATCTGAAGCCGCAATCTACGAAAACTAGTAGATTGAGATCTTCTCTTGAATTTTCCAAAGCATGATCCCTCTAGATCATCCATACGCACTCCAAAAATCTACTGGAACATCGATTGCCAAACTATGGGTGATAGCATGTTAATATGAAAATCCTTTCAATGTCCCGACGATCACTGCATCGAGAAGCCATTGATGCATGAGAGATATCTTTATTGGAGCTTCTTGTATCGAGTGCTTCTCTCTTTAGAGAGCCGGAGGAGAGAGAAGCTCTCAACATTCATTCCATAAATTGAAGGAATAGTGATTTGCACACCAAAGAGAGAGAGCCTCCTCTCTTATTTATAAAGACATTGATAATTACCCAGTAGGGATCCATGACCCCCATTTATTTCAACGTTCACTAAATAAATAAATTTGATGAACTTAAATATGCCAATATTATTTTTTATTTTTATCACATACTTGTAATATATATGAAATATATTACATGATAAAATCTGAGCAATTTAACTCTACTCATTGTCCTGCTGAATATTAAACAAACCTTGAATATTAAAATAAGATTCATTGGAATAATATTTTCTCATATTTACTGAACTCGTAAATACATTAAAAAAATTCAATCGCAAATATTTGTAACTTTAATATTAATGAATTTATATAATTTTTTGGTGATCGATAACTTGGACAATGCTCGGACCCCATGACAGCGCCCACTATGTCCATATACCTATTCAACTAAATTGGGTGTATTATTGAATCCACTATTATGTGTGACCCTCTTGTACCTCATCTTGATAGTAGTGAATAAAATCCACAGACCAAGAGTGGTGTCTAGTAACTCGTCATGGCCCCTAAAGTGATAAGGATAGTCATAGCAACGACTACCATCCTATGAACACTGACTGTGTACTATAATATCTTTTTCATTATATATATCATAAAGCAAGATGCACTCTTGTATCACCATCCTTATCTTGAATTATTATTTGTTGATCCATCAAGATGGATTTGTGTTTCTACTACTTTGGATAAAGACTTATGCAGGTGGCACCATCCTGATCAACCAGGCCAGGGATATACAACTTCCTGAACATTGAATCGACAAATCCTTTCTTGACAATTCAGCCAATGTTATACCATCAACGTCCCACCCAACACAAACTACCTCACCACAACATCACTTCCATGTTTTTCATCTTGAATCAAAGTATGTAATAAAATGATATACATTGGTATTTGTCTCATGTCGGGATACCAATACACATGTCTATAGATAAGAACAACCATTGAAACCAAAATCATGTGGTGTTCCTATTAACAAGTCTATCCTCATGATCTCACTACTAGAGATCACCAAGTGAGAACATCATGAGAATAAGTCTCAATGCATATGAGCCCTCAGCACCTGATAGTCATACATCTACTATGTCCAGTTAGTAAGATGTACCTAGATTATAGAACATATATTTAAGATCAATGTCATTGTTTCTCAAGGTTCTCATTATATCCAGGGATCTAATATAACCTCTTGAGAAGAAAATTAAATTTTGGATATTACAATTATTATAGTGGACACAGAACATTCTGCACTATAATGGTAAGATAATATCATGCATAGCTAACTATACACATGATATGGTATAAAAATGTACTACATAGTTGGGTCTATGGAACCCACAATTTCAACACCCCCACTTGCACTGGAGCCAACCTGCTAACTAAACATGTTAGCTACTCACATGATAAATATCATGCTTCTACTGGGTAATGGATTTAATTGTTGATCCTACGATGTTTTCACAGCGTGGTATATCTTCTATATGTGACCTCATCTGCTTGAGTAGAACATCTCAAGATAGGGTATCCCCAAGTATATTACTTTTGTTCAGGTCATAACTTGAAAACATGGCTTGTAAGAATATCATAATTCTCATTATGATAATAATTTTTTCACTATGTGTGAATCCAAGAACTAGAAAAAATCGTTGTGATTTAAAACTACTTCTTAGTTGCCTTAGAAGCTGCAACGTACTCTGTATTTGTGGGTATAGTTACCACAAGCTTTTATAATCTTGACTCATTTATATTCTCTCCCTAACTACAATACTAGATCAAATTAATCTATGGATTACTAGTATGTGTCCCAAAAAATTGGTATACCTTCCTCTACATATTCCAGGTATAGATTAATTGTACTTTCCAAAGTACAAGATGATAGTTCTGATTGCATCACTTGTAGTGCTCTTGGAAATAATTGATAATTGCCTATAATAAATTATATCCCAGCTGTATCAATTATTGTACATATTATGGAATATGTGATTGATACATCACTAAAACATATGGTATCAACTCACAACATTAACCTCTACCCATCATCTAAACATGTAAACTGGGAGAGATTAAGCCATGTTACATCGGCAACAATTCAGAACATTAATTGTTAATACTTGTATTTTTGAATACAGAGACACTATATGTATGAGATTGACTATGACCAAGCAACCTATGGATCAACCTCAGTAGATATGGTTCCCTAGATCCTAGGTTTCTAATTTAAGTCAATCATTAGAGAATTTATTTTATTCTAATCTTATGTAACTGTAAGATCAAGATAAGTTTTCCATATGTTACAGAACATATTTCACTTGGAAAACATTGGCGCTCCCACTATCCTTTGGTAGATGCAATGAAAAGATTAATTTACAATGAATTCTGTAAGATCTTGTTGCTTACATCATTCCAGAATTGGATTTCAGTAACATTCAACACATATTGGAATCATTTGATGTCATCATCTCTTTCTGGAATCCATTATTGAATTTTAGCTGATCTTGTCAATCATAGCTCGTTTCCATATACTGCATACTTGTAGGATTTATTCTTCTTAATGAATAATTTATCACTGGCCATGGTGAATATAAATCCATCACCATGGTTTCATTCTTCCTGCGTAGTATGTGTCTCTCGAACATGACTATTCTAAATATACTTGTGGAACTTATCCCTTATGACAACCATTTGTGCATGTCATGCATTAACTATGTCCAAGTCAATTTAGCCCCCACTATCTCTAATAGAGATGTGCACCCTTGTATAGAAATGTAGTCTAATACTTGACTACAACTTTTATTTTGTAGGGATTTAGGTAATATCTTAAGAAACTGTTAGGATAATTACCTCAAATGCACAACGTGTTTAACATGATGCATGTTTCTTTAAATCCTAACAAACACTTTGCATCTAAACATGTCCTATGACATAATGGATTTTCCATCGTACTATGACTCATATGATATCCATTTGTCAATTTATTTGGCATATTGGTTATGGTTTTAAGCCCTTATTTGAAAAGAACATCATGAAATATAATGGATGTTTCTCTAGATTATGACATTGACACAACATATATCATAACGTTTTTGTAATAAATGTGTATTTCGGAATTTCTCCATGAAACATTTTGTTGATGAATGTTAATATGTAAGACTCATTATCGATCCTCCTTATGAACAACAATTCGGTGATGTAGATAAGGTGACATGCATTTAGGAATTACTACACACTACAATATCATGATCAGCGATTGTTGGTCAAGATATTATTCAGCATGCCAATCCGAGGAAACTCATATCTTTTTACCAAACATATAATTCACTGGTAAATTTTGTAATGACATAAAGGAAACTTATGAAGTATCTTTACCTATTGCATTCTTTGGATTAGTTCACACTGTCTTGTTGAACTATATTAAGAAATCATTGTAGAATACCTTTATTTCTAAAGGTTTATTTTTCTAAACTAATGACGGAAAAAATACCAATGGTGATTTTTTTCCAATCCTAAAAACCGTACATGGTATATATTTGACGTCCACTTCTAGTTTTACTTAAAAAAGAATCATATTTACACTACTGAGCATGACTTACATTTTATATTAATCATGTATTTCCATTGATTCAAGTAGTAATTAACTATTTGTTGAGTATGTTACCACAAACAACATTCATTCCAAAACATGGAATAATGTCTCATCATGTCCAAATAGGTACATGGGATAAATGTTTTTGGTTATAATCAACAACTTTTTCGGTTTGAGTTAATCACTTGGCAATTAGAAGTTATGTGTTTCTCACAAATGACTTTGGAATCACTCTTTCTCAGCTACTAGGAGAAGACACATTACTTCTAGTAATGTTTCACTACATACTTGTTTATTGTATTTCAGTACTTATATGTGAAAATCATATTGTATTTTAATACCCAAGAAGTATGTGAGATTATAATACTTTAATTTGACGAATATTATCTGAACAAGAAGCAGGTACTTGCTTCTTCCATGAAATTATATTTGATGAATATAACCTTCTGTTAAATAACTAACCATTTTTCGTTGAATTACATGAATATGGTTCTTCTGGTGTAACTTCCCATAGCCCATTTCTCCTTTTCATTCAATTTATTCTCCATAAGTATATAATACGGTGTTATCACTAATATTTTTATTATATGGTGACAGTTACCTTAATGGTAATGAAGAGCTCACTCTATACCGTTCATCATTATCCTTGAACAAAACTAGAGTAATTGGCTGTAAAAGGTATACGAATGGGATGTCATGAAATATTTTGAAATTTACTTCACTTTAAAAAAATCGAGCGCAACCATCACATTCAAATATTGTTTCTCTTTCTCCACGTAAACTTCTTGGAGATGAGACTACATGAAACATCTTTAATGTCTTGGGTTAGCTTCCACAACTATCATCCGGCAATGATGATAACATTATGATAGAACCATCATATTCTTCATTCATGACTCTCCTATAAGCTGTTTTACACCCTCTCTTCTTGAGGTGGAATAACAGGTTGGGACACAAGCACCTTAAATTTCCTATATTGTAGTAATGTGCGCAAGCACCTATACTACACATGGATTTTTGTTCTTGTTTGGACAATTACATTATCTAATAATTATCACAATTTTATTATGGTATTTCTTTCCATTATCTATAAATTTTCATTAGAATATTTTACTTTTATGTGATTACCTAAGGAGACATTATAGATTATTTAATCATTAAATGTCTCCCACTAATTTTTCGAATTCAAGGAACCCTCTGTACTAGAATTGGAATACACTTGAGTATTCTAGTGGAAATGATCACTGAACCTTCCGCATTGTCTACAAGCTATGGCTATGCCACTACTCGGAGGGTCCAAGGTAGGCTTTCGACTGGCCAACTGCATTAACTCATGGTTCCTTGATCTGTTGAGAGAATTCCATGCTTCAAAAATCATTTACTAATTTACTCAACTCTTTCCTCTAAAATTACAACAAGCTAGGTAAGGCTATTTCATTGTCGAAATTTTAGTTAACTCGACCCACCACATGAATAAGAACTCCTCGGTAGTAAGTGGAACCCTCATCTAAGGCATGAATAGCACCTTGAACACCAGGTTTTGATCATGGATGAATGATGGAAGGCTGTTTGTGACTAAATATTATATTTGATGGTTTTATTGTTTTCTCTCTTGATGAATGTGATCATGTTCAACTAATCTTGTTCATCTATGTTGTCACGCTCACAACTAAACTATAATAGAAAAACACAAGCTGCTTCTTTATGCATTTTATTAGCTATTATTTTATGAATTTTCCCACTGTTCTAAAAGCCTTAAATATTAAATAAATGCATAAAACTGAACTATTACCCGATTGGCCTTGAGAATATAAACGACCTAAGGGCATCATACATGTGTTGGAGCTTGAATCAAAATGCAGATAACCAATTGTCTTGTAAATTCACTTTGCATATGGGACATCACCCTATCATGGAGGGGTCCACATTAGGTCTTGTAGTACCGCCATGTCATGGAATGGTCCACGTGACATCTTGCATTTTCTTGTTCAACGTGCACCTCCTCGTGTTGGAGGGGTCCACGTTGTTTGCCATCTTCATCCGAAGTAAAATATTACTCATGTGTGGGAGAGGGGGACTCAGGTATAACTGTACATTATGTAAATATTGGGCACTAAGGCACTTATACATTTTAACCGAAAAATAATGATAATGTGCAGACCATCTGTTTAATTAATTAAAGCATCACACGTATTTAAAATAATTAATTATATATAAGCAACATACATGGGTTGATGCTCATGACCAGAAGGAGGGGAAATAAAGCACGATAAAATTAAAATGAATTAATTAAGTACAAGGGTTATCTAAATTAAATTAAATGAATTTAATAGTTCAAATAACTTAATTATTTATCGGTCCTCTAATTAATTTAATTTTATTGAAAAAATTAAATTAATTTATATCTCCTTGAATTTAAATTTATTTATTTTCAACAAAAAATAATACATTAATTAATTTAAATTAAATTATGTAATTAAATTAATTAGTTATGTTAATTGAAATTAATACTTGGGTCTCGAAACCTTGATTTTGCCCATCATCGGTCGCGTTGGACCTGTGTAGACCCGTGTCGGGTTGGGTAAAACCTTTTCTTGGCTTATCTGGACCAGGCAGGTCTGTCTATATCCATAGTTGGTCTGGAAGAGATGTCTTGTCATGTTACAAGACAAACTGGAACCCGCAAGAGGTGTCAGGGTTTACCTACACCTAGGTTCAACCGAAGACCATGGATCAGTTGGTCCATCGCGGTGGAGGTCGGGCAGCGGGTAGGCTCCAGTGAGGGTGAAGGTTGGTAGCCAACCATGATTTGTTGTGATCAATCTGGCACTGCAAGGTGGGGTGATGCTACGGTGACCCGGAGAGTGCGACTAGACTGCCATCCATTTAGGATGCTGGTTCTTCTTTTTGCGGCGATGGCCAACAGTCGGGGCGGCGACGTGCGACTCTCCTGCGTTGTGCTGGTGCAGCAAGGGGAGGAGCCCGACTGGGTGGCCCATGCCTTTTGTTGGTTGGGAGACCAATACTGTGATAAGGCCACGTAGCGGCATGAGGCGAACCCGGTGGTGGCTGGGTGGCGAGGGACAAGAGGAGAAGTCCAACGACGGCGGCCGTGCTGGGATGCTAGGGCGCAGTCTTTGCAGGTGGTCGGGGTGTCGTCTAGGGGGTTAGTGGCTGTTCTGCTATGTGCTCCCATGCTACAGGTGGTCGGTGATGCAGGAGGTCGACCAGGGTTGCGGCACTACATGGTAAGACTGGGGCGGGCTCCTGCAGGGAGGTCCGGTTGCAGGGCACTAACCTGGTACTGCAGTCGGTCTGTCTGGAGGACCACTCCAGGAGGCACTATAGTGCGCCTCGCAAGGGATGAGGGGTTCGCTCTGACCCATGTATTTTATTTTTTTTCTTTTTCATGGCCAGCACAACCTGCCTCCCCATTTATTTACCTTTTTTTAAAAAACAATACTTCTTTTAAAGTCTTTCTTTGACCCCCACTTTTTTAAACTAGTAATCTCCCAATGTTTTTCCACACACAAAAAAAAACTACAAGCTATTCAAATAGCCTTTTAAAAAACAATAATGATTAAAATATTATTATAAAATATTAATTTATTGTTATTATATTATTATAATATAAATATAAATATTATTATAATAATAAAATTAATAGGAAAATTAAAAAATTAAAAAATTTATAATTTACACAGATAAAATTAGTTCGGATGAACCAATTGAAAAATCATTACCCACAATTTAACGCAAAATCGATCGAATTCGAAAATTTCCAAAGGCCATAACTTGGTCGTTCGAGATCAGATCAACGCACAGTTTGATTCGATGGAACCGTTTATGAACCCTCTACTTAATTTCATGCAAAGTAATTTTATTTGGATCAGAAAATCTATATGAACCCTCAAATACCATGGTTAGGTTCTGGTTCCTGCAGCGGAAGCCAGTGGGCCAGGGATTTTAGACTTTTCGTTAGTGAATTGATGGTATTTGTTGAAGCCGATGATCCGAGCCCTAGAGAGGTATGAGATTCTCGTGTAAATTGTAAAGAGAGAAAAATTAAAATGAAAATGTACCCGTTTCAAATCTAAATTCATAGTCAGCTGCAATAAGTCGATAGAGATCGTTACTTGATGGATCCAATGAAAAAATCCCTCTATATCCTCCACAGACGCTCCAAAATTCCACCGGAATATCCATCGTCAAATTCCGGGTGCTAGCGCGGTGATCTGACGATCCTTACAGCATCCCGATGATCACTACATCGATATGCCATCGATGCGTGAGAGAGATCTTGATCTGAGCTTCTTGGATCGAGAGCTTCTCTCTCTAAAGAGCGGGAGGAGAGAGAGGCTCTAAACTTTCATTCCTTAAAATGAATGAATATTGATCTTCACTCAAAAGAGTGAGAGAGCCTCCTCTGTTATTTGTAGAGATGTTGATAAGTACTCGGTGGGGTTCTCTAGCCCTCGTTTATTTCAACATTCACTAAAGAAATAATATTGACGAACTTAACTGCGTCAATATTATTTGTTATTTTTATCACATACCTGTAATATATATTTATGAAATACATTACGTGATAAAATCTGAGCCATTTAACTTGAATTTCTATCCTTCTTAATATTAAACAAACCTTGAATATTAAAATAATATTCATTCGATTAATATTTTCTCGTATTTACTGAACTCATAAATACATTAAATAAATTAAATCCCAAATATCCATAACTTGAATATTAATGAATTTATTTAATTAATTTAATTTGTCAATTATCAATAACGTGGATTGTACTCAGACCCCATGGTAGGGCCCACTATGTTCATATACATATTCAACTAAATAGGCTGGATTCTTGAATACGCTATTATGTGTGACCCTCTAGGCCCTCGTCTCGATAGCAATGAATAAAATCCACAGACCAAGAGCGGAGTATATCAACATCATCATTGCCCTTGAAGAGATATGGATATCCATAGAAATGCCTACTATCCAAAGAACACTTACTGTTTACTATACTTACTTTGTCATTAAATATCTCATAAAGCATAACGCACTCTTGTGTCATCGTCCTTATCTAGCTTTATTATTTTTTGATCAATCCAGATGGATTTTCCTTTATACTAATTTGGCCAAATTCTTATGAAGGCGGAAGCATCATGATCAACCAGGCCTAAGATATACAACTTCCTGAACTTGGATGTGAAAAATCCTTTGTTGAACATTAATCCAATGTCATTCCACCAACGACGCACCCAATAAAAACTACCTCACTACGACATCACTGCAATGGTTTTTGTCATGCATCCAAGTATGTAATCAAATGATATACATTGGTAACGATCTCAAGTCAGGAGACCAATACACGTTTCCATAGATAGGAACAACCAATGACACCCAAAACGTGCGATGTTACTATTGACGGGTATGTCCTCAGGTTTTCACTATAAGAGATCACCATGTTCAAACCTCATTAGAAGAAGTCTAAATTCTTATGAGCCCCCATCACCTGATAGTCATACATCTACTGTGTCCAGTTCGTAAGATATACCTATACTATAGTACATATATTTAAGATCAATTTCATTGTATCTTGAGGATGTTATTATAGCCCGAGATCTACTATAACCCCTAAACATGACAATTAACTATTGGATATTACCAATATTATAGTGGATGTAGTAAATTATGCACTATAATGGTAAGATAACATCATGCATAGCTAACTATAAACATTATTTGGTAATAAATATGTACTAGATAGTTGGGTCTAGGGAACCCACTATTTCAACACTTAATAGGGACTACACCTACTAGGTTAGACACACCCCAATCCCTAATAATATCCCTTACTTTTATGGGATCATGATTTCCCATCTACACATGTTTGATCAGGTTTCCCCATCATTCCATAGTGGATCAGGTTTCCCCATCTTCCCATAGTCGATCAGAATTCCCCACATTCCCACAGTCGATAGGGTTTTCCCATCTTCCCATATTGGAACAGGTTTCCCTATCTTTCCATAGGGGATTTGGTTTCCCCATACTATATATCGATTCAAGCCTATGAACATGACTCCCACCCATCTTTATCTCATGATATATAAATCATTACCCAATGTATTGGAGGGAGAAATAGGTCCCACCCATAACATAATGAAATAATTCATACATGTACCAAATAATCATAAAAAATCATATTATAACCCATGAAATGAAATGAGTGTCATAAAAATGAAATAATATGGAGCCTTATGAAAAAATATCGGTTTCATAATCAATTCATCAATGAATAACCCATTAAATGAAGAAGATTTCATAAGAGATTCACTCATCCAAGAGAAAAAAGTTTCATAAAAAATTTCCATAAAAAATAAAAAAAATCATTAAAAGTATATGACTTGAACCTCTGGAGCATTTCCCAGGTAATGAATTCATAACAAAAATGGGTTTCATCATAGAGGGGAAATAATTTTAAAATATATTATTAAAATATTTAAATATTAAATTAGTTTTTATTCTTTGAAAATTTATTTTAAAAATATAAAGCATTCTAGAAACATGTTTCTTTAAAATACACATGAAATAATTAAAATAATCTTGGAATTTTTTTATACAAATTTATATTATTTTAAAACATCTAATAAGATCTTGAATATTTTTTGAAACCCATTTTATTTGAAAACATATAAATGAAACATGAAAATTTTATGAAAATAAAAATTCTATTAAAATACATTTAATACATATCATTAATTCTTAAAAAAATTAATAACTATTTATATGAATAATAAATTGAAATAATAAGAAGAAGGATTCAAAAAAATAGATAATATGGCTTTAAAAAAAATATAGATTCTAATCGAATAGAATGATAAATTCAGACATTCTTAAAAAACATTTGTTGATAATACTTTGTACCAAAGAGTTTAAAATGGTACAATTACTTTAGGAAAAAATTAATAAAACAAGGATAATATAATTCATGAGAAATTTTGAGATATTAATCAAAATAATTCAATAATGGGAGTATAATAATAAACATTCTAGATAAATGTTGATATTTTCGAAATAAACTCATACCACTTGGTAACGTTGAACTATATTCCCCATGTAAAATATTAAATTACTTATAGATTAAAATATTAGTAAAATAAAAAGATTCATAATATAAAATTTTATATTTAAGTATATAAATCTTGAAAAATAATTTAGGAGCATAACATGGCTTGTGAGTCAATGAAACCAAATTGAGAGAAAATAATTTTACCGATTTGGTAACTTTTGAAACGTAAAACCAATTAATGGAATATAATAAAATGGTTTTTTAACAAACCATAAACTTAACTATATAAATCATTAAATATATATATTTTCAATGAAAACACCACATGTATTAAATAGGTGGTGAACATGGATTGTTTATCACGGAAAATAAATTGGAAACAATAAAACCCTTACTACGTTAGTAACATTAGAATCATGATTCCCATGAGATAAAAAAACATTGAATGATTTTAATATCATAAAATTAATAAAATTAATGATATTACATGTCATTGGGATGTACATAAACCACATAGAAGAAGTGAGTGGTGAATATGCCATGTATCTCACAGAAATAAAAAGTGAGATAAAACCCACTTACCTTGAGACCAACTTATCACATGTGTGTTTATATTTATGAATAATAAACATATGTTTATTATTTACAATTTTCCAAAAAAAATTCATTTTTATTATTACATTTACATCACATATTACAATGTTTTATATAACTACTTAAAAAATTAAATTTATGTCTTGTGTTTTGACAAAATTCTATTCATGTGTAAAAACTACTTTGGTAGGTCAATTATGGTCAAAGGGATAATTATATAGACATATAAATAATAATAATAATAATAATAATAATAGTAATAGTGACGTAATATTTTTATTTATACATATATAATATCTTTAAATACCATCATGGAAGACGATCATGATAAATGAACCAACATTACAACCATTGAGATGGTAGCTCCTACGTACGCATTAGTAACATTCCCATTTAACAATGATTATTATTGAAATAAGGTAAGAAGAAATATATAATCATACTATTCGTCATATATATTAAATATGAATTTATTTTATAAAATGTACTTATATATTAATTATTTTTATTTAAAAGGAATCACTTCATGTTGAGGAGGTTGTAGTCCACACGTTAATGTGCGATGTTATCACATTTTTCATGTGTGAAAAGGGTAATAAATAAAAAAATATCACATATTTAAAGGAATATAATGATATCATTAATAAAATATAAATTTAATTAATGTTACATATGATTAATAAAACCAACTTTTATATATTCCATGTATAGTGTCATTGAATAACATTTCTTTGAGGGGGAAGTTATCCACATTTTCACAAATGATGTTATCGTATTAAAAAAATTAGAAATCATGAAGGTATGTTTTATATATTAATTAATCAAGTTTAAATAAATCAAATATATCATATATATCATATATATAACATAATATAAGATTATAATCTTAACTCCCAACCAGGGGAGGTGGTAAAGGTAAAAACAAACCACATCATTTCGTGAGGTGGTAGTTCTCTGGACACAGGAATGGTAAGTTTGTAACCGATTAGATTGATGTGTGTGTTAGTTTAGGTATAACCCTTATAATAAAAAATTTCTATGGACATTTTTAAAAATGTGGTTAATAGTTAATCATGTAATTATAATAGTTTTGGGGGTAGAGAGTGAAAATAAAACAACGGAGCTTGAGGAAGGATGTCAACTCTTCTTTGGGAAACATTAATTGATTTGCACAGAATTGTATCCTTTTGTGGATTTTATACCAATGGTAGCCACTTAATATTATATTAGTGGTTTTGGGACCCAATTTAGGTAGATTTTGGTAGAGAAAAAGTGTCGTATAGGTGTGAAGAAGGGGGGAGTGAATGCCTTTTATAGTGAAGGATGAATGACATTCATCAAAATACCAATAGGAATGAACTAATGAGAGTTATACCTTAAAAAATGTAATTAAACAATATAAAAAATAATGGATTAAATATAATTAATGGCCTAAAAATCCCCCAAAATATATAATAAGTTCATTTTTCTATTATTAGTCTTTATGTTTCCTTATATTATTCATTTTATTTTTCAATTTATGTAACTTTTTAACTATCCTATGTAATTTTACCATTAACAATAAATTAATCTATAATTTATTATAAAATTAATTCATACTTAATGATAATTTTAATATAAAATTAAAAAATAATAATATCCTATGTTTTGGAATTTAATTATAAAACAAGCACATGTAAAGTGAAAAACACTACTTTAACCTAAACCGTTTTAACAAAGTGTTTACTATATTGGGATTAATAATATTATTATAAAATATGATTTGGCCTATCAATCGACATTATATTATATTTTTTAACCCTTATAAATAACTCTTCCTAAGGTAGTATTTTTTTATTATTAATTTTTTTGTAATAAAATATAATCATTTACAACTAACATTAATTTCAATAATGACATTAGTTAGTTATTTTCAATTTAAAAATATCAAATAATTATTAGAATTAAATTATATTTAGTTTTAATCCTTGAAATATTATATTTTATTCTAAAAATTTTTGGAACACATTAAATCATTTAATTTAATTTACCTATAATATTTTTTTAATCCTTTTTTATTCAATTATTAAGTAAATAATCCAGGTGTTAGCATTTGTTAATCATTTAAAGTAACTTTTTCAAACCTAAAAATAAATTATAAATAGTTCATATATCTTATAAAATGATATTTATAACTAAAAATATATATTTTTTTTCATATCTCTTTGTTTTATAAATGTTAAAGGTAATGAAAAATCAGTTTTTTTCTTTTTCCTAACATAACATATGAGATTCGTAACATTTAATGAATAGTATTAAAATAACTCCTAACATGAGAAACATTAATGGATATAGTTGAAAAATGGGTATCCAAAGTATTTTAGAAATGTTTATAGATTATTTTTCCTATAACATTATGGTTTAGTCCCTTGTTCAGCATAATTTTGTCTTAATCGCTGTATTTAGTTTCAGTTACATTAAATAATATTTTTGGTCTGACATTTATTTTAAATTTTTTTACTATAAATATATTTCATATTATATCATATTATGTCAATTTTTCGATATTCAATTCAGAAAAGTGGATAAATTATATATAAATCTAATCTTACAAAAGTGCCATGAAAACAGGTTTTAAAAGTAAAATGTTAAAAAGGCTGATATTTTTTAATATCTAAATACTATATATAAATTATTATAATAACCTAAATTGGATCCATATATATATATATATATATTTGATCTATTTTGACTTTAGAACCAACTTAAAAATATATTTTAACATGTATAATTAATTTAACAAAAAAATGTAAATAAAATGTGGTATTTTTTACTATTTATAAAAAGTGAAAATTCACATAAAAATAAAAAAACCACCCTAAGATAATTTTGAAAAAAAAAATCAGAATATAATTTTATTTTTAAATATAAATTTTAAAAAATAGAAATATTTATTTTATATATAAGATCACCATTAAACAGATGTAAAACTCATTCTTGAGTGTAAAACGGCCTAACTCATTATTGTGTGTTGCATAAAATTAACATGTTTTTTTGAATAATTAAATGAAAAAGTTTATTTCCATATATAAAATTATATATTCATTTTCATGTGAAGTCATAATTATCAGAAATGTTAAATTAATTAGATAACAAATCACAACATCTTGTGTTGTTACATGCCATGTGTTATTCAATATCAGGTTGATTACTCATTTGGAATAAGTAATTACAAAACATTTATTACATGACACTATATGTACAATATATATTATATATTTTCATATTACACAAAAAAAATACAATATAATGGGATTTTCAAATCAGTACATTCCATTTTTCCTCCTTGTATGTATATTGTTCTTTTTTAATTTAAAAAACTTTATTTATTATAAAAAATTGACTATTATAGTGGATGGGATAAACTATAATTTTTTTAATAGAAATTATGTTAAAATTAATTCATTTGTTAAAAATAATTATTGTAATTAATTTGAGAAATTTAATCTCAGATTCAGAACAAATTGAGATGAACGATACCATGATTTTAAAATGTTTATTCATTGTATGTGAGGATGATCTAAGAATAATGTCCTATTTTTGTGTTGTTTAATTTTAATGTAATTGTTATTGTATGGGTTTCTATTATGATAGATGTTAAATTAACATTATTCATTAGGGTTCATCCCCTCCACTTAGTTTGTATGATCCAACATGTCTATGGTTTTATTAATGTATACCCAATATAACCAATCCTGTAGTTACCAATACCATTATATAAGTAAATGAATATATAAAAAGGATAATTTTCATGATTAGAGTCAATATAATGTGTATTCATAGTGAATCAAAATATGGAGTTACATATGGGTTTTGGTAGATTGATGTAATCAAACTTGTGTGGGTTCAAGGAGTTTGTCCATTGTGTCCAAAAATCAATTTATCATCCAAATTATAAAACAATCATTATAAAAATAACATGGTCATAAAATGTTACTTTATAATATTTAATTCCAAATCAATGTTTCATTATTTATTTTTACGAATTATTATATTTTCTCACTAAAATAAATAAATTAACAAAAATATAAGACAAAATAAAATAAAATATATTAATTGTAATTTTTTTATCAAACATTATTAATTACTTATGTAATGTCCATAGAATTATAAGAATAATGTTAATAGATATAATGATTAAATATTTATATATAAATAGAAAAATATCTCTATAAAAATATTATTACTTTATAGGCTTCTAACACCTCATTTGAAATTTATTCTATGGATCAAATTTTTGGTATGGTAATCATTAGTACGCTTTATTTTAATGAGAATTGCTAGAAAATGTTTCTGGTCAACTAAACCAATATCACATCAAATAGATGTTACAATCACTAGATTTTTTTTAAATTTGGGGGTAAGTATTGGTAAAATATGAGTTTCAAATTCAATATTCAGTTTTTCACTCAGTAATACATAGAGTTGTGAGTTAACATAGATGGAAATTCTTCACTACCTAAATAAAATTTGAGTAATTTACAAGGATCACTTTTATGTTATGAAATAGTAAATCTGGATCATTTATACTTATTTTCCATTTTATGGGAAATTAAAAATACAATGGTGTGGTTTATTCACATTTCAAACAATATTGGAAGACTGGAAAATGATAAAAATTGTTATTTATGGTAATTAAGTAAAAGTAATAATAATATTATATTATATTATTACAGATCCTTACAAGAAAAACGAATACCACAATTAACATAGAAGTCATTATTGGAAGTTAATTATCTTATTTTTGTCACAAATTTATAGGATGGGTATGGACAATTGTATATTGTACAATACTAAGACATAAAAAGTTACAGGTCGGAACACATGGATCAAAAATTGACTTCTTATGAGTCTTTTTAATATGATTTATATCTATAGATAAACACATAGACAATGAACTAGACATCATGTGATGGATGCTGTCTTCATTTTCTAGTGATCTTCTAAATATTAATGATTATAAATTTTCAGAAAAAATGTTGTCTCGTCTTCATTATATGAATTAGGATAAGTCCAATAATTGAAAAATGAGATCTCCATGATACTATTCAAAAACATTCTAGAATAAAGGGAATTGACTAGGACACATGTAGAAAATATTATTTGATACAATGAGGGCATAGATATCTTCGGCTTTAATCATATACAAAATTTTCATTCCAATCTTGGTTTACCACAAATAACATTGATTGTTTTTAATTTCTTTATCAACTACTATATTAATTGTTTTTATATGCCTCTACTAGATCCATTTATATTAATTATTTATGTGGATAATGACATAATACATGAAAACCCTAGGGTCTTTATGGTTAATAAGAAGTATAAGAATATGGAAAATTTCAACAAGGTTCGTTCCATGTATATGCTTCTTAAGAATTTTCCAGCCAATATTAAATGATCAAATATGAAACAAAGGAACAAGTTATGAAATGCTTCACATGTTATAATAGAGTCCAATAGAAGAAGAATAAAACAAATATCATGAAGAAAAGGTATATAATAGGGTTATTTATATTTTTATTATAAATTTTAAATTTATATATATAAGGAAATATATATCTATTATTGCAAAAACATTTATTACCAAATACAAGAATCGAGAAGATTCTGTAATTTTTTACAAGGATATGTGGATATTTGAACTTCTAATGGTCAATTTCAATCTAATCTATCCATTATGGAGGACCACCTCACATAAATAAAAATCATAAAATTCGTTTAATGAAAAATTTATTATGATTTTATTGTTACCAATACCATTATATTTTTTTTAATATTCAGTGAGATTAAGATTTAGTATTAAAAATAAAAGTCCTTTTTTTAATATGGATATCATATTTTTCATATGTCAAATGTTAATAATAGTTTTAATGTATTAAATTTTGAAATCCAAGTGTTGTAAATTGATAAAAAAATCAATCTTTCATGACTCATATCAGACTATGTTTTGGGATAACCACGTTATTAATGTGAATGAGAATAATGTGAAAATAATGTTTCAATATGGTTATATTGATTCATTCAAACAAAAACTAAATGGTTGATTTCATGAATGTTTCTTTGGAAATATGACCAAGCCACTATTTGTTGAAATGGGTAAAGTTTTAAAATGATTAATGTATTTTTATATTTTTATGTTTTCATACCTTTTCTATTATAATATTGAGGTGGATTCTTATTCATACTATATTTTATCATCTACTTTCATATACCCAACCAAATTTACATAATGAGGTTATTGTATTAATCCATTAAAGATTCCATAAAATCCTTGAATAAAGTAGAATAATTATTTATAAGAATATAAAGATATTGTATTTTTATCTAGGTTGATAAAATATTCCCCAAAAATTCATCTACTATTTATGAGAGTTTGAGATTATATCTCAACTCACCCATCTTTATATACTATAATTGAATTTTTCTAGTAGAATAAGGAACTACACCTATCATGACATGGTGTGGTCGATGATGACTTATGAAGATAAAAAATTATCCTTTTTTGGATATGTATTGAAAAATGTATTTAGTATAAACAGAAGTGTTCTATATTATTTTTTTAATGGAATTAAATATTAATTAATTCATAGGAATGAATCTATGTTATAAAAACAATAAGTATATACCTCAAATGGCACAAATTTACTTGTTGAGTCCATCAACTCTTCTTTTGGTATTAATAAAACTTTGTAATATTTTTCTTATAAAAACTAATTATAATGTTAAAATTATTAAAAATTTTATATTTATCAATGGTTATATTGACCTACATTCATAATTGACCAATAGTCATAATTGACCAATGGTCATATAATAGTCAAATTCAGAGGGTAACATTTCCCGTTATATTTTCTTCTTTATTAACGAGATATGGTTTTTGGGGTATTATGAAATATAACACTCCTTTATTACGAATAAAATATTACTTAAAATTTCTAGTATGTTACCGAAAGGATCATTGTAGTGATCAAAGAATTTAAAAAATATAGTCGATACCATTATGATAGCACCTAAAGTTTCATATAAGACATTTTGAGGTAAATGGAGCACATGTGAACCCAAGAAATATGGGACCTACATAAGGTCCTCATTGAGGAAAAAATGTGTAGCTGAAAAATTTTTAATCAACCAAATCTAGTATCGAAGAAAGAACACAAAAACATGGTATTTCTTCTTGATATTTAATTAATTATTAATTAACCAAAAACTATATTCTCTTTATTCCTCATTCTCATATTTCAATATTATTATGAGATGTTTTCACAATTAATTTTGATTGATTTATGTACATTGTATGTGATCTATTTTATTTTACAAAAGATTTGTGTTTCATATGCTTAATAGGTGAATTTGTTGTGCCTGTAACCATTATGTTGAATCAGAATAGTCAAATTCTAATATAATTTTTTTTAATTTTCATAGAACATTTCCAGAACTTTTTTATACATTAATTTCTAGTAAATTATTTCTCTAATATGATAATTTTTTATTATGAATGTCCATATTTATGTAACCCAGAACATTTTAATGAATCATGAAGGATGATTTTAAGGTAATTTTCCTATGGTGATGGATATTCTATTTTGAATACATGTATACACATTGTGTATATGGTGGTAAGTGTCATGTATGAATGTTAACCACACTAGGACACACCAAGGTATTCATTGGATTCCTAACGAATGACTTGTATTTATTATACAATGTGTTAATCAGATAATTGGTGTCTACATTTCTGAAACTACGCATCGTCTACATAGTGGTGGAACTCATGTATTTCATATGGTATTTCTATATAAATCACACTCTATTTTGGGTCATTAATTCATAATAATTACACTATATAAATACTATGAAGGTGGAAAAAATGAACCGCGTGTGGCTGGGGAACACATAATGTTCTCAATAAATGTTCCTATTCAAGAAACATACAATGTCCCTTGGCATGCGACTCATAATTCACGGTAGCTAAAAACATGTCACATATCCCAGGAAAAGGTCACTAATAGTTATAAACATCATGAATATTACATTCCAAGTAATTATTTAACAATGTTTAATTAATTTTGAGTAACAAAATTAATTATGGGAAAAAATTGAACTACATAGAATGTATGTGGTACTACACACCATGTGACCACATAATAAATACTAATTATTTATTTATTAATTTAGTTAATGTCATGTATTTCATTAAAAAGCCTTGTATATTACACATCTATTTAATGGAAATAAACATCCATGTCAGTTATATATGTGTTCTATATTTGATATAAAGTTCTGACTTATGAAGTAGAACTACATGTTTTGTCAAATATTATATGATTTTAGAGCTGATGGTAAATGTTGTGATTATATAAACACCATGGGAACATAAATTACGAATTGTGTATTTATGTAAATTTTTAAAAAAATTATTAAAGAATAATATCATTTATAAGATTTTTTTGATGAGATTAAATAAAATAAATCTACTAATTATTTTATTTTATTGAATTAATTTTATCATGAATTGTCATAATAATGATCAAATTGAAATGAGATATAACAATATTCAAAATATATATTCATTTCATGTTTGGATGATCATTTTATTAGACTAAATAAAGTTCGGATAGTTTTTTTGTCTAATTTAATTTTTTTTTGAGATTTTTTATTTTCAATTTAAAATTTGGTGTGTATTATCCCATCCAATTTTATGTGAGGGATAGTGATTCCTAATATTCTTTTATATGAACTCCATTACCAACCATTGGGTTCCCCTCACTTATTTTTGAGTACTACTACATGTAATATAATGAGATAAAAAGTGCATATAGTAAGTTAAAGATGGAGAGTAGAAAAAACCATTTATATGAGATATAGAGGGAAGAATTTGAATGTTATATCATTATCTTAGAATAGAACACATAGTTTATTTTCTCTTAGGGTCAATAGTTTTTATTGTCCACTCAATAAACAAATCACTAGATAAAAATCATTGTGATTCTAGATTTATTTATTTTATTTACATCAAATGTATAATTTATTTATTGAATACATGACTAAAATTACATAAATAAATGGAATAATGTTTAATGATTAAATTTAAATAACAAATATTATCTGTAAATATGTTTTCAACACATGATTAATCATGTCAGCAAAATTAAATTAAATTTAAAAAGACATTTAAACAGATAAAACAATAAATTTTATATGTAATAAACAAAATCCTTCAAGTAAATATTATTTTAAGACCCCTTCCATTACTAAATTCTATGCTACACTTCAATTTATGTGTTTTTCATAAACATTTCACAACTATTACTTTTATTGAGGTGATATGATATTGGTTTTGGGAAGACATATCAATGATTTCATTAAGAGTATCTCTTTAAAGACATGTACATTGAAGAATGTGTGGGGAAAATCTAACAACCCAGATTTTAGTATCAGGGAGTTCACTCAATAGTATTAGGTTTTACTAGAATGTAGAAAGAAATACCTCCTCCCTAAATAACGTTGGGTAATTGATATATATTATGTTACTATTATGAGAAGAGAATTATGTATCATATAAATTATATTGTACAAGAGACAATATATTAAGAGTTTTGTGGTGAATGTTATTTTTACATGACAAAATTGTGAGGTAAATAAAAATAAAATAAAAAAAATCCTTATATATCTATGAAATCAATTAGTGTATTAATTATTATAGAATTAAATGATATAAAATCAAGAAAATTTATTTTGATTTTTTGATGACTATTTGATTCTCATAATTGTAAAAAATATATATTAGTATGTAAAGAATTACAACAACTAACTACAACTAGAAAATATTTACTATGTTTTAATCCCCATTTCTTGATCATATTCTCACTAAATAAAGGTGAATATGAATTTTAAATAAGATATATAGAGATTTGATCAATTATAGTGGTTTATCTTATATTATATTTAAATGATGATAGATAGTGTTAATGATAAATTAACATTTCCATGAACCATATTATTTAAAATTAAAAAGGTGGTACTTAGCCACTTTACATGTATTAAATAGTTTAAATTTCATTAATGAATTTGAAATGTTGGGATTTTTTTGTATAATATTTTATTAATGAATCTCATAGTATCTTATTTTCCACCATGAAAACATGTATTCATCTATGACCATATGAATAGTACATATAAAAATCTATTAAATCATTTTTTCTATACATTTCATAGAAGTTAAGTAATGATAGAAACCTATTTCCCTACCCCTTATATTGAAAATATGTATTGGTAAAGTTAAAATACTAATATACCTTAAAAGTAGTTATTTATTGATGGAATAATTCAAAGAGATATTTTATTTAGAGGGAGTATCATGGATATGTGTTTATTCACTTTTCATTTGGGATAAAAAGTCATGGTAAAAATAATATTAATGAATTAATTAAGAATAAATATTAATATTCAACCTCATTTATGTTCATCGTTATATATAATTTTTGAAACATATTATTTCAATATAAATTTTTATATACATATATATAATAAAAATGTATGTATAGAAATATTATCAACAACAATTGCTTATTCATGATGGAATTGAATAAGTATGATTATTATACTAGTGATGAGAAGCTCACAAATTCTGGATATCATGTTTGAATGATTCAAGTTAAACTATTATTTTGAATTGAGTATTACCAAAAAAATTATTTCTGTTTCAACATTAGAAATGATGAAACTTTAATTAAAATATTAAATGTATGTTTTTATTGAATATTAATTCTTAAATAATTTATTTATAATTCTAAAATGATAAATATATGACCAATAATAAATCATTCATATATACATATTAGTATGTATAGATGTTCAAACACAAACTACAACTAGAAAATTTGTACTCAGTTGTAATCCCCATTTCTTAATCTCATTCTCACTAAATATTGGTGAATATGAATTTTACATAAGATATATATAGATATTTGTTCCATTATAATGCCTTATATTATATTATATCTAACTGATGATACATAGTCTTAATGATACATTAACATTTTCATGAACCATACTAGTAAAAACAAAAAATGGGTACATAGATACTCACATGTATTAAATAGTTTAAATTTCATTAATGAAATTGAAATTTTTGGATTTTTTTGTATAAGATGTTATCCTGGAATCTCATATTATCATATTTCCCACCATGAAAACCTGTATTCATTTATGACCATATGAGTAGTACATATAAAAATCTATTATATAAATTTTACTAAACATTTCAGAGAAGTTTAGTAATGATAGAAACTTGTCTTCTAACCCCTTAAGTTGAAAATATTTATTGATAAGGATTAAAATACCAATATAAAATTAAAAGTAGTGATTTATTTATGTAATAATTCAAAGAGATAATTTATTTATAGGGAGTCTCTTGAATATTTGTTTATTCACTATTCGTTTGGGATAAAAAGTCATTAAAACAATAATTATAGTGAATTGAATAAGAAGAAATCAGAATATTCTACCACATTTATATTCATAATTATAAATAATTTTTGAAACATATTATTTCAATATATATTTTTATATAAATATATATAATAACCATGTATGTATGGAAATATTATCAACCACTATTGTTTATTCTCTATGGAATTGAATAAGGATGATTCTTATACTGGTGATGAGAAGTGCACAAATTCTAGATTTCATGTTTGAATGATTCAAGTTAAACTATTGTTTTTTATTGAGTATTTCCAAAAAGATTATTTCTTTTTCAATATTAGAAACCATGACACATTAGTTAAAATTTTAAATAGATGTTTTTATTTAATATTAATAGGTAAATAATTTAGTTATAATTCTAAAATGTTAAATATATAACAAATAATAAATTATGTTACACCACATTTCATTTTGATCTACCCCATTACAGCCTTGTGAAATTTTATTAATTTGGAATATAATTCCTATATTTCATGATAATAATTTTTTGACATTTTTGAAATTCTCAATGAATTAAATGAATACACTTGGTGAAGATATTACCCTCTGAGGTGGCTTTTCAAGAGAATTTTATCAATTTGATAATGTAGAAAATACATGTGTATTGAATGTAATCCCATTATCAACTATCATTATATACATCAATACAGTGATGGTATCAATGATGAGTCCTATATGCATTAAAAATTATTCCATAATTTCATAGAAGACATGTTTTGTAATTACTAGTCAAACTACTCAAAAAAATGAAACCAAATTGTCTAATGGATATGATGTAAAATTGTAATATGATAAGAATATATTATATCTTGATTTTAAGTGTTTATTTAAAATAATTATTTAATAATTTTCTATAGCAACAAATTAATACTGAAAACACTCATTGTATCTAAATTAATAATCATATATCCACATTGTATATTAACAACTACTAAATAAAAACTATGTTTCTATAATGTGAACTTGTCTTCTGTAGGATAGTCATAGAAAAAATATATTCAATGGGATCAGACTATGAATGTACATTAGTTAGTATAGAAATACAAGAATCCACTATTCTTGGTGGGGTAGTTTTTCAAGAGCCACCTATAATGATGGATTTCAAAACAAAAGGGGTGTTTTATTTTCATCATAGTTGGTGATACATATATTATTCATCTAGAGTAATGACGACTATAATGAGGTACTAAATGGAACCATTATAATATTGATATCTATGTATGAATTTGGTAATGGTTTTTATCTACCTTAATTATAGGACTCATTATTCTGGATTTTTCAATGATTTGATTATACTGGAGAGTAGTCATGAGAAAATGGGCTTGGATGGTATAATCCAATACAAATGAAGCATGATTTCTTATATAATTTTTATTCTATAAACAACCTATACAATAATCATCATGACTAGAATGAATTTCAAATACAAATTTCATGGAAAATTCAATAATCATTATATTATTGATAATAATTTTCAATCCCACCATCCATAGAGGAAACCTTATGAAAAATGTCTTCAGGAAACTACCAATTGGAATTACAATTTTTAATGTATATATGGCATAATTAAAAAGGTTCTGTGACATATATATATATATATTCCAAAAATATATTAAAATTACATTAATCCATTAATATTGTTAATTTAATATTCATTTGGTAATAAAGAAAAATCATTTTTCTATATTATGTTAAGGCGTTAACTATAGTTTTCCAAGAAAGACATGTTTATAAAATATAAAGGATATTTATTATAAAATAAGAGTTTATTATGTTATTGGAATTACTTTCTATAAGAGTGAAATAAATTAGATAATATGTATTTGGAAAATAGATCTACAAAAATAGGGCCATTGGTTTTCTAAATACAGTCTCAGTACATATTTGGAATAATTATTAAATTTACACAAGTTGTAACAGTTGTATATCAAATTATTATTAATTATAACAAATCTAGTAGAACATGAATGGGAATAAGAAGTGATTATTGATATTAAATAATTTCCCAAGATAAAAAGATAATAATTTTATATCATATTCCATATATGTAATAATACATAATGTTATTGGTGTATAATAAATAGCAGTTTTACATCAATTTTATGGGTATAAATTCCCTAATATATGGCTACAACAATCTGACAGTTTGTTAATAGAAGTTGGATATCTTCGTGATGTATGGATAATTAGTAATATTAATGATCCAAGTAATTTAAGATTTGTATTTTAATTTATCTAGATTAATTGTAATGATATTGTGAAATTTCAGATAAAAATATTACAAACATTTCATTTCTATATCACAATATCTAATCACATTGTACCTTTTGATTCTTCTTACAAAGCAGTTTATCGACATCCTGTTCATATTTTGGGTTACATAAAATTAAAGTGTATTATATTTTTTATAATAATAATTCACAATGATATTATACCATATTTCATGTTTTTAAAAATTTAAAAATTGGTTTATACTTGGTGACATCAAAACATCTGGAATTTTATAAATGATTAAAGTTACAGTAAACATATTTTCGAATATGGTGTGTGGTGAGATTAACACATTCTACAGAATTGTATGATGGTTCTAATATATGTATCCAGACATAGTAGAATCATGTATTACATGTGAGAACTATCAAACAATAAATATTCCTCCATTTTTCCCTAGTAAAAGTTGTTGTCTGTTTGAGTTTGTTCCATATAACCATCTACATTAAATATTATATTTTTAATATATCTAAGGAATTATTTTTTATTAAATAATCTCATTTTGATTATTCTTTAGTGTAACATCAATTTGATAATGTTGTATAATTTTTATCCCATTAAAAATGACATATACAACTCCCCTCATGCATGATAACCATGATATAGAATGATGATATTCTTAATGACAGACTTGTGGTCAAGATTGAAATTTATGAAGAAATCAATAGTATGCTATATATGTGGTGATGGATACTCATAATGGGACAAGACTTCAACTAATGAAGATAACACATTGTAATCTCTAAGGATGTGGAATTCAAGGATATACCTACCTATAAGAGTTTCATATGTTTATGTTTCATTGGATATTCCTGTTTACAAGGATTCTTAATGATACATGGACTCTAATATTATTATTAACGCGCATGAAGACTAACATATACAGATTTATTGATGAATCCTATTATGCTCTATATTTACCCAAAGTTAGATATGTTGGGTGCTTCACGGTATGTTTTTCATTAATAAATAAGTCAATGAAGGATTTTCATATTCCATTTATAAGAGCTTATATCTTATACCATTGATTAGAATGGAGGAGTCATATTAAATTTAAAAGATAGGATGCGTAGATTAGATCATATTATATTATCTAAAAATGACCAAAAAAATATATAGGTTGATGACATGGTTTTGTAACTATCTTAATGATATATCATGAAATAGGGATTATAATACACGTTGAGATTTCATATATGGTAGTTGATGTTGAAATATTATCATATCTCCCTTATGGTTCCTTGACATATTTTTAAATGGTAAACATATACATTAAGTGTTCCCTCATAATTTCAATGAGAATGAATGAATGGGCTAAAGGCCTTAGTTTTTTTATTATTTTTGATAATCCTCCTTTCAAAGGGTGAGGTGGAACCCTTAAAAGGACCAGAGTCTTAGACATAACTACATGACCCGTAGGTCATAGAGGGAATCACCCTGACAAGACAACATAGAACTGCTCCACCCCAGCACTTGTCATGATATCACCACTCCACCTTTAGATGGATGGTTGGATAGCAATCCTATGCAGAGATGCACCAGCCCATATAGATTGAAATTCCATACCCTCTCATTCATCTAATTCAAATTATCTATGCTCTATTGAATGCACCTACTCTGAATCCTCATCTGGAGCCTTGTCCCTTGTATTTTGACTGGTAAATCTACAAATTCAGGTGTCGTGATGTCCTTGGGGTGGCCTAAAGAACATATGGTGGACCAAAGGCCTTGAGAGACAACTATCCTGAAGGCCTTGGGTTGCCCAATATCCATGCATAACCCTAGGAGAAAACCCATGGCATAGAGACCCATATGGATTAATAGTTCCAGCTACTTCAGTACCGAACATTACTTGCTATAGTTCCTGATATAATTCTTATTAAATTGCTTCTATAGTACCCAAAATTCTTTCTCAACCTGGATTTCATATCTGGTCTCTTGTATGCACTTGTTGAGACCTCACCGACTATTCTGAGGCTCTTGTGATTAATGGGAATGAAGATGGAGGTTCAAACACTAAGCGTTTTCATTAATCTTAGATAAATATTATTTATATCTAATGCTTGGAAAAAATATTATTCTCTAAAAATATAATTATTATTTATTAATTATTTTTAGATCATATATATTGATTAAATATTTATTTTTGTTTTAGATTTTTAATTAATCGTAATATTTGTTTTTTTTTGTTTTTGTTTTGTTAAAATAAAAGTCAATATATACTTATTAAAAAAATTATTAGGAAAATATTGAAATAAATATTTATTTTCAAAACTATAAATTTAACATTTAATAATTTTTTTAATAAATCATTAATATTTATTTATCTTTTGTTATTAAAAATATAATCAATAATTATTTGTTATAAATTAAAAATTAATTAAATTATGTGAATTTAAAAAATGTATTTTATTCTCTAAACAACGAGTGTAATATATATCTATGATATTCAAACATTTATTCTGAAATTCAATAAATTTCAAGGAGAATGGAAGACCTAATTATTGTTCTATTGTTAAATATTTATTTACCAGGCCATAAATAATATTTAAATTTTTTTGGCTATCATAAACAATGAAAAATAAATAAATAATATTATAATTTTACAAGGAATGGGGTCACTATGGGTTTGATATATCATTCATCTATATTGAGTAGTTAATAAATATAAAATCCTAACACTAGTTCTATAAATTAATAATAGAAATTTGTGGAGGTAGGTCCTTGGGCACAAACAAATATACTTCCAACTAAATTATCTCCAAGTGAAAATTTTATCTAGGGTTTTATCTCAATAATGATAGAATCCCATCCTCCTTTATTTGTTTCTAAAGCAAGAAGGATCAATATATTTCCTCATTCTTTATAATGAGAATGAGGTGGGAATCAAAGTAGAATGCCAGATAATGATTATATTTTCATGTGAACCTAGAGTAACATAGCTGACATTTTAAGGTCAAAGGATCATGTTCCTATCACCAATAGATGGTCTCTAAATTGGGTAATCATTAGTGAAACAAAAGTGAAATAAAACGGAATTCGAACACTCAAAACTTAACTCAAAGAAATAACTCAAGATCAATGTATAACTTATTATGATTAAATTACTTATAAAATAACAACAATGTATATTCTATTCAATTTTGTTTTTCTATTATTCAATGTTCTTTAGTGATATATTCATTGGACAAGACATTTTTTTCATACACATTTAAGATGCTCTGTTTAATTTGAAAAGGTGGAGTTAACTATCGGCCTAATAGTCACTTAAACTGCATCTAGAACCATTAGAACATAATAAATTTAAAATTATTCTCATATATTTCACCCTTCACAATCTCTACATGGTGCAGTTAAGAGATAAAAAGAGACCAATAATAATTACATATAATTATGTGTCATTTTATATTCCTATTTTCATATGCGGGTATTGGTCCTTAGACATTATATTATTTATAAATCATCTCGTGGATCATGAACATTGATGTATTGTATACAAATGTTACATCATAAGTTCACTGGGATGTTGGATACATTTTGTACATCATGAGTGGTATATGATTAATTAATTATTCAATATAGGATTCTTGTTTGGTGGAAGTTGATATCCTCACCCTGTCTTGGAAATGAAACCATCTGATCAAATCTATTGTTGTTCTATATATACCAACACGGTGATTTATAATCTAATTGTTTAATGAAATATTGAGCATAGAGGTTGATGAAATAGGTATACAGCCTTCTTGATGAGACATAATGAAAAATATATTATATTACAAAGTGAAAGTTTTTCAGATTATTAATCATTCAAACATTTAAAATCATTCTCTATGGGTGTCATGTCATGTTGCAAGATGACAACATTGGACTTTAAGAAAATTAATAATAATTTTAAGGGTAAATAAACCTATAGAGGCACATTATATATATCTAAAATTATAATGAAATTAAAATTGAATTTACAATGTTAGAAAAAATATTATTAACACTTTGTTGAAAATTAATTAATTATGGTAAGTCAGTCCCCAGGATTCAATCATTAGTTATTTTATATAATTAATATATGAGTTGAATGATAATTAATATTTATTATCTCGAATTATTAAATATAATATTTTGTATTTTTCAATGAATAATATATTGATATTAATTTAGTCAATAAATAATCATTATTCAAGATTGGATTCAAACCATGGAAGATTTTTATACCTATTTAAGGGTATATATGAAAATTTTATATGAAAAATCATTTCAATAAATAAATATTTATTTATTTAAGAAATTATAGCTATTTTAATTGTATGTTTTATGAGCATCATGTAAATAATATAATTATTTCATTTATTAAGTAACATGTGGTTAGATAACTAATAAGGGATAATATAATGTCTCATATTCAATTAACTTCCATAAAATAGAAATTTTTCTATAATATAAACATCATACTACAATATAAAAATAAGAAACTTGTAAATAGGTCATCATTTTTCATTACAGAGGTGTCGTAAAACACAATTGGATGTTTATTCACAAATGTATCTAAAAATATTATCTCTATAGATATATTATTTAACTAATTCAATGATTTTATATTAGAGAGAACTATTCATATATCTAAAATCCATTGTGCCAAATATACTTATTAAAAATGAAATGATTTCATCAATAATATAAGTAACATAATGACCATGATTCATTTAAATGTTATTGAGTTCATATGTATTTAAAACATGGTCATTTCATCATATGTATACCATATGAATGAAATTTGGGTGTCATATATGGAAATACCCAATATATGATGCATAAATAATTATATATTAATACACATGAATAATAATTAGGTTGGGTATTCACAATATAAAAGAACATCATAGAAAATCAAATAATGATTTTGACAACATAATGGGTAGGAAAGGTGTTATATAGAGGGTTCTTATTTATGGGTAATAAAAGATTCCCATTGAGAGATGGTCATTTGGATAATAAAAGGAATTTGTCTATGTATATGAATACATTGTATTTTGAAAATTTAAATCATACAATAAATTATGTACTTGAATGAAAATTAAAGATATTCCCATACCATTTGATCTGGCTTCTAAAAGATTGAGAACAATAGTATTGAATATTAAAAACAACGTGGAGAGACTCTAGAGATGTTAAATGAGCGACAATTCATGATAAATTTTTTGGGATTGAAGTGGAAGATTAGAATGGTTGTGTATTATTATAAAAACATGATAGATTTTTTAATAATTTCTAAACATAGATCATATAAATCATTGTTATTAAAAATGTAAAAACATTATCCATATCTTGTTTTTATTCCATGGTTTTAGGAATATAGGCATTGTAATTTTTCATTTATATATTTAAAAGATAAATTAGATAATATAATATAATTTTGGGTATGATATTGATTGTTTTTCATGAAGATTCATTTTTAAAATCATAATGAATACCTTCGGTTTTGGATGATTCTTTATATGTTTGGAAAAATAATTTTTATTTACTATATATATAGTATATTAATTAGAAAACTATTTTATGGTTGAGAATGATTTTAAATTTCTTAATACATCATTTTTATGTCATTATTATTTCATAATACTAACCAAACAGACTTACTGTATTTTACATTTTCCCAATGAATTCAGCTACCTCAAAATATTATGAGAAATTAACTATTGGATAATTTTAATATAATGATTTCAAAAAGGAAATTAATTTTATCACAAAAATTTCCTAAATGTGATATTTAAATGTTTAAATATTTTCATTATTTATTTAAAATAATACATTAAATTAAATGATCGAATCTCTAACACTTATAAAAATAATTTATGATCTTATAAAATTTCATTTATTTCTATATATGGATAATTATTTTTATTTATAACCATTTTATGAAATGAATATTGTATTTTATATTATTAATTTTTTCAAAACAAATCATATCCTTGAAAATTATACCTATATATTTTCTGAAAATTCAACAATATTTACCTTCTAAAAAAACTATATTATCATAATCATTCTATAATTATGTAAATTTTATATATGAGTGATAAAAAAATTATGTATCCCTGAAAATTAAATTTAATTTAGAAAATAATTTATAACTTAATACTACATAAGGTATAGTAACATAACCCCATATCACTTCAGTATAAGCTCTAAGGGTACGGTGTGTGATGGTGATACATTTATTGGTTTGTTTGGCTAACATTGATCTAGTAGTGATCCCTCCGAGCATAGCCTCCTCCCAATAATAGTTTTTCATGAGTATAACATCATTATATTTAGATTGGTATTAGTTATGGGATAATTCTAATGTTGTTACCCCTTTTCTTCTCTCTAATGGATGATCATCATAAGGAATGATCATATTGTTTAAGACCATGGTTTCTATGTTATATATAAATTGTCTCTTTTCAAAACTCTTAATATAATAAATTTCTAACGATCACAATATAAAAACTACATTACTAACTATCATAATTAAGAATATTTAAAAAGTGAAATGTTCATTTAATAAATAATTGTATTTATTCATCATTCAGTGCATGTATTATATATTATAATACATCCCTAAATATGTGAAATATGTATTTAATATAGACAATCCATTTAAAATTGTTGAGTACATTACACTTTCCCTCCCACCCCAAAAAATTTTCATCATTGAAATTTTTGTAATACATGGAAATAAATTGGGATACTTTTCCATCATCCATTTTTAGGCTAACAGGTTTCTTTTTGGGGATTTTGATTCATCAAAATGAATTTTCAAAGTTAGGTTATATTATTCCTCAAATATTATTTCCTTTTATCGAGAATCTAGATTAATTATACTATATATTAATGGTCATCTTAAAATTCTATAACCCTAATGTCTGTTATATGTGTTGGGTCTGTTAAATTATTTCAAAATGGGGACACTTTGGAGACATCAATGATATAGTTAGGAATATATGTATTACTAAAAAATATTAAATTGCCACATTATTCTTGATAATAGAAAATATTATGATTTCACTTAAACTCAATTTGTAAGGTCCCCAATCTGAAACACTCTAAAATGGCCAAAATAGGTTGGTTACAATATTTCAAATGCACCTCCCCAGAATCTAGAGGATGTTGACAAGCATCAGGGGTTTGATATATTTAGTTTGAAGACTATTACCCTGGGTATTATTTCATATCCATTTAAATAAGATATACCAACAAAATAAATCTGTGTAATATATATATTGGAAACTATTTCCCAAATCTCGAAAAATAAAAGAGAAAATTATAAACCAAAAACGAGGAAAATAGTAATAATGTTTTGGAATTTTACTAAATTTGACTCCAAGGTAATTCAAAATAAATTAATATAAAATATAAGAGGAGTCCAAAGTCATTTGAACTAAACCCCGTGGAAGTACTATCTCCAATCAACAACCCGTCTAGAAATAAAATACTCAATTGCAAGGTGATTATATATTTTCCAAACATGAATCTATATAATCGTCTCAAGTACCAAATGGTGGCTTGAATATAGAGTGAGTATGACTCTGTAGGTCACCATCATCATGTCTAAATAGAACCAGTTTCATAATAAGTGTATGAAATAATGGAATAATGAAATGAATTAATTAATTGGCCAATTATTTTATATCACATCAAGCTTCATTAGACCCATGTAATAATTTCTCTAAGAATATCTCAAAAACATGCTACCCGTAACCATATAACCATAGTAAATCATAACCCACCTCAACAACATATCGAAAAATCTCTGGGCATGTCTCTCAAAAATGTCAGCCATATCCTTAAAACCAATGTATAAATCAAAAACATCTATACTAAAACCTTCTATATAAGGATTTTCGAATTTAATCAGGGCTAAGACAAATATATAATCATTTCATCATGAATCAAGTCCTAGCACGGTATATGATCATTTCAACATGTGCCTTAGGGTATATCCTAGTATATAATCTTTTCATCATGTATCTTACAAAATATCCCCATATAAAAGCATTTCAACTTGTATCTTAAGGAATAACCTATTATATAATCCTTTCAACATGTTTCTCAGGGATAAACATGTTATATAATTACTATAGTTTTTAAATCTCACTATATGCCATTATAGAAAGGATATAAAAATATCACTACATCAGCCTGGATGTTTAGTTGTCAAAATTTCCATTTAAATTTATATTACACATTTAATTTATTATTTTGTCATAAATAATAACATTTAAATTAAATCAATAATAAAACCAATCCATTGTGAATATATTTCTTGAAAATACCTAGAATACATGTCATTCTAAATAGACTTTAATGCAATAGTGGATTTATTTTGATGAAGGGATTCATCCCCCAAACAGTAAACATAATCTAGATCAATACCAATTAGATACAAAGGGGGCACAAGGAATAATATACTTCAATACCTAATTAATTCAGTCACACTCTATATTGGAAAAATTTCAATATTCCATGTTCCAAAAAATTATCAAACATTAGGGTTATGGTTAAGACCCCTACCATTAATTGATGATCAACCAAAGGTTCCAATGGTGAAAACCCAAAATAATTAAAGTGTATATGATCATAAGAAGGAAAATTGATACGTCCTGATCATGATATAAACCAACAAAACACATGTTCAAGATAGTTCACAACAAAAGTTTGAGACCATCCAAAGAGACATGAAAAACTAACAAAGACCAATTACCTGAGATCAGATGTTTTATCGGGACATCTAGAATTGAGAGAGGAAGTATAACATTTGTTGGAAGGGTCTCTAGGGTCGAGATGAAGATTATAAATTTGATCTAGAAATAAAATCTATCACATATGTCACTTTTAAAAAGATGATAGGGGAATTACAGATCATGTAACATAGTTACACATCATGTAATTATTCTTAAATAAATACTCCAAAAACATGTCTTTTCATATTAATATTAAATTATCCCAATAATTACATGTTTTTAATACATTTAAATGGTGTTAAATGTTTTGAATACCATTGTTCAGACCAATTCCATTATAAAACAACATGACCCCCCTTTAGGCTTCTCAATGTACCTGGATCCCTTGCTAACAATTCACTCTTTTAGCAGGACTCCAATAATTCAACCAAAATTATATCCAAAACATTTAGTAATTTTCAATAAATAAATATCTCTATCTATAAATAAGAATCAACCACCATGTCACAAACCATAAGACTTAAAGAGGCTAGTATCTGAAAAAAGACTTGATCTTGCAACCTCCCCACTATATAAGAGCTCATCCCTAAGGTACTCCAAGAATAATTGCGGGACATCAGTGAATGTTTCAATCAAATGTGTTCACATATAAAACCCACATTACAAGGTATCCCCCAAAAAATGAAGATGCATTCACTACAGTTGAACCAATGATACTGTTCTACCTCAGAGATATCTCCCACTACGATCCACAACCCATATCAGATGCTTCTTAAAAGACACATCAGCACAAGGAGCAATATCAGCTATGTTTATCACTTGGGAAGGGTCAGGATAATATCTATAAATTTTAGACATATAAAACACATCATGTATAGTATTGAAGATGTTTTTATGGTCTTGATATTATTTCATTAATCCAAACCTTTCCCCAATCTCAACATTATCAATAAACCTAGCTGTCAGCATTCCCTTTTTCATGATATAAAATTTCCACAACCTTTGTGGAACCAAAATGAAAAATTGATTACCAACCTCAAACTACAGAGGTCATATCTGATGGTCATCATGGTATTTATTCTTTACCTATGCCGTAATGAACAACATCATGATAAATAGTACCTAATCATACATCTCATTGTCTATACTAAGAATAACAAATTTTTCTTCACCTAATTATATAAAAAAAGAAGTAACAAGCATGACCTTAATCCTTGAAATGTTTTATTTTGATCGATATTTGGGAGATTTTATAATACCCAAACTCCATGAGTTTCATATGTCACTCCCACAAACCACAAAAATCCATAACATGAGATCATAACATATCCTCTAGAACTAGAATAATCCACTCTAAATAACTATCAGTCATGTGATGATAGGTTGTACTCAAAAAAACATGGGATCCAAGATAATTATAAATAACTATCCTAAAAAATTATGTGAAATGATTATTTCTATCTAAAATAATACTCTTCAGAACATCAGGAAGATGAACTTCCAAATGCACATAAATTCAACCCAATTAATCATCTTAAATTGTCTCTCCGATATGAAAAAAGTTGTAAACATTGTTATTTAATCCATGATCACCCATACCAAAACATTTTTATTGGTTTTCATGGATAATCTTATCACAAGAAGTATAGTGACATTTTCCCATTTCCTCTCTATAATGGGGATGTGATAAAAGGTCCTTGCTAGCCTATAACGCTCCTATTTCACATTTTGACAGATGAAACATCTCTCCACAAATCATGATACCTCCTTCTTCATTCCTTTCAACCAGTACAATCTATGGAGATCATGGAACATATTTTTCAATAATGGATGTAACTCCCATCTAGAATTATGAAACACCCTCATCGGCTCCTCATGTATTCCCATATGAACCCATACTTGACCATTGAAAAAAAGTTAATTTTCCATGCTAAGAGGCCATCCTGATGGAATTTCCCCATCAGATATACATTTTCTCCAAACATGGTCATACATAGTAGATAAATTATTGGTCTTGATACATTCCAAAATCATGGGTATTATAGATGTTAAAGTTAGAGATGCACATCCCTATGATTTATGAACATCTAGATTCATGTCTATAAAGAGGTAATTAACGCTCCAATAATTGTACGAATCTCGTAATAATTATTCTTTTGTATTTTGGCTCAATAAATCACCAACGAAATTTCACTTTCCTGATGTACAAGATTTCTTGATGTTGATATATTGAAGATACTAGACCCAACTCCTTTGTCGAAGGTTTAAGGCCCAATGAGAAAATATGTAATTGAGACTCTTTAGAATGGTGTATACCATAAACAACTCACTAATTAGATCATTCCCCCTTGTATCGTAGGTAATGTATCACATCTACAAACTCCAGATCATGATTAAGGCAGTTCCTCTCATGTGGCATCACCTATTTGGATCTATAAGAACCCACTCAATCCATATTCATCTGTACTACTATTAGCTAAGCTCCAGATGTTTCAAAATACACTCTAGGGGATTTACCTGAAATAGGTAATGTCTGGATAGGTGTTGTGGTCATTAACTGTCTACTCTTGAAAATATCCCTTACAAGTATCATACCCTAAAAAACATCAGTCCTATTTTTGTTATCCCTGACATCAGTGCTGCAAGATGGGATAATTCCCTTTATAAAACACCAATAATAAACTAAAAAAATGAATTTTCTAAATCATGAATACATTCTTTGGATAGTCCCAAGATACCATGATTGAAAAGTTCTATGGGTCCTTTAAAAATTCTTCCTCTAAGATGAAATGGCCCAATAAGTGCACTCTATAAATCTAAATATTATATTTGGTTAACAATTCATAAATCTTATTCTCTCTAAATATACTCAGGACGATGTCAATATGTATAGAATTATTTTTCACCTGACTAAAATTATAATGAGATATCATCAAAAAAAACCACCAGTAAATGAACTAGAAAAGGATGGAGGATCCTATTCATTAAGGCCATGAATTATATTGTTGAATTGATTAGAAAAAACAAAATCACTATTAACTCATACAATTCATTCCTACACCTAAAATAAGATCATGATATTTTAAATGGTCTACCAAAAAAATGAGGTTATGATGATAAAACATTTCCCTTGGAATTTTTTTTGAAATCACATATCTAATAGAAAACATGATTGATTAGTGGAAGAGTATTTTGATTCATTATCATATTCTTGTTCAATCTCTTGTAATCCCCACATAAGCACCAAGACCTATATGACTTCATGATGATGGTAACTAGAGAACCATATGAAATTTACGAGGACACATGAATCATTTAAATTATAGATCATCTAAATGATCATTAAATTAATGAAGCTATGCAGGTTCCATTCTAAATGCATGATTGAAAGTAGTTCTTCTTCTGGAAACATCCCAATAATAAACAAGATCTATACTTTCAGTGGTAAGTCAATGAAAAAATCCAAAAAAAAAACACCATAAAAATGGTATCCCCCTTGAGTAAAAATATCTCTCTACATTCCATCAACATCATGAGAAATAATTTCCATCTGTGCTTGGAGATAAACAAACCAACACTAAATTGGTTATGTATGACATTCTAGAATATCCCACATAGTTTAGGGAGAATTGATGAATTCTTATGAATATGAAAATGTAACTCTACTCTAGTAATAGTAGATATGATCCTAGTATAGAACAACAGAATCAATACCAAGAATAAAATTTAATTCTATCATTTAAATCATTTTCTGCTCCCAAAAAAATGGTTACCAACACTCTCTACAGAACACACCTAGAAATGATTGATATTCTCTAATCACACAAAAAATAGTGTGTCTATGGTCAAGCCACAATATAATTCCACATCCTAGCCCAAAACATTCATAAATAGTGAATGAAAAAAAATAATGCGATGATAATGTGTCAAAAAAAAGACAAGCATGGGTAAAAGATAGAAAAATCATACCTCTGACTGTAGACGGTCCTATATCCACACAAGATTGAGTAGTCTACATACCATGTGTCTAACTATCCACTCAACATTAAGCTCCACTCATAATCCCTTAAACTATTCCCTCTTTTAGTTATTTTCAATCCAAGTAGAATGATGATTTATATGAAATTAATAAAATATATATGATGTGATTGTATAATTTTAAAAATTTAGGACTATATGTATAGATTTTTAGTATGTTAATAGGGAACAGATTGAAGATAACATCTAATGTAAGTTAATAAACCTACTCATATACATATATGGTAGTGGAAAAATATTTCAATGAATTCTTTCACTGGACACCCAAAGTAACTATGGAATAAAGATTCAACATGGGTTATCATTGATTATCTTATTATGTATGACCATTTATTAGTGATAATAGAAGATCGACACCTTGAGTTATTTTCACAAAACCATATAAATGAAATTAAAATTATTCTTGGAAAACATATATCAATTTTATCCAATCATAAACCACAATTTACATCAAATTTTTGGAAGCGGTTCTCCAGAGATCTCTCAATACTGAGATTCATTTAAGTACCCCTATCATCCCTCAACTTATGGGATGATTGAAAATACTTTATAAACATTGGACGATATATTGATCAATTACTCTCTTTAAATATAAGGTATTTGGGATCATTATCTATCTTTTTTCAATTTTGCATATAATAATTTTTTTGATTAGATCATCCATACAGATCCCTGTGAAGCATTTCAGGGGAATGTGTATCGTGCTAAAAAATTTAGGGTAGAGGTTTAATAAGAAATTGTTTTCTTAGAGCTTGTAAAAGAGGTAATTAAAAATGTATAACCGATTTGGATCATATTAAATTATTATGGAAAAGAAAAAAGTCTGATTCTCATAATCCAAGCAAAGAATTCTAATTTTATTTTGGGGGTTATGATTTCTTAAAGTTCTCACAATATAAGGGAGTTGTATCATTTATTAAAAATGGTTAGTTAAGAACTAGGTATATTGGGACTTTTGAAATAAATTAAAGAGTTGGAGTTGTATACTTTTTATTTTATATATCCTCACTATTTTTAAATCATACAATGTCATTCATATTTCATTATAGATAAAATACATGTCAGATCCCATGAGTATTCTCACATAAGTGTTGGCAAACTTGGATCCAAACTTGTCTTACTATTGGGATCATTTATATATTTCTAACACTAGAGACTACGTATTATAGAATCACACCACACGATTGGTGAAATCACTTTTGTGAAATCAAAAATAAGAAGAGGAAACATGGGATATTAAATAATCAATGAGAAATTAATGTCAACATTTGTTCGATGTCTCTCATATACCCCAATTTCTAGGGAGAAACTATTTAAGGTTCCAATTTCATACATGAGACCTTACTTTAGTAGGTAAAAATAATATCCTAAACTATCACTCAATGTGTTGATCCTGATGATTAAAAAGATGGTGGTTTTGATTAATGATATTGATTAGTTGGAGAAGGTGATATGATTGTGTGTGTTGGATTTTTTCAATAAAAAAATAATATTCCATATAGAATCAGATGATTACATGTGAAATGATCATCAAGTATACAATACTTATGATATGTTAATCATGATACAATATTTTTATGAAGTTATAAGAATAATGAGATAAATTAAATATTTTCCAAGAAGTTAAGATCAATGGGGCAGGGTGCTTTCTGAATTCCATGCCCAAAATATGCTACATCAAAAGGATCACACCAGTGCTGGTTCTTATGGTGGTCATAAAATGTTCTTATGTGAAATGGTTAAGGCCAAAATGGATTCAGTGATCCATGTGGTGGTCTTCTAGTGTTCTTGTATGAAGCATCCAATCCAAAATGACTATGGTTGTTCCTATGGTAATATTACAGTATTACTATGTGAAATGAACAAGGAAAAAATGGTCGTTTTGATCCCTATGATTGTCTTCCATTGTTTATAAACAAAATAGTATGGGGATTAAGACCGTGACCATAGTGGATGTGGTCATGATCAAATACAATATTAGTATATCAAAATGGAAAAATATATAGGAAAATTCTCTTGGTTCTTAGTGTTCTTATTATATATTATCCATGAATTTTTCCAAATTCCATGTTAAATACCATGTGAGGAGGATTATTTCAATTATTAGTGGTTTTGATGATGTGTAATAATGGGTTACATAGGGGATATCTAAGTCAATCTATTAGTTGGTTTTTGGAATTATCAATAGTATATAAAATATTTAAAAAGATCCATTGTCACAAAATGAAGTGGGATTATATGAGTTGTTTTAAATAAGTTATAGGTTTGAAATAAAGCTTAATAAATTTAAATTTTTCTTTGATTTTTTATTTCTTCTTAAAAAATTTCGAGGGATTGGTTTATGTAAATTAAAATAAGTAACTGGTGCATAAAAATATAAATAGTGGTGAAAAAATAAAAGAAAAAAAGAAAAAAAATACAAGAATGAATCAATTTTTAAAATTTTGATAAATTGAAAAGATTAATACATAATTTTCTATAGGTTGAATAAAACGATTGTGAATAGGATCACTACATGTAGGAAGTACAATCATTTTTAGGAGACTTTCAGTAAAAAGGGTGCATGGATAATCCCTAAATGTGGTACATACATGATGAAATAAGATTTTTATAAATTAACGGTTAAATATGTGTTATTCCAGGAAATATCCTTCTCATTTTAAGTCTTGAACCATGTAAATAATTTTTCTGTTTAGGCGTGTGTATTGTATTGTGAAAATAATTCACATTTACCTATTATGGGGGTTGTTTTGAAAATGAAATTTATTAAGATATTGAATCATTTATCCAACCCTCTTGTTTTTTTACTAACCTCAAACATTTCTTTATATGTGATACCAGAGTGATGGGTTTATCTCATTGGTGATTTTTTAATGATTAAAAAGTTTTTTCACTGTATTTTAAGTGTCATTCATAAATGTTTGGTGTATTTCATGTATAATAATAATTGAGGGAATGAAAATTGTATTACTAACTTTTATTATAAAATTAATCACATATAGAAAGACATGATGTTTCCATGCCTATTGTCTATCACTTATTATATTTGTTGAGTTACAACTGATGGAATTGTTTTTTAGAAGAAGGTATTTCTATGATAGAAAATAAATAAAAGGAATTTGGAAATTGATGTTCCTGAAAAAAATTATTATTTTCACACTCTTCTAATGGTAGTTTTTTAATGTCAATGTAATCAAACACATAAAAGAAATAATAGATAAACATAAAAATATTTATAAAGGAAATTATAATTTATATAAATAAAAAATTTTGATTTTGAGAATAATATTTATTAATATTTGAATTCATTATAATGAAACTATTAAAATTTTTATCACATGGGAATATTAATTTATTAATAAAATCATAAATTGTTTTTATATGCTACAAGATACTTATATTGTTCAAAATAAGTTTGTATCTTGCCAAATAATTTTGATTATAATGTCTCTCTAATGGATGAAAGAGTTCCAAGTTAAATTAAATGTGATTAGTTTCAAACTATTTTAAAATATTATGAAATGAGGAAAATTGTTCTATAATGAAGAAGGTCAATGATAAGAAATAGATATCCTTTATAGCCTTAATGTAGTATTAGCATAAGAATAATGTAATTATTCTTATTCATATTCTGAAATGAGTCAAATAATTCATTATATGAAGTCCTTAATAACTAAAAATGTTAGAATTGGAATGGTAATGTTTATATGTAACATTCACTAACTATATTTAGGTGATGAGTAGATAGTTATTTTGTTAAAAAGTTCCTATCTTAAATAATGGTAGAGTTTTTTATGAAGAATTATAAAAACCATACATATACTTTAAAATGTTATTACCTTGATTGAAAAATAATGGGATAATAATTTTTGAGAAATAATTTAACATAATTTTAGTAAAGAAATTTATTATCTAGGTGTGTAATTGGTGATACAATAGAAAAACAATAGCATATAAAGATTCCAAATGATATTTATTAAAAACATCACATTCCCAAATTTAATGAATAAGAATTCACTAATAGATATTGTTGTGAATTCAGGGAAAATAAGGAAATTGAGATAGAATTATTTTTAAAAGGGGGAACTCATGGAATTTCTCATAAAAATATATAAGTTTTAAAAATAGATGAAAATTATAATGAATAAAAATAAATATTCCAACAAGAATGAATCTATTCACATTGAATAGAAATAAAAGATCAAAATGTGAGTTAAAACTGAATAAACTTGTTGTTCATCAATGAATTAAAGAATCAATAGGTAAGAATTAGTGAAAAATAATGAGAAAGTTTGTATGCATTTATAATAAAAATTGTTGAATATAAAAATATAATATTTAAATTTATGATGAATTTTTAGAACTCTATTCATGGAACATTGGAATGATCAATTAATGATGAGTCTCATGCACATTAGTAATGATAAATAACCAATAAAAATATATTTTCTGGTAAAACCTTTTTTCTATGAAATACGATTAAATACAGTGGACCACGTTTTTAGGAGAATTAATTGATTTTCTAGATTCTATGAATTATGAGTGTATATACTTCTATAGATATATATATATTACAGCTTTTTGAAAAAAAAAGATTGATAAAAATTCCAATGTGAATAAGAAATAATTAATAGTTTAAATAATTTTTTTAAAATATTAAAAATATGATAATAGTGAGAAAATTGATTGAATATAAGTTCAATGTTATGGATGACATGATTATTTTAAAGAAAAATGTTATTTTTTAAAATTTATTAGCACTTTGGATATTTTATTCCAATTAAATGAATTTATTTATTTAATTTCAAATAAAATTTTTATTTTATATGGTTTTTAAGACATAAATTGGGGGGAGTTACCCTATTCAAAATAAAATAAACATTAGAGACAATATGAAAAATCTTGATGGGAATTTTAGCGTATATTTTAACCAATGGATAATGATTTTGAATGATGTGAGTAATCTGGTCATCATATAAAATAATTTTTTATTATTATACCAGACAATAAAAATTTCATTATATAGTTCTGGGATGTCTTGGAAAAATAAAGAAATTTTTAATTATTCATCTAAAGGACAATGTTCATTTTTTTTACAATGGTTTTTCCTCACATATGATAGGAAATGTGAATATAGTTTAGTATGTATAAAATATTTAATATAGATCTATAATAATTTGAAATTATGAGTTACTAAAAATAAAAGGTGTTTGATAAGCATATATTTATAAATATAACTTCATATCAATGAGAAAATTATATATTTCAGGACTATGACACAATCTTATAATTGTGACATGGTTATGTGGTGAATGAAATTAAGTGATCATTAAAATATGTGGCTTTTTTGAATATATTGAAAGATGGATGTATCTTTATGAGAATAATATGGAAAATATGTAATTTATTTTGTATTTGTGATTAAATAAAATATTGTTATTTGGAAATGAATGAATAAAATAAACTGTAGATTCTAGTTCATAGTTATCATGTCTAAAAGAATATGTGTAATAAAATTCATAGAGATAAGTTTTGTGATATTCCTATAATATAAATGGAAATGAATTTAATGTGTTCTACCTGTTAAAAGGGAAATATTGTGAATAATCTACATAAGAAGGTTGAAATAAATTCTATTCATATATAAGAGTTAACTAAATCTCATATTTTTTGGCCAATGTTGAAATAATCAATAAAAATATTTGTGTATTATATTTCCATTATTGATGTATTTACATAGACTATATGTTATATGTTTATGATGATCAAATTTTTCAGCTCTTAAAAGATTTAGTATTGTTAAGATCAATGTTGAAAATAATATGGTTAATGTTTTATAATGATTTTAATAAATAAATGATATTAGTAAAATATTTTATTATTTGAATCCTATCTACAAAAGAATAGTATCCATAATGAACTCAATACACCATACACACCTAAAAATAACGGTGTGCCTGAAAATAATAGAATTGTTTTGGAGACGGCTCAAACTATGTTGTTAGGTGGTTAAATATATCATTATTTCATGAGTCAAGCTATAGGATTGGCAGTCCATATTAAAAACCATTTTCAATAATGAACAAAATATGAAATTTCATCATATTGGGAATATTACAATAAATATCTATGTTTTATGTTTAAAAGAGTGTTTAGAATCCCATTCATTATTAATGTTGAATGGTGAAAATATTTGTAAATATGAAAGAAGTGGTATTAAGGGTCTTAGGTTATCCAATAAAAAGAATTGGATATGGTTATTACAATAAGGAGATAAAAAATAATATTGAATATATTAATAGAATGTTCTAGAATACACAAATAATGTGAACTCATATGAAGAATAAAGTTCCAAAATTTATTATGATTAATCCATTTTTGGAAATGATATGTCCATTTTTCGAAACAATGATAGAATTATGTAGAATTACATGTTAAATAATTTGACTAAGAATTTTGAAATGATAGAAGAAAATATTTTTTTTTCAAATCATCCAAGGTTGAGATGTAAATTTTACGTTCAAAATATCATTGTACGTCGTGAAAAAAAAGATTAAAGTTAGATTAACGTTGAGAAAATCATTTCATATCACAGTCTTCCTACATGTTGAACCACCAGATTTGAAAACAATCCATTATAAATCAATAGTGTATTGATCTTATGAGTGAAGAAATAGATTGGATATAAAATAATAAGACATGGTACTTTGTACCCTATACTAAATAGAAGAATATTATTGGTACAAAGTGGGTGTTCTAAATCAAGTTGAATGATAAAAGTGAAGTGTCCTTAAATAGTTAACTATTGGTGTATAATATATATTCATAGGTTGAAAGAGTTGAATTGGATGAGACAATTATATCAGTTTCAAGAAATCAAATAATAATATTTTTTATTCCACCAAAACACAATGGAAATTCAACATCTTTCAATTGGATGTTAAGTTATCCATACTCAATTATGATTAGTAAAAGTAATTGTATTGTGAACAAAAATGTTGTTTTAATATATTTGGTGATGAAAATAATGTTTTATGAATAAAAATTGATTTATATTGGCTAAATCAATCCCCAAGAGAATGGTTTTATAATCATGAAAAATGATTGACGTATTGAGAATGTATAAAAAAATAGTTCACAACAATATCAATATTATATATGATAAATAGGTATTTATAATTGATATCAGTATTTTAGATAATATAATGTTTATGGGAAATGATGAATATTTTTCTTAAGAGTTTAATTTTTAAATGAATAACATTTTTAAAATTTATATGCTTAGTGATATAAGATATTTTGTTTTCTTAATAATTTCTTAATAAAATAATTCTATTTTTTACCTAAAGATACATATTGTAATTAAATGTTGAATAATTTTGGTATGGAGGATTCAAAACCTATTTTATAAAAATAAATTTAGAAAAAATTAAAGATAGATAATTTTATCAAATATAATTTAAGAATATGATCCTATGTTCACATTAACTGAAAGCATCAATTTGTATATATTTTATTTTTTTACCCTTTTTGAAAAAAAATAAAATTATACCCAAATTTTCTCATTTAATGTATTGAAAGATAATACTTTGATATGTCATAGGCATGTCAGACTATGTATTGGAAAATTATAATAAAGGAACTCCTTGTCTATTTGGTTACTGAGATACATATTGGGAAGAATATAGTGACCCTGCCTTTTCATTAATTACTATTACATCATTTTAAAGATAAACAACATAAGATAATTACACAAAGATGATCCAAAGGTTTAGTGTATTGGGAAAACTAGGACCATACATAACAAATACAACATGAAGCTTAATCATTTATTTAATTTCTTCTTCTCTAGCTTCTTATTGGAACTTGTCCTCTCATTAGTACATGTAGCCACCTGAGGATATGAATTATAAGGGGTGAGCAAGAAGCCCAGTAAGAGGATAGATATGAACAGTATAGCATGGGGTGAGTGTAGTAATAACATATGCAAAATATCATGAACATGAGAGATCATAAATAAAAGACTTGAAATGTGGCAAAGCATAAAAATGAAACATCATGTCCTAGTGGTTAACTACCACACATACTTGTGAACCAAGATAGCATCTTTTTCACAAGACATTTCAAATTTACTAATGAGATTCATCACTTTACCCAATGCATTGGAGCGCTGTATAATTTCGGGCGCACCTGTCACATTTAAACATTCATATTGCGCTATATAATTCCGGGTGCACCCGTCACATCATGACATTATCATTCATCATGCTTTCCAAAATGAAGAAATAACATACATTAACATAATGAACCCATTAAAAGGAATTGGTTTCATCTCATAATAACAGATTCATAATCTTTGGGTTCCCAAAAGAAAGAGGGAATAACATACATGTTATAAGAACCGTCCACCTTGTGTGAGAAGTAAAAAGTGGTGTTCTTAAAAGAGGAGTTGTTTTAGAAAACATTTTGTTGGACATGAAAACTAGTGAAAAACATTTATATCCCAGAATATTAAATATAATTATGAAAAAATGACTTTTAATATGTAAACATATAAAAAAGGAGTGAAAGAGGGAGAACCCGAAGAAAGAAAATTGGGTTCAAGATTTCCCCTTACCTTGTACCCAAATGCTTCATTCTATTTAATGTCATGTATAAAGACATTATATTCATTAATTACAAAACAAGAAAAATGTTTACCTTAATAGGGTTCATTATGGTTTCATTATTTCATATTATGTTCCTTTGTATGACTCATAGAGTTTAAAAACGTTGTTCGAGGATGTTCGTTTTTCTGGTTTTTCTTAGGTGGTTCACTTGTATTATTATATTGAAGTTCAGGTAGAACATGGTTAAACATCCAGAAATGATATTACATGTTATTAGTGATATTAAAAGAGCATTAATGATTTTATAATGAATTATATTAGATCCATTTGTATGAATCATTGGATAATAATTAAATGATGGTTATTTGGGTCAATTTGGGCGGTTTTTGGATCACAACGAAATTGTTTTAACTTATCACATAGTAATATGGCCATAGGATATTTCCAGAACTTCATATAGAAAATAATAAATATGAAAAATTCTGGTTCAACCATAAAAATGGTTTCATTATGAGATCCTAAGGGAGAAATGGAAGAAGAAAGCATGTCGTTCTTAAAGGTGATAAGTTAACACCACATGAACAACGTTCAATTTAATAAAATAATAGGAAAAATGAAAGGGGGTTGGATGATATAATAATCCATTTGAATCATAAAATTAAATTATGTGTATCATACTGAAGTTACAATATCATTTGGATGAAGATGGGTGGGGAGAGATCAAGAAATGAACTTCAACTTGGAAAGAAATTAAAGGAGAAGAGGGAGAGAAATTACCTCATAAATCTCCCTCTTGAGATCCTCCTTAAGGAAGCTAGTATTGGTCTTTTGAGGAGACCAGAAGCTTTTGGAAGTGGGGGAGGGGATAGGGAAGATTTTCAGGAAGAGTTTAGAGAATTCTTGGAGCTCGAGAGGTGTGAGGAAATGAGGGAGTGAAGGGTTGTATATATAATGTAGGGGAGAGGGGTTTCCTTAATATAAAATTCATTAGTTTATTATTTCCCCACAAGACAAGGAATAGTGAGTCTCTCGTGACCAAGAATACTAATTGTAAAATGTAATCACGAAACAAGTGGTCTTACATCATCAAAACATCACACATGACTATATAATTTGCTTATTTAGCTTATTTTGTAAATTACTGTATTTCACTATTCATCAAAAATTCATGTATCTCAGAAAAATCCAAAAAATTTACCCCAACCATTTTTCAATGTGTCAAATCAAAAAATAAATTCCAATTTTCAAAATTAATTTTATAAATATTAATAATCTAATATTTTATTATAATCATAATTTACTTAAAAATAGTTTTTTTAGATTAAAACTGATTTTATAGTGCTTTCAAAAATTACGTAGGGTCTTATAAAATTACCTAAAAACTATAAGGCATTGATTAAATAATCTAAGTATAAATTTTAGGGAAAAAATATTCTTTTAAATTAACCAAATTATTATAATTTATTATTTAAGACTTACAAAATACCTAAATGTTTAATAAGGTCAAATTGTCACATTCTAAGATGTCTAAATTTAATTTAATTATTCATAGGTAATGATACTCTTATGTTGGATGATTTACTATTCATAATGGTCATATTGCTATTCATAAGGGTATGTTACTATTCATAAGGGTATTTTACTATTCAGCAAAATTATTTTTGTTCCATTAGACGCCAAAAATCATCTTGAACACAACCATGTATGTCATATTTTCAAAATTCCTAACACAGAAGTTACAATCTTTTGTTCAATGGTCACTTATCACATAGTAGTTCATTATGTTTTGTTTTCATGTTATTTTAGGACATAAATGTAAGAAGGTAATTTCCATTGAAAAACATTGGGTCGTTACATTCTTCCCCGCTTAAGAAATTTCGCCCCAGAAATTTCCCTTTACAAATATATGTGAGGGTACTTCTCCTCCATTACCTCTTATGGTTCCTAATTTCCTTCCTCAGACTTATGGTTCCTCCACAACACTTTGACAGGATGGGTGGTCTTGTAGCATAAATCCTTATCTCTCCAATCCAGAATCATTACTAGTTGCTCCTCATAGGAGAGATCATCTTCCAGCTGCACCACCGCTGAGTTTAGTACATGTGAGTGGTCTAGTATGTATATCCTCAGTAGTGATATAAGAAGCACATCATGAACACGAGCCATATTCGGTTTAAGTGCAAGCTGATTCGCCATGGCTTCTATGCTTTCAAGGATCTCATAGGGGCCAATATACCTTGGGATTAGATTCCCTTTCTTCCCAAATCACATGACTCTCTTCCATGGAGATATTCGAAGGAAGACTTTATCTACAACATCGAACTCCATGTCCCTTTGATGGTTTTCATTATAGCTCTCTTGCCAACATTGATCATCTTCGATGTGTTTCTGGATGACTTGAACCTTCTCTGTCATCTCTTGAATAAGATTGGGCCCAAGTAGCTTTCTTTCTCCAACTTCATCCTAATTGGTTCGATTTCTACATCACATCCCATACAGAGCTTCATATGAAGCCATCTCAATACTCGAGTTGAATCTATTGTTGTATGAGAACTCAACCAATGGGATATGATGATCCCAGCCACCTTTGAATTCAAGAGAGCAGTCTCTTATCATATCTTCAAGCGTCTGAATTGTCCTTTTAGATTGGCCATCAGTTTGGGGGTGATAGACCATGCTACAATTTAATTCAGTACTCAAAGAATGTTGAAGGCTCCTCCAAAACAAAGATGTGAATCGTGGATCACAGTCAGAGACAATTGAGAGTGGAACACCGTGCAATCTCACTACTTCCTTCACATATATCGTTGCAAGCTATTCAAGAGATAGGTTTTCCCAAATAGCAGTAAAATGGGAAGTCTTGGTGAGTTGGTCAACCACAACCCATATCGCATTATTTCCCTTTGATGTCATTGGGAGACCTGTATCAAAGTCCATCGTAACATTTTTCCATTTCCACATGGGTATAAGCAATGGCTGCATCATACCCTTGGACTGTTTTCACTCATCTTTAACTTGCTGACATACCAAGCACATTGATATATAAATTTGTCAATCCCCTTCTTTATGTTATCCCGCCAGAAGTGTTCTCAGAGATCACGGTAAATATTGGTACTCCCAGGATTGATAGAGAATGTTGAGATATTTTCATTATCCAATAGTGCCTTCTTTATCTCGGTTGATGAAGGTACACAAAGCCGCGTTCTAAACCGAATCATACAATCATAGTCAAAATGGAACTCTTGCATCTTCCCTTCCTTTACCGCATTCACGCTCTTTTGTATCTCCACATCATCCCTTTGTGCTTCCTTAATCTTCTCTCAGATGGATGGTTGTGTAATCATTTGGGAAAGGTAAGATGAATCACTTGTCCTTATGATTTCGAAATCCATTCATTGAATATCCATAAAAATAGGGTCTTTCTCAATCTGCAACCTGGATAGAGTAGCATGTTATTTTCTGCTTAGAGTATCAGCTACCTTGTTCACCTTTCCAGGTTGATAGTGAATAGATAAATCGTAATCCTTGATTAGCTCTAACCATCTCTTTTGATGCATGGTGAGCTCCTTTTTTGTGAATATATACTTTAGGATCTTGAGGTTGGTGTATATGTCACACATCTCTCCAAAAAGGTAGTACCACCATATTTTCATGGAAAAAATCACGGCTGCCAGCTCTACATCATGTGTCGGGCAGTTCTACTCATTGATCTTCAACTGTTGTGAGTCATAGGCTATAACATTATCATTTTTCATGAGTACACAACCCAATCCCTTCTTTGAAGCATCCCAATATATCAAAAAACATTCTCCACTTTTCGGTAGTGTGAGTACAGGTGTAGTGATCAGCCTTCTCTTTAGCTCCTTGAAGATTCCCTCACATTCTTCCGTCCAGACATACTTTACCCCTTTCCCTGTTAACTTAGTTAGTGAGCTTGACAATCGTGAGAAGTTTCTCACAAAATGTCGGTAGTACCCAGCTAATCCAATAAAACTATGTATTTCTATGACACTAGAGGGCCTTGGCTATTCCTCAATCACATTTGTCTTTGAAGGATCCATAGAAATTATCTCACTTGTGATCACATGTCCCAATAACGTGACTTGATTCATCCAAAAGTCACACTTTCTGAGCTTGGCATACAACATCTCCTTTATCAATGTCTCCAACACAAGTCTTATATGTTCTTCATGTTCCTCCTTGATCTTGGATTAGATGAGAATATCATCGATAAACACTACCAAAAATTTGTTGAGGTAATGTATAAATACTCTATTAATCAAATCCATGATGTTTTCAGGGGAATTAGTATGTCTGAAGGGAATCACCAACAACTCATAGTGCCCATACCTTGTACAGAAGGAAATCTTCGGAATATCTTCATTATTCACCTTTACCTGATGATATCCAGAATGAAGATCCACCTTCTTGAAGTATTGAGATCATCGTAACTGGTCGAACAAGTCATCAATCCATGGGATAGGATACTTGTTCTTTATGTAGATCTTGTTTTGTTCTCGATAATCGATAAAAAGTCGCATTGTTCTATCCTTCTTATTCACAAAGAGCACTGGTGCACCCCACGGTGATGCACTAGGGCATATAAGCCCTTTGCCTAGATGCTCTTGCAGTTTCTTCTTTTAGTCCTCCAGTTCGATAGAAGCCATCATATAGGGACACTTTGAGATAGGAGTACCTCCGGGTATGAGTTCAATTGAGAACTCTACCTTAAGATCCGGGGTAATTTTCGGCAACTCATTAGGAAATACATCATTGTATTCCCTTACGATGGGCATTTCCTCAAGGTTGGAACTTTCCTTCGATTGAACCATTTGGGCGAGGTATGCTTCTTCATAGGGAATCAACACACACACCATTAAAGGGTTTATCAAAGGAGATTCATGATATTCCTTGCATTTGTAGAGGATCATTGGATGGTTCAGAATATGAAAAGATATTTCCTTTTCCCGAAAGTTGATATACGCTCTATATAACAAGAGCGAGTCCATTCCCATTATAGCGTCGAATTCCAGCAAGGGAAGTATTACAAGATTTGTTGGAAGAATCTTCCCACATACGCCAACAGGAGAAGAGTCAAACACATGGGATGCAATGATTTCACCACTTGGTGTTTTTACAGATATCTCTTCTTTATGGTTTTGGGGATTCTATTCTATAGTTCTAGCAAACTTGTAAGATATATAGGAATGCATAGAACTAGAATCAAATGAGAATTTTTCAATTATTAAGTCAATAGGAAGTATACCTTGTACGACTTCATTATCATCTTCCACCTCTACAGTAGTGATGGCATAAGCCTTACCTTTTTCCTTTGGATTTGGTGGTTGCCGACATTGATTACCCTTGAGAACTCAAGGTTTAGTGCATTTGTTTGCATAGTGACCTATCTCATTACAGTGGTAGCATTGAACCATGAGTCGTTCTCTCCTTTCATCGGCTACATTCTCCTTCCTTTTCATGTCTTTTCGACACACTTGAGCATGGATTCATTCTTTCCCACAATTGGAGCATTTTCCTATGGTGCAACTTCCCACATTATTGGCTTGTGGGTCGAAGATTTTTCTTCCCAACTTTTCATTAGATCCACTAGCTTGAAACTCTATCTTTCTTTTCTTATCACCATATCCATGGGACCATTCTCCAAACTCCATCTCCACTTTGAGACCACACCGAAAAAATTCTCCATAACTCTCAAAGTCTCGAATTGAAAGATCCTATAGAAGGTGTGGTTTTAATTCACTAAAGAATCTATCAATTATTCTATCACTGTTGATAACAAAACACGAAGTGTACCTTCCTATCCTTGTGAAATTCTCTTCATAGGTTGTGACAGATTCTCCTTATTTTTGATTGAGCTCTATAAATTCTCTCTCCATCTTCGTGCGAAGACTTTGTGGGAAATACTTGTTACGAAACATTATCTTAAAGTCTTTCCACTCTATCTCTTCAATTTCCTCCCTTGGCTTGGTGTTCTTAATCAAAGCCCACCATTGACCAGATTCTCCATCTAGATGATAAACGGTCAGAGTCACCTTTTCATTCTCAGAACATTAAAGCACAAAAAATATATTCTCCATGGAGTTGACCCACTGTTCCGCATCTAGTGGATCGAAAGATCCACAAAAAGTTGGTGGTCATTGTTGTATAAAACATTCAATAGCCATTTGCTCCCTCTTTGGTGAAGGAGGGTGTTCCCCATTATTATGGTTATTATTCATAACCTGATATAATTTTGTAAGAATCACCATGAATTTTTGAATTGTACCTCCCAAATCATTAGGGATGTCTTTCGGGAAATCGTTGCATTGGCCCTCCAATGAGTTGTTGGCCTGATTTCTCCTGGTTCCCACCATTTTCTAAAATAGAAAAGGATAGAACAAAACATAACTAAACAAGTCATGAATAACTTATCCAATTAAAAAATTTATACAAAAAACGTATGGGATCCCTATGTAAATATAGTTTTTTTCATATTTTTACTTCGTCTCATACTAGAGGTTTTCTCAAGGATTCACTAATCTTAATTCCCAAATTAACTAAACCTTGCCTCTGATACCAACTATAGCGAACCTGCCTTTTATGACATTACTATTAAATAATTTTAATGATTAAAACCATAATAGTATTACACAAAGAGGATCTAAAGGATTAGTGTATTGGTAAATCTAGGACAATACATAACAAATACAACATCAATCATAATCATTTATTTAATTTCTTCTTCTCTAGCTTCATATTTGAACTTGTCCTCTCCTTAGTACATGTAGCAACCTAAGGATATATATCAAAAGGGTGATAATGAATCCTGGTAAGAGGATAGATAAGAACAATATAGAATTGGGAGAGCATAGTCATAACATAGTCAAAAGATCATGAACATGAGAGGTGCATAAATAAAAGACTTGAAATGTGGCAATGCAGAAAAATGAAACATCAGGTCATAGTGGTTAACTACCACAAATACTTTTGAACCAAGATAGAATATTTTTCACACATTATTTATCATTTAATTAGGAGATTAATCACTTTACCCAATGCATTAGAGCGCTGTATAATTCCAGGCGCACCCGTCACATTTAAACATTCATATTGCGCTATATAATTCTGGGTGCACCCGTCACATCATAACATTATAATTTATCATTCTTTCCATAGGGAACATATAACATAAATTAAAATAATGAAACCATTAAAATCAATTATATTCATCTCATAATAACACATTCATAAGCTTTGTGTTCCCAAAATAAAGAGGGAATAACATACATGTAACAACAACCGTCCACCTTGAGTGAGAAGTAAAAGGGGTGTTCTTAAAAGAAGACTTCTCTTGCAAAATTTTTTTATGGACATAAAAACCAATGAAAAACATGTATATCCTTGAAAAGTAAATATAATGATGAAAAAAATTAATTTTAAGAAGTAAACATATCAAAATGGAGTGAATGAGGGAGAACCCGGAAGAATAAAATTGGGTTCGAGATTTCCCCTTACCATACACCTGAATGATTCCTTCTCTTTAATGTCCTGTATAATGACATTATATTCATTAATTAGACAAACAGAACCATGTGTACATTAATAGGGTTCATTCTGGTTTCATTTTGTCATATTATGTTCCTTTGTATGACTTATAGAGTTTAAAAACATTGTTCGAGGACGTTCGTTTTTATGGTTTTTCTTAGGTGGTTCACTTGTATTCTTATATTGATGTTCATGTAGAACATGGGTAAACATACAAAAATGATATTACATGATATTAGTGATATTAAAAGAGCTTTAATGATTTTATAATGAATTATATTAGTTCCATGTGGATGAATCATTAGATATGAATTAAATGGTGGTTATTTGGGAGAATTTGGGCGGTTTTTGGATCACAACGAACTTGTTTTAACTTATCACATAGTAATATGGTCATAGGGTATTTACATAACTTTAAATAGAACATAATAAATAAGGAATATTCTTTTTCAACCATAAAAATGGTTTCATGACCAGATCCAATGGTAGAAATGGAAGAAGAAAGCATGTCATTCATTAAGGTGATAAATTAACACCACATGAACAACGTTTTTTTAATAAAATAAAAGAAAAAGGGAATGGCGTTTGGATGATATAATATACCATTAGAATCATAAAATTATAGTATGTGTATAATAATATAGTTAAAATATCATTTGGATGAAGATAGGTGGGGGGAGATCAAGAAATGAACATGAACATGGAAGGAAATTAAAGGAGAAGAGGGAGAGAAATCAGCTCTTAAATATTCCTCTTGAGATCCTCCTTAATGAAGCTAGTATTGGTATTTTGATGAGACCAAAAGATTTTAGACGTGGGGGAGGGGATAGGGAAGATGTTTGGGTAGAGTTTAGAGAAGTCTTGGATCATGATATGTGTGAGGAAATGAGGGAGTGAAGGGTGGTATTTATAGAGTAGGGGAGAGGGGATTCCTTAATATAAAATTCATTAGTTTATTATTTCTCCACAAGACAAGGAATTGTGAGTATTGAATGACCAATAATAGTAATTTTATAATTTACTCCCGAAAAAAATTGGCTTATATCAGCAGAACATCACATATGACCCTATAATTAGCTTATTTAGCTTATTTTGTAAATTACGGTATTCCACTATTCATCAAAAATTCAAGTATCTCAGAAAAATACAAAAAATATACCACAACCATTTTCCAAAGTGTAGAATAAAAAAGTGAATTCCATTTTTCAAAAAAAAAATTCTAAATATTATTAATTTAATATTTAATTTAAATAATAATTTACTTAAAAAACAGTTTTTTAAGATTAAAACTGATTTTATAGTGCTTTCAAAAATTACGTAGGATCTTATAAAATTATCTAAAAAATATAAGACATTGATTAAATAATTTATGAATAAATTTTAGGTAAAAATATTCTTCTAAATTAACTAATTAACTATATTTTATTATTTATGATGTACAAAATACCAAAACGTTTACTAAGGTCAAATTGTCACTTTCTATGATGTCTAAGTTTTATTTAATTATTCATAGGTAATTTTACTCTTATGATGGATGATTTACTATTCATAGCAGTCATATTACTATTCATAAGGGTATGTAACTATTTATAAGGGTACGTTACTATTCACGAAAATTTATTTTTGTTTCATTAGACTCCAAAAATAATCTTGAACACAACCGTGTAAGTCAGATTTTCAAAATTCTTAACACATAAGTGACAAACATATGTTCAAAGGTCACTTATCACTTAGTAGTTTGTTATGTTGTGTTTCATGTTATTTTATGAAATAAATATATGAATGGAATTTCCATTGAATATCATAGGGTCGTTACACGGACTGTGTTAATGAAATCTGGATAACATTTGGTATAGATTTATATATTTAGGAAATATCAATTTTTTGGAACTCTAGGTTGAATAATTCAGTCACCCAATGTAATGATAAGGATAAATATGTAGCTAACTCATAGTACTGAACAAAACATATGTGGATCAAGACATAGCTAGAATATTTAAAAAGGGAAGTAATGTTTCCATTAATATTTTTATATGAAAATAAAGGTGTAATAAATATTTCAAATAATAGAGTTTGGAATTAAAGATATATAAACCTTGATGTTAAATATCACTTCAGAAAATATCTCGTTGAGAAGAAAAATCTAATGGTTTATTTTATTTATTCAAAGAATCATATAATATATGTGTTTATTGTGAAACTATGAAAAGATGAATTTTTTATTTTTGAGCATTATGTTAACATTTCAACTTCATTTGTTACAGGGATAAGGAAAAATGTTACCTTACCTTATGTAATCAGTTATTTAGATAATGTTTTCAAAGGGGGTAAAAATTGAGTATATAAATCATTCATTTATATTTATATTTAAAATTTTGAAAGGCAGTGTAAATAATGTAGGGGGTATAAATTGATATGAATTTCCTTTCACTGAAATGACATATAATATTTAGATAGATTTATTAAATAATATAAGTTATGATTTTATCCTGGGATGAAATATTTCAAAAAAATTAGTGGTTGAATGAAAATTGTCAGGTTTTAATTGTTGATGATGTGATGCAGATGTTCTATTTGATTATTGTGAGGTTTCTTTTATGTAACCTATTTATAAATCACTATCTTATGTATAGCATCATATTATGTTTTAATCATTCTTATTTCCTAAACCTAGTTCACTCATACAGGATTAAAATAATTGTATGATAATACTTTTTTATTTTTTAAGAGGTTGATTGTGATTTATTTTCCTAGTATTACAACAACATAAAAAGGGGGTGTTCATTGAGACCACAAAATGCGTAGGTGGTTTTTTTCTTAAATTAAGTTTAATAATTGGTGAATAGGTTATAATTGAGTGTGATAGTTTTTATTTCAACAAATCAATCATATTCAGTGTAGAATATAACAATTTCATGGGAAGTGGTATTTAGAATTATAGACATCCTGACTAGTTCATCGTGATTTTGGATTCTTATAATGTTTCAATAATTTTTGGTTAATAAATGGCGTTTTGAGGATATTCATTCCCATGGTGGACATTATATTGATAATTAGATGTCCAAAAATGAAATAAGAAATGTACCACTCTCAATGTGGTTTCTATGGAGCACTTCCAGTGTGAATGTGGGGATTGATCAAGGGGAAAATGGTGAGGGGGGATCACCACGTTGTCTTTTAGTGTGCATGTGAAAAATTAACACGACCAAAATTATCACGGGGTCTCATGTAGAGATCTTCCAATTCTCATAGGTGAAATTTTGATGTGTGAAATGTATACTGTGATCCCCATGGTATTCATCGACTTTCCCTATCAAAAATGTGAAGAGTATTGGGACCACAAACATTATAGATGTGGACATGGTTAACAGGATGAGTATAAAATAAAAATGTATAAACAAGGAGGACTAAACTATTTTTTCTCAGTGCTTAAATGGTAAAATGATCGTGGATTTTCAACTTGTTCTTGATAAATTTAATATTTTCTGGAGTATTTTAGTTATAATATATTTTGATGATGTGGCTCCATGGGTGACCCAAGGTCTCCCTAGCTCAATAAATGAGTTTTATTAGAATAATAAAATGGATATAAGAGATCCAATAATACATAATTTATTAACATGTAGTATGAATAGTTTATTTGTTTAATAAAAGTTGTTTTTTAATTCGAATTTGTAAAATACAAAATGCGTTGGAATATTTTTTATTCCTAGTCTGAAAAGTGAGAGATTTTTGTAACTGAATTGTATTTAATTATGACTTAAAAAATTTTCAATATTATATAATGGAGAAGATTATAAAAAAACAAACTAAAAAGTATATATAGATATTTTCATTATGTTAAATTATTCATACCGTCATTTAATAAGCATTAAGTAGTAGAGGAAGAGTAACACTACACCAAAAGAAATGATACGTTTGGAATGATTTTTTCTTAGAAATATCATGTTCTGTATCATTATAATAGAATAAGAATAACTATCACAATAAAGAGACTTTATATAACATGAATTATATAATAAACAATACATTTTGTACTAACATGTTGAAAGAATTCTTTTATATTTTCTAAATGAAATCAAGATCAATCTATGGACTAGACTTCACATTTTATATGTAATCCATGTAATTTTTCACTATCTATATTATTTTTGCAGTTTTTTATATTTATAACGATTTACTTTAACAATGGATTGGGGTTTTTTTACTAACTAAGAATAAAATGAAATTGAGTCACTGATTCACGCCCTTCCCCCTTCTCTCGTAGATTCTTAAATGACAGAAATGATACATTTCATAATAAACAATATAAAGTGGATTTATACATAAGTATTTTAAAATGATTAATATATAAATTTTGAAATTATATTTTTTGAAATTAATATTCATTTTCTGTTTCTACATAATCAAATTATATTAAGATTCCTTTTTTACTAAATAATTTAATTGTTATATGAATAGACCTATGTACTATTTTTTACTTATACCATAAATTTTATGCATTTATTACTATATAATAGTAACTTATAAGTTTATGAAACCCTTTTCATTTCAAAATATTTATTTTAAAATTTATTTTTTAAGATTTAAAATACTTATTATATTCTACCAACCTAATATTGTTTTTTTTAAATCATGTTTTATTTTTCTCAAATTTCAAATTATTATATTATACATGTATTATGTTAATTTTAATTTTTAACACTTATAGAAATTAAATTATAAAAAATTATATTAAATTTAAAATAATATGGTAAATTTCTCGAATGAGAACCACTTTATTTTTCTTCATTATGATTATGTTTCCTTAGGTTAAACTAGTTACTATAGTAAAAGATAAAATGATAAAACTAATAATTCAAGGGAAAAAGGTTTGAAATATGATAAAAACATGTGATATATTCTTTTTGTGATATTATATACATTACCCCACCATAGAACCTATTAAAGTATATTCATTTTATCCAATATTACATTTTTTACATGTTCTCCCTTTATATTATTTTGAAATATTTTAAAAAATGTCATTCTCCCCGAATATAAAAGGAGTATTATAAGAACCCGGTTTTTTCTACGAAAGACTTTGGAATATTCTTGATAATATTCCAGAGCAGCGCCTTCAGACGGCGTGCGATTCCAAGCCCCGGAGTGGCCGGAATTAAAATTTCAGTGCGTTCACACTGGAAACGCTAAATAAATGATATAACTCCTAAACGGAGATCCAGATCAGAGATCTGAGTGTACAGATGGGTCCGGAGTGGGGTTTTTACCCTAGGAACAACATAAAACATGTCGGTGTGGGATGTTTGCACCCCTCGCTCGCTTCCGGAAGGTTAAACGGATAAATTAATAGATTAATTTATTCGTTTAATGGTGAAAAGATAGTATCTCTTAAACAGTGGCTTGGATTGGAAAACCGAGGGCACCGTTGGGTGTGGAATGTGCCGTTTACCCTAGGAGGGGTATAAGTTTTGCGGGCGGGGGACGTCTGTGAAAAATCCCTCCATGGGCGTTTTCGTAATTTAGTGGCTTCGGACGTTAAATTTTATAATTTTAAAACGGAAGCTCAGAATCAAATTCCGAGACCACCTTTGTGATTAGGAGGTTGTGTTTACCCTAGGGGAGGCTTAAACTCGACCCCGTCAGGTGTTTTCAGGTGCGGGTCAAAAATTGAGGATTAAATTAATTAAAATTTAATTAATTTAATTTTTATTTTTTTAAACCCTAACCCCACCCCTCTCCTTCCCCTTCCCCATGTAAGCCCCTCCTATCCCTCTTCTCCTCCACCTCCGGTGAGGTGGCTCCAGCGAGGCACCTCCGACAAGGTGACGGATTGCGGCAGAGCTTCGGGAAAAGCCCATCGAGGTAGGATAATGCGTTTCGTTTTTAATTCTCGCACATCATTTGAACCCATAAACATACGTCGAATTGTTGTTGGACTTTCGAAAAAAACCGATGGATGCGTATTATAATTTATGAGCTTTCTATCTCCGTATACGGGATTGAAATTAGAGTTCAGAGGAGGCCACAAAGGCTCGTCAATGTCTGCGGGTTTTCATTTTTTGTATCGGCGGGTTTCCATTTTTCGGGAGAGTTCCAGCGGCGGCGGTAGGGGTTTCGGCGGCGGAAGCTGGCGGCAGCTTCTCCTCAGCAGGCGGCAGGTTCCTCGGTCTCAGCTGGGGCTCGCGGAGGGCGAGCGGCGTCCGGTGGTGGCGCCAGGTGGAGGCGCTCCGCGGCGGAGCAGAAGCACCGACCGGCTGCGCCGGCCGGTTGACGCGGTGCCTGGGGTCGCGGTGCGCGACCCCGCTCGGGAGGCAGATACCCGCAGAACGTGGGTCTCCGCATCGAGAAGTGACCGGCCTCGTGGCCGGTCATCTTGGAGGTGCGCGGTCTACAAGGGTGAACCACGACCGTGGCGGTTCGGTCGGCAGAGCCGCGGACCGATCGGCCTGAGTCGGTCCAGGGGGTGTGGACCGGCCGGACCGGTCCGAACCACCCTCCCCTGCGTCCGATGACATTAAAATGCCATAACTTTCAAACTGTGCGTCGAACCTTCGTGTCTTCTGCGGCGATGCGGCCCTTAAATAGAGACGAACGTTTTGAGATGGTTTCAGGAATTTTTAATTCCCGAAACGAGGGGCCTCGGAGGTGCGGGGCATCATTAAATGTTTTGCCTTTTTCCGGGAATCGTTTTTTGAGCGGCGTGGACACCTCCAACGTCTGTTTTGATCGCCATCAGCGGCGTTGCGACCCTGGAGCTGGGACGGAGTTTTGCAGTATAGTTTTGGACGCTGAAGTTGGAGTTGAGGCATCGGCCCCACAGCCCGTCTTTTGAGCTGCGTGAAGTATTTTAGTGACTTTTTCCTCGGACGTCTGTTCGGGGCATGCGAGCAGTCGATGTTGGGTGTTTTTCCGAGGGCACCGCATTGGCGCAGTCTTCCTGCTGTAATTCAGCACGATGGGGCGGGGCCCACGAGGGCCATTAGGGCGTTGACAGTGATTTTCCATCTTTATCACTGGGCGACCGATTTGGACAAATGGATAGCCCATCTTGTGTGGTTTTTCGAGAGGATCGCAACGGTTTGATCCATTCGTTGAGTTTCGGGACTGGGTTGTGGGTCCCATGAAGCACTGCTCGTGTGTGGTGCGCCGGAATGCACCTTTTTCTCCGTATATCTATTGCACTCATGTGGTTAGTGCTTTTGAGGTGTTTTGCTAAGGGAATCGCAATGGTGCGACGCGCTTGACTGTTTTCAGGGCCGAGGCACGGAATCACGGGACGTCGTTCGGGCGTGAAGCGGTGTTGGTGAATTTTCCGTCGGATATCTGTTGGAGGTGAGTAAGTAGTTGATCTCGCGTGTTGTTTCGTGAGGATTAAAACGGTGCAATCCGTTTGGTTGTGTAGAGCCTCTTGCATGATCTTGTTAAATGGGGAAGCATGGAAGGTGCTCCAGTGGTGGTTCGCCCTACCTTGTTTGTAGCGGACCCTTTGCGTGTGATCGCGCACTCTTGGGAGTGTGATATAATTGGTGCACGAGATGTGGTTGGTCGTGCCTGGGCCTTTGAGGTAGAGTTGTTACGTCACGACTTCACGTTGACGCTGGGTGTCGTGTGCACGATAACCTTTGGTTTGGAATGAGGTATACTCCAGGAGTATACGGGAGCGCTTGGAGGTACGTGCGGTTGTTTGTACCTGAGGATGTTTGTGCGCTCAGTTCGGGTTGACTTGGGGCCACACGTCGTGTGGGCCCCACGTGCATGTCGTGATCTGCTTTACGTACCTCGACCTCTCGCGACATAGAGGGTACCTTTGTGCTCGTTTGTTGGACCAGCAGGGTGGAGTTTCCCCTGGCCTGGTGCTCTTTTGTCTAACCAGCAAGGTTGAGTGGCCTCCCCCTAGTCTTGTTCGCGATGGTTTGGCTGGCAGAGATGGTTTGGTTCCTCTACTTCTTCAGCTGTGAGGGGTTTCAGTACTGTGCCCCTCTCACCGGACTGCGACACCGTCTGCGACTACAGGTGTTCGTACAATGTGGGTGTTTTCCCCACTTTCTGGGATTAGATGTCTCGGTCTGCTTCGACAGTGACTCAGCGGATGGTAGTGGGATCGCCTTGTGAGGCCTGAGGAGTTTCTCCCATTGCTCAGTGTTCCCTGGTAGATCTTTTGGTTTCGGTGTGACCAACACATTACACAGGTAGCGATCCTCTACCCAGGAGGTTGTTTCCAGCAGGGTTGAGGTTGTTTCCAGTAGGGATGAGGTTGTTCTAGCAGGGTTGAGGTTGTTTCCAGCAGAGTTGAGGTTGTATCGAGCAGGTCTCGTCAGTGGGTTACCATCCAGCAGGGATGGCCAGTACAGCGATGTTCACCGAGCAGTACCATTGAGCAGGGATGGCCAGAGCAGTGCCGGGCTTACCTCCAGCTAGACTGGGCAGTGTTCTCCGATGCCGGGCATACCTTCAGCGGGGCTGGGCAGTGGTCCCTGATGCTGGGCTTACCTCCAGCGGGGCTGGACAGTGGTCCCCGATGTCGGGCATACCTCCAGTTGGGCTGGGCAGTGGTCCTGGATGCCGGGTTACCTCCAGCTGGGCTGGGCAGTGGTCCCATCGCCGAATTTAGCCAGGTCTCCCTCAAGTGGATTACCCTGTTACAGGACTGGGCAGTGTGGCACCTGTCGACTTTCTGGGTCCTCCTATAGTGGGAAACCGTTGACTTCCAGGGACCCTATAGCGGGGTTGGGCAGGGGGTTTCCTGTCGACTTTGTGACCTCTCGACTACTGGTTAGTGACGTGGTGTGGTTTGACGTTCCCCTAGAACATGCAAGAACGAGGAGCTTTCTCCACCGAGACATGTTATTGCAACGCGATCTAAAACCGTGCGGGCGAGTCAATGCCACCCAAAGCGGATAGTGTCAAGGTGCGGTGATTGAGCCCCTTGGCTTGCAGTTCAGGGTAGACATGCGGGATGCTAGGCATCGATGATGGGGTTTACTTCTTGTACTGTTGGATACTCATTCCTTTGGATGAGCTACGGGAAGGAGATCCCCTTACGACGTTTTTTGGGCTTATTACTGAGCATAAGGATATGTATATACCTTGTTTGAGTACCCACCCCTTGGTTTTTAGCTACTCTCCTTCCTGGAGAGGCGAAGATGTGCGGGGTATGACACGTGCTTTCCGTGTCTAGATTCTCATGGTTGGATGAGTCTACTCTCCTGCTATAGGTATCGAAGACTCGACGAGAAGTTCATCTTCTCACCGTGTCCGGCTCCTTGCACCTAGACGAGTCTACTTCTTGCCTCATGTTGGGTTGAGCTGGACTCTTTACTGCACTCTCTGTTGTCATCTTTTACTTCTCCATGTTCACTCTACTACTCACCCCCTTCGGTACCTCCATTGTTGCTCCCTCGAGCCTTTGGGGTATCCTACTGAGTATTTTTATACTCACCCCTAATTGGGCTTTTCCCGCACTTGGTGTGCCCTTGCAGACGACAGACAGGTGGAGCGTGACTTATGTGGAGCATAGAAGGTTGGGATCTTGGACCACGTGCGGTGGTCGTAGCTGAGTTCCAGGTGGGAGACCAGTCAGCTGTTTCTTTTGTTTACCTGTTTCCGGGTTGTGGCACTTTTGGGTTGGGCGCATTTTTTTCCCATTTTATTTCTAGTTTGTACTTTTTACTTGTTGAGGTCGATGCACTTTGTGGTATATATATAGCTATTTATCTATTTACTTTTCTTGTTCTTTCTTTTACTTTTCACTTTTGCATTGAGTGTGCTGCGTGTGTGTGTACAAGTACTTAGGAAAAGGCCTCCCAGAGTTCTTTTTTCCTTCAGTGCTGGTCGCCAGCCCCTGGCCTATAGAGGAGGGCTTGGGGATGTTCCGGCTCGATCCCAGGTAGGGTCGGGTCATGACAAAGTGGTATCAGAGGTGGTTCGTTCCTTGGGACATTGTGCGGGCATCCCTAAAAGAGGAACTGGTTGGGATATAGGGCAACGGTGTTAATGTGTCTCAAGAGCGTCTCTCAGGCCAGGGAGCCCAGTGATGGTGCGAAGGCTGGCGTATCCATTCACCAGGAACCTTGATAATCCACTTGTCGACTCGTCAAGCTAAGAAACTTGTTGCATGGAAAAAAATTGGTTTGTGCATCACATAGGACCGAGTCTTTGACTGTCCTTCTTGAATCAGCTCCCCATCGTTGTTGTTATTGGTATATACACATATGCTCATCTGACCGCGACACTTCTTGATAATATTCAAGATGTCCCCACGAAGACATCCAGTCTGGATACCATCTTTGGTTCGTGACGAAGACCATGTGAGCTATGAGGCCACAGTCCAGCACCCATCATGCGAGCCGCTTTCTCCAGGTGGGCCGATAGCAGCACCCCCACCTGTTGAGCAGCAGGCAGTTTCAACAGATCGGGCTGAGCTTGAGCGCAGATTGAGCACGCTCTGTGAGTTCCAGCGATAGATACCGCTGAGGTTCAGTGGTGAGCCAGACCCTCAGGCAGCAGAGGTTTGGCACAAGGCAGTGGTTCTCCTTTTTAGGCTTGTGCAGACGCTGACAGATCAGAGAGTGGCTTTGGCAGCCACCCTTTTTCGTGGAGCATCTTGGCGTTGGTGGAGTCTGGTGAATTAGCTTCTTGACGAGTCATTGCTTTTTTTGACGACTTTCAGTTGTTGTTTCGTGAGGAGTTTTTACCCTCCTACTTGCGCTCTGTTCGGATTCAGGAGCTCCTGTAGTTTCAGCAGGGAGGGATGACGGTGGCCGATTACGCGTCTAGTTTTGCGGACCATGCACGCTTTTACCTGGACTTGGTCCAGGACGACAACCTCTGAGCATGGATGTTTGAGCAGGGTCTCCACCTAGAGATTCGTGTTGTCATAGTACCCTTGGGCATTTCCACATATGTCGGGTAGCTAGGGTAGGCGCTGGTGACAGAGGGCTTCCTGTCACGTTCTAGTGTTGGTGGTGGCAGCACGCACGTAGGAGCCGAGACGTCTGCCGCAGCTAGTGGGCGTCGGCAAGCAAAACCTCGACACAGTTGGCTTACTGACAACCAGAATCATGGGCGTGGTCATAAACCACAGTGGCGCCGGAGCGCACTAGTGCAACCCAGAGAGGGTCGGTGCTATGCTTGTGACAGGCGAGTTAACTTGGCATGAGACTGCCCGACCCGAGTTGTTGAGAGCTTCGGGCAGGCAGCAGGTGCACCACCACTACATAGGTAGCGTCGTGATCTGAGTAGTAACAAGAGAGGTGGTGCTATCAGAGGAGCGGGAGGAGCTGGTGGTAGAGGATGACTTTACGAGGTCTTTCCACCACCACTAATCGGTCCATGTCAGGCTCCAGGAGATGACAGTTGTGACCACGGACAACCGTGAGCTTGGATGTCTGTGATCCTATAGAGCATGGGATGATGAGAGTTACCCCTTGCGACTCTTCTACTTTTTGCAGTAGGATTTTTAGGCTCTTCGTGTGAAAATATTTTCTCCCTTCTCCTTGTTTGAGGTGTTACCAGTGTGACACAGGGGGTCGGGTGTAACCCTGTGTTGGTAAGGAAAAATGCGGGGGACCTTTTCCTTTAGTCGATGGTGTCGACTCCATTGCTCACCAAGCGTGTAAGGGATCCTCGGTTGTGGAGTCTTGCATGATTGGATATCCTTTGGTGTTCCAGCATATGGATATTCTGGAGGGAATCATTGGGCCTTGTTTCATGTATGGGCGGTGATTCCAGTCGCGACGTGCGACGTAGAGGTTCGTCCGGGGAGGTGAGCTACCCCCGAGGGCCTTCGGGCCACTTGAGACCGTGCAATGGGATGGCGAGGTACCCTACCGCCTTGCACTAACCCCAATGTTTGGAGTGGGTGCATGACATCGGCAATGGCCGACCTCACGTGAACGAATCAATCCTTTGGTCTATGTGCGGTGACGCAGAGCTTTGCGTGGGTTCATCTGGGTATGGGAAAGCCAGGTGTGGGCATAGTAACATGTGTTGCTCCCTAGTTTTGCTTTTCGGGAATGAAAATATTGAATGAGGGAATGATGTAAGAACCCTTTTTTTCTACGAAGGACTTTGGAATATTCTCGATAATATTCCAGAGCAGCGCCTTCAGACGGCGTGCGATTCCGAGCCCCGGAGTGGCCGGAATTAAAATTTCAGTGCGTTCGCACTGGAAACGCTAAATAAATGAGATAACACCTAAACGGAGTTCCAGATCAGAAATCCGAGTGTACATATGGGTCCATAATTGGGTGTTTACCCTAGGAACGACATAAAACATGTCGGTGCGGGATGTTTGGACCCCTCGCTCTCTTCCGGAAGGATAAACGGATAAATTAATAGATTAATTTATTCGTTTAATGGAGATTTGATAGTATCACATAAACGGTGGCTCGGATTGGAAAACCTAGGGCACCATTGAGTTTGGAATGTGTCTTTTACCCTAGAAGGGGTATAAGTTATGCGGGCACAGGCCGTCTGTGAACAATGCCGTCAGGGGCATTTTCGTAATTTAGCGTCTTCGGACGTTAAATTTTATAATTTTAAAATGGAAGCTCAGAATCAAATTATGAGACCACCATTGTGCTCAAGAGGTGGTGTTTACCCTAGGGGAGGCTTAACCTCAACCCTGTCGGGCGTTTTCGGTTGCGGGTTAAAAATTTAGGATTAAATTAATTAAAAATTAATTAATTTAATTTTTCTTTTTTTAAACCCTAACCCCAACCCTCTCCTTCCCCTTCCCACTGGCTGCCCCTCCTCTCCCTCTCCTCCTCCACCTCCGGCGAGGTGGCTCCGACGAGGCACCTCCGGCAAGGCGATAGATCGCGGCAGAGCTTCGGGCGAAGCCCATCGAGGTAGGATCGTGCGTTTCGTTGGTAATTACTGCACATCCTTTGAACCCATAAACATACGTCAAATTGTCGTTGGATTTTCGAACAAAACCCATGGATGCGTAGTACAATATATGAGCTTTCTATCTCCATTTACGAGATCGAAATTGGAGTTTAGAGGAGGCCACAACGGCTCGTCGAACTCTGCGGGTTTTTATTTTTTGTACCGGTGGGTTTCCCTTTTTTCGGCGAGTTCCAACAGTGGCGGCAGGGGTTTCAGCAGCGGTGGCTGGCGGAGACTTCTCCTCGGCAGGCAGCGGGTTCCTCGGTCTCAGCTGCGGATTGCGGAGGGCTAGGGGCATCCGGCGGTGGTGCCAGACGGAGGCGCTCTGCGGCAGAGCAGAAGCACCGGCCGGCTGCGCCGACCGGTTGGCGCGGTGCCCGGGGTCACAGTGCGTGACCCCGCTTGGGATGTAGAGACCCGCTGAACGCGGGTCTCCATGTGGAGAAGCGACCGGCCTCGTGGCAGGTCGGCTTGGAAGTGCGTGGTCCGCGCAGGTGAACCGCGACCGCGACGGTTCGGCCAGCAGAGCCGCGGACTGGCCGGCTTGAGTCGGTCCAGGGGGTGGGGACTGGCCGGACCGGTCCGGACCACCCTCCCCTGCGTCCGATAGCATTAAAATGTCGTAACTTTCAAACCGTGGGTCAAAACTTCATGAAGTCTGCAACGACGCAACCCTTAAATAGAGAAGAACGTTTTGAGATAGTTTCATGAATTTTTAATTCATGAAACGACGGGCCTCGGAGGTGCGGGGCATTTTTAAATGTTTTGTCTTTTTTCGGGAATCTTGTTTTGAGCGGCGCAGACACCTCCGACGTCCGTTTTGAGCGCCGTCAGCGGCGTTGCGACCCTGGAGTTGGGGCGGAGGTTTCTAGTATAGTTTTGGGCGCTGAAGCTGGAGTTGATGTGTGGGCCCCACGGCCCGTCCTTTGAGCTATGTGCAGCGTTTTAGCGACTTTTTCCTCGGACGTCCATTCAGGGCGTGCGAGCAGTCAATGTTGGGTGTTTTTCTAAGGGCATCGCGTTGGCGCATGCTGCCTGTTGTAATTCAGCACGATGGTGCGGGGCCCACGAGGGCCGTTTGGGCATCGACGGTGATTTTCCATCTTTATCACCGGGCGACCGATTTGGAAAAATGTATCGTCCATCTTCTGTGATTTTTTGAGAGGATCGCAATGATGCGATCCATTCGTTGAGTTTTGGGACTAGGTTGCGGGTCCCACGAAGCACTGCTCGTGTGTGGTGCGCCGGAATGGACCTTTTTCTCCGGATATCTGTTGCACTCATGTGAGTAGTGCTTTTGACGTGTTTTCACGAGGGGATTGCAATGGTGCGAGGCACCCGACTGTTTTCGGGGCCGAGGCTCGGGATCACGGGACGCCGTTCGGGGGTGAGGTGGTGTTGGTGACTTTTCCGTAGAATTTCCATTGGAGGCGAGTAAGTAGTCAATCTCGCGTGTTTTTCCATGAGGATTACAACGGTACAATCCGTTTGGTTGTGCAGAGCCTCTTACACGATCTTGTTAAATGTGGAAGCATGGAAGGTGCTCTAGTGGTGGTTCGCCCAACCTTGTTTGTTGTGGACCCTTGGGGTGTGATCGCGCACTCTTGGGAGTGTGATATAATTGGTCCATGAGGTGTGGTTGGCTGTTCCTGGGCCTTTGAGGTGGAGTTTTTACATCACGCCTTCGCATTGACGCTGGGTGTCGTGTGCATGATAGACTTTGGGTTGGAATGAGGTATACTCCAGGAGTATACGAGAGTGCTTGGAGGTACGTGTGGTTGTTTGTACCTGAGGATGTTTGTGCTCTCAGTTGGGGTTGACTTAGGGACACACGTCGTGTGGAACGACGTGCGTGCCGTGATCTGCTTTACGTACCTTGACCTCTCGTGACGTAGAGGGTCCCTTTGTGCTCGTTTGTTGGACCAGCAGGGCAGAGATTCCCCTAGCCTGGTGCTCTTTTGTCTGACCAGCATGGTTGAGTGGTCTCCCCCTAGTCTTGTTCGCGACAGTTTGTTTGGAAGAGATGGTTTGGTTCTTATGCTTCTTCAGCTGTGAAGGGTTTTAGTACCATGCCCCTCTCAACGGACTGCGACACCGTCTGCGACTATGGGGGTTCGTACAGCGTGGGTGTTTTCCCCAAATTCTAGGATGAGATGTCTCGGTCCAATTCGACAGTGACTCAGCGGATGGGAGTGGGATTGCCTTGTGAGGCCTGAGGAGTTTCTCCAATTGCTCTATGTTCACTGGTAGGGCTTGTGGTTTCGGTGTGACCAACACTTTACGCGGTCACCGATCCTCTACCCAGGAGGTTGTTTCCAGCAGGGCTGAGGTTGTTTACAGCAGGGCTAAGGTTGTCCCAGCAGGGCTGAGGTTTTTTCCAGCAGGGCTGAGGTTGTATCGAGCAGGGCTCGTCAGTGGGTTACCATCCAGCAGGGATGGCCAGTACAACGGTGTTCACCGAGCTCTACCATCCTGCAAAGATGGCCAGAGCAGTGTCAGTCTTACCTCCATCTGGGCTGGGCAGTGGTCCCCGATGCTGGGCTTACCTCCAGCGGGGCTGGGCAGTGGTCCCCGATGCTGGGCTTACCTCCAGCGGGGCTGGGCAGTGGTCCCCGATGTCGGGCTTACCTCCAACTGGGTTGGGTAGTGGTCCCCGATGTCGGGTTACCTCCAGCTGGGCTGGGCAGTGGTCCCGTCGCCAACTCTATCCAGATCACACTCCAGTGGATTACCCTGTTACGGGAATGGAAAGTGTGGTACCTGTCGACTTTTCGGGTCTCCCTGTAGTGGGAACCCGTTGACTTCCAGGGACCCTCGAGCGGGGCCGGGCAGGGGGTCGCCTGTCGACTTTGAGACCTCTCGACTGTGGGGCAGTGATATGGTGTGGTTTGACGTTCCCCCAGAACACGCAAGAACGAGGATCTTTCCCCACCAAGACGCGTTCTTTCGACGCGATCTAAAACTGTGTGGGCGAGTCAGTGCCTCCCAATGCCGATATTGTCATGGTGCGGTGATTGAGCCCCTTGGCTTGCGGTTCAGGGAAGACGTGTGGGATGCTGGGCATCGATGATGGGGTTTACATCTAGGATTGTTGGATACTCTTTACATGGGTTGAGCTACAGGATGGAGATCCCCTTACGACGTTTTTGGTATTCTTACTGAGCATAAGGATATGTATATACCTTGTTCGAGTACCCACCCCTTGGGTTTTGGCTACTCTCCTTCCAGAGGAGGCGAAGACATGCGGGGTATGCCACGTTCTTTCTGTTTATAGCTTCTCATGGTTATATGAGTCTACTCTCCTGATATAGGTACCGAAGACTCGACTAGAAGTTCATCTTCTCACCGTTTCCAGCTCCTTGCGCCTGGATGAGTCTACTTCCTTCCTCTTATTGGGTTAAGCTGGACTCTTTACTGCACTCTCTATTGTACTCTTTTACTTCTCCCAGTTCTCTCTACTACTCACCCCTTTCGGTACCTCCATTGTTGCTCCCTCAAGCCTGTGGGGTATCCTACTAAGTATTTTTATACTCACCCCTTCTTGGGCTTTGCCCGCACTTGGTGTGCCCTTGCAGATGATGGACAGGTGGAGCGTGACTTCAGTGGAGCGTAGGAGCTTGGGAGCTTAGACCGTGTGCGGTAGTCGTAGCCGGGTTCCAGGTGGGAGACCCGTCAGCTATTTCTTTTGTTTACCTGTTGCCGGGTTGTGGCACTTTTGGGTTGGGCACGTGTTTTGCCCATTTTATTTTCAGTTTGTACTTTTTACTTGTAGAGGTCGATGCACTTTGTGGTATATATATAGCAGATGATCTTTTTTACTCTGCTTGTTCTTTCATTTACTTTTCACTTTTTCATTGAGTGTGTTGCGTGTGTGTGTACAGGTACATAGGCAAAGGCCTCCCCGAGTTCTTGTGCCTTCGGCGTTGGTCGCCTGCCACTGGCCAATGGAGGCGGGCTTGGGGTAGTTGCAGCTCGAGCCCGGGTAGGGTCGGGTCGTGACAGGTATCTCCCAATATATGTAGTTCCTCTCTAAAATAAATTTAACCACACAATAATAAACCCCTATATATTCCCATAGAATACCATTTCAATGTTACATTCTTCTAGTCAACAAATATTATCCAAACACCGTTTTTAATGGAATCCTCTAAGAGAAATCCTATGTTTTCAATGGATGTTCAGTATTTTTAATAACATATTTTATTTTTTATATTATTATTTATATTTTTTTCATACGTAATATTATATTATGAAATAATTATTTTTATTATATTTAATGTTTTTATATTTTTTATTTAAATAATAACCATCATTTCCCTTTCCGTTAAGAAAAATGAAACTATCATTCGTCTGTTGAGTAGACTGCTACCTCCATAGTGAAATATGTTTTTTTCTTCACCACCACACATGGTGGGATATAAAGATATTAATAATTGGTAGATATATTTTTTATTATACCACTAAGGTTATATAATGAAATATTTTTAAATCTATAAATTATCTTATAATCAAACAATCGTCATGAATTTAGTCATTTATAAAAATGTATAAAGAGGATATTACTTAATTACAAATTGTATATTTTTATATAAATTAATTATCAGAATCCTTCCATAAAATTATAACATATATCACCTATAAACACTAAATAATATCATTATTACTGAATTATATATATATTATAAGAGGAACTCCTCATAGTCCTTCATTAAATACGGGTATGTTCATGTCTTGGTTTATTTAACCTCAAAAATGATAATACAATGAATTTATATCATGAATGACTATGGGATAATAATGAATTGAATATTGTAATTTATATTTATATTTTTTGATTGTGTATTCATTATATCAATAAAAAATTCATTAATTAATAAAACACCCTTTGATCATCAAGAATCACATAATCATGTTTGTTATCGATTTCATATTTAAGGATAAAACAAATAAAATCTTAAAAATTATTTTTAATCATAATAAATAATTATAAATCATCTCAAATAGTAAATTTAATGAAATTTTAATGATTAAATTGGAAAAAATAATTAATATAAAAACTATTATTATGAAACTAGTAAAAATAATATAAACTATAAATAATAAAAGCAGAAAATATGTACAATTCATATAGAGAATCGTAATTTATGAAGAGTATTAATGAATAATGATATAATTAAGGCTATAGATTATGTTATTAATATATCAATTCTTATGATACATGATTTAAAATCATTTTGGATGTCAGGATAGGGGGTAAGGGGTTTCCACCCAAAATTTCTATCTTTGAGACTTGTTTTGTTTTATATACCCAATATCCTTCGTATGGTGTATATAATAACTATATGAGATTATATATAATTAATTCAAATTGTCTTAGTGGTATTTGGATATTAATTTTAGTCTCAATATTTTCGTATGTTTTGATTGAATTGATACCCAAGCAATAATTTGGGTTTTCCAGCATAACTTTCATTCTTTGGGACTCATGATATATTCCCCACTTCATTCATTTTCTATACTGAATACATTTCAATTGAAATAATTTTACCCCATACTACATGATTTTAAATGGATTTAGAATTATCTATTATAATAAATGCCCCATTTTCTTATTCAAGAGTTACCAAAATAATAGTAAAATTAATTCTTTACCAAGGTCAAGAAACAATCATATGTTTTTATAAAGTTAAAGAGTGTATAGTTTCTGAAAAAATACATCCCAGTTTGGGTTCCAGATTTTAGATTATTCAATATAAAAAACTAAATTAGGTGTAATTGAACAAAAATGTGTTTTTTTGGGAAGTTAAAAAAATCACCTTTATAATTCATGATGAATGAGATTAAGTGTAATGACCAGTGTTTTTTTTTGGATTATGTTTTTGAGTAGAAATATGATTTTTAGACAAATTCTAATGAAGGGGGTAAATGGTATTTTCACTCTATAATATGATATCAGCTAATTTTTTGACCTCTTCTATGTTCCTGAAATAGGTTTTTTACCCTAATACATGATTGTGGTGGAAACATGAGTCATTTGAGTATTTATAGAATAATAATTATTTAATATAAATAAATTAAATATTAAATTATTTACTCATGTTTGTTAAGACGTATCTATTGAACTGAGAATTTGATTTTTATTTTGTCTTCACATTTGAGACCAGAACATAGATTTTATTCGATGTGAGGTATAAACTCAAGTTGGGAAACATGGCATACCCAGACTGCATTTTCATTTCTTGTCCTTTTTCTTCTTTTCTATATTTTCTTTCACTTTTCACTATTTTCCTTCCATCATTCTAACATACACCCCTCCTATGGATCCTACTTAATCGTTACCTAAGAGAGAATGTGATAGGTATAGGTAGAGATAGTGAGGGAGAAAATAGAGTACCACTACGGAGCTCTCTACATGTTTGATCATCATATGATAGCTGTGGACTATGAAATCAAATGAAGAATCAAAAGTTTCTGCACAAAGATAGGTATTTTATTTCATTTACTGCAAAACCCTATTATATCCATTGTTTAATGTTTTTATAAACCAATTATGAATTATTTTTTCCAATGGTTTCTAGATATATTACTTTAGGGGTTTAAATGGAGGTGTTAGTAGTAAATAGGGTTTTCCATATGTGAAAACATGATAACATGTCAGGTGGTACAGGAACACATGTTATGTGTTCATCCAGTTTGGGGATGATAAAGTTAATAAGTACATTACATGTATAGGGGTGTATATTCTAGGTACTACTACTCATCCATGCGGCCATATAACTAGCCAGGAGAACCCGTGTAGTTGTACACATACGTGTATAGTACATGGCCAGACCCTTTATGGGTTGCATAATGTGTTGAAGTACATGAGGTGGCCAAGTATTCGAGTAGTCTAGATGAGGGACATGTGAAGGTACCTCATGAAGGGTACACATCATGCTCCGTACTTACACACCGTACACCTAGACTTTTACATGTCTAGGTCTGTGGGAGTACATTCACATGTGGGACATTAAGAGTACACGCCATGGACTAAGGGAGACATGTCATATAATTCCCCTTTTTAACCCTTTCTGTTTTTTTCATGTGTTCTTTCCCCAGAGTCAAAATTGGACCCAAGAGTACTCCATTATGTGTATTTTTCTAGTTATACTGTGATTTTGAAACACTTAGATCAATGTGAGGACTCCTAATATTAGTTTTGGAGCATCTATCTAAATGGAGAGGTTCTTCCTCTAGTAATAGAATTCAATGTTATCCAAAGAGAGATACTAGAATGTGAATGGTTTTGGGTGTTTGAACCAACCTATATGAGACCATTATTTTGATATGATCTATGTAATATATACCGTAAAATAATTCCTTCAAGTACATCTCCCTTGTGAATTGACCCCTTCTAACATGAGAGGTCATGAGAATAGTTTTTATTGATGATCCCATATAGGATGAATCTATATTTAATCTTGCATCCAAGGACTCACTAAGGTATTCCCTTGCTTATATACTTATCTAAGGTGTCCATTATTAAATATCTCACCGATATATCATTAATAGGATCCATTTAGATTTATTCCACTTTTTTTATCATTCATGTATCCTATATAGGATTTCTAAATTCACTTTTTATCTAAGGATCCCATGTATGGGTCTTTCCCTTGTGTTTAGATGAATTATTCCTAGTTGTATTACACTAAATTCTTGGCTAGTGGTACCCATTAGGTTCCCATTTTTTTATTGACCCTAAGTAATACATCGGGTTTGGGTAGAAATCATGTTCCGGTGTCACCTTCGAACCTGTTCCTAACTGGTAAGTCCTCATGGGATGTGGAAGTAGTGTTAGGATGGGTGTTTGGACCATCCTCACATATTTTTTATATATTTGACATCGTTATTGATGATCCAACAATTTTTACTGGTCATTATTCTTAGATGGTGGTTATTGGGTCTAGTGTGAGGCCTCCTTCTTCCTATTGGGATGCCCATATGTTCTTCATAGGATAGTTTTTTCTTGTTGGGATACCCAGATATTCTTACTTGCGATCCAGCTTCTAATCCATGTTATTTTTAATATTTATAGGTATACCCATGATTAATAATTGGTAAAGTGATTTTGATACTGGATGTCATTATATATATATATATATTTGGTGATGTCTAGATGTGTTTACTAGTATTTAGGTCTAGATCCTTATGTGTTTAATTGTATGCCTTGACTGATACTAGGATTCCCAATTGTTGGAATGAATTAAATGGACTCATAGTCTAGTTATATGTGATGGAGATTATTACAAACTACTGGGCCTATGATTATGATATATTGGGATGTCTTCCTTGATAATAAGTTATGAGTATGGTTACACTCTCCTTCAAATTTAGTATATAGAGGATGATTATGCTCTCGTCAACTTTTGACTTGTACACCTTATGTCGTAATTGGATTCATTGTTGTATAAATTACTTTTATGGACTCATTGGTAGGTTATTACTGTAGATTCATAGGATATTTTTGTATTAGTGGATGCCTTGGAATGGGTATTCTCCTCGGGTCTTGATTTCATTATATTCCTATGTCCTTGATACCCCTTCGATCTGACATTCTAGGACTCGTATAGGACATGTTCTATTGGCATTATCATATGACTCGAACTAGATCTTTTTTTGAGTTTCCAATGAGATACTCCTAGGTCTCAATGAGGATTACGTGAATGTGTTCCTTAGATCTATACATTTGTGGCATGACACTTAATTATACGAAATAACCATGATGTATGTTACTTATTATTACATGGTATAGGTCTATGGTGATTCCATGGTTGGGTTCCATGGATCTGGCGATTAGTTTCTAACACATGATAACAAGACATAGAAAGATGTGGATTCCTTAATCATAATACAATGGAGTCATCCCTCAGGGTATGACACAAGATTTGTTGGAATATGCCCTATTTTGTTGATGTTACCTTTTACAAGATTCGCCATTAGTATAAAGTATCCTATTTTATAGGATTGATCATCGGTATACAGTATCCATTTTTGAAATTGTAGGTGAGTACGAGTGAACCTATGTATAGGATGAGTATTTCCCCTATGGTGACGTAAATTTTTCAGATACATTTCTGGCATTGTAAAAATAAATTATATATCAATTACTATTATGAAACAAGAGATAGACATGTTGGTTCATGGAATGAGTGGAAAGATGTCTAGATCAATTCCCTTCCGTAGGATATCCAGACAATTGGAATTACGGATCCAAGGATCGACTGCCGTAGTTTTTTATGATACTTAATTCGTATACTCATTAATATTCATATTTATGTATGTGTATATATATGTGTATGAGAATATACTTGTATATGCATATTGATATGGGAATGCATGGTGGCAGTTTCTTGTTGATTGTGATTATGGACCTCAGGTTGATATGTGGTTTCATGTTGGGTTTACATCATTTTTTGTTATGCCTCATATATGCTAGGCAATTTAATTTTACATAAACTTATAGAATCACATTTATAGGATTATTTTCAGGGTGAACTACTGAGAATATTTCTCACTTCTTCCCATGCACCTTGATTTACATATACACCTTATGTATTTTTTTTAGTTTTATTACAAGTTCTATGGTGGATAGGGATAATGCCTAGGGTTGTATGATCACATCAAGCGACTCGAGTGGGTTCTTCCTATTGGGTTGTTTCAGTTCAAAAGTGTCTCGAGATAGGGTATGTGTTATGGCTTATAGTTAGTATTAGTGCTATGTACTTTTATTTCAGTTTTTTTGCATTATTGTAGCGGTATGGTCATCGTAGTGGGTGACAAGTGTTGTATTATATTACCTAGTACTTCAGTCTTTTATATAATGTTCTATTTCAATTGTTTACTTATTCCACACATTGTTTACAATATTCTATGTAAGATACTTGGTTGTTTCAATGTTTTATTACTCTAATATGAAGTAATAGTCTCCCAACTATCACACCATAATCCCTTTCTATTAGTTAGTAGCCTCTAGCATATGGGGAAGCACACTAAAGTCTTATTAACCAATCAGTTTAGGGTACTATTTTGTAGCATCTAGTTTGATACCTTAAAATGTGGTATCATATGATTTCAATTCCTATTATTTAATATTTTGGAAATAGTTGATTGGAGTATTAGGAATTTTTTGAAATCTTTGATGGATATCAGACCAATGCATTAAGAACACTTTTTTTGGTATTAAGTACTTGTTTACAAGGTATAAGATTGTTGTTTTAATTTTTAATTTTATAAATATATATGATTTTTTCTTTGAGTGATGCAAAATTAGTGTGGATGTTATGATTTATTATGGATCTCAATCCCTTTTCCATTGGAATGAGACAAAGGATGGAATTTTAATCTTTATTTGAAAAGGCAGGAAGCATCTCACACGTCATATTTGGCACATTGGATTCAAGTCATATTGGCCTACTAGTGTGTGTTTTTACTAAATAATGAGGCCTATATTATTGGACAAATTAATACGTACATTCTAATCTGAAGGAAGGATAATTGGATCTATGTCGAGTCATTTTTTTGATGTTGATGACTCTATTCTAATGCATGGGAGTTTGAGTGACCTAGAAGGTCAATATGGAATGTAATAAAATTCTATTGAACTCCCTATAGTGTGTTTTTCATAGTTCATGGTTATCTAATCAGATTGTGGATTACAATGCTGATGGATACCTGGATGTTCTTTTAAACTGGACCTACAAGGGTTATTTATATATATGGATCCTCAGTGAGTGATACTTCAGTTTATCTTTTTTTTTGTGAACTCTTGGGAGCAGTTCTTTCTGAGGATTCCTGGAGAGGATCAACCCCTTATAGGGAGTTTTTTATATTTTGACCATTATTGGGCATGGGGAAATTTAAAGGTTAGATTTATTGGTCTAGGTGGTTAGAAATTGTGGCCCATTTGTGAGGCCTGATCTGTAGGGCTATGTGGGATACCTAGAGCCTCTCTTTCTTACTCATAACCTTGTATGTCGACATCCATTTTATTTTAGGGTAGCCAACATGAAAGGTTCTCCCATGTTGTTTTATCCCTTTTGGGAAATGAGATTTTTTACCTTTGTTTATTAATAGATACACAGTAGGTTCTCATGTTTGACATTATATCCATGTCAATGACTTCATCCTTTGACGAATCACCTTTGGTTATTTTTGTTCAAGACTAGTTTCAATGGGCATGGCTATTTGGGTGCCTAGTCAGGTCTATCAGTGTTTCCTCTATCTCTAATGTAGATAATGTGTGGGTATAAATTCTTAAATAGAGAGACTAAATGTGAATTGTGGTTGTATAATAAATCATGGAATATGTGAGGTGCCCGATATTGGAGAGGAGTTCCAAGGGGGCTTTAGTATTCTGAAACCGCCCTATCATGTAGCATGTTCATATTATCCATATAATGAACTTCTCACTGGGGTATGAATTAGGTTATAAATATACACATTAGTTGAATGTGGTATTTTATGAATTTACATAATTGAGTGTATGGTTACAATCCAAGTATTTATGTTTGATGGTACATTGTGGTCTTGGATAATAGAATTTTTGTTGAAATGTACCTTCATTATAGAGGTGACAACATGAAATGGTAAGTCACTATGTGATGGTTAACCCATTGTCTAATCATGGTCAAATTTGGATAGGATTTGAGCATGGCTAAGATGGAGATGTAAACTCCATTTGTGGAATATATGTGTAATCTAGTTAGAGATGATCATGATCTATTTTGTTTCATCTTGAGTGTGGTGGGAGAGTGTCATCCCGATGTCGATATCAATTTTCCTTCTAAATGTTCATCCATGATGAGGAAAGATCCAATTGAGGTTAACGTCAAGAAGTGGTGTAAGTTATTCCATATGGTGGGGAGTGCACCAATGACCATTTTAAGGAGGTGACCCTCATTTTCCATTGATGATCTGCATTTTCCGTGTAATGTTGAGCTCGTAGGTTTCTTCTAACATGATTATAAGGGTATTCCTATGGCGGGGAGTACCATATCATTCACAGTTAATGTTCTTACATGTAGAAGACAATTTTTGATGCAATGAGGTTAGTCATTCGACTTTCCAAATTTCATTATTTTAATGATTTTTAGTTTTCGAGGTTTGGTACAGGTCCATTCACTAGGCCTGTTAGGGACTACAAGGTTTATATTGGGGAGTTTTTAATAACCCATGTTTTTCGGACTGAGTTTTATTGAAAAAACTATAACTAATTTATTGGATGCTTTTGGAGGGAATAAAATTGTCTTTTCCCATATAATATGATCACATATAATTTCTTTGACCACTATATTGGTCCCAAAATAGGTTTCTTACCCTACTATGGAAGCTTAGTGGAAGTTCGAGTCATTTTTATTTAAGGAAAATATTTATTAATTAATATTAATAAATTAAATATTAATTTATTCAAGCTTGTTTGTTAATACATATTTACTAAATGGCATGTTAGATTTTAATTTTAGTATCCTTTATTGATTCTGGAATGTGGAATTAATTCTAGGGTGGGAATAAAATCGAGTTGGGCTTCGAGGCCAGCCTAGGACCCCTTTTCTTTTTCCCCTTTTTCTTCTTTTACTAAATTTCATTTTCATTTCTCTCTTTTCCTTCCTTAATTATCGTGTACTCCAGTCTTGTGAATTCTCCTTAAATAAAAACTATGATAGAAATAGACCATTATAGTGAATGATATGGATAGATAAAAGAGGGTACCTTTGTGGAGCTCTCAACATGTTGGACCATCGTGCGATAATAGTGGACTAAGAAATCGAAAAAAGGTTCAGTAGTTTCCTCCCAAATATAGAACATTTTTATTAATTTTTGAAAAGCCAGTTTATAACCATTTTTAAATTTTTTATATCCGTATTATGCATTATTGTGTCAACTTTTCATGACCCATCCCCCAGATCCTATATCGTGACTACCCCAAACCCGCCTCCCATAGGACAACGACTGACAACTAGCTTTGAGAAGGAATTTCCCACAATAGAGATTCATTTTCATATAAACCTGCTCACATGCACCCATACCTATGAAATTTATTGAAACTAAAAAAGTAATTATATAGATATGTATCCCACTAATACAACCATTAAGAGTAACAGAACAAATATAAATGTAAATAGGCCAGAATAGAAGCCCAACTGAAATCAAAAGGTACAAGCTCCTGGGTCTCGTCTGTAGAAAACTATACCTAAAGGGTAGGTATAGTAAGCTAACTAAATTTCACTGATTCATACCACATCTTTTTGGTCACCCTAAAAAACTGCATGTCTCAATCCCACTAGGTACTCTATAAAAGTGACTGATTGTCAACACATCACAAAACACATGTGATCGAATCCCATTCTGGTGTGTGTAAAATAATACTCTGTGGGGTCCCCAAACCATAAAGTACAAAAACAATATAAGACAGAATGGAAGACTACCAAAAAGGGTCATAAAGTATAGCATCTAATAAGTAAAACGAAGAGAGTCACTAGAGTCATCTCCCACTAGGATACATGTACTAAGAATGTCTATGAATGTCCAAATCCAAGGAGACACACTCAGGGTCTTCATAAGAGACACACTCTGCATAGGTGCTAGAGACACACTCCGTATAGGTGCAGGAGATACCCTATGTGTAGGCATGAGAGACAAACCTAGTTGGAGACACACTTTATATGGGTGAAGCATACAAACTCAGTAGGATACAAACTCTGTATGGGAGCAGAATACAGACTCTGTATTGGAAAAGGAGACACACTCTGTAAGAAACACAATTAGTATGGGTCACTCCCAGTTATAGGATTCTCTCCATATCATGATCACTCTGGGAGAAGCTACCACTTGAGCAAAAATTTTATACACCATCCTCCATGAAAACATACATTGGGTATATTAAAAGGATATCCTCATAATGAGGGTCCCAACACCACAAAATAACTCATCAAATGGACACACAGTTTGAGAGTGATGGAATTTTAAGTAAAAATGGGCCGATTTTGTCTGATTTCGGTCCGACATGGTCGGACCGACCATACCTAATCAGATATTGGTCCTGCCTAACCCAACCCATCTAGTAGACCCGGGCCTCTGAGTTCGGCCTACCATAACTGGTCCTGATCTACTGATTTTAGACACGCCCACTTAAACACGGTTCAGTTCAGTCTGTCATGATGTAATGGCTGATGTGTCCACTCTAGCTCCACACAAGCAGCTATCGAGCTGACATATACTCCCACATGTGGTTTATGGAATGGCATCCTAGATGGTCTGACATGGTGCCCCACTATTACTCTAGGCTGCACCGCTGAAGTCGTGCTTCCATGGGCCCCTCCTCTGTCAGTCGTCTAGCTGAAAACCATCTGATGTCGTGTCATCATGTTGTTTCCATACATCGTTGTTGGTGACTCTTCATCTGTGAGTTTCAAGTTTCACTATGGTGATCCATTTTTTAAAATTAAATCATGCATATGACCCTCGGGTCGCGCTCTTCATCTCCATGGGCTAGAATCCACATTGCAACCGATTCCTCTAGTAGATGCTCAAGTGACGGTATATCCCATGCCAAATTAATATGTCTATCATCATCATCATCACACCTATGATAGGTAATCATGATGTTAGATCTTTGATTGTGTATCGTTTCACCAAAAATGGTTGTGCAATGAGAATCCTTTCATATTCCCACACATAATGCAAAGAAAGTGTATAAAAAGAAGGAGGTAAATCACAAGTAACCACATAAGGAACGATCCTCATCGATTTTTAATTATGGCAATGATACATCTCTATAGAAGGATCAATAAAAAGGATAATTGAATTTTTATACAAAAAAATCAGAATAAGAATTATTATCCCCAAAACAATGACCGCAAAAGAAACCATCCTGTAAGAAAGAGTGATCCGTGGGTAATCCTGTTTATGAGTTGATACACATTCTTCCTTAATTCCAAGGATGGAAAAATAAATACTATGAAATAAACCCCTGACCTAGAAAGTGGTTCAATCATAGAAGATAATTCAGTATTAATGGTGACACGTCCACAAACATCCATGATCTATCATTCACTAGCGTTCATTGTTCGTCGTCTCTGATGAGAGAGCTTTTTCCTCCTTACCTTATGTAAACATTAGTGTTTCAGAGAGTAATTCTATATCATTATCAATTCAAACATTGGACCCTACCTATGATTAATGAAAAAAAATTATTAATGCATTTTAGTGTATTTAATGTGTTTCAGCATATCCACAACATTGAATTTTACTGTTTCCATGATGTTTAATTGTAGCATTTTTGAGTTGCAACATCATAATTTTGGTGTTTATCTATGAAAAATTGAAAATAAAACAAAATATATTTTTAAAAAAAATTTATTTTTCCTTTAAAACATTTGTAAATTAACTTTTACATCTCACCCTCACCTGCCGATGTTATGCCTTTCCTAGCGTAAAATTCTTTTTATGTGCTCAAATGTGCCCTTTGATTTTTGATCAACACACCTGTTTAGAAGTTACTAAAACCATATCTTCGCGCTATTTTTAATAAACATAAAAAAAGTTCTAGCATTTATTCTTTGAAACCCAATGATTGTAATTACATTCCATATTAGTTCTTGGTATCGATATAATCTCATATAATTTTCAAAAAAAATAAATGTAAAATCATGGACATTAAATTCTCCCAATAGTAGGGATTTTTGTCCCTAAAATAAAAAATAAAGGATCAATATTCAAATGGGGTTACTAAGCATGAATCTGAGACTCCCACTCCCACATTCTCTCATGGATATTCCCATGCTACCACTTAATGTGAACTTGAGGAATTGATCACCCACATAGTTTACTCTCTTTTTGATCCTCAATCTCTATTAGGAACTCCTTAAAAGTATCCCTTTCGTCAACATCCAACACACCAGAGTCATTGATGCGTGAAGGGTCATGTACATAACTCCTTAGATTGGATATGTGAATTACGCTATGGACCAGCTCTAACTGTTGAGCTAAAGCCATGTGGTATTCAACCACTCCCACTCTACGTAGTATCAGAAAAGGTCTAATAAACTAAGGAGAAAACATTTGGCCCCACCCAATCTATGAATCCCACATCTATGAGAGACCTCAAAGAACAGATGGTCTCCCATCTCAAACTCCAATAATCTCCATCACCTATCAGCATTGGAATTATGATAGCTTTGTGCACTCTTCTTCCACTCCTAGATGAACTACACCTTCTCCATAGTAGCCTTTCCAAACTCCACGCCGATGAATGTAGACTCTCTAGGTCAGTCCAGTAATGTGGAGACATGTATGTTTTCCTGTACAAGGCCCTGAATGGTGGAATAATAATGATGGAGTAGTAGTTTTTGATGTACAAAATCTCCACTAAGGGTAGGTGTTCCTCTCAAATATGGCCAAAATCATGGTTGCAATCACGTATCATATCCTCTAGGACATGAATAGCCTACTCAATATAACCATATTTATGTCAGTGGAAAGATGTGATAGAGCGTAGCTTTGTCCAAAATGCCTCATGGAATCTCTTTCACATCATTGATGTTAAACGATCATCATGATCAAAGACTATTTTCAACGGGACCACATGGATTGAAACTATCTTCTCTGTATTGAGACTTCTCAAGCTCTCTACTGAACCCTATTACTGAATCTCTATGAAGTGGGCTGACATGGTGATTCTATCAATGATCACCCAGATGGTATCATTCCCTCTAGACATACATAATATAAATTTCATGATGTCTATGGATATTCTATCCCACTTCCACTATGGAACCTCAAGGGATTTAGTAAAACCCACTAGAACTAGGTGCTCGTCCTTCACTTGCTGACATGTGAGTCATTAAGAGTCAAACTCATCCACTACTTTCATCATCCACAGCCATAAAAATTTACATCAGATGTCTTGGTAAATCTTTTCCACACATGGATGTACCGCCATAGGGGATTTATGGAACTCACTCAACACCTCCTCCTATAATGTATTTGGTACAATAGTATGTCCTTTGAAAATTATGATATTCTTCCTAACTTCTGAATATCCAGGAGGGGCATTCCCTGTGGACATCTATGGATGGGTAGTCCCACAGTTAATATCTCTGATATGTGCCTCCCACATTCACTCTAAGAGTGGAGGTGCAACCACCATCAATTAGAGATAAGATGATTCATCTCCATCCATGAAGGATATTTGATGCAAGGACAAAAACTCTATGGTCTTATTTTGTAGTTGTGAACACAATCTCTAGCTGAGAGAATGTTCAACCTTGTTTCCCATCCCATGAGTATGGACTATTTGTATGTCACAGACCTAGAGGAACTCTAGGTAATGACATTGTAACATGTTCAGATCCTTAAGAGAAAATATATACCCAATACTTCTGTGGTCCTAGTATACGGCAAACCTCTCACCCATAAGGCAGTGTCTCCACATCTTCAATGTCAATAATACCACCACCAACTACAGATCATTGGTCAGGTAGTTCTACTTGTATGGTCTCAATTTCATTGAACCATAAGTAATCACCACATTCCCTTGCATCATGATGAAACCAAGACCAGTTCTTGATCTGTCACAGACCACCACGTACTCAAAACCCTCCTCTGGAAATCTCATGATGGGATTACTCTTCAAACTCTTTCTCAACAAATGAATGCTCTCCTGAAACATGTATGTCTGTATGAATGGTTTCCCCTTTCATGTCATGTATTTCATGGATGATTATACTCTTGAAAAGACGGGAACACACCTTTTATAGTACCAATCTAGCCCAAGGAAACTCCTCACCTCAGTAACATTATTTTGTATCTCCCGAGAAAGGACTGCCTCTATATTCACTAGATCTTCTGCAACTCCAGCCTCTAAAATGACATGTCCCACAAATTGGACCTATCATATCTAGAATTGGAACTTTGAGAGCTTCTCAAAAATCTAGTACCATTTATGTATGTCCATGAACATTCTTAAGTGTATCATGTGTGCCTCATCAGACACCAAGTACACAAGGATGTTCTCAATAAAGTCCACTAACAAATAGTCTATGTGAGGTAGGAAGATCCTATTCATGATTCCCATGAACACTTCTAGTTTTTTCATCTCTACAAATGACTTCACTATATACTCATAGTTATCATAGAGACATCTAAAATATGACTTAGGAATTTAAACATCACGTACCTAAATATGTTGATTTCCTTATCTGAGTTCTATCCTCAAGAACCATATCACTCCCTTTAGCTAATCAAATAGTCCATCAATCCTCATTAGGGGGTAATGCTTCATCACTGGCAGCTAATTCAGGTGTCATATTTCCACACACAACACCAAACTCCCATCTTCCTCCTTTGAAAATAAACCTAGGATGCCCATGGTGAATCACGGGATCTCACGATGCCCTTCCTCTACAAATCCTCATACTATACACTCAATTTAAAAAGCTATCCAGGATCCGTCCGATATTATGATGTACATATTGATGTTTTCTGGGGGGATTAGGTCAATGAGGAGGTCTACCTCCCTTCGAGGTAGTCTCAGAACATCACCCATAAAGGCATCCTCATACTCATCCACCACTACAGGAATATAAGGATTATTCTCATCCACTACATCGAGGGCCATTCTCTCCATTTGATGTGTGATCGGTTTCACCCACCTACATGCAAGTCCATCCTATGTTTATTATGTTTCCATTTTCTAGAAAAGGAATACCTAGTCCCATATCCATGGACAGAACACACTATGTGCCTAAAACAACTGATCTGGGAATGAACTGTGGATAACCAGTCCATAACTAGAATCAATTTTTAAGGCCTCGATGCTATCACTAAGATAACCCAAAAAACTCTCAACCGTAAGATTTATAGAAAATTGTCTTCACCTATGTGTGAACCTTGAATCTCCTCCCATATAAGTCTCTAAGAGTATGGATTGAGTCAACGATTCAATTGTAATCTCCATGTATCAAACAACGGTTGTGGTGAGAAAAGAGTGACTAACACCTGTTTCTATAAAAATTGTAGGTAAGGTGGAAAACAAAAATATCATACCACTAATAATACTAGGTGTCTTGGGATTGTAAACCACCATCTCCTATAGATGTCCTCACCCCTTTACATGATCTCCCTAAGCTCAGGGTGGACCACCTAATGTTATGGTTGTAGTGCATATAACCTCCATCCATATCCTTTTTCTCATCCCATTCCTCTGCCACATCTTGTTCCTAGAATTCCACCCTTTTTAGACCACTTTCACTGCCTCATCTCTACCTCGATCATAACCTGGTCAGCCATACAGCTGGTCAGACAATCGCTAGCCGTATGTCCCCGACTGTGGCACTGGTAGGACAACCACTCCTTTGACTGTCTTGTTTTGTCCTAGAAGCCCCATACCACTAATATTGTTCCCTAGAGTAGACCTCTATATTATTTTGACCTCTTAGAATAATGAGTCAATATCTGGTGCCTACTATCCACTACCCATCTACCTAGCGCCTGGTGGTAGCTGCCTTCACCGTTTCCTACTCTACAAGAAAGCTATGTACCATTAGAACTCGCTCCATCACCCCAAAATGTGTAGGGATTCTAAGGGATTTCATCAATTCCTAGATCGCCTAGCATAGTCACTAATCAATGGTACATGTCCTGAATAATGGGTCTTGAACTTTGTTTGTAGAGTAAGTAGAAATATTCATGAATCTGGATGATTATTCTACCACTATATGGATACCCTGCTATAAATAATGGATATCATATTTATGCATAGAGTGTAACGTCACAATAACGATCTCCTCTTGAAGAGATGCTCAATGTATATCCAGGATATGGTCACCTACTCATGCATTTGCATCATCAATATCCATCATCTCCCACCAAGCCTTGTTGATGACTCATGTATAGGACTACCATCTGGTCAAGAGGGGTCCTTAGTAGGTGTAAAACCCATGTCACCACCTCCAACCAGTCCTTAGCTACCCATGGATCCATCTCACCTTGGAACCTCGGAGTTTACTATCCCTGGAACTCATGAAATGCACTGAGACAACATGCATCCTCTAACAGTAAAATTGATTGTAACAACTACTCTCTATTTGGAGGAATCACTGGTATACCACCATGAGGTGATATATCTAGGAACTACCCCGATATTAATGCCTCATTGCTCAGTGGAACATCCTCAGGGCAATGCCCTGAAATATTGGATTGCCTCTAGTGTGGATGAATCCTAAAAGGTAACATAATGTTACATAGTCAATATAGTATACCTGGTGAGATTTCATTGAATCATGAAATTTTTTTTAAGACACTCAATTCCTATATGATTCATGAACCATAAATTTATCATTTAGCTATTATTTTAATTTACTAATTCAAACAGTAGAATTCAAGGTCCGGGTGTATGGATACATTGTTCACTACACAAACACTAGGTTACCTATCCAGAAATCCCAACTCAAAACACCTAATATTATTTCCCCCCAAAAAAAATTAAAACTAGCCACCCTCTGATACTAATTAGTTGGGACTCGTCTCTCAAAGATCGTGTCGTGGCTACCCCAAGCCTACCTCCCGTAGGTTTGGGGTTGGTGACTATTGTTGAGTAATCATTTCCCACAAAGGGAAGGAATTTTCCTACAAACCTTCACACATGAACCTATCCCGAAAAAAATTAGTGAAACTAAAAACATTGAGTAAATATATATATAACCCACAAATACAACCACTGAGTGTAAGAGTAAAAACTAAAAATAAATAGGCTAGAATATAAGACCAACTAAAATAGAAAAGTACAAGTTCAGGGGTCTCATCCACAAAAACACCTAAATGAAGTGTAGGTATAATTAGCTGTCTAAATGTCATTGATGAGTACCTATTCTGTCATTTCACCCTAAGGCACCCATATCTTCATCCCACCAAGGAATATATCACGTCATTCTATCATCTGTACAATACATGAAATGTGCAGGAAAATTTCATATGGGGGTGGGTAAAAAAATACATAGTAGGTACCACAAACCACAAAGTTAAAACACAAAGGAATACACAAGGTAGACTATCAAAGATGTACATGATATGTAGCCTAAAAAAAGTACAATCAAGAAATTAACAAAAGTTATCTCACACGTGGATACATATACTAATAAAGTCTATTCATATCTAAATCCATGTAGTCACACACCACGTCTTCATAAGAGGCACACTCTGCATAGGTGTAGGAGACATACTCCATGTAGGCTCAAAAGATAAACTCTATGTAGGTGTATGAGACAAGATCCGTAGGAAACACCCTCTGTTGGAGACACACTCTGTATGGGAATATAAGACACACATTTAATGATATGCACTCTATATGGGAGTAAGAGACACACTCTTTGTGTGCGTAGGGGACACACTCTATAGGAGACACACACTGTATGGGTATCATCCAATCACAAGATTATGTCCTTAGCATGCTCTCTCGAGGAGCACCTACTCCTCGATCCAATAGTTCGTAAAAAAACCTCCATGGAAGATCTCATAGAGTATATCAAAACAAACACATCTTCCTGAAGGCTCTAACTCCATAAATGGTTCATCCAATGGACTCATGTTTTGAGAGTTATGGGAATATCTGTAAAAAATGGTCAGTTGGGTCTGGGTTCAGTCTGAAATGGCTGCACCGACCTAACCGGAGTATCTAGGTCCTTCCCAGTGTTGGCCTGGAAATCTAGCTTCCACTCGACCTACTTGAATGCAAGACAATTTGATCCACCTAGACCTAGTGTCTGTCGCATCCACTCCATCTTCATTCAGACGACCATCGTGCCATCAACTTTTGAAACATGCGGTCTACAAGAACAAATGCCAAATGATCTGATGCAATGCCCTGCCACATCTCAAGTCCACACCGCCAAATCCTTCTTTGGTTACAACTTCTATCACAACTCTCATACATTCAATTGGGATCCACATTACCACTGAACATTGAGCTATCAACTACCTTCTTCCAGTCATCCATTACTGAGGCTCTACTATAGAGGGTCGACGATTGCACTCTGGTTCTCTATCTTTCAATATATGAGCATGCCTATGACCCTCAGGACTTGTTTATTATCACCATGGGCTCAAATCCATGTTTTGAACCTTTCCACCAATAAATTTATTATTGACGTTAGCTCATGTGCGGCTTCAATGTATCTATCATCACCACTATCTCACCTTCACTAGGTCATCATGAGGTGGGATCATTGATTTAAGATCATTTCACCAAGAAACGGTTACTCAAAAATAATCTATTCATATTTCCATGATGAACTTGAAGAATGTATAGAACAATTAGGGTGAAAGCACAGGTAAAAACCCAAGGAACGAGCCTTGGGTGTTGTTTGTTCTATCCTTGATCCATCCCATTATAAGGATCAACAAAAGCGATAATCTTATTCAGATAAGAAATAATCCAAAAAAGAATGATCATATCCGAAATAATCCCCAAAAAAGAAACCATCCCATAAGAAATAATGATTCGCTGGTCAACCTATTTGTGGGTTAATCCACGTTAGCCATAAATTACATGGACGGTGAAAGAAATACAATGATATGAACCACCTTCATGGAAAGGGGGTCAGTCCTAGGAGGAATTCATCATTTAAGGTGACCCATCCTTGAATGTACTCAATCCTTCATTCATCTATGTTTTTCATCGCCATAGGGAGTGCTTTCTTCTGCTTACCTTAGGAAAACCTCAGGTTTTCAGGGGGGAATTCTCCACCATTATGAAATCTAACACTTCTCCCTTTCGATGATGAATGGAGTAAAAATGTTAGTGTGTTTCAGTGTTTTAAATTCATTTTAGTGTTCCATAACTTTTCATGGTATCATTGCCAGAACTCTATAATGTATCATAGCTTTGTCGCAACATCAGAGTGCTACTTAGTCACTAGGTTACATTGAATAAATAAAATAAACTAATTTTCTAATAGTATTTTATTTTTCTATTAAAACATACTTAAATTATCTTTTGCAACTCACCTATGTCATCCAATGTTTTCCCCCCTATGGTAATCTCACTGTTCTGAGCTCAATGGTGCCTTTAGATTTCTGATCCAAGAACTTGTTTTGAATTTAAAAAAACTATACACACGTTCTATTTTTTATAAATTTATAAATAGTTTGAACAATTTATCTTGATAGACATAGCCTCAAAATTATGTGCCATATCAGTTATTGTTCTCTAAATAATCCAATATAATTTTTTAAAAAATACATGGAAAATCTAGGACATTACATTCTCCACACCTTATGAATTTATGTCCCAAAAATTAAAAACAAGGGCTAAAAAATGGGGATATTGAGTTTGATTTTATCCTCCCACTCCCACGGGATCTCTTGGACATTCCTGCGATGCCACCTAATGAACACTAGATTAATCTATCTCCCATGGAGGATCCTCTCCTGTCGATATTTGATATCCACCCAGAACTCTGCAAAATTCCCCCAATAGTCAATGTCTAGATCACCCATATCAATGAAATTTGAAGGGTCTTGTACTTATCCCCTCAGATGGGATACATGAAATATGTCATGCACTTGCTCTAACTATGGAGGTAGATCCATGTGATATGCCACCTTGCCTAGTGTATGAAGTATTAGAAAAGGACTGATAATCCACAGACATAACATTCTTCCCGGACCATATCTCTGTATCCATAATCGAGGAGAGACGCAGAGGAACACATGGTCTCCCTTGTGAAACTCCAATTGTCTATGTTTCATATCATTATAGGACTTCTAAAATCTCTGTGCAATCTTCATCTCCTCCTGGATCACTGAAATGTTCTCTTTTGTAGCCTACACCTACTTTGATCCCAGGAGTGCTGACTCTCCAGGGTTATTCTAGCAAAGTGGTGACCTTTAGGGTCTTCCATACCAGGCCTCGAATGGTGCCAAAACAATGGTGGATTGGTAGTTGTTTTATTACTAATACTCTACCAGGGGTAGGTGCTACTACAAACTATATCCAAAATCGAGGATGAAAACACGTAGCATTTTTTCAAGGACATGAATCATCTACACTGTCGGACAGTGTTTATGTGGGTGGAAAGCTATAATCAATAACTGTTGAGTCCCAAATTCATCCTACATTCCCTTCCCCAAATGATATATGAAATAAGCATCAAGATATAAGACTATTTTCAATATGACCCCAAGGATTCAAATTATCACTTGTATGTAGAGGTGTCACATGATCTCTACTAATCCATGATCCCAATCACATGGAATTGGGATGACTTGGGGAGTTGTTCAAGTATTATCCAGATAGTATCATTCACTCAAGACATATGTGGTAGACCCATCATAATTTCCATCGATATTCCATCACACTTCCACTCTTTCACCTAAACTTGTTGATTCAAAAACGCTAGAACATAGGGATCATCCTTCACTACCTGACTAGTGAGGCATCTAGAGACAAACTCTGACACTACCTTCTTCATCCCCAGTAACCAAAACTGACATTGGATATCCTGGTACATATTTTCCACATGTGGATGTACTTCCAAATGGGATGTATGAAACTCCCTGAACCTATCCTCCCATAATTTAACCGGTACAAAAGTGTTCCTTCTTAAAAAGATGACGTGCTCCCCACCATTCAATATCCATCATGGGCTTGCCCGGGGAAATATGAGAACAAGTAGTCTCGTAGCTAATATCTTTGAGTTTTTCCACCCTCACATGTCGTAATTGTGAAGTGGTAACCAACAAAAACTGGAGGTAATATTCTTATTCTATATCTATTAATGATATCTGAAGTGAGGCCCACTACTCCAAGGCCTCATTTAGTTTCTATAAACATGATCTCCAGCTGAGATCATCTGCCAAAACATTCCCCTTACCAAGAGTATAGACTATTTTGAAGTCATAGTCTTGAAGGAACTCTAGAAATAGCATTGTCTCAGGATCATATCCTTATGATAATATATATACCTTACACATTTCTGTCCTGGATATTTGGTAAAATACTCACCCATAAGGTAGTGTCACCAAATCATCAATATAAAGACTACCACTGAAAACTCCAGATCATGGGTCATTTAGTGATTCTTCTGTGGTCTCAATTACCATGATCCATAATCAATCACTAATTTACCATACATTAGGAATCAAAAGAGACTGGTTCCTGATGTGTTATAGAACACCACGTATATGACACCCTCCACTGGAAACCTCAGGATGGGACCGCTCGTCAAACTCAGTCTCAGCTACTGACATCCCTCCTAAAAAATTTCCCTCCACATGAATGGTTTCAACTTTTATTTCAATGCAATCATGGATACTTCCTCTCTACAAAAATTTGGGAATGAACCATCAATAGTACCTAGCCAACCCAAGGATTCTTTTCACCTGAGAAACATTCTTGGGTGCGTCCAAAGAATGAATCACCTCTGTCTTTGCTGGATATACTACAACTCCATAATTTGAAATGACGTGTCCCCGATAGTGGACCTCTCTTATCATGAACAGTCTCTTTCAAAGCTTCATATAAATCTGGTTCCCTTATAGAACATCTTGGACCATCCTAAAGTGTTTTGTGATCTCCTCTTGGGATTCCAACTAGTCCTATATTTCCTTAATAAAGAGCACTACAAGCCTCTCTATGTACAGATAAATGATCCTTTTCATGAGTCCCATGAGTAATGCTGGGGTGTTATTTATGTAAAATGACATCACTAGGTACGCATAGTGGATGTAGTGAAATCTTAAATTTGTCATCAGAATGTCCTCATCCTGCACCTGAAGTTGTTGACTTTCTGATCTAAAGTCTATATTCGAGAACCATCTTTCTCCATTTACGTGATTTAATAGGTTATCAATACTCAATAGTGTGTAAATATGCTTCATTTTAAAATGATTCAGGTGTAGGAAGTCCACACACAACCTCAAGCTCATGTATACCTTCATGGAAATAAAAAATGAGTCTATCCATGGTGAATCGTAGGGTCTCACGAAGCCCTTCATTTACAATTGCACCAAATGTACCCTCAATTCATGAGTATCTACATGATCCATCCCATATTCTTATGTAGATATCAGTGTCATCATGGGGCATAGTTCAAGGTATACTTCTACCTTTCTGTGTGGAGGTAGTCCTAGAATATCTTCCAGAAATGCATCCTCATACTCTTTCATTGTTACAAGAATCTGAGGGCACATCTCATCCATTGCAACAAATTTCATACTAACCAACTATGGTGTGATTGGATTCTCCGTCTTATGTACGATTCCATCCTACACAGCTTTTGTTTCCCTATTTTTTTAAAATAAAAAACCTAGTTCCATCTCTGCAGACACACATCATTACGCACATAAAAATGTTTACATGATCATGTACTATGGATAACAAGTCATTACCTAGAAAGATGTTGTAAGGCCACGATGCTGCCACCAAGAGATCCCAACTCAAACTCTAACCACCAAGAGTAAGGTCACACTGTAACACCACGAGCTTCCATGATACGCTTCTCATTCAACAATGCAATAGCTTGCATTGTACGCAACTTCAAGTTCTAAAACATCGCGACTAATCAAAGTAGCCGTTATGAATAGTAAAAACCACTTTTTAAAATTATAGAAATTTTATATTTCAATATGGACTTCATTTTTGGATTCGGAATATCGAAATTAGCATATGTTGAATTTTTGGTATTTTTCTGAGAACTTCTAATTTTTTATGAATAGTGTCAAATACTTAAAATCAACTTTTTTAATCAAAATAATTTATAGTGATAAATTATACTATTTAGTGGTTTTATAGTATAATTAGTATATATTTTTACCATTTTATCCAATGGTGGTCATTAGAATTAATTTCACTTTGAAATTGGAAATAAACAATTGTCAATCTTTTGATATAAATTGTTTCTTAAAAACACGCTATTTGTTGTGACATCGGGAATTAATTATAAAATTAATTAATGAAACTTATATGTTTGGAATTTTGTAAAATAGACATCATTTTTGAATTCGGTATATCAATTATATATTAGGGTGAAATTTTGGCATTGTTCTGAAAAATTACAATTTTTGATGAATAGTGAAACCACTAAGTGGTAGTTAAATAACTGATTTTTCGTTTAAATGAAATATTACCACTTCTGTGATTTGATTATCAAAAATCCGACATACATGGCTGTCATTAAGAAGTAAAATTTGGTTCAATGAGATCAAAATAATTTTTGGTGAATAGTAACTTTTAAGTTCTTAATCGCGATTAGAGGTAATTAGTGTAGTTTAAGGTAAAAATAATGTTTTAATAATATGAGATGAGCTTGAAACATGTCCTACCATCATTTTATGGGCCATGTCCGACCAAGAAAATCCATGGGTCAACTTGGGGACCCCATGGAGCCACTTTAGTTGGAAAATGACATAAATACCTTTTATTTAATGTTAAAGTAAAAAAATGACACAAACATGAAATGTTTTACTAAAACAATTTTTACATGGGGTTATACAAGTCTTATTTTTAACTATAAATAGTCATTGGAAAGCTAAAAATATTTCCTAAATCATAGTATTTTTTTTATAATTTTTAGACATTAAATATATTAAATTATTTGTGACATCATTATGATGCAGCGATGACCTCATTATTTAACGATTTTAAATAAAATGAAAAGATAATGTAAAATACAAGGATTACACTTGTCCAAAGACTATTGGATGGGTAGAGTTATAACCCTTATCACCTTAGCCTCGAATTATATAAGTTTGGGAACTTTATAATCCGAAAATCATTGTATAATAATGTAAAATTTCCTTACTTTCCAAGAGTGCCCCTCCTCTCCACTTATAAAAGGCCCCCACCTCTACCACCTCATTCACACATTCAAGCCATTTGGCTCGGCCATCCTCTGGCCAAATACTCTGGTAACTTTCCCCCCTTACTCCTAGATGACTCACTTTGGGAAGAACTCTTCCCAATGAAGCCTTTGGCTCAAATCAAAAGAGTTACCCGATTTTAAGGTAATGTCTTCTCTAATGTTGTTTTGTTTTATTTTTCTTCTCCAACCCCATAAACACTTTTTATTCATTTATTTTGTAACAACACAAGTATCCTCAATATACTAGGATGTTTTTATAAGAAGTATTCTAGCTACAATTACACACAACTACATCTACTGGTTAAATAACATACTGTTTCTGTGGATGGCGAATTTCTGCCTCACGAAACGATGATTGTTCAACACTCATATAACACCTTCAAATGTGGCCATTAAGATGTCACTATATTTATATATGATATATAATATGTTTATGGTTTCCTTATGCTTCTGTATTTCTCATTTATGGCATACCTTTATGGTTTCCATTATGGGTAAACGCGATATTTTCATTTTAGGAAATGTGGACTACTGCCCCCTCAAAGTGATGTGAATCATTAATGCCATATGTGGGATGTATAAAGGATGTAGTAAATGATATTATATATGATATTATACTGGATATATATTATAACTTTATATAATTATGATTTCATTCCATTAAATACAAAATATAAATGAAAGTAGTGTTCATGCATACGTATGGCTTACCGTCTCCATGAACGGTGCATTTCATTTCTTACCTATAAATGTTATGTAATATTATGAATGAATTTATATACTGGATATATATGATATATATGATATCTACATCATGAATATAATTCTGGATATAATGGATATTTCACCACATGAACAACTTGTAATTATAAGAAGTTTATTGTTGACTCAAATACCAAAGATCGACAAAACGACCATTATTAACTTAAATAATTACATAATGTTCATAAAATTGTAATAAGTGATATAAAAAGGATAATGAAATTGAATATGGTTCTTAATAAGGTAGATATTAGCTCTAGTTTATTATTCAGGAGGTTAAAGAATGGTTGAGTAATGTCGGACACGAGGTAAGGGAACTTCTTAACCCAATTTCCATTCTTTGGGTTAATCTCCTACTTTCAAATTATGTCATGATATTATTATGTCCTATTTTGTATTTTTACGTTCCTTATGTGTACCTATAGTGAATACACATAATAGATCTATTTTATTTTAAAAATGATCTTTTTAAGGACTTCGTCTCAATCTCCTTTCATTGAGGCATATTTGGTTTTATACACAATTTTCTTTTATACGGTGTATAAACCCCTTTGACTTTTAGATTTATTCAAAAGTAATATTTTTATACGAATCATTTTACTAAATGACAAAAAGGAATGTTTTTCTTGTCAAACGTATGCGGCGACAACGACTTCTCCGCCGTCGTGACCGTTATTTGAGTTTCAGCTTCCTCTACAAGCAATAACCCTTTTTTAAAATGAAAAAAATACCATGTTTTACTTTAATTTTATTTTGGTATTGAAATTTGTATGTATCAAAATTTTTTTACGAGTTTTAATATAAGAAAACCCAGTGCAAATGAATATGTATTTAACGCAAGCTTAAAATGTTTTCAGAAAACCCGACTCTCGAGTGCGGTAGACAGGAAGGGATTGGGCATGGACCAATCATGGCCTGCAATTAGTCGAGTAGTCTCAGAATTAGTTATTTTGTTTTCAGAAGCTTGTATTATTTTTTCATAAAAACACTGGAGTATATTTGAGCAATTTTATATGTAAGTATCTTCTAAAAATTGAACTAGTATTTTGATGATGCAATTAATTTCAAATGGTATCCTGAAAAATAGTATTCCTAAGTGTTTATATACCATTTTTCATATGGTGAATGCATTGGACTTAATAAGTGACGGGTGGAGCCCGCTATAGATCCTCGATGCATCGGTATGTCTCATGAGACAAACTAGCGTCTTGGCACGAGGCCTTGACAAAATCTTATTTGTGGTCTTGGCACGAGGCCTTGGCTACGTGGTTATGATAGTCTTGCATTATGCATTCCATCATTATGAAGGTGGTTATTGATATTGCATGTGATTATTCGACCAGTAGAATATCCATGTGAAGATGTGAATGGCATTATCTAATTTTAATTTTTCCATATTATGTTGAAGTTCATGGTTAAAAGGCTTTTGTTTTAGTTATACATTGCCTTAAATGTTTATGTTTATTGATGAAAGATTCCGCTATGTTGTTAACCTTACTGAGCATTTGAGCTCACCCATTTCAATGTTTTAATATTTTCTAGGATGTGAAGAAGTATTTTAGGAATGACCTGCAGGGATAGTCAGAAGAGGATATGAGTGTGGACTATGGAGACTTTGTTATTAATTTTTCACTTTATGATGTACTGTAAGACTTATGAATGTATCTAGTGTTTCCAAGGCTACTAAACTAATCGGTCTTTCGAGACATGATCTTTTGTGATAATGTCAATGTTACGAAGTAATGCACCGACTCTGGGTAGCTGGGGTCAGGGCGTTACAGACACTATTGGAACCAGTGTGAAGTCATTGAATCTCTGCCCATACGAGGCTCTAAATATAGGTACTGAGTCAATGCTTCCACTATAATCTCCTTTTCTTCAATAATGGTTGTGGTGATAAAAGAGTGATTTCCACCAGTTTATATCAAAACTATAGTTATAGTGGAAAAGAAATAGATCATACCTCTAATCATCTTGGGAGTCTCAAGAATGTAAGCCTCCATGACCTAGATCTAGCCTAACCCTTGTCCACCATCTCCCGGAGCATGGGGTGGACAACCTGGGGGTGGTGGTGGAAGTGCCTCTATGATCTTTCCACTTCCTATCGGTCGTCCTACTCCTCTACAACATTTTCTCCCTGCAGGACCACCCAGTACATGCCTCAACCTCTTCCTCATTGATCCCTCAACCATCTCCTGACTAGTCATATATCTTGTCAGACACTATCAATCAATATTTCCCCAACCACCGCATGAGTAGCACTACCTCCCCTTCAACTGAAATGTTCTACCATGTAATCCATGTACCGTTGATCCCATGTTATGGGGTCATCCCCTAGACTATATGGTCCTCTTAGAATCAAGAGTTAGTTGTCGATTAACTTCTCCCAAAGGCCCTGCTACCTAGCATCCGGTGGTAGCTCCCACCACTGGTGACAACTCTACAAGAAATATCTCTACCAGTAGAGCTCCCTCCATCACCCCAGCAACCATTGGAATGTTATATGATATCATTAATTCGCTTATCTCTCAATTTTTCCCATTTTAGATGGTATGGGTCCTGGATAATGGGTTTCATTCCATGATTGTAGAGTGGAGTGAAATGTCTGTGAATCTTGCTGAGTGTTATTCCACTGTCTAGACTCTCTACTATAGATGTAGGAGTTCTTGTATATGCATAGAGTGTAACATCGCTGGAAAAAACTCTTCCATGAAGAGATTCTAAATGTCTATCCCGGATAGGGTCACCTCCTCATTTTTTGGACCGTCATGCTCAACCAACTCCCCATCGATCCATGTAGATGACTCTCAGACAGGAAATCCATCTGGTTAAGTGGTTCCCTCAATAAGTGTGAAACATTCATCACAACCTCCATTGAAACCTCAGCTACCTGAGGATCTGCCTCACATTGGGACCTGGTAGGTCCCTATCTCGGGAACTCATGCTACTCACTCATCTTGCATGCATCCTCTATAGGTTACCCTAGAAGGAACTACTAATCTCTTACTATTGGTATCAAGGGTACACCACCATGAGGTGATATATCTAGAAATGGTCCCTACAATGATGAATTATCACTCGGGGGACCATCCTTGGGGTCATACCCTAGAATCCTAGCTGGATTCTTGTGTGGAAGCATCCTGAAATAGAACAAAATATTCCACTATTAATATAGTGTACTTGGTGATTTGACACTGAATGAATATAGGCATGAGAACATACTCAGTTAATATACTATGCAAGAACCATTAATTTCCCATGATTTTTTTTCATGTACGGAGTCAGAAATCAAAATTCATGGTCCTAGTGTATAGATACATTGTCCACTGAACAAACATTGAGATCACTAGACTCAAACCTGAAATCAAAACACTTAATATTGTTTACCCCAAAAAAAGTAATATCAACCACCATTTCATACCTCTTTGTCCCAACCCATACTCTAGGGACTATGTCGGGACTACCCTATGCCCGCCTCCCATAAGCTAGGGGCTGGTGAATATAATTGACTAGACATTTCATACAAAGAGGATACATTTTCCTATAAAACTGCAAACACACAATGATCCCCAAGATAATTAATGAATCTAAAAATACTGAGTAAACATATATGAAACCCACACCGACAACCACATAGAGTTATAGTAAAAACTAAAAATTAAATAGTCTAGAATACAATCCCAACTAAAATGGAAAAGTACAAGCTCCTAGGTCTCATATGTAGAAAACCCTACCTAAATGGTAGGTACAATACACTATCTAAATTTTACTGAAGCATACCCAATCGGTCAGGTAACCATAAAGCACTCTATGTATCTGGACCACCATGGACTCCATCACACCTAGTGATCATTTTCCCATGACATGACATGTGTTGGTGAAAACTGTGAATGAGTGAGTAAAACAATACTTAGTAGAGACCCCAAAACACAACGGTAAACCAAAATGAAAGACACAATACAAAATACCAAATAGTTACATGAATTTTATCTTTAAATATCTACAATAAAGAGATTCACTATAGTCACCTCACACAAGGATAAATATACTAAGAATGTTCTGGAATATCCATATCCAACGAGACACACTTTGGGTCTTCATAGAAGAGACACTCCACATCGGTGTATGAGACACACTCTACATAGGCATAGGAGATACACTAAGTGTAGTCATAGGGGACACACTAAATAAGATACACACATATATGGTCATAGCAGGCACAACCTGTTGAACATACACTTCATATGGGCATATGATATAGACTCCGTATGGGAGTAAGAGACACAATTGATATGGTTCACATATAGTCATAGGATTCGATCCTGAGCATGATCGTTCCATGACCACCTACTCCTAGAAGTCCATAGAAGACCCCGTATATTATCTTAAAATGACATCCTCATTTTGAGGGTCCCATCACCGCACGAAACCCATCAAACATACACATTGTTTGAGTGTTATGGACATTTAAGTAAAAATGGGTTGGTTGGGTCTAGTTTTTTTTTACCCGGTCAAACCAACCTGACCTATCCTTGGTTCTAGAAGACCCAACCCACAAGGTCATCCCAGCCCACTTCAGGCCCATCCATCCAAATTCTGCCAAACCTGCTCAGACGCGGTGGATGCCGCATCTGCTCTAGCTCCACGTGTCTGACCATCAAGGTGGCCGCTTCCCCTGCATGTGGTATTCCAGACTGTGTGTTAGTTGGTCTAACATGATATCCAACATCTTCATTGGTCCAAACCTCCACATCCCATCCTAGTTGTGAGATCAATCACCACCCATGACCATGTCGTCGCAGGGCCCTCCGCCACAGGCCATCGAGCTGACGTCTGCCTGCTTCCGTGGGGTCGTGCCGGCATCTCTCCTTCTGTAGGTTGCCAATCAGCCTCTTATGATCTATTTTACAAAATGGAAGAACTCATGCGACCCTTGTGTTGTATTCTTCATCTCCAGGTACTCAAATCCATTTTGTGACCCATTTATCTAGTAAACTTCAGAGCGACGGTATTACCCATGATGTTATGATCCATAGTTTTTTGTCTCTTTCGCACCTCCACTAGGTCATCACGAGGCTGGAACATTGATTCCAGAACATATCACAAAGAAATAGTTGTCAAAAAATCATCAATTCATAATCCCTTGATGAATACAAAGAACGTGTAGACCTTGATGGGGGTAAATCACAAGTAACAACCCAAGGAATGGAACTCATATGTTATTCATTCTAACATTGATTCATCCCATTTGAAGGATCCTGAAAAAAGATAATCGAGTATAGAACCACAAAAAGACGAGAAATAATGATCATCCCTAAATAAATTCTCAAAAAAGAAACAATCTCAAAAGAACATGAAATCCTCTGGTAAAGCAGTTTGTGGATAGATCCCCATTTGACGTTAATTACAAGGATGGGGAATGAAAGACTAGGAAATAAATCCCCTACCTAGAAAAAGGATCTATCAAAGGAGATAAATAATTGTTGATGGTTTTATTTCCATGAAAATCATAAATATATCATTCTTTCTTGTTCATCATTGATCGTTTCTGGCAAGAGACATTCCTTCTCCTTACCATAGGGAAACATTAGGGTTCCATGGAGGAATTCTCCATCGGTATAAATTCTAACACTGGTCCCTACATATGATTAATGGAGGAAAGCTGTTAAAAAATTTCAGTATTGCCATGGAATTACATTATAGCATCACTGGGTCATCACATTGCAGTTCTCCTGAGTTTCTGTGTCACATTTAAGAAATAAAATAAAATAACTTTTTAAGTATATTTTATTTTTTTCTTAAAACATCCATAAATTAATATTTTTAGTTGACCCATGTTGGATGATTTTATGCCCCACATAGTGTAAAAATAATATTCAGAGCTCAATTATTCCATCATATTTCCCAATTGGGCACCCATTTAGAATTTTCAAAAACCACACACACATTCTATTTTTAATAAGCTTAAAAATCGTTCATACATTTATTTTTGTCACCCCAAAGAACCGGAATTACCTTTTGGCTCAATTCATGTTCTCGAAATAATCTCGTATATTTTTCAAATTATTTTTATGAAAAATTTAATATAATAAACCACTAGTGAATGGAATTTTTTCCTTTGGGGTTTAAATAGGGGGATTTGGCTGATCCATAGAGTTTTCCATTTGGTAAAACCTAATAAGACGGTGTGTGGTTTACGGGAAAATGATTTGTGTTTTAACTATTTGGGTAAGATTATGTTTAAAATTTACACACCATGTATAGAGGTGTACTGCCCATGTACTTGTACCTAACCATGTATCTAAGTACCAAGTCTGATGAACCCTTGTAGGGGTACATTTTCATGTAGAGTAAATGCATTGAAGCATTGTGGTTGTCACACCATGTAGAAGTACATGTCCTAGTCATGTATATAGCCAGGCCCTCTGAGGGACACAATCAGGTACCTCGTATTGGATACATATTTTTTCTATCTTTTTATTCTTGTTACCTATGAAATATAAAAACCCAGGTTAGTGAGATTGCATTCCCCTTTGTGTCTTTAGTAGTACACATCTTGTATTGAGGGTGACACATTGTGTACCATCCCTTTTTAACCCTTTCAGGGGTTTTAATGCCTTCTATCCATCAAATCATAATTGCAACAAAAATTTGTCCATAATGATTAGTTTTCTACGTAGGCAATGATAATGAAATCCATTTTTTGATCTGAGGAAACCTGATGGATTTTTTTTGGGATTCTATGTAAATAGAGTGGTTCGTCGTCCAGAAAAAAATCATTCATCTCCTGTGAGAGAAACATGAACATAAATTTTAGGTTTGTTTTTTTATAAAAACCTGGTTTTTAACTTTTATCTAATGTGAGTTTTTTGGATATCTCCTATAACACATTTTTTTGAGTATGTATCCATTGCAAGATATTCTCTTCTATCCTAAGAGGTCGTGAGAATTGTTCATATCAAAGATCTCATATATGATGCCTTCACCTTTTATCAAGCTACCTAGGACCCCCTAATGGATTAATTTTCCTATATAATGATCTTGGGAGAACCTCTTAGGAATCCTTGAGTGTATATTATTTAGAGGATCCATGTTGTAGGATCCCTATATTTGTTATCATTCGAGGACCTTGTGTATGATAACTGCATTTCATTTTTATAGATTTATCTCATGTTTCATGCCTTCTATTATTTTTACCTAGGGAATACAAATTAGGATACCTCTCAGTGTTTGACTTGAGGAGCCTATTAGGTGGTCATTTCATTACTAGACCTGAGTTTCACATCATATATGGGTTTATATGGTGTTTGGGTGTCACCTTAGAACCCATTATGGATTGGGAATCCAATAGTTGTGCAACAGTAGTGTTTCTTTTGGCTTTTCGGCCAACCTCACTCCCTTTTTGTATCATTGACATGGTGGTTCTTGATGAAATTATTTTTATCAGAGGAGATTCATTGTTGGTGGATGTTAATCCTAACACTATGATTTTTTCTTCTTATTCGGATGCCTAAATGTTCTTGCTGGCATCTACTTTACATGTTGGTTTATCTAGATATTCATTCTTAGGATCGTGATTTTGACCCATATTATTTCTTATAAAAATTGGTATACCCATAAGTACTATATGGGACATTGGTGTTGATACTGGATGTGTGTATATTATGATATATATATATATATATTATTGGGATATCTTAGTTGTTTCCTGGTATCTAAAAGTAGATCATTTTGTTTTGAATTTAATGCCTTGAGTGATACTTAAATTCCTTATTGTAATAATCCCATGCATGAACTCATAAGATAGTTATATGTGATTGGGATGATAATGATATCCTTGGCCTATGATTAGGATATATGAGAATTAATTCCCTAATGATAAGTGATGATTATGATTAATCTCTCAATAACTTGTTGTTTATAATGGATGATTATGCTCTCCTCAACTATTGCCTTGTATGCCTTGAGTGTTACTTGGATCCCCTATTATTGGATTTATTTGGACGGACTTATAGCAAGGTTGTTTCTATAGATTCCTTGGTTGTTTCTCCTCAGATCATGAGGTGGTGGTGGAAACCTTGGATTGAATATTATCCATGTGTATTTTTTCCATGGGATCTCTTGGGCCTTTAGACCCCTTGGATCTGGATTTCTTGGAATAACATAGTATATGTTTTGTTGGAATTCTCTTAGTAATAAAAAACCATGCCTTGACAGAGTTTCTTGTGAGATACTCCTGGGAGACAATGAGTATTCCTTGGACGGTTTCTTAGATCCAGACCATCATATTCTCACACTAGAGTATATAGTGCTATTGTTGTGGATGTTACTTAATATTACATGGCATAGCCCAATGTGGATTCCTTAGATGATTTCCTTGGATCTGGCCCTTGGGATTTGACACATTATTACACGATGTAGGTCAATGTGGATTCCTTGGTTGTTAGAACATGGATCAAGCCATTGTGGTCTAACATGAGATTACTCTACATAAGACATAATTAATTGTAGAATCCTTTTATAGGATTGATCATCGGTATACAATATCCTTTATTACAAAATTTACCATTGGTCTATGGTATCCTTCTGTCAATTATAGATGAGTACATGTGATCCTTGGTGTAGGAAACATATTTCCCTTGTAGTAATGTAGATTTCTCATATACTTTTATATCATTGGTCAAAGTATGTATATGTTGATTGGTATTATAGATCCAGAGATCAACTTGATGGTAACGGACTGAGATTCATGCCTTCTAGCCCCATTCCCTTTCACAGGATGCCCCCATGATCAGGATTATAGACCCAAGGATCTACAATTGTTGGTTTTTATGTCATTTCATTCACTTACTCATGAATATTCATATTTACATATATATATATATATATCTGTGTGTGTGTGTGTGGTACCATAAATCTATACGCATATAGATATGTACATCCATTGTGGTAGTTTACAATTGATAGAGATTACAGAACTAGGATTTAACATTGGTATCCTGGTTAGTTTTTTTTAGTTGTGCCTCAACTTTTCTAGTTAGTTTTATTTTTCATATAGTTATATCTAAACATAATATGTTGTATTTTGGGGTGTTCTACAAAGATTATTTCTCACCCCTATATGTTCAACTCGATGTAAGTGTATGACATATGTCTTCTTTTGAGGGTGAGAATGAGTTTCTTAGTAGATATGGTTGAGGCCCATAGTTTCATGATCAAGTAGAGATTCTCATGTTGGTTCTTTGGAATGGAAAGGTGTAGTTCAATATTGTTTGGGGATAGGGTACGTAGACTAGAACATAGTTAGTAGTAGAGTCCATTAATTTTATTTGATTTATTTTATACTCTAATATTAGTATGGTAGTCTTAGAGGGTGACCAATGTTGTCTTTTATGACATAGCTATTCGGGAATTTTTATAATGTTTTATTTTAGTAGTTTACTAATTTATAATTCTATTTAATTGTTCTGTGTATAATATATGGATTTTTCCCTATTTTATTAATCTGATAAAAGGGCATAGTTTACCAACTATCACATCGTAGGCCCTGTTTCTAGTCAGTAGCCTCTGATGTATCGGGTGGCATGCATGAGGCCTTGTAACCTACCGACATGGGGAACTGTTTCAGTGGCATCTGGGTCAAGATATTACTCTATGACTACACACCTATCTTGACTCACTCATGGGATATTCTATGAAATTCTCACAATCTATTTATGAACAATGTGTAAGTATAGTTCTTACTATTTCTTTATCCTCATTCCAAAGAAGCATATTGAACCCAATAACTGTCTTCCATGGATAACCCAACATATTAAATGTACCATAATAAGTATTTTTTTAAAAGGTAAACAATTGTTACATTTATGAAAAAAAATATCTTTTACATTTATTAAAGGATTTTCTCTTTCGCAAACAAATTATTTCACTGAATATGTGAATTTTGTTTATAATTATTATTAAATTTATAACAATTTATAATTCAACTAGATGTTCCAAATGTAACACTAAAGCTTGAAATATACATGGTGAACATTCAATTATAATAAAACTATAATAAAATAATTATTTAAATATTTCATGAAATAAAAAAAATTATTTTATAGGATGAATATTGATTTTTCACTTGGAAAAAAACCTAGATTAAACTTTTGAAACAATATTTTATGAATAATTAAAAATTTATTATTTAATTTTTAATGGGTTTAGTAATAAGATTGTTATAACATATTTAAAATTAAAAATTAATTGAATAACAATATTATTTAAATAAATATATTATAATCGGGGGATATAATAATTTATTCCTTTTTTTCTTTTTCTTTTTTAATTTTTTTATTAAAAAAGATTAATTTATATATATTCAAAATAATTAAAATAATATTTAATAGTGAGGTATATGTGTTAAATTTATTTATTATATATATAAATATATTTATTTAAATACAATTAATTAATAATAATAATAATATTGTTAATATAAGGTCATCGTATGCTTGAAATATAGATTTGTTGAAAACCGATTTTTTATATGATTCACACTATTATTTTTATATTATTATCTAAAACATTCATGAATTTAATGCAATAATGTGGAAAAAATATTTTAAAAACATCATTTCTATTATATTTTTTTAAAAATAACATTAATTTTGGTCATATTGAATGTTAAAAAAATTAAAAAATAATTAACACTACAAAGGATAAAACATGGTTTATCACATTATATCTGTCTGTTCTAAAATTATTTTTTATAGAATTTTTATTATGTAAATATGATTTTATATTAATCATATGTCAGTACAATTTATCAAGTAATTATCCTTTAAATTTATACCTAACAGAAAAATTAACTAGGTTCAATAAACATCATATCAAGGGGAAAATTAAAATGATAAATGTGATAAACCATGGAGGGATAGGAAATTACTTGATTAATACATTATTATTTTTAGTTTTATAAGTGTGGATAAGAATTATCATCAATAAAACCAATTATTTATCAATTTTATAAGAGTATCTTTTTATGGTGAATTCCCATTATTGAATACTTTTGTGCATTTACAAAAATGTCACCCCTCCTAACTTATAATAGGGAAACCCCTCCGCTCACTTAATTGGGCCTATCAATTAATTTATCTAAAATAACACATTAAATTTTTTCCCAACATCTTTGTAGATTTTACATAGCTTCGAATATTCCCAAAAAATACCCCAATGGTTCTTTTTACTATATATAAAGGAGGTTCTTCTAATCGAAGATAATTGTCTTCACTGAACCCTTAAATATTAATTTTCATTTTTCCATATTTAATTATTTATTAAAAATTTAAATGTAATAAAACCAATATATACAATATAATTATATGTTATTATCATTATTGGATAATATTTATCCATATACTTCTCTATAAATTTTGAAACACAGACATCGCAAATCTGTACGGTGGACTACCACCTCATAAACTAATTTAATTTGTTTTTTTAAAGGTTGGGGCCGAAGCCTCATTTTTATTATTAAATCAAAGCAAAGACCACTTTTAACTGGGTAGAGGGAAACCCATTACATAGCCTGAAGGCCTAGTGGGCCTGTAGCCCATTACATAGCCCGTAGGCCCAAATTCAAAGTCTAATTCACATTCTATGAATAGTAACCTGCTGCTATAGTACTGCACAGTATTTCCGCCGCTACAGTGCCCTGCCGCCGCTACAGTACCCGCTTATGAACAATGGCGCCTCTGCTACAGTACCACTACAGTACTGCTACAGTACCTGTGCCCCATGGGTTTTGAATCCCCATTTTCCATGTAGCCTTACGGGGTGCTTACCACTAAGCCAAACCCCAACTAAAACTAATTTAATTTGTTTTTACATCACTAAATCACATTAATGGATATAATTATGTAAATAGTGAATATATATGATAAATATGACATTATATTAATTATTTAAAATTAACATTCAATCAATTTCCTTACCAAATATTAAATTAAATGAATGTTATCACCACTTGGGCGTTTGTATGGCCTACAATCTCTTCGAAGCAATGTGATTAATTTACCTTGTTCAAAATTCATGAATGGTTCTATAAATGTATTTAATTAAAAACTATTAAATTTGAAACTTTTATATTATTTTGGGTATTTAGGATCTATTTCCTATAAATAAAAACCAAATATATTAAGATAAAACATGCATGAGAAAACTAATTAGTTTATACCCAAAAATGGTAATAATGAAATGTTATCAACGAATGGGTGGAAAGACAATATATTTAGAAACTATGTGATATTAAAAATTTTAAGGTTGTTTTAATATATATTAAATAGATTATATAAACCATTATATATTATTTTTAAATAATTTTCAACTAAAGGGACGCATGTGGCAAGATATTTCATCTCAATTTACACTCCATCGAGACATATTTCTTATTATTAAAACATTCAAGTGTATATATTGAATATGATTAAATAATGATTAATTTAAAATAAATAAATATTTATTTATGAATATAAATATTTTAATAAAGGTCGATTATTTCATGGATAGACAATTTAAAAGTAAAAAATGATGTATGAATCTCTTTTATAATATCATATTCTTTTGGTTTTTCATTTCTTTCAAATGAAAGAATACTATCATTTATCCTTCATAAGGCCCAATAATATTTCTATTCATTGAATATTTAATAATTTTTCATATTTTATTAAATATAGCTCTCTAATTAGTACATTATTCGAGAAAATAATAGTTTTAATGAAAAATTGATTTTATTTATCTTTTAATTAGGTCTAATGTTTATCAAGAACTATATTTTAAAAAGAAAATAAAAAATATAATTTTATTTATAAAAATGATTTAATAATGAATATTTATGTAATAATGGAATATAAAAAAGGTATATAATGTAATTTTTTTGATGTATTCTAAAATTAATATATTGAAAATTCTTTTTAAAAATTAGAATAGAATTTTTTTGACAAATATTGTGATAAAAATCATCCATACTCTATAAATATTTTACCAAATTTAGTTTATTCAAGTCGTTTTCGATGGTATTAAAAAGAAAAATATTTTATGAAATATTATTTTAAAATTTTAATTCCATTACCTTAATTATTATAAAGAGCATGATTTTATTAAAAACTTATATTCGAGATGAATCGATGGTCATTTCTTATCTCTTAATAATTATACCGTTGTTAACTTTTCCTTGGGACAATTAATTTTTTTTTAAAAAAATTTTCATTAAAAATTACATTTTCCTTACAAAAATATATTATTTATCATGTATATTGTTATTTCTTAGACCATATATAATTTTTATATACATTTTTTACATTTAATGTTATTGAATTAAATGGGTCTTATTTAATCCATATTAATTATGTTAGATGGATATTTATTAAAAATTTATATAGTTCAAGAATAAAACTAATAATTAATAGTAGGACAATTTATTTAGAAATATAGTGATGGGTAGGACATAAAATTATATATACCCTCTATTTATCTACTAGTCTCATGAGACAAATCATTCTTTCAAATTAAATGGGGTTTACCCACTTTGGTAAATTAGCTTAGTGGAATGAATTCATGATATCGATATCATGATTTCTATGATCATGAAGTTTGATATTAATCATGTTAATTATTGAAAATTTAGTTATCCATAATCATGAGATTACTATAATGATATTATTAAAGGATTAGCTTTAAGAGCAGGTGATGGAATTATTTGGTCATAATTTATTCCTTCCATAATAGTCATCGAACTAAAATAATTGATTAACGGCCAGGTGTTTTTCAATTATTTACCTTCCCATATTGATTATTACTTATTGATTGGTGATATATTATGATGTACATAACAACTATTATGTATTTTAGATCTATCATATTTTGTTTTCTCTCCCCATGATATGATGAATAATTAGTTAAAGGAGTTCAGTGATGCATAATGTTTTTTATTTCTTTGTTTTATATTTATTCCCCTAATGAATAATGGATATGAAGTCAATATTAGTTTCTATAAGACTACTAAAATAATTAGTCCATTGTGATTCTAACCCATGTATTTATTCTAATATAATATATTATCCACCAACCCTTGATTACTATAGGTGGGATTGTTATAATTGGTATTGGAGAAAGTTTACTATAAAATATAGGAAGTAGACTAAGGGAAACATATATTTGGTATCATTTCCCAATAATTGACTATTGGGATATGTAAAATTAAAGACTAATATCAAAAAAAATTATTAATATATCCATTCAATTATTTTTTGAAGTAGTATATCCCAATCTAGATACTACTAGTGGATGTGGTTATATAATAATTATAACTAGGGTTAATAACTATAAAAAGTGATAAGTATTATTTGAGGTAATAATACCATGGTTTATGAAAAATGGTATTACATGAAACATGAATTTACACACCCATGGGATAGGATTTGGATAATTCAAAGTGTCTTTATAAACCTTTATAAAGGATTTTAAAATATTTTTATAATTTATGGATATCCCAAAGATACAATTTTTATGATTTTGAAATTGACCGTGAATAAATTTTTCAATTTATGATATGTGTATAACTATTTTTGAAATAATACATTATGATTCATAATTTAATGAACTAAATTTGGTATTTCCCATTTTTTATAGAACCTAGAGGAATGAATATAAATCAAACCTATTCATGTAATCTATATTGTAATTTTGATCTAAAATATTTACTATAATAGAACATTAGAATGGTTGTTTTCAATAAAAAAATCATACTAAAGATCTCACAGTGACAACAATGTTTCAATCAGTTTTGATTCTTGCACATAAATGTGTGTTATTATTATAATTATTATCAGACCTATGGTTTAATTCAATATAATATATTTTATGGATTGGATTTCAATATATGATGAATTAAATTTATTCCAAGGATATGGAGGTTATGATTCATGACGAGTATGTTTAATTACTTATCTTTAGAGTGGAGAATTCATCATCTAATTCATTTCTAGATCCACCCCCCATAGCACATTAAAATGGGATTCTTGGGGAATAATAGAAAACAAAATCTATAAATGTAAAAGGTAATCTTGAAATTTATGATGTACGGATTTTATTTGAATACATTGATGTATTTCATAATAAATTACAAGGAAATCCATCAAAGGGTGGTGTTAAGTATTCTATTGATTTAATATCTAATGAAATAAAAATATTAAAGGTTACCAAAATAATAGTCATTGTGGAATTAGTTGAGGTAATGAAACAACCTTATGATCTATATGATAAGGTATTTATTCACTGTATCCTGTCACATTGGGAACCCCTTATTCATTTCATTAAAAATAATGGGGGATCCATTAAGCTATGAATTGATTATAGGTAAATAATTTTTTTATGATGAATAACCAGTTTATAATGCCTCTCATTGAAGACATATTCTATTATCTTCACAGATCTCAATATGATGCAAGAAAATGGCTTGATCTACTAATGGATTATGAATGGTTAATAAATTACCGCCCTATGATAGAAATTTTGGTACAATATATTTTGGGTATAAAAGACCAGCGTGGTATATCCCTCATTCATATTGATGGGAATCCTCATTTAATAGATCTAGTAAATAAGAATATCAAATTTATTAATGAGGGGATTCATCACACATTTTTCAAATTATTGTAAAACCATTATTATTGTAGAAGATAATAATTTCCCTATCTCATGATGATACTTTCATAAGAAAATTCAACCATTAAATGAAGCGAAATTATAGGACTATATTGGTGAATGTTTCATTAAGAAATTTTGAAAGAGAGTATGTGTTCCATATATACTTGTGCATAAACGTGAATGGTTGGATGATACTAATAGCTCAAATTCCTCTATACACTCACGTTTCAATAATACATATTAGGATTTGAGGAAGCATTTTTTGATGAGATTACATGAAGTAACAAATTATTGATTATGTTTTAAGATAATTTATTTTATTAATGTAAGAAATTATAGAGACATACTTCTAATGGAGTCTCAAACCTATTTATATCTGTATGTGGAAATTGAATGACAATACTATGGACTTTTTGAAAATACGACCAACGAATCATAGATTTAATGATTAAATGTGGGTTATTTTTTGTTTCTCATAACAAATCTACTCATTTTTCACAATAATAGAATATTTACCACATTCTACCATTACAAAGATCTATATTAATAATGTTTTATGACATCATGGTGAACCTATTTTAATTATGTAAGATGGTTATCCCAAATTAACATTGAAATTTCTAAAATTCTTTATATGTCTCTTTATATTGATCTTTATATGAGAACTTACTACCATACTGAAACTAGGGTAGATTATAAAATTACTATTCCATGATTGGGAGATACATTGAGGTCATGATCACTTAACATTCAAGGTGTGTGGGGTCAGTATTTACCATTGGAAAATTTTTCCTATAACAATAGTTAGCATTCATGTATTCAAATTGAATCCTAATAAGACATATATTGAAAGATATTTCAAAATCCAACATGTTTGGATAATGTTTGTGAATGGAAACTTATATGTCTAAAACAAGTTGAGGAGATAATGAAAAAATTGAAGAATATTCTGCCTCGTATTATAGAGTCTAAAATCTAGTAAAAGTGTTATGTTAACAACCAGATTATATATTTGTAATTTGAAGTTGTATATAACTGTTTATTAAAATTTCCTCCATATAATTCTGGTATAGGTTTTGTTAATTAAAAGAAACTAAACTGTAGGTACATCATACCCGTAATTATTTTGGAAAGGATTTTAATTATGGATTATTAATTGGAAAATATACCAAGTTTCTACAGAGTACTTGAAATGTTATATATATGATTTTTAAGAAATTATATCCCATACTCATTGCATGTGATCACCTATAAATAAATTTAATTATAAATTGATATATCTTTCTATGATGTTCCCATCATGATTCATGACAATAGAGAGAAAGTATTGATGAATTGTAGGACTAGACTATATATAATACATTGTATAAATCATAATAAGGTAGAAGAAATATCATAATTGGAGGTTGTTATAAATAAAGAAACACACTAATTTTTTTAAAACGTAATATCCAAAAAAAATTTGATGTTTAAATCTTTGTAAGAGGAATGAATGTGACAATGAACCCTCAAATATAGTAGTGGAATATTATATTTTAATAAAAAATATTACTATGTGGGTTTATATATTTAATCATTTAATTTATAACAATGTGTTTTAATATGTTAAATTAATAATTTATTGATAAAAAAATTGATATAAATAAAGATAATAACAATTTTATGTTAAAATTGATATTATTTATAAAATTATTTTCTCATAACACTATTTTTGTATAAAAATCCACAATGTGTATCCATTTTAATTTAAATAAATAAACTTACATATTAATTATTTAAATGAAATAAAATTATTATAAAAATAATACTATTGTTTAAATATATATAATATTTATTATTAGTCATATAGTTAATATATTACCATCTTATGCATTGAAAAATTATTTCATGAAAATCCATTTTTTGATGTGATTTGTGGTTTAATTATTGAAATAAATATAATGAAATATATGAATTGAATTAGGTAAAATTAATTGAATATTTTTATTTTGAATAATTAATATTATTTAATAATGTATATATAATATTTTTCATAACAAATAGTAAAAAACAGTCAAACTTAATTTCCACAATTAATGTTAAAATAGTGTTTTATTCGTTATATACGCTTGTGTAAAACAATTCCATCTAATTTTTGTATGATAAATTAGTTTTCATATTTTTAATTCATGCATACAAATTAACTAATTATTCTCATTTTATTTTAGTCTGAATGAATAAATTACGAAGGATAAAAAACTAGTTACTGTGTCAATTATTAAAATGTTAAAAGTGAGTAATATTAGATTTAATAGAAATAAAATATCTAAAAACACATTTAATTTAGTTGTGAATGATTTTATCAACAATATAATTTCAATAAAAATATATTTATCAATATTTTAGGCCCTTTTAGTGATATTTACTTCACATTATGAATTGTATTGTGTATTATAAAAAATGTCACTCCTCAATTATAAATGGAAGCCCCTCCCCTAAGTTATTCACACCTGTAAGGTAATGTATCTCAAAAAAACCTACCAAAATATCTCCCAAAAATCATTATCCACATTATTGAGGTGATGATATTATGAAAACACTAACCCTATGGTCCTTAATAAGTTATCCAAATGATGTTCTTGTAAGTGATGGTAATATTCATCAAATTGAGATTTATTTTTATTTATTGTTTTTCAAATTTCAATTATGTATCGAAAATTTAAATATAATACCAACAGTATATAATATATACATATATGTTTTTATTTTCATTGAATAATATTTATCCATCTCCATCTCCATGAAATTAGAAACAAATACAAAACTCATGTGTATGGTGGACTATTGTCCAACAAAAAGATATAATTTTTTTATATCACTCAATAAAATAGACAGTCGTAATGGTTGAAATAATGTGTATATACATGATAAAAATGACATTATTTCAGTTCTATATAATTAATATAAAATTTAATTCCTAAACCTTTCACCTATGAAGGGAATGATATCCTTTCTTGTGCATAAGTATGACCATCTCTCTGTATGAAGCAATGTGATTTATTTTCCATGTCCATCATTAAAAAATTGACCCAAATATATATATTTCAAAAATATGATATTTACAAAATAAAATTGTTTATTTATATTATTTATATACAAAATATTCACAATTATCGTATCTCCAATATAAAAACTTTCTTGAGAAAACAAATCATTTAAAATCCAAAAATGTTAATATTGAAATATTATTAACAAATATGTTGTAATATGTGGTTAGAGGATATTGTACGATATTATAAATAATAATATGGTTATATTATAAATTAATGAAATTCTTAATAACTATTATACATGATATTAAATCATATTCAAATAAAGGGAACCATGTGGTAAGGGATTTCACCTCATTTTACTCTTCCTTGAGAAATATTTTTTGTTATACAGTTATTCACATTTATGAGGTGTATAACCTCACACTTGGTTTGAATTTTACAAGAATAAATATTTATTCATGATGATTAATTTTTCAATTATTCTCTATTATTTTATGGTGTTGCAATTTATGTGTTACCAAATTGGTGAGATTTTTTTTATAATAGAGCTTTCTTTTGGATTTTATTTATTTTTTATGGGGGGATATTATTTTTTATCCTCTAAAAGATCCAATAATTAAGTCATAAAATATATATATATATATAGGGAGTTCCAATATTTTCTACTAATTTTTCATCACATAAGTACATGAATCATAATAAGAAAATTTCTACAAAAAACAAATTATATCTAACTTTTAACTCGATATAGTTTTGTTCTATATTCTTGTATTCCAGAAATGTTTTTATAAATTAATTTTATTTAAAAAAATAATTTATTGATAAAATTTTATGTTATCTTTAACTTTAGAAATGTGTTTTAAAGTAATATTTCTACTATTTTACAAAATTTATGTTTTTAATTTATTTACAAAAAGTCTAATGTAATTTTTGTAACATATACCGTAATAAAAAAATTCTCTACTGCCACAACCATTTTATGAAATTAAACTTTTTCTACACATTTTCATGGATTTTATAAAGAAAAATATTTTCTAAACGAAAGTAGTCTATTATAAAACCTACATTCCTGATGAATGAATGTTCATTTTAGGATCATATTAATATTGTTTTTAAATACATCCTCTTGGGTAAATCATATTATTCTAATAATTTTTCATTATATTCTTCTAATAAATTTTCATTAAGTATTATATTTCCATTAAATATCCATATTATTATTCATGGTTTTAATTATTTATTAAAATGTTTATTATTTAATATATGACATTATACTATGAATTTAATTTGATTGACTATGGAAATCTGGGTAAATATAAATTCTTTACTACATACATATATTTTTGGATAATTCATATTTTCACAAATTAAATAAATAATTTATATATGGGGAAATATGCGAACATGAAATGATGGGAAGGGTCTTTAATTATATTGGCACTTGATACATCAACATGTATAATGAGACAAATCGGTTCTCAAAATTAAATGGATTCTACATATAGTTTTAAAAGAACATTATGAATGGTATTAGAGGTATATATATCATTATTTCTAAGATAATAGTGGCCAATATTATGAAATTCCATCCATGAGAATTAAGTTATTATTATTTAAAATAATATTCTATTAATATTACGTATGAGTTAGCTTCAAGATCATGTCATTATTTTTATTGAATTATTTGACAATCATCTATTCTTACCATAACACACTTCATGCTCAAGTAATTGACTAAATGGAAGTTTTTTTTATTACATACCTTTTCATATTGATTATGTCAAGTTAATTAATGATATATTCCAATATATTTGAACCCTGTTAATAATTTCATCTTGTCCTTATTTTCGTTGTTTTCCCTAAGAATCCAAGATGATATATTTGAGAAATTATCTAGTATATATTGGAATAGAGAATTAGGTTTTTATAATGTGTACATGTGTATATAATATTTAGAAATACATTTTATATATATTTCTAGTAATACATGATTAATAATATGTTTGATCATCTGGAATCTATTTTATTATGTACAAATTATTTAATATAACTACCTACTATGGGTCTCATGAGTATGGGATGTTACAATCATTATGTTTGGTTTCCATATACTCTATTATAAAATTTATTTTTTAAATGTATTTTGTCAAATAATTTTCAATAATTATATAAAACAAATAATAGATTTGTGGTTCTAACTTATAAAGAATTAGATCTCATCCTTCAATCCCCCCTCTGAAAGTTCTTAGATCGAGTGGCCTTTTATAGGATCCAACATTGGTTCGTGAAATGGGAGCTGAGTTTGGACATAAATTAACCATTTTTTAAATATTGTAATTAATCAAGTTATTCATTTTTTTAATTTCAATAATTTCACCAACCTCATCCACATATGTCATTTCCTTTTTTTAGTTATGTTTATTAGTGGATGCACTTTATAAGGAAGGTTTGAAATGACATCTGGCGCTAGCTATTTCTATAGTTGGTCATAGGGGTGAGTGGTAGGATCTATTCTCTATCTGTTATGTCTATGTTTTGTTTAAGTATTTAAATTTAATTTAAATTGGGGCCTATTGATTTCGGAGTGGATATGTTATTTATTGATATGTCATGCCAAAATATAAATATATATTTTTTTCTTATTAATTTTTTTATTTGTGAAAAATATTCCCAATTTTTTTAGAAACCATATAAATTGATTGTAGGCTATGGATATCAAGAATTCCAATCAACTCAATGGTGAATAGGGTGGGGTTTTATTACTCGTGGATTCCTAGATTGTTTTTTTAAAATTGTATCAAATAATCCCATTTTATTTTGGTGTGTCTAGATGATAGATAGAGTATCCTCTAGACATGGGAGGTAGGGTCATTTAGAGTGTCATGATTTCTAATATATTCTAAACATTGAGTCACTATAAGAATTTTGGTTCTAAAAATTGTTTTAGTTTTTTAGGTTCTTTTTTTATTTGTTGATGGAGTTATTATATTTCTGAAAGAAATGAGATTTGATAAGGTGGTACACAGTGATATCACATTTCCTAGTAACCCATGTGAAGCCTAAGAATATGGGTCATTTTTTACATTCAATAATGGTTATAAGATTATAAAATGGTCCACCAATCCATTGGTCCTATTCATTGATGGTCAATAGACCCATTTAATTGGAATTATATTGTGTTATTTCTAGAAATTTTGTTTTGTTTTCATAAATATATATTTGAATTTATTTTAAAAACTATTCATTTTAATGATTTAAAAGTTGTAGTGTTAGTTTAAAATGAAATTTAAGATATGTTTTAGTATTAAAAAATCAAAATGTTTATTTTTAAATTATTTTAAAAGTAATGTATGTTTTTAAATGGAGAAACATGGTTATGGATTTTTTAAATTGGGTTTTGATGTTTTTGAATGTATTAAGGAGGTATTGTGTGGGATTTTTCATCAAAAAACATGTTTTAAAATATGGGAATCATTTTTTAAATTATTAAAAAGGTTTGAAAAATAAATTAGAATAAAGTAGTTATTTGGGGATTTATTAATATTTTCAATCGATGATATATTGGATTAATAATGGATTTTCAAGTGTGATTTTAGATTTTTTTACTCAATGCTATGATTTATAAAATTGTTAATAAAGTGGGGATAATTATTTATTTAATATTGTTGAAATTTTGTTTTACTTTTGGGTTAAATTTTTCTAAATGGTTATTTTTAATTTGCATGTGATTTTGGATGGGTGTGATTGTTATTTTGTTTATGTGGTTTTATAGGTCTATTTTCCTTATCGTCCATCAAGTATGCCTCCTAGAAAAGTCAAGAACATAATTGGGTTAGAATGATCATTTAATTTTCAAAATGTTGGTGATCATATTTCATGGTTAATTCATTTTATATAGGAGTCTTCCATAGTAATTTCATGGCTGTTTTAGGAAAACATGATGTTTTTGAGTTTTTATCACCTATTATTGAAATGGGTGATCCTTTGTAGTTTTGTTTATAGTTAATGTTTTGTGTGGTTTGAGGTTAGTTCCATGATTAATAGGGACACCCATTTGTGTGAGTTTGGTACATAGAAAATGATATTGAACTATGTGAGGTTATATACCAATTGAAATTGATTTAACTGCGTGGTACATCGTGTAGGGGTATCCAGGGATTGACGTCATGTATAACCACTTCTTTATTTTTGGACCCATTGTTTGAACCCATAATGTGTAACTATCCTTTTACATTATTGGGTGTGATTTTCTGGGGTAATTTAAAGAATTCTAGGATATTTTGGAGATAGTTTGATTTATTTGGTTATTAATTTTTCAAGTTTTATTAAAATCATGTTGTATCCTCTATTTTTGTATTAATTGAGATTAATATTTGATCTTCCTCCTAGATTATATTTTAATTATTGGAAAAAAATAATTATGGTGGGGAGTATTGTGTCATTCATGTTTATATTTACATTATTTATTTGTTTTTACCTTTTTTACTAATGATTTCATGGTAGTTCATTTAAAAATATTAACTTTTTATAAAATATAGAATTCTTGAACCTACAGTACTAGTTTTTATTAGCTATAGAGATACCATGAAAGTGTTTTATATAATTTGATATTACCATTTTTACAGTTGGCACACAGTTTCATAAATTATATACGCAAATTATTCTAGTGAGCATGTGTTTCTAGAAAATGTAGAATTGTTAGTGCATGATTTGGGTAAAATATGTGAGAATCATGAATTTTTCATAGGTTTTACAAAATTTGAAAATTTTAAATTACCTATTATTTTAGACCTAAATCAATATCTCATCCATAATACTCTATTACTCATGATAACTATTTAAATAATCCCCCTGGAATGTGACCCCATGTATCCATTTTGTGATCATTAGTGTTTTCCATCATGATTTCAAATAGAACTAGCTGTGAATCTTTTCAACGCCTCCTTTCCCTTTCTAATTTTTTCTTCTCAACTATTTCCCACCACAATTCATCCTAACGTGGGTTTTTTTGGATATCATCAAATTTATTGCTTATATGTTGTGTGGTGTACTCTTCATGACTTACCCTCGAAGTTGGCGATGGTTCCAAATAATTTTTCAGTCCCTAGGTTATTGTTTACATGATTTTGTTTTTCCCTAATTTATAACAAGTACACGATATTTTAAATTTTATTTCATTAAATTGATAAATACCATTTGGGTTTAATTATATTTAAATAAACATATTATTCAGGGTTTTTATGTGATTGAAATTGATCTCAATTTTTTTTGAAATTTTTAATGCTTTCATTATAGACATAAAGCATAAATTGTGTTATGATTATCAAAATATTAATGGTGTTTTTAATGAGATACTAGATGTTTAGATATTATTTCAGATCATTTATGACATTTTATTTAATGACATGTGAGTTAAAGAGGAAAAGTCTATTTGCTTTCTACAGTTCAATAATAATACTTTGTATATTTGTTTTCTTCTAGTGTGATTCACCTATTACTTAAATCATGATTATTATATATTTTCTTATTGTTATACACCTATGTATATATATATATATATAATTTTTTACAGATTCAAATGAAAATTTTTGAATATGTGTCTAAATATATGTTTATATATATATCTGTGTGTGTTTGAGTGATAAATGATGGGTGTAATGTTTACAGAGAGAGGTTTTCTAATTTAAATTCCATTATTTGAACTTTATTTTGAAAAATGATTTTATTATGTATTTTGAAATTATTTTACATTCATTTATAATTTTCTGTGCATATTTAATGTGTATGAAATTGATCTCAAGAAAAATATAATTTTTATGTGAGATTTCAGAAGAGTTTTGAAAATAAATGTATGGTTTTAATAATTATTATTTATTGTGGGTTGTTATTTATTTATTAATTATGGTTGGATATGTTGATTAATTTATGTTTGGAACAATGTAAACCATATGTATTTTTGTAAAATCAAAGTTGTTTTTCAATTTAGTCATAAAGAACATGATAGGGGTTATTTCTAGTTATAAATTGATATATACCTTATAAAATTACTTTTATTAGATTCATATAGCTATCTATGGTTCTATGATTGAGTCAGTTATATTTTGAAACAATAGTTTAAATCACATTGCATTCATCATAGATTATACTGGTGATGTTACGCATTTTTTGTTTTGAAATCTCAATTTTATGAATGATATTATGATCACGGATTACATCCGTTATTTATTTTTATATCTCATATCTACCACACATTAGTCATCTATTAATATTTTTTTAATAACTGTATCCATTTTTTTCATTTAATTATGATTGGTTTTCCATTTTAGTTTCATTGAAAAAATAAAGTTATATGGGGGAATTTGAAAGGATTATTTTAAGTGGGTGTTTTTCTTTGAAAAAGAAAATTTATTATTTTTTAATGAGGCAGAGGACAAGAAAACATATTTTCAAGAGATTATTATCCTTTATATAAAATAAAATGGAGGCTACATAAAAATGTTTGATGATGATTTTTGGTTTTTACATGCACACTAATAAAATAAAATTTATAATTTTATTTAAAATACTATTTTAGGATTATTTTGGGATATAAATTTCTATATTGATAGGTTATTTCTTACGGGGATATTAATGTCACACCTGACTCACCCCACTTATGGAATTTAGACCATGTATCTTCTTATAGATTCTAGTTTAGAGTTTTAGAATATGATTCAATTTTTAGAAGAAGAGTGACCTCAAATCATATATAGTATTTTATCAGGTATTCTAGTATTAGTTTTTGTAATTTCAGTAGATTTTTTCAGATAAGAATTTTTGTTATTTAATGTTTTTAATGGATGAAAAGTATATGGGATGTTTGGAAAGGAATCTAATGAAATATATTTTTGTGTAGGGAGCTCAGGGTGAGAGTATGGATTTAGTATAAATTTGTTACATATGTTACTTGTTTATATTGTTTATATTAATTTATAATTAAACATATTGTTTTAGTTGTGGACATCTGATTTATAGATCAGACGTGTTGAAATTTTTATAGAATTAAACTTCTTATTATATATTAAATATTTGGGATAAATCATTCACAATTTTTTTATTCCTTGGATCATATCATCAACTCATGGGGATCTGGAATTCACCTTGGTTCATTAGCAATCAAGGATGGGATATAGTACTAATGTAATACTTGGCCAATTTATTAAACTCTTTTTATATGATAATTTGATAAGTGGTCATTATTGTTCTCAAATCCATTAAAAATCAAGTGGGTTATCCCATAACATGTCTTATGATTCCTCAAAATTATTCTCAAACTTCCTCATAGTTTTCAGATGATTGGTCTTTCTAAGGTCCAATTATATATTTATAGCCATTTGAATGATCTAAAAAAATATAGAATTAAATCATAGATCATGTTCAGAAATAATTGACAATCGTACTCTTTGAGGTCTCACCATTCCATAGAAATAAATGCAACCAAGGTTCTCAAGGGAGAAATAATATTTTGTATAGATAAAATGGTTATACGTTATTAATTATTCAATGATTATAAATCACAATTTTTTTACCTTGTATACCATAGGAATAGTAGAAAAAAGTTCCATAGTGATATCATACCACTTCCATAAAATTAGGGGTAATGGTTATAGTACACGATTGAGAGATTATTACTCTTCGATCACTTACTAATATAATAAATATATTATGGTATAATCAACTATATCACAATTCATATCATCCAAAAAATATTGATCTAAAAAATCTAAATGTGTTTTGGTGCTATTATAATATAGAGAGAATTAAATGTTATGTGCTTCATCCATTATCACTTTAATTAAATATGGATTCAATGGGACACATATATTTATACCAAACCCCATTAATTAATCTTGATCAATATTAAAATCGTAAGAAATCCCATTTTTCATATATTATATATTTTTTATATCATATAGTTTTCAATCATTCCTTTATTTATCCACATTAAAAATAAAATATAAATAATAAAATGGAATAGGACTGTTTAATCCTCTTCCATTATAATATAAATTCCCATTTTACCGTGTCCATTATTAGTGGATCTCTTTTAATATTCACCATTCAATGTGTACTAAGATCATTCCAATATAATACTTCAATTACTTTTTTATATATTATGGATATAAGGAGTACAAAAATCATAGTCCTTAATATTCACCAACCATCTTCTTTATCTCTTGTTTAGTTACTTTTTTATGAATATCACATCATAATTTAGTTTTTCGTGTATGTTTCACACTTCTAAAGATAAATATATGGTCTCAATATCTGTAATGAAAAATATTTATTGCAAACCCCAATTCATGATTTATATAATTTATCTCAACAGATTAGGGTTTTCAAGATGTATTGGTGATCATTTTTTCATTCTATAAGCATACATATCCACGTCCTTTCAATGATATATCACTATAGATAAAAAGTAATTATTCACAAGAGGGTAATGTTATCTCATGTTCACTAACAAAATTCTTTTTTAGATTTTGTGAATATTATTCTTGCTCTATAATTTTAGTGCACACGTCACTATCTCATTATAATTCGATATGTCTTTGATTTCAATATCAATCCACATATGAGATCTTATTCTAATAAAGAATCAACTGATATTTATATCATAATCAATAATAACAAATGGAGAATATTTCAAAATCCTTTTAAATTTCATCCCAAATGTCTTTAATGATTCATTCTTTTTCTTTTTCACCTCAAGGAATTTCTCTTACATTTTTTATTCAAGGGTACATGGAAAATACTTGTTAGAAAATGGTTTTTAATGTTTTCCCATACCACAACATCCAAATCATCAATTTGAATTGGGTTTTGGATTATTTTCCACCATTTATCATATTATCCCACTAATTTATATACTAAACAATAAACATTATCTTTCTAAGAACAATAGAGTAAATAAATATCATTTATATATTTTTGATCAAATTTTTTGTGATCAATGGGTCATTGTTTCAACTAAAAACACATTTTCATGGGTGTATTAATAATTAAATTTTATTTTTATCAATGAATTATGCATGTTAGATACTATACATAGTTTATATTATTATTTATATATAAATATAACTTATTCTACATTATCCAATCTTTTTAAGGAATGAATACCATCATATTGGGTAGGCCATCATTGAATTATCTATCACATCCATTATTACAATGAGTCCTTCTATTCCAAAAAATTTTCCAAAAATAATAAATATAATGTGAGAAAACTATTACTATTATTATTTTGGGAAAAAATTAATGGTGATATTATTACTAAAATTTTCTAATGTCATGATTTTGTGTTCGTAATCTAAAATGTTTTCATAAATAAATAAGTAATTATATCAGTTATTTATCATGTATTATAACTCATAAAAATCATGTGATATAACAAAGAAAATCCATTTTGAGTTTTATACTAGGTTTGAAATTAGGCTTGCTTTTTTACGAAAATAGTGAATATTATGTTAATAACAAACCATCCTTTTTAGGGTTATTACCTCAATGTGCATTTGGGTCAGGTCCTACATCCCATTTTTAATATATAAAAATGGATTTTAATCCCTCAAAACTAAACATTATATATATTACAAAAAATCCATGAGGTTTTACTATTCATGGAATTATTAATAGGGTTTTCTATATTTTTTCATACTCGAATTTTCCACAATTAACTTATACATTAATTGATAATAATTATGGTGAATTAACTTTTTCAAACATGATATTTATCATAATTCTATAATAAAATACATTATTGATATAATACACGGGATCTTGTGAGCTTTACTGTCTTGAAAATAAGGAACATAGTGCATGTCGTACATAAAAAATATTTAATACTCTTAAAATACTACTTTGTAATTAAATCCCATTTCAAATCCCTCCATATGATTCCTTATGTACATACATAAAATTAATGGGTGAGAATAAATCCATGTATGCAGATAAACATATGAAACATGATATAATAATACATAATACCATGATAATTGGTACATGTGAAATAAAATGGAAATGTGGATACAATATAAAAATGACACATTAATTACTATATCAACATTTTATATCACTAAAGAATCATAAAATAAATATCAATTCATTCTTGGCTAATTTTAATGTGTGGATTTAAAAAAGAAATTTCAATTTTATGAAAATAATTTTAAAAATTTGAAAAATTTAGTTTTTAAATAAAATAAATATTTAATAAAAAATACCAATTTTTATTATATGATTTCATATATAATTATTATACAAAAATATATCTGATTTTCTATAATTTCTTTATTATTTAAATTTAGATATATATTTTAGTTTACAATATTTATATAAAATTAATATTTTTTTTCAAATTTATAAATTTATCCAATTTTAATAAACATTAATAATATTATTTTTTTAATAATTAAATTATGGTTATTTGGATTCAAAAATATGTTTTTTTATATTCAACCTCAAAAAAAGTTGTTTTTTACCCACAAGAAACATTAAATAAAAATATGGGATTATTATAAATATTATTTTATTTTTTAAATAATGTACACCATAAATCAACTTATGTTTTAGTTACATCACTAGTGATCACATTGGAATAATCCCTAAGGTAATAATGTGTGATGTGGTTACGTTCTAAGGGTGGTTCAACAAACATTTATTTGGTAGTTATCTCTACCATCTTGAACTTCTTTCATGAGTAATTTTTATTGAGCCAAAGTTGTTTAATTTTTTATTTTGAATGGTCAAGGGTGAACCTCAATGCTTCTACCTCCTTCCAAATTTAAGATAAAATTATTCATAAGGAATTATTTTCTTGATTTAGGTCATGTTTTCCCCCTTTTTAATTATTAATATGTTATTTTTACTCATAACATACACTAATTATAACGATTAATTTTTTATGTCTATATTACCACAATTAATAATTAACAATTGTTATGATCATTAACATTTATATAAAAAATATTTTTGATAATTTTTGTTTTGATAATTTAGGTTATATTATATTAAATTACTAAATATTACTAATGTTTATTTCAAATATAAATTTCATTAGAAAATTTTTTATTCAGTACATCATAACTCTTCTAACGACTACATTTTAAATTGAAAAAGGGGAACTCAGTGCATACAGAAGTGTGTTAATCATTCAAGTATCTCACCATATTATCCACAATTAAAATGTCACTATTGTAGAAACAAATAATGGAACACACAAATTTTCAATGAATTTATATTGAACAAGGTAGTTCAGAACCTTACTATCACAACTACACAAGAATTTAAACTAATGTGCCTCTATAAATATGTAATTGTTGACTCAATACTCATCATGGGATTAATTTATATTTAGGGAGTACAAAATTCCAAAAATCTAGGACTCAAGACCCTTCTTTTGTGGTCTTAATTGACCCTATCAGTAACTCAATGACGCACCCCTTGTTATGACCAAGGGAGTATTGGCCCTATTCTTAACCTAAAGGACCCAAACCTCGATCCAATGGATAAGTACCATAATTAATTAAGAATATTGGGGACATACATATAGAATTTTAATGTTGTTGAGGTGTTTCTTAGTAACATATTTTCTCTAAAATTCACTCATGATACCATTGGTTACACTAGAAAGAAATAACGAGTCTACATTACCCAAAAAACCCATTATCTCACCTTATATTATAAATAGGGATTTACCATTGGGTTATATATAGAAAAATATGTAATATAGAATATTAATGTGTCCAAATCCGAGTCTCAGAAAATGAGTTAATAAAATAGAACAAGAATACAAATGTACATGTTGTGTACTCTCAGGGTAAATGACATATAACCCCTCATGATAAGTTTATTCATGTAATTCCCTTCTCATGGAATATTAATTCAACACACTAGTCATGTTGTATTGTGTTAATGGAATGAGTCATCGGGGTTATTTGTAATAAATGGGTTCGCCTAAGATAAGGTTTCATGTAATCTCAATGTAAATAAAATGTTCAATGTGGTATATGATGTGAGAAGCATATGGTATACTCAGCATGTACCAAGAGTTACCTAAGTCATATAGTCCCAAACTATAGTACATGAAATCTCCATAATCAAAATAAATGTCCCTAAAGGAATAGTATCAGTGTGTACTATATCCATGTCTATCTCATGTTGCACATACATGGTTTATACTCTTTCTAAACACTATGAAATTCTAACAAGGTAGTAGGGATTGATTTATTCCACTACACATGTATTGTGATATAAACCTATATGGTATATATATTAATTAAAATTTTCATATTATTTTTATAATCATCCAAAACCTAATAAATGTATCCACCTAATTACAAGGTGTGTTTTTCTCTAAAAAACATATTTACTTTACCCAAATTCATTATATACATAATTATCATAATCAACTCAAGGATCTACCCCAATAAAAAATAAATTCATGATTTACCATCCCAGACTACAATCACACAATTTTCTGGTTTTCCAATGATAAATATTTCACATTAGAATTGTTCACTTGAACCCATGTCACATGTATTTGTCAGTCCTATCGAAGATTTGATACAAATTCACCTCTAGATACCCATCAGAAATCATTGTATGCTTGATCCACGACACAATTGCACATTATGCCTCTTCCTTAATCTGATAGAATATCTCACCACTATTTATTACCCTTTTTTTACATTGTTAATGTTATCAAACTATCATACTTGTAAAATATCAATAAATAATTCATGAATGAAAAATTGATAAAACATGATAGAAAATGGGTTTTTTTTCATTCATATTATTTCATGGATCCATCATTGATAAAGAACTGTGGATAATCTATAATGAATAGGTAGAGGTTCAATAAATAAAAATTATAAGACATTTTTTTGTCAAAAATCATGAATGATGATGGATTTTGAAATTCGCATCAAAATTGAGAAAATGTAGCTAAAAATAGAATTAAAAATCCCAACTCAATAGAGTGTCATAGTAGCTTCTTAATCTTCCTTTCCAATTAAATCACACATTTTCTTTATCATTTCTAGGTGAATTGGTAGCTGTTGTAATCATTTATCTAATCGCATATCATTACACTAATTTTCTCATACCAATATCTATCCCCTCCACCCACTATCATATTATAGGGTTCAACTAGATGATAAATATAGATAAATATAAATTTATATTAAAAATACCATTAAATAAGATGATCATATTGGAGTTTTGAATTTATTACATTCATTATTTAGTTGTTTAAAACACACCCCGGACGGGCTCATCTCGAATGCCTAAAATGCGAAATAGTAGACATTGCCAATGGGTTAGACCTACCACTATAAAATCAACATCAGTGTAAAATTTAATAATTAAGTCTCAAATTATAAGACATAAAAATATTTTTTTCGTGAGATAAAAATTTATTTTTATATTAAATATTAAATATTTAATATCCCTTAAAATCTCCCATACTTGGAAACTCACCAAAACTCATAATGAGGGTAAACACCCCACTCTAGGATCATTGAAATGATAGGAAAAAATTTCCATGATCTTATACAAATTAAAATTTAGTATTTTATCTATAGAGTGCTTATAAGATGATTTAATTCAAAATTAAACAATGACCTATGCTAGAAAAATCTTGTCACTATATTCCCTAAATCATAATCTATTTTCATCATTAAAAATTGAAAACATAGTGATTCTCAATAATGGATCTCAAAAAAACATATATGGAAAAAATCCACCTTAATAATAAATGCATTCATTTATGGGTTCTTTATATCTAAAAAAACTCAACACACTAGTTCATAAGAAAGTAAAAAACATCCACCTCCAAAGTAATATAATTCAGCTCATTTCAAAAAAATCATTTAATGAAAATAAATAACCTACCCTTTTGAGTATTCCCATGCCTTTTCACATGAATTCCATCTGCATATATTAGATAAAAAAATCCATGAAACAACCAATTTATCCTTAGATTGTTTTATTATAAAGGTGACTGTTGGTGGGAGTTTCTCACTTCCAACCTTTAAAGATTATTCCTAATGGATTTAATACAATAATAATCCATAAAAATCACAAAATTAAGTTAATAACATGAAAAAATATCTCACAAATACACTATAAGATCTAGAAGGCTTCAAACACATTTCGATTTCTTAGCTTCTCCATTATATCCTTCTAATAAGGCATGTGAACTGATATATCTTACTCATTCCACGAAGGAAATATATTCCTTTTTACCCAAAAGCACTTAAAACATTCATAGAAAATCTCCTCCCACATATCGATATCTAATAGGCTCTCATGCACCTTGAAGAAAGAATTGTTATATTTTTATAGCTCCTTTATGAAATCTAGTTATGATATCATTAACAAGTAACATAGAATTTTTCAACATTCACAGCATCACACCACTTCCCATTGGGAGGGCCAATCAATATCAATTCAAATCCAAGGAACCTAATCATTCAGATAACCATGTATTATATACTTCATACCCTAGGATAACATGTTCCAAAACATGTGTGAAAAATGAAACACATCATTAAGAGAAAACCTTATCCTATACTATATAAAAAAGTGTTTTTATATGATGGGAACAAACAAAAATATTCACTTGTAATGTCCATGATATACTAATGGATTAATTATATAGATTATCAAATGAGAAATTTAATAGAAATTCTAAAAAACAAGTACCCACTTAGTAAAATGGTTAATATACTCCCCACCTTCTAGAGAGCCCTTTGGTACCGTCAACTAAGAATAACCAGTCAAATAAGACCACTAAATCAGCATCCCCACCATGGGAGTCTCTAAGATAATGGAAGGGTGTGGGGACACCATAATCAATCAATGGAATGAAAAATTTTACCCTCCTAATAATATTACACTTCTCTTAATCTAGATACTTAAAATACACCACTATTGATAGGACACATAGTCCTTTCTAAAGAGTTTCAACCACCACACCACTATTTCACCACTCAGATTTTAGAAACTATCATGTTTTCAACATATTAAAGAATAAAAACCCCAAACCCACACTATCTGATTGATTGTACTGAGGCACATAGCAGAAGAAGAAGGGATTTGGATTTAAAAACGTTCCTCACCAGAGAAATGAAACTTTGTCTTCACTAGATAAATGTTCCATGATACGGTCAGATGATCCTAAATGATTTATTCAAATCACATAAATGAAATATAATTTGAACCAAATTCGAATCAATGTGTTCTCATTTATCTCACATCACATAAGACCATTCATAAAATTATATAAGTCTGAATTCCACTAGATCTTCCACAAACACTTGAAGAATCCATGCATATTTCAATCAATAAATTTGGAGTTCAAGCAACGAGATTCAATGATTTCAATGTTGTCTTGGTGATCACCTTGATCACGTTCTGTCAATCCATGAGGGTTACCTTAGATCATTCACATAGTCAAAGAATTTATCTCTCTAGGATTTTATTTTATAGAGAATATCTTAATTGCAATTAAACAATAGTTTATAGAATGAGATTCTCTTCAACTTATATAGTTGATGTATAAAATACTCGGTAAGTGTTACCTAGCCACTGTATATTTAATATCAACTAAATGAGTAGTAAATAAGAAATTATGATGAACTAACTATCTCAAAATTATTATTTATATTCTATAACATACTTATATTATATATTAAATATATTACATAATAAAACAGATTCCTTAAATTGAAACATAATTCCGCACAATATTAAATGAACCTTGAATATTAAAATAATATATTTTTGTATAATATTATTCTATGTGTTATCATAAAAAATTATATGTAATTTTAATAAATAAATTCTACCCAATTATTCAACTATTGAATAATAATGAGTTTGTTTATTTAGAGGTGATAAAAAATTCTTGGATAACTCTTAGAACCTATGGTAGGCCCCACCACATTCTATATACCTATTATTCCAAATATGGAAAAAACTTTAATACAATATTGTGTGTAACCATCTAGGAACTTATCTTGATAGTAGTAAATTTTATTTATAGACCATGAGTGGAGTTTATAAACCCATCAAGTCCCCTTAAGAGACAATCAACAGTCATAGCGAGAAAAACCGTCCTATGAACACATGCTATATGATATTATCACTCTATCATGTGATATCTCATAATGAAGGATACACAGTTGTGTTATTTTCCATTATTACCTTATTATTTTTTTATATTACTATATTTAATTACCATTTAATACCATGGCCATGGATTTACAAATGTACTTCTATACAAATCAACTAGGCATATGATATCAGTTCCTCAACTCAGAAGATTAAATTTATTTCTTGGTAATTCTACCAATTTCATAACCCCAATGATACACCCGACACAAGATATGTCACAGCAACATCGATGTCAGGGTTTTTAACTCGAATCAATGTTTTTGATCAAATGGAAGACATTAATAAAGATATCAAATTTGGATACCAATACACCTGTTCATAGATGAAAACAACTAATGACACTCGAAACATGTGGTGTTCTAATTTGTGGGTATTTCTTCATGATCTCGCCAGTGATAGATCACTACAAGTGAACTTTAGGAGAAGTATCCTCAATGTTTATGAGACCCCATCACCAAATAATCACACATCATATATTTCCTTTCAATATTATGAATTTAGATCATAGGGAATTACATTATTATTACTATCATGGTATCTCTAGATTCTCATTATAGCCTAGTTATAGCTATTATTTTTAAATGAGATATATATTATAAGTAAATTACCTTAAATATAGTGGAATTTGAAGTATAAATTCAATTATATTTAGATAAACACATGTATATATCAAAAATTATTCACCTAAGAGAAATCAGAGTATATACATACATTGGGTATAGAGAACCCTCTTTAAACACTCCCTGATTCCCTAGATCCAAATTCTAACAATTATCAATTTGTTATCTCCAACATGATAATCTTGATTCCATAGAGATATGGATATAGTCGGTGGATATTGCACATTATCCTCTATTTCTACACTTCTAACTACAACTTCACCTCTATGGGAAAAATAAATCAATAGCTGAATCTTAAAAATTATATTAATTTTTCCTCTCGTGTGGTATGCACTACCTGGAAAGAATCACTCCAAAAATATTATCAAAATAATGTTTAATTGGGTCTTCTATAGTTTACAAAACTACAATATTTAATACTAATCAATTCCTATAAACTATCTCTTTATTGGTATCAAAAGACAATATATACTTGAATTCTACTTTACAATCAATGATGGATGGTTTATTTGAGATTCTACTGCTCACTGCGCCACCATAAAGGAAAAAGTATATATCCTGGCTATGATTTCAGATAATCAAGATCACTTTTAAAAATAGAATATGTGTATCCTCTCACTACTAGTTCATTATCTCCTCCATACATGAATATCATACCCTTTCTATGCCTTATGTACTTATGGTTTCTTTTGATTTATTTTAAATGCATCCCTCCTTGATTAGATTGATTTCGTCCTAATATGCATAAATAAAACAAAAAATATAAACTTATACTAATAAAGGGATACATGATAGTTCCCAACACTAAAGCATAAGTGATAATACTGACTCATTCAATATCCTCTAATGCATGTGGATAGACTTTCTTGGAGGTAATGATGCCTTTTGAATTTGGAAACAACCCTCTAATGGTTTATTCCATACTATAACATATAATTTTATTGTTAATTTATGTATTTTGACATATCCCATGAATCATTTGAGAAATATCTCAATAGATATTTATCCCTTGTGTTTAGGATACCTCACCCATGTCTTTCATGGAGAATCATTCATTTAACCCAGATTTAACTAACTGTATGATTTTCACTTTGTTTCACATAATTAATATTTCATCAACATATAATACTATGAAAACCATAGAATTCCCATTATCCTTCTTATAGACACATGGATCACATTAATTCATGATGAAAAGGAATTCTATTATAGCCTTATCAAAATGAACTTTCAATTATCATAATTCCAACATTAACCCATAAATATAACCATGAAACTTGGACACTTTATTTACATTCATTAACACATGAAACCCATTAGTTTGAGTCATATAAATATCATTAACCAACATACTATTTATGAAAGAAAATTTCACATCTATTTTCCAAATATATTAATTAGGGAATTCTACTAATTCAAGTAATATTCTGGTGGTTTTAAAGATCACTACAAGATATATGGTTTAGTTGTCATATATTTCTTGATGTTGCCTCAAAAACCTCATTAATATAATTTCATTAATGTTATTGACCATAACGTCCATATCCATCTTTTGCTTCAATTCCAATTTCCACCAAATGTGTTTTACACATACTAGAGTTTCTACCAAAATCTAAACATGATTTTGGTATGTGTACTCCATCTAGAAATGAAAATATACATTCCATTTATTAATATCCATTCCATCTACAACATCCTTATTGATTAGAGGTTCATCAGTCTCAGGGAGTATTTTTTAACCACACTCATTGAAATGAAAACCATAATGATTTGTCTCATTGATATCAATAGTTGATCAAAGTAGTACATGAAACTAAGGGATATATATATATATATATATCCAACTATCTCATAAAAGGAATATTTATGTACCAACTCTTCTACATTATGAGATTCAACTCCATTAAATTCAATATTTTTCAAACTATTTCCAATGGATATGTGTAATCAATCTATAAATATGGATCTGTATTCCAAAATCACTTTTCTATAAAAGTTTTATATAGGTAATATCCTTTTTTTCTCTTTAAGATAACCTATAAGGATTCACTTCATGCAAGGGGATGTCAATTTTTCACCAGTTATATTGCTGAATATGTAATTGCATTTCCAAACACATATTTGTTATTAAATGGGTTTATATCTATAAAAAGACTCATATAGAATCACATATATAGATTTATTTGATACATGTTTAAGGGTATATGGTGTTGTGAGTAAGGTGTATCCCCAAAAGGATAATGGTATGGTTTTCAAAATCATAATTGACCTAACCATGTCTAGCAAGGTAAAATTCATCCTTTCACTAACATCGTTCCTATATGATGTATAAGGGGTGGTAGTTATGATATTATCCTATAAACCTTTAAGTGATAACTAAAATAAATTATGATATACTCTTTGACTATGTCCTAGTGGAGTGCCTTAATTTTCTTATAAATGTGTTCTCTGCATAACATTGGTATTCCCTAAATATCTGAATGGAATCTTACTTATAAAACATTACGTGTGTGTATATATCCATAATTACTATAGTTGTTAGAAAAAGTAATGAATTATGTAAACCCACTCATTTACCCTGCTAGAAATGGACCACACACTCAGTATTAATTAATTCAAGTAATTCAGTGGCTCTGACACCCTTCACATAAAAGGTTTATTTTATCATTTTCATTATAAACAAGAGTTTCATTCATCTTTGGGTATTAAATCAGTTGATTCTAAATACGATTCTTGATGTAATTTCTATAAACACTTTTCATTTACATGAAAACCTGTAATGAACCATAGTTTGATGTTAGATGAGTAATATTTTATTTCTCTTTCATTGATTTACATTACATGGCTTTGAGTTCATGTGTATATAAACCATTATAATAATTCACCATACCATAGCACATATCATCCTTATAAAGGAGACAACATTTATTTCTAGAAAAAAAATCCCCTATTGTCTATACTTGACAAGAAGATTATTTTCCTTGTTACTAATGGTAAAAACAATAATTAGTTAATACAATAATAAAATCATTAGGAAAATGAATGTGATTATATCCCACTACTAAGTCTATTGTATTCACACAATTTGTACCTTGGAGATCTAATTTACATTTTTTTCAATATTCTCAATTCATCTTGGTTCATGTATGTGAACAAAAATTTGGGATCCATAAGTTGTATGCAAATACCCTAATTTTACATTTATATATATTGAATTAAGTTATAAATATACATGAAATAAAATATTCACATTTATTCTTCTTTCATGATTTTTAATTCTTCTTCTAGTGGCCTTTCGTTCTACATGTATAGTAGAAAAATTTCAACTCATTTCCTTACCTCTATATATTTATCTTTTTTGAAGTATGTTTCATTGTTTTCATAAGCTTGGACTAGATTTACACACATTATGCTTTCCTTCCAACATCATTTTCACCATTAAGAATGAAGAAATAATATTATTCATTATTTTTATCATATTTTTGAACTAAAGTAAAATTATTTGGGAAATTTATTTTCATGTTATTCATATTTCAATTAATAATGAATTCTCAAATGATTGGTGGTAATGAGGAAATATTTTTGATCGATCACTATTTGTTGGTTAAACTTGAATACAGGGGCTTCTAGTCTTCCACTATACCTAATTATCTTGAGAACATGGGGTCTTGATTTATTCCCTTATGCTAGCCAGCACCTATACATGGAACATGGAATATCATATCTTCATTTCCTAGATCTCCCCCATTATAACTATTTGAGATGAGTAAAAAAATGTAGGAATTTTCAAAATGCGGAATTATCTGCATTTCATTATAAATAGATGAAAACCTGATACATTTAATATATAGTGAATCATCTATATTCTTCTTATAATTGTCTTCATCTTCCTTGATTTCACCTAGAGGTGGCTTAGTGGGAATTGAGGTTTCCAGCACCTAAAGCTTCCACTCATGGTGTATTAATATATCAGACATATGTTCCACTTCTATATGTTATTGCTAGTTGGGAAATCTTATTTACATAGTATAGATCGCAATAATAACGTTTAATTAGTGTTCCTAAATTACATTTTTTATCTACATCAATTAAATTTAGTGGACAGTGCATTATCTTGATTACAGATATAGACATTGTTGATTTATTTATTAAATCATTAAATTTCTCCCAATATTTTATCAAATTATAATACCCCTCACTACTAGAAGAGGAATACTATGTAGCATGAATATTCAAGTGGAAATAATATTTGATACCTCCCCTCATAATATTCAATCTATGGTTATGAAACAATTCAAAGTGTTCCAAGGTAGTCAGTCAGTAATCCAACCATATTAACTAATGGTTCCTTGATCTATGGATTAATGTCCCAACATATTGGAATCAAAAACATTATTCCCTCAAATCATTTCCTCTAAATTTTTATAATGATATTTATAAAAACTTCTTTTCTACCAATATTAGAAAATTCAATCGAACGAATATATAAGAACTCCCCAATATTAAAAGGCTCACCCAACTATCGATAAGGAGCACCTAATACACCTAGGTTGTATCAAATGAAAATGAAGGATGGAATTCATGAGAAAATATATATTTTATTGATTTCTTAAATTTCCTAATGAGTGTAATATATTTCAATAAAATATTTCCATTTAATTTTTTCACGCTCAGAATTGAACACACTATAATAGGAAAACATTCATCACATATTTTTTTTTTTAATGTTGATAATTTTATGTCATCTCACAGTAAACAAGAAGATACATATAATAATGATCAATGAATTAAGGAACTAATTATCTAATTGATTTTTAGAAACTAATTTTGGTTAATCATTTTTAAATTTAATGGATCAACCATAACATAAGGTAATCGTAACTGAGTTGACTCCTGACTAATATCACCCCCGATATAGTGTATTTACTTATCATTTGTAAAACCACCTCGTCTTGGTGGGGACTTCTCTAAAAAGAATCATTTAAAAAGTTACAAGTATAATCACACATAGGTGTGGGGTTCCTAGAAGTCGAATACACAATAGTTAAATCGGACGTTCATACCCCTATGCACATTGAGTGGAAAATGATGATGTGAAAACAATCATAAAATTATCTACACATTACAAACATCACATAATGTTGTTATAAATAATTAAATAATCCAAATATACACAGGTTTTGTCAATATCTAAAGTCTAATAAGTGGGTAAAATAAAAGTGCGAGAAAATTAAATTTCAAAAAATTAAAATTATATTGATATTTAAATAAGACAATTTTATTATCTAAATTAAAATAACTTATTATTATTTAGCCTCATGTTTTATTTAATCAAATTATATAATTAAATTAATTTTTTAGAATATTAGAGTATTATTTTTTTATTCCAAAAAATATTTATATTATTTTTTTATATAAAATTTAACCAGGAAATGGACCCCTCCCCAAGCCATTTGCGGGTAATGATAGAAACCTCTAGACAAATTTAATGCCAGGTAGACACCATGCAAGCCTATTATAGTTCATTCTGATATGACAAGACCCATTCTCGGTTAGGATAATCTGCCCGATCTTATTGCATGATAGATCCATCCATCAGGACCCGTGGAGTCCATGGGAACCCAAGGAATGGACGTTTCTCAACTTGCATGAGTGTTCTCATGTTCCTAGTTCAGCTAGAGGGGTGTAACGGAGGCCGATCAGGTGGATTGTGCTAGATCTAGTTGATGGTGAGGGCCATACCTAGCTAAAATGAAAGGAGATGGTAGGAGGTGGTTGTTCGGTGTTGGATTGGCCATAGGAAGGGGCGCCTTGGTATAATTTTATCCATTAGAGGGAGGAGGTGTGGCAGCCCAGTAGCATTGCAACTTTGCATACAATGGTGGCCAACAGTTCAGTCACATCACAGTGGAATGTTGAGGAGGTGTCTACCTTACGTCTGGCCTCACAGTAGGGTCATCTGAAACCAATTATTGTATGCGGGAAAAAAATAATATTTTACTCTTCTCATTATGCTGGTGGAATGATAGGGTCACTAGCCCGAGGAGTTTTGGAAGCCTGATTCTGGAAAATTCATTACCCAAATAAATCTATGTAACTGATGTTTTTTGATGATTCATTACTAAGGAATTATAAAATAACATATATAATTATATAATATAGGAATCATGTTTTAATAACCAAATACTCACTATTATCAATCCATAAGAATATTTTAGATAGATATAACAATTCCATCGAAGATCAGATCAAATTGTGGATGGATCTATTGGAACTGATTTCAAAACATATACATAAATTTAATTATAAATAAAATTTCATGGCTTTTAAGACCCACATGGTTCCTCTGATACCTATTGATGGAATCATCAAACGTAAAGGAACTCGTTAGGCTTTGTATTATATATTTATCATCACTAAATATACAATACATCTTCATGTCTCATGATCTGATCATTGGTATGATCTAAGGATCATATGTGAATTACTCAAAACATAGAAATTAAAAAGAATGAGTACATTATGTGAATTCTATCATACTCATTTATCAAAATTATTGGTGATTGTTGATTGGATGATCGGGGCCCAACCCCATATATTCATCCTCACATGATTCCATAATCCAAGTATATTTAGTTTTTTGAATTATGGGTGGTAGCATAGATATTTGAAGATTACATTGATGATACACAAACCACCACAATCACATGACTTTGATCTATGAAGGTGACCTTATATCCTTCACTAGGTTTGATAATTTCTCTCTCTATGATTTTGGAGGATTAGAAATCTCCCAATTTTGATTGCCGAATATTGGAAGGATTTAGATTCTCTTAAACTTATATTCTGGATTTCTTAAACACATTATTAGGGTTCCCCATCCTTTGTATATTTTACAACCACCAAAATAAGTAATAAGTAAATAATTATGAGGAACTAACTGCATTATAAATATTATTTTTATATTATCTCATACTTTTAATATATAATTAATATGTTAGATGATAAACCCATTTCATTAACTCGACTCATAACTCCTACTAATATTAAACAAAGAAAGAATACTAAAATAATATACATTAGTATTAAGTTATTCAACATATTTTCCTAAATACATGTAATATAATTAATTGATAAATTCTAAATAATTTTTTTATAAATGAATAATAATGATTTAATTTATTTTTTGGTGATAATTAATACTTGAACAACTCTCATTCCCCATGTAAGGGACCACCTTTTCATTTATACTTATACTTTAAAATAGAGAGGATTCCTAAATACTCTATTGTGTGTGTCCCTCTATTCCATTATAAATATTGTAGTGTATAGAATTCAAAAACAATAGGAAAATTCTATAAACCCATCAAGACCCCTAATGAGATAAGGAATGGTCATAGCACTGAAAACCATCCTATGAAGAAACACCATTTAATGTTACATCTGTTTCAATTTTTACACTATAAAGTATGATGCACATATTATTCATTATCCTTTATTGATTTATTATTTATTGATCTAACTAGATAGTCATACCTTAGAATACCATGGTATGAATTTATAAAGGTACTACCATCATAGTCCACCGGTTCTGAGATATCATTTCCTTAACTCAGAAGATAAAAATTCTATCTTGATTGTTCAACCAATGTTATGACACCAATTATGCAACCAACACAAGTTACATCACCATGAATTCAATGTCGTGGTCTTTTATTTTCTTCAATGTACGCGATAAAATGTCACACAATGATAATGATATCTAGTCCAATGACCAATAAACATGCCGATAGATGTGAAGACGAATGACACATGAAACCAATGGTGGTTTTATTAAACAGTTTTTCCTCATGATATTAACTACTAGAGGCCACAATATTATAACATCATGGAAAGAAGTCTCAATATTCATGATCTGTTGGGACCTGATACTCACACATCACCTATGACCTGTCAGTGTGATCTATCTTCAAAAATGTGAATTATATTAATATTACTGTCATAGAATCTACATCTTCATAAAACGTCATGGGAACTACAATAAAATATTTATATCACATGTCATCTAATGAAATGAGAATAAATATTGTGTCTAACGATGTATCAACACTAATCTAGTAAGAAGAACTCATATATGTATCAGACTATATAAATGGAATGGTAATCAAATTAAAAACATAAGTTAGGTATAGGGAACCACTTTTATAATTTTGGTGATGAAAATATAATATTTACATTTTTTTCTTGATACAAATAAATATAAACGAAATTTAGCTATAAATAACATAGAAAATAAAATATAAATATTGGATCACTTACATACCGATGTATTTTTTTTTTGATTTAGAGATTTAGAATCTCTGGAAAGAAATTTACATAATAAAACTCATGAACTTATGTGATAATGTTTTTTCAATTACACCCAGATTTTCATATTTAAAAATAATTTTTTAGCTTCTTCCAAAAAAATTCTCCAAACATGAATTCTTTCAAGATATAAGAAATTTAAAATCATTTCTCACTACCTGGGGAAAAGAAAACAAAATATGTGTGATTTGAAATCATTATTAAGGATATACATAAGAATTAACAATTCAATTTCATATATTATAATATGATGATCGTAAGGATGTGATAAAAAATAAATTTACATGATTATAATATAATAAAATTCATACACATAAATATATAAATCATCAATCATAAAACATTTTATAATATATTAAAAAAGTCAAGAGCCATTGGCAATAATAATCATGATATATTTAATGTTAATATTAATAAAATGAATCATTAAAAACCCATAGAAAGAATACATAAAAGCTGTTTGTGTCTTATAAAATTATCTTCATAGAACACATACAGAAGACCTGAAAATTGGAATAACCAAACATTCAAATATTAATATAATTACTGAACCTAAAACAAATCATATAATAAATATCCCTCTCACCCATCATCATGTTCGCTATTGGCCTGACATATAATAAATAATAACCAATTACCATTACATGAATAATTTACATAGAGCCATAATTTCATCATAAAAATCATATGAACCACCATTATTCCACTCATAACATTATTAACCCATGGAATTGAAAATTGTTCATTAGGAATCCATTTTAATCAAAAATAATCCATCATGGGAAATATTGGGGATTATACCATTTCAAAATATCCCCAACTGAGCTTATGTAAAACCAAGGGCTGTTGATTTGAATGAATGGAAATACTATTAAAATATCATTTTAAAACAATACTTAGGAAAAATAATATTTTTTGTTTAAAATTACATTTTAAAACAAAAAACTAAAAAAATATTATAAATGTAATTTTATTTAGAAATAAAATTTAAAACCAATAAAGAAATATTGGATTAAAAAAATTTCATGGTTGCATGAAAATCAGTTCATGTTGAAAATAAAAAAAAAATTTCGAACATTTTTTAAATATGTTCTAAAGTTACTGATTATGAAATTTTATTTTTAATAAATTTTATAATAATTTTGTTGATCATGTCAAATATATTAGGTAAATAACTATATTTGAAAAATAACATTTTTGAAAACATTTTAGAAGATATGGTTATGCAAGAAAAAAAATCTCAAACTGAATGAAATTTTAAGATAGGTATCACTTACAAACAAGCTTCTTAATATCTCTTTAATGAATAATGGAATAAGTATACATCAAACATGTAAAAATTATTCATAAAATTAAGTTAGTAAAATTAATTTAAATTAAGAAAATAATATCATATTATATACTTTGAAGGAATCTTGAACAAAAACATTGTCTAGAATAAAAGAGATTGTAACATGAAGCCTTCACCACTCTGGTAATTTTTCAATAATAATCCCCATAAAAGATCAACATTAAATAAATATTAAAATTTCATGAACATAAAAAGATTCATGATATAAAATTTTAAAATATGAATATATACACCTTATAAAATAAAATAGGTGTTTATCATGAATATTTGTCCCATAGATAGACAATTTGAGATGAATTACCATTAAAAAGATCATATAGCTTAATTGAAAATTAATATAGTGAGATATTATATATAATAAAAATAAATTGATAAAAATAAGTTGAATTAATTTATAAAATAATTTAGATATCAATTCACAGAAAATAATTTTGTAATAATGTCAATGAATAAGAGTTTTAACTAAACGAGATGAAATTGAGTTAAGAAACCCTTTACCACTTGATTAAATTAATTTCAAAGACCATTGGATAAAACAATTAAAAATGAATCATAAAAAATATTGAAGTTATGAAAATTAATGTTATAACTTGTAAATGGTAATATATAAGCACCATATAAATATAATTATGTGCATAACAATAAAATATGCCACAATGAAAGGAAATCGAGATGAAATCTCAAACCATGTGTCTGAAATTTAAATATATGTCCATTAAATCTTATATAATAAACTCATATCAATTATCTTATTTCATAAGAAAATTTTACAGGTTTAATAACGTGAATTTAATCTATTTATTTCATTTAATTTAATGACATTTTTAATTTTTTTATCATTTTAGTCCAAATCTGTTATTTTAAGGGCCTTCATATCATAATTTTTAAATCCACATCTGTGTGTTGACAATGGTAATGGGAGTATTTGTCCCACATTCTCCAGAATAACTATCAAGAAATAATTATCATTTTTATATATCAATTATTTTTTATCAAACCATACTGAAAATTTTATTATGAAAAATTAACTATGTTACAACCATGGAGATGGTAGATCATACGTAGGCATGAGTATTGTTCACATTATTCAACATTCATTATGAAAAGAATATATGTATTATATTATCTGTACAAAATTTTCATTATATCTGAAATAAGATATTATTTACATAAATATACTTATATATATCATACATGTAATATGGTGATGAAAAATGAATCACACCCCTTCACGGAAGTGGTAGTCCACATGTATGCATAAACAAAGTTATCATATTTTAATAAATTTAAAAGATAGATATTATATGATATATGGCATTTTTATAATGAGAATTATTTTGATATTTTAATATATAAATATTAATTCCATCATCATAATTTGTAATGAGAGGTAGTGATGGAAATCAAATCACATCGATTCGTGAGGTAGTAGTTTGTAGAATACACGAATGATGGTGTGTTTTCCAATTTTTTAGAAGAAGACAAGGGTATAGATTATTAAATTAAAATAATAACATAATATTATATGGAATATTTTTATATTATGGTTTTTACTTGTTTTAAGTATATTTTATGAAAGTAATTGAAGAAATAAAAATAAATTCCTCTTTTATGAATTATACCTCTTTTTGAGAGAACCTACATTTCTTTACACATTACGATTACTAAGGTTGGTATTTTTGTCAAATCAGGGTTTTCATTCAGTCTCGGTTCTAGATCAGGTCGGAGTTTAGTGGAGTCATTATTTAAATATTTTAATTTTTTTTAAAGATCTGTGTTTTGGGATTAGCGGCACTGGGAACACAAGTAGGGTACGTTTCAGAGACAATGCAACATGCCCAGTTTTAAAAATGAATTAAATATTTAAAATAGCAATGAAAATGAGTTTAAATTCATGTTAAAAATGATATAAAAAAATACACAAATTATTTGTTACTCTAATAGGAATAATAATGATGATATTATGAATTATATATGGATTATTATTATTATTATTATTATTAAATTTCATTCTTTAGTTTTATTATTACTGTTATTAAAAATGAAAATATAATTATTTTTTCATTATTAAATATGTTATTATTATTATTATTATTACTAAGAATGAAACAAGTGTTAAAAATAATTAATATATTTCTGTTTGTGATTATTTTTATTATTATAATAAATAGTGTTATTATTATATATTATTATTATTGTTACTATAACTATTAAAACTAAAATTAATGTTAATTAATGCTATTATGAGGAATTATTTTCAAGTTGCATTATTATTATTATTGTTCTTAAAAAGTATATTATTATCAATATAGGGTAAAAACTCTTTAAATTGATTTATTACGAATATAATTGTTATTACCATTAATCTATTTTTAGGTTTAAAAAAAGTAAATAAGAAAATAAGAAAAACCTAGGTCCCATACACCCTTCCTATCACACCTCTTCTTCCCTACCCTCACCATGACGCACTCCCCTCCACCTATAGGACCCCCAACACATCACCCCTATGCCCATACCCTCAAGCCCCAGATAACCTGGCTCTTGTGACCCCATATCTTGCTCCTCCTTGCCGCCACACCTCCACCTAGCACCACCTCCTCCTTTTGGCCACCTCCGACTGACCAGTGACATCGCATACTCTTGATGTTCGGCATGCCACCATCACCAATAGCCGACCAAATCTTCTCTTGTTAGTCAATAACCCGCGATCTGCAACATTTGGTCGGCCCTCCTCCAGTAGTAAAGTCTCATTTAGTGATCTCCTCTCACCATGACTCTCCTATATCATCCTCCTTCCTCCTCACCCTCTAGTATTCTATTATTATTTATCTTCAAGTTATTGGGTTCTTCTGTTGGGGATTCTATTGTATGTTTCATTCTTAAAAACCTATGTTTTTTTGTGATTAGACTTCATTCTTGACCCACAAAGGTGCGGTTGAGGTGTGAATGTAGCATCACACCAGATTCAGGATAGTTTTTTTAGGATTGAGGTATGTTTCACATTTCGTATTCCCATTAATTATAAGATTCATTGATTTATTGATTTTCTCAGCCTATTTGGATGATAATTATATATATGTGATACTTAGATGAAGTAATTGTCCTGTGAAAATTATTTTTCATGTTTTTCATAGTGATAAATGATAGAGATTTGTTAAAAATATGTACTATGCATGCTTCATAGATTATTCTTCTAGATTTAACACACATTTTTTGTTTTTTAGGAAACAATTAAATAAATTGAATGTGAGTATACCATATTAAGTATTAATAATATAATTTTTCTATTAATTGTTTCATGGCCTTGGAATTTATAAAAATTTACGGTTGATATTTTCTTGTGGTTTGTGATTTTTGGGAGGAAGGTTATTAAGTCATTGAGTGTATACATAAATATTTTGGTTTTTAAGTGACCATTATTTAATAGAAATTAGTTTTTATGGTGTAATATATTATGGTGTATTTTTCAAATGTTTCATTATATGTTTATTAAATTCCCAATTTTCTATTATAAATGTATTATATATTTAAAATGATTGTTAGTTTTATTTAAATGGGTTCAAAGTGGACTTTTTTCATGCTGGTGTTTTTTCCAAAAAAAAATAAATGGGTTGAATTTTAAGTGTTCTGCTTTATTAATCTCCTTGAATTTAATTTATAAATTGTGTAAGTGATTTTATAAAATTTATAAATGGTGTGAAAGTTCTTTTTAATTTGTTTTATTTGTGAGTTGAATTTTAAGAGATCGTTTGGAGTGGGTTTTTTTCTGTAGGGTGGTGGGTTACATTTTTAAAAAAATTTAAATATTAATTTCTTAAAACAATATGAATGGTGTGAATTATGTTTTGAAATTTTTTAGATCTGAACATGATTCTAAATGTCATTTTCAATGTTTCATGCATTTTTTTAGGGTATGCACACCATGAGTTAGTCAATTTTTTTTGGAACTTTTAAGTGATTAAAGGTTACTAAAGACATGTTTTGGATTTTATAAATGTATTGATGATATGTAAATTTGTGATGATAATTTTTCAATGAATTGTTTTTTCGCATTAAATGTCTGTCGATATGTCAATGTAAATGCATTTTCATTTAAACAGTGGTTTGGATTTCAAAATGAGGATAAGTGGGGATATTTATGAAATTGATTGTTTTATAATGAAAGTTTTATAAGTTTTTTTGGTATTTTAAAATGGATTTTGGGAAAACCAATATTGAGTTAGGTATCCATCATAGTCAGTTGATCGTTAGTTTCGAGGGTCCACGGTATAGGACCTCCCTTGTATGGTAATTATTTTAAAGTAGGGAACTAACCTTGAGGTGGCCGAGGTGGTGCCAGATTTCATGGAGTGTGTGTAATTATATATATTTGACTTGTTTTTTGAATGTTATGGAACACCTCCTTGTGAAACATACATGGAACCAAGAATATATACAAGGACTAATATGAAAATTTACTACACTGGTTTAGATTTTGAAATGGCTCATGGAACATATTTGGGGGGATTTTTTTCTTATTATTTATATGGGATTAATCCCCTTTGACTTAGATAGGTAGGGAGACAGTCAGTAATTATGGTGTTATGACGTCAGTGAGTAGGGAATGCAATGGTAATTGGTCAAAAGTATTAGTTTGTTCTAGTTCTCCAATGAGTTCCTATAATTTATCGTGTTCCATTGACACTAGTATAGTTAGAACTGTTTCCCTCTCTATATGAAGAGATATCCCCTATACGTATTTTGGGTGTTTCCAAATAAAATTGTAAATGTGTGGTCTGTTAAAGAACTCTTCTAGAAAATTATTTGAATAATCAAGAACTATTTCCTATGTCACTTTAATGAAAAATCAAACATTTTTTTATCCCCCTTCATTCTACCCTTGTTCCATGTTTTTATTCATGATGTAAATGGAACAACATTATTTGTTTTTTTAAAATAGAGTATGGAAAACATAACTTTATGATTTATATTTCAAACTTGAAATTGAAATTTCTTTTATTTTAAAGGATGGGATTTAGGGATAGAATTAGTCAGGCCTACCTAATAAGTTTTAATACTCATGCCTAAAGTGATCACTTGTTTTTAGATCCTATTTTAGGTTTCATCTTGGTTTGGATCTCTATGGGAAACATTCATCTATGGTATTAGAGAGTAATCCATTGGGTTACATGGATATTTAGTCATGGACTAGTTAGTTGTGATGTTGTTCGTCCTTTTTTCCCTGTTGTTCATTCATTTTGCATCATTATATTTATTTCTACCACTTAGATTATATTCATTGGGAGAAATTGTTCCTGTATGTACTTTGTGTATGACCTAAAACATTTTGCTAGCCTGGGATGATCTAGAACGCCTCTCGGGACTTATCGGAGATCGGATTGGGTGACCGTTCAGGATCGAACTAGTTTGGTTCATGAAAAAATGGTATCTAAGGAGGTCAAATCTCTTTAAGACCTTTCTTTTAGAGTGCCCTATTTTTTTGGGATCATTAGGGAAGAAGGAGTAGGATTGCTGAGATCGAGGTGCAGCAATGAGAAGGAGGTCATGAAACCTCACTTATTCTGACCCTTAGGTTACCATGGGATCCCCAAGGTAGTTGGTGTCCTTTGATTATTGTTAATATTTTTTGTTGGGAAATGAAAAAAATATGTAATAGTATCCCCGTGATCTCATAGGGCCTGGATAGCCATGTTGATCTAGAGAAATTTCCCTAGACTGCACTCTGTGAAGGTAATGTGATGGGAATATTGTCGCCCACCATGTGTCTGAGTTACCCACAAACACTGGTTTCCCCATTGTAAATCATTTGATTTTTCTATAGTTATGAATGTTTTTTGAAAATAAAACATTTTTTGGGACAACGAAGCAATTTGGTTTGGTACGTGGTTTCTTCTCGTTGGCTAGAGTTCACCCCCATGAAGAATCGGCATCTGTTCAGAATGTGGTCATGGGTGACCTCCCTACTGGAAAAACCTCTAGTTGATCAATATAGGTATTTCCATCATTTAATTTGGAACTCTAATATACCTCTTTCCTCTTTCTATTTAGTGTATCCTCTTGCAGTAGAATCATGGTTGTTAGTTTGTTCATAAGAGAATGAAATGACAGTTTGTAAGAGTAGTATGTTGGTTGGGAGCTATTTTCATATCCCATTCTATTTAATATTTCCCTTGATTGGCAAGGTCATGTACATTAGTAGTGTTTTTTTCATTTTAAAGATAAGGTAGATGTTGGGTAGCCTCTCTGGGACTTCTGTGATGACAAAAGAGCAGTTTTTACTTCAAGAAATTCCAAGCTTCTTAATTCTAGAAGGGAGTGTTTCTCATTGTATTATTTCTATCATTATTCCCTATGCGGGGTGTGAGTGGTGATTCATGTTCATCTTCTAATTCCCAATCAATGTATTGATCCATGTTAAAGAAAAGTCATCCTAGGGTTTTGTTGGAGTATTTTGGTTCAACCTAGAATGTTGTGTGGTTTATTATGTCACCAGAAGAAGAAGTGTCATTTGGGGGTTTCTAATTGCTAAATTCAAGGTAGGAGATGTTTCAAACATCAGAGAACCATCCAGAGTTTCCATAGTGAATATGGTGCATAGTTATGACCCCCCCCACTTCCCCACCCCCCAGCGTGTAATGGATTTTAGTCAAACGTATACCTTCTGTTTGTTTTGGAGTTTAGTTAATCAGGTCTCTTGTAATGGGTGACTTTTTATACGAGAAGACCTTATGTTTTTTTCGTCATATTCTAATTAGTCATGATGGTAATCTCTTTTTGTGGCAAGACCCACAATTCTTATCATATAGTTACCCATGAAGTGACTAGTGTTAGCCAAATACTAATGGTAGGGTGTCCATTCGGGCCTCCCCATGTCTGTATCAGAGTTTCATTCAAAATATCAAATTGGTGGTGGGTGGTCTCATGTAGAAACACCTAATTATAAGTTCTAAATTTGATTAAATTTATAGAATAGTTTTTTCTCATGATTTTGGTTGGTGTATTGTTATTTTGGTATTCGTATGATGGGGTTTGTTTTCATTTGTTTTTTGTATGGATTGTACGTTTACATCTTGGTGATCTTTCAAATGCTCATGTTTGGAGGTAGGATTTAGTGTCATGGAAATTTTATGTCTTTTGTACTGGTCAACTAGATGTGTTAATAATTTTTTTATGTGGGGGTCACTTAGATGGGATTCCTTCTCGATCCCTCGAGTTATTCTTATTTTTTTATCTTATTAGTGGTGTTTCGTGACTTCTTCATTTATCATTCCTTGGTGGTCTCCTTGAACTATAAAGTGGCATCAGTTCTCTTGGGTTTGGACTTGTTGACTTTTGTGGGTAGAAAGTGTTAATGTGGGGAGAATTGTCCCGTCTAGGTTTTATTTCAGCCTTGGTCCTGGCTTGGGTCAAGGTTTGGTGAATTCCTTGTTTAAATTTTGAATTTTTTATTTAAGGGTCAGTGTTTTGTATTTAGGGGCACCGGGCACATGTTCAAGGCACGGTTCTAAAACTGTGAGGCCTTCCCAATATTCAATATAAATTAAATATTTAAAAACATTATGAAATGATTTTTAAATGAGTGCTAAAAATATAATAAAGAAAATAAAATAAAAAATTTAAATATTAATTTAATAAGAATAATAATGTTGATTTTATTAAATTTTAAGTGGATTATTGTTATTATTATTCATAGGATTAAATTTCATTGATTATTATTATTATTACTATTATTAATAATGAAATGATACTTATTTTTTGTAATTACTAAAAAAATCACAATATTTCTATTATTAAGAATTAAAAAATTGTTAAAAATAATTTTTATCTTATCATTGTTATAGTTTTTTTTATTATAATTAATAGTATCATTATTGTAGGTTATTATTATTATTACAATGTATATTAGTATTAAAATTAATGTTATTTCATGTTATTATTAGTATTTATTTTAATGTTTTATTATTATTATTATTAAGAAGATTATTATTATTATTATTATTATTATTATAGATTAAAAAATATTACTATCAATTTATTAAGAATTTAATTATTATTACCATTAGTTTTTTAGGTTTTTTTAAAAAGAAAATAAGAAAAATTTATGTCCTTTACCCACATCCCATCAAACCACCCCTCCCATACCCTCATTGTGTTTCACTCTCCTCCTCATGCTCGACCCGCAGTGCATCTCCCCCATGCCAACACCCTTAATCCTCTACAAAGAGAGCTCTAGAGACCCCATCTCATGCTCCTCCTTACGACCACCTTTGGCTGACCTGCGACACCCCATAATCCTCTTATCTGGAATTCCACACTTACCCACAGTTTACCACCACTTATCCGATTGGTATGAAATCTCCGACGTGCAACCTCGGACCGGGACTCCTTCGACAACATGCTCTCTTCTTATGAGCTACTATTGTCATGCATCTCCTCCAGTGCCATACTACCTCCTCCCCCTCTGTTATTCTATGCTTTGTTCTCTTCTAGTATTAGGGTTATACGATTAGGGATTAAAGTTTTTAGTTCATTCCTAAATGTTATATTCTTTTTTCATGATTAAGGTCTATTTTTTACCCGTAAAGGTGTGGTTGACTTTCGAACGAAGCTTCGCACAAGCATCAAGATGTTTTTCAATGACTAGGGTAGGTTTCCTAGTGCACATTCACTTTATGTATCATATCCATTGTATCATGATTTTCTCACCCCATTAGGTTGATAATTATATATATGAGATCCTTAGATTACTTAATTGTAGTGTGAAAATGATATTTCATGTTCTGCATTGTGATAAATGAAAGCATCTTGTTAAAAATGTGTACCATGCATGCTTCATAGATTGTCCCTATAGCTTTTTCAGGTATTTTGTGTTTTATTAGGACACAATTCAATATCATGAACATGAGTATACAATGTTAAGTATTTAGAAAATAATTTTTTTGTAATTTTTTCTTGCCTTGTGTTTTTATAAAAAAGTTTGGTCGATAATTGCATGTGGTTTGAGATTTTTGGAAGGCAGGACTTGAATTTTGTGTACATATTACTAATGATTTTGGTTTTTAAGTGACCTTTATATAATGTAAATTGGTGTTTTTAAAGTGTAAACTCTTATGAAACATATTGAAAATGTGTTATTATGTGTTTATTAGATTCATGATTAGCTATTATAAATATATTCTAAATTTAAAATGTTGGTATCTTATCCATAAATGGGTTCAAAGTGTAATTTTGGCATGAATTTGGTCTTTAAAAAGAAAAAATGAGTTGTATTTTATGGGTTCACATTTATTATATTCCTTGAATGTATTTTAAAAATTATGTAACTGTTTTTATAAAATGTATGAAGGGCATGAAAGGAGTTCTTAATTGGTTTTATTGTGTGTTGGATTTTAAGAGATGGTTTTGGGTTGGTTTTTTTGTGTAAAGTCATGGGTTACTTTATAAAATAATTATAAATATTAAAATGGTTAGTTAAACAATATGACTATTTCTAATTATGTTTTGAAAATGTTTTGTGGTGCACATGATTCTAAAGTGGTTTTCAACCTTTCATGCATTTTGTTAGGGTGTGCATACCATGTGTCAGTCAAATTTCTAGTTTGGAAAATTTATGTGATTAATGGTTCCTAAAGACTTGGATTGGATTTTATAAATGCATCAATGATGTGAAAATTAGTGATGAGAGTTTTTAAATGAATTATGTTTCTCGTTAAGTGTATGTTAATATGTAATTATAAATGCAGTTTGTTTTGAATAATGGTTAGGATTTTAAAATTTGGTTTGTAGAGATATTTTGGAAATAAATTATTTTCTAAAAAAATTTATAAAGTTAGTTTGGTTTATGAACATGGACATTATGATAAAAGAACCCTCTTGAGTTAGGCCTCCTACCTAGTCAGTTGCTTGTTAATTAGGAGTGTCCTTAGTATGTAACCTCCCTTCTATGGTAATTATTTGAAAGAAAAGAAATAATGTTGATGTGGCTAGGTTGGTTCCATATTTCTTGGTGTGTGTTTAATTATATTTATGTGACATGTTGTTTGAATGTTATGGCACTCCCCTTATGGAACATGCATTGGAAAATAACATAGCTACGAGGACTACTAAAAACGTTTCTTGAACTAGTTTAGATTACACACTATCTAGTGTCCCTTATCAGGGATATTGTTTTTGTTATTATTGTTATGGGATTGAAACCCTCCTCCAGGCCAGGTAAGGAGACAATCATTCATTTGAGAGTTATGACTTCATTGAGTATGGAATGCCTTCGGGATGAGTCACATGTATTAGTATATTATGGATTTACTCTATGTTCATGGGATTTCTTTTGTTCCTTTGAAACTATCATATTTAGTGCGATTTACCTTGAATTATGATTTTTTATCCCTTACACTTAGTTTTTTTCATTTTCTGGTGAAATTTTAAATTTATGGTTTTCTAAATAGATTTCCAAAAAAATGATTGAACAAAGAAGAACTCATTCCTTTGGCACTTTAATGAAAAATGAAAACATCCATTTTCTCACCCCTTCCTTCTTCCCTAGTGCCTTGTTTTAGTTCATGAGGGAAATGGAACACCATTGATTTCTTTGTTAAACGTACTGTGGAAAATGTTTGTTTATAATATTTAGTTTAGACATGAAATTAGAATTTCTTTTATTTTAAAGGATTTGCTTTAGGAGTTGAATTAATATAGCCTACCTACTATGTTATAATACTCATTACTATATTGTTTTGTTGATTTTAGTTCCTTTAACCCGATTCATCTTGGATCTGATGGCCTTGAGCGATGTTCGGTTTCAGTATCAATGTGCAATCTATGAGGTTATTTGGAGTCCTTGTTATGAAAATGATAGTCGTGATGTTGTTCGCCCTTTATTTTTCGTGTAGTTTATTTATTTTGTATCATTATATTTATTTATATAGCTTAGTTTATTTTATTTGGGTGAAATATTTCGCATGTGTAATATGTTGATGCTCTGGTGCATGACACAAACATAGGAGGATCTCGAATGCCTCCTAGGCCTTGTTATAGATCGGTTCGGGTAACCAGTTCAGGGTCGACACGGGTTGGTTCGTGACATGTTTCCATAAAGAATGCATCTTGAACATTGGTATGGATGTGAAGGTAATATTTTGGTAGTTATTTTCTGAACTAGAAGAATTTTATGTGAGATGACAATAGTAGAGTATGAACCCTTTTGTAGGTGATGGGTCATGCACTCTATAAATTTCTTAAAATATTTAATTACCATAAATAAATTTTCAAGGAAAATGTTTCCAAAATAATATAATTCTAATATAATATGATTATAGATCTAAATAATCATATTAACATATATTTATACCTTCTTATATTATGATATTACAGTTATCCCTTTATTTTAACACACTTTAACCTTTTTGGAAATTACCATGATAATGATATTTTTACGATATAGGTGTAAATATGGTTATAATAAATGGAAAATTAGAACATTAATTTTCCGTGGATGAAATTTTAATCCATATAAAAATTACATGGTAAATGATAATATTTTCTTTGGAATTCTAAATCATATGATAAAACATTATTTATTATAAAAAAAATTATAATTGGTTTTTGAATTATTCAATTAATTTATATTTTCAAACTATATGAAAACAATGGAATTAGAAGATAATGAAGTAAAACCTATATTATGTATAATTTTTATCTAAAAAATCATTTATCAAAAAAAAAATAACTCAAACAGTTTTATTTTTAACATTCTTTTAAGTCATTTTAATTATTTTTCAACAACTTGAACACGCACTGTGTCAGTATTGTACAAGAATTTAAGGTAACTATTTCATTATTAAAATTTTTAAATAAATTCATATGATGTTAAGAAATAATTTTTGTTTTGATTTATTATTTACAACAAAAAAACTCACTGGTTATCCTTATGTAGAAAATCTAGAGTTAATAAAAAAATAGAATAACAATTTTTTTATTTTTTTAATAAATAAATAGAGATAAAAATCACATTAAAATTAAAACAAATTGTCCATATATTAGACTATTGGATGATTGAAGAAGATATATAATCAATAAACAAAATTCATTCACATTTTTAGGTAATTTTTTTGATACATAATAAAATATTCTTAACCATAATTACTTGATTTACCCATTACTATGATAACAAAAATTACTAATTTTATTATTAATTATTTCTAAAAATAAAAGTGGCATATTTAAAAACAACCCAAATATTCATTAAAAATATTTAATCTATTCTTTAGGATTTAAATTAAATAATTGGAAAAACTTATTTTAAAATTAATTCTATTAATCATGACAATAATCAGTTTTTTTGAAAAATTTATTTACTATATATAATGTTTTTATACCGAATTCAATCATAAAACTAATTAAAATTATATTAATTCAATTAAAAATAGAATATGGGAACTAATTAAATTTTCAAATATTTTTAACATTTGTAACTTGTTAAATTCTTTAAACAAATACAATGTTGCCATTGAAAATCATGATTTTTCACTATTTCCATGAAAATCATTTATTTCAGAAAAAACCCAAAAATTATACGAAGGTAAGTTTTTACATAATGACAAAAAAATGTATATCATTTTTATAAAATTAAATTTTAAATTTTCTAGAAATCAATTATAATATTTTCATAAAAAGAGATACTAAATTTATTTTTGAAGAAACCATATTTTTTGGAGCATAAAACAAAATTATTGAAAAATTTAGTGATTATTTTTATGTACTAATAAATATATATTTATTTATTAATTAAATTTATATATATTTCACAATGAATTTATTCATATTTATATCCACTTATTGAACAGATAGGTTAAAACAACATGTTTAAATAATCACATTTCTATAGAATATTCCAACGAGTTTAACGCATGTTGTTGCATATCTTTTATGGTATTTAGCAGAGTCATTATTTTAAAATGTCATGATATTACATGAAGTCGAACCATTCCACCATAAATTGGAAACTAAAACTAAAAAATTTTAATGTATAATTAATTCAATCAAAAGTAAGATTATTGTAATTCATTGAAAGCATAAAATGATCATCCTTAAAAAACATAAGGAATTGTTTGGCCAATATATTTTATATCCATGGTAAGGGTTTCCATCCGTCAAACCAGCATTATGAAAATTTAATGTAGAATAGTGTGAATAACTAGAAGATTCCAGGGGGTATGAAATATTATATCCCCCAAACATAATCTTTAACAAGATTTACACATTCCGGTAGAAGGGATCTATTGGTGGTAAAGGTTATACATGGATTATTTTTGTGGACCATGATTCTAGAATGATAGTAACCATATTAACCTCCCTCCATAAATGAGTAATCACCATGCATCTATTAATAAGGCTTCTTTATTTACATGTAATGTAACTAATAGACTAGTGGATTTGAATATCATCTAATATGGGTTTGGGAAGAATAAAAGAATCTATTTTAACCCAAGCCAGCCCAATTCCAAGGGATTCGAATAAATATAATCCCTTGATCTAGGTAGAGGCATTAGAAATGAGGGAATTATCTTAGACTAGTATAGTGATAAGATAAAATAGTACAGAACAATACTCAATATGAACAACCCCTCCCCTATGCATTTTCCCATTGGTACATGAACTATCAATTTTTTAAGACATTACATGGGGGTTAAAATGTATCAATTTTCCTTTCTCGAGTGGTCTATGAGTCATGTGATATAAGACCCTTCTATCCAAGAACATCCAAAAAGAAGGATAAAACTCTCGTTGTTTCAGAAGAGGCACCATCTCAAGAACTAAGGTATAATCCCTAACAAAAGCACCTATATTAAGCTCATAAGCCACTAGTTTTATCTTTTTTGAGAACTTTCCAAATATTTAAGAAACATTAAACTTTGTGTGAATCAATCATATTCTACATATATTAATTATCCAGTATTCCAATATACAATTATTGAATCAAACTATTTCTATAAATCCCATGAACATTTTATCCACTAAAGGCATTCATCCCATGACAAAAGAGAGGCACCCCACTCACCCTAAAAGAGGTGAAACATGGATGAATACTTATTAGGGATATAATAGAATGTATACATAAAAATAAGAGTAAAACCTTTAAATATAACATCTACATTACTGAAGATAGCTTGGTTATGAATGGGACATATGAGAAAATTGTTCTTTTTGGGTATATCATTACACTAGAGGACACCTCCCCATGCATCATGAATTAAATCATCATGAAAGGAGTTATAATATAGTTTTAAAGAGAATAAAATGTTCTGATTATTATTAAAAACAAATATTTATTGTTCATTATTGATCAAAATACTATTTTGTACCTCTTTCTTCTGTGGATCGAAGTTGGATTGGATGAAAGAAGGAACCCTATTAGATTTTATGAAGAATACAACTGCTACTAGGTAGCCTAGAAATTTCATTAAATTCCTTGAGAAGATGATGTTACCAAATTTGATCAATCCACACCCAACAATCCATGCCAATGTTTGATAAATAAAAAGAAAGAGGAGACTAATATAGTCCTAGAACATAGTTCTTCTTTCCCAAGAGTAATCCCTCCTCACACCATTATTCGTACTTATGAACCATTCCTATAATTACCATCCTTCCATAAATTCCTTTGATATCTTATCATGAAGTATATTCACGATATCATAAATATTTCATAGCCAAATACCACTGACCTTAGTCTCTTGGGCCTTCTAATACCTCAAATCCCAATGGGAACCCCCCTCTGATTCCACATCCCTCATGAAACAAGTTATGAGGAATTAAATATTACACATCAAAATCATAGTGGCATTAATGTAAGAAAGAAAATTCATAAGATTGTAGGTTAACATTCTATTAACTAGTGTGATTCATCCTGTAATATAAAGGGAATGGTTTTTGGAACTATTTTTTTAGATATTTTCACAACATGTATATTAATGTGTTTAATATGGACTCTTCCCAAGGAATATGGACCCCCCAATGTAATCCATGGCTAAATGGATTTATTTACTCCCATTATATCCTCAATTTTTATCCACCTTCCGTAGAAGCATGATTTTGATATGTAAATATGAGTCTTCTCTCAATTTATAATTTTCACACTATATATACTATAATTTTTCATTACGCAATTAAGATCATTGATAGACCTATTATTATCATTTATTAAAATAAGAGTATATTATAGAAATACATGAAGATAAAGGCCACTAAAGTGAGGCTTACAATAGGATTCATTCTCATGTATCTCAGTAGATATCTTTTTTAAATACCTACCGAATGTGTCCTTGATCAGAATGAAGTAAATGGGGGATAAAGTGTCCCATTGTCTAAGACATCAGACCATCGTAATGATACCATAACTCAACCCCATTAATGTAGCCTAAAACTAGGGTCATAAAATAAACCTATGTAAAAGGTGGGTCCTCCTCTTTGAGAAACCCATTGATCTCATGAATCGAATGATCAACTCTATTACACTCTATCATAGTACTTGTCCATATCAGGATTCATATCCATATTACTCCCTTGATCATTCCTTTTAAAATCTGATTCAATCTTGAGTCTCCCATTATGGGATATTTAATCAACAATATTGGGTATGAAAATGATATTTAAACTGTATATTATTCTAACTATGATATAGTGATAACCATGGGTTTTCTCACGAGGGGGTGAATAAATCTAGTTGTTACTATTAGTTATATAAGTGTTTATTTTTAATGAATTTATATTTTACAGATTGGGAAGAAATATGTTTTTGTAATGTTAATATAGTATTTTAAAATAATTATCTCCTCTATTAATAAATTGTTAAGTAAAATTCTCCATAAGTATTTCATCAATCATCCGATATTATAAAATAGTCAATAATAATGAATAAGAAGCTAAAATATTTTTAGTCCTACTAATTTGACTAAAAATCTTCAAAGAAAAAATCATATTAATTTTCAATAAAATACTCAGGAAATAGTTAATCATGTTTTTCTATTCCTGAGATTTATAAAATCATTCCACTAGCTCAACACATGTTCTATAAACCACTATACACTATACACTTATCCTAGTATGTTTCATCATATATATAGAAAACATAGTGGAGTAATAAATTTTTTATTAATAAGGTTTGATGTTAATTAATATGTTAAATTATTTAAACATAATCACATTTAGAGTAACAGTATCCCAACAAAATCATCACATCACTTTATAATAATAATTTTTTATTATTTGATGTGAACAAATAAAAATGTGATATCCTTACCTTGAACATTTATAAGTGGGGTTTACCCTTACATTGAAGTCAAAAATATGGAAGAAGGGAATAAAATAAAATTATAACTATGGAAGAAAATAGAAAATAGACATAATAAACATGAACAAACACAGTTGAAACATGATCGAATACTCTTTTTTTTCTCATCCTATCACTCTTCTATGGTTTTTTTATTTCCTCTTACATCTATTTATTTGTATCTTTATATTCATTATCTTATGAATACATAGTAGTTCCATTTTCATTTTGATTACCATTAAATTCTATTCCCTTTATTCCTCAATAAAATCTAAAGCATTACTTTTACTTTCCACATTTTTATGATCTTTCTATCATTTGTTATGATTGATAATTTACATCAAGATCTATAACGTTTGACTATAATAAGTTTGAATACATAATAGTGTTTTGACACACATCATTAGAATATAGAATTAAAGAACCTAACAACCTCCTGCTAATTCATCTTATTATAATCAAATTTCACTATGTCATTGAACCTTACGAACATTCACTATCAACATTATGAAATGACTAAATAATCCTTAAAAAGTTAAAAATTTTAAAAATGGAATAATAATTATAAATTTATTCAACCACAAAATGTTTTTGAATATACTTTTTGATAAAACAAGAAATATTTATCTCAACCTTGTGAATGAATTTTATCAATATTATATACTTTTGATTTTCAATGGAATGAACCATATAATAATAGTGTTTCCAAAAAATGTTTATTTATCAACCTTAAAATGTTCTTTGAGGAACCTTAGGATATGATTCCTTTTTGATAATATGAACTTTACATTATCAATTCGATCTCTTTTTTCCTTTTCAATTAATCAAAGATATCTTCTGGTTAAGACTTATAAAGATTAAAAAATGAACTTTATGATCACTATAAATATTTAAAATTTCTTCTCCAAAACAAAATCCAGATTCATTTACTTATAAAATATCAAAAAATATAAATCATTTGATATTCATCAGTTAATTATATAAAATACATAAATTGATGAAATTTAGCATTTTTCCATTATAAACAATGTTCAAATATCCTAATTAATTGAATCTTTAATTTGAAAATTCTTCTTATATTAGATAAATAATAAATTTTAGGTAATAAAAATAATTCAATACTAATAAAATGGAATTTATTTATTTCTTATATCAATACCCCATACATAATCCTTGTACTCCAAGATAGGTGAACATTAAATATAGTACCCTCAAATGATTCTTTCCATTAGAAAATGTGAGTTCCAATTTATAATTCAGGGAACTGAAACATATCATTCCTCATTAATATTCAAACTTCAATATTTCAAAAAATTCAATTCATTTCATTTCCACCCACCTAATAATACCTTCATTTCTAGTCGTATTTCTCTCTATCCTCATGTATGAATTAAAAGATAATTTTTCTCATTCCAAGATCAGGTAGGGTTCACCATATGATTATTAAATTTTTTCATTTTTTACCAATGATTAAATTTAATGTTATTATAATTAATATTTTTCATGATTATTCTATTGAATAGGGTTAATAAGTAATTATGAGAAAAGAATCAAAGGTGGAAAATGAGGATTCACTCTATATTAGTTTATAACACATGATTTACAATTATCATCAAGAATGGAATTGCTGATAAATTTTCATGCATTAATTCATCACGAAAAAATTTCATTTTGAAATGATAGTTCAAAAATTAAGAACAATAGTATTATTAAACATTTATTCCATCTAATACATACAATAGGGTTGATTGATTTTTTTCAGGTCAGACGGGGATTTGAAGATAGGAAGATGACATTAATTTTCATGAAAATTTTTGTACTCATTAATAATAATTTATAATATAGTTTTTATCATTTTATTAAAATTCAATGATATATATATCCTTTCTCTAATACATGTTTTTAAATATCCAAATAAACTCCTCTTGATAAGCTCATTAAATCTACCCGCTCTCTACGTAACACTTTAGTTCAACTTTGATCATGTATTGTGAACTATATATAAGATCATATAGATTTTGGGCTTGTAATAAATTTTACTAACAGGTTCATTCATGGTATACAGGGTTGAAATAAGTAAACAACCAAGGTAGACAAGAATATATGTTCATTTAAATAGTGGATTTTAATTATAAATAATTTCAAAATCATTAATAGTAAAATATTCTTTATGCTTAATAGTTTTTATTAGATTACTCAAAATTTTACCATTATTCTTGAATTTATTAGTTCTCTAAAAAAATTAGGTAATTTTATAATGTGTAAAAAAAATTAGATCCCTTCTAAGTATATGATTTAAATAGATCATTTTAAAACATGACATAAAATTAAAAAATTAGTTGTCTTCCCATTAATTTACAATGCTTAGAATTTTAAAACAAGATCTTTTTAGAAATTGTATATTTTGTCTAAATAGGTAAATTTTGATTTCCATATATTTTATAGATTAATAATATAAAAGGTTTTTTCAATTTATCTAAATATTTTTAAAATCACACTAAAAATGATAAATAAGCCCATAAAAATAACAGAATATCGATGTGATAAGCCAACTAAAATTTTAAAAATCCAGAATCTATAAAGGTTTATACCCCCTTTAATTTAATAATCCAAACTCAATTAATTATAAAATATATTGCAATACGTTTATTTTTAAAAATAATGATAAAATAAAGAAGTTTTATATAAAGATAAAACCTAATGGTTTTATTCATATGTAAGTGGGAGGAGGGTGATATCCTCTATTTCTCCTTATAATTTTATTTTATAATAATTCATCATCATCGTTCCATTGATATTCAATGGGTTCTTTTATCCATATTTAATAACCATTTGAAAAATAATATTGTTATAAATGAGTGACTATAAATGTTCCCTCCCACTCAGAAGGAATTTTACAAATCATTAACTTCATTTTTGTGTTTTAGACAAATACTTGTTCTTTATGATTAATGTACTTTTACTAAATTTGTTTATCATGTTCCACACTTTTCCTTTCTTTTTAAATCCTTGATTATAAAAAATCATATGTCAATATTTCTTCTTGATCTTAAAACCACAATCATCCCCAAATATATACGTATATATATATATCTCATTCACTACCAATTTAGACTTGTGTTCTAGACCCATATGAATGTGATAGATATTCATATAAATTAACATATTTATAAGCATTTAAATGTGAGTTTTTTAGTTCTTTGTGTACTCTTATAGGGTTTCATCAATCCTTCATCTCAAATCCATTCAATTTGGATTAATATATTTATTTTTGATTCCATTAATATAACTATTAAAACCCTATTATGAGCATTATTTTTTTGATTAGAGGGTTTTAATGTCATATGATTCATGAAATATTTTCTCATCAAAGAATTAATTATTTATTAAAGAAATTAGTATATTAGTCAGTAATGATTTTCTTTGTAACTAAAAACTAATAAATACAGTTTTTAATAACAAAATCACAATAAAAATTACCATCATAAAGGTTTATAGAATTATATTCCACCAACATTAAATCATGATTCACATCTAACAAAATATATGATCTTCTAGAGGGCTTGTGGAAGGGTCCCATTAAATTTGTTCCCAATAAATAATGTAACTAACACAAGACTATTATTTATTTTCTCATATATTTTCTTTTAAATATTTTTCTAGTCAATTTACAATACTCACAACTTTTACAGAATTCATTAGAATCGTTAAATAGTATGGACCAATATATACATAATTCTAAAACATTCCTATAAATCATTGGAGGTCCAAAGTGAACTATACAATCTATACATTGGTTAAAATCATTAATATACTATATCCTGAAATTTGTAACATGTATCCAAATAATTTGATCATTATAGATTTTTCAAAAATATAGAACTTCCAAAATAAAATATCCTAATTTATATTTGGGCTTATGAATTTTTAATGGATCATGAGAGATGTAAATTGGGATGTTACAAAAAATTGACATTATTAGTGTACCATGGTATGTATCCATAATGTATATATTCTCTCCTAATATTAAATCATTTGATAGAATTTATAATATAATCTTGAATTTAGTTTTATGGGGGAGTTTTCATAGATGATCTGCAACCAGATTCTAATTTCAAATATTATCCTTGATGTCTAAATAATACTCTCATAGTAGTAGAATCCATATTACCATACATAGTTTTAATTATAATTTATTTATTGGTAACTTTATTGGTATATATTTAGATAATTTAGTTTTATTAGTTTCAAATAATTATTATTTAAAATATTCTAAAGAAAAAAAAAGTAATAAAAAATTGTTTTCCATATTTTAAATGTTTTTTTGGGTATCGTCTATTTTTTAAGGAATATGTAATTAATTTCGTTCCTCCATAACTATTTAAGACATCACTGGTCCAAGAGAGTATTTTAACAAAAAACATAGTATTTTAAAATGATTCACTAGTTGTGGGGAAACATTATTGGGTGTGTTTTCAACTTGTTCTTCTATTCATCCAAAAAAATACCTCAATAATTTAAAAAATATAAATTCAGTTTATTTAAAGAGTAATATTAAAAAATATAATAAATATTACTTATATCCTTGGTCAAATATCTGTAAATCCATACTTATTAAAAAAGTTATATAACATTCTTTACATATTTTAGAGAGTGTAGTGCATTTATCACATCAATTTTATATTTATCTACCTCATTCTATTTTTTCGGCTATCTTGCCTTAGAATAATATCTCGTTCCCCATGATATTTAAATATTAAAAATTTTAAAAAAATATTCTCATTAGAGGATTTTAAAAATTTACATATATTTTTCAAATAGTATGAAATGTATTCCGAAATATAATAAAACAATATTGAATAAAATCTTCTTAGTCTTCAATAAAATCAGATAAAATTCATTACATACATCACTGAAATGTACTAGGTTTTTTAAGTAGTCAAAATGGTATCCTTTTATAAAAAAATTATATGATAGGAAGATGCATATTGTTTATTTTCTTGGTTCTCAAGTGAAATGGGAGCCTAGAAATATCTTAGAAGTTCATATAAATATAATAATGGGTACTTAATATCTATCATTATAAAATAGGATAAATAAATCAAATAGGAAAAATGATATTTTCATGTTTATTTGTTCAAAATATTATAGTATATAAAACTCTCCAACTATATTCAATTCTTAAATGTATTAATTCATTTTTCGTATTTTTCTCAATGGTCTGTCAAGTTTCCTTTAGAACTATGTGAATAAGACATAATCATTATGATTTGAATATGGGGAATATTATGATTTTTTTTATAAAATATCTCTATATATTCTTGAATGCCTCGACAATGTTCGGTTTGAGTCTCCTCTAGGATTAAAATTAGGGTTTTAATTTTCTTCATCTTAAATTATAAAAATTTTGGTTTTTGTACATATCCTTGGGATATATACTAAACTAAAACTTATTACATTACCATTTATTTCAAAATTTCTAACACTTTATTATTGGTTATTGGATAGGCTATAGGTTATGATAATTCAAAACTTTTCCCCTTCAATTAGGTAGACATATTCCAAGTCTATGGGTAATGGTTTTAACTCATTGTTTGGGGGCTTATTTAAAATATAAAGTCGAGCTTGGGTTTTGTTTCTATAATTCTCATAATTCCTATAAAAAAGATTAAATATCATCTACCTTATCATTAGAAAATAAATAAATACCAATAAATTAATTAATTATTTCCTCTTATTAGAAGGGATTCATAGATTTTTCATGTTTCTATGAATAATTTTCACTATAGTTACAAATTTTAATTGTTCTCCCATAGATAAAATTTTACACGATATAACTAATTCACCCTAGTTATCTTTTAACTACTACTGTGATATTTTAATGATTTAATACTCGTTCTTGTGGTACCTCATGAAATCATAGACGTTTAAATTGATAGTGATTTCACCAAAATACATTTTGAGAGTTAATTAATGTAATTTTATAGTGGTATTTTTTTTTTGGTATGGACTACCCATGTTGATGGATGACTTTGATGGGTTCCCATCATCCTCTATTTTTAGGGCATAGAATTGTGAAGGGAATATCAAATTCTTTAGTTGAATTAATATATATTTATGGACACCAAATGGAAATGTGGTGGACTTATTTGTAATTTGATCAAACATTATTATGTTCTTCAGTTATCCTATATAAAATGTAGGCAAAATAGTATGATTTTTCACATTTAAAGAGGTTCTGAGATCACAAAAATTATATTTAAAAAACATGGAACCCATGGTGAAAGGGATAGATAATATCTATAGATATTAAACCCTTTATGTATTTGTGGGATGATCAAGGCTAAAGAACTTCTCCTAAATTTTTAAAATTTATGTTCATAATTAAATTTTTGTGTTTATTTCTATAACAATCATAATTCTCTTTAGAATTTATTTGACTTATTAAAGTGGTGGTCTCTTGATTTTTACTTAATTGATGTTTAATATAATTTCTATTTATAATTTTATTCTTTTTTTCATTGATAGAATAATTATGGAAGAAAATGGTAGTGTATGGTATTTTCCACCATAATATATTTTTTGGAAACGTGTTTCCATTATATTCTTATGTATTCTATATTTTTCAACTTATAATTTTTCTTCTTTTGATTGGTACTTATTTATAGTCCTCAAAACAATTTTTTTTGTTCAATAGTAAGGGATTGATATTTAATTTAATTAGGGTTAGAGATTGGTTTGATTTTTGAACCACTTATACCGGTGCCCATGATGACATTCTATTTGGAATTTTGGACTGGTTGAGCTAGTAGTTCACATATATTTTCAGATAGTATCACCATTATATATAAAAAATAGTTATATAATTTATCCATAACATTTATCTTATCACCCACTTATGACTATTTTAAACATGTGGTTGGGAAAAAGTTATATATTTCTCAAAATAATTATTTTATTAAAATAAGGGATGATAATAGGACGGCTCATTTAAGGAGTTATGTTTATTGGTATTATTGCTGGTGAGGTGCTCTTGCCATATATCATTGATTCCAAAATCTATATTAGACTAAGCAGCTTAAAATCTATCCTATTTTTGGACACATGAACTCACTCTAATTATATGTTTTCTCACAACGTTCAATTATTTACATGATATTAATTGGACAATAAAATTATTATGAGGGCAAAAAAACAACTTACCCTTGTTGACACACACTATTATCTAGACTGCTTAAAATCTAGTTTTCATTCCACATTGATTAGGTCGTTATGTCTAGATTATTGTTGGGGGGATTTGGTTGATAGTAACTAAAGTGGTTCTCTATTAATAATACTACTTATATATAATTTCTAGGAGTTATGTGAAATGATATTTATCATACCACATTATTCTATAAAAAATTCTTTGATAATACCTACCACATATTATGTATTATGAATGTTATTGTCACAATCAAGAATACCATGTTGGAAAAAGAATAGGATGTGATGATTCTATATTGATTAGTGAGGGAAACATATATATAACTTCTCAAAACTCTTAGATTACTCATATAGAGTCTCAATTGAATCTTATCAAGTGTAATATATATTCTTTTTATTTTTTCTCTTCTTGATGTGGGGAAAATATTAGGCGGATGCTTCTCTGTTGTCCCTCCCAAATAATCACATATTTTATTTATAAATTATATATACAATCCTTTTTCACCTTTTATTTAGAATATAATGTCCCTCCACTACACTTACTCCTCTACACTGCAATTGGGTTTAAATATGGATCACAATGCCGTAAAAAATCATTTAACATATAAATATTACTTCTTATTATATAAATACTCATTACATATTTTGGAAGTCCATGGTATAAATATAGTAGACCATACTTCTTTACCATGATATTACATGTTATTATATGAATATTTATGGTAATACCATTAACATCCATCACCTATTAGAGACATAATTTGTCTAATATCATGGTTTAATACCACACATAGTAGTTTAAAGGGATTCACAAGTTGTGGACCAACATCAGTGGGTGTGTAATTAGCTTATTCATCAGTTTGTCAAAACTCTTCCCTCAATCATAAAAAAACAAAATTCAGTATCATTTAAGAGTATTATTGAAAATATAAATTAAATATTACATAAATTCTTGATGAAATTGCGATAAATACTTAGATGATAAATAAATTATATAACTTTGATTTCATATTTTAGATAGTGTAGTGCATTCATCACATCAGTTTTATAATTATCTAACATAATAAATTTTGTTAGTTATCTATCCTTAGAACTATACCTCTTTACCCAATGAAATTTAAATTTTAATAATTCAAAAAAATGTTATTCTCATTAAAGGATTTTTAATCATTACATGTACTTCTCAAATAGTAAGAAATATATTCCATTATAAAGTAAAATATTCTTGAGGAACAACTTGTTAGTCCTTGATATAAGAAGATGAAATTCTTTGCAAGATTCATTCAAATGTACCAGGTGTAATAAATAGTGTAAATGATATCCATTAATTATCAATGATATGATTTCTAGATTTAATGTTTTCATTTTCTTGGTTCTTAAGTTAAATTGAATCCATGAAATATCTTCAAAACCCATATAAATAGTGTAATGAGTACTCTATACCTATCATTATAAAATATGATAAATAAATAAAATAAAAAATGATATTTTCAAGTTTATTGGTTCAACATATTATAGAATATTAAACTCTCCAACTATATTGTATTCTTAAATATTTTAATTCATTTAGCTTATTTTTCTTAATGGTTACCCTAGTTTTCTATAGAATTATGAGAATAAGACATACCGATTATGAGTTGTATATGGGGAATATTATAATTTCCTCTTAAAATTTATCTATATATTTCTTAAATTCCTATATAATGTTTGGTTAGAATACCCTCTGGGATTTCTCTTAGGTTTTGGAATTTCATTTATCAAAAATTAAACAACTTTTGGTTTTTGTACATATCCTAGGTATAAATCTTAAACTCCATCTTATTACATTTCCAATTATTTCAAATTTTAGAATTTTTTTTATTATTTGTAAGGATACTATATATGATCCCATGAAACTATTCCCCTTATAATAGGTAGACATTTTTCATGTCAGTGGTAATGGTTTTACCTCTTTCTTTAGGGATTTTTCTAAACATAAAATCAGGCTTGGGTTTCATCCCTTAATTCTCATAATTTCTATACACAAGATGGAATATAATCTAACTTATGATTAGATTATCAATAAAAACCATTAAATTAATTAATTATTTCCTCTTATTCTAATGGTTTTACATGTTTTTCAAGTATCTACGAATAATTTTTACTACAATTCTAAATATTAATTGTTCTCCCACTGATAAAAGTTTATTCAATATTACTAATTCACCCTAGTTATCAGATCCCTCATAGTATGATATTGATATGATTTAATACTCCTTCTTTGGGTACCTCATGAAATCCAAAAAGTTGAAATGGATAGTATATTCACCAAAATCTATTTTGAGAGTTCCTTCATGTAAATTTATAGAGGAATTTGTTATCTTTAGGGAAGGGCTAACCATGTTGATGGATAACTATGATGGGGTCCCATTATAACGACCCATACTTTACATACATTTTTAATACTTCAAAAATTGAAGCACACTTATTACAACATATGATAAAACTACAAAGGACCGTATATGTATAGTGCCTTTAGAAACTGGGAAACATAAACAACTGGTTCATAAATCTTCTACAGTGTCTCCCATTTATTTCATCATATCTAGGGTCCCTTTTAGTATATTCTACTTAATATCCATCTTCCTGACCTGGGGAAAAGAAAACATAAAAGGGTGAGCTCAAATGCTCAGCAAGGCAAATAAAGGAAATAAAAATCATATCATATCTTTTTGAAAATCATAACCTGCAAAAGAGATCATAATATCTTAACATGGAACAAATCATAGGAGTGAAAATGAGATCCCCATAATCATAAAATAAAACTTGAAACTTTGTGGCATGCACACATAATCATGGAAAATCATTTCTTGTTAGTCATGACTCATCGCCAAGACTATCTTAGTGGACAAAGTCCCTTTCTGAACCGAGTTCACTCCTCGTTTCAGTCCTGTATCACTGAACCGAAATAACCTTCCGTTCCAGCCATGTCTATCTCATGAGATATAAAATCTTTACCCAATGCATTGGAGGGAGATATAGGTCCCACCCATCTTATAATGAATCCTTTCTTATGTGTGCCACATAATCATAAAACATACATCATCGCATAACACATGAAACAAAAATGGGATTCTTGAAACATCATGACATCATAAATCAATTCATATAAGATAAAGGAATTCATAAAAATAATTCCATCACAACATGATCAAATCAACGTAATAATTGGGATAAAAACAAAACCCTTTATTATCTTAGATGGAAAATAATTTTGAAAATCACTTGAACTCCATTCTTGAGGAAAATATCCTTTCTTCTTCAAAAACATTTTTCCTTTCATAACATGTCATACAACTTTAAAATAAAAGAAGTTGATTAAAAATAAACTTGAAAACTTGTAAAGGAAGCTTCTTGGAAACAATGTTTTAAAAATCCATTCATGCCGTATAAGTTAAAAAAAACATTCTTCGTACTTTTGTCGGAAAAGTCAAAAAGTACCTCGTACGGAAAAACGACAAAAGATTCCTTTCATATTCTTTACTAAAAACTCACCTAAGGGTAAAATTGGATTTAAACTATTGCAAGTGGATGGAAACAATATTTCATATTGAGGGAACATGGATGTGGATGATAAAATACACCCCAGTAAATACTTACGAATAAACAATCTCGGATAAAAATGAGATTGTGATATTTCCCTTACCTTAGGTCCGATTAGCTTTGTACGTGTCCGAAGCTCCTGTATAATGGTTTAAATAATGTTATTGACTTATTCCAGAATCATACATATTTATATGATATCATATATGGTCATATTATTAGCTTCTTGTTAGTAATATTTCATTGTTACTTGTTACTCGGGTCTTTATAACTTTTTGTTCTTATGCGTGTTTTGTCGAATAAATTCTTATTCTTATCTTTAGGTTATAGATAATTCATTTCCAGAATGGTATTAGTGTATTATATACCATATTCATTCATTCAATTCATTTATATAATCATTATGAAATGAAGATCATGTAGAACGAGTCGCATCACATCGTGGAGATGGTATTCCGTACGTACGCACGAGTGATGATATCATTCCTATGATCGTGGAATTGTATTGGAGTATATATATATTATTTCAGTATCAATATTACTTCATAATAATCATATTTAGTTACTCATTACACCATTATAACCATCCTTGTAAGGTGATGGTGGAAAATAGATTACACCACGGCGTGGAGACGGTATTCCGTACGTACGCACGCGTGGTGATTTCATTTTTCTGTAGGATGGATAGAAGGTGAAATAGGGTTGTTTCATATTTATAATAAAATATCAGTATGTAAGTAATACTGATGTTATTACTTTATCATGAAACAACTAAAGAAGAAGAAGTTGAAGAAGAAAGAAATTGAAAAGATCGGTAATGGATATTACCTCTTCTTTGGAACGCCTCTTTGAATCCTCCACTTAAGGAACTAAGATTGGTCTTTGGAGAAGACCAGGACCTCTAGGATTATTCTATGGAAGTGGAGAGGAGAAAATGGCAGGGGTTGGCCGAGCTTGAGTGCTCAATTTGGTGTGAGGAGGAGGGGGAGGAGGTGCCCTTTTATAAGGGAGGAGAGGGGCACCTTAGGAATATCTCAAAATATTATTTTATATTAAAGTCAAAATCGGTTTATAATGGTTCCAAAGGGTCTTATTTCGAAGATAAAGTGGGGAAGGGTCGAAATCCTATCAACCAATAGGATTTAGACAAGTTTAGGGTATTATTTTAACCTTATCAATTAGATTTAACTCTAAGTTAAATAATTTAACTTTTACCATGTCTTTTTGTTTTCTTTCACTATATGGTTAATACACTTACTATAACATGCCAAACGAACCCCAAATTGTTTATTATTAACATATATATCCTTATCTAAGTCATTTGGACGAACCTTAGATTTTTAGGAATAAAATAACAATTAATAATATAATATTTGATTTAAAAACTATTTTGTGTCAATTTTGACACTATTTGATATATGATTTTTGTGAAATTCATAAAAGAATTATATGTTCGAACCAAGTTGATTAAATCAACATTAATATATCATAGTAACCTATAAAATTAGTTGAATTCATAAAAAGTCTCAAATTACATTTATTTTGGTGTTTATAACATCAATTATGTCAATATTTCATTAATAAGATAATTACTGCATCATCTTTGTGTCATAAATAAATTACATTATTTGATGTCTAAAAATTACAAATAAAATATCATCATGTAGGAATTCGTTTTAGCTTTCTAATGAATATTTACAATTGAATTTATCTTATGTATAACCCCATATTAAAAATGATTTACTTATTAAACTTTGATTTTAACTATTTTAACCCTTCTTTAAATAAATTAATAATAAATGTCCTAATCTAATCCAAGTGGGCCTAAATGGTCATATTTTATTCCTAAGTTTGTTTTTGGTCGAATTACACTTGTCCAATAGAATTAGGACATGTGTTTGGGTAATATTAATATCATATTTACCCTTAGTTACCCTATTTACTATTAACCGCGATAAAAAAAGTAAAAAGTTACTATTCACCAAAAAATTATTTTCATCTCATTGAACCACATTTTAGTCCTTGATATTAACCGTGTCTCTCGGATTTTCGAAATTCCAATCACAAAAGCGGTAAAATTAAGTTTTATGCAAAATTTAGTTTTTAACCTACCACTTAGTGGTTTCACTATTCATCAAAAATTGAAAGTTTTCAGAAAAATACCAAAATTTCACCCTAGGCTAATTTCGATATTCTGAGTCCAAAAATGAAGTCCATTTTGAAAAATAAAATTTATAAAATTCCAAAAAGTGGTTATTACTATTCATAAAGGCTAGTTTTAATAGCATAATGTTGTTTAGTGAAACTCGGTATTGCGTACGACGCAAGCTATCGAGGAAGGTCGCGATTGCGTGTAAAGCAAGCCAAGCAAGTGTTGTATAGAAAAAGATTCCTTTGATGATTTATATAACATAAAAGTCTTGGGTGTTACATTCTACCCCCCTTAAAAAGAATTTCGCCCTCGAAATTTGTCACTTTGCAACAAACAGATGAGGATACTTCTCCCTCATCATATCCTCAAGCTCCCATGTAGCTTCTTCAAGTTGGTGGTTTCTCCATAAAACGTTCACCAAGCGAGTGGTCTTGTTTCGTAGGACTTTTTCGCTACGATCCAGAATCTCTATCGGCTGTTCTTCATAAGAAAGATCTTGCTCCAGCGGTACAACTTCTGAGCTGAGTACATGTGAAGGATCTGGTATGTACTTTCTCAGGAGAGATACATGGAACACATCGTGAACTTGAGAGAGATTCGGTGGAAGCGCCAATCGGTAAGCTACCTTCCCAACACGATCCAATATTTCGAAAGGACCGATATATCTAGGGCTCAACTTCCCCTTCTTTCCAAATCTCATAACCCTCTTCCAGGGAGATATTCGTAAGAACACTTTATCACCCACTTCAAACTCTAGGTCTTTTCTTCGGTTGTCGGCATAGCTTTTCTGTCGACTCTGAGCTGCTCTTATGTGTTGTTGAATAGATCTGACCTTTTCTGCCATTTCATCAACGAGATCAGGTCCTAATAGCTTTCTTTCCCCAACTTCATCCCAGCAAGTTGGAGTCCTTCATTTCTTTCCATAGAGAGCTTCATAAGGAGCCATTTGAATACTGGAGTGAAATCTATTATTATAAGAAAATTCCACCAAAGGTAGGTGTTGATCCCAACCTCCTTTGAAATCCATAGAGCAGGCTCTCAACATATCTTCTAGGGTTTGAATTGTTCTCTCAGACTAACCGTCTGTCTGGGGATGATAAGCAGTGCTGAAACTCAACTCTGTATCCAGAGTATGCTGAAGACTTCTCCAGAACTTCGAGGTAAATCTCGGATCTCGATCAGATATAATAGAAAGTGGTACTCCATGCAATCTTACCACTTCCTTTACATATATCCTGGCAAGCTGATCTAGAGAGAAATCCTCTCTAATAGGAATGAAGTGTGCAGACTTTGTGAGATGATCAACTATGACCCAGATAGCATTATTGCCTTTGGATGTTTTAGGAAGTCCTGTGACAAAGTCCATAGTAATGTTTTCCCATTTCCATTCGGGTATGGGTAATGGTTGTAACATCCCCTTAGACTTCTGTCTCTCAGCTTTAACTTGTTGACAAACCAAGCATCGAGAGACATATTCAGCAACATCTCTTTTCATGCCATCCCACCAGAAGAACTCTTTCAGGTCCCTATACATCTTCGTGCTTCCAGGATGAATAGAGAATGAAGAACTATGAGCCTCATCCAGCAGCTCTTTCTTTAATTCGGGGATGGGAGGAACACAAACCCGATTCCTGAACTTTTTTATCCCATCACAATCAAGGTTGAATTCAGGAACATTTCTCACCTTCTTTTGTAACTCGACATCTTCTTTCTGTGCCTCTTTAATCTTCACATGTATAGATGGTTGAACATTCATTTGAGAAAGATAAGATTTTTCCCCTTCCATTATAATTCCAAGATCCATCCTTTGTAAATCCATAAATATTGGATCTTTTGTGATCCTCATCATGGATAAACTAGCATGGTCTTGTCGACTTAATGCATCTGCCACCTTGTTTGCTTTCCCAGGGTGGTAATGGATTGAGCAGTCATAATCCTTAATCAGCTCCAACCATCTTCTTTGACGCATATTCAACTCCTTTTGTGTGAAAATATACTTTAAACTTTTATGATCAGTATAAATATCACACCTTTCACCATAAAGGTAATGCCTCCAAATCCTTAATGCAAAGATTACCGCAGCCAACTCCAAATCATGTGTTGGGTAATTTTGTTCATGGATTTTCAACTGTCGTGAGGCATAAGCTATCACCATATCATTTTGCATAAGAACACACCCCAATCCCTTCTTGGATGCATCACTGTAGATCACAAACCTTTCTCCACTACAAGGCAGTGTGAGCACAGGTGCACTGGATAACCTTCTTTTCAACTCCTTGAAATTCTCTTCACATTCCTCTGTCCAGACAAACTTAACTCCTTTCCGAGTCAACTTGGTGAGTCGATTAGATAATCGTGAAAAATATTTTACAAAACGTCGATAATATCCAGCCAAACCAAGAAAACTTCGGATCTCAGTTACTGTTGTTGGTCTCGACCATCTTTCGATAACCTCTGTTTTTGCTGGATCCACAGATATCCCCTCTTTTGAGATTATGTGACCCAAAAATGCAACTTTTTGAAGCCAAAATTCACACATGGTAAATTTGGCATAAAGCTTCTCCTTTCTCAGGGTCTTCAATATAATTCTCAAGTGATCTTCATGTTCTTCCTTGCTCTTTGAATAGACAAGAATATCGTCTATAAAGACTACCGCAAATTGATCAAGATAGTCTCTAAAGACTCTATTCATTAGATCCATGAAGATAGCAGGGGCATTAGTAAGACCAAATGGCATCACTATAAATTCATAGTGTCCATACCATGTACGGAAAGCCGTCTTTGGTATATCCTCCCTTTTGACCCTTAATTGATGATACCCTGAACGAAGATCAATCTTGGAAAAGTATTGAGCTCCGCGTAGTTGGTCAAATAAGTCATCAATGCGTGGGAGAGGATATTTGTTCTTGATAGTGATCTTGTTAAGTTCTCGATAATCAATGCAGAGTCTCATTGATCCATCTTTCTTCTTAACAAATAGAACAGGTGCTCCCCAAGGTGACGCACTAGGGCGTATGAATCCCTTATCAAGATTCTCTTGGAGTTGCTTCTTCAATTCCTGCAACTCAATTGGGGCCATTCTATAAGGTGTCTTTGAAATAGGCAAAGCACCCGGTACGAGTTCTATTGAAAACTCAACTTCATGATTTGGTGGAAGACCCGGTAATTCCTCCGGAAAGACATCATCAAACTCCCTTACAATGGGCATATTCTTAATCGTGAGTTTCTCACCAACCATTTGAGATAAATAACCTTCATTTAGGGGGATCAATACCCATAAGATGGAAGAAATTTCCACTGGAAGGTTATGTTCATCCTTGCATTGGTATACGATCGTAGATTGATCTGGAGTATGAAATGTGACTTCCCTTCTTTGGCAATTGATATGAGCTCCATGTAGAGAAAGCCAATCCATTCCAAGAATCACATCAAATTCCACTAAAGGAAGGATCACAAGATTTGCAGGAAGCACTTTCCCACAAACTTCGATCGGAGAAGAATTATAAACTTTTGATGCGATTGATGTGCCATTAGGTGTTGTCACAGCTAACTCAACATCTAATTGTTGAGGTAGTACGGTGATACCCTTAGAAAAGTCTTCAGAAATAAAAGAGTGGGTGGATCCAGAATCAAATAAAAAATTTTCTACTTTAGAGTGGATGGTAAGTGTACCTTTCACCACATCGTTATCGTACTCCACATCGCTGATAGAAATTGCATGTGACTTTCCTTTGTCTTTAGCTTTAAGAGTTTGTTGACATCGACCATCATCATCAACCCTTGGATTTGGGCATTGATTGGCATAATGCCCCATCTCCTTACACTTGAAACATTGAAGTGTTGTAGGTTCATTCTGTGTATCCCTTCCTTTGTTTGCGTCATTAGACATCTTCTTCCCATTATCACAGCATTCAAATGCCTGATGACCTTCCTTTCCACATTTAAAACATTTACTTGTCCCTTTAAGACAACTCCCTCCATGTTTCTTTCCACACTTTGAGCATAAGGAAAATCTCATCTTCTTTTCTGTGTGCTCTTTAGATTTTTCTTTGAATTCCATCTTCCTCTTCTTATCAAACCCATGTGACTGATGGGTTACTCCAATCTCCATCTCGACTTTGAGAGCACATCGAACAATTTCCTCGTAGCTATTGAAGTCTCTTATGGCTAACGCCCTTCGAAGACTTGGTTTTAAGCCACTAAAGAATCGATTGATCTTACTCTCAGGTTGGATAATAATACCAGAAGCGTACCTTGCCAGTCTTGTAAAATTTGCTTCATAGGTACCAACAGATTCATCATCCCTTTGCTTCAGTTCAAGAAACTCTTTCTCCATCTTTGTTCGGAGAATACGAGGGAAGTACTTATTGAAAAATAAGTTCTTGAACTCGTCCCATTCCATAGACTCAATTTCATCCCTTTGCCTCGTATTCTTAACAAGATTCCACCATTGATCAGCATCTCCTTCCAAACGATACACTGCTAGGATTACCTTATCATGTTCAGAACATTGAAGAACTGAAAATATCTTTTCAGTAGTACTAATCCATTGTTCAGCAACTAATGGATCAGTAGACCCGCTGAAAGAAGGTGGACGCTGCCTCATGAAGGATTCAACAGAATGTTGCTCCCTCCTTTGCTCGTTTGGAAATCCTGCATGATTCATAGCTTGAGAAAGTTGTGTGAGCATGGCTACAAGATTTTGCATTCCAGCTCCCATATCGTTTGGTTGCTCAGGGGGGACAATCATTGCATTGCCCATCGCATTCCGCATTAACACGGTTCCTTCGGGTTCCAGCCATTGACTAAAACCAAGAAGAATAGTGTGAGCAACACTAATTATAATAGGAAACCACATAATTCAAGAATAAAATTTTCATGCTTATGGTCTTATCCTAGGTTATTCAAGGCCATTTCTAAAACACTAAGATTGTGTACTATGCTTAGACTTATCCTTAGGGTTCTTACTAAGGCTTTCACATCCTAGTTTCCAAAGGTTGACTATACCTTTCCTCTGATACCAACTATAACGACCCATACTTTACATACATTTTTAATACTTCAAAAATTGAAGCACACTTATTACAACATATGATAAAACTACAATGGACCGTATAGGTATAGTGCCTTTAGAAACTGGGAAACATAAACAACTGGTTCATAAATCTTCTACAGTGTCTCCCATTTATTTCATCATATCTAGGGTCCCTTTTAGCATATTCTACTTAATATCCATCTTCCTGACCTGGGGAAAAGAAAACATAGAAGGGTGAGCTCAAATTCTCAGCAAGGCAAATAAAGGAAATAAAAATCATATCATATCTTTTTGAAAATCATAACCTGCAAAAGAGATCATAATATCTTAACATGGAACAAATCATAGGAGTGAAAATGAGATCCCCATAATCATAACATAAAACTTGAAACTTTGTGGCATGCACACATAATCATGGAAAATCATTTCTTGTTAGTCATGACTCATCGCCAAGACTATCTTAGTGGACAAAGTCCCTTTCTGAACCGAGTTCACTCCTCGTTTCAGTCCTGTATCACTGAACCGAAATAACCTTCCGTTCCAGCCATGTCTATCTCATGAGATATAAAATCTTTACCCAATGCATTGGAGGGAGATATAGGTCCCACCCATCTTATAATTAATCCTTTCTTATGTGTTCCACATAATCATAAAACATACATCATCGCATAACACATGAAACAAAAATGGGATTCTTGAAACATCATGACATCATAAATCAATTCATATAAGATAAAGGAATTCATAAAAATAATTCCATCACAACATGATCAAATCAATGTAATAATAGGGATAAAAACAGAACCCTTTATTATCTTAGATGGAAAATAATTTTGAAAATCACTTGAACTCCATTCTTGAGGAAAATATCCTTTCTTCTTCAAAAACATTTTTCCTTTCATAACATGTCATACAACTTTAAAATAAAAGAAGTTGATTAAAAATAAACTTGAAAACTTGTAAAGGAAGCTTCTTGGAAACAATGTTTTAAAAATCCATTCATGCCGTATAAGTTAAAAAAAACATTCTTCGTACTTTTGTCGGAAAAGTCAAAAAGTACCTCGTACGGAAAAACGACAAAAGATTCCTTTCATATTCTTTACTAAAAACTCACCTAAGGGTAAAATCGGATTTAAACTATTGCAATTGGATGGAAACAATATTTCATATTGAGGGAACATGGATGTGGATGATAAAATACACCCCAGTAAATACTTACGAATAAACAATCTCGGATAAAAATGAGATTGTGATAGTTCCCTTACCTTAGGTCCGATTAGCTTTGTACGTGTCCGAAGAACCTGTATAATGGTTTAAATAATGTTATTGACTTATTCCAGAATCATACATATTTATATGATATCATATATGGTCATATTATTAGCTTCTTGTTAGTAATATTTCATTGTTACTTGTTACTCGGGTCTTTATAACTTTTTGTTCTTATGCGTGTTTTGTCGAATAAATTCTTATTCTTATCTTTAGGTTATAGATAATTCATTTCCAGAATGGTATTAGTGTATTATATACCATATTCATTCATTCAATTCATTTATATAATCATTATGAAATGAAGATCATGTAGAACGAGTCGCATCACATCGTGGAGATGGTATTCCGTACGTACGCACGAGTGATGATATCATTCCTATGATCGTGGAATTGTATTGGAGTATATATATATTATTTCAGTATCAATATTACTTCATAATAATCATATTTAGTTACTCATTACACCATTATAACCATCCTTGTAAGGTGATGGTGGAAAATAGATTACACCACGGCGTGGAGACGGTATTCCGTACGTACGCACGCGTGGTGATTTCATTTTTCCATAGGATGGATAGAAGGTGAAATAGGGTTGTTTCATATTTATAATAACATATCAGTATGTAAGTAATACTGATGTTATTACTTTATCATGAAACAACTAAAGAAGAAGATGTTGAAGAAGAAGGAAATTGAAAAGATCGGTAATGGATATTACCTCTTCTTTGGAACGCCTCTTTGAATCCTCCACTTAAGGAACTAAGATTGGTCTTTGGAGAAGACCAGGACCTCTAGGATTATTCTAGGGAAGTGGAGGGGAGAAAATGGCAGGGGTTGGCCGAGCTTGAGTGCTCAATTTGGTGTGAGGAGGAGGGGGAGGAGGTGCCCTTTTATAAGGGAGGAGAGGGGCACCTTAGGAATATCTCAAAATATTATTTTATATTAAAGTCAAAATCGGGTTATAATGGTTCCAAAGGGTCTTATTTCGAAGATAAAGTGGGGAAGGGTCGAAATCCTATCAACCAATAGGATTTAGACAAGTTTAGGGTATTATTTTAACCTTATCAATTAGATTTAACTCTAAGTTAAATAATTTAACTTTTACCATGTCTTTTTGTTTTCTTTCACTATATGGTTAATACACTTACTATAACATGCCAAACGAACCCCAAATTGTTTATTATTAAAATATATATCCTTATCTAAGTAATTTGGCCGAACCTTAGATTTTTAGGAATAAAATAACAATTAATAATATAATATTTGATTTAAAAACTATTTTGTGTCAATTTTGCCACTATTTGATATATGATTTTTGTGAAAGTCATAAAAGAATTATATGTTCGAACCAAGTTGATTAAATCAACATTAATATATCATAGTAACCTATAAAATTAGTTTAATTCATAAAAAGTCTCAAATTACATTTATTTTGGTGCTTATAACATCAATTATGTCAATATTTCATTAATAAGATAATTACTGCATCATCTTTGTGTCAAAAATAAATTACATTATTTGATGTCTAAAAATTAAAAATAAAATATCATCATGTAGGAAATCTTTTTAGATTTCTAATTAATATTTACAATTGAATTTATCTTATGTATAACCCCATATTAAAAATGATTTACTTATTAAACTTTGATTTTAACTATTTTCACCCTTCTTTAAATAAATTAATAATAAATGTCCTAATCTAATCCAAGTGGGCCTAAATGGTCATATTTTATTCCTAAGTTTGTTTTTGGTCGAATTACACTTGTCCAATAGAATTAGGACATGTGTTAGGGTAATATTAATATCATATTTACCCTTAGTTACCCTACTTACTATTAACCGCGGTAAAAAAAGTAAAAAGTTACTATTCACCAAAAAATTATTTCCATCTCATTGAACCACATTTTAGTCCTTGATATTAACCGTGTCTCTCGGATTTTCGAAATTCCAATCACAGAAGCGGTAAAATTAAGTTTTATGCAAAATTTAGTTTTTAACCTACCACTTAGTGGTTTCACTATTCATCAAAAATTGAAAGTTTTCAGAAAAATACCAAAATTTCACCCTAGGCTAATTTCGATATTCTGAGTCCAAAAATGAAGTCCATTTTGAAAAATAAAATTTATAAAATTCCAAAAAGTGGTTATTACTATTCATAACGGCTAGTTTTAATAGCATAATGTTGTTTAGTGAAACTCGGTATTGCGTACGACGCAAGCTATCGAGGAAGGTCGCGATTGCGTGTAAAGAAAGCCAAGAAAGTGTTGTATAGAAAAAGATTCCTTTGATGATTTATATAACATAAAAGTCTCGGGTGTTACACCCATCATCCTCCATTTTCAGTTCATAGAATTCAGCTGAGAATATAGTATTCTATAATTGAAGTAGCATAAATTTCAACGATCCAAATGGAAATTTAGAGGACCTTTTTATAATTTCATCTAACACTATTATGTTCTTCAATTATCCTATATAAATTGTAGTAGAAATAGTAAGATTTGTTAAATTTAAAGAGTATATAAGATCTCAAAAATCATATTTAAAAAACATGAAACCAGTAGTAAAATGGATAGATAAATTCCATGGATATTAAAACATTCATGTATTTAGGGTATGTCCAAGGATAAAAATCCTCTCATTATGTTTATTTTTATTAATTTTCATTATTATATTATTGGAGTTTAATTATTTATGGAACATATATCTCTTTGGAATTTATCTAACATATTAATGTAGTGGTTTTCTCATCTCCACTTACTTGATGTTTAATATAATTTCTAATTATATTTTCTCCTTTTGTTTTTTTCATTGACAGAATCATTATAGAAGAAAATGGAATTGTATATTATTTTACATACCTTAGCAATTTTTTGAGAAGGAATTCCCATTTTATTCTTATATCTTCTATATTTTTCTTCTTATAATTTCTCTTCTGGGTCTTGGTAATTCATTCTAGGACTATAAACAATTATTTTTTTCTTTGTCTTCTATAGTAATGGATTGTTTTTATTGGATTTATGGTTAGAGACTTGGTGGATTTCTTCAAAACAAATATTAGTGTTCATGATGACATTCCCTTAGAGATTTTGGACTAGTTGAGCTACTATTTATCATGGTTTTTTGGATATTATACACATTATATATCATAACTAGGTGTACAATTTATCTATCATAGTTATCTTATCATCCACTTTTAAATTTTTTTATTTTACAAATGTATTTGAGAGGAAATTAAAGGTTTCACAAAAGGATTATTTTATTGAAATAAGTGTTGTCTAGAGGATGGTTAATTGAATGGGTTATGTTTATTTACACTGTTTCTAATGAGGTGATCTAGCCAGATATAATTGATTCCATTATCTGTATTAGACATTCTAGTTTTATTTATATCTTATTTTTTTACACATAAACTACCTCTACTTATATGTTTTCTCACAACTCTCAATTCTTTACACCATATTACATTGGTTAATAAAATAATTTTGATAGTAAAAAAGACAACATACCCCTATAGATAGTCACTATTAACTAGATTGATTCAAATCCATTTCTATATCCCTAGTGATTAGGTCCCCAAGTAAATATTCTAGTAAAATAGATTTGGTAGATAGTTATGGAAAAGGTTCTCCAGTAATAATACAACTTAAATATATTGACTGGGTATTAAGTGAAATATTATATATCATACCTCATGATTATATAAGTAATTTTTTAATAATACCACCCATATATTATGATTTCATAAGGTTATTATCACAATCATGTAGTTTGTGATGGAAAAACTCTAGGATGTGATGATCTTATATGGATTAGTGAGGGAAAAATACACACAACTTCTCAAACCTCTCATAATACTCATATAGAGTCTGTATGAAACCTTATTTGGTGGAATATATTTTTATTTATTTTTTTCTTGTTAATGTGGTGAAATATTTGATGAATTCTTCTCTATAGGTCCTCCTAAATAATCACCACTCCTATTTATAAATTGTATTTACACTCTTTTTTAACCTTCTAATTAGACTATAATGTACATCCACATCACTTACTCCACTACCCCACTAGTGGGATTCAATATGGATCAAACTATAGTAACAAAATCCTTTAACACATAAATATTACACCTTATTATATTAATACTCATTAAGAATATTTACAATCCATGGTATAAATATTATTGACCATAATTTTTATTCCAATATATTTCATGTTATTAGTTGAATATTACTATAATAACTAATGATTAACACCAGAATCATATGGGTCTGGTGACATTGGAAAATTCGGTACCAAAAGAACTCGTTCATAAGTGAACTACATCAACTCATTATATGTTAATTATAATTAGAACCCTTCTTAGACATATCATACATAATTTCATTCTTCATAACTAAGGGAATGAAAACATTATAAAGGTTGAGATCTAAATCTACGTAATAGTAAAAAAGGGAGATATCATGGCACACATAAATATAAAATGAGATTAACGGTTCCACAACATGAGTATAACATTTGAAAACAACACCCTATATTTCATATATCATAACATTGAATCATGTTATAGATCTTAGAAGTTAATAATACATGAATAATTTAAGGATCAAAGATCACAGTCCATTATATCATAAAACTATCATAAGAAAACAAAATTTATAATACATATAATAGTAGAGAAAACATTCCCCAGCAGTCAAGGAATACAATCAAGACTATAAAAGTGGATTGGTTTCACTCTACAAACCATCTTATTTTTTAGGATTTACTCTCAAAACAATAATATTGGATAGGTTTCCTTACTAAATTGTGTTTAATTACCGTTATATTCCTATTTATCTCCTGAGATAACCATAAGTACTATATGAAATAGAGTTTAGTTTTATTATATAACCTACAATAATAAAATATAAATCCTAAATATTTATTCCACGTTATCATAAATCATTCATCATATCATCAGAACATTACCCCTGGAAGGAAAATATGTTTCATAAACATGTAATTATTGTAATCATAAACTATCCTAATATAAAATGCGGATGGTATAAATTGGATTATTTCCCAATTAAATATTTTTAAAATGTTTTAGGTTCTAATATTATAGAGAAAATTATTTTAAAATACCTCTTTGATCATTTTTTAAGGAAAATAAAATTTTTATTAGGAAATGAATTATTTATAAATTTTGGATATATTAAAGATAAATTTTTCTTCAAAAAAACAATGTATAATATTAATGGAATATCCAAACCATGTATAGTTTTTTATAGTTGGAATTTCAATTTCTATCAATTACATTAAAACAAGGATTCATTTCTTGTTTTTTGGAGAAAATCTTAATGTACATTGATTTGGAAAGGAAAATATGAATCATTTGAAACAATTTTTTTCAAAATTATAAAATGGTTAAAAATTAATTTAAATTCCTATTTGGGAATAGTAAAAAAATCATTAAAAAATCTTCATAAATCATGGGCATTGAAGAGAAATAGTTTTGTCTAATGAGATAAATAATGTTCATTTTCCTTAAAAATGTTTTCTTACATAATGAGTAATTAAAGAGATAAATATGAAAGTAAAGAATGTATCATCCAAATATAACCAGAGGAGACTAAATTTATTGATATTATTGAGATATATATCATGAAATTTCATCATCAGAATCATAATCATTAATAATGTTGATAAATAATGACATTGTAATAATAACTCCTCACATCACCTCTGAATTACATCATACCTAATCGAACAATATGTATAATATATATATATATATTATAAATCTATTATAAAACTAAAATTATATATATAATACTATATATTATATACTTATATCCTTTTATAACCCGTTTATTAACAAATATTTATTAAAATCACTATTTATAGTGATAATTACATTGTTTTTCATGAGATTTCCAGGTCACTAGTTCTGACCCTTGTTAAACTATAATGGTTACATAATATCCAAAAATTTTAATAATTATATAAATTTAAAATATAATAATTATATTTATATCTAGTTTTATCATTAAATGATATAGATAGAAAAATCAATAACACCATTCATAGAGACAGTATCTCATGTGTACACATAAAGGATGTTTTACATTATCAATGAGTGGAACGAAAGAAAGGTAAATAATAATTATCTATAAAAAATATTATTATATCATAAAAATCATATATACTTGTAAAATACATTGTTATTAACATCCATGTATATGGAAATACAAAAAAAAACCACATTTCTTCGTGTAGATGGTATTCCACATGTATGTAGAAGCAATGCTATCATTTTTCAATATATTATATTTTTAAGAAGGTATATGTGATATTATAATTATATAATTATATTTATGTCATAAATAATATATATATATATATATAATAAAAATCTATTAGATGTGGTTATGGAATACAAAATACATTGATTCTTGGGGTAGTGGCCTTTTGTACACACGGTCAATGGTTTCACGTCCCATTTAATTTAGAAGAGATGGATATAGGATATTTTATTAACATAAAAGCCTATTAATATATTTAATATTATTTTGTTATAATTTTATCTTGGGTGAGATTATTTTAATGGTTTAGAATAAGAAATAAAATGAAAATTCAGAGTTATGAAATATATAGCTTCTTTGGAATACATCTTAAGGCATTTACCTAAATTATTACTATAATGGATTTATGTTTACAAAAAGGAAAATATTTCATTATTAGGGATGTAAATAATCTTTTTGGATGGTTTATGGCCATAAAAATGGATATGGACGATTAGATAAGATATGATAGGAGGTTCCCTTGGATAAGTGGGGGAGAGGTCTCACTTTGAATATTTTGAAGGAAAAAAATATATTAAATAATTATTCACAAAAAATTTCTCCAAATGGGAAATTAATGAATATATATGATATATGTTATAAATATAATTTAATTATAATTTTGATAAATTTTTAGGTTCTTTTAACCTACATCGCTTTAGTTTAACTCTACAGATAAACCTTTTTAACCTTAACCCTGGAAAAAGATTTTTACTATTTTTACAATCCATAATAAAATAAATATTGAATGTATTACATAATAATAATAATTATTATTATTATACATAATTAATCATTCTATCAAATTATGTTTATAAATTTGTAACTATTAATTAAACATTAATCCTAAAAACATAATTAAAAATGATTTTCCAAAGAAGAAACATTATTAAGTATAAATGTTTTCAAATAAAAATGAATAATAAAATTGATTCAAATGACTTAAATTGGATTAATAATAATATAACTGAAGAAAATTTATTTTTAGGACATTATAAAAATTTAAAATTATAAATACTATAAATGAGATGACTATTTTTAATAAAAATCTTTATTTTTAGTATTAATAAAAAATTAGACTTTTCCAAAAAGTAAAAATAATTTACTCAAAGATAATTGTTACATGTTAAAATTTAAAATTATTTTCATTTTTTATAATATATTTTCTAAAATATGAATTTTTTAATTTTAAAATAATAGTTTAAAACATGATGAAACTATTTTTCATAAAAATTCAATTTTTACACATAACATTAGATTTATTTTTATTTAATTTCATGAAAGAGTATAAGATGAATGATAAAATTTAATTGAATATTGAATATTTATATTTAATTAAAATTTTCACAATAGTGATTAATTTATTTTATTTAGATAAAAATATATTATGTGTATAAAAATATTTTTTCGAAAAAAACGTCTATATTACTTTCAAATGATTTTTATTTTAATTTTAATTTAGTTAATAACCAATGGATTTCTTTTATACATGGTTAAATCATATATCTTTCACAATGTAGTTATTACTATTCATACCATCTAATTTAATATCTTCGTTATCACAAAACAATATATTATGATTCTTTTTTGAATCGGTCTTCTATGTATTGCATGTTGTGTAACGAAATAAATTTCAATAAACAAAATATATCATAAAATCATAAGGTGTTTCATTATACTTGACTAAAAATGAATTTAAAATTATAAATTATATCAAATCGATAGAAATAAATTATAATATCTCTACCACATTTAATCCTCAGGTTATTATGTCACTCCTTTGAATTTATGATTCATCCAGAAATAATTAACCTGATGGGTAGTGTTATTTTTTTGTGCTCTATCACTATGATCAAAGAATTATATTGATTGTTATATATAATAAAGTTCAGTCCCTAGGGGTACATACTAAGCAAATATTAAATTTGGTAGATCAAGTTCGTACTTAATTAGTATTGAGACATGGACAACATTATAATCATTAGAGGGGTTCATTGGGAGTGCCAAGTGATAAGATACCATCTCTACTCATTCAAGAATATCAAATGGGCCAATATACATTGGGATAAAAATTCATTTATTCTCGAATATCATTCCCCTTTTCAATGGATAAATTCACATAACTCCTTTTCATTAACTTAAATATTCAGATATCACTGATTATTATCAGTATAACTCTTATATCCACTATAATATGCCTTTATGTGTTGTTGAATGGCTATGACATTATCTAACATTTCATTAGTAGGATCAGGTCCCTATATATTTCCTACTAAAATAATATCCTAAAACATTGGATTTATACACTTATTTCTATATTTGTATTGATAAATATCGATTAGAATGCTTTATTTAAAACTATTATTGTTAGAAAACTTGACTGGTGTAAGGTGTTAATTTGAAACACATTTAAATTGCATATTAAAAATATGCAACATACCCTATAGGGTTTTAATGGTTCTCTTAGACTAGACAAATATCTATATATGATAATATGTGATGATAATAAACTTTATATAAGTGGCCTACAATAGAATTCTCTATAATATAGAGGTAAAACTCATATCATAATCAAATACAATGTAATGTGGTACACCATGAAACATTAACACCTCATTCAGGTATATTTTGGAAAGTTGTTCAAGAGAAAAATATGCTTTAATATAAATTATGTTTGCTTCCATTATTAGGTTTTCGACTACAACCCAAATATCATTGTGTCTTCTATATGTTTTTGGGAGTCTAACAAAATGTTCCATTTTGACATTTCTCATTCACATTCTAGTGTGGGTAATGGTTATAACATCACCATAGATTTATATCTCACTATATTAAACTTTTTTCATTACCAACACTGAGATGAATACATAAAATTGTCTCCCTTTATGTTTTCCCACCATAAATTCTCATTCATATAATTATATAACTTTTTACATGATATATGAATAGAAAATGAAGAACCAAGAACCTCTTATAATATCGTTGTATTTAAATCTAGTATGGATGGAATATATATATATATATATGGTTCCAAAATCATATCATTACATCACTATTCAAGCTGAATACTAGATATTTTGTCATATTATTTTATATTTATATTTCTTCCCTTTATGTCTCTTTAATCATAAACTATTTAGTCATATGAACAATAATCTGATAGAGGAATGTATTTCCCCGTTCCATCAATATTTCCAATACCATTCATTGAAAATCCATAAATAGGAAATCTTTTGTGATCGTTGACATAGAAAATCTAGGATAATCCTTCCAACTCAATAAATTGTCCACCTTATTCACTCTCATAGGGTTGTAATTTATTTATAAGTAATAATCTTTAATAATCTTTGACCACCTTCTCAAGCTCATGTTTAGCTCTTTCTGAGAGAATATATACTTCAAATATTTATGATCACTATATATATCACACCTTTTTCCACAATGATACTTCCTCAATATCTTTAATGAAAAATATTTACACAGCTTACTATAAATCAAGGGTTGGGTAAATTTTATATTGAAGATTCAATTTTCTTAAGACATAAGTTATTATTATAACATTAATCAGGAATTGGTATCCCAATACCTTCTTCGATACATCACAATATATTGAAAATAATTCTACACTATAGGGTACTATATGAATGTGTTAACTAACTAACCTTCTCTTTCATTACTTTAGCATTTCCTCACATTAACATATCCAGAGGAACTTTTCTCTTGTATGAGTTAACGTGGTGAGTTTATTATAAAACTTTGAGAAAATTTCAGATTGCATCAAAAATATCTCTCCAAACTAAGAAAACTATAGATGTTATTCATATTAGTTTCTCTATAAAAATGATCAACAACATCCATCATTGAAAAATTCAATCTATATATATATTCTTGGGATTATATGAACAAAAAATGAATATTTTTGGTTTAAAACACAATATAATGTTTTCATATATATTCTATTGTTTATGGTCACAAAAACAATCCTCAGGTGATCTTAATTATCTTCCTTACTATTTTAATATAAAAAATATCATCAATAAAGAATAAAACAAATTGATCTATTAATTGTACTAATCATTAAAACCATTAAGATTGTGGGAGATATTGTAAGACAAAATGGAATCCATTTTTACTCATAGTTTCTATAAATTATATAGAATTTTTGTGTGGGTATATCTTCATTATTGACCCTTAGTTAGTGATATCCAAAATGAATCTTTTTCATGAAATTATATTGAACCTAAATCATTTGACAAAACATTACATCAATACGAGGTAGATGGTATTTTTATATCTTGTGATATTGGTAAGTTCAAATAATCATTAATTATTTTCATTGATACATATTTATTCTTAAAAAATTCCAAATAAACACAAAGGTGAAGCACATGGAATCATAAATACCTAGTAAATATTCTCTTGGAGAATGTTAATAAATTTTTACACCTCAATCCTAGAAATTCAATATAGAGTATTTGATTTAAATATTTCACAATGTCTATGCTATGTAGAGAACTCACCATCACGATTATGTCTGGGACTAGGTAAATATTCCCGAAACACATCATCAAATTTCAAAATAGTAGTTATATCAAAGATATTTGTTTTGACAACAAACATATGTGATTAAAATATCATTTAAATAGGATGAAAGACCCATAAAATTGACATTATCTTTATTAGACATTCATATTTATCATCACAATGATATAAGATCATAGTTTGGTTGGGAATATCAAATGTTACGTCCCATCCCAAGAAATTTATGTGGTATTTATTTTGATAAATCTAATATATTATTAGAATAACATCAAATTTAATATGAAGGATAACAACAATATTGGTAGGATAAACTTTACCAAAGACATAAAATGGAAAATAATCAACGAATTGGGGTGTGCTAAAAGAATCATTGGGTTTTTTCATTTATCATTAAAATATATAATTTTATAGGTTTTACTGTGATTCCCTTAGAAAATTCTTCCAATATAATGTTGTGGGTAGGTCAAGAATCAAATAATACATTACCAGTTCTAGAGTGGATAGTAGTTGTGTTTTTTTACACTTCATTATAATACCCCTCATCAGAAATAGTGGATTCTTGATATTTACCTTTTACAATTAGAATTAGTGGTTATTTATAGAAATAATTATAATTAACCATCAGGGTTTATCACTTGTTCTCATAATTCACAAAATACTTCCATTTGAAAAACCAAAGTATTGGTTTTTCTTTCTATTGATATTTCTCCCTATTCTCTTTATTATCTAACATCCACCCATCATAGTAGAATTATATTTCTTTAGAAAATTCCTTTAAACACACACACAATATAAAAATCCCTTTAAAAATATTTCTTCTAGGTTTCCTTCCACACATCGATTATAAATGAAGGCCCATATTCATCACTCTTTGGTTGTAATATTTTTCTATTAATTCCACCTTTCACTGCTTATCAATAACATGATATTGATGACTAACTCCAATCTATATTTCCACCATGATAGCACATAAAATAATTTAAACGTTGCTACTAAATTCCATTACGGATAATTACCTTTGAATAATTTTTTTAACGCACTAAAGAATCGATCAACTTTTTATCCAGGATGGTTGATAAGACAAAATTTTTATCTCCCAACCCTTGTAAAGTTTTTATCATAGGTATCAATAGATCTATCTTCATTATAATCAGGATCATGAAAATACTTCTCCTTTCATATGGATTGTAAACGGAATGTACTTACTGAAAACAGAAGCTCATAAAATCATCTCATTACAGGTGATCATTTTCTTCCAATTTCCTGATGTTCTGGAAAACATTCCACCATTGATGTACATCCCCTTAAAAATAAAGGATAACCAAAATGAATTTTTCTTTATGTGAACACTATATAATAGAAAAGAAATTTTCAATGGTATTGATCCATTACTATACAAATATTGGGCCTATAGATCCATTAAAATAATGTTTAAACTGAATAATAAATAATGAAATACAATTTTGATCCATCAATTTATAGTTTGGATGGGAAGAATGATTCATAGCATTAGAAATAATTATAAGAATAGAAACAAGATTTTCCATTATGGATACCATAAAAAAATTTCTTACGAGTATAATCATTCAATTTTCTATCACATTCAAAATTCATATGGTTTTTTTAGGTTCTAGAAATTGACTAAAACATGAAATCATAGTGTGAGAAACAATAATCACAGTGAAAAACTATATAACCATGGAATATCATTAATATGATTTCTAAATTTCAACAAATTATTTTCCATTTATACCATATTAGTTTTTACCTAGGTCTTTTATAATAATATTCTATTCAAATCGTTAATAATTTTTCATAAATAAAAGATTAAATAAACCCATCTTACCACTAGGGAGTGTCGAACTTGGTGTACTATAAGGGAACACTGACCATACACCAGAATGATGGATGAGATATACCAAAAAAATATTCTTGAAGTAATGATCCCATTATATATCTCTTCCAAAACCATATATATGTGTACTATTTTGACATGGATGTTTTTTTAGAAAATAATACTCACTTATTTACCATAATTTATGATGTTTTCCTATAATTAGTATTATACTAGTGGTTCTAAATAATGTTTTATAATCCTAAATTTTAATGGCCATTAAACCAATATTTTTTAAAAACTATAGTGAGCCATATTTTTCAATACTAAATGTTATATTTTATTAGATTAATATTAACTATAATAACATAATTAACTGAGCCAAAGTTTACTTCTAAATATGGAGAAGAACAATTTAGAAAATAATATTTAAACATATTTTTGATTAAGTAGATATATGAAATGAATAAAGCTCTCATTATAGGTCAACAAAAATTCGTTTCCACAATAGATAAATTAACAACGGCTTTATATCCAAGTACACATTAAAGTGACAAAGATTTTCATTAAAGATCAAAAGAAGTATACAATTTGTGGGTTCACAATTAATTAGTTGTAATCATTTTAACATATTGAGTTATAAAATATATATATCATAGAGTAGATAAATGAATACTAAAAACACCCCAACCTAAAGCAGAATCACAAACCAACCATATGTACCCCCCCCCCCGCCCCCCCCCCCCACACTTAATTTTATGCAATGAATGGTTTAAACAATGGTGAAATTCAATTTTTTTCCGCAAGAGGCACATGCAGAATTTTTTTCTAAGCCGTGACATACAGCAGAATTTTATAATATAAGCAGAATTTTATGCAAGTAGAATTATATATTCAAAAATAGGAGTAGAAAAATAAGTGCAACAAGTTGAAGTACTTCTATGACTACGCTCTTGTCCAAAAATGACCATGGGAATTCAACTCCTTAGATGACAGAAGCAGCATTCCTAAAAACACAGAGTATATAGAATATGAACAATTATCCAGCAAAATAGAGCATATATATGCATACAAAGCAGCACTTTATTCAAAGTAAAATAAGAACAGAGTTAAAGTAAACAAAAAGAAAGAGCATGGGTTGACTCCCATGAAGAACTGAATTTAATGTCTTCAGTTAGACTTTATTTAATTACAATTTTTTATTTATTAACAAAAGAAAAAAACCATGGGTTGCCTCCCATGCAGCGCTAGGTTTACAGTCCCCAACCAGACTTCATTCAAGAACAGTGAAAGCATCCAACCCCTTTGGTTTCCCCTCAAAATAAAGTATCAATATTTGCCCATTGACCAACATAGGTTTATTCTCTTCACCAAAAATTTCCACAGCTCCATTCTTCAGCACTCTCACAACTATAAACGGTCTAGACCACTTGGACTTCATCTTACCAGGAAAAAGTTTAAGACTAGAATTAAAGAGGAGGATGTTATATCAAGGTTTCAACTCCTTGTTTTGAATGATAGAATCATGAATAATTTTACTCCTCTCTTTATAAATTCTTGAGTTATCATAACTCTATCTTCTAATATCATCTAGTTCACTCAGCTCATGAAATCTCCTCTCACCAGCACTCATTAAATCAAGGTTTAGGGCCTTAACTACTAAATATGATTAATGTTGCAACTCCAAAGGTAAATGATAGCATTTCCCAAACAACATCCTCTAAAGAGACATACCTATTGGGGTCTTGAAAGCAGTTCTATATGCCAATAAAGCATCATCCAGTTTGAGTGACCAGTCCTTCCTAGAGCATGACACAGTTATTTCAATAATTTGTTTCAGTTCTCTATTCGAAATTTCCACCTATCAACTGGACTGTGGATGATATGGAGTTCCTGTTTTGTGAACACAACCATACTTTTCCATCAAAGCTTTAAACTTTTAATTCTTAAAATGTGTTTCATTATCAGTAATAAAAGATCTTAGGACTCCAAATCATGTAAAGATATTCTTTTTCACAAATTTTATCACACTATTTTATTGATTGTTGGGACGAGCTACTGCCTCAACCCACTTAGATACATAATCCATAGCAACTAAGATATACTCCTTACCATGAGATGATGGAAATGGACCCATGAAATATAACCCCTAAACATCAAAAATTTCAACTTCCAAAATACCCTTTTGGGGTAACTCATGTTTCCTACCCACATTTCCCAGCCTCTGACACTTGTCACACCCAACCACAAAACTCCTAGCATCCTTAAATAGGGTACGACAATAAAAACCAGATTGCAGGACTTTTTGAGCGGTCCTCTCACCCCCATGGTGACCTCCCCAAGGTGAAGAATGAAAAATTTCAAGAACAGAAAACATATCTTCCTCAGGAATACATCTCCTAAGAATACCATCAGCACACCTCCTAAACAGCAAGGGATCATCACACAGATAATATTTAATCTCAGAAATGAATTTCTTTCTTTGGTTATTAGACTGATTTTTGGGAATGACACCTTCTGCATGGAAGTTGGCAAAATCTGCAAACCAAGCAGATTTCCTGACTGACACCGATAGCAACTTCTCATCAGGGAAAGAAGAGTTAATCTCCCTAGGATTTTTATATTCAAATTGAGTAACAGGAAGCCTAGATATGTGATCAGCAACTATGTTTTCTTCTCCCTTCTTATCCCTATTCTCTAAGTCAAACTCTTGTAACAATAAGATCCATCTAATTATCCTGGAATTAGTTTCTTTTTTATACATCAAGTATTTTAAAGCAGAATGATCAGTGAAAATTATGACTTTTGAGCCAAATAAGTACTGTCTATACTTTTCCAGAGCAAAAACAACAGCTAACAACTCTTTTTCAGTGGTGGTATAATTCTTTTGAGCATCATCTAGCAGTCTACTAGAATAGTATACCACATGCAATTTTCTATCTCTCCTCTGTCCAAGGACAACACCTACAACCATGTCACTAGCATCACACTTAAGCTCAAACAGTAGTTTCCAATCAGGTGCAGTGATGATAGGAGATGTAGTGAGTTTCTCTTTAAGCAGATTAAATTATTTCAAGCTTTTTTCGTAAAAATTGAAAGGTGCATCCCAGACCAATAAGGAACACAAGGGCTTTGTGATTGTAGAAGATGCTTTTATGAACCTCATGTAAAAACCAGCATGCCCTAAGAAACTTCTAACACCTTTGACATTAACAAGAGGAGACAGTTTTTGAATAACCTCAATCTTAGTAGTATCAACTTCTAAACCTCTTTTAGACACCTTATGACCTAGCACAATACCTTCAGTAACCATGAATTTACATTTCCCCCAATTAAGAACAAGGTTGGTTTCAATGCATCTCTCTAAGACCAACTGATGATTTCCTATGCAAGTATCAAAAGTACTCCCCACTATAGAAAAGTCATCCATGAAAACTTCAATGATTATCTCAATCATATCAGAAAGGATAGCCTTCATACACCATTGAAAGGTGGTTGGAGCTCCACACAACCCAAAGGGCATTTTCCGGTAGGCAAATGTTCCAAAGGGGCATGTGAAAGTTGTCTTCTCCTGATCCTCTGGAGCAATAGGGATCTGGTGGTAACCAGAATACCCATCCAGAAAAAAGAAAAATTCATTTCCAGCAATCCTCTCAAGCATTTGATCAAGGAAGGGCATATGAAAATTTTCCTTCCTAGTGGATGCATTAAGCTTCCTATAATCAATACAGACTCTCCATTTTGTGGCTTTCCTAACTTGTACTTCTTCATTTTTTTCATTCATTACTACAGTGAAACCTCCCTTCTTGGAGATAACCTAGACAGTGCTGACCCAAGCACTATCAGAGATACGATATATCATTCCTGTGTACAATAGTTTAATTACTTCTTCTCTCACAACTTCTTTCATGTTTGGATTTAATCTTCTTTGACATTCTACCCTAGGCTTGTGATCAAGCTCCATAGGAATCTTGAGCATACAGAATGAAGGACTAATTCCTCTGTTATCAGCTATGGTCCTGCCTATTGAATATTTAAACTTCTTCAAAACTCCCAACAATTTTTCTTCTTGGTTTGCATTAAGTTCAGGAGAAATTATTACCGGAAAAGTAGAGTTCTCACCTAAAATGAATATTTAAGATGGGCAGGGATGGGCTTCAGCTCAAGATTAGGTGGTTCAACACTAGATGGAAGACACATAGGCCTAGGAGGCCCAAGGTCTTCAACATTTTTCTTGTAAGGAGTATTGAAAGATGAAAGATTTTCAATTAGAAGTTCATATTCATAGATAACAGTCCTACTCTCGAAGATGGGCAGTATGTTGTCCAGACTTTCTAGAACAGAATTTAGTAGGTTTATCAAATATGATTCATCAAGTTGTCTAATAAGTTCTCCCTTAGTATCATCAAAGTTTTCAAAAGTGTTGGTGTTAATAGAAACACCCTCAATTTCACTCAGAAAACTCCTAAGTTTAGAAATAGGGGACTCTCCTACAGCAAAAACTAGAAAGTTGTCCAGTTCTAGAAGATCTTCCAGATTGGCTGTCACAGCAGAATTTTCAGCTTCACTAATATATTCATAAAGATTTTCATCTTCACTAATTTTTTCATCAGCAAATGATTGTTTTTATGATTTTTCAATAAGTTCATGTTGATTCTTATAAGAACATTCAGCTTCAAGAGACTCATTTAATGAATAGTTTTCAGAATAAGTTGGTCCCTTAACATTTTTGGAAACATTGAACTCTTTTTCTTGTTCACAAATTTTGAAAATCAGTTGACCCTTAGAAACATCAATGACAGCACCACCTGTGGCCAAGAAGGTCCTACACAAGCTGATAGGTACCTCTTGATCACACTCAATATCCAGAACAAGAAAGTCAGAAGGTAAGAATAACTTCCCAACTCCAACTATTAAGTCATCTACTCGACCCATAGGATGAGTGAAAGATCTATCAGCCAACTGTAGTATGACCGTGGTGGGTTGAAGATCACCCAACCTCAATTGTCGAAACAATGAGTATAGAAGCAAATTAATGCTAGAAACTAGATCACACAAAAAGTTTAGCTGACCAGAATTTCCTAGAGTACAAGGGGTGACAAAGCTACCTGGGTCTTCCATTTTGGGTGTGATTTTCTTTTGTAGTACAGCACTGCACTCTCCAGTGAGGCTGTAGGTAGCAAATTCTTCAAGGGGCTTTTTATTTGAAACAATTTTCTTTAAAGATTGTAGATAGGATGGGATTTGAATTAAGGCTTGGATAAAAGGGATGTTCACTTGAAGCTTAGAAAGAAGACCAAGGAACTGAAGTAGTTTAGCCTTGGTGTTACTTTGAGGTTTCAGCTTCTCAGGGAAAGGGATGGGTGGTGAAAATTTTTTCAGAATAGTAGGCATGTCCCTCACCTCTTCCACAAATTGTTCTTTTCCTTTATTTTTTTGATTTTTAGAACAATTTTCATCTTGATTTCCAGGAGACAGGTTTAGATTCTCATTATTTTCAACATCTTTCTGTGAATTTTCAGCTTGTGGACTGAGCAGATTTTCATTTTCAGATTCAAACAGTTTCTCAATTTGGGCATTTTGTACTGTTTTTCAGCAACAAGTTGAGTATTAACCCAACTTCTAGTTACAACAGCCATAGAATTCTCCCTAGGTTTAAGTTCAGTGGTACAAGGCCACCTACCTCTATCCCTAGGAGTCAAATCTGTAGCTAATTGGCCTAGTTGTGTTTCCATGTTCTGCATTCTCACATCATTTTGCATCTTTTCTGACTCATATTGACTTTTCTGTTTATTAAGTTGAGTCTTGTACCCTTCCTCTTGTGAATTTATTTTATTCAAGATCTGATCCAATTTAGAAGATATTTTATTATCATTATTTCCTTGAACATTGGAAGACTCCCCTTTTTTTATTTTGAAAGTTTGGTCTTGGTAGGTTCTGATAATTAGGGGCAGTTTATTGCTTAATAATACCTTGATCCTTCCACGATAGGTTTGGATGGTTCCTATAGACTTGATTGTAGTTATTAGAAAATGGATCATCTTTTTGAGGAATCCTAGGACTGTAATTAACAGAGTTTGGGGTTTCAAATTGTTGGACAGTTAGATCAACATTAGGACAAAAACGTTCAGAGTACCCAAACATACCACATTGAGTGCACTATTTCCTAAGAGATTGATAATTATTCTGGTTTTCAACTTGGTTAACAATTTGTTTTGAATTCTGGTTCATTAATGTTTTAAGTTGGTTGGTGATTTCAGCAAGTTGGGCTTGAGTATCAGCTCATGAACCAGTATTAACATTCATACTGACTCTCTTCCTTCTTGAATTCTTATGTTGAGAATCAAGGGCTAGATTATTGAAAATTTGTCTCAACTCCTCATCAGTTTCATCAATGTAATTACCCCCAGCAGCTTGATCCACTATGTTCTGACTAAAGGAGGAAATCCCTTCATAGAAGGTGTCCATGAGGAGATGTGATGTGAGTAGATGATGAGGACAGAGCCTAAGAAGATCCTTGAATCTATCCCATGCTTGATGAAAAGCTTCTCCATACTCTTGATAAAAACTAGTGATTTTAGTTCTCAATTCACCTTTTAATATTTGGGGATAAAATTTCATAATAAAAGAGTTGTAAACATGATCCCAATTCTCAAATATGTTTTCATCTAGACTTAAAAACCAGTTCCTAGCATTCCATTTAAGGAAAAAGGGAAATACTCTCATCCTTAGTTCATTTTTAGTGAGTCCTAAAAGTGGAAGTTGCTGCACAGTGTTGTAGAAATCTCTAATGAAGGATAATGAGTCCTCATTAGAGATCCCATTGAAAGAAGGTAGCAGTGAAATGTGTGATTGTTTTAGTTCATAGTTTTGAGCTCTAGGACTTAAGTAAATGGATGATGGGTTGCGTGAAACATGAGGGAGTTGGAACTCCCTCATCCTAGGCCTTTCATGATCGTCTAAGTGTTCTTGATGATTATTTCGAATGTTATTATTCTCAGGGACTCTATTTTTTGGATTTTCCATTTCAGTTTTGTTCATTCTTCTTAGAGCAGTAAAGTGTTTATCTAATTCATGGTTTAGAGGCTCTAATCTAACAGCAGAGTGTCTTGTGCTCATACACACAACAATAGACAGTTTCAGTAGTAAAAACTCAGAATATAAAGTAACAGTTTATTTTATAACGTTTTCAAAAATTTCTATTTTTTTAAAGATTTTTTATATATGTGTTTTTTTAAATGTTTTTCTTTTGAGTAATGGCTCGTGCCTTCCCCGGAAACGGCGCCAAAAACATGACCAGAACTATCGTTAAAGTCGGTCATAGTTTAAAATTTATATTCCTACTAACTACTATATATGTGGAAAGCAGGGTTGAACCCATAGGGAATGTAAATTGGCCACTACTAAACTAAAAACTTGGAAAACTCCACTGTTGTCAGCAGTAGAGTGTTATTTTCTAATTTTCACTTTTTCTATCTTGATATCTTTTAATTTTTTTTATTATTTTATGTACTGTAAATTGAAACTAAACATCTATTGTAAACATGTTCTACCTATACTAAAACAGAGTACAAATTGAAAATAAGGCGCATCAAGGAAAATAAGATGCTGATAGAGAACAACAGTAAAGAACGCTCATGGTTCATTCTAGTCTACTAGTTTAAATTGTTTCTCCTTTTCATGTAAAATTACAGATTTGTACCACTGAATAATGGTGAATTAGCTCCCTCTCCAGGAGTTAAGTCGTGAAAATTGTACAACATAGAGTTCGCCACTCCAAGATACACAACACCAAAAAGATGATTTAAAAGATCAACAACACAAACTCCCCATAAGTGTTTAAGTTTCCGTTACAAGTTGATTATTTAAAAGATGATTCCATAATCGAACTTGGCGAATGATTACAGAGTTTAGAAAATTTCAGTGCCTGTGGTACGGAGCAGATAGCTGAAATTAGATTTGATCTCGTCGATCAATTCTAATCACAGAAGAATTGATTAATGATAAGGATGAAAAAGATACCAGTAAAGCTAGAACTATCCCCGAACTAAAAGACATAGCTAACTATATTGTTCATTATCACAGCACTAATGGGAAACATTACAAAAACAGAGTACAAAAGTTTAAAATGTGAGGGAGAAAGAACTCCCTAAGAATGCTCTACTCTTGAGTTCCTGGTCTACACTGTTAAGCATTGGCTTTTTTTCGTCTCCCCAGGTAAGCGTATGAACGCCCCTCCGTATGAAAAAATCTCCCCTAAAGAACGCTTCTTGCTCTACTTAAGTTACTTCTGTCATCCGCTGCATGTCACTGCCATAACTTCCACCGACATGGAATGTCCTTCATGAGCGCACTACACACGTTCCTTTAACCTGCGACAGGCACATCGTGTGAACTTTTCCCTCGTAACTAACTCTAAATGAGTTAGTTGGATGAACCTGCATGTGTTTAAGTCTCTTTAATGAACCTTCCATATAAATAGGATAAATAAATGAGATCGTAAAGGGGGAAAATTTGTTAAATTTTAAGTTAAAAGTTAAATTTAAAAGAAATTGATTGATAATTATTTTTATATTTTATAAAATTATTCACATAATAATACTAAGGTGACACATAAATTTATTAAAATTTATTAATTAAATTATGTTTATAGATATCATTTCTAAGTTATTAATTTTATCCATTTTTTAAACTATGTTATTAAACATTAAGAACATAAATAAACAATTAATTACGAAAATAATTTAGATTTAATTAATAATTTAATTATTACTCTAAAAGAAATTTACTTTTCTAGACTAACCTATTATTTAGTTAATTTTAATTATGTAATTAAGATTAATACTTAAGTCTTAAATTTTTTTAAATTGCTAAGTATATTTTATAGTTTATTTATAATTATTTTTAACACTATTAATAGTAAATTAATTAATTGTTAAACTTATTATTAATTAAGTTTTAAATTTTTCATTCTATAATTCATCAATTTAATAAATTTATAAATGGTTTAAATTGATAAATTTAATAAATTATTTAATATTGACTTGACTAAATTAAAGAAGCTTTTATGAAAAATTAATTTAAATTTAACTTTTCCTTTAACTTTTTCTTTTCTTTTTGTGTTTAACTTTTTTAATTTACTTTTTTCTTTTGACTTATCTTTTATTATTATATTTTAAGTTTTTATTTTGTTGTCCTCTTCCCTCCTCCCCAAATAGGCGCATAGGGTTGAGGGAGTGTTTTGTCTTCCTCCTCTGAAAATCTGCAGTGCTCCTCCTTCGCGGCTTCAGACACTTCCAGCGGCGTAGACCTCTGTGGTACGTCATTCCAGCGACTCCTCCTCTCAAGCTCAACAAACATGCTGTGGTGGATGGCACCTCCAGTGGCGATCTCCCTGACTCTGGCACGGTGCACAGCAGGTGGTGCGAATTGCTTGTTCCAAGCTCCCTTGCTCGACTCACTTGCTCGGCATCTACAGTAGATAGTGCGAAAATGGCACAATTCGAGTTGGATCATGTGTGCAGTAGCTACAATGGAGAACCTCTTAGGCACAACGTACTCCTTAGACAGTAGGTCTCGGAATTCCCTCCTCCTCGGGTCCTCTCTGCAGTGGAAACCCAGTCATCAGCAAAAAGGGATTCAGCGAAGTTCAGCGCACTGGCTCCCTCGCACGGACTTTAGGGTTTAATTACAGTCTGTGAAATACTAGTTTGAATTTGAGAAAGCACTTCAAGTTTGATTCTTGTTTGATATGTATTTTGGGTTGCGTTGATTCGATTGTATTGAGTAATTGAGGATCCATTCGGTGGAGATGATGAAGACGGTGTAAAGGGTGGTGGGTATTGCAGGGAAACAGTGAGATGGAGGGATGAAGCGGTGAGATACGGGGACAAGGTAGTGCAAAGGAGGGGAAAATAGTGAGGTTGGAGGAAAGGTGAGTAACGGTGAGGTTTGGGTATGAGCTATAACAGGGAGGAAAAGAGGGTAATGGTGAGGTTTTGAAATGGGGTGGTAACGTTGAGGTGAAAAAGGGGCCCACGGTGTATAACGGTGAGGTGGAAAATAAGTGGGTAACGGTGAGTTATGACTCACTGATAGAGTGCAAGGAAACGATGAGGTTCTGCGGGGAAAGGTCTATCTATATAAATAATATATAAGTCACCGATACTCAAAAGCAAAAGGTCACCATTATTGAATAAAAAGAATCCATTTGTTACTCAATAAAAATAAAATCTCACTGGTGTTGCAAAGGGGGTTATCGTTAGAAAAAAATTATATACCTAACTGTGAACCTAAAAAAAATTATTTTGTACTAAAAAATTAAAACTTAAACAATATAAATATGAAGAATGAAAATAATTAATTAAATGTTAGTATAATAAATTTATAACTATATTTTTATTAAACCTTAAAATATTAAAACTACACCTAAGATTATTAATTAACAACACTTAAGCTAAGAACGGAATAATTAATAAACTAAAATAATAAAAGAGTTACATTGAAATTACTATATAAATTAATTAATGAGTACCGACAGATGAAAATGAAAAGCATTGGTAACCCAATAGGTCACCGCAAGCTCTTATCTACCTCACCGGTAGACTAAATTCAAAATTCAGTGCCTTAATAATTAATCCGCATAAATAAAATAATATAATTAATGCTTAATAACTCTTATTAATTAATTAATTTACTAATTGAACACATAAATTTAAGAAGTGAACTATTAAATTAAATGAAAAACACAAATTATTTACTTAAATGACTAGCAGGTGATTAAACACATAAAATAATAAAATTAACTTACTCTAATGTAACTTAATTAAAAGATTAATTAATAAAATAAAGTCTTAGTTAATTTATAAGTATTATGTAGATTAAAAACTCACCGCTTAGGGGATCAGAGATAGAATATAAAACTCTACCGTTATGAAAAAAAGGGTAACGGTGACAAAGGTAACCGTTAGCGCAAAATTGGTAGCGGTAACCTGACTAACGGTAACCTGGTTACCGATAACGAACAATTTTAAATTAAAAATTAAATTATTTAACAAATAAATTAATTAATAAAAATGATAAATTTATATTAAATGAATATATTAAAATTATTTATAATAATAGATACTTACATATATTAAAAATAAAATAAATAATAAATTTAATATTTTAAATACTATAATTACACAGATTATTAAAAAAACAGTATAATTAACAAATTTAATTATAAAAATACAAAAGTGAATTTATTTATTAAAAAGTGTCAAAATAATTAAATAAATTGTATAAAAATAAATTAAAATATGTGGAAAACTGTGTAAAAATAAGGCCACATCAATAACATAATGATCTGAGCCAAAATCATATATGTCTAGTGACTTTGGAAACTTGTGTACATAAACAACATGATCAAAAGTGAACAACATAATCACCCACTATATTATTTATAACAATAACCCTTCTTAGAAACATATCTTACATAGTTACTTTAATCATAATCGGGGAAAGGAAACATATGAAACGGTGATCTATGATTCTAAGTAATGATAAAAGATGTCCATTTCAGTGGTCCCATAAAAATAACATGAATATATTGTTTTTATTTCCTCATTATAACATTTTAAAATCATAAATTTTATATAATAGATCATAATCATTAATAATATCATAAATATTAGAATTTCATAAGGCAATATTCCTAAAAGAATCAAAGAATATGATCTATGAGACCGTAAATTTTGAATAAGATAAAACATTATGGCATAAACATTAGTATATAAAATTATTTTCTTATAATTCATGGATTACTATTGATACTATCATAATATATTGGGATCACTATCTAATACATCATTCATGACTATGTAAAATTTTGTTTAGGTCATATATGTAAAAAAATACCCCTTTTATGTTTTCAAAAACAAATCTGAAGTACCTCATTTTAGAAAAATATCAATATTAAATTTACACCATTTTCAAAAAGATAATATTCTATAAGAATGAATTTAAACAATCAATAAATAATATTAGAAATATTTTTGAAAATATTTTTAGATAAAAATTATATATAATGGAAATTATTTTATACCAAAAAGATAAATAAAATAAATTTCATGTAAACACATTCTTTTAGTCTATTGAGTAGTTAGAGAGAGAAAAATTAAAAGAAATTATTTATTCTCTAGAAATAACTAATTTGTCTAAAAATTAAGGAGAGTATTGAGAGGTATATCATAAAAATTTTCATGAAAATAATATTAATAAATATTCCTGATAAATAATAAATTTTTAACTTAAGAACCTTACCCCAAGACAAACATCCTTCATACATGTTCAAACATATGGTGTACTAAAAATATATTAATTACCCATAAATTATAGTATTAAACTAAAATATATCTTTCAATTATTTACCTATAACCTTTTATCACCCATTTATTGATGATAATTTATTAAAATCCCTTTTCTATGTAATAACTACAACATTTTTCATGAGAGTTTCAAATAATTAGTTATTTCCCTAGCACATTTGGAATGTTTAAATAATATCAATAATGTTAGAAATTATTCTAATTTCATATATATGTTAAATATATATAGATTAAACCATAATTTATAGATATATAAAATTGAATTACAATATACATTGAGACGGTATGTTGTACATACACATGAATTTTGTATTAACATAAAAGACAAATGGAGAAAAATAATGTTAAATAATAATTCACCATTAAAAAATAGTTAATAAAAGATCAACATCATATACATTCGTCAAATATATTCTTATTACCAATAATTTTAAACCAACAAATCACACCCCTTCATGGAGGTTGTAGTCCACAGGAACGCATGAGCGACGTTATCGTTTTTTCGTAGATTGGAAGTTATGAAGGTAGATGTGATATTATAATTCAAAAAAATTATATATGTAATAAATATCATATATATATTTTTATATTTAACACATCATTACATCCAGATAAGAGATGTGGTGATATAATATGATTTGTATCATTTTTTGAGGTTGAAGTATATCATTCACACAATAGACTATTTCCTTCCCCATTTGATGGAAGAGGTGATAGAAATATGTTATAAAATTAACATAATAAAAAATCCGAATACATGATTTAAATGATTTATTGTTTCATCATATTTTAGGATGGTTTTAATGATTTATAAGAATAAATAAAATGAAAATTCATGGTTAATAAATATACCTCTTATTCAAAAAACAATTTTAGGTTTATAATTAACCCTTATTACGATGGTTTTAAAATTGAAAGAGACTCTAGAATATGGGGATGAATTTAATAATTTGATAGGGTTGGTATTCACCAAACCAAATTCCTCATTAATTATGGAGTGAAGATAATATGAGGTTTCCTTTTATAAGTGGGGGAGAGGACCCCACGTATTAGTTTTGAAAGGAATCAAATATATTAATTTCATATTTACACAAAATATCTATAAAGTGGTTGAATAATAAATTTTATATGGTATAAGATCTAAATATAGAAATAAATTCTAATTAATAAAATTTTATGTTTTATTTCAACCCTTATCTGTTTATTTTAACTGCTAATAAACAGGTGTTATCCTTAAGCATGGTAACGTATTGTTACATATATTACTAATCATTTTACCATAAATTAATATTAACTTTTCACAAGATATTAATTATTCTTATTTAAAATTTATTATCCATTTTATGCAATTAAATTTATATAATATTTAAAATTTAACATTAAAATAATGACACAACTTGATGAAAAATGGTTTTATGATGAAATATTTTTCTTAATCATAAAATGTTAAATTTAAAATTTTATCCTAAAATTGATTAATTTGATATAAATTTTAATAATGATATTATAATTTATCTAATATTACATTTAATTCCTTTTGAAAAAATATGTAAATTTGTAACAACATTAAATGAAAAGAGTAATGTTTTATATATATATATATATATATTTCATTATTCTATAAAACGGAACCAATTCAAAAAAAATCATCAAAATTCCACATTAAGATAAGGTTGAAATTTTTATTTAAAAAAAATTAAATTTATTTTATCCAATACATTTGAAAAATCTGAAAAACTATTAATTAAAAATAAGTTCACATTACACAATGGAGACATCTTTTACACAAATACAGTATTAAAGAAAAAATAATAATTTATTCATAAAAAATTCCTAGAAATAATTATTATATGAATTATAATAAAATTATTTAATTTATAATATATAAATTTCATTAAAATAATTCACGAACATTGATTTATTTAATTTATTATGTTAATAACACATTACATGCATAGAAGAAATTCAAAAAAAATATACTTTCAAATGATTTTTATTTTGATTTCAAATCACATGATAAAAAATAATGTTATTTTATAAATTTGTAAACAATATAATTTTTAAAATTTATTTATTCATATTAATATCTTCCAATATAACATCTAGGTTATAACGGTATACAATGTAACAATTATTCAAACTCGAGGTTCCATGTATAACAAGTTATCAAAGAAATTCAATTTCATAAAAAGAAATATATCATAATATCTCAGTGTATTAAATGTACCAAAAAAGAATTATTAATTCTTTTTAAATTATGTATATAAAAATATGTGATATTTAAAAAAACTACACCATATCCTATATATTTCGTAAAAACTGTCACCCATCTTAGCTATATCACACTTTAAACCATTCTTCTAATCCCGGGGAAAATGAAACATGATAAAGTGTGACCTCAAATTCTCATTAATGGTAAACAGGGGATATATAAATGATAATTTAATATAAAAATATGGATAATGGTATGAAAATAATATCTTAACATATGAAAACTAATCCTTGTAATCCATAGATTATAATTACGAGTCAGGACATAAAGCATCATATTTTCATAAGACATACAAAAGGAAATCGAATAGTATAATATACGAGAGAATAACATTTCATATTATTATGTCTTAAAAATTTGTATAATGTTTGGAATAATCATAATAATATATATATTTTATCTTGGATACCCACAAAAATATTCATCATATGTTGGGATTGGGCTAAACACTCGTGTACCGGCTTCGGGCTTAGGATAACATCCTGTGTAGCCTATTTTGGGATTGAGATAACCAATCATGTACCCTTTAATTTAATAACAATTTAATATATACCTAACTATTTCTAGGGAAATAAAGTACACATATATCATATAATCATAATCCATTCATTTGTATGGAACAACATAATGAAATCATTTATCATTTAATCATAGCCAAACATATAGAAAATAGAATAGGTTTCATCAATATTTAATCATCATAACCATATCCTACACTGAAATATAATGAGTATTTTATCATATAATCAAATACCCAATTAATAATAAGTTTCATAAAATGGTGTTATAATAGAAAAAAATTCATTCAATTATTTTAGAATATTTTCTTGAGGAAAATACCGTATTCATTTTGAGAAAACCTATTTAAAATATAAAAATTTCCAAAATTTTTAGAAAACAGATTTCTTTTAAAAGAACCACTAAAACATGAAAATGAAATAGAATTTATTCATCATTCTTGATTTTATTAAATTATGTTCATTTCATGTTCATTAAAACAAATATTAGATGCACATTTTCTATAAGTGGTATGGATTGCATCATTTGGAAAACGACAAGAAAATTCCGTTTAACACTTTTCATAAAAAGCATAACTTGTATAAAAGTAAATTTTATAAAATTAAAGTATAATATTAAAAACATAATTTACATAATCATAAATAAGATATTCACATGGAAAAATAATATTCTCGATTGAATTATAAAACAACTATTGTTTTCCTAAAAAATATTTCATTAATATCTTGTATATTTAAGAGTGTAAAATGAAAGAAAATCATATATTATCTATAAATAAAAATATTTCAATAAAATAGATTGTTTTTATAGGATAATAACAATATAATTTACCTTAACCAAAATTTATCACAAACACTCATGATATGATATTTGATTGTAGCATGGACCCCTTACCTCTAGTCTAGCGGCGCTTTATATTAATTTTAAAATATTATCTAATAAATATTAATTTATATAAACAAATTATATAACCATGCTCATATATATCATACCATATATTATTTACTCATATCATTTTATCACCTACTTATTAACAATTGTTTAATTCAATCACGATTTTATATGATAACTCTTTCATTTTTTGTGATTCCTTCAATTTGAATGTAGAAAATCATTATAATTTTATTATAGTTAAAGAATCTATAGAATATTAATCAAGTCATGATTGTTATATATGATGATTAAATTAATATTTATAACTATACATATATATTTGTGATGACAAATGAATCACATCACAATGTGGATACGATAGTCCACACATAAACATGAGTGATTTTCCCACTTTTTATTAGATAGATGGAAAGAAATGAAAATAATAATTAACCTTTATATACCTCTAATAAAAATATATATATCAATAATATACATTAAATAAATCATTATAACCATTAATATAAAGTGCTAATGATAAATGGAATGCATAGCTTCGTGGGTATGGTAGTCCACACGTACTCACAGGTGATTTTTTCAGTTCCTATGGGATGGAAAAGAGGTGAAAGATGGTTTTATATCATCATAATTGAAATTAGGGTAATTTAATGTACTAAAAAATTTATTTTATAGTATATAAATTATATTTAAATGTTGTATAAGAATAAATAAAACTAAAATTAAGTTGTTAAGATTTACACCCTTTCATTGAGAAGCCACCTTTGGAAAACACCTTAAGACATAAAAGGACAGTATTTTGGTAGAACCATAATCTCATGGATTTCAATAATGAAAGTAATATGGTATTAATCATTGGATGTTATAATATATAATTCTCAATATTATTCAATGATGGAGAAGAGTGGATGGAAATTTATAAGTGACTTGAGGGGAACGCATCAAATTACACAAAGTATTAAATAAATATAAATAAATATTCATTTAAACTATCTCTAAATTGACATATTTATGATCTAATATAATTATAAGTATGAAAATACTTATTTAATAAAATTTAGACAAATTTATGAAATTTTTTAACCATTACTTCTTAGTATTAACCCCATACTGCCACTTTTGTTGATTACCGTGATATTAATGTATATTACTCTTTAGGCGTTATGAAAGTTATTATAAAATGATCAATTACCCATAAGTTAAAATTGGTTGAAATAATATACCATTTCCCATAAAAAATTATTTTTTAAAATTTTAAATAATTTCATATCATATTATTTAACATACAGTAACATTGAATACATTTTCAATGTTACTTAAGTACCTTACATTAAAAAATAACAACACAATAAATGATTTTTAACATAAATTTTTCAAAACATATTAATATATTATATTTATCCACTAAATTTTCGAAACACCATAACCCACCAGAAAATTTTACATTCTATGTTATTAAAATATATTACTTAATTTTTGTAATTCTAGAATAATAACTCAGTCGAAATTTCATCAATATTTAAGGTAATTATTCTTTAAATAAAAATTAAATGTAAATTTTCATGATATAAAATTAGTATTTAAATTATAAATATAAAAAATTTCATAAACTCATATTTTTTATGTGAAACCATTTTAATTTTATTAAAATATATAATCTAACCAATTAGATTTATTCTTTAAAAAATAAAATAATTTAATGGTCATTATAAAAGAAAAATTTCACAATGATTCCATATATTTTAATTTTGGAATTGGATGGTAAAAATAAAATAAAATTTTTTTCTATAAAGTTTGATTATAAATATATTTTTAATATTTTAGGATTTTTTAACTGTAATGACCTCTTTACCCTTATCATGGGGAAAAATATTTACCACGTTTACTATTCATAATGCAAAAAACTAAATTTTAACTATTTAAAGAATATTTACATGTGAATTCAAAATATGGATTTAAATTTGTTATATTGAATTTCTAGAATTTGAATACATCCATTTTAATGTAAGGGCACAAAAGAAAATGAAACCAGACTTTTAAAAAGACTTTTTTTGGAATAAAAATAGATTTATTCATATCCAATTCAATGCACATATTATTATATTAATGTTAAAAAACATTATTGAATATATGAACTCTGAATATCTTTAAAATAATTCATCAATAGTGATTAAATAAATATATTAATTTTAAAATTCATTGTACATAAGAAAACAATTTTTCATAAAAGAAACCTGTTGGTTTTTACTATCATGTGATTTTATTAATTAATGGCCTATGAATTTGTTGTTTATATGTGTAAAAAATATTTATTATCATTTCTTTAATAAAATTCTCAAACAATAATCCATTATCTATGCGATAAAAATCAAATTTAATAATGAAAAGTCATTATAAATTGTATATTGTTTAAACATAGTGTTGTGTGTAGAATAATTTATCAAACACATAATGTTTATTTCAAAGGAAATACATATGAAATAATAAAATATAAAATTATACCACCATGAATTTAATTTCACTTTCAAACATACATTTCTTTTAGATAATTTTTTTCATATCTTTATTTAATCACATGATCAAGTTCCCATGTAGCTTCTCCAAATTTCAGATTCCTCTAGAGAACGTTAACCATCTGAGTATTCTTGTTTTGTATCACATTATCTGTATGATTCAAGATTTATCCAAGTTTTTCATCACACTATATATCAATATCTAGTGGTCAAACTCTTGATTTTATTACATGTGAGGGATAATGAACTTACATTTTTAGGAGAGATACATGAAACACATTCTAAAATTGAGATATGTTTAGTGGATGGACTATGTGATAAACCCAAATACCCAATTGAAAGATAATATTGTAAGGCTTAAAATCCCTTGGGATCATAATTCTATTCCTCATAAATATAATAACCATATTCTATGGATGAATTCATTGGAAAAAAATTTCTCCATAATTGACTTCTAGATCTCACTGATGATTGTTAGTATAATTTTTCATTCAACTATAATCATCCATGATGTGATAAGGAATAGGTGTGAACATACCTTATATTTCCTCATCTTTATCAAGTCTCAATAAATTTCTACCTCTTACTTCATCCCCCTTTTCCAATTTCAACACCTCATTCCATAGTGGGCTTCATAAGCAGTCATTTGAATGCATGAGTGAAATATAATATTTTTTAAAAAATTAACTATATAAATATTTTCATACCATGAATATTAAAAATCAATATAACCTGATCTAAACATATCATATAGGGTTTTAATGGTTCTATAATATTGGAAAATTTTAAGATGGTGATCGAAAGTAATGAAACACAACTCTGAACCTAGATCTTGTCAATGACATTTCCAAAACACTGAGGTAATCCTAATATCTCAATCATATAATATCGTATGTGGTATTAAATGGAGCCATAAAACATCCCTAATTTATATTTTTGAAATATAACAACGATACAAATCATCAATGGTGGAAATCAAATACATTGATTTCATTACATGACTGACTACAATGAAAATATTTTTATTTTCTTTCGAAGATTTGTAGAGTGATGTGATGAAATAAATGGTAATGCTTTATAATTTCCATAGTGGTATTGGTAGTGGTTTTAACATCACATTAGAATTATATATCTCAAAATTAACTTATTAGAAAACAAAGATCCATGTTGCATATTGTAATGACACAAAATTATCATAAATAGATATTACATATTAGTATAACAATATTCATTATATAACATAATGATCCACAACAGAATCTTTTATCTATAGTTCTGTTGGTAAACTAGAAACATAAACAATTGGTCCACTTGTGAGCGATATTTTCTTCTCTAATATCTTCATAAATGGAACCCTTCTTATAGATATCATTCAAAATACCTTTATGCATATCGTGGGGAATGGATTCATAATAATCGGTGATCTCAAATTATCAGTAATGGTAAATAAGGGAGATATCAATATAACATGAGTATATGTGTTAGATAATAATATATCAATATTTAAAAAACATTCCATTAATATTATATATCACAAACAGGATTAATGGCATAAATTTTTCTAGTTCATGAGATGTAAATTTGGATGGAATGAAATTAAATGATCCATGAGAGTGTAACATTTAAATAAGATGTATATTGTTAGAATACACATAATCTTATAACATTTTGGTCATGTGTAAATAGAAATTTGTTCACTCATTAAGATATGTACATGATATAAAGAACTGATATAAACATATATACATTCAGCCATGTCCAGGAGTAACCGTAAATAATAGAAATACATGTCCATTCATAACACTTAGACCATGTATGTAGGTTCACACATACCATTGTGGATATATCATCATGTTTTCACATAACATTATAAACATGTACTCCGAATAACCATAGAACACCCTGATATGGGAGGTGTGAATTAAGGTGTTATCTTTTTCTCCGAATTTGATGGATCTTGATCCCATGTTTATAGGATCTTGTTAAACCACTCTGATGGGAAATCACAAAAAATAAACAATCCCATGAAAAGAGTAAACACAAAAATTTACTTAGACCGCCATAAGGGGATACTCCAAGGACTATACATCGACACTGTGTTGGTCATATTTGAATCCATTAATGTACACTTATTGTGTAATACAAATTTTTGGACATAATCAATCGGTTTAAGGAACACTAACAATACAATATTTTAAGGATACCTCATTACATCCCTCAGAATACTTTCATCGACTCCCCCTAGTTCACTACTTAGGGTGAAGTCATAACCAGTTTATTAACTTGAAGGTCTCTTTAATGTATTGGCATTTAAGTCTATGTTTTTTTCATAGAAGGATACCCTTTTTTCACCATAGACCTTAGTTGATGCACTTTGAAAGCAATGTTCACATAAAAATTTATATTCAAAATTACCATTCAGGAAGATTATTCTTGAAGCACACTACCTTCACGAATCTCATGACCTTTTCAGAACAAAATTCCTCCATGATGATCACTTCCATTGGAGAAGAAAATACCTTCACGAAGATCACTACCTTGCAAGAACAAATAGCCTCTGTGAAGCTCACTGATTCAATGAATAATACCTTATCTTTACAAAGCACTCATTAATCAAAACCATTTACATCAATCAAGGATCAACAAGTATTTTCATGTTTCTTAGGATCTCATGGAATTTCAAAAATTGTAGAGATCCCATGGATTCATTAAATCTGATCAATTATGTATTTTCTTTTGAAAAATCTATTTCAAATGATGAGGGGTATCCTCATATTTATAGGTTCTTCCATTAAATATGCTCTACTGCCTCTTAGAATATTTTACGGATCCTTCAAAACCACCTTCAAGAAGATCCTTCAATAATGATGATCCATTGTGATTTGAATTTTTCACGATGCTTTATTTTAAATCTTCTCATATTGTGATGATTCGGTTCTTAAAATCATAGAGATCACCTTCACCAATCACAATGTTGTAATTCTTTGTCATTTTTATGTCCATTACTGTCATGTAGATCACATTCATCATTCCTTGAACCTTTATAAAACATCATTAAGGAATCCCATCTCCTTGAAATTCATTCCTTTTCCATATTTTCATAAGCCCTTCAAGGAAATACACATTTCTTGATTCTAAAAAACATCCTAATTTTGCTCCCAAAAATTTGGTAAACACAAGAAAATAACACCACCTTTAATACTATTGTCAACATGAAATACAAGATTCATTTACATGAAAAATATATGATCATACATATTGGGGATTTATAAAAAAACATAGTTCCAACAATATCACCCTTTGGGTTTGTTTGAAATAAAGAGATAAATTCAATAAATCAAAAGACACTATGAAGACTAGATATGAGATAAACAATACATACATTACACTAATTATACAAGAGCGAAGCTCATTTTAGAAAAAAAAATCGGTGTATGAATTGGGTTATTATTTCATGGAATGGTTAAATATATCCTAACTATGATATAATAATGTCATTGATGCATTTAATGACTTCAACTATTTCCTCATAACACCGGATTCTTATAATTTCAAAAAAAATTCATGGTTTATCAAACAAATTGTAAAAAATTTCTCCATCCTCCACTCTATTGCAAAAAAATGATAAAATTATCATTCTACAACACCATGTATCAATTGAATTTTCTTTCTCCCCAATTGGAAATAATCCCAATGACCATGATTTGTACTTGCTGAGAACAAAAAGCACTCCCCCTAGATCATATCACCATCATAAACCTGCATTATTTCCATAAACAAGTTAGACCAGTTAACACAACTAGGGGGATTACTTTTAACCTCCTTAGGCACTGAGAGGTTTTTGAGCATAGAGGATCAACCTATTTTTCTCAAAAAAATGTTCCACCTATGGATAATTCAAAATATCCACCAACTAGTCATAAGTTCCAACATGATCCATTTTAATCATTCCTTGGTCAACTTTTTATTTTATTATGTTATATCTTATTTAAGTATAATTCATGTGAGAATGTTGAATAGGATTCTTCATAATATTGATTTTCTATTATTCTAATAATAAATCACAATTGGATATTTAATCTTATCTCTAATATCATTTATTTTTTACATCATCCATAATAGCTAACACCATGACTTTTTCATAAAAATATACTCATCTTTAGTTGTACTAAGTGAAGTAATTTTCAATTTCTTACTCAACAATCCAGCATATTTCATTCCATAAATAATTATCCACTACTTGTTGTATTTATATCAATTGTATCTATATCCCAGTCAACATCATAAAATGATGATAGATTACTATCTCTTCTTGCAGCGAAGTATAATCGATAATTGAGAGTACCTTGAATGTACCTCATGATTATTTTCACTGCCTCCATATGTTCTTCCATTGGATTATGTTGAATGAGGGTAACTAAGCATGTTTCAAAGACAATATCTAGAAATTCTGCAGTCAGGTACAGTATGATTCCAATCATTCTCCTATATATATTACGATATACAAATGTCCCATCATCATGCTTTCCCAGTTCTATCCCAACCAAAATCAATATTGACATTGGATTTGATTCATGCATCGTTATTTTCTCTATAAAATATCTACAATACTTTTCCTGTGATATAAATGTGTGGTCATTCCTCTAAATCACTTGAATATTTAAGAAGTACATGAGTTCACCAATCATATAAAATTTAAATTGTCATTTAATATGATTGGAATATTCATCCATTGATCCCATCTTTCTTCCACGAAATATAATATATTCTATATACACCAATACCATTAACTGATCATTCTGATAATTATTCACATATATATTATGATTCACTCAACCTCATTTAAATTATGGTTTTTTTAGATAAGAATCCAACTGAAATCACCACAATCAGGGTGCTTTTTTCATACCATATAGAGAATTATTTAATCTAAAAACATTCATTTATTAATTACAAATAAAAATACCTCTGTTTGTTCCTCATATACAAATTATTCTAGAAATACAGTCAAAAAACATGTTTACATTACAAGGCAAGTCCATTCAGAGGCAGAAACCCATGACCATTTATTAAATGAAAAGAAAAATTACATCATACAAGTAAACAAGAAGATGGATGAGGGTGAACAGCTTTCCCACATCCGAACAACAGTCCCAACCACAAAAAAAAAGACAAACAGATCAAATTTCACACCCCATTCATTTTCCCCCAAAACCAAACTAAAACTCCAGAACTCAAGGATAACACATCAAAACTTCACAATGATGAAAATCCCAGAATACCAGACAATACAAGCCACAACACCAGATCTAGAATTCGAAATCAACCCAGAAATATTTGAAGATTATCATCCATTCCAGAATCCACCATAAGAGCTTTGCTGAGAACCATCGTGCAACAAAATCAATTAGAGCCGTGGAGCAGATTCTTCGAAATCACATCCAACACCAAAATGCAGAACCGAACAACCAAAGAGCAGCAGCAAACAAATCCAAAATCAAAAATAGAAGGAAAGTCAGAGATCAATAACCCATCGGCATACCGAAGACCACCCATGTGCTGAAGCTTGCTGGAAAACGCAATCCAAAACCTAGATCCCATCGCCGCCATCCAAAGAACACACACGAAGATGACATCGGACCACCCAACGCACACAGTAAAGACGTAGTAGCAACCCTCATGCATGGAAACTAGAACTCGACCGCTGGACCTCCACCGTGCCGCCTAGAGAAGCCTTATCCAGTAAAGGTGGAATGAGGTGAGAGGCAGGCCAACAGTGATGAGAATGGCCAAGACGGACGAGACCATGAGGTCGCACGACATCACCGAGAGAGAGAGAGCCTCCGAACGTCTGCTGATCTACGCCGAGGTGGATAACCAAGTTGATTCGAGGCAGAAGGGAGGCGGCGGCAGGGAGAAGCCCTAGGGTTCCAGTTCCCCTTACGGGCCCATCCTATCCAAACATGTTTACATTCATTTTATACAATTTGTTCCCTCTTTTAATTTCAATGGAAAGACAGAGTCTAATTAACTCCACTCTATCTAACAGGGAAAATGATTTTCCAATATCAACACATTCAATCTGTGGATATCATTTACACACCAATCACGCCTTATTTATGGCCACATTAACATTCTCATCAAATATACTCATTAAAATCCACTTTCCACCAATCACATGGTGAATTTAGTGTCATCTAAAAAGATCACATGTCTAGTTATTTTGAATCTGACCTAACACTTCATTCATGGATTTCACACGTTATTCACCCTTTGAATCTCCTTCAAAAGTGCTTTCTTCCACAATTGATCATAAAGAATATTGTGAATTATTCATCATTATCATTTTATGTGGGTTTTTTTCAATACCCAATGATGTTTGATTGATCTGTTTATACCCTACGATTTTTCTGTGAGGTTCAGAAGAATTTTTATCATCTACGGTTTGCACTTCTGATTCTTCTTATGAATCAACATCATGTTGTGATGTATAAATGTTTTTAAATCCATCCTCTACTTCTATATTGGAATCTATTCCATGTACACTATCTTTTACATATTCAATTAAATTAGCATAATATACCTTCGAGGTATTTGTTTACATAACTTTAATAATTTTATCATTAATTATGTCCACAATTATTCTAATAATGTTAATGAAATATGTGTAGTCATTTTTAATTATTGAATACCAAATGAATATTCCTTCATTAACAAAATCACCATACTTCCATTGATTTACTTATTTGTTCAGAATGAAATGTTTACTTATGAAAATACGAAAATAGTTCAAAATTAGATTCCTTTCATGCCATAACTCATATGATTTCAAGGATTCTCCAATATATATCCTTATTTAATTTTTAATATAAACCATAGAATGAATAACCTCTTTCTAGAAATTCTGAGAGATACAAATCTTGATCATTATTATTTTGGAAATATTGTTCACCTGTCATTTTCTTCACTCAACAACTCCATTTTTCTTTGGGGTTCATACAGAATACACCTCTTGAGGTATTCCATGTTTCTCCAAGAAATTTTCAAACTTAATGGATGTGTATTATCATCCATTTTTATTCATCCAAGCAATAATTTTACATCTAGTATCATTCATAGCTATTTGTTGATCTGTTTTCATAAAATTAACAACTTGTAATTTCCTATGTATAACCATCACACAATACGTTAGACTATAATCGTAAATTAAATAAATTAATTAACATTAAATATATATTCAGGAAAAATTTATCAGACCATATACATATGTATGGTTGGGATAAAATGTATTTTATGTTATTTTCTTCTAAGGCTGATATGAATAGTAGACCAACCTCCCTCGTATGTGAGCATCAAAATTCCTTTCCCTAACATGCTTCAAATTTGATATATCCATGAATGTCTTCATATTAGATATGTTTTCCATGTCTTTTTAATTAATGTGACATAACCTTCAGTGCCACAAGTTGTTTTATTCTTTGACTATCATGTATAAAATGTTATCTCTACTATCAACCTGATATATGCACCCATATATTCTATATCCTTTCGTAAGAGAATACCCTAGATTTACACTAATAGTGAACCCAATTTTAATAAATGTTTCCATTAGTCCTATTTCACGTAGTCGTCTAACAGTCATAAGATTGTGTCTTAGTCCATACAAATAAATAACTTCGGTTTTCTTCTTATCTCTAGTTGATAGATCAGTACATACACTGACTTTGATCTCAAAATCACCTTCATTACTGAACATTATTATTCTATCAAACTTCTTCATAACATTTATTAGTATTTATACATTTCCATTCATACGGGATGAGCATCCACTATCAACAATATTGGTGTTGATGTTCTTTGTAGCTTTGAGGGAAACCACTGAAAAGTTGGAATTTTAATTTTCTTCTCTTCCTCCTTTGAATTATTAGATTGTGAGAAGGATAAATATTTCATTTACAATATCTTTTACATGTGAATAGTTTCATCATACATAAGCTCTTCATCAATTTGAGAAAAACTATTTTTAATAGAAACACCATCTGGTTGATGAGTAATGGCTTACCTATGATTTTTGTACGAATGATTTAGGCCTTTCCTAACCCAATTATAAATTGAATTATGGAAAAAGCTAGAATTGAATGAACCCAGTTCTTATTTTTGAGGTATAGTTTTCTTCATTTCATTTTCCATATGTGTTTTTGAGAAAACAAGGGAAATATTAGAAAAATCCAAAATTTATGGGTACACACTGTGTACTTTTGTGAACACACTGTGTACATTAAATTTCTGTGATTAGAATACAGAGCATGTAGGATTATCAATGTTTAAGGGTGTAACAACATACCACACGCCATGTACATAGTAATAAACACCGTGTAATCAGTCAAAAGATGAACAGTGATGCGGTGGAAATTAACCATCAGAGAAATAGATAAAAATGATTGTACACACCATTCGCATACTAATACATGTCGTGTAATCAGTAGGTATGTGAATAGTGAGGTGGTGGAATGTAGCTGCCCAAGGATAGTTAAATAGGATAGTACACTCTGTGTACTTCAGAAGTACATGTCGTGTAGTTATGTTTTTTCGTTAAAAACAGGTAGTAGCATCTTCAATTGATAAAGAATGTAGAGGAATCACCAGAATCCATAGGAGGGGAGGTAGAGACTTGTAGGAGCTCTTGATTGATCACCAGAACTCTGATTCATCCGCCATTGATCACGTTTGAACCGCGCGAGTATGGTCTTTCCTCTTCTATAATATTTCCTTCTAATTCTTTCCTAAGAGATGTTATTTAGGTTAGAACGGGTAATCATTTATCTCAGGTCAACGTTCTTCTTAGGGGTTTAGGGAGGTTCCTTTCACTTATATCGATCATAGGACATCTAGGTAGGTGGTCTTGGGTTTAATTCCAACTGTCGAGTTGATTTTGTGTACTTTTATGCCACACACCCATGTTCGGGGTGTCGTGTGGCTGAGACTTTTACTATTAAGATTCCTAGAATTTCATAGGTAATCAAATGAATAAGTATAAACTTCTATTTGAGATTGTTGCATTGATATAGGACCACCCCATGGGTGTATTTCCCTTGTATAGCCATTTGGCCCGGATACCTATGGGTATGTTGTGATTATAGAAAGTTTGAGTTTTCATAAGAGTAAACATATAAAAATTGCTTGCTTATGCATTGGGTTTAGCTCGATTACTTGATTTTCTAATGGAATTCCTGAGGGAAGTGTTATGTTTAGCCTGAGGGAAAGTTTTTGTTTAACCTGAGGGCAATGTTTCTTATGCCTGTGGGCAGTAGCTTCCATGTTTGAGGGTGATATCTTGTATTTATGAAAGAAATATTCATTATGCATAAGGGTAGTCACCTGTGGTTTTCATTTCAGTTTTACTGAGGGTAAGGACTTTCATGTCTAAGGACAACGTTTAGTTTGAATATTCACTATGGTGATTTCTCATGTTGTACCTGCCAAGCTGAAGCACAGGCTTGGTATTATTATTATCTTCTACTTGTTAGATAGCATGTTGTGGTTTTTGATATGGAACTAGAATAGGAGATTTTCGGTCGAGGCTGAGTCTCGGAAAACTCATAATTCAATTATTCTGAATTATTAAATAATTATTAAAATGGAAATGAAAATAGTATGAATGGTTTCTACTGAGTAATTCCTAGTTTTCTGCATTTAATTATTGCACACTGTTATTGCACATTTTCACTGGCTGTTGGGAACAGGCCTTTGGTGGTTGCCTACTAAGATTTTTTATCACACCCTGTTTGGGACATGTCTTTGGCCCAAACAGATTATATTGTTATAGGTGTCGATAAGGGAAAGGGTCCCCAAACAGGTACAATATTGTTGCAGAGGAGTATGAGAGCATGGTACCGAGCTTAGCGTTCAATTATTATTGTGTTCATGTATCACTACTTTGTTTTTGTTTTGTTATACTTAGTACCTTGTGTTGTATTGTATCAGATTTCAATGTATCCTGTTTTGGCTACATTCTCAAAATTAGAGACATGTTGCATAATCATATATATGTCTGTTGGTTATCTTTTACATTAGTTTTGGTGTCTATTTCAGGTCTATATTTTTACAACTTCCGCTATTGTATGTTTATATTTATTTCTATTGTGTTACACTTTGAAAAATGAAGTAATAGTTTCCCCACTATCAGTCATAGGCCCTCGTTACTAGTCGGTAGCCTCTAGTGTTCCGCGAAATTCACTTGAGGTCATCTGACGAGCTGAGTTCGGGGCACCCGTTGTGTGGCATCTAGATCTAGGATGTTTCAAAGTTGTATTAGAGTGGTTTCTTTTCCCTGTGTTATTTTATTATTTGGCGACAATGGAAAGAGATAGATTATTAAGGGATTCAGTAATAAATTATGTCTTAGAGTAGCTTCTCCGTGTACAGTTAACGGCTAGGTTTCCTCGAATTAAATTTTGATTTTCTATTTTGATTATTAATTTTTTTTTGATTTTCCCCATAGGGTGACTAAATTGTGATGTGTTGTTTATATTTTTATACTAGTGTTCTATTTAGTTGCAACCTAATGAGATGAGAGTATACCATCTCATGCATCATTAGGCACATGTTAGAATCACATTTCATGCATTGTTTCCATGCCAAGTAGCTGCATTAGAAATTTCATGTTGTTGTGATATTTTTTGTTCTATAAAATGCATGTTGTTGTGGAATGTACCTTGATAGATGATCCTACTGTTGATAGAGTATTGGTACATGTTACGGTTGGGTTTATGGATGCCAATCATTGGATCCTAAGATTTATGGGCACTCTTAGATCGGAATTTGGCAGATCATAATCTATCCATTTATCATGTTTAGTACTATAATGTGAAATTTTGGGTTCTAAACATTGGTTCACAAGGAGTTTGGGCCCCCATGGTTCCGAATTTGGTATACAAAAGCTTGAAATTAAAGAAAAAGGGGCTCTGGAGTTGTTTCTGAGGTCTACCGTCTGAAAACAGAGACAACACATTGTGTGGTTCTATGAAAACATTCCATGTACTCTTATTTTTGGGATGAAATGATAAATTTATAAGTACATGCCATGTACTTATAAGTACATGTTGTGTAGAATATGGCCATGTAACCCACCGTGTGGGAGGGAATACATGTCTTCCCAATTTTACTGAGGAACATGTCGTGTACCGGTTATACACACCACGTCATCATCACCCTGTGTCCACCTGTGTGACTAATGAAACAAATTGATAAATCTTAGATTATACATGCCATGTCAATTCTGAACATGTCATGTATTGTAATATTGGGATCTAGCCGTGTAGCTAACAACACGGTTCAGTGATATCTTTTTATGAACATGTTGTGTCCTTCTAAAACAAGTTGTGTAGTGTGATCCATGTATCTGGCCATGTCACGAACAACACTGTTCGGTGAATCTTGTCTAGTACATTCCATGAACCTATAGGACACACTTTGTAGTCTTGACCGGTGAGAGATTATGTGGACATGGCCTTGTGGCTGGGGAAATAGGGTGGTGTACACGCCGGGTGTGGGTGTAACCCACCATATACCTAGGATTGAAACATGCCCAGGCCAGCATCAGAACACAACCATGTAAGGGCTAAAGGATACACATTGTGTAGACCTAATACATGTCATGTAGTCTCTTTTTTCTAGTTATTTTGGTTCTTTCACCTTTTTGTTGGAACTTTTTAAAAGACAAAAGAAACCTCGACAATAAATTAAACTGAGGCGTGTGTTTGAACTTGTAGATTCATCCTGCCGAGAAGACCATGTGTTGTTTACAAGAGAGTGTTGATGATTATACTACATAGATGGTAGGCCATGGTATATCGATGGATCCTCCAGAAGTGCCAGATGTGGCGCCAACCGTTATACTAGATGCAGGTGTGGATACGTAGTTCCACAAAGGCTTCACTCGGCTGATGGAGACCTTCCAAGGAGAACATATGTTTACCACATCTATGGTAGAGCTGACACATATATTCGTAGAGCATCATCTACCTATGTTTACGGGGGATGGGAGACCCTAGGCTGCAGAATCATGGCTGGATTCTATGTAGACGATCTTCGAGCATCTGAAAACACCTCATGGGATGTGGGTCAAGCATGCTACTTACATGCTACATGATTATTCCTAGAGATGGTGGGTTGTTACCACCCATACTGAGAATCACCAAGACATGCCGTGGGAAGATTTTCAGGTATTCTTCTATGTATTTTTCGTTATGAAGACACTATGGGATGATCGAGCTTGAGAGTTCATGAATCTGCAGTAGGGTGCCATGTTAGGGATGGACTATTTTTCCCGCTTCACCAAGTTACAGCGTTTTCCACCTATTCTGGTGGGTGATGAGATGTTGAGGGCAATACGCTTTAAGGATGGTCTTAGATATGATATCCATGCACTGGTGAATGTTTTCAGGATACCTACAGTGCATGCTATTGTGAACCAGGTGTTGATTACTGAGCGGAACCAATAGGAAGATAGTGGTGCAGACCAGGGTGGTTCAACTGCGGTCTCTGGTACTATTTCTACCTACAAGATGAAGAGGCACTTGGATTTCTCTCAAGGTGGCGGTACTAGCCAGAAATATTCTTTAGGTGGCCATGTGATGTGATACCAGTGTTCTAAAGAGGGGCACAAGTGACCTCAATGTCCATGTGATCTAGTGTAGTGTCGAGATTTCGGCAAGATGGTTCATCTTCATCGTTTTTCCAGGGTGTTTTCCATTAGTGACTAGTGAGAGGGGTTCTGTGCAGACTCCACATATAGGAGTAGGGCTAGAATCTTCTTACTAGATAGGGAATTGAAATATGTCAGGATGGTTAGGAAGAGGTGGTGGTCATTGTCGTGGTATCTATACTCCAGGATCTTAGAGATAGCAGGGCGATACAACTCAGGGTATCCAGGCTCAGTCATAGGGATGCGGCACTGTGCAGGAATATGCATTACAACAAACCCAACATGAGAAGGATCACAAACCATCAACTATAAGATGTATTATTCTTGTTGCTTCTATTTTATCTTCAATAATTTTTTATATTGGTGCTACACATAGCATTATATTTCTTCCCGTTGTAGAGAGCCTTGGTATTTGTGTTTATTCTTATTCAAATATCATGATTCTAGACACTCCTTTATGAATTAAAATGGAAAGTGTGCATCAGTGCAAGGAGGGGCCCAGAGTGGTTGGTGTGTGTCACTTTATATGGGACCTTTGTGTCTTAGAGATGATGATCTATGATGTTATTCTTGGGATGGAATGGTTACTACCCTTTCGAGCCTTTTTAGATTCTTATCATCGCATGGTGAGTTTCATGTCACTAGAGAGCAGAGAGTTTCTATACAAGGGTGAATGGGATTTCCAGTTGAGTCGAGTTGTACCTGAGCGTCATGGGCGATGTGGACTGACATCCCAGATTGCGAGTTTTTATCTCGATGACCAGGGAACTTGTCAGAAGGATTCCCCTCCTGTGGTTAATCGTTTCAGGGATGTCTTCTCAGAAGAATTTTCTGGTCTACCGCTAGAGTGAGAGGTGGATTTCTCTATTCATCTTGTGCTAGGAGTAGAACCAGTGTCCATTCCTCATTATAGGATTGATAAACCAAAATTACAGGAGCGTAAAAAGTAGTTGGAGGAGTTGGATGAAAAGGGTTTCATATGACCCAATACTTCTCCTTGGAGTATGCTAGTCCTGTTTGTGATGAAGGCGGACAGTACCCTCAAACTGTGTGTGGATTATCAGAAACTGAACAAGATGATGGTTAAGAACTGACATCCCTTACTGAGGATTTATGATCTTTTCGATAAACATAGAGTAGGATGAGTGTTCATGATTATTGACATGAGATTCAGATATCATTAGTTGCATGTTAGACCATCGGACATACCGCTTATAGCCTTTCAGAGCAGATGTGGTCTATACGAGTACTTGGTCATGCCGTTTGGACTCACAAATGCACTAGTAGTTTTCATGGCTAGGATGAATCGTGTCTTCCACCCATATCTGGATTCTTTTGTGGTAGTCTTCATTGATGATATCTTGAAATACTCTACCACTCAACATGACCATGCCACCCATCATGATATCATACTGAGTACACTGAGAGAGAATGAGTTATATGCTAAGATCTCAAAGTGCCACTTTTTGATGCACCAGATTCACTTCTTGGGTCATATTATCTTAGGGGAAAAAGTTGTGTTAGACCCATAAAAAGTGAGAATAGTAGTTTCCTAGTAGAAACCTACGAATATTTTTGAAATACATTGTTTCTTGGGGCTTTCCAGTTACTATAGTCGCTTTATATAGGAATTCTCCCACTTAGTAGCATCGTTGAAAGGTTTGACTAAGAAGGGTATGAATTTCGATTGGTCAGAAGCTTGAGAGACAGAATTTCATGAGCTGAAGGGAAGGTAGACCTCAGCACTTGTCCAAATACTTCGAGAGAAAGGGAAGAGCTATACAGTATACTGTGATGCATCACGTATTGGACTGGGATAGTGTTGATGTAGGGTGATCGAGTAGTTGTGTACGGGTTTTGGTAGTTGAGGCCACATGAAAGGAATTTCCTGATGTATGAACTCGAGATGGCTATAGTTGTTCATGTGTTACACAATTGGAGATATTCTATATTGGGAGAACATTTTGTGGGGTTTACGGACCACAAAATTCTTGAATACATCGTTACAAATTGTGACATGAATTTGAGATAGCGATGGTGGGTTGAATACCTTCAGTCCTTTGAATTTGAGCATTCCTAAAAACCTGGTAAGGGTAACGCAGTAGCTGATGCACTAAGTAGGAGGACTCGGATATAGGTAGTACATTAGCCCTGTGGTGAGTGGAAGCTTATGGCTTATTCACTGAGATGAATTTGGAGGTGCACGATAGTCCAGGGAAAACCTATCTCTCACCCTTAGCTTTTAATTCAACCATCCTCAATAGAGTGAGGATGAGACAACTATCAGATTTAGAGGGCCTAGTTCTATGGGAGTCGGTTACAAGTGAGGTCCCTCCTCATGGTTGGATGATAAGAGATGACGAGGTACTGCATATCCATGGGTGAGGGTGGGTTCTCAGGGATATATGCGAGGAGTTGATGTGGGACTGTCATTCTTCAGCTTGGGTCGTGCATCTTGGAGTTACCAAAAATTACCGTGACTTGAGATGTTATTATTGGTGGCCAAGTATGAAAAGAGAGGTAGCTGGTTTTGTTACGAGATGTTCCACCTATTAGCTGGTGAAGGTGGAGCATCAGAGGCCTGCCAGATTGTTACAACAGTTACTCATTCCAGATTGGAAATGGGATGATTTCACGATGGACTTCGTGACTTGGTTGTAGAGGTCTCCTCGAGGCAATGATGTCGTATGGGTTGTTGTGTACAGACATACGAACGTAGATCACTTCTTGCTGATCAAGGAGTCCTTCGATGTTGATGAGAATGCGAAGTTGTATATCCGAGAGGTAATACATCTTCATGGGGTCCCTCATTCTATCATTTCATATTGGGAAACCTATCTTACATCTCGTTTCTGGAAGATTTTTCAGAGGTCACTAGGTACACAGGTGCTTCTGAGCACAGCTTACCTCCCTCAGACCGATGGCCAGTCTGATTGTACAATACAGGTGCTAGAGGACATGTTGTGTGCATGGGTCCGAGACTATGGGGGCTCTTGGGAGAAGCACATACCCCTGGTTGAGTTTTCCGAAAATAATAGTTTCCAGGAAACTATTGAGATGACACCTTAAGAGTTCTATATGGTAGGCCATGCTGATCACCCTTGTGCTGGTTGGATGAAGGTGAGGCTAGTTTACTAGGACCACGTCTCTTGCAAGAGACTTCAGAGGAGGTCCAGTTGATTTCGAATCGGATGGCTACTTCACAGTCTCATCAGAAATCTTATGCTGATCTCCACAAATGACCTTTGGAGTTTGTGGTCGGGGATCAGGTTTTCTTATGTGTTTCACTGAGGTTTGGACACAGAAATATTATGATATAAGGTAAACTTTCATTGTGGTATGTAAATCCGTTTGAAATTTTTGATAGAGTCGGGCCAGTTGCCTATCAGCTTTAGTTACAATAGAGGTATCGGGCCATGAATGATGTCTTCCACATATCACAACTAAGACTTTATCAATAAGACCAATCTCACATTTTTTTAGCCCAAGGAGTTTGAACATCAGGTGGATGGATCCATTGAAGAGATTCTGATTCACATTATTGATAGGAGAATGATGGTTCTCCGAGGCTGGTCAGTTCCTCTCGTATACGTGATATGGCGGCATGGCCGAGTGCAGGACAAAACCTAGGACTGGGAGACCGATATACATGCTCAGTGGCTAAAATTGTTCATAGATATATCATCACCCCCCTTGGAAGGGAAAATCAATTGAAAATTGATTTAAGGGGGATGTTTGTCAGAACCCGGATCTTATTCTTGAGGTACGGCTTTCTTCAATTCCTTTTCCTTATGTTTTTTTTTGAGAAAACAAGGGAAATGCGGGAAAAATCAAAAATTTATTGGAACATGCAGTGTACTTTTTTACACACGCTATGTACTTTGGTTGTGACGGATGAAAATACCTGGACTATAGGCCTTTTGAAAATTAAGGGTGTAAAAACTAACTACATTCCATGTACATAGTAATAAACTCTGTGTAATTAGTCGGCAGATGAATAATGAGGTGGTGGAAAGTAACCATCAGAGGAAAAATTAAAAAGGATAGTATACAATGTGTACATTGTAATACATGTTGTGTAATCAGTCGGCAGGTGAACAGTGAGGTGGTGGAAAGTACCTGCCAGAGGAACAGTTAAAAAGTATAGTACACGTTGTGTACTTGATAAGTACATGGCCGGAAGTTATGTTTTTTTCATTAAAAATAGGTTGTAGCCTCCTAATTCGATAGAGGAGGTAGAGGACTTACCTAGAGCCGTAGGAGAGGAGGCCGAGACTTGGAGGAGCTCTCAATCGCTTACTGAAACTCTAATTCTTCTGTTGTCAATCTCGCTTGAACCACGCAAATAAGGTATTCCCTCTTTTGGAATTGTTCCTTCCAATTATATCCCTAAGGCATGTTTTAATGGTTAATCATTTATCTCAGATCTACATTGTTATTGGTAGTTTCGCGAGGTGCCTTTCACGTATATCGATCTGAGGATATAGAGGTAGGTTGTCTTATGTTTAATTCCAACTATCAAGTTGATTTATTGTACCGTTGTGCCACGCTTCCTTGTTTGAGGAGTCGTATAGGTGAGACATTAACTATTATGATACCTATAATTGAATAGGTAATCTGATGAATAAGTATAAACTGCTGTTTGAGATCACTGCTTTGATCTAGAGGCATCCCGTGGGTATGTTTCCCTTTTTTATCTATTTGGACCGAATACCCATTGTTATGCCGTGATTATAGAATTTTTTGAGTTTTCATGAGAGGAAACATATATAAATTTCATTCTAATGAGTTGGGATAAGCCTAGTTACTTGATTTTCCTATGGAATGCCTAAGGGAAGTGTTTTTTCTAGATTGAGGGAAAGGATTTGTTTTGCCTGAAGGAAACATTTCTTATGGCAGTGGGTAGTAGATTCTATGCCTATGGGTGATATATTGTATTCCTGAGGGCAATATTCATTATCCATGAGGGAAGTCACCTAAGGGTTTCATTTATATTTTCTTGAGGTTAAGGATTTCCATGTATTAGAACAATGTTTACTTTGAATATTCACTATGGTAATTTCTCGTGTTGTACCTGCCAAGCTAAAACACCAGATTGGTATTATTATTATCATCTACTTGTTAGACATCCTGTTGTGGTTTCTGCTGGGGATTTGGAATAAGAGATTGTCAGTCGAGGCCAAGTCTTGAAAAACTAATAATTCAATTATAATGAATTGCTAAATAATTATTAAAATTGAAATGTAACTGGATGGAATGGTTACTTTTGAGTATATCCTAGTTTACTACATTTAATTATTGCACACTGTTATTGAATATTTTCCCTGATAGTTTGGCATGGGCCTTTGGTGGGTGCCTACAAGGATTTATTTCTCACACCCTGTTTTATTCATGTCTTGGGAACAAAAATATTATATTTCTATAGGTGTCGATAAGGGAAAGGGTCCCTACCCAGGTACATGATTATTATAAAGGAATAGGAGAGCATGTGACTGAGCATAGGCTTGCGATGCTTCTACAATCCTGTTGCACTACTTTGGTTTTGTTTCTCTGTACTTAGTACCTTGTACAATATTGTATCATATTGCAGTGTATCATATTTTGGATACATTCTTATAATTAGAGACATGTTGCATCATCATATACATGACTGTTGGTTATCTTTTACATCATTTCTGTTGTCCATTTCAGGATTATATTTTTTATTACGTCTATTGTTGTGTGTTTATATTTATTTGTGTTGTGCTACACATTGAAAAATGAAGGAATAGTTTTCCCACTATCAGTCCTAGGCCCTCGATGCTATTCAGCAGCCTCTAGCATTTGAGGAAATGTGCTTGAGGTCGTGTGACCAACCGGGTTCAAGGAACCTGTTGTGAGGAACAGGGATCCGGGATGTTACAAGAACAATGATTACACTATATATAGGCACCATTTCTTCTTTATGAAGTATGATATGAACTCATTATTTTTTTAATTCATTTCACTTCACCATTCAAATAGATCATTTCCTTTACTCGGTATGACATGTTATGGCCCATATAGCCAGAGAATTTAAATTTCATAAGACAAAATGTCTTCTCACTTCTGTTTATTCCCTTGACTCCATCCTTAGGAAAATAGTTTGATTGTCTATCATTTTGTGAAACTTGTTGATAGGATTCTATTATCTTTACTATTTTATTTACACATCTCTTTTTGGGAATTATGTTTACTTTGTGATATGTTCATCTTTTAATTTCGTTTTGATTTGGTTTATCTTATTTCCATCCATTGATGTTTCGGCATCACAACCAATTCAACTATTTCCTACTCATGTAGATATTTGATCATTAAAAAGCATTTACACTGCATCAAAGCCCCGTTTATCTCTCTCTTATAGCTCAACATTTGATAATATTCCCAGATATATTTTATTCTTTATTTCTTTAAAATTTTTATTTACTTTAATGTTAAATCCTAATTGTAAAAAATTCTAATTTAAGACCCTCAATAGACTTGGAATAATCATCCTTCCTTGATGTAAGGTCATTGGTGACCTTTTACTAATCTTAAATTTGGAGCACCAGTTCCACTACATATTATGTGCTTTCAATAATTTTTGAATATTCTTTCCCTATATCATCCAATTGTTCAATTTCATCTTCATGATGATCAACCTATTCTAATTATTCTTCCACAACTAATCTCTACTTTCCATATTTTTCTTTGTTTATCTTTCTTACCAAAATTTCCCTTATATAGAAACTTGAGATCAATATCAATACTCAAATTAGTTTCTCTATATTTATATTTTTATGGCTATGACTTTTAAACTATAGACATCACTGATTCTTAAGTTTGAGATTTAAACTCTATTTTTTCTTCCTCAAAAACATCATTTTCTTCATATTCTTATTTATAGTCAAATCTATTTTTCTCTAATTTATTCTCACATTTGATGTCTCCCTTTTGTGAAATTCATTTTAGAGGCATCTGTGGGTGTATATCATCACATTCTTCATCAAGAAACATCCTTTTTCAATGGGAGGAAATGTTCTCAATTATACAAAAAAACATGACACGGGTAACTTTCATTAAAATATCAAATTTTTATCTATTGAATACCATATAAAAGAGTGAAATAATTTCATCTTCCTGATTAGATTCATCAATAGAATCTCTTAAAATCTGAACTTTTCTCTTAGATTGGAATTCCATCACCTTGCTAACATGACTTGATTCTTTCTCTGGTTTGAATCTCATTTCTTATACTACTAAACAACTCATAAGATCATCCAATAACTCTTCTTAAATATCTATTTCCTAACTGGATGAAAAAAATTTATTGTAAAGATGTGGATGTATTCTGAGGATTTTCTTTACAATTTTATTGTCTTTGATTTCTTCAACAATCCATTGAAATTAAACTACAACATCAGTAACTTGACTAAAGAAGGTATCTACATTTTCATCAGTATTCATCTTTAGATAATAAAACCAATTTTTGCAAAAAAAAGTGTTTTTTCTTCATTATTTTATTGTCACTATCAAAAATATTTTCTAATTTTTTCCACATTGACATAGAAGATGTTGAACTCATTTACATTAGATTTATTTGATCAGATAAAGAAATAGTAAGAGCATTATATTATTTATATGCATCATCAAGAATTTTCCTTTCTGTTTTAGTCAAACGTTGTCTGGTTGCATTTTTGACATCAATCCCTTGTGTAGTAGAAAATAGTACATCCATTCCATGATATGCTAGATTAGAACTCATCATACTCCCCCAAATCTGAATGTTTTTTGCATTAAAGTAGGGTCCTCGACTAATATTTTTGAATTATCTGTGACATCAATGAAGGAAACTTTTAACACTAGTAGCATAACTATGATACCACTTTTAGGACACTAGAACATAATTAGAGGGGAGAAGTGAATTAGGGTGCTAAAATTTTCCCCTAATGTGATTGTTCTTGTTACAATGTTGTTCAGAACCCTTTAAACCTATCAAATGGTAATGATCATAATATTAAACTATTAAAGAAAACGTTCCAGCCCAATAATTTTATGTGGCTCACCACTAAGGGAATGTCCAAGGAGAATATGCCAATAGTGTGTTGGTCGTACCTAAATCCATTAATCTTCACATGTAATTTAATAAATATTTTTAGACAGATTCACTCTATTCTAGGAACACTAACTTTTTAATATTTTAGTGATATCTCATTGAACCCTAGATAAACTTATCTTGACTCTGCCTAGATCACTACCTTGGGTGATGTCTTACTCAGTTTATTGTCTTGAATGCCACTTTAATTGATTTAAATTAATGTCTTTATCAATATCTTAAAATGAGACTCTTCTTTCACCATAGATATTTTTTCATGCACTTTGAATTCCATTTTAAAAAAAAACCTGATATTCATAACATCATTTCACCAATCTACTTCGAGAATCTCACTACGTTCATGATGCTCATAGCCTTTGCAAAACAAAATGACTAAAAATTATTATTTGAATTAGCATAAACCCCCTTTTGAGGGAAATGGGGGACCCAAATTGACTTCATTAACTAAAACATTCAAAAAATCCCTCACGGTCCAAGACCCCAATGAAAACAACCAAATTAAATACAATAATAACTCTTCCAAGCAAGAATCATGTTAAGGCCAACTTCACCATCACAATGTTTCTAAGAAAATGTACTCTATAGAACTACATGGTCCTGGTACTAATGGTAATTTTTATACCCTCTCAAGAATCCAAATTTGAATAGAAAGCGATTGTGAAAAATCACAACAATGAACCTCTTCTAGAGTAGCCTAGTTGGTGAAATGTTTTCCTTTACCCAATGTTGATAGACCGCAATTCCAAAATGAAAAATCTCTCAAAAATAATTCCAGACAAACAATTGGATCTATGACAAAACTGAAACATCTTCACAGAATAGACCAATCAGAAACATGAATCATTTCCTACACCTTCTTCATATTCAAAAAACCCTCTTCATAGAAACCAATGTCACCACTGAAAAACCACACTGTTGACACAATTCTGGAGAAGATAAATCAAAAATCATAAACCAATATTTGAACCATAAAACCATCTAAATTTCCATCCATAATCAAGAAACACGGAAAAAAATATACATTAAGAAATTTCACAAAAAATGACCATAATAAGATCAGATAATGGCCTAAGACAAAAATTATGTTATCGCCTTCAACAAACATAGTAACATATCTTCTCATCCTACCCACATTCAATGTAGAATAAGGAGGTGACCTTTATCACAGTGGAAAGGGCATAAACAATGGACCCTCAGAGAACCTTTATGAATCAAAGGCCAGAAAATCGTGATATTTTTCGAGTTATTAGAGTCCACAAATAAAATCACACATTGGAATAAACTACATGACATGAGTTTGCTACACCGAAGCACCGTGTATAGGACCACAGCTAATCTGTAGAGGTGGGTAGGAGTCGGAAATTTCTTTCTTTATGAATCTCATTTCCTCCAAAGAACAAACTACATTCATAAAGCTCACGAACTCAATGTTGAATACCCCCATCATCATAAAGCACTTAGTAGTCAAATGTATTTACTTCAGTAAATACATAACAGGTATTTCCATGATGATCATGTCACATGGAATGTCAGTTTTTTTTATCTCCCATGGCTTTATGAAATCAATGAAATTCATAATTTTATTTTGAATAATTTGTTTCGAATAAATTGGGGTAGTCTTATATTTACAATCTTGGATATCCGTGATGCTCCACCACCTTTTAATAGATTTTATAGATCATTCTATACCACGTACGTATAGTTCTTCCATTCATGATGATCCATTTTGAGTTGAAATTGTTTTGATGATTTCCATCAATCCATCATGTGTCGCGATGTTCCATTTCTTCAAATCCTAGAGATCACTATCAATATTTATGATGATCCAATTATTCAACATTAATAATGCTCATCGATGTTGTCAAGATCGCCATCATCTTTAATTAATCCATTTCAAAACACCATTTTTGAAATAAATCTTCATGAAAATAAATCATTTTAATTATTTTCATAAGTCGTAAATAGAAATAAACTTTTCTAGATACTAGAAAAATTAAAAAATTTGGATGCAAGAATTATTGGAAAACACTGATAAATGATTCCACCTTTAATAATGTGGACAACTTGTAATGTTATATCACTTTCCTTGCAAACTCCCTGATCATCCATATTGAGTATTGATAAAAAACCAAACTATACACCATTTATAGTAATGAACATACTTGGTTTCAACATAATCGGGTTCACACATAACAAATTTAATAATGATTTATTCATCATAACCCAAAACATTATATGAATATATGGGCCCCATCCATCACATAATCTATACATTTGTGTGTCATGATATCATAATACATCTATCATATCATCACATCATAACTCATTTAAGGAAAACTGATTTCACAAACATTTCATCGACTGACAATATAATAACAAATGAAAAATAAATGGGTTTAAAAAAAATTCATTAATATTGATAATAACCATCAATAGAAATAATAAGGATGGTATATTCAATATTATCCGAATTATGGAATAATTAACATTATATATTTTCATAATATATAAACTGATTTTTAAAGATCACTTTGATCATTTATTGGGTAAAATATCATTTCATATTAAAAATAATTTTTAAAATATAGAAATATTTTAAAATCATTTTCTTTAAAAATCCTTAAAAATATTTCTTATGTACAATATCATATAAATTTTTAAAAAATTGAAAATAAATAAAATATTTTTAAATAAATTATATTAGAAATAAACTTTGATCCTTATAAATGAATATCTTAAATAATGATTTGATCATGATGGTGGAAAATGTTTTTCCTATTTTACACGTTAAAAAAATTAATTCACATATTCAGTAAAATCCAAATGTGATTTGTTTTGAAAATTAAATGAATATTCATTTTTAAATATTTTTCCAAAAAAAAATTGGTAACATTTAATTATATCAATCATGGAGGAATATTAGGAAAATTTTGAAAAATTAATTAGAAAACAAGGATATAGAATAAAAGTGTTTCGGACTAAAGGTAGAAATAAATTCTTTTATTTAAAAGAATATTTTCTATAATGACTAAAAAAGAGATGTAAATGGATGGTAAACTGGATTTCAAATGAAATAAAAATAAGAGATTAAATATTGTTAACTCATTGAGCGATATGCCATAATATTTCATCATCAAAAGTATAATCATGAACTATCACTTTCCTTATGTCTCGATTTCATTCATACATGTTCAAACAAACTTTATAAAAAATGTATTTATATTATTAAACTATTATAGAACCATAATTATATATATCATAAAATATATGATTTACGTATGACCTTTTTAAATTGATTATTAATAACTCAATGTTAAAATAATAATCTGTGGAATAACTATTGTTTCATGTTTGTTTTGATTTTATAATTTCAGTCATCCTAATTTGACATTGGTTACATGAATTACTTATTTTTAACCATGATATATAAATAAAATAAATAAATTATATATTTATATTTATATTAATCCATACAATATATTGATAGAAAACAAAATACATCATTCATGGAGACAGTAGGTCGTACGTACGCCTGAATGCTCTTTCCATTTTCTCAATAGATGAAAAGGTAAAAAGGTAAGTAAAATATTATCATTATATGATAAATTTTTATTTAATATATATCACATATAGTCATTATATTTTCCCACATTACCTTCCATTGAAAGAGTTACTGAAAAATGAATCACATCACATCACAAGGTAGTAGTCCCCTATACACATGAACAACATAGTCATATCTCCCATGAAATGGAATGTAAGAAGGTATATGTGATATATTTATAAATTGGTATAATTATTTTTCATGTCCCATGTATATACATGTAATATAACCTTATTACCATCCATGAAAAATTGAAACTAAAAACACATCACATCGGTTTGCAAGGTGGTAGTGCATCATATATAAGAGAAACATTATTATTTTCAAGAAAGTTGGGAGGTAATATGGTATATGTGGGATTAAATTTCTATAGTTATAAATAAATCATAAATATAATATATATAAATTAAATTCACCATTATATATATATCTATGATAGTTGTTCAGGGATAATGAAAAACATTAATTTTACCGAACAGCCCGAAGGCCTTAATTTTTTTATGGATAACCCCCCATTTTATTGTTTTAAGGGGAACCCATACATGACCTGTAGGCCCAAGAGAAATGGCCTTGCTGACCCTCTATACATGACCTGTAGGCCCAGAGGCATACCATTCCCAATACATGACACGTAGGCCTGTACCACTTGAACTACCCCTCCCCATCTTCTACATCACTGATGACATTGATCCCAACCTTGCATTGGTGATCAACTATCATTTCCCCATACAAAGCTGCATGGTGCCTGGTCTCGATGGCGGTCGCCATACCCTCTCATTCTTCCAATTCGGTTAGCTCTACTTCTGGTGGCTGCTACTCTTGTTTCTTTGAACTTATTCTATGGCCTATTTTATGTGAACTGGGCTACTCCATGGTTTGCATGGCTCAAAGAACCTATGTCCTGAAGGCCTTTGATGACATGAAGGCCCTTGAGACTCGTAGGCCCCACCCGGTGGCCCAATGGCCAAAATCGGGTGAAGAGTTCTGGCTGCTACAATACCGAATAGTAACTGCTGCATTGACTGCTATAGTGACTGCTATAGTACTGCTACAGCAACCTAGAAATTCGCGTCCACCCAGTTTTGAACATAGGACTCTTGGATTCCAAGAATGATCCCTTACCACACAGTTATGAGCTCGTTGGCAAAGAAAAACATTAATTTGAATGGTGGTAGTCTGTTATATTTTTATCCAATTCGATGGAAGTGTATATTTTTTTAGATAATTAAATTAAAAAAATTCATTACATCAAAGATAGTGATGAAATTACATAATAATTTTTTAATTGTAATTTAATGTGGTGGAGGAATAAGTAAGACAAAATGCTCAGTGAGGGGTGATACTTCTTGTTCAAACAACATATTTTGGTTTTCCCAAAAATCCATATTAGGAAGGATTTAAGAATACATTATGGATTATTGAATGATAATAGGTATGTAAGGAATTATTATCAGTTGTTATTGTCCAATAAAATGGGTATTTATGTGTGAGGAGTTGGGTATATGTGGTGGGACTTTATAAATAAGGTGACCGTCGTAGTTATAATTTATTATATGAAAAATGTGTAACCACGTTTTTCACATGAAAAAAGGATCCAAAATGAATTATTATAGATCCTAAGATTTTATAAGGTAGAAATATGTCCAACTAATTTGTTTTTTACATGTATATAGTTAATTTGATTGCTTATCATTTTTTAACATCTGGTAATCCGATTTTCATTTTAACCACATTAATTAATTTTGACTGCTTTTATTATTCGTAATGGTGAAATTTAACTTGGCCCCATAAGATAAAATAAATTATTATGACTATACATATTTAATCCATTCTTTCCCAATTATATTCAAATAAGTGGAAGTTTTTATTTTACCAATAATCAGGCAGCCACAATGAAAAAGTGGTTTTCCAAAGAGAAATGTTTCAAAAGATTAAAAATTATTTATATAGAAATTAAATATTAAATTAATTAAATTTACTTAAAATGTATTAATTTATATATAATTTAGCTATAATTAATTTCAAAAATCGTATAAAAATAATATTTCCCTTTTAAATTCTCTGAATGAAAATCCGGTTATTTGATAAAAACCAATAATTTTTATTATGAAATGAAAATTTTATCGTTTTATAAAATTCCAAAAAAATCACTTGAATGTAATTTTTAAATTATAATTAATAAAATATATTTATTTTTTTCTTATTATTTTTATAAACGTTTCAAAAATTTATTTAAAAAATAATTGTGAAAAATCCTACATAATTGTTTTTTGAGTAAATAGAGTGTTAAGTGTAAAATTTTATTTACTATTATCACATGAATAGAAAACTAATAAGATGAATATTGAAATTTTCATTGAATGTATGATTTTTAAATTTAATTAAAAAATTTCAAAAATAGTAATTTATTTAATTTATTGAGGTAAAACATGTTTGTGCGCTTAAAATAGTATTTTAAAACATGATTTCCTTTGTTTTCAAATGGTTTTTATTTTCATTTTTAATTAATTTTAAACTCAAGAATTAAAAATATATTCATCTGTAAACAGTATATTTTCATAATTTCGTAAATATTATTCAAACCATCAATTTTAACCGCTTTTTGATAACTATAATATAAAATAATATTATTTTTCCAGTATGTCATCTTTCATTTTGGCTCGGAACTGCTTGTAATGAAACATAAAAATTATGTTTTCTGTAGCTTGAAATAAAATCTTTGATGCATGTAATGAGAGATAAAATCACTGATTCATATAATTAAAAATAAAAAAAATGATTAAATTTACTATAAAGATTACATATTTCACAAAAGTTCATGATGTTACATTCTATACCCCTTAAAATTAATTTCTCCCTCCACATTATTTACAGTAATACTGATAAATGAGGCAACTATGTTCATCATTGTATCTGTAGGGTCGCACATAACTTCCGTAATTTGATGTTTCAACAAAATAACACTGTGGATGTGTCTTATCTTACATTTTATAACTTTCTATGTATGATCCAGAATCATCACTGGTCATTACTCATAATAATGATCATGCTTCCTTGGTATTAGCTCGAATTTTTGTATTTGAGATGGAAAAATTATATACTATTTTTTGAGAGATACATGAGACACATCATGAACCTTATAGAGTATCAGTGGAATCACCAGGTGATATTTTATTGTCCTGATATGATCAAGAATTTTAAAGGGTTTGATATAAAAAGGGCTCAGTTTTCCCTTTGTTCTTCAATTAAGATATTTGTAGAAAAACCATCTCACTAAATTCAGATTCAAGATCATGTGAATGATTATTAGAAAACATTTTCTATTAAATTTTTTTTTATTTTTCTTTAAATGCATACAACATTCCCTTCCATTTCATTTTCTATCTTAACTCACAATAAATTTCTTTCTGAAACTTTATTATAGTATATTGGAGTTATATAATTATTTTCATAAATATATTTATAAGTATCCCTATAAATTATCATGTGAAATATATTTTTCTATGGAAACTCAACTATAGGACGTTTTTTATCCCAAACACATTTGAAATCCAGAGAAAAATATTATATTATATCATTTGGGGTTTCACTTGTTCTCTAAAACTATCCATCTATCGGAGGATTATACACTATTTCAAAAATTGACTCAATATTAAGATATTGAGGAAGATGTCCCCAAAACATCAACGTAATATTTAGATCCAATTAATATAAAACTGAATTTGGTACTCCATGAATCCTTACCAATTCATTAATATATTTTCCAAAAAGAACATATGGAGATAAATCTTCTTTGATATAATTCAAGTGTGCTGAAATCATAAGGTCATTGACTTACACCCCTTATTACTTTAGCATCAAAATAAGGTACACAATGTTTAAAAAACCTTTAATCATTTTCCAATAATTTTTAAATCCATTAATCATCATATAAATTTTCAATAAAACATTTACAAAACCAAATGGTTTTTATTAACATTTGTTTCTCTAAAAATTCCTTTATTATTGATAAAATCACATAACATAAAACATCAAATGGGGTATCAACGAAATTGACCTTATGGTCATCAAAAATCCTCTTAAACCTTGATAGTATCCATAACTATTAAGATAATATTACATTAATAAATTTACACATCCAAATGTCAATTTACCCTTTATTACTTATATAAAAGCATATCACAAAACAATCATTTGATGCTTTGGTTTATCCATGTATAGAATGAATATCATATGCGATTTCATTATTATAGAATACATTTAGAGGATCTCAATCACATAAAAATTCACTAATGTGTGAAAAATAATATTTTCATAGGGCTCGTTCATACAAAATAAAATATAATATTCCCAAATAAGGATAGGGGATATCTGTTCCCTACATATCATGATTCACATGCACCACTATGATTTCAAAAGAGTTACCCTTTTCCATTATCATTATATGTTTTTGTGGATTATTATCCTCATTATCCCTTGCATTGGGACATTTATTCCATTAATTACACCAAATCCTTATACTTGAAGCATTAGAGTATGAGTTGTGGATTTAGTTGATCCTTATATCCATTTATTTAATTTACTGGATTCATCGAATCACTTTATAATTTTTTTTATCTTGATGGATATTATTTAAATCCTTGAAAAACTCTTTTGTTCCTTTTAGGTGCTCAAATAGGTTCCCCTTCCAACGATTTCGGTAGGAATATGTTTGGAAATATTTCTTCCATTCATGTGGAAAATCATTTGATCATCCATGGAAACCCATCATCGATTTCTTATTACCAATATCAACAGGGTTTCCTACATCGATTTACACTTTTAGTTCACATATAATGATTTTTTAAAAGGTTGTGTAGTCCCTTACTTCTAAAAATCATCATTAATTTATTTTTAAGCCACTAAAGATTATGTCAACCTTAGTTTTAGGATTAATTATAATACCATAAGAATATATAACAAGTCTGGAAAATTTTATTCATAGGTATTGAGGGATTAAATATTCTTTGGTATAAACTCTAGTAATTCCTTCTATATTTTGTAAAAATAAAATGAGTAAATTACTTATTGAAAAAAAAACTCTTAATTTCATCCCATTCCATAATGTAAATTTCATATGGTTGAATCATATTGTTAATAATATTCTACCATTGATCCCATTATCCTTAAAAATTATAGACCACCAAGATTAATTTTTCATTCACTGAAAACTAAGGTACTAAAAGGTATTTTAGTGGTACTGATATATTTCCCCGTAACAAGTAGATTGGTAGAACCTATAAAATAAAGATTATGTTACCACATGAATGACACAATAGAAAATTTTTTACATCCTTTTTCTATAATCACCCATGATTTATATATAAAATACTGCATCTATTTATATTAATATTCAATACAATACACAAAAACTCACCATAGGACTGTCAATATTTATTGTACTTGGATAATCAATATTCTTCCATATTATTTCATGAATTATCTTCTACATCTCCCATAAATATCATCATTTATAATACAGATTTTGTATATAACATAATTTAAACTTTCCTTCACAACCATGGGAATGTAAGCATAAGAAAGTGTGATCTTAGATACATAGTGTGGGTAAACAATATAGATATCAACATATCATGTGCATAAGGGTATGAGAACAAGATAATAAAGTTTGGAATCCTTACCCATCATATAATTGTTCTAAAAAATGAGTCATTTCATAAATCATGGAAGTACATAATACATGATTTGTAAAGGAAATCAACAATCATGATACATGAGATCATAACAATTATATAATACATAGATTATAAGTATATAAGTAAGAATATAAAATGATTTCCTTAGTATTTAATGGATTTTTTACAAGGATATCATAGTTTAATGGATTCAATACCCAAACCATCATATTAATCAAGGATCAGCCACTAATCTATTATAGTTGATAGATTCCCTTACAGAACTAGGGTCACTACCTATTAACGTCTTATTTATCTCATAATATATCAATCATTACCTAATTTATTAGATGGAGATATAGGTCCAACATGATAAATAATTAAAATCAAACAAATGTGTTCAACATGATCATAAAATATTTATTACAGCATAAAACTTGAAAATAATTTTGTATCATAAAACACTAATCGCAATATAACCAATGTAATAGAATCATATTTCATAATCCTTTCATAAATACAAATCCCATGGATAAATAAGAGGGTTTAATAATTATATTAATATATTGAGACCTTTGAAAAAATAATCTAGTTTCATAAGCATCATTTCATCATAATCATAAACCATTCATTGGAATTATAATAATTGAATATTTAATCAATGAGTATGATTTTTTAATGCCTGAGTCACTAGTGGATCATAATATCCATAAAATAATGATAAGTAAATATTTTTTTCTCTAGTTATTATAAAAAAATATAATTATTATCATAGTTTATCCAATAACATCCAATATTAATCTTAATCCATTTCATAAATAGTTGAACAGAAGGGTCCTCCATGTATGGCTCAAATTTAAATAAAACAATTTCAAAAAAAAAAAGATCCATAAATTTCACAAAGTAAACTTAATATTAATTCCCCACGTTTTAATAAGTATCTCTTATTGGTCACACACTAAAAATGTGAATACCATGTTCATATTCTATCCCAAATAATGGTAATAACCATAATTACCATAAAAATTAATGAAAAAACATGCTTCCTAATTTCTTATGTAAATCCTAATAATATTGAATTTACTCCCTAAATCTAATTTTTTTAAACTCAATCATTTCTATCATATAATACTTTGTCAAAAAAATATTTAATTAAATCTTGTTTCATTAATACAATCTATTTTACTTTATCTATATCAATAATCTATTTATCCAATATAAACATAATTTCATTAAAATTAGGGACTTATTAAGTGTTATCTTCCCTTAATAATTTGTTTTAAATAAAATATATTTATTCCAATAAATTTTGTTTTTAGTTAATCAATACATTTCAATATATTCTTGAAAATACCTAACAGAAAACTTATATATAACAATCCTTCTATATTTCTTGATTTATATAACATAATTATTTAATTCCAATACAAAAACACCATAATAACTCCACTTCATTCCTAACCCATTAAATAATCTTTTACAATTTACTCCTTAATACATTTGTCCATTAAAATGTCATGTTTGGTATCTTAATCCTAAATAGTATATCTATTACTCATAACAACTTATTTATTCTCTAAATGAACTTTACCAATAGAAATTAGAATCATACAATTCCCATTAATTTCACATTTATAAGATTCAATAATTGATGATATATTAGGGAAACCATTATTCTCTTTCATTATGTTATGTAAAAATTTTTGTGTTATATGATAATAAATTACTCTATTCTAGTATTATACACACATTAATCATCTTATTATTCAATTGATACATTCCCTAGAGTGATTCTACCAATAATATTAAAATATAGGAATCTAAATCTTCATTCTATTGTGGTCTCTCCCACCCGAACTCTCAAGGAACTCTATTCTTCTCTTGTTTTTAGAGTCTAGGTGTTAGTTAAGGTACATATTTATAATAATTTATCGTGATAAATGATTAGGAATAATCTTAATATCCTTTATTTCAGTAATTATCCCATTTTTTCTTCATTGACAGATTTTTAATCACATTCAATGTTAATATAGTTCAATCTTGTTCCCTCGATTGATAAAAACCAAAACCCATATTGTGAATGATAATATTCAATGTGGGAAAATACGTTATGATAAAATATTATAGGATGCCTAACTCATGACACATTTATTCAATCTATGAAACCATATACTTAACCTAGGTTATTCATGGTCATTACTTAAATCCTTAACAATACTTCCTAAAGAGTTTTTTATTTCCTAAACCATATTCTATGGGAGTGTCAAACCAAGTGTGCATCATGGAAATTGTTTTGCACTAGTTGATGATCTAGTCTATCTCAATGTTCCCTTTTTATATTTATTTCCTCTAGTTACCATAGTGAAAAAACAACATCCACTTTTAGTATTCATGTACATATATATTTTCATGGAAATGACTAACATTATCCTTTACTGAAATTATATGACATTTTCCAATATTGTGACTCAATATTAGACATATCGTTAAATGTATCCCTATACATGTACTTATAAATATCAATATGGATCTCAAAAATCCTATATCATCCATCTTTTTAAATTATAACTAAATGTTTCCAAAAAATACAAACTATAATGACCCATAAATTATATACAACAATATTACAGATTCTTAGTTAAATATTCAATACGTGTCACATAAACTCTCCCAAGGACCAGAAAGGTTTAGTTTCTATGGATACTACAAACATAATCTCCTTATTTCATAATTGATATTAAATGTCTCCATTAAATAACATCCCACATATTACTCTTCTTATACGTACCCTATTGAAAACCATTATTCATAACATGGTGAAAGAAAATATACAAATGGGTTATGTTGTATGATCAGTAAGGTTAAAAAAGGATGTATCAAAATTTCATGATCATAATGGTATGAGAATGTGAGATAAGTATTTGATGATAATTCCATGTATATCATTGATCTTAAAAATGATTAATGGGATAAAGAATGGTAGTTTATAAAATGTTAATTATAATTGAAATCAAATTACTTGATCTATGATATTATAATACTAACATAAGACATTGATTTGTGGTATACATATAAGAATAGAAAATTATTTCATAATTAGATCAAGGATAATTTCCAAGGCTATCATAGTGGAAAGTGATCACTCACCAAACTATGATAGTATTCATGTTTCACTCTCAAGGCTATCATAGTGGACAGAGTCCCTTACTGAACATGGATCAATATCCAGTTATTTCATGATTATATCATGAGATAAAAATCTTTATTCAATGAATTGGAGTGAGATATATGTCCCATACATCCAAGGATGAAAATCATACATATATTTTCTACAATATCAAAAAACATTAATTATATAAAAACCTGTGAAAAGAAAATGGTTTCATAAATATTTCATCATAACATATTTTGTGAAAATAAATGGTATTCATAATAATATAATCCTTTCATCAAACTATAACACATGGGAAAAAGAAGTGGGTTTTATAATCATTTTATCAAGGTACAAGCCATTGAAAAACAAAAAGGATTCATAATAATTTCAAAATTTCGTCAAACTATAACACATGTAAAAACGAAGTTGGTTTCATAATAATTTTATCAAGGTAAATCCCATGGAGAAAAAAATTGTTTTATAAGCATCATGTAATTATATAAATAAACCATTTAGAGGAAGAATAATATTGGAATCCTTGGTTCATAACCTTAGTAAATTATAAATAACATCAATGGATATCGTCTTATAGTAAACTAATTTTAAAATATCAATATGAAGATTTTCTCCTAAAAATATCATTTCCACTTTTGGAAAACAATTTTTGAAACAAAAAACATTTTTAAAATATATTTATTTACGAATAACCTGAAGAAATAATAAATGAATCCTTAAAATAATTTATTAAATTTATTGAGAAAATATCATTTTCATTTTAGAAAAAACATTTTAAAAATAAAAATTTTATAAAATAAAGTTTCAATCATTTTATATGAAAATAATCATTGGATATTATAATTAAATCATTAAAATATTGAGCTAGTCATGATAGTGGAAAATACCATTCACATAATAAATTTGAAAAATATTACCAATCACGTATACATTCATGTCAAAATGGGAATTTTTTCTTAGAAAGTGCCATGAATAATCCTTTTAAAACATTTTTTTAAAAGGAAAAAACTATAAAAAAATTATTTAATAAATCTTATTTAATGTTAAAAATAGTTTTTGTAATGCCCTTTTACACACTTTATAGCATTCCTCATTTCCTCTTTTCATTTCTCTATTTATTTTGGTTTATTCTAGGACTCCCAAATATGGAGAGGGTTTTAAAGGTGAAATGACCTAATGTTCATGGATGTATGTTTTTTTTTGAATTAATGTATTTCGAGTATAATTATGTTAAATGGCTTGCGAGGTTCTCCCTATGTTTGGAAATTATCGGAGATGGTTTTAGTTAGTCAAGAGAATCTAGATTGATAACTATTATTTGGGAAATTACACATCATAAAATGATTACACATCTTATATTGGTTATTGTAAAAATATAATGAGTTCGGTTCATGGCATTAAGGTATAAACATCATGTATTGATTTTAAGATATGTAATGGTTAAAAATATGAATTTTAAACTTTGGATACATGTTTTTAAGTGAGTTTTTTTTAATCAATAAATAAACTGTGAAAATTATTAGACATCATATACTAATTAGGGAATATATTTTATAATGAACTATAATGATTATTTTTATTTTATCATTCATCTATAGCCTCATCTCTCATGAATAATGATCTCTCCATGAAATTTGTTTGAGACCCCAAATATGTCTAAAATACTCCATTTAGTGATTAATCATTATATGTTTTCACTAATACTATAAGGGTAGGATATTTTACTATTTATTCATTTTAATTAATTATGTTACCATCATTGGGTTAAATTATGGTTTTTTTTGTTCTATACTGATAATATTCTTTGTATTTTCAAAATTTTATGTGTGATCTACTTTGGAGGGTCGGTCCTTTTTTTGATATAGTGTTGTGTGCGAGTTCAATGAGGTTTGTCATAATACACCATTTTAAACATATTCTTTGTTTTTGGGATGTGAATCTATGACATAGGGATAAATATTGGGGCCTCTATTTTTTACCATTTGTTTCTATCTTATTGTTGGACTAGTTGGGGGCATTTATGGACGATGTTTTAGGTAGTTGGTTCTATCTATATCCTATGATGGATATTCTTTTTTTACTCTAGTTCTATTGAATTGTTGTATAAATTTAATGTAATGAAAAAATTATTTATTTTTCAACGAAATGAGTATTTAAGAAAAGATGGTTATCCCCTTTATTTTCTTAAAAGAAATTCTATTTTTAAATCATCATGAAAACTATTTTAGAAATTATTTTCAAATCCTAATCTTGATGAAATGGAATGGGAAATAGATCACATAAGAGTCCATGGGTGATTAGGTGGAATGTATAGTAATAGGAATAGTTCATTTTTCATGGGGTTCACTCATGAAGTGTTCCTCAAATCCTAAGGCACACTAATTTGGGGACATGATAGACCTTTTAGATTTTTCCTTTTCTGGGGTGTTAATATGCTCTCTATATTTGATGCATATTTCTATAGACTTAAAGTACACTAATGTCTCTGGTTATGTATTATTATCCTAGCTACCCTCATTTGTAGTGAACCTTTGCATGATATTATATTTTATATAGAGTTTATCTTATAACACCATTGATTTGATATGATATGTCATTCATGGTTTTATTTGATTTGACTACTTTGATGAATATACCATGATTTTAAACTATTATACAGGTTTTATTTGACAATATAAAAAATGGGAAATTGATTTTTTTTTGTGATTTTAATATAAAAATTGTGTAACTATTCATTATTCCTTTTCTCATTAAATTTTAACATGTTAATAATTTCACATAGGGTCCTTTTATAGAACACATAGGTGGGATCCTACAAATCCTATTAACTAACACATTATGAACCCATTCATTTGTGAGTAGAAAATTATTTATCATTCAATATAGGGAAATTCATGGTCCCATAGTGATGGGGGAGGTATATATCAGCTATGTCTTGGTAGCCAGTTTTGAGATGGTTGGAGTTTAACTATGTTATCACATGGAGTATCATTTTTTGTTTTTCTTATCAATTTTTGTGGAACATTTCTATTTGAGATTATTTAAAAACTTTTGAGTTTTATTTCTCCATTTTTTTCCCTTATTCTAACTAACATATATATATATTCTTCAAATTATCTTTCATGTTTTCTGATATATATACATATATATCTCATGTTTCCTACTTTAGGTTGGCAGAAATCATACCCTATGTTATTTTATTCACAATTGTGAGTCTCTAGAATATGGGGAATGGTAAAGGTACCATTAAATATATTCTGAATACATAAATTATTTCACACAATAATATTTTCTTTTTTATCATATTTTATATTTTAATGACGTTTACAATAAATTTACAATATTCACATATTTTAAAAAATTCATTGGAATCTTTAAGTAGTGTGGACCAATATATACCAAATTCTTAAACATTTCTATAAATCCTTAGGGGTCCAAAGTGTCCTAAAAATCAATAATCATGAAAAAATCAGGAATATATTATATCTTAGTATTTGGAAAGTGTCACAAATCATAGAATCATTATAGATTTTCTAAAACAAATATGTTTCTGATTATAAAATCCTAATTCAGATTTAGGCTTGTGAATTTTTTAATTGATCATGTGAGATATAAATTAGGAAGTTACCAAAAATATTATTGTATTAATATACCATATATTGTATTATTTAACCAATTTTAGATTCTATCTTGGTATGAAATCATTCTATAAAATTTAATATAAAAAATTGAATTTAGTTTTATGGGGAGGTTTTCCAAGTTGATCTCTTACCTGATTCTCATTTCGCATCTTATCCTTGATTTCCAAATTGAACTCTCAAAGTAGTAGAATAAGTATTTCCATATATTTTATTAATATTTACTTATTTATTGGTATCCTAATGAACATATATTTAGATAATTTACTTACCTTTGTATCCAATAACTATGATTTAAAATAATCAAATGTAAAAAACAACAAAAGAATATTTTTCAGTATATTTAATGTTGTTTTTGATATCATAAAGTGTTTGTGTGGAATATAGAATGACTTTACTTTTTCCATCACCTATTTGAGACATCATTGGTCCAATATAACAATTTGATACAACAAATTTTACTTTAAATGTATTTACAAGTTGTGGACCAATATCACTGGGTGTATTGTCTGCTTATTCTTCTGCTCATTAAAAAAATCTCCCCAATCATTAAAAAACATAAATTCAGTATATTTTATGAGTAATATTGAAAATATAAAATAAATATTTCTTAAATCATTGATGAAACTTCTATAAATACATACACGTTAAATAAATTATATAACATCAATTTCATATTTTAGATTGTGTTCTACATTTTTCACATATGTTTTATACTTTTCTACCTCAATACATTTTGTTTGTAATATATCCCTAGAACTATACCTCTTTCACCCATGAAATTTAAATTTTATAAATAAAACAAAATTATTCTCATTAGAGGTCATTGAAACAATACATATATTTTTCAAATAGTATGAAATTTATTCCAAAATATACTAAAATATTTTAAAAAACATCTTCTTAGTCATCAATATAATCTAAGGAAATTATTTCCATACTTCTTTCAAATGTACCAGGTGTATTATATAATCTAAATGATATCCATTTATAATAAAATATATTGTTGTTTTCTGTATAGTATTTATTTTCTTGGTTCTCAAGTGAAATGGATTGCTAGAAATATGTTGAAACCCCATCTAAATATTGTAATGAGTACTCAACACCTATCATTATAATACATGATAAATAAATAAAATAGAAAAATCAAAATTTTAATAGTATTGGTTCAAATAATTAGAGTATATATATCTCACCAACTATGTTGGATTTTCAAATGTAATAATTAATTTTACTGATTTTTCTCAATTTTTGCTTTAGTTTTCTTTAGAACTATGTGAATGAGACATACCCATTATGGGTTAGATATGGGGAAGATTATAATATCCTATTAATATTTATCTATATATATCTTTAATTCCTCTATAATGTTTTTATTGAGTCTCTTCTAGGGTTTCTATTAGGATTTTAATTTTATTAAACTAATATTCTACAACATTTGGATTTTGTACAGATCCTAGGGATATATCTTAAACTCCAACTTATTATATTCTAATTTATTTCAAAATTTCGTACACTTTTTATAATTATTATATGGATAGGATACTATTTATTATCACTATAAAATCTTCCCATTCTAATAGGTAGACATATTTCATGTATGTGGGTAATGGTTTCAACTCCATGTTTAGGGGATTTTCTAAATATAAAATAAAGATTGGGTTTCATCCCTTTAATTCTATGAAATTATTTACACAATATGGAATATCATCTACCTTATCATTAGATTATCAATCTAAACAATTAAAATATTTTAATGATTTCCTCTAATTCTAATGGTTTCATAGAGTTATCACGTTTCTACGTATAATTTCCACTACAGTTCCAAATATTAATTGTCCTCCTATGGATAAAATTTTATTCAACGTTACAAATTCACCTTAGTTATATGATACCTATTAATATGATATTATTATGATTTAATACTCCTTCATGTGGTACTTCATGAAATCCTAGATGTTGAATTGGATATAACATTCACCAAAATCCATTTTGGGAGTTACTTCATGCAAATTTAGTGGAATATTTTATCTTTATAGAATGAATACCCTAGTTGATGGATGACTATGATAGAGTCCCATCATCCTCTATGTTCAGTTCAAATAATTCAACTATGAAGATCAGATTCTTAACTTGAACTAGCATATATTGTTGGGCTCCAAATGGAAATGTGGGGGGACATATTTTTAATTTCATCAAACACAATTATGTTCTGCAGTTATCCTATATAAAATGTAGTAAAAATAGTATGATTTGTGACATTAAAAGTGGATCCATGATCACACAAATCATATTTAAAAACATGAAACCAAGGGTAAAAGGGATAGATAAAATCCATGGATATTAAAACCTTTATGTATTTGACGGATGACCATGGATAAAATACATCTTCATAAGTTTATTTTTTATTTATTTTCATTATTAGATTATCTGTTCTTTGATTCTTTAAGGAAACTAACCATCTATGGAATTTATCTGACGTATTAAAGTATTTTTGTTCTGATCTCCACTTATTTGATGTTTAATATATTTTCTATTTATATTTTCTCATTATGTTTTTTCTTTTATAGAGTCACTATAGAACAAAATAAAAGTGTATAGTATTTTTCCACCATTATCTATTTTTTGAAAAGGTGTTTCCATTTTATTCGGATATCTTCTATATTTTTCTTCCTCTAATTTGTCTTCTTGGTCTTGGTAATTCATTCTAGGTCACTAAACAACTAGGATTACTTTTTCTTATATAGTAGATTGTTTTTTTGGATGTTGTGTTTGAGACTTGATGGATTTTTTTAAAACTTATATAGGTGTTCATGATAACATTCGCTTTGAGATTTTGGACTAGTTGAGCTAGTACTTCTCGCGGATTATCAGATAGTATCACCATAATACATCATAACTAGTTGTATAATTTATCTATCACATTTGTCTAATCCTCCACTTATAAAAATATTTTATTATACACATGTGGTTGGGAACCAATTAAAGGTTTCACAAAAGAATTATTTTATTGAAAGAAGTGCGATCAAGAATATGGTTCATTGAATGGGATAGGCTTATCGGAATTCTTTCTAGTAAAGTAATCTAGTTGGATATCATTGATTCCACAATCTATATTAGACTTACCAGTTTTATTTCCATCCTATGTTTGGCCACATAAACTGTCTGTACTTATAAGTTTTCTCACAACAGCCAATTCCTTAAACCTTATTACATTGTATAGTAAAATTATTATTAGAGTGAAAAAAACATACCCTTGTTGACACTCACTATTAAATAGATTGATTAAATTCTATTTTTCTATCACTAGTGATTAAGTCCTCAATTCTATATTCTAGTAAGGTGGATTTGGTAGATAGTAACTCAAAGGTTTCTATAGTAATAATACTACTTATATATAATGACTATGAATTTTTTGAAATATTATTTATCATTCCTCATTATTATACACGTAATTTTTTAATTATACCTCCCTTAGATTATGCATTCTAAAGGTTATTATCACAACCAAGAAGTCTGTAATCGAAAAACTATAGGTTGTGATTAACTTATATGGATTTTTCTGGAAACCAACACACAATATCTCAAACCTCTCAGAGTACTCACATAGAGTCTCTATTGAACTTTATCTGGGGGAATATATATTCTTTTTAAATTTTTTTCTTCATGAACTGGGGAAATCAATGAATAATTCATCTTTGTAGGTCCTCCAAAATAATCCCTTCTCCTGTCAATAAATTTTAAATACACTCCTTTTTTACCTTTGTAATTAGACTATAATGTCCATTCACTTCACTTACTCCTCTACCCCGCTATTGGGTTTCAATATGGATCACACGATGATAACACAATCCATTAATAAATTAATATTAAATATTCTTATTTTAATACTCATTATGTATATATACAATCCATTGTATAAATGTATTTGACCATACTCTTTATTTCAATATATTAAATGTTATTAAATGAATATATATTATATTAACATAAATATACACACCAGAATCATATGGGTCTAGCCACATTAGAAAATTGGGTACAAAAACAACTCATTCATAAGTGAACTACATCATCTCCCTATATTTTCATTATAACTGGAACCCTTATTATACATATCAAACATAATGTATTACATCAAAACCATGGGAAATAAAACATTATAAAGGGTGATATTTGAAGCTATGTAATGATAAACAAGAGAGATATCATGGCATACATAAATATAAAATTAGAAGGAAGGTTTCAGAACATGAGTATAACATTTGAAAACCACACCTGATATATCATTATCATAATCATAAATAATTTAATAAATCATAGAATTTTATAATACATGAATCATTGATGGATCAAAGATAATGATCCCTGATATCATAAAACTAGCAGAGGAAAAACTTTTTTTTAATAGAAATTATAGTAGTGAAAACTTTCCTTAGTAGTCAAGGAAAACTACAAAGACTATCATAGTCTATTGGGTTAACTCCCCAAACCATCTTAATAGTTAGGGTTCACTCACAAGAATATTTTATTGGATGGGTTCCCATAATAAATTGGGTTCACTCCCCATTATATTCCTTTTTATGTAATGAGATAACAATTATTACTCAATGAAATAGAGTTTAATTTAATTCTATAACCACTCATCATAAAATAAAAATCATAATTATATATACCACTTTATCATAATACATTCATCATATCATCGAAAAATAAACCTTGGAATGAAAATAGGTTTCATAAAAATCTTATAATTATAATCAGAAGCTATCTTGGGATAAAATAAGGATTGTATCATTGGATTATATCCACATTAAATATTTTCAAAATTTTATATGTTCCTTTCTTATATGGACAAATATTTTAAAATACAACTTGAAATATTTGTTTGGGGAAAATACAATTTTTTTCAAATCAATTTATTTTAAAATTCATATATATTGAAGATTAAATTTTCTTTGAAAATAATGACCTAAAATTTTAATGGAATATTAAAACAATTTATATGTCATTATAGTTTGAATTTCTATTTATACTATATACATTAAAAAAATGATTGATATCTCTTTTTTCGTATATATAAAAGTAGCTTGGTTGGGAAATGAAATGAAAATTACTTTTTAACAATTTTATCAAATTTAAATAATTGGTAAACATTAATTTAAAAAAAAAATTGGATAGTTTTAAAAAAATTCTTGAAATTTTTTTCGTTATTAATATATATTGAATAGAAATATTTTTTAACCAAAGAGAGAAATAAAGTTCATTTTCTTTAAAAATGATTTTTCAAAACATAATTAATTAAAGAGATAAAAATGTAAGGAACGAATTTATAATAAATACTAATCAGTGGAGACTGTATGTTATGATATTATTGAGATTTATATATTTAAATTTCATCCTCATAATCATAATAAAAAATAATCTCAATAAACAAGGAGATTGTAATAATAACTCCTCACGTCACCTATGAATTCCTTCATACATGTTCGAATATCCTTTATAATTAATATTTTTAATTAAAATATATATTATAGAACCATGATAATATATATCATACCACATTTTTTTTAATTATCTATTTCTAACCCCTTGATTAACAATCATTATTAAAATCACTACTCGTGGTGATAAATACTTAGTTTTTCATGATTTTTTCAGTTCGCTAGTTTTGACCATTGAACTTTTATTATGGTTACATAATATTCAAATTTTTAATAATTATATAAATGTAAACTATATTAATTATATATATATAGTTTCATCCATAAATTATAAAAATAGAAAAATTAATTAAAACTTTCATAGAGATGGTATGTCATGTGTACATATAAACGTGTTTTGACTTTTTGATGAGTAAAAGGGAAGAAAGGTAAATAATAATTATCCTTTAAAAAATTATTATTATTTCATAAAAAACATATATACTCATCAAATTAATTCTTACTATCATCCATTTTAATGTAAATGAAAAAAAATCACATTGGTTCATGGAGATGGTAGTCCACATGTATGGAGAAGTGATGTTGTCATTTTCCAATGTATTACAACTTAAGAAGATAAGTGTGATATTATAATTATATAATTATATTTATATCATTATATATATATATATAATAAATAATTGTAACTATCCATGAGAGGCAGTTATGGAAAACAAATTACATTGATTTATGGTGTTGTGGCCTATTTTACACATGATCAACAGTTTCGCATCCCATTTAATGCAAGAAGATATGGATATAGGTTATTATATTAATATATAAACCTATTATAATATTTAATATAATTTTTTTTTAATTTTATCATGGTTGATAATAACATAATGTGGTATTATAAGAAATAAAATGAAAATGAATGGATAAGAATTATACAACTTCTTTGGAAACATCTTATGGTATTTACATAAATTATTAGCATGGTATATTAATGTTCTAAAAAAGGAAACTAGGTTATGGGTAGTGATGTATATAAGGTTTTTGGTAGTTTATATCTATAAACATATATCGGGAATTTTAGATAATATATTATATGAGGTTTCCTATGATAAGTGGGGGTGAGGACTCACATTGAATTTTTTTAAACAAAAAAATATTTAAGTATTATTCATAGAAAATGGATCTAAATGGACTATTACTGAATATATGATGATATATGGTATAAATATATAATGAAATTATAATATAGACAAATTTTTATGTCATTTTAACCTTTATCGCTTTGTTTTAACTCAAGAGATAAACATTTTTAACCTTAACTATGGAAATATATTTTAAATGTTTTCACAATTCATAATCATAAAAAAATATTAAACTTATGAAATAAATATTATTATTCTTAATATTATTATTCTATATAATTAATCATTTTATAAAATTATGTTTATAAAATTTCAATCTTTAATTAAAAATTAATCCTCCTAATGTAATGAAAAACGATTTTCCAATGAAAAAGAATTTTCTGTTGAGAAGTCAATTTATTTTTTGTACATTCTAAAAATATATGTTTTCAACTACAGTAATTGAAAAAATAATTTTCAGATAATAATCTATATTTTTTCTATTCATCAAAAAATTAAATTATTCCAAAATTTCAAAATAATTTACGCAAAGATAATTTTTACATATTAATTTCAAAAATTAGGTTCATTTTTAAAAATATATCTTATAAAATTAAAATGTTTTAAATTTAAAATAATAGTTCAAAACATAGATTTATTCCTATATAATTTCATGAAATAGTAAGATATGAATGAAAAAAATTGACTATATAATATTTTATTTAATTAAAGTAATTCAAAATAGTTATTAATTTATTTTATAAAGATAATAACATATTACATTTGTAAAATTGTTTAAAAAACATTTCTACTACTTAAAAATGTTTTTTTTATTTTCATTTTTAATCAATTAATAACCAATGGAATTATTTTATACATTGGTAAACCATATAATTTACCTAATTTTGTTAAACATATTCATATAATCCAATTTAAATGCTTTTATATAACAAAACATCTATATTATGATTCCATTAGAATCGATCTTTCATATATTACATGTTGTTGAAAAAATTAAATTTAAACAAACAAAATATATCATAAAATCATAAGGTGTTTCATTAAACAATTCTAAAAATGTTTTTCAACCAAAAAATTACATTATATTGATAGAAATAAATTATAATATCTCTACCACGTCGAATCCTCAAGTTTCTATATTGCTTCATTAAATGTATGATTACTCAATAAAACATTAACATGTTGACTAGTCTTATTCATTTGTGATATATCACTATGATCAAAGAATTATATTTGTTGGTATACATAAAAAAGATCATGTTTTAGTGGAAAATACTCTATGTTTAGTAATTGTGATGGATCATGTTTTTAAATAATTAGGATTGATACATGGACCACATTATAATCTTTAGATATGTTCAGTGGGAGTGCCTTGTAATAATCTATCGTCTCTACTAGATTGATAATATCGAAGGGGAAAATATATATTAGGATCAATATTCTTATATTCTCAAATATCACAAACATACTCTATGGAGAAATTTACATAAAAACCTTCTCATCAATATCATACTTCAAATCTCACTGATGATAATCAGCAAAACTCTTTGGTCCACTCTACTATTTCTTGATGTTTTGTTGGATAGATCTGAATTTATCTGACATTTCCTCAGTAGGATGAGGTCTCAATAGATTTACATATCCAATAATATTCAAGAACATTGGAGTTATACACTTCTTTCCATATAGGTATTGATAATGATCTATTAGAATGCTTTATTGGAAACTATTATTATTAAAAACTCAACTAGAGTAAGGTTTTAATCCCAACAACCTATTAATTACATAGAAATTATATTTCAGTATATCCTCTAGGGTTTTAAAAGTTATCTTAGACTGGATATATTTATATGTAAAATAAGATATGTTGAAACTAATCTTTATATAAGTGGTATAATATATACATATCTTTAACATAGAGGTAAACCTCATATCTCAATAAAATGCAATAAAATGTGGTACTCCCTTTAACATTAACACTTTCTTAATGATTATTCAAAATATTTGTTCAAGGGAGAAATATGATCTAATATAAATGTTGTTTTCTTCCTTTATTTGGTAGTTGACTACAACCCAAGTACCATTATCGCCTTTATATGTTTTCAAGAGTCTAATGAAATGGTCCATTCTGAAATTTCACTTTCTCACTATAGTATGGGTTATAGTTATAACAACACCCTAGTTTTATATATCTCTATATTAACCTTTTATCACACCAAACTCTGAGAAGAACACAAATAATTATCTCTCTTCATGTTGTCCCACCATAAATTCTCATTTAAATCATTATAAATCATTGTACTTCTTTGATGAATATAGAATAAAGAACCATGAGACTCTGATAAAAGATCTGTATTTAACTCAGCTATCTAAGGAATATATACATGGTTCCTGAAACTTATCATTTTTTCACTACTAAAGCTGATCTCTGGAACTTTTATCACATTCTTTTATAGTTAAACATATTCCCTTTATGTATATTTAATCCTCACTTGGTTAAAAAGTTTAACAATAATATGAGAAATAATAGTACTTCCCCTTCCATCAATATTTCCCATACCCTATTTTTAAAATCCATAAATATGGGAACTTTTTTTTATCCATGTCATAAAAAATCTTGGATAATCCATCCAACTCAAATAAATGACCACCTTTTTCAGTTTCATAGGGTGGTAGTATATTTAGAAGACATAATCTTTAATCATTCTTAAACACCTTCTCTAGATAATATTAAACTATTTATGAGTGAATATATACTTCCATAATTTATGATCACGATATATATCACACCTTTTCCCCAACAGATAATTCCTCGATATCTTTAATGAAAAAATATTTCCATAGATACCTCTAAATCAAGCGTTTTGTAGTTTTTATCTTGAATCATCAATTTTCATGAGACATAAGCTATTATTATAACATTCTTCATGAGTAGGTATCCCAATACCCTCTTTAATATATCACTATAGTTTAAAAATCATTCTCCAATATAGAGTAGTGTATGAACGTGCTCAGTAACTAACCTTCTCTTCAGTTGCTTTAAATTGTTTTCACATTAACATATCCAAAGGAAATTTTCTCCATTACGAGTTAACATGGTCAGTGGATTATACAAAAATGATAAAATTTTAGAAAAAACCTACAATATCAATCGAAAATAATAAAACTATAGATGTTATTCATTGTAAAATATTTATTACAATTTTTCTTGGGTCATCAAAAAAATCCTCAAGTGATATTCATTCTCTTAATAACTCATTGAATATAAATAATATCATCGATAAATAATACCACAAATGGATCAAGGTAATCTCTAAATACAATATTCATTAAATTCATAAAAATCATGGGAGAATTTTAGGAACAAATGTAATTAATTTTTAATCATATAGTCTATTCATTATATAGAATTTTTTCAGGAGTATATCCACCTTCTTTATCCTCAGTTAATGAAATCCAAATTTAATTTCTATCATGGAAATGTATTGAACCTGACACATATGAAATAAAAGTCATCAATATGTGGTTTATGATATTTTTATTTTTATTTATATTTTTATGTTTCAAATAATCATTAAATATTTTCATTGATACATATTTATTCTTAAAGGAGACCAAATTAACACCAATGGGATGAAAATTTAGTAATAAGTACCCTATAAATAATCTCTTTAAGTTTCTTCTTTAATTTATACAACTCAAATGGGTCCATTGTATATGAATTATTTTCATTAAATGTTTCATAGAGTATGAGTTATGTGGAGATCTCAAAATCATTATTATTTTAAAGGATGGGAAAATATTTGGTAAATACATCAAAACATTCTTGAATTATAGTTATATCATTAGTATTGGGTTTATCCATAACCATATGAGATAGATAACTCTTTTAAAATGGATTCAAGACCCATAAAATTGATTAATTTTACATCAGAAGTTTATATTTATCATATCGCTAATATAATAATATAGTTTTTCTACGAATGTCAAATTTTAATTCTCTTCCATGGATATTGATGTAGTATTTATATAGATAAAGCCAATATATTCCTACGAGAACATCAAATTTATAAAAAAGGATAAAAATAATATTTATAGGATGCACATTAAAAAAAAATAATAACCATAGACTTGTGGTGTGATAATAGTATCAATACATGTTTCCATTTATCATTCATAATATAATCATTTAGGTTATATTTTGATGCCCTTATAAAATTATTCCTATATAAAGTAGTCGGTAGATCAAGAATAAAATAATACATTAGCAGTTTTGGAGTGGATGGTAAGTATGTATTTTTCAACTTCAAAATCATACCCCTCATCAGAAATGGTGGTCTCATGATATTTCCATTTTACTCTAAGCATAAGTGGTTATTGATAGAAATAATCATCATTAAACTTAGAAGTATATCACTATTTATCATTATTATCATACTTATTCCATTTGAAAAACCAAAGTGTTGGTTATTATTTCTATGAATATTTATTTTTATTATCATTAGTATCTAACATCATCCCATCATAATGGAATTATATTTACTGATGACCTTCCTTTACAAAAATAATAATAATATACTAATACCTGTCAAAATATTTTCTCTATATATCCATCCACACATCGAGCATAAAAGAAGGCTCATTTACTTCACCCAATGGTTTTTATATTTTTCTATTAATTACACCTTTAATTTCTTATCAATACCATGAGATTGATGAGTAAATACAATCTCTATTTCTAAGGTTATAGGTTATGAAACAATTTTTACATAGCTACTAAATATCCTTATAGATAATTCCCTTGGGAGAATTTTTTTAATCCACTAAATAATTAATCAACCTTTCTTTCAGGGTGGATGATAAGACCAAAATTTTATCACAAAACTCTTCTAAACTTTTTAAATTATATACCAAAAGATCGGTTATATTTATACTCTAGATCATGAAATTTCTTCTTATTTTTCATATGGAAAATTAAAGGAAAGTAATTATTCAAAAAATAAATTGTTAAAATCATCCTATTCCATGGAATCAATTTCATTCCATTTCCTCTTTCTCTAGAATAGATTCCACCATTTATCTTCTTGACCTTACAAATGATGGATAACCAAAATGAATTTTTCATTATGTGAACACTATAGAATAGAAAATATATTTTTAATGGTTTTGATCCATTACTCTACAACTAGTGGATGTATATACCCATTCAAATAAGGTTTAAATCTACTCAAGAATAACTAAATGCAATTTTGGTCCATCTATATTTAGTTTGGAATTGACACAAGTTTCATAGCTTCAGAAATTTATATAAGCATAGCTACATTATTTTCAATTCTTGATCCCATAAAAATTGGTTTATTTGGAGGATAATCATTCTATTATCTATCAAATTCTAAATTAACATGGTTCATTCGGGTTCGAGCAGTGGACTAAAACTTGAAAGCATAGTGTGGGAAACCATAATCACAGTTGAAAACCTTATAATCATGAAATATAATTAATAGGACTTCCAACTTGTAACACATTCTTTTAAATTTTAAAATATTAAGTTTTACCTTGGTCATTCATAATTATCTTCTATTCAAATCCTTAATAATAATTCAAAAATAAAAGGTGAATTAAACACATATCATATCTTGGGAGTGTCAAACCAAGTGCGTAGTAAGGGCACACTCAAAATGCACAAAAATTATGGATGAGATGTACCAAAACAACTTTTCCTTAGGTTATTATTCCTTGATAAATTTATTCCAAAACAATGTACAAGTGTACTATTTAAATAGAGATGTTTTTCTTAGAAAACAACTTTTATTTATTTATCATAATTTAAGATGTTTTAATATAATTAGTATGATACTAAGAGTTATCATTAATTTTTTATAATCCTTGTTTTTAAAGACCATTAAACAATTATCTATTACAAAATATAGTGATCCAAATTTCTCATTCCTATATATTACTTATTATTAGATGAATATTCATTAAAATAACACAATGATCCGAGCCATAATCATATATTTCTAGTGAATTTGGAATCTTGTGTTCATAAATAACTAGATCATAAGTGAACTAGTTAATCACCCACAATGATATTTATTACAAGGACCCCTCTTAGACATATCATACATAATTACTTTAATCATAATATGTGGAATGGAAACACAAGAAATAGAGAGCTATGACACTAATTAATGATAAACAATAGATATTTCAATGATTACATAAAATTAACAAGACTATATGGGTTTGAGTGGGTGAGTATAAAATCTGAAAATCAATACTTGTATATCATATACCATAATCATGATTCATATCCTACATCTAGGACTTTTAAAATACAATAATCATAAAGGTTTCAAAGAATAGGAACTATGATAAAATAAAATTAGGATAGGATAAAATATTATGGCATAAAAATTAGTATATAAAATTATTTTATAATTATTCAATGATTGTTGTTGATACTATCACAGTAGGTTTGGTTAACTGTCTAAACAATCATATTAGTAAATGTTCACTCCCTAAACAATCATAGTGGGTAGAGACCCCCACTATACTTAGTTCAATCCCCATTCTAGTATTGTTTATCTAATGAGATATAAATATTTTCCCAATTTATTAGAGGGATATATAATTCTAGGACTACCCATAAAATAATGAAAATCAAACATATGTGTTCCATAATATCATGAAATATTCATCATATCATCATTATGTAACCCATGGAAAGTATTGTTTTTATAAACATAATTTCATCATAATCAAAAAAACATCAAGAAAAATAAAAAGGATGGAATCATTGTATAATATCCACAATTAATATTAGGATATCTATACATATTCCTTTTGAGATGGAAAATTATTTTATAACATCACTTGTAAAATTTCATGATAAAAATACCCTTTTACATAAAAATCATTTGTTTATAAAATTAAAACATATTAAATTAAATATTTTCCTTTAATATAAATTTATAAATATTTAATGTAAGCTTTTAATAATAGATCAATAATAACTATCAGAAATACTATTTTGGTCATATATGTCAAAAACGATCCCCTATTTGTTTAAAAAACAATATTAAGTACTTCATTATGTGAAAATAATAATATCCATTTTAAACCATTTATAAAATGTAAAAAAGTGTAAAAATTGAATTTAAATAATCACTTCAGAATATTAAAAACAATCTTGAAAATATTTTTAGATAAAAATAACATGTAAGAGAAATAATTTTAGACAAAAAAGAGAAATAAAATTAATTTCCTATTAACAAATTATTTTAGTCTCTTGAATAGTTTAAGAGGGAAAAGTGAATAGAAATTATTTATTCTCTAGAAATAACCAATGTGTCTGAATGTTAGTGATATTATTGAGAGGTATATCATGAAAATTTTCCATCTGAAAAATAATAATAATAAATTCTAATAAATAATTAAATTTTACCTTATTAACCTTTCCTCAAGCCTGACATTCTTTATCCAGGTTCAATTATCCTTTATAATAAATATAGAATTATTAAATATAAATTCCAAAACCAAAGTGAAATATATTATATCATTATTTACTTATAAACTTATTTCATACATTTATCAATGATTATTTATTAAAATCAAATTTTTAGGTAATAATTGCTTCAGTTTTCCTAAGAGTTTTAGATCGTTAGCACTATCCCTAGAACTTTCAGAATGATTACATAATATCAACAATGTTAAAAATTTTCATGATTATAAATTTATATATATTCAATATATATAGATTAAACTATAATTTTTGAGATTAAAATTTTAATTACACTATACATGGAGAAGGAAAGTCGTACATAAGCATGAATTGTGTTTTCACTTTTCCACAGATGGACAAAATAAAGGAAAATAATAATTTGCCTTTAAAAAATAATTAATATATCATTGAAACCATATATATTCATCAAATACATCCTTATTACCAACCATGTAAATAAAAAACAAAAATGAATCACACCACATCGTGGAGGTAGTTATCCACAAGTACGCATGAGCGACATTATGATTTTCTCATAGATTAGAAGATAAGAAGGTAGATGCGATATTATAATTCAAAAAAAATTACTTTTGTAATAAATATCACACACAAACACAATCACACACACACACAGATATATATATATATATATATATTAAATACATCATTACATCCAGAAAAGGAAAGTAGCGATGTAATATGAGTTTCATCGGTTTGTGGGGTTGTAGTCTGCCATTCACACAATCGACTATTTGTTTACCATTAAATGGAAGAGGTGATAGATATTGGTTATTAAATTAAGATAATAACCTATCAGTATATAGAATATGTGGGATTTGTTATTTCATCATACATGATGATGGTTTGAATGTGTTATAAGAATAAATAAAAAGAAAACACATGGTTAATAAATATACCTCTTTTTTAGAAACCTTATTAGGTTTATACATAACCCTTCCTATGACGGATTTAAAATAGAAAAAAATACTCTTGATTATTGGGATCGATTTAATTAATAATTTTGGTTAGGTATTGGCCAAACCAAATATCTCTTTAATTATAGACTATAGAAAATATGGTGTTCCCTTTTATAAGAGGGGGAGATGGCCCACATAGTATTTTCCTAAAATAATAACATATATTAATGCCTTATTTACCAAAAAATATATCTAAAATAGACCAATTATAAATTTTATATGGAAAATGATCTAAATATGTCAATAAATTCTAATTTGGAAATGTTTTTTTATTTTAACCCTTATCTATTTAGTTTAACCCCTAATAAAAGTGTATCAACCTTAACCATGGTAATGGTTTTTTACAATCATTGTTATTCATTTTGACTATAAATTATGTTGAACTTCTTAATTTATTTTATTTATTATTATTCCAAATATATTATTCATTTTATAAAATTCAATTCAGATAACTTTTAAAATTTAACATAAAAATAAACCCACAAAGCGATGAAAAGTGGTTTTCTAAAGAAATGTCTTTCTTATTCATCAAAAGATTAAAATTAAAAATTTGACATTAAATTTTTTAATTTTTTATAAATTGGATTAATAATATTATAATTTAACTAATATTTTATATTAATTTTAAAAATATTTAAATTTGAAATATCATTAAATTAAAAGAGTAATGTTTTATAAAAATATATATTTTTCACTACTCATCAAAAAACAACTCTCTCCGTAAAATTATAAAAAAAATCACTCTAATGTAATTTTGAAAGATTGATTGAAAAAATTAAATTCATTTTTTTAAATACATCTTAGAAAAAGGTCAAATTTTAAATTAAAAATAAGTGCATAAAACACAATGAAAACCTCTTTTAATAAAATACATCCTTCAATAAAAAAAATGGATTTATTCTTATCACATGCCTAGAAAAAATATTAGATGAATGATAATAAAAAAATTAATTAATAGTATATAAATTTCATTAAACTATTCAATAATTTTAATTTTTTTAATTTACTATCTTAATAACACATGGCGTGAAAAAAAATTCAAAAAATATACTTTCCAAATATAATTATTTTCATTTAAAATAAATTGGAAAAAATGCAGTAGTTTTATAAAATTTTTAACCATACAAATTTTCAAATATATTTATTCTTAATTATATCTTCTAATATAACATCTAGTTCATAACTTTATATGATGTTATAATAATTTATACTCGGGGTTTCATGTGTCTCAAGTTATCAAAGACATCAAATTTTATGAAAATAAATATATCATAATATATTAGGGTGTTAAACGAACATTAATGGTATAGTGTTGTTGGAAACATTCATACATGCACATGTGTTTTTTAAAAAACAACATCATCTCACATGTAGTTCTTAAAAAGTAGAATCCTTCTTATATATATCACAATGAAAACCATTCTTCTAATCCTGGGGAAATAGAATCATAACAGAGGGTAACATCATATTCTTATTATGGGTAAACGAGTGATATATAAATGAAAATTTAATAAAAAATAGTGATAATGGTATATAAATAATATCTTAACATATGAAAACTATTCCAAGTAATCCATAGATCGTAATCACAAGTCAGGAATGAAAGCATTATATTTTCCTAAGACATAAAAAAATCAAATAGTAAACTCTATGCGAGAATAACATTTGAATATTATAATGTCTTAAGAATTGGTATAAAGTATGGACTATTCATAATAATATAAATATTATATCAAGGATAACCACTAATACATTCATTAGATGTTAGGATTGGGTAACCACTCATTTACTAGCATAGGGCTTAGGATAACCTTCTGTGTACCTTATTTTGGGATTCAGATAACCTAATATTTACCATTTGAGTTAATAAGACATTAATATTTTCCCAACTAATTGTAGAGATATAAAGTACACACATATCATATAATCATAATCCGTTCATTTTTATGGAACAACATCATTAAATAATTTATCATTCCATCACAGAAAAACCCATAGAGAATGGAATGGGTTTCATCAATATTTCATCATCATAACCATAAAATATATAGAAAAATAATAACAATGTCATAATATAATCAAATAACCAAGGAATCATAAGTAACATAAAAGGATTTTATCATATATAAAAATACATTCAATTATAATCGAATATTTTCTTGAGAAAATTACAATATTCATTTTGAGAGCATGTATTAAAAATATGAAAATTTCAAGAAACAATTGGGAAAAATTTTATTTTAAATGAAAAATGGAAACATGAAAATGAAAATAAAAATTATTTATCATTCAGTAATTTTTGAAATTCTGTTCATTTCACATTCATTAAAACAAACAATCCATTCACAATTTCCATAAAGATTAAGAATTACCTCATATATAGAATGATAATAAAATTACCATTAAGAATTTTTATAAAAAAACATGGATAAAAATTAATTTAAAAAATTATATTATAATTTTAAAAGAACACTTTATGACATTATAAATAAGATATGCACATGGAATAAAAATATTCTAGATTGAATTATAAAACAATGACTGTTTTCCCCTAAAATATTTCTCCAATATATTTAATACTTATGAGTGTAAAAAGAAATAAAAAATGTATTACCTATGAATAACTGGAGTATAAAAAATAGCTGGTTTTTAATTTATACTATCTATATAATTTAACTCAATATAAATTTATCATAGACACTCATGAAATTAAATTTCATTTTAATATGGATCCCTTACCTCTAGTCTAGCCATGCTTTATGTGAATTTAAAACTATAAGTGAATAAATATATAGATTATGTATATCAATTATAGAACCACATTTATTTATAGAATACCATATATGATTTACTTATAATATATTTTCACCTATTTATTAACAATTGTTAATTTAAATCACAGTTCTGGATGATAACTTCTTCATTTTTTATGATTCTTTCAGTTCGACTATTTAAATCATTATACTTTTATCATAGTTAAATAATCTTCATAATTTTAATAAGGTTAGTATTTTAATATCTAATAAATATAAAAATATTTGTAACTACTCATATACAGTTGTGAGGAAAAATTAATTACATCACATCTTGTATATGATAGTCCATACATATACATGGGTGATATTTCCATATTTCCTCAGTTAGAAGGAATGAAAAGTTAATATTAAATATCATTTATATACCTTTAATAATTTAATATATATAATAAATATACATAAAATCAATCATAATAACAATTAATATGAAGCAGTGCTGAAAAAAAGGAATGCATTGCTTCATGGAGATGGTAGTCCACACATAATAACGAGTGATTTTTTCAGTCCCATGGGATGGAAAGGAGATGGAAATTATTTTTATATCAAAATAATAAAAATTATGTATATTTTCTATTCCAAAAAATTATTTTATAATTTATACCATATATATACATGAGTTATAGTATTAAAAAACTGAAAGTAAATAGTTAAGTGTTACACCCTATCATCGAGATGCCTCCTTTGGAATACACCTTAAGACATAACATGTTAGTATTTTGTTATAACCATAAGATCTAGAATTTCAATAAAGAATATAATATGGTATTATACTAGGGATATTATGATATATAAGTATAAATATTGTTTAATAATGGTGAAGAGTGGGTGAACCTTTATAATTTATTGGAGGAGAATTCTTCAAATTACCTAAAGAATTAAATAAGTACAAATAAGTTTCATTTAAAATTTCCTCTAAATTAATATATTTATTTTCTTATATAAGTATAAGTATCACCATACTCATTTAATAAAATTTATACAAGTTTTTCCAATCATGTATCCCTTACCTCTATGTTTAATTCCCTTATTAGCACTTTTGGTAATTACCGTGACATTAAAGTATATTACTCTTTAAGGGTTAAGAAAGTTACTATAAAATGATCAGCGACCCATAAGTGAGAAATGGTTGAAATAATATAAAATTTCCTATAAAAAATAAAAAATAATATTTATATGAATTTTAAATCATTTCATTAAATATCATTTAACATAAAATAACATTTGATACATCTTCGGTGATACATACAAAATTTACATTAAAAATTAACCACACAATAAGGAAATTTAAACTAAAAAATTGAAAAATTAATAATAAATTATCTTTATCCAAAAAAAATTTATGACACCATAACTCACCAAAATAATTTTACATTGTATGTTATTAAAATATATTACTTGATTTTTCTACTGTGATAAAAATCACTGTGTCGACATTACATCAATATTTAATGTAATTATTCCATCTTAAAAAATTCAATATTAATTTTCATGATAAAAAATTAAATATTTAAATTATAAATTTTCAGAAACTCATTTCTTTCATATGGATACATATTAATTTTTTTAAAATAAATAAATTGACACATAAATTATTCATTACAAAAAAAATATTAAGGTCATTATCAAAGAAAAATTGCACAATGTTTCCACATATTTTAATTTTGGATGATTATGGTCAGAATAAACTCATAAAATGTTAAAAATATTTATTTTTAATAGATTTTTAATTATTTATAACTTTATTATTAACCTTAATGACCCCATTAACCCTTATTATGGTGACCAATATTGTAGAGACCCAAAGCTTAACTTACATAGACATTACATTAGTTTTGCGGAATACTTAGTACATAAAAAAAACACACACACTTGGACCGTAATAGTTTAGTGTCTTTGGAAACTCATAATATAGTCTTCTAATCGTGGTGAAAGATCTTCAACATCTCCCATAAAGATATTTTTTTAAACCTAAATCCTTTCTTTATGTCCTAGTGGAAAAAATCATAAAATGGTGAGCTCAAATGCTCAGTAAGGGTAAACAAATGAAATATCAATCACATCATATTCATAAGAACATAACTTTTGGAAATATTATCCTGCAAAAGAGAGCATAATTTCATAACATGGGATAAATCATAGTAGTGAAATGGAATCCCAATAATCATAACATAAAAAATGAAACTTTGTGGCATACACAAATAATCATAGAGAATCATTTCTTGTTAGTCAAGACTCATTTCCAAGACTCTCTTAGTGGAAAAAGTCCATTTCTAAACCGAGTTCATTCCTCGTTTCATTCATGTTTCACTGAACCGATATAACCTACCGTTCTATCCATGTGTATCTCATGAGATATAAAATCTTTACCCAATGCATTGGAGGGAGATATAGGTCCCACCCATCTCAAAATTATACCATTCTTATGTATGCCACAAAATCATAAATCATACATCATTGCATAACCCATGTAATAAAAATGGGAATCTTAAACATCTTGACGTCATCAAACAATTCATATAAGATAAAGGAATTCATAAAAATAATTCCATCACAACATAATCAAATCAATGTAATAATAGGGATATAAATAGAACCCTATATTATATTAGATGGAAAATAATTTTGATAAAACACTCGAACTCCATTCTTGAGGAAAATATCCTTCCAAATTAAAAAACATTTTCCTTTTTTAACATGTAATACAATTTTAAACTAAATAAGTTGATTAAAAATAAACTTGAAAACTTGTAAAGGAGGCTTCTTGGAAATAATGTTTTAAAAATCCATTCATGTCGTATAAGTTAAAAAGACATTCTTCGTACTTTTGTCAGAAATGTCAAAAAGCACCCCGTAAGAAAAACGACAAAAGATTCCGTTCATATCCTTTACTAAAAACTCACCGAAGGGTAAAATTGGATTTAAAAAATTTTAGGTGGATGGAAATAATATTAAATATTGAGGAAGCATGGATTTGGATGACAAAATACACCCCAGTAAATACTAAAGTATAAACAATCTCGGATAAAAATGAGATTGTGATATTTCCCTTACCTTATGTCTGATATGCTTTGTACGTATCCGAACCTCCTATATAATGATTTAAATAATTTCATTACCTTATTATAGAATCATACTCATTGTTATGATATCATATATGGTTCACTTGTGACTTTATATTACCCGTTCTTTTGTAAATTCAATGTTAAAGAGCGTTTTGGGTAAAATTGTTTTATTTGTTGTCCGTGTTTTGACATGTAATTATTCATATGATTACATAGATCATGATTACTTAATTCCAGAATATAAAACATTATATATATAATACATATTCATAATATATATATATATATAATAGATCAGTAAATGGAAAGAAATACACCGTTCATGGAGACGGTAGACCGTACGCACGCATGAACGCTGTTTTCTTTTCCTTATTGAGTTGAATGGAATTAAGTAGATGAAATACATATATATACAAATAAATACAGAATCATTATTATGTCATATATTTCATTATTACATCATTCATGAACGGTTAACATGGAGAATGAATCTCATCGCGTCGTGGAGACGATAGTCCGTACGTAAGCACGAGCGATGATATCGTTCTCATGATCGAGGAATTGTATTGGAGTGTATGTATAATATTTCAGAATCAATATCACTTTTTACTAGTCATATATAGTCATTATTTACACCATTATACCCATCCAAGTAAGGTGTTGGTGGAAAATAGATTACACCACGACGTGAAGACGGTATTCCGTACGTACACCTGCACGGTGATTTCATTTTTCAATAGGATGGATAGATTGTTAATTAGAGTTGTTTCATATTTATAATAAATTATCAGTATATAAGAAATACTTATGTTATTAATTTATCCTGAAACAACTAAAGAAGAATAAGTTGAACAAGAAAGAAATTGAAAAAGATTGGTAATGGATATTACCTCTTTTTGACGCGCCTTCTCTTAACCTCCACTTAAAGAACTAAGGATGGTCTTTGAAGAAGACCAGGCCCTCTAGATGATACTAGGGAAGTGGATAAGAGATTTTGGCAGGGGTTGGCCGAGATTGAATGCTCAAATTGGTGTGAGGAGGAGAGGGAGGAGGTGCCCTTTTATAAGGGAGGAGGGGGGCACCTTAGGAAAATCTCAAAATATTAATTTATATTAAGATCAAATTCGGTTTATAATGGTTCCAAAGGGTATAATTTTCGAATCTATAGTGGTTATGTGTCGGAATCCTCTCATCCAATAGGATTTAGACAAGTTTAGGTTATTATTTTAACCTTATCAATTAGATTTAACTCTAAGTTAAATAATTTAACTTTTACCGTGTCTTTTTGTTTTCTTACACTATATTGTTAATAAACTTACTATATCATGCCAACAGAACCCCAAGTTGTTTATTATTAATATATATAACCTTATCTAAGTCATTTGGCCGAGCCTTAGATTTTTAGGAATAAAATAACAATTAATAATATAATATTTGTTTCAAAAACTAATTTCTGTCAATTTTGACAGTATTTAGTAATTAATTTTTGTAAAAATCATAACAGAATGATTAGTTCAAAAAAAGTTAATTATATCAATACTAACATGACATATTAACCTATAAAATTATTTTAATTCATAAAAAGTCTCAAATTACATTTATTTGGGTATTTATAACATCAATTATGTCAATATTTTCATTAATAAGATAATTATTGCATCATCGTTGTGTCAAAAATAAATTACATTATTTAATGTATAAAAATTAAAAATAAAATAAAATTATGTAGGAAATCATTTTATCTTTCTAATTAATATTTATAGTTGAATTTATCTTATGTATAACCCCATATTAAAAAAGATTTACTTATTAAACCTTGATTTTAACTATTTTAACCCTTCTTTAAATAAATTAATAATAAATGTCCTAATCTAATCCAAGTGGTCCTAAATGGTCATATTTTATTCCTAATGTTGTTTTTGGTCGAATTGCACTTATCCAATAGAATTAGGACATGTGTTAGGGTAACAATAATATCATTTTTACCCTTAATTACCCTATTTACTTTTAATCGTGGTAAATAAAAGTAAAAAAGTTACTATTCACCAAAAATTATTTTCATCTCATTGAACCACATTTTACTTACTGAAATCAACTGTGTCTCTAGGATTTTTGAAATTCCACTCACAGAAGTGGTAAAATTATGTTTTATAAAAAATTCAGTTTTTTAACTACCACTTAGTGGTTTCACTATTCATCAAAAAATGAAAGTTTTCATGAAAAATACCAACAATTAGCCCTAAGATATATTTGATATTATGAATTCAAAAATAATGTCCATTTTACCAAATTAAAAACATATCAGTTGCATTAATTAATTTAAAAATTAATTCCCGTCGTCAAAACAAATAGCGTGTTCTTAAAAGATAATAACTATCAAAAGATTGACACATGTTTATGTATGGTTTAAATGTGAAATTACATCCAATGTCCAACATTGTATTAAATTGTAAAAATATATTCTAAATATAATTTAAAACAACTCAAATTAATAATTTATCATTATTAATTATTTCGATTGAAAAAGTTGTTTTTAATTAAAATATAGCGTGTTTTTACTATTCATTAAAATATGAAAGTTACCAGAATGATATGAAAATTTATCCATAGTAAATTTTTATTTCATGATTCCAAATAAGAATTTTATTTTGTCAAATTGAACTTATAAACATGTAAAAATCTATATTTAAAGTGGGTGCGCCATCAAAAGGCGACAAAACTGCATTTTTTGAAAAATAATTATTTTACCCGAGAAAATTATTTTATTCTTATACCATGTTTTATAAAATGTGCAAGATGAACAATATTATTATAAAATTCAAAATATAGTTAATACTATTCATAACGGCTAGTTTATAATAATATTATAATAATATATCGTTGTTTAGTAAAACCCGGTATTGCGTACAACACACGCTATCGAGGAAGGTCGCGATTGCGTGTAATGCAAGCCACGTCAGAGTTACGTGTTGTGCAAGAATCCTTCATTGATTCATATAACATAATCCAACCATATTTCATTTATACATTGAATATATATATATATATATACTCAATGTTGCGTAGAATAACTATTATCAAAATTGTGTGTAACACGATCCAAGAATAGTGTTGCGTATACTACAAGCTAATACGGTGTTGCGGATAGCGCAAGGTAATCTTGGTGTAGAATACAACACAAGAAATTAATGAAATTAAAAGAATATTTTTCATAAAATCTCGGGGTGTTACATTCTACCCCCCTTAAAATGAATTTCTCCCTTGAAATTCGGCGGGGTTATAAATGGTTTACTACTTGAAAATTTGTTTAATAGAAAACCACATCGTAAAAAGGAATATCAAAAAATGTCTTTAAAAACTAAAGTATGAAATGAAACAGTTACCCAAATGAACTCATCACTGGGTTTTCACATAGGAGAACATAGGTGAAAATATGGATATGGAAGAAAAATCTAACCATCAAGTTCGGATGGAGAGTGGTAGAGAACATGGCTATGAAAAAGACAACAATCGCAAAGCCATAAATTTGTGATGATCTAGGGTACCATCTGATTCATCAGATATAAGATCACTAGGACAACATCTTTGGTTTTCAATATCATTTCCCTAAAGTTGAAAATTTTGAATTAGAAGAAATACTTACTTGATTTTGGTACAATCTCACTATTGTTCGTGGTTTGAACAATTTCCACTTCATTACATAAAGAAATGAAGTTGAATTTGTTATTCGTGAAGTGTTAACAGATCATGTGATAGAATGATGGGTCATTCCATCTGTTTCGAACAAAAGTTTAGCAATAGTTATCAAATATACATAAGTCCGTCTATGGTGAGGTTAATCATATACGATTCCAAAAATGAACTTATACTTCATATATCATACCGCTTAATAAAATAAAACTAGTTTCTACTATCCAGGGACTTTCTGTAGGCCAGTGGTATGCGATAAAGGCCTGTCGCACTTTAGTTGTGGGTTCGATTCCCACAGCCTTGGCCGACGTGGTGGGTTGTCGCACATCCTACATGTTGTCCTTTTTCTAGAACTACATTATTATAACATCCCCTCAACAATATAAAAAAAATTATCCTTAGACAATACTAACTTATGTCCAACATAATCCATTCCAATCTTTAGGTTTATCCATAATACTGCAGTCCACTATTATAATATACTGAAAACAATTACCAGAGATTTAATACCATCGTTGATCCCCATATATCATAAGATATGTCTTGTTGGTCACATTCCAAACATTCGAAGTCCTTAATCATGTATTCTCTTAAAAAATGAATACCCATTGAACCATAGTTAAAACATGAATGCAGTTAAAAGTTAACAGTTTCCACATACCAAAATCCTCAAAATTCTATATACTCAAACCATGATATCACTTAGTCCTTATATCAATCATAAGCTCATGAATACTGTTAAACATTTCATTTTCTCGTTTTCCCTCCATTATGTGCAAATCATCTTATTTCCAAAAATATCTGAATAACCTTCATGGATACTGTTAACATTAATCATACTCTTTAAAAACTCAAGGAAATTCAACAGTGTAACAATCCTTAGATGTCTCTTTATTCCATAGTACCATGAGATTACATATACAACATTACACATGATAAACATGTAATCATTCCACTAAATTCTTAAACCATTGACCGAGTTTCAACAATTCTTTCATCTCACATATCATTTGTAGTCTCTTTATCAGCATCCACATAAATACTACCCATACAAATATACTAATTCTCTTCATGAGACTTTCCCTTAGGGCATTGGTTTTCATAATTCCCATACATTCCACATTTAAAACATTTAACCATTGTTGATATCGTAGCAATACCATTATCCTCATCCCTGGTGTTAACTGAACATTTTCCTTTGCACTTACTGGATTTGTGTCCATATTTTACACACCCAAATCATCTTCCAGTTCCTTTGAAACATTCTCCTTGATGCCTCTTCCCACATGATTTACATAGGGGAAATTGAACTTTATTTCCTCTATGATCATCATGAAACTCTATCTTTCTCTTATTAGCCGAGTCAGAAACTTAACAAATTTTACTTTATTGATCATATTATGAGATTGCTGATTCGGCATAATAATGATGTTTGGACTTCCAAATCCCATTTCATTTGGTTGCTCATGAATAATATCATTCCATTGTCCATCATATCCTCCATTATCGTGAATCATCTTATTTCCAGCCATTTTCTAAAACCCAAAAAGAATAGTGTGAGAGGAAAAAATCATAATAATGGGGTAGTAACTTCAATATCTAACATCTTTGGTTTAATCTAATATCGTTAACATAGTTCTAGGACTATATCCTATATGTATACTAATCCTTAGGGACATCCCTAGACATACCATTGAAATATCTCTAGGGATCTCACTAATGTTCTTGCATCCTAGTTTCCAAAGGTTGACTAAACCTTTCCTCTGATACCAACTGTAGAGTCCCGAAACTTAACTTACATAGACATTACATTACTTTTTCGGAATACTTAGTACATAAAAAAACACACACAAGGACCGTAATAGTTTAGTGTCTTTGGAAACTCGGAATATAATCTTCTAATCGTGGTGAAAGATCATTAACATCTCCTATAAAGATCTTTTTTTAACCTAAATCCTTTCTTTATGTCCGGGAGGAAAAAGCATAAAAGGGTGAGCTCAAATGCTCAGTAAGGGTAAACAAAAGAAATATCAATCACATCATATTCATAAGAACATAACTTTTGGAAATCTTAACCTGCAAAATAGAGCATAATTTCATAACATTGGATAAATCATAGTAGTGAAATGGAATCCCAATAATCATAACATAAAACATGAAACTTTGTGGCATACACACATAATCATATAGAATCATTTCTTGTTAGTCAAGACTAATTTCCAAGACTATCTTAGTGGATAAAGTCCATTTCTGAACCGAGTTCATTCCTCATTTCAGTCTTGTATCACTGAACCGGTATAACCTACCGTTCCAGCGATGTCTATCTCATGAGATATAAAATCATTACCCAATTCATTGGAGGGAGATATAGGTCCCACTCATCTCATATTGATACCATTCTTATGTGTTCCACAAAATCTTAAATCATACATCATTGCATAACCCATGTAATAATAATGGGAATCTTAAACATCGTGACATCATCAAACAATTCATATATGATAAAGGAATTCATAAAAATAATTCCATCACAACATAATCAAATCAATGTAATAATAGGGATATAAAGAGAACCCTATATTATCTTAGATGGAAAATAATTTTGATAAAACACTTGAACTCCATTCTTGAGGAAAATATCCTTTCAAATTCAAAAACATTTTCCTTTTTTAACATGTCATACAATTTTAAACTAAAGAAGTTGATTAAAAATAAACTTGAAAACATGTAAAGGAAGCTTCTTGGAAATAATGTTTTAAAAATCCATTCATCCTGTATATGTTAAAAAACATTCTTCGTACTTTTGTCAGAAAAGTCAAAAAGTACCTCGTACGAAAAACAACAAAATATTCCTTTCATATACTTTACTAAAAACTCACCGAAGGATAAAATTGAATTTTAACAATTGTAGGTGGATGGAAATAATATTAAATATTGAGGAAGCATAGATTTGGATGATAAAATACACCCCAGTAAATACTAAAGTATAAACAATCTCGGATAAAAATGAGATTGTGATATTTCCCTTACCTTATGTATGATATGCTTTGTACGTATCCTAACATCCTATATAATGATTTAAATAATGTCATTAACTTATTAAAGAATCATACTCATTGTTATGATATCATATATGGTTCACTTATGACTTTATATTACCCATTCTTTTGTAAATTCAATGTTAAAGAGCGCTTTGGGTAAAATTGTTTTATTTGTCGTCCGTGTTTTGACATGTAATTATTCATATGATTACATAGATCATGATTACTTACTTACAGAATATAAAACATTAGTTATATATAATACATATTCATAATATATATATATATAATAGATCAGTAAAAGGAAAGAAATACACCATTCATGGAGACGGTAGACCGTACATACGCATGAATGCTGTTTTCTTTTCCTTATTGAGTTGAATGGAATTAAGTAGATGAAATACATATATTTACACATAAATCCAGAATCATTATTATGTCATATATTTCATTATTACTTATTATATATACTTTATAATCATTCATGAATAGTTAACGTGGAGAATGAATCTCATCACGTCGTGGAGATGGTAGTCCGTACGTAAGCACGACCGATGATATCGTTCTCATAATTGTGGAATTTTATTGAAGTGTATGTATATCATATCAGAATCAATATAAATTTGTAATATTCATATATAGTAATTATTTACACCATTATACCCATCCATGTAAGGTGGTTGTGAAAAATATATTACACCACGGCGTGGAGACGGTATTCCGTACGTACGCACGCGCGGTGATTTCCTTTTTCCGTAAGATGGATAGAAGGTTAATTAGAGTTGTTTCATATTTATAATAACATATCAGTATATAAGAAATACTTATGTTATTACTTTATCATCAAACAACTAAATAAGAATATGTTGAAGAAGAAAGAAATTGAAAAAGATCGGTAATGGATATTACCTCTTTTTGACGCGCCTTCTCTTAACCTCCACTTAAAGAACTAAGGATGGTATTTGAAGAATCCCAGGACCTCTAGGATGATACTAGGGAAGTGGATAAGAGATTTTGGCAGGTTATGGACGAGATTTAATGCTCAAATTGGTGTGAGGAGGAGATGGAGGAGGTGCCCTTTTATAAGGGAGGAGAGTGGCACCTTAGGAAAATCTCAAAATATTAATTTATTTTAAGGTCAAATTCGGTTTATAATGGTTCCAAAGGGTCTTATTTCGAAGATAAAGTGTTTATAGGTCTAAATCCTCTCATCCAATAGGATTTAGACAAGTTTAGGTTATTATTTTAACCTTATCAATTCGATTTAACTCTAAGTTAAATAATTTATCTTTTACCGTGTCTTTTTGTTTTCTTACACTATATGGTTAATAAACATACTATATCAAGTCAATCAAACCCCAAGTTGTTTATTATTAATATATATAACCTTATATAAGTCATTTGACCGAACGTTAGATTTTTAGGAATTACATAACAATTAATAATATAATATTTGTTTTAAAAACTAGTTTATGTCAATTTTGACACTATTTAGTAATTAATTTTTGTGAAAATCATAACAGAATGATTAGTTCAAAAAAACATTAATTACATCAATACTAACATTACATATTAACCTATAAAATTATTTTAATTCATAAAAAGTCTCAAATTACGTTTATTTAGGTATTTATAACATCAATTATGTCAATATTTTTATTAATTAGATAATTATTGCATCATCGTTGTGTCATAAATAGATTAAATTATTTAATGTCTAAAAATTAAAAATAAAATAACATTATGTAGGAAATCGTTTTAGATTTCTAATGAATATTTATAGTCGAATTTATCTTATGTATAACCCCATATTAAAAATGATTTACTTATTAAACTCTGATTGTAGCTATTTTAACCCTTCTTTAAATAAATTAATAATAAATGTCCTAATCTAATCCAAGTGGGCATAAATGGTCATAGTTTATTCCTAAGGTTGTTTTTGGTCGTATTACACTTATCTAATAGAATTATGACATGTGTTAGGGTAATAATAATATCATTGTTCCCCTTAATTACCCTATTTACTTTTAACCGTGGTAAATAAAAGTAAAAAGTTACTATTCACCAAAAATTATTTTCATCTCATTGAACCACATTTTACTTATTGAAATCAACCGTGTCTCTCGGATTTTTGAAATTCCACTCACAGAAGCGGTAAAATTACGTTTTATGAAAAATTCAGTTTTTTAACTACCACTTAGTGGTTTCACTATTAATCAAAAAATGAAAGTTTCCAGAAAAATACCAAAAATTAGGCCTAAGCTATATTTGATATTATGAATTCAAAAATGATGTTTATTTTACCAAATTCAAAACATATCAGTTGCATTAATTAATTTTAAAATTAATTCCCGTCGTCAAAACAAATAGCGTGTTCTTAAGAGATAATAACTATCAAAAGATTGACACTTGTTTATGTCTGGTTTAAATGTGAAATTACATCCAATGACCAACATTGTATTAAATTGTAAAAATATATTCTAAATATACTTTAAAACCACTCAAATTAATAATTTATCACTATGAACTATTTTGATTGAAAAAGTTGTTTTTAATTAAAATATAGTGTGTTTTTACTATTTATCAAAATATGAAAGTTACCAGAATGATATGAAAATTTATCCAAAGTGATTTTTTATTTCATGATTCCAAAGAAGAATTTCATTTTGTAAAATTGAACTTATAAAAATTTCAAAAACTAGATTTAAAGTGGGTGTACCATCAAAAGGCGGCAAAACTGCATTTTTTTAAAAATACTTATTTTACCCGAAACATTTATTTTGTTCTTATACCATGTTTTAGAAAATTTGCAAGATGAATAATAATGTTATATGATTCAAAATTTTGTTAATACTATTCATAACGGCTAGTTCATAATAATATTATAATAATATATCATTGTTAATAAAACTCGGTATTGCGTACAACACAAGCTATCGAGGAAGGTCGTGATTGTGTGTAATGCAAGCCAAGTCAGGGTTACGTGTTGTACAAGAATCCTTCGTTGTTTCGTATGACATAATCCAACCATATTTCATTTATACATTGAATATATATATATATATACTCAATGTTGCGTAGAATAACTATTATCAAAATTGTGTATAACACGATCCAAGAATATTGTTGTGTATACTGCAAGCTAATACGATGTTGCGTATAGCGCAAGGTAATCTTGGTGTAGAATACAACACAAGTCATTAATGAAATTAAAAGAATATTTTTCATAAAATCTCGGGGTGTTACAAATATTTACCACAACTACTATTCATAATGGAAAAACTAAATTTTACCAATTTAATGAATAATATAATATTATTTAAAAATACGGAATCCATTTTTTATATTGAGTTACTAGAATTGGAATAATTCCATTTTAAAATAAGGGAACTAATGAAAAAAACAAGGGTTTTGAAAATTTTGTTTTTAAGCATTAAACCCATTTTATTCTTATCCCATTCCATGTCCAAATGATTAGATGAATGTTAAAACATTTTATTGAACATAAAAACTAGAATTATCATTAAAATTAATCAACAAAATTGATTAAATTAATATAATAATTTTTAAAACAAAATTACCACATAAAAATACTTTTTTTATAAAACAAACCTATTGGTTTTTACAATCAAGTGATTTAATAATTTACGACCAAATAATTTCTTCTTTATATGTGAAAAAAATATATTTCATAATTTATGTAATATTATTCATACCCAGTAATCCACTAGCCATGCTATAATAATAAAATAAAATAAAAATAAAAATGTGTATTGCCTAAATTCACTATTGTGTGTACAACAATTTATCATATATATAATGCTTATTTCAAATGAAATACATATAAAATAATAAAATATTATTTTATACCACCATGAATTTATTTTCACCCTTAAAACTATATTACTATGAGATTAAAAAATTACCATATCTCTATTTCATCACATGTTCAGGTTCCCATGTATCTTCTATGTATTTTTTATTCCTATTGATAATGTTAACCATTAGAGTATTCTTGTTTTGTATCACTTTAACTATATGATTCATGATTTACATGGTTTTTTCATCATACGATATATCATTATCTAGTAGTACAACTTTTGACTTTATTACATGTGAATGATAAGGTATCTACTTTATTAAGAGAGATGTATGAAACACATGTTGAACTTGAGAGATGTTTGGTGGATGCACTATGTGATAAACCAAAATACCATATTGATCAAAAATATTGTAAGGAATAAATTTCCTAGGGATTAATATTCCTTTCTACTTAAATATCATAACCATATTCTATGGGAAAAATCTTTTTAATAAATTTTCATTATATTTGAATTCTAGATCTCACTGATGATTATAAGTCTTGTATTGTTTCATATCTAAGATTACTATATGTGATAATGAAATTTTTTTAATTGCCCTTATATTTCCTCATATTTATATAGTCTCAATAACATTCTTTCTTGGACTTTATCCCCACATTACTAAGTTCTACATGTCATTCCATAGTGGGATTCATATGCAACCATTTGAATGAATGAGTGAAATATATTCTTTTATGAAAATTTGAATATATGAAGTTTTTGATCCAATAAATATTTGAAATAAATACAACATGATCTAAATAAATCATCTATTGTTTTAGTGGTTCTCTAATATTGTCAATATGTTAGATGATGATCGAATATAATGAAACACAACGCTAAACCTAGATCTTATCGAAGAAATTTCCAAAACATTGATGTAATCCTAATATCTAAATCATATTTTATAGAATGTGCTACTCCATGAAACTATAAATCATCCTTAATTTATATTTTGAAAATATGACCAGGATATGAATCTTCCATGGTGGAAATCAGATACATTAATTTCATTAGGTGACTTACTACAAGTTAAAAAAAATTGTCTTTAAATATTTTTGTGGAGTGATGTGATAAAGTAAATGATAATGTTTTCTCATTTCCATAATAGTATTAATAGTGGTTGTAACATCAGATTATAATTATACCTCTCAATATTAACTTGTTAAAAAACCAGCACAAGATATATATTATAATGACAGAAAATTATCATACATAGATATTACCAATTAGTTGATGAATATTCATTACATAACATAATGATCAATGTCAAAATAATTTAGCAATAGTTCCTTTTGTAACCTAAAAACATAAACAATTGGACCATAGGTGATCTACAACATCTTCATAATGTTCCTCATAATTGGAACCCTTCTTATAAATATTATACAAAATATCATTATTCATATCTTGGGGAATGGAAATATAAGAATGAGTCATCTCATACTCTTATTAAGAATAAATAAGGAAGATATAATTATAACATGGGTATATGGGTAAGATAAAATTAGAGTAAAATTTAAGAAACACACAATTCATATCATAGATCATAATCATGATTCATAGAATAAATATTTCTAGTTGATAAAACTTGAATCGGGATGGAATGAAATAAAATTATCCATGAGAGAGTAACATTAGTATAAGATGTATATTGGTGTAATACACAAAATCTTATAACGTTATGGTCTAGTATAAATAGAAATAGGTTCACTCATTAAGATAATTACATGAAATCAAGAACTCATATAAACATATTTAGATTCAACTAGGTACATGAATAACCTTATTAACTAGAAATCCATGTCCATGTATAACATTGTGAACATGTAAGTAGGTTCATACATACCATTAACGATATATCATCATATTTTCATTTAGCATTATGAACATGTAAACTGAGGGACCATAGAACAACTTGAGAGGGGAGGGGTGAAACAGGGTGTCAACTTTTTTTCATAATTTGATGGATCTTTTTCCCATGATGGTATGGAACTGTTAAACCTCTCTAATAGGAATGAGTAGAAAATAAAAAATCACATGCAAAGAGTCAGCACAACAATTTTTCCAAGTTCACCACTAAGGGCAACTCCAAGTAACATACATCGAAACTATGTTGGTCAAACCAAAATCCATTAATGTTTAGTTGTTATGGAATACAAATTTTCGGACATAGTCATTATATGCTAGGATCACTAACTTTATAATATTTTAGGGATATCTCATTGCATCCCTTAGAATATTTCTATCAACTCTTTCTAGCTTACAGTCTTGGGTGAAGCCTTACAAATTTTATTGACTTGAAGTTTGATTTAATGGATTAGAATTAAATTCCTTTTTTTCTCTTGAAATGATACACTTCTGGCACTATATAACTGAGTTGATGCACTTTGAAATCCCATTTCACTTAAAAAAATTATATTCAAAACATCCTTTCGCGTGGCTTATTCACAAATCTCACTACCTTCACAAATATCTTGGTGGTTGCAGAACAAATTTCCTTCATAAAGATCACTAACCTCACAGTAAAACCACCTTCATGAATATCACAGTCTTCACAGAACAAACATCCTTCATAGAGATCACTAATTCAATTTGAAATACCCCATCATCATGAATCACTCATTAATCCAAACAGTTGCAATTAGTCAAGACTCAAAAATTATTTTCATGATGCTCAAGATCTCATGTAATTTTAGTTTTTTGGAGCTCCCCTAGATTTGCAAAATCAGATTGATTTGGGATTTTCCTTTTGAAATTTTTTTTCAAGTGAAGAAGGGTAGCCTCGTATTTATAGGCTCAGCTATTCACGATGCTTCATTGCCACATAAAAGATTCTACATATCTTTGAAAACCACCTTCATGCCGCTCCTCCATTCTTGATGATCCAATGTCATTTGAATTTTTCATGAAACTTTCTTTAAAACCATCACGTTTGGAGGTTGTTTTGGACACTTTCATCGGGGCGCATGTGTCCGTCCGCTTCGGCACGACAGGAACAGATTTCTTGTTTCCCAGCATTCCCACTTTCCAAAGGCGGGTGGAATACACTCCTTCTTCAGGGATGTCTTCTCCTTGATCGAAACCAGGATGATGGGCTGTCGGTTCTTCCTTCCGTGGATTCCTCCCCGGAACTCATCACCTAGTCTGGGTCTCCCTCATAGATTTAATGCTTTGTTCATGAAACTCATCCCAGTGCCATCTTTTCATAGATTCTAGTTAATTACGCTATTTCTGTCAGGACATTCCAAAGGGTCCGGTCAGGGAAGCAACCTTTAGGTGGGGGAGTAGTCAGGTCGAGGCATCAGTAATGTGTCTGAACATTGGGGAGTTGGCATGTCTATCTTTTTTCCCTTATTATAGGGCATCTTGAGGGCTTAGATGACCGAGGCATCCCACATCGAGTGAGGGGAAACTTATTCCATAGGCTTGTATCTAGGGTTTTCCTCAGCTTCCTATGTTTAACAAAGGGTATGCCGCAAGTCTGACGTCCAGCGGAGATGGATCGGCCTGATCAGAACACTAGCTGGAGTGGATCAGAATGAATTATTCCCCTTAACGGGATGCCGATATCGGGGCCAGTCCATGGGCAGCTTCCCGGATGCTGTGGAGGGGAGTGGAGTGGAATGATCTCACCGGGATGTGGTGGCCCGCGTGAGAATCAGGATAGATGATGGGTGGATGAATGAAGTGGAGAGGAGATGAAATTGGACAATCGTAAGGGCGACAGTGAAGTTGGGCTCGAGCCTCGAACAGACCTCTTATGTATCCCCGTGGTAGGGAATCAATGTCTGCGTAGTTTGGGGTGCTTCCGGTGAACCGATGTGAAGGTGGATCTTGGTCCGATGGGTGTCCTCAGTGAACCGACGTGAAAGTGGAACTTGGTCCAATGGATGGTGGGCTTGAATCTCTAGAATTCTTCTTACGTATCCCCGTGGCAGGGATTCAAAGTCTGTGTAGTTTGGGGTGGTGTCGTTGAACCGACATGAAGGTGGACCTAGGTCCGATGGGTGTCGTCAGTGAACCAACGTGAAAGTGGACCTTGGTCCGATGGATGGTGGGATTTAACCTCAGGAATGCTTACTATGTACCATGCCTTGACATGGATCAAAGACCACGTAGTTCCGGAGAAAATGTGGAGGGGTCTTGTCACACCGACAATGATATGGTCTGGGCCAATGATTGTTGGGCTTGATCCTCAGGGAGGCTTCCTACGTACCATGACTTGACATGGATCAATGTCCTCATAGTTCAAATGAGATGTGGAATACAGTTTAACGTCATGCGGGATGGGGGTGAACTGACGTGAATGAGGTCGGAACGACAGGGTGATGGGCTTGAACCTCATGGAGGCTTCCTACATACCATGCCTTGACATGGATCAAAGTCCTCATAGTTTGGGTGAAAATGGTGGGTGTCGGAAAACCAGCGTGAAAGAAAAGAGACCTTGGACCAGATGGTGTGGGGATTATACACTAGTCTGCCCAGGTGTCGGTGAACCGACGTGAAGGAGGTCGGAGTGACCAATGGGTGATGGGATTGAACCTCATTGAGGCTTCCTACGTACCATTCCTTAGCACGGATCAAATACTACGCAGTTCATGATGGACGCCAGAAGGCCGACATGAAGGAGGACCAGGGGTCCAGGTGGTGGTGGGCTTGAACCTTGTGGAGGCTTCATATGTACCATGCCTTAGCATGGATCAAAGACCACATAGTTCAGGTTGGGTTTCGTCGGCGAACCGACGTGAAGGTGAACCCGGGGGGTCCATTGGTGGTGGGCATAAACCTCGTGGAGGCTTCCTACGTACCATGCCTTGACACGGATCAAATTCATCATAGTTTGAGATGGTCTGAATGGCTAACCGCTGGACTAAAATGCAGTTTAACATCATGCGGGACGAAGGGTGAACCCCGACGTGAATAAATGATGGGCGGTGGGCTTGAACCTCATGGAGGTTTCCTACGTACCATGCCTTAGCACAGATCAAAGACCACGTAGTTACAGTGTGCAGTTTAACATCATGTTGGATGGGGCTATGCAGTTTAATGTCATTCTAGACAAGGGAATATAGTTTAACATCATGATAGACGAGGGCATTACCATGGTCGATGCTTACTCCAAGCCCACGTGAGTCATGATCGGTGTGAGAAACAAGAGGCAGCAGAGACCTGATGATCACATCGTGAAGGGTGCGTCCATGGGAAACAAAGAGGGGATTACGCGTTAGGAAACCTATAGTGTTGGGGCATACTCCAGGATGGAGTCCCAAAGTGCGGAAAAGCACAGCAGGAGAGGGATTTGGGACCAAATATGGATGGTGCCTCGTTCCCGGTCGCGCCCTCCACTGGCCTTGGCAGTGGGGATGTACGGAAGATCATGGGTGGTACCTTCCACAAGAGAGGCTTGGGGGCTTACACCAAGGTGGTTTGCCTTCCCCTGTGGACATACGCTACTCCAAGAAAGAGGATATCATCCCATGTGATGGTGATTCCATTCCCGTGGGGACGAGCGGTGTAAAGAATGTCCAAGCTGGGGGACCCTGCGTGCGAGGCACAGAGTCGGGTCACAGTTTAATGTCATGTGTTGAGTACGTGGTGCTTGGCAGTTTAACATCCTGTAGCTTAGACGAGGTGGGTTTACTCTACACCCCTAGGACTTACATAACTGGTACCCACTACCCCTTGTGGGAGGGAAGGTACCAGCAAAGCTGTGGTAAAGGGGGGTTGCAGATCGAACCATTGAGGGGTCCATGTTAGCGTCGCTATGAGAAGAAGTAATAGTCGTTAGCATTCTTATGCGAAGAAGAATTAGGAGAAGAAATGCTACAAGTGTTGTTGTCCATGTGACTTTGAAATCACATTGACAAAACCCAGAGGGTCTCATGGGAGGAGGAATTTCAAAGAAAATGGGTGTGCTTCACGAAGTGGAGTGCCTTGGCCTTAGCATGGGGCATGGGTGCGAATGGGAGGTGCTTCGTGATGTGGAATAGTGTTCGCAGAGCAATGCCACACGAAACAGAGGTTCCTCGTGAAGCATGGTGCTGCTCAGCAATGTGGTTCGCGAAGTACAGTGATGCTGTCATGGCTTATGGATCACATGTTCAGGATGGGTGTTTCGCAAATCATAAACGCTCCACGTCTTCCTGGGTTCCCCTGGTAATCCCCTTCCTTCGCGAATGACCTTAGGCTTCGTGAAGGGCATCCCTCTCAGAAGAGGGGCTCAAAACAAGACAAGTGGAAGACATCTTGCGAAGAAAAAAATACCTTGCGGAGCTCATGATTCCCGGTGTGAAGGGTGCTTCGCAATTCCAGAGTTGAGAAGACAAAAGGTCGAATTGTCCGCCCCGTGGGCTCAAGGGGAGCGCGATACTTATAGGCAAGGGGCGCCGCGAAGCAGAGCTCACCTAGCGCGAAGGGGTTGTGGTTGCTTCGCAGTGGGTTGTGAATGTCAACCGGGTTCTCAGAGGGATACCACCTCCTCTGCTCCACGGCGGGTCATGAAGGTCAGGGGGCTCGTGGAGCGTTTACCGCCTCTAGGGCTTCGCGGTGGGTTGTGAACGTCAGGGCATTCGCAGAGCGTTACAGCCTCCTTTTCTTCGCGATAGCCGCATTGCTCAGGGGAACACTACGTCGGGGCTTCGCGAGGCAGCGCGCGGGCTTCTTTTACATCTTCCCTTTGCGTCTGATATTTTGGCACCAACAATAGTGCTTCAATTCATAAACTATTTGAGATCACCTTCACCGATCATGATTCATCAATTCTTCCTCATTCGTGATTATCATCTCTTTCATTTCCATAAAAATAATATTTCCTTAAACCTTCACAAAACACGATTCATGAAGCCCATATTATCTAAAATCACGCCTCTGCCATATTTTCATAATCCCTTCAAGGAAATACGCTTTCTTTGAAGCTAAAAACATGAAAATTTTGGTCTGAAAAAATTGGAAAAAAATGGAAAACGACACCACCTTCAAAAATATTGTCAACATGAACAATAATATCCCATTCCTTGGAAACTCCATGATTACCCATATTGAGGATGGATGACAAATAACCCATACTTTATTTCAAGGAAATAAAATCATTGGTTCCAACCATCTCCCCCTTTGGGTTTGTAGGAAATCTATAGATAAATTCAATAAGCCACTAACAACTATGAAGACCAAATATTAAAGAAACAAAACATCTGACACTCAAATTATAAATGAGAAAATATTATTTTAGAAAAAAAAGATGATAATTAATTGGGTTCTCATGTCTTGGAATGGTTAAATATTTCCAAGATAATTTATGATCATTTTGTTGAAGCATTTAATGAATTAAACTATTTTCTTATAACACCTGATTCTCGTCATTTCACAGAAGCATTTAATGGTTTTTCAAAAACTTGTTACTATATTCTCCATCATCCATTCTTCTAGAACCAGAAAAATACAAAACATCCATTCTCTAACTCCTTTGTACCATTAATTTCCATTCACCCCCATTGGAAGTAAACCCAATGAACATGATTTGTATTTGTAGAGATCAAAACACACTCCCCCTAGATTGTATATCCCTCATAAACCTTCATCATTTTCATATATAGATTAAAATAGTTAACACAAACGTAGAGAAGGGATTACATGTAACCTCCTTAGGAACTGGGAGGTTGTTGTACACTGAGGTTCAACATATTTTTCTCAAACACATGTTGCACTAATGGCATTGTTATAATGTCCCTCAACTGGTCATCAGTTCAAACATTTTCCATTTTAATCATGCCTTGTTTAACATTTTTATTTGACTATGTGATATATGATATCAATATGTATTATATGAGAATGTTGAATAGGATTTTTCCTAATATCGATTCCTCTCTTATTCTCACAATAAATCAACATTGTTTGTTTCACCTTGTCTCTAATTTTAGTTAGTTTCTAAATCCATAATAGCTGACTGCAAGAATTTTCAATAGAGATATACTCGACCTCAGAAGTACTAAGAGAAGTAATTTCATATTTCTTACTCAACCATCCCACTTATTTCATTCCATTAATGAATTCTCCACCACTTTCGGACAATATATCATCAATATCTCCATCCCATTTAGTATCATATAATACTGATAGTTCATTATATATTCCTATAATAAAGTGTGATCCATAAATTTGAGAACCTTTGATGTACCTCATGATTCTTTTCACTAACTCTATTTGTTCTTCCTCTGTCTTAATTTGCAATATGGATACTAATCATATTGAAAATACAATATCTAGACATTTTGATGTTAGGTACAACATTCTTCCAATCATTATCCTACACATTGTGGGATCTACAGAAGTCTGATCCACATTATTTCCTAGTTTTTTCCCAACCACAATCATAGTTGACATTGGTTTGGATTAATCATATTGAATATCTTCAGTAAATCTAGGGCACACTATTCTGGAGAAAAACAATTTGGTCTTTACTCTGAATCACTTGAATCCCCAAGAAGTATGTGAGTTCCCCAATCAAAAACAAATCAAATTTCTATTTAATATGATTGGAATATTCATCCCCTTATCCCATTATTCTTCCATAAAATATAATATCTTCTACATAAACAAATACAATGAACAGATCTTTTTGAGAATTATTCACATAGGGATTATTATCCACTCCACCTCTTTTAAATTCATACTTCTTTAGAAAAGAATCCTTCTAAGAGTACCAGACTCATGGTGGTTGTTTCATAAAATATAGATCCTTCATTAATCCAAAAACCTTCATTTATTCCTTATTAATAAAAACATCACTGATTGTTCAACATATACTTATTGTTCAAGAATGGTATTCAAAAAACCTATTTTGACATTCATTTGACAAAATTTGATTCCTATATTAATTTCGATGGAAGGAAAGAGTCTAATTAACTCCATTATAGCTACCAGAGAAAATGATTCTTAAATTTCAACACATTCAATATGTGAATATCTTTTACACATCAATCACACATTATTTCTGATTAGATTTACATGCCCATAAAATGTATTTTTTAAAATTCACTTTCTACCAATCACATTGTGAATTTAATATCTCTTAATAGGATCTCATTTCTAGTTCTTATAAATATGATCCAAATATTCATTCATGTCTTTCACCCATTATTCAACTTTGAATCATTTTCAAACGAGGTTGGTTCCACAATTGATAATAATACATATAATGAATTATTCCTCATTATCCATGTATGTGTTGGAGTTGTCCAATCCCCATTGATGTTGGATTCATCAATATATGCTCTTGTATTTTTAATGTGAGTTTTAGAATAATTTTCATCATCCATGGTTCCCTCTTATATTTATTCTTTTGAATTAACATCATGTTGTAACATTTTAATTTTATTCACTCCTTCCACTACTTTTACATTGGAATCTGTTTCTTATATATTTTATGTTACATATTCAATCAAATAAGTATAAGAAACCCTCTAGTTATTTCTATACTTAACTTTAATGATCAAAACATCACTACTTTCCATAATTCTTCTGAGAATGTAATTGAAATATGTGTATGATTTGTTATTAGTTGAATAATTAAGGAATATTCCTTTATCTACAATATCAAAAATCATAACTTGATTTCTTCATTAGTTTAAAATGAAATACTTACTTCTGAAAATGGGATAATACTTTAAAAAGGGAATCCTTCCACACCATAACACGTATTCTTTCTAGGTTTCTCTCGTATACATCCATGTTTAATTTTCAGTATACACTATAGCTTTAATAGAATATTTCTAGTAATGGCGAGAGATATGAATCTCAATTAATATAAATCTAGATATATTGTTCACATATTGATTCCATCACTCAACTACACCCTTTTTCTATAGGGTTTTCACATAATACACCTCATGTTTTATCCCTTGTTTCTCCAAGAAATTTTCAATCTCAATAGATATGTATTCCCCTCTTTTTTAGAAAGAAAAACATTAATTATCCATCCATTTTCATTCTCAGTTATTTATGGATACATTTTCATGAAATAAACCACCTTTCATTTCATGTGTATAACAATCACACAAGCCATTCTACTAAAATCAAAAATAAATATGAATTAAGTGCCTTTCTCCATATATTCTAGAAAAATTTATCAGACTAAATTCTTATGAATGGATTAAATGAAAAAGTTTTTATTATATTTTATTTTTTTCCCAACATGAACTAGATACCAACTTCTCGCATATGAAATCATCAAAATTTCATTCCCATTCATGCTTCAGACTGGGGATATCCATGACTTTATTCATCTTATACATATTTTCCATGTCTTGTAGATTAATATGACTCAACCTCTGGTTCCACATGGTGTTTTCTTCTTCAACTATCATATAGAAAATGTTATCTCTACTATAAATCTTATATATGTTTACATCTATTCTACATAATTTCTTAATGTAATTCCCTTCCTTTCCTATAATTGTGCACCAAATTTGAATAAAACTCATCATCAGTCCAAATTCATGTAGTTGACTAACACTCAGAAGACTATGATGTCAGCCATCAATAAAGGGAACTTCAGTTTTCTTCATCTCTCTAGTAGATAGTTTAGTACATCCACTATATTTGAACTTCAAATCACCTCCATTACCAAACCATATTGCTCCAGCATCCATTTTAAAAAAAATTATTAATAGTTCTACATTTTTTATCTTATGGGATGATTATACACTATCTAGAAACCTATTTTTGATGCTCTTTGTAGATTTGAGGAAAATTTCTAAACATTTGGGTTATTCTATTTTGTTTTTTTACTTCTTTGAAATATTAGACTCTGTTAAGTGTATATATTTCTTTAAAAATATATTTTCCATGTGAAATGGGTCATCATACTAATTCTATTCTTTTATAGGAGAAAATCTATTTCTAATAGAAATACCATCAAGTTATTGAGTATTATATTTCCCTTGAGTTCTGTATGAATGACACATACCTTTCCTCTCCCTATAATAAATGTTTTTATGGCCAAAGTTATAACTAAAAAAATATCCCAATAAATAATTTCTTATATAAGAAGTATACTATGAAATTTTTCTCCTTTATTGACGTTCTAGATCTTCCCCATTAAAATAGTTCCTTGACTTTCACTGTATGACATGCTATGGACAATATATCTATAGAATTAGAATTTTATAATTGGAAATGTCTTCTCAATTCTTTTTCTCCCCATGTCTCATTCCATAAGAAAATATTTTGACTACATATAATTTTGAGAAACTTATGGATAGGATTTTTACTTATTCCTGATTAATTTAGGGATCTATTTATTGGGACTTCAGTTGATTTTGTGATATGTTCATATTTTAATTTCCATGTGCTTTAGTTTATATTATTTTCAACCTTCTATGTTTCATCATCACAAAAAATTCCTCCATTTCCAATGCATCTGAATATTTGACCATTCAAAATTTTTCAACTTCATCAGAACCCTATTTATCTCTCTCCAACAACATGACATCTAAGAATATTCCAAGATATATTTTCATCTTTGTTGTCTTTGAATTTGATTAACTTTAATTTTTAGTCCTAAGCGTAAAAACTTATTCATCAAGACCCTATATAGTCTTGGAATTCTCCTCTAGTCTCTGTGTAAGGTCATTTATGACTGTTTCCTATTATTCAATTTTGAGAGTCAATTCCACAATATCATCAGTGATTTCAATGGTTGTTAACTATTCCGTACTTACATCATCCAGTCATTCAATTTCATCTACATTTCTATTAACATATTCTAATGATTCTTCCACAAATACTCTCAACTTTTTCTATTTGTTGTAATAATTATCATGATTTCCAAGACTAACCTTAAATTGAAACTTGATATTAATATCAGAAAAAAAAGTGATTATCTCTAGAATTATCTTATGATGCCTATTACTTTTCAATTATAGACATTATAGATTATTCAGTTCTAGATTTAATCTTTGTTTTTTATTCATCAATAAATTCTTTCTCATAATCTTATTCTTTATAAACAAAAATATTTCTCTATAATTTATTCTCGGATTTGAAGTATCCCTTTCTTGAAACATGTATTAGATGCTTCTGTGAGTTTCAATTTTACATTAATCGTCATCAAAAATCCTTTTTCATTGAGTGGAAATGTTCCGTACTCTACCACAAAATAACTTACCATGGGTATATTTCTTTCATTTCTTCCTTTTCCTATATTGAATGTCATGTAAAAGAGTGAAATACTTTCATCTTCTAGAATAGCGTCATCAACACTATCTCGTAAAATCTCATGTTTTTTCATGGTATTACATTCCATCTCCTTATTAACACAACTTGTTGAATCCTCAGGCTTGACACTCATTTACTAAACTACTCATAAGATCATCCATGGACTGTTTAGAAATACTACATTCCTCAAGGGTTGATTCATTTTTATTGTAAAGAGGTGGAAGTAATCTCCTTATTTTATTTACAATTTCAAGATCATTGATTTCATCAAAAATCCCTTTAATTTCTCATAATGCATTATTAACTCAATTAAATAGGTAATGTACATTATTATTAGGATGTATCTTTATATCATCAAACCTATTGTGAAAAATATTGAGTTTTCCCCATTCATTTTGTTGTCACCTTCATACATATTTTCTAGTTTTTCCACATTGACTTGGAATATTCCAAACTCATTAAATTTATATAGATTTTTTCTAATAGATAATTAGAATGAGAATTATGTGATTTTTAATATCAATCAAGAAATTTTCTATTTCTTTTAGTGAAAGATAGTCTTGTTTCTTCTGTGACCTGAATCCCATATGTAGTAGTAAATAGTACTTCCATTCCAATCCATCCTAGTTGAGATCTCATCCAATTCTACAAAATCTGGAAGTTTCTTCCATTAAATAGGGGGACTCCACAAACATTTACTGAATTCTCTATGATAGCTAAGAAGGACAAATTTAACACCAGTAACATCCCTCTAATACAACTTGAAGGACCTGAAAACACCCTGAGAGGGGTGGGGTGAATCAGAGTGACGAGATTTCCCCCTAATGTGATAGTTCTTGTTCCCATGTTGTTAGGAACCTATTAAACCTATCTTATGAGAATGTGCATAAAACAAAAAAAATCACGTGCAGAGAGTCAGCCAAACAATTTCACATGGTTCATCGGTATGGGTTAGTCCATAGAGCATACACTGACAATGTGTCGTTCATACTAGAAACCACTAATCATAACATGTTGGTTGATAAATAAGTTCAAACCCAGTCACATTGTTCCAAGAACAATACCTTTAAAATATTTTAGTGATAGCTCACTTCTCCATTGAAACAATTTTATCGACCCCCCCCCCTAGATCACTACATTTGGTCAAGTCTTACTCAGTTAACCAACATGAAGGTCTCTTGAATGGATTGGAATTAAAGTATTTATAACTGTATTCATCTGAGACTCTTCTTCCACCATAGACCTATGTTCACAAACTTAGGACACCATGTTCACTGAAAAATTGATATTCCAAACTACCTTTCCCAAATCTCTATTGTGAATCTCACTTCCTTCGTGAAGCTCATGACCTTCACGAAACACAATACCTTTGTGAAGATCACTGATTTTGCGAAATCCTTTATGATGCCCATTAAGTCAATGTGGAATATGCCATCATAAAGAATCACTCATTAATATAAATAATTGGAATCATTAAACACAAAATAAGTATTTTTGTGATGTTCATGATCGCATGTATTCTCGGTTTCGTGGAGCTCCCTTGGCTTCATGAAATTAAGGTGATTACAAATATTCCGTTGAAAAATTTTATTCAATTGATGTGGGATAGTCAAATAATTAGAGTCTTGGTCATTCGTTTTTCTCCACTACCTATTACCAGACATTCCAGGACATTCTAAACAACCTTCTTGTAGATCCTCTATTCATGATGAACCCTTGTGGTTTGACATTGTAGCGAAGATTTCATTGAAACAATATCATTCCATTATAATTCATTTCCCATAATCATGGGGATCACCATCACTATTTTTGAGGATCAAAATATGTAACACCCCAAGCTTCCACAGTATGCTTCTCTTTGAATAATACAATAGTGTGTGTTGTATGAAACATTGAGTTCTAACACACCACAACCAATCAAACCAGCCATTATGAATAGTACTACCAAATTTTTGAAATTTTATAAATTTTATCATTAAAAATTGGCATCATTTTTTGATTTATAATATCTAAATTATTATAGGGTGAGTTATTGGTATTTTTCTGAAACTTTTCAATTTTTTATGAATTGGGAAAAACACTGAGTTATAGTTTAAAAACGAATTTTTATTTAAATAATTATTTATTTTAGGTCTAAATAGATACATAAAACTTATATAATTTCAATGTAATTCATTGGACTCAGTTTATAATAATTTTATATATATAAAACTTTTATTGAAATTTTCACCCTCTTTTACCCTCCTCCTTTGAGAATTTGTAAATTTGCGAAAAAACATAATTTTACCACTTCTATGAGTTGAATTTAAAAAAATATGAGAGATGCGGTTAATATCATTAAGTAAAATTTGGTTCAATAAGATGATAATTTTTTTTGTGAATACTATCTTTTTACTTCTATTTACCATGGTTAAAAGTAAATAGTGAAATTAAGGGTAAAAATGATATTATTATTAACCTAAGACATGTACTAATTCTCTTGGATAAGTATAATTAGAAAAAAAACCATCGGAATAAAATATGAACCTCTTTGGTCCACCTGGATTAGATTAGGACTTTTACTATTATTTTATTTAAATAAGAGTTAAAAGAGTTAAATTAAAATATTAATTACTAAACCAGTTTTAATATATGCTTAAACACAATATAAATTCGACTATAAATATTCATTAGAAAGATAAAAATATTTACTACATAATGGTATTTTATTTATAATTTTTATACATTAAATAATTAAATTTATTTATGACACAATGATGATGCAGTAATTACCGTATTAATGAAAGATTAAAATAATTTATATTATAAATACCCAAATAAATGTGATTATAGACTTTTGATGAATTAAAATAATTTTATAGGTTAATATGACATTTTAGGGTTAATTCAATCATTTTTTTCGATGTAATCATGCTATTGTGAATTTTTAAAAAAATACAAAATATTGTCAAAATTGATATAAAATAGTCTTTAATGAAATACTATATTATTGGTTGTTATAATATTACAAATAATATATGGTTCATATAAAGGGCTCAAATAATATTATATATGTCATTAATGAACCACTTTATGTTCTTTTGATGTTTAGAGTATGTTTTTTAACCATATAGTGTAAGAATACAAGAAGACACGGTAAAAGTTAAACAATTTAACTAAGAGTTAAATCTAAATGATATGGTTAAAATGGTAACCTAAACTTGTTTAAAACATATAGGTTGAGAGTATTTCTACCCATGCCTACCTTAAAATTTAAATAATTTATTTTGGAGCCATTAGAAAGAGAAAACTATTTTATTATAAAATAATATTTCAAACATTTCCTAAAGTGACCCTCACCTCTCTTATAAAAGGGTACTTCCCCTTCTCTTACTTTCACACATTAAAAGCCATTTGGATCAGCCAAAACCTTCCCAAATACCCTATCATATAACCTCACTTCATCTTAGAGATCTTACTTTGGTTATAAATCCAACCTAAAGAACCCAGTTGATCAAGTCAAAAGGAAGAACCCAATGAAGAGCTAAAAAATATCACCTCTTTCAAGTTCCTTTCTTCTTCCACTTCCGTTTTCATTATTGTTTCCATTATAAAATAATGACACCAGTATATTCTATATAAATTTATTTTATTATAAATATGGTACAACCAAATTCATTATTCAATCCATCCTTTGAATGACATGTCACCATAAGTGCGTACTTACGGCTTATCGTCTCCACGTCATGGTGTAATTGTTATTCAATACATTATTATTTGAATGGGTATAATAATGATGTGTAATTGATGTAAATAAAGAATATAACATGATAATGATTCTGTACATATGTATAAAAAAAATTATATATTATTTTAATATCAAAAGACTGATATTTTCGCTCGTGCGTACGTACGGATTGACGTCTCCATAAACGTGATGAGATTCATTACCCATCGTATCCATTCGAGACTAATTTTCATTAGATGATTAAAAATAATTTTTTAAGACATAATATAATTCTTAATATAAATAAGATACATCTGATCCATAACAAGCATTACTTATGGAACAAATGATATAAAGTAAAACGAATCAGTTAACACCTAAAACGATAATAATACTAAAATATTATTAACAAAGCAATATTAAAAGGTCATATAAGATATCATATTAAAGTATATGATTCTCGTATAATTTAATAAAAAAAAATCACCATTATACAGTAGGTTAACCTACCCTCAATCAAAGAAATGTACAAGTTAAGGGTTAACTTCACAATCTCTTTATTATCCGAGGTTGTTTTTATGTAAGAATCTATTGGGACCTCTTTATCATCAACATCCATGTTTCTTAAAAATATATTTCAAAACATTCTTTTAATTTTATAGACTATGGGTTAATTTCATTTATACCCTTGTATGAATTTTTATAATATGTTTATAAAGGAATCATTACATTGTTTTCCAATCAAAGTCCTTTATAACCATTTCAAAAAAATTAACGTAAGAATGTCTTTTTTTACTTATACTACAAGTGCAGCTATTTTCTACCATTATAACATCATCAAAGCATCCGTTAAAGCTTATTAAAATATTTCCAAAATAAATGTTTGATTTTATAATTATATTAATTTTAAATGATTTCGAAATAGAAAGAGATATTTCTCTGAAAAATGGTTTTGATTTCATCAATGTCAATATCCTTCGATGGATTTTAAGTTTATTTGATGTTGATTTATTATGATACAAAACATCCATATTGTATTGAGGGTTTTGTGATATTTTTTACTGTAGATGTGTTATTTTTATACCATTCATTGTTTATGGATAAATTATTGACATTTCACATGCTAGTTTAAATATGAATGTTTCTGTTTTGTTTAAACCTTTTCATACGAGGAATTCATTGGACTTAGTATGTGATGGGTGGAGCCTGCTATAGCTCCTCCATGAATTGATAAGTCTCATGAGACAAACTATTGTCTTGTAACAAGGACTTGACAAAATCTTATTTTTAGTCTTGGCTCAAGGCCTTGGCAATGTGGTTATGGATGCCTAGAATTATGCATTCCATCATTAGGAAAGTGGCTATTTATATTATATGTGGTTATTGAACTAGTATAATATACATGTGAATAAGTAAATAGAATTATTTTATTTTTATCTTTTCCATATTATGATAATGTTAAAGTTTAAAAGGATTTTGTTTTAGTCTTATAAATTTCCTTAAATGTTTTTGCTTATTTATTAATGTTTCCGCTATACTGTTATCTTTACTCAACATCTGAGCTCACCTATTTATATGTTTTATTTTTCCCAGTATGTGAAGAAGTATATTATGACTGACATACAGGGATAGTCTATGGGGTCTCAGTTTTGTATATTGAAAAATTTGTGTTGTATTTTTCCATTTTATGAGGTATTGTAAACCTTGTGAATGTATCTAGTACTTCCAAGGATACTAAACTACTCCGCCATTCAATATTTGATCTTTTGTGATCATGCCAATGATACATACTAATTCACCGACTCTGGGCTTCTGGGGTTGAGGCGTTATTGTTGGTATCAGAGGGATTTTAGTACTAACCTTTGAAACTAGATTTAGATAAACTCTGATTAGAGAACATTTCCCTAAGATAGACATTGAGTATTAGAATAGAATAACATCCTAGAATTTTGTTAAGGTAAGGATTTAATGATTTTTCCGTGCAATACATCCATGTCTAGATATGAGCAGGTAGTGGTGGCTCTGGAATAGATGTACCTAGTGGTAAAATGTGAAAACACCGCTTTGATCTAGACTTGAACATGAACTGGTGCACAACAATGGGCCTTTCTGCACTCTTGGTTACGACACTCCTGGGGGATATACATAGGATAATTCACATTTTCATTACAAGAAATTATGAAGGATTTGGGATTAAATACTTCCTCAAAGAAAACATTTTTACGATTATGGATTATATCCATAAATTGTTCAATTGACATTAGGTATTTTACAGGTTTGGAATTATGAATTGTGATTCATAAACCGGCCTAGTGTATTGCATCGTTAAGAAATGGTGCCTAGTAGATGGAATGAGAACTCTAGCAATATGTACGATCCAAAATGTATAAATGATCATATATTTCATGGTATTAATCCAACATTTATAAGGGACATAATCTCCCACGTATTCTCAACATAGTATGAAATTGTATCATGTGTTATTATGAGAGGTAAATAATTTCTTGAGTCCTATGTATTTGAAGGGATGAAATAGAAGAAAAGGATGGTAGAGAGAAAGATGGATAAAGGGAAGAGGGGAAAGAAGGATTTTTTAATATGAGAGAAATGTGGAAACAATCACCTTGGTAAATGGTTGAAGGGAATGGGAGTCTATTACAAATGTGGTGAAATAGGCCACCAAGCTCGTGATTGCAAGGGGAAGAAACAGGATGTCGATTTTGATTTCTAAAATTGTAGAGAAAGGTTCATCATGAAAATAAATATCCTAAGAGTTAGGGGAACTTACCTCAGAAAAGGCTAATAGATCAAGGCCAAGCTTATGCTATCACTACTACTGAGGTTGAAGCTCCGGAAGACGTGGTGGCGGGTAATTTAATGGTTTCCTCAAGATTATAAATTGCATTATTTGATTCTGGATCATTTTATTGTTTCATATATTCCCAGTTTTCCTAAGAAAATTAGATATTTCAAATTTTATTTAATAAGGGAGTTGCCTGTCAAAACTCTTATGGGAAGTATCATCAAAATAATGTTTTGTGAATCAGTTCCCATTAGGGCACATAAATGCTCTTTATCTGCTGATCACATCATCATACCCATGATTTAATTTGATATAATACTCGGTATGGATTGGCTTTCGGACCATGATGCGATAATTTATTGTAAGAAGAAGGTGGTTATGATTTCTTAGAATGATGATAAAGAACTCCTTTTCTTTAGAGCAGAATCATCACCACCTGATTCTTATTTAAATCCACCCCCAGTAGCTCAACTAAATTCAATTATTGGAGTGGAAGAGAATGAGATAACAGTGGGCGAGGAAAGGAATGTTTGAATTGAGGATGTACATATTGTGAAAGAATATGTTGATATGTTTCCATAAGATTTACTTGGACATCCTCTAGAACAAGAAATTTTATTTTCCATTGATTTAATTCATGGTTTTTGGAACATATCGAAGACCCCTAATAGAATGTTCACTATAGAATTATTGGAACTAAAGAAACAACTATAGGAATTGAGTAACAAGGTATTTATTTGCCCTATTGTTTCTCCATGGGGATCCCCTGTCATTTTTGTTAAAAAAAGATAGATCTATGAGGTTGTCCATTGACTACAGGGATATCAATGCTATAATAATAAAGAACAAGTATCCCCTACCTCGCATTGATTATTTATTCAACCAACTACATGGAGCTCAATACTTTTCAAAGATTGAAGTTCGATAGGGATATCATCAGTTGTGTGTGAAGAACGAATACATTCAAAAAACATCATTTTGAACCAGGTATAAGCATTATGAGTTTACAGTATTGCCTTTTGGATTGACTAATGCACCCACTATTTTCATGGATCAAAAGAACAGAGCTTTCAAGGAATATCTTGATGACTTTTTAGTGGAATTTATTTATGATATCTTGGTATACTCCAAAATCTATGAAGATCATGAAAATCACTTGAGTATTATCCTGAAGAGTTATAGAAGAAATGAATTATATGGGAAGTTTAGCATGTGCGAAATCTATCTTCAGGATATTTCTTTTCTTGGAATTATTGTCTCTAAGTATGGAATCTCTGTTGATCCTTCAAAGAACAAGGAAATCCTAGAATGGCGAGCATTAAAAATTACAACTAAGGTACTCAGTTTTATTATTTTAGCAGGTTATCATCGGTGTTTCGTCCAGAATTTTTCCCGATTGGCTTACACATTAACCAATCTCACTCGTTAAGGGGTCAAATTTGTTTGGAAAAAGAGTGTTTGGTATTTTTTTGAAGAACTGAAGAAAATATTAACCAATGATCCTATATTGACTCTACCATCTGGGAATGATGGGTTTGTTATTTATAGTGATGCTTCGAAGAAAGGAATTGGTTGTGTCCTTATGCAGAACAAAGGGGTTATTTCCTATGCATCACGACAGCTATAAATTCATGAGAAAAACTATCCTAATCATGATATTGAGTTATCAGCAGTAATATTTGTTTTTAAATTTGGAGACACTATCGATATAGTGAAAATGTGATATTTATACTAATCAAAAGAGTTTGGATTATATTTTCTCACAAAAAGAACACAACATGAGGCAATGGTGGTGGCTTAAAGTGATCAAGGATTATAATTTCACTATACACTACTACTTGGGGAAGGAAAATAAGGTGGAAGATGCTTTTAGTAGAAAGGATCATGGATTTTTGAACATGATGAGAGTTGAAAAGTACCCTATATACATGGATCTAGTAAATATTGATATGGGAATCATCATGGAAGGTGAAACATCAATACTTTTTCAAACGGTTTCCAAACCATCATTACTAGAAATGATAAAGAGTCCTCAGATCGGTGATTAGGAGTTTCAAAAGAAGATTAAAGCTGTTAATGACAGGAGATTGAGTGACTTTATGTATGAAGATGGAATTTTGAAATATTGGAAGTGACTTTCTGTTCCTGATATACGTGATCTAAAAAGATAATTGTTGGATGATTCTCATAGCTCTAATTTCTATATACACTCTATGAGAACCAAAATGTATAGATATTTGAAGGATCGTTTTTGGTGAGACAACGTGAAAAGTGAGATTGCTGATTTTGTGTCTTGATGTATGGTTTTTCAACAAGTGAAGGCTGGCAGGAAACTGCCTAGAGGAGTCATGCAACCTCTTCCCATACTGGAGTGGAAATTGCATAATATTATGATGGACTTTTTCATTAGACTACAAAAGTCTCCTAGAAAGAACAATGCAATATGGTTCATTGTTGATTGTCTTACCAAGTCAGCACATTTTCATATTATAAGAGATTATTTACCACATGAACGTATTGAAATTTTATATATTAATGATGTTGAAAGACTTCATGGAGTACCCCAATCGATTGTTTCTAATCGTGATCCATTTTTTACATCAAGATTCTGGGAAAGTCTTCAGAAATCCTTGGATACTAAACTTTGTTTGAGCACTGCATACCACCCCCAAACTGAGGCAAAATCATAATGGACTCCTCAAAACTTTGAAGACTTGTTGAGATAATTCTCACTTGACTTTCAAGGTATGTGGGATCAATATTTACCTCTCATATAATTTTCATATGACAATAGCTTCCATTCAAGTATTCAGATGACACCATATGAAGCGTTATATGGAAAGAGATGTCGCACACCAACCTGTTGGGATGATGTTGGTGACAGAAAACTCATAGGCCAAGAACATGTTGACGAAACGATGGAAAAGGTGAAGTTAATTCAAAACCACATCAATGTAGCTCAATGTAGGCCTAAAAACTATGCCGATAACCGAAGGAAGGATTGGGAATTTCAGGCAAGAGATTATGTTCTCTTGAAGGTATCTCTATCGAAGGGTGTTATAAGTTTTGGTATGAAGGGAAAATTGAGTCCCATGTACATTAGACCTTTTGAAATTCTATAAATAATTGGGGTTGTAGCTTACCATTTGGCAATGCCTCCAAGTCTCTCCAATGTCCACGATGTGTTCCATGTATCACTGTTGAGAAAAAACATTCATAGCCCAATGCATGTACTCACATAAGAGGAATTAGAACTCGACCCCAATCTATCTTATTTCGAAGATCCGGTCAAGGTTCTTGATACAAGAGAACAACTGATGAGAGACCGTACAACTCGTTTGGTAAAATTTTTATGGAGAAACCATATGATGGAAGAGGCAACGTGGGAACCTGAGGAACATATGATGAAGAAAAACCCGAGTCTTTTTATGAAGTAATATTCTAAAAATCTTGAGGATGAAATTATTTTATAGAGGGGAGAATTTAACACCCCATACTTCCACGGTACGCTTCTCTTTGAATAATATAGTATCATGAGTTGTTCGAAACATCGAGTTCTAACACACCAGAACCAATCAAACTAGCCGTTGTAAATTGTAATACCAACTTTTTGAAATTTTATAAATTTTATCTTTCAAAATGGAAATCATTTTTTGATTTAGAATATCGAAATTAGCTTAGGGTGAATTTTTGGTATTTTTCTGAAAATATTCAATTTTGATGAATAGTGAAAACACTAAGTTATAGATTAAAACCGAATTTTTATTTAAATAATTATTTATTTTATTTAAATTTATTTTAGACCATAATTGATACATAATAGTTATATAATATCAATTTAATTCATTTGAGTCAATTTATAATAATTTTAGATATATAATAATTTGTTTGAACGATTCATCGTCTTTTACCCACCTCCTAGGAAAATTTGAAAATTTGCATAAAACATAATTTTACCTCTTCTGTGAGTTGAATTTCAAAAATATAAGAGACATAGTTAATATTAGTATGTAAAATTTGGTTCAATAAGATGAAAATAATTTTGGCGAATAGTAACATTTTACTTTTATTTACCATGGTTAAACATAAATTGGGTAATTAAGTGTAAAAATGATTTTATTATTACCCAATTACATGTCCTAATTCTATTGGATAAGTATAATTAGACAAGAAAAAACCTTAAGAATAAAATATGAACCTCTTTTATCCACTAGTATTAGATTAGGACATTTATTATTATTTTATTTAAAGAAGAGTTAAAAGAGTTAAATTCAATGTTTAATAACTAAACAATTTTTAATATAGGGTTACACATACTATAAATTCGACTATAAATATTTACTAGAAATCTAAAACTATTTCCTACATAATGGTATTTTATTTATAATTTTTAGACATTAAATAATTAAATTTATTTAGGACACAATGATGAGGCAGTAATTACAGTATTAATGAATTATTAACATAATTGATATTACAAATACCAAAATAATTGAAATTTGAGACTTTTGATGCATTACAATAATTTTATATGTTAATATTACATTTTAGGTATGCATAAATCAATTTTTTTCGAAGTAATAATGCTGGTATAATTTTTACAAAAAAGAAATACCAAATAATGTCAAAATTGACATAAAATAGTTTTTAAAACAAATTCAATATTATTTGTTGATATAATATTATTAAAACACTACGGTTAGGCCAAGAGGATTAAATAATATTTTATATATAATTAATGAACTACTTGAGGTTCTCTCCAATGTTTATAGTATGTTTATTAACCATATAGTGTAATAATACAAGAAGACACGATAAAAGTTAAACTATTTAACTAAGAGTTAAATATAAAATATATGGTTAAAATGGTAACCTAAACTTTCCTAAAACCTATTGTTTGAGAGGTTTTAGACCCATACCTACCTTATACTTTATATAATTCATTTTGGAGCCATTATAAACAGAAAATAAATTTATTATAAAATAATATTACAAACTTTTCCTAAAGTGACCCTCACCTCGCTTCTAAAAAGGCACTTCACCTTCTCTTAATTTCACACATTAAAAGCCATTTGGATCGTACAAAACCAGCCCAAATACCCTATAAACGATCCTACCTTCATCTTAGAGGCATTAATTTGGTCCTAAATCCATAATAAGGATCCCCTTTGTTCAAGTAAAAAGGAAGAACCCAAAGAAGAGCTAAATATTTCATCACCCCTTTCAAGTTCATTTCTTCTCCCACTTCCTTTTTCTTTATTATTTACATTATAAAATAATAACTCTATTATCATTTATATACAGTGCTGTTATTAAAAATATGGTACAACCAAATAAATTATTCTATCCATCCTTTGAATGACATGTCACCATACGTGCATACGTACGGCTTACCGTCTCCCCGTCGTGGTGTAATTGTTTTTCAATACATTATTATTTGGATGGGTATAATAATGATTTGTACCTAATTTAAATAATAAATATAACATTATAGTGATTCATTATATATTATATATCATACAATTATATATTATTTTAATATCATAAGAATGATATTGTCACTCATGCGTACGTACGGACTACCGTCTCCACAAACGTGATGTGATTCATTCCCCATCATATCCATTGAAGACTAATTTTCATTAGATGATTAAAAATACTTTTTAAAGACATAATATAATTCTTAATATGAATAAGATAAATCTTATCCATAGTATACATTAATTATGTAAAAATCATAAAAAGGAAAATGAATCTTTTAACACCCGAAACAAAGATAATACTAAAATATTATTAACAAAGTAATATTGAAAGTTCATATGTGATATCATATTAATGTATATGATCCCAGTATAATTTAATAACAATTATTGCACCATTATACATATGTTTAACCTACCCTAGACCAAGTAAAAGTGCATCGTAAGGGTTAATTTCACAATCTCTTTATTATCCGAGGTTGTTTTTAGGTAAGTATCTACTGGGACCTCTTTATCATCCACATCCATGTTTCTTAAAAATATATTTAAAATCATTCTTATAATTTTATAGACTATGGTTGAAAGTCATGTTTACCCTTGTTTTACTTTTTATAATATGTTTATAAATAAATATTCCTGTTATTTTCCAAACATGGTCCTTTATAACCATTTCGACAAAATTAAGGTAAAAATGTATTTTTTAACTTATATGGTGGGTACGACTATTTTCTACTTTTATAACATCATCAAATCTTCCCTTACAAGCCAATAAGAATATTTTCATAATAAATTTTATCTTTTATATTTTTATGAATTTTTAATGATTTTAAAATAAAATGAGATATTTCTCTAAAAAAGGTTTTGATTTCATCTATGTCAACATCATTTGATGGATTTTGAGTTTATTTGAAGTTGATTTATTATGATACAAACCTTCCATATTGTATTGAAGGTTTTTTTATATGTTTGACTATGGATGTGTTATTTTTATACCAGTCATGGTTTATGGACAAAGTATCGTTATTTCGTATGCTAGTTTTAATTAGAATGTTTATGTTATGTTTAAACCATTTCATATGAGAAATGAATTGGACTAAGTATATGACAGGTGGATCCTGCTATTTCTCCTCGATGAATCTGTAGGTCTCATGAGACAAACTAGTGTCTTGGAACAAGGCCTAGAAAAAATATGATTTTTAGTATTGGCTCAGGGCCTTGACTATGTGGTTATGAATGTCTAGAATTTTGCACTCCTTGATTATGAAAGTGTTTATTCATATTTCAAGTTATTATTATACTAGTAGAATATACATGTGAGTAATTAAATTGCATTATTTGATTGTTATGTCTTCTATATTATTCTGAAGTTCATGTGTAAAAGTCTTTTGTTTTAGTATTATTCATTTCCTTAAATATTTTTGGTTATTTATGAATTTTTAATCTGTATTGTTATCCATATTGAGCATCTGAGCTCACTCATTTCTATGTTTTATTTATCCCAAGATGCGAAGAAGTATATTAGGACTGAACTGCAAGGATATCCTATGAGATCTCAGTGTTTTATATGGATGCAATGTGGTTGTAGTTTTTCATCTTATAATATAATGTAATCCTTATGAATGTTTCTAGTACTTCCAAGGATACTAAACTAATTGGTCATTCGAGTTTTTACATTATGTGATCATGCCATTGATACGTAATAATGCCTTGGCTCTGGGCTTCTGGGGTCGGGGCATTACATTTTAATTGTCAATCATGATGCTCATTGATGTTGTGTATATCATCGTCATCATTACATGATCCATTTCTAAACACCATTCGTGAATCCCATATTCTCAAAACTCATGTATTTTTTATATTTTCATAATTACTTTAAGGAAATACACTTTTAAAGATGCTAGTAAACTTCCAAATCTTGGACCAAAAAAATTGGAAAACACTATAAAATGATTTTTGCTTTAATATTGTCGATATATTGAATATTAAAACACATATCCATGCAAACTCCCTTATCTTCCATGTTGAGGATTGACAAAATTAAAAACTATACACCATTTCTAGCAATGAATATCCTTGGTTTCAACCTAATTAGGTACACACATAACATATTTAATAATGTGTTATTAATTTATACCAAATACATTAGGGGAATATATAGGTCCCATACATCACTAAATCCATACATTTGTGTGCACAAATTTCATAATACATTCATCATATTATCAAATCATAACTAATGTTAATAAAATTGTCTTAAAAAGCACTTTGTCAAATCACAATATAATAACACATGGAAAATAAATTGGTTTTATAAAAAAATTCATTAATATAGATATTAACCATCCAGATGAATATTAAGGATGGTATATTCAATCTTATCCTAAATAAAAAATAATTAAAATTTTATAGTGTCATTTTAAATAGAAAATGATTTTGAAAGTTCACTTGGAATATTTGTTGTGTAAAATGGTCTTTCCCATTAAAAAATAGTTTTTAAAATATAAAACATTTTTAGAATCCTTTTCTTTGAATATCATTTGAAACATTTATTGAGGATAAAATTATAACACCCCCAAATGGTAAAGGGTTAAATGACTAAATGATGCGACTCATGTCAACAAGGTGCACCTTCCTTTTTAGGAGCCTGTCTGATTAGAACTACATAGTTAAATATTTTTTTCCTGAAGTATTGATCAAGATGGGTGACCTTCTGGAAAGTTTCCCATGGTGTGTGTGAGTGAGGAAAAACACACTAGAATGGACATGTGATGGCATGGGGACTATAATTAGTCAGATGACCCATTCAGGCACATTGGTGGGACCCAGGGTGGGACCACGTGTCTACGGGACAACTGGTGGTACCTGGCCGGCCAAGACCCGAAGACCATGCTAAGGTGGGGTATCTGTGCTTTCATCGGGACCCGGTTGTCACATTTGGTATTAGAGCTGGTACCCAGCCTTAAGTGCGGCGCACCACCTGGGTTGTGATGTAGGGCCCACAACAAGGACATTGTGCTCTATAGGGGGTGATTGTAACACCCCCAAATGATAAAGGGTTAAATGAATAAATTTTATGACTCATGTCAATAATGTTCTCCTTCCCTTTTGGGAGCCTGTCTGATTAGAACTCCACAATTAAACGTGATTGGAATGAATTACTGATCAGGATGGGTGACCTTCTAAGAAGTTTCCCAGGATTTGTGTGAGTGAGGACAAAAGACAGTGGAAAGTACTTGTGTTGGACTATGGGGACTATCATTAGTTAGATGACCTATTCAGGCATGTGGGTGGGACCTATGATGCAGACAACGTGTCTTCAGGGCAACTGGTGGTACCTGGCGGGCCAAGACCTGAATACCCTGTTAATGTGGGGTGTTTGTGCTGTCACTGGGACTCAGTAGTCCCATTTAATATTTACACCCCGACCAATGCTTAATTTTAATTTAATTTTTTTTCATCTTGCTTTGGGGCTTTAGTTTGAAGAAGGTTTAATAAAAAATGGGTTTTATACAGATGTGTGTCCATGCATACGATCATGCTTAGTTCTCATCCTTAATAAGATAATGTTCTACTATTAATTTTTTTTACTATATGGGAATATTAAAGTATGTGCAACCATACACACAAACATGAATGGCTTCCAGCATCAATTTATAAATTTATTATTGTTATAGATACATTTATTATTTTAGTTTTATTATTAGTATTATTGTTAATTAAGTTAAAATTTCAATTAGGTTATTATTATGATGATTATTTCAGTTAATATTTTAATTTAGTTGTAATTATTAAATTATAGTTATCATTGTAAAATAATCAACATATTATTAATATCTTTTTTATTTATTTTTATTTCTTGTTTTATTTATTTTTTATTATTTCATATTTGTCTAGGTTTCACTTAATGCCCATTTTATTTTTCCCTTCATTTTTTATTTATTATTATTTTCAATTTCATTTCTTTTTATACTTTTCCAAATTCCCCCTCCCCCTTGGTTTGTCTTGCACAACCTCTCCCCCTCTCCTATTTCCATCGCCCAACAACCTCACACCCTAACCCTAGCTACAGGTTATTCGTTCCCTTCACCTCCTCGTTGGACCTCACTTGCTCTTATCTGACTTCGACCCACCATTCCTCCCATCCAACGCCATCACCATGCATTACCTCAACCCTCTTACTCCCATTCATTGTTCCCTCTTGGTCGAGTCGTGTTGCACCATCTCCCTCTCCAGACCGCCCTCACACCTTCCCTCCAGGTGCAACTGGACTGGCACCCCACCTCTTCGGCTTACCTCACGCGTCGTCGGTGACCCAGAAAACCTCCCTGGAGTTCGACCGATGATTCAGCGACCCCTTCTAGTGTCCGAACCTTTTTCCAGTTCCCACACCGCCCATTTATTTCTTGTGTTGAACCCCAGATGTCTCGTACCTTACCTTGACCTCCACTATTTGTGACCTCTCATAGACTCTTCTAGGTTCGGCTGAGACCCCCTGCACACCACCTCTTTATTCCATAGAATTATTAGTGGCCTTCTCCTCATTTTTTCAGCATTGCGCAACACCCGACACCCTTTGCTGACCTCTGCCCAGCCTCTCGGACTCCTCATCATATTTTTGTTTTACTTTTGTTTGTTGATTCATCTTTTGTTAATATATCGAGTTAGGTTTTAGTGTTAATTTTGGCTTCGTTGTGATCTTTTTGGTTCAAATTTTGTTTTTAAGGTCTAATTTTGCTTTTCGTGGAGCAATGGCATGTATTAGCAGTTTTGCACCAACATTTTGATGTTATCTACCCTGAGGTTGGTGGTTCCACTCTTAATTGTTATTTTATTAATTTATTTGCAAGTTTTGATTAATTTAGAATATTATTTAATTATTTTTTGTAGTCATAAGTTGATCTCTTATGTAGTTTTATTTGCGTTTGAATAATTTGGTAGCATGTTTATATTATTTGTGTTCATTTCATTGAAATCTCAAATCAGGTAGTTGGAGATTTATTTTTGAATCATGTGGATAGATTATATATCTGTGCAGTTGGTGCAAATTATATTTTTCACATGACATCATGTGAATTTGGTCGTAAAAGATGGTTTTGTGCGGGTTAATGGGTGACACCAAGTTACACCTTTAAAAATTATTTCATAAGCCTTTATTTTTGGAATATTAAATAGTGTAGTTTGTGGATGGGAATATTGAATGTGGTGTCAGGTTTTTCATCAAACTGTTTGGGTGGTGCATGTCACACTTTAAAAAAACAATTTTTGAGTGCGTGAAATGTTGAAATGTATTAGGTATTTATAAATATGTACATTTGTGTGCGTAAAACCATGTTCCAGTACATTTCTATTGTTTTATAATCTTTTTAAATGATTTATTATATTATTTCATTAGTGTGAAACATGTTTGGAAAACATTTTAGTGGGTGTATTACTTCTAATGGATCATGTGTGTGAAAATGGCCGTGTTGGCATGTGTAGTGTCTTGTTGGGACTGAGTTTACAATAATGACATGTGACATGAACTCTGAACTACTTGAGAACAAATGGAATGCTTGGATACTAGGTGGGAAGACTAGGACTAGAGTGTTAGTGACACAGAAGAGGCATCGGCCCGGTTTCACATACCTGGATTGAAAAGTACAACACTAATGAAACATTTGTATGATGTTTATAGACCACTAAGTTAGGGATGTGTTTCCCTACAGGTGTCTCATGCATGAGAATGTATATTATTGTGTTTATATACCATTGTTCATTGAGACAAGATGTTTTAGGGTCCCACTTCTCGCTAGTATCTTTAGGGCCTCTCCCATGTATTGTGATCCACTTTTGTTATGTGCTCACCATCAACAAACGATGTGATGATTGGGTTACCATGAAACAGTGTGTGTGTGTGTGTGTGATTGAATTTATGTTGTTTTTATTTAAAGTTGTTTTCCTTAAAACTGATTTCATTAAAAAAAATTAAGGATTTATTTATTTATCATCTATTAAATTGAAAATGTATTGGTCATTTAAAAATTCTGCATGGAACTATTTCTCGGTGGCATCCTACTGGGATTTTATCTCACACCCTATATACAACATTTGGTGTATGTATATTTTATATTTTTTTCTTTCCAGGATGAGGAATCGAACAAATAATTGGTGGTATAGGTTTTTAGTGGAACCCTCATGTCAATTGAGTGGATGTGGCATGGGGATGTGACTCTTCATGTCGCATGGAGGTTTGAGTTAGTGTGTTTTAGTTTTTCCTTTATTTTCATCCCATTTGTTTTTAGTCTAATTTGTACACATTAATTCTGACCCTTGTTTAAGGGAATTTTTGGTTGTTGACACTAGTTTTAAATTTATTCATCTTTCTAATTGTTTTATATTTGTTTATTTGGGTAAATAATTCTCAAGTTTCATTTTTGATACCTGGGCACTTGTGCCATCCCGTGGGGATCGGGAACGGCCTTCGGATCGTGTCACGGACCAGGTCAGGTTCTAGGTTGGATGGCGGCCCAGCCTAGTTCATGACAAAATGGTATCAGAGGAGGTTTTTGTTATTTTTATTGGGGGTGATAGGTATATCAGAGATAGGATTGTTGGTACTCGAGTGGTAGGTGTGGGAAGAGCATTGTGAACTCTTGCTCATTCCGATCCTCGAGTATCCAGGGGTAGTCTAGGATTTATGTTTTTGGATTTTCTCTGGGTGGATGGGGGATGAAAGTAGGAGTAAACTTGTATTACACGCAGTTTCACATAGAGTAGTGACCCATGTGATTACCGAGAGTATGGTTCGACACTCCTAGTGGTTGGTGCTTGCTTAGGGCATGGTCTACTATACAATTTATCCAGGTTAGGCATGACCACTAGTTCTCCATCCTAGTGCATTAGTGTTTAGAATTTCTTGATTCATTTCTGGGACTGGCATGAATGTGTTTTCCTTTAAAAAGGGAAGTTGACTTTGGTGTTTCTCTTATTGTATTTTGGTGTGTGTTTGGCATGATTTTTGGGGTGTATTTCTCTTGGACCTAGTTTTTGGAATTTGGCATTTCATTTTTTGAAATTGAATTTCTAAAAGAATGTTTTAGGTCTTTTAAAATTGATGTGGGCTTTTTATAAATGGAAATCATTTTTAAAGTAAGTCTTAAATTTTTGAAATGGTTTGGAAGAAAATATTTTTGTAATATTGGGAATGTTTTGTTTTGTAATCACCAGATCCTTATTTCATCCAATGGTATTCATATGGGTTCTCGTATGTGCATGTGGAAGTGATTAGTGGATAGTTGGTGGATCATGTGGATTGGTGCGTGAGAGGAACAAAAATCCATATCTGTGAGGAATACAGAAATAACAATGGTGAGAGACTGATTTGTAAAGATGTTTCTTGTTTCTAGAAAAGTGGGGTTTTCTATAAAATGGGTTTTTTTCTTAAATGGTTTTAGAATTGGAAAATAGTGTTGAGTCTGAAGTTAAAGTGATGGGCTCAAAAGAGTGGTTGGGTCTTATTGTACGGTGCTTGGTTTTTCAAGTGAGTTATTTTCTTTAAAAATGAATTGATGTTTTAAATTGGAATTATTGGATTTCTTCCTGGAATGTGGATGTTTGGTTTGTTATGTGTTTGTAATTTTTTAATGTTTTTTTTTTGTTTCTTGTTTGGAATATGACCCCTAAAAAGGTCCCATGGGTTTCCAATAGGTCTATCAGTTCATAGTCCGCCCCATACCCTCAGTGGAGTGGCAGAGTTGGGTTCTAATTGGTTGATTCGGATTTTTATAGATGTAGAGGTCGAGTGAGTATTGTTGAATTCTTTGTGAAGTTGGGAGTGTCTCCAGTTTTTTGAAGAACACTGGGTTTTGTGTGCGTGTAAGTTGTCTTGAGTGTGTTTAGAGGAGCGAGACTACACGAGAAAATGATGATCGATTTGTTTTTGTTGCAAATGAGGATGATGTGAGTGATCCTCAAGACTACCCTCATCCTGTGGTCGTACCTAATGAAGTAAGGGTGAGAGAAAGTAATGGATTTAGTAAGTGCTAGACCAGTCAACAAGTGGTGAAGGAGGTGTGTTGACCTTTCTAATGATCTAGTTCCATGCTCCACAGAGGTAGTGTGGAATTGTCAGTTTAAAACTCGTACAAGTGGTTGGTCCTATCTATATTGTGGTACGTGAAGGTTTCTCATCCTATGAGTAGTGTGAACCAATGAGATCTCTTCATGGAGTGCCCCTTCCATCAGTTAGCATCACACGTTTGATAGAACACTCAATCTCTTGTCTTCAGTGTGTTCATATGGGCACCCTAAGTCATACACTGTAGATCTCAGTTGGTATATAGATAGAGTGACTGCTGGGGAAATGGGGAGAATTATGTATGTTACTCTTCTAGTGGAGGATGTTTCAGTCAGAGGTTGTCAGCTTATGACTGTGAGGCAGTAGATGCTTCAGGCATTAGGGCCCCAGCCATAGGTCTCGTGGTAAATCATGAGCGTAGTCAAAAACTCATTGGACGTGGTTTGAGTTAGGTCTGACTTAATTCCACAGAGAAGAATAGGGACAACATACATTTATTCATTGTATTGTCGTCTCTAGAGGCTCCATTTTTTTTGTGAGGAGCATGAAGCCCTTTTTTCATTGTCATGGTTTTATTTTATGGGAGTTCTTCTTGGGCCTTAAAGAGGTTCGGAAAATCTATATTCTTGTAGAGCTGGTGGGTATGCTCCGTGAACATTATTGTGGTTGGCTTTGGATCATAATTGAACTTATCTTGGAAATGATCATGTATTGTGGAGTTGACATGCACCTATCTAGTTCAGCACTTTTTTAGGGGTTTCTTCTATCAAATTCATCTCACGTGGCAGAGTTTTTTCGAGTGTAGGAATAATCCGTGTAGGCTAACCTATGTTGGTGGGTTTCTGTGTAAGAGTTCAGTATGTATCTCTCAAAGTAAACTAGTAAGACCCACACAGTTGTTGTGGTGTTAAAAAAAATTTAAAATGGTGGGGATACCCATTAAGGGTATCTTTGGCATCTCTTCTTGTGTTGGATTGGTTTATCTTAGAGAACTTTGAGGGTCAATAAAGTGTTAAAGGTTAGACTGGGATTGTGAGTTGTTTTTCATTGGAGAACCAATGTTGGAAAGGAATCCTAATATGGTGGAGAGACCACCATAGGACGAGCTTGTGGAAGACTCTATTTCCAAAGTGTGCTTGGAAGATCAACCACCTTACATCTTCTCTTCTCGACCTTGACTAAGCTAATTGGTTAGCTTGGGTAGTGGGTAACTTGACAAGCATTCCTGGGGATCTCAAGCGACCCTGGCAATCCCTATGTTAGGGGTCGGAGTGTTCCATGTTGTAGTTCTGTTTGAGTTGAATTTCTTACTATTGGTTAATCTTTTTTGGCAATTCTAGTTTTGAGATCATTGATGTTTCAGGTCATGGTCTTTTTGAATGCTCAGTCTTTGGGCGATTGGGGTTTGGTTTCAAGTTTTCTCATGTTCTTACTTGGAATCTTTGGTTGACCCAATCATTGGAGACTTTATGGGGGTAGAAAGTGTCTTGGTGGGGAGAATTGTCACCCCCCGCCCAATGCTTTATTTTAATTTAATTATTTTGGGTCCCCTTTTGGGCCTTATTTTGAACTAGGTTTATTAAAAAAAATGGGTTTTATACGGACATGTGGCCATGCACATGATTGTGCTCATTTTCTGTCCTTAATAAGATAATGTAATACAATTATTTTCTTTTATTATATTGGCACGCGACCATTCGTGCGGCCATACACCCAAACTTGTACCGTTTTCGGCCTCAATTTATAAATTATTATTATTATGGTTGCTTTTATTATTTTAGTTCTTTTATTTGTATTATTGTTAATTAAGTTTAATTTTCAATTACTTTATTATTTTTATAATTATTTCAGTTAATATTTTAAATTTGTTTTAAGTATTAAATTTTGGTTATTATTATAAAATTATAAACTTATTTTTAACATATTTATTTTAATTTATATTTCTAGTTTTATTTATTTATTTATAATTTAAAATTAGTATAGGATTCCCTTATGTCCCATTTTATATTTCCATACATTTTTTTATTTTTTATTTTCCATTTCTTTTCTTTTTCTATTTTTTTTTCTTCATTCCCCTCCCCCCTTGGTCCTCACCCACAGCCTCTCCCCCTCTCTTATTTCCATCACGCAATAACCTCACACCCTGAACATAGTTGCATGTTATTCCTTCCCTTCACCTCCTCGTCGGACCGCTCTTTCTCATGTATCACGTCGACCCGCCACTTATCCTTTCGAGTGCCATAACCATGCACCGCCTCAACCCTCCGGCTTCTTTACACTGCTTCCCTCTTGGCCGAGTCGCGCTGCACTATCTCCCTCACCAGACCACCCTCACACCATCTCTTCGGCTGCACTCGGACCGGTGCCCCACCTCTTTGGCTTGCCTCACGTGTCGTCATCGACTCCGACATCCTCCCTAAAGTCCAGCCAAAGCTTCAATCACCCATTCTCATGGTCGTACCTTTTTTCCGCGCCCCCCCCCCCCTCTTTTTCGTGCGCCAATTCCCTACTGCCTCGCGCCTTGCCACAACTGCCCCTCATTGCAGCCTCTCACAGGCTCTTCAAGGTTCTGCCGTGACCCCCTGCACACCTCCCCTTCATTAAACCAAATTCTTAGTGGTCTTCCCCTCATTTATTCGGCATTGTGCAACCCCCTACACCCTCTAGTGACCTCTGAACAACCTTTCAGACTATTCATCGTAGGTTCATTTTACTTTGGTTAGTTGTTTAATCAATTGGTAGTATATTGAGTTAGGGGTTAGTGTCAATTTTGGCTTGGTTAGGATTTTTTCAGATCAAATTCTAGTTTTTAGGGTCTAATTGTGTCGTTCATGGTGGGTTTGTCATGCAGTAGCAGTTTTGCACCAAACTTTTGATGTTCTCCACACCGAGGTAGGTGGTACTACTCTTAATTATTATTTTATTAATTGAATTGAAAGTTTTGATTAATTTATAAAATTATTTAATTATTTTGTGTAGTGAGAAGTTTATCTTTTTTGACGTTTTATTTGTGTTTGAATAATTTGGTAGAATTTTTATATAATCTATGAGATTTTCACTGAAAATAATATCTGGTAGTTGGAATTTTTTTTTGTATCACATGGCTAGCTTATAAATCTATGCAATTAGTGAAAATTATATTTTTCACATTACATCGTGTTAATTTGGTTATAAAAGATGGTTTTGTGTGGGTTACTGGGTGACACAAAGTTACTTCTTTAAAAATTATTTCATAAGACATTATTTATGGATTATTAAATTATGTAGTTTGAGCAAGTGCATCTTAGATGTGGTGTCAGGTTTTCCATAAAACTTTTTGGGTGGTGTTGTTCACAGTTTAAAGAAATTGTTTTTTAGTGCGTGTAATGTATAAATGTCTTTTTTGATTTATAAATACTTAATTTTGTGTTTGTAAAACCATGTGAGTTTTTTTTCTATTGTTTTATATGCTTTTTTAATGGTTTATTAGATTTTGTCATTAGTGTGAAACGGGTTTGGAAAACATTTTAGTGGGCGTATTATTTCAAATGGTTCATGTGTGTGAAAATGGTCATTTTTGTGTGTGTAGTGTCTTGTTGGGACTGATTGTACGATTATGACATGTGACATGAACTCTGAACTACTTGAGCACAAATAAGAAGCCTAGATACTAGGTGGGCCGACTAAGACTAGAGTTCTACTGACACAGAAGTTTCATCTGCTTGGTTTCCCTTAGCTGGATTGAAGACTACAACACTAACATAACTTTTAGAGGATGTTTGGATACCTCTAGGTTATGGATGTGTTCCCCTACTAGTGTCCCATGCACGAGAACTTATATTGTTGTGTTTATATACCGTTGGTCACCAATACACAATGTTCTAGGGTCCCACATCTTGCTGGAATCTTTAGGGCCTCTTCCATGAATTGTGCTCCACTTTTTCTTTGGGCTCACCATCGGCACACGGTGTGATGCTGGGGTTACCATGAAAGTGTGTGAGTGCGTGTGTATTTTAATTTATGTTTTTCCTCTTTAATATAGTATTCCTTAAAAATATTTTCCTTAAAATTGTTTAAGCATTTATTTATTTTTTCCCTTGTAAATTGAAAATGTATTTGTGATTTAATAATTATGTGGGGAACCTTTTCTTGGTGGCATCCTGCTGGGATTTTAGCTCACACCCTATAGACACCTTGGTGTGTATGTGGATTATGTCTTTTTTTTCATTCCACGTTGAGGCATCGAGCATAGCATGGGTTGTTCTGGTTTTCAGTGGAACCCTCATTTCAGTTTGGTGGACATGGTTTGTGGATGTGACACCTCATGTCGCACGAAGGTTTGAGTTTTCACCTTTTAGTTTTTCTTTTATTTTCACCCCATTTGTTTTTTAGGCCAAGTTGTATAATTTAATTTTGACCCTGGTTTAAGGGAATGTTTGGTTATGGACTTTAGTTTTAAATTTATTCATCTTTATGATTGTTTTATATTTATTTATTCAGGTAAATCATTCCCATGTTTCATTTTTGATACCTGTGCATTTGTGCCAGCCCTTGGGGATCGACAACGCCCTTTCGACCATGACGTGGACCAAGACGGGTGCTAAGTTGGATGGCGACCTGACCTGGTTCGTGATAAATATCCTATACATTTTGAAAAACACTAAAAATAAATAAATTATTTTTTATTTCCATTTAATTGAAAATAAACATTTGTCCTTACAATTTTATATTTTAATCAATGTGTTTATCATTATGGTAGAAAATACAGTTCCTACTTTACACATTAAGAAAACTATTTCATTTACATTTTCATTAAGATCCAAATGGGATTCATTTTTAAAATAAAATAAATATTAATTTTCAGACATTTATTAAAAATAAAAACAATGGTAATATTTAATTTTATCAACCATATAAAAATATTATAAATTTTTAAAACGTTTTTATAAAACATAGATATGGAATAAAGGTGTTTTGGACCAAATATAGAAATAAATTATTTTTAATAAAAACAATTTCCAATAATGACTACAAAAAGAGAGTAAAATGGAGTAAAAACATGAATTAAAAAGAAATAAACATAGGAGAATAGATTTCAATAACTCATTGAGGTTTATTTCATAATAATTCATCATCAAAAGTATTATTATAAACAATCCTAATAAACAACAAGATCGTATCATCAAACCTTTATGACATTGATATCTTTTGAATCCTAGAAACCAATAAAGAATAAAATATAATAAGACATTGAATATAATTATGTGATTTATATTCACGATAAAAAAAGTAAATGGGGATGTTTATAAACCTCATTGAAAAAATAGGTCTATAACATAATGTTTTCCCCAAAGAAGGCAATTCGAGACAAAAATCCCTTACGACTTTGGGATCTCCTACACTATATATACCATGAAATAGAGATACTAAAATTGATATGTATATCCAAATAATTTTCAATATAATAATCCTAAAATACATTCATTGAATGTATATACATCATATAAAATAAATAGGTGGAAAATATGGAATGTGTATCATAGAAGTAAAAAATCAAGAAAAATATCCCTTACCTTATTTCTCGATTTCCTTCATACATGTTCAAACCAAATATATAATAAATGAATATTTAAAATAAATATATTATTTATCCATAATTATACATATCATTCAATATATTTTTTACTTATGTCCTATTTTAACCATTTATTAACAACTCAATGTTAAAATAATAATCCAGGTAAAAATTGTTTTTTTTTCATGTATGTTTTGATTTTGTATTTTTGATCATCATAATTTGATCAAGGTTCTTCAATTTAAATATTTTAAACCATGATATGAAAATAAAATAAATAATTTATATATTTATTTATATTATGAAATATAATATATAGATAGAACAAAAAATACATTATTCATAGAGACGATAGGTTGTACGTATGCATGAATGTTATTTCCATTTTCTCAAAAGATGAAATGAAATAAAGGTAAATAATATACTAAAATTGTAGAATAATTTTTTATTTTATATATATCACATATATTCATTATATTTTCCATCATTACCTTCCATACAAAGCATTACTGAAAAATGAATGAAATCGCTTCATGAGGTGGTAGTCCACTATACACATGAACAACAATAACATATGCCCCACTAAATGGAATTTAAGAATTTATATGTGATATATTTATAAAATTTGTCGTATTATTTAAAATTTGTCATATATATTCACTTAATACAACCTTATTATCTTCCATTTAAAATATAAATGAAAAACACATCACATCGATCTGCATTTTGGTAGTCCGTCACACGCATGAGAAACATAATTATTTTCATGAGGGATGGGATGTCATAAGGTACATGTGTATTATAATTAAATAGGTATAAAAATATCATAAATATATAAATATATATATATTAAATTCATCATTATATCCATCCATGATAGTTGGTCAGGGAAAATTAAAACCTTCGATTCTTATGGTGGTTGTCCATCGTAGATACGATTAATGATTTTGTATCCCATTTGATGGAAGTGTAGAGAATTTTAGATAATTACATTACCAAAACATAAACTCATTATATCAAATATACTTTTTATATTGTATCATCATGGTTTAATTTTAATTTAATGAGGAAGATGAATAAATAAAATAAAATTCCTTGTTAGGGATGATACTTCTACTTTAGATAATATCTTTTGGTTCTCACCAAAATCCTACCTAGAATGGATTTAAGAAAAACTTAGGGAGTATAGAATGATACAAGGGAAGTAATCAAGTATTTTTTGTATGTATTATCCAATAAAATGTGTTTTCATGTGTTTACATATGAGAATATGGTGTGGGAATTTATAAATTGTGTAACTGTCACACGTATAATTTTGGAAAAGAAAAGGTATAACCATATTTTTCACATGAGAAAAGGATCCAAAATGGCTAATTATAGATCATAAGATTTTATAATGTCAATATATGACCATAAAATTATTTTTTTACATATTGATAGTTCATTCGACTACTTATATTTTTTAACCCCTAATTAATCCATTTTTCACTTAACCACATTAATTAATTTTTAATTCTTCTATTATTCATAATGGTGAAATTTAACATGTCCAGATTTGATCAAATAAATTATGATGATTATAAATAATTAATCAATTTTTTAAAAAAAACCAATAAGTGGAAAATGGTAATTTAAATGAATTTTAGAGACGTCATGAAAACGAGGTTTTCTAAAGAGAAAATTTTCAAAAGATTAATAGGAATTTTTATAGAAATTAAATATCAAATTAACACAAGTTAACTAAATTTTATTAATTTATATATTATTTATGTAATATTTCTTTTAAAATTCATATTAAAGTAAAATTTACCGTATAACTTCTCAGAATGAAAAGTTGGTTATTTACTAAAAACCAATGTTTTTCACTATTCACTAAAACTTTTATCCTTTCACAAAATTCCCAAAAAATCACCCAAAGTTATCTTTCAAATTATCATTCAAAAGTTTAATTTAATTTTTTTAAAATAATTTCTAAAAATAATTTTTCAATGTCTTAAATAATTGTTTTTTGAAGAAATATAGTTTTTAAGTGTAAAATTGGATTTATTATTATCACATGACTAGAAACCACTTAATATTATTGATAAATATTATATTGAATATAATGTAGATAAATTTAATTAAAATTATTAAAAATTGTTATTTATTTAATTTATTGATGTAAAACATGTTTGTGTGCTTAAAAATAGTTTTTCAAAAAATGATTTCATTTTTTTCAAATGGGTTTTCATATCATTTATAATGAATTTTATACTCAATAATTATTTATATTTTTGTGTGTAAATAATATATTTTCATAATTTATTAAATATTATTCAAACCATATACTTTAATAGCTATATGATAACTATAATATTAAATAATTTTATTTTTCCAGTATGTCATGTTTCGTTTTGGCTCGACATTGCATGTAATGAAATCTAAACATTGTGTTTAGTAAAACCCAATATAAAATTAGTGATGTGTGTAATGAGAGATAAAATCATTGTTTCACATAATTCAAAATATGAAAAAGATTAAATTTATTAGAATATATATATTTCAAAAAAATCCAAGATGGTACAATCTACCCCCCTTAAAATGAATTTCTCCCCCGAAATTATATACTTCAGTACTGAAAATGGGGAAAAATTTACTCATTATATAATTAGTGTCCTTCATAACATAGTTAAGTTGGTGTTTCACCAAAAATAACATTTTTGTTTTGTCTTGTCTTATTTTTTATAAAATTCTATGTATGATCCAAAATCTCTATTGATCATTCATCATAAGAAAGATCATGCTCATGTGGTATGACCTAGGAGTTTAGTACATGTGATGGAAAAATTATATACATCCTTAGGACAGATACATGAGACACATAGTGAACCTCATAGAGGTTCATTAGAAGCACAAAGTGATATTCTGTTATCCTCATATGATCATGAATTTAAACAAGGCTGATATACCAGGTTCTTAGTTTTCCCTTATTTCTTCCTTGAAGAAAATTTTAGAAAAACAATCTCACTAAATTAAAATTCAACATCATGTCAATGATTATTAGAATAAAAATTTTATTAAAGTTTTACTTCTGTTTCATTAGAATGATTCAACGTTCCCTTTAATTTCATCTTATTGTTGAACTCCCAATAGCTTTCTTTCTCTAACATCATTTGAGTATGTTGGATTTATACACTTATTTTCATAAATATATTTATAAGGATCCTTATAAATTATCATGTGAATTTTCATTACTATGAAAACTCAACTATAGTATGTTTTTTATCCCAAACACAATTGTAATCCATAAAATAATATCATATTATATCATGTGGGGTTTTACTTGTTCCCTAAAACAATCCCTCCATCAAAGGATGATACATTATTTCAAAACTCAACTCTATATTTAGATCTCACTAAATTTGTCACCAAAACATCAACGTAAACCATGGGTCTTAGTCATACACAATTGAATGTGGTACTCTAGGAAACCATACCAATACATTAATGTATATTATAGAAAGAAGATATAGAGATAAATATTCATTATTATCAAGGAATTGTGATGAATTAATATGGTCATCGACATCCACAAATAAATTAACATCAAATATATTGCAAAACAAAAATCTTGATGGTACATTTAATCATTTTTCAATAATTTTTAAATCCATTACCCCTCAAATAATTTTACTAATAAAACATATACAAAAGTAAATGGTTATATTAACATATGATTCTCTTAAAATTTCATTATTATTGATAAACTCCCATCACATATAACATCAAAAGGGGTATCATAGAAATTAAACTTATGGTCATCAATAAACACCTAAATCCTTGGTGGTATCTATAGCTCTAAATATAATATTACATGAATACATATACACATCAAAATGTCAATTTACACTTTACTAATTATATGAGTTAATATCTTAAAAATACATTTTCATTTGATTATTGGGATAATACTTGTATTGAAAGAATATAAAATCAAATTTAATAATTATAGAATACATATATTGGATCATAATCACAAGAAATTTCACTAAACTGTGAACAATAATATCTTCAAGGGGATCATTCATACAAAATAAAACAAAATGTTCAAAAGTATAGAGGGGGTATAATTGTTCCCTGATTATCATTATTCGCATAATCCACTGTAATTTCATAAGATTTATCATTGTCCTTGGCCTTTAGAGTTTTTTCGTCTTATAATCCAAATTAGACATTAGATTGGGTAATTTATTCACAAAATTCCCCAACCCTGTTTACTTAAAACACTAGAGTGTGTGTAGTGGATTTTTTATATATCTTTAATTTTATTTCATTTATAGGATTCCTCACATAACATTCTCATTATTTTTATGGATGGATAGGAATTACGTGATTGAAAAACTCTATTGAACCATTCTGGTGCTTATATAAGTTCTAAATCCCATATTTTTTGTAAGAATATGTTTGGAAATATTTCTACATTCCATGTGACATGTCATAGAACATAAAGGGAACTTTATATTCAATTTATTATCACCAACAAAATGGGAGTTTCACACATCTATTTATACTTTTATTTCATATCTAATGATTTATATAATTGTTACATAGTCCCTTATCCCAAACAACATTGATGCATTTAGTTTTTAGCCTCTAATGAATTAGTCAACCTTACTTTTTAGAAAAATTATAATACCATAATTATAAATAAAAATTATTGAATGTTAGATTCATAGGTACTAATGGATTCATCATCCATCGGTATAAACTCGAAGAATTACTTCATTCTTTTGTAAAAGTAATATATGGAAATTACTTATAGGGAAATAATATCTTAATTTCATCTCATTCAATAGACTCAATGTCATCTAGTTTATTTATATTATAGATTTTATTCCACTATTGATCCCCTTATCCCTTTAAAGGATATACAACCAAGATGAATTTTTCATGATCTAAACAATAAGGAACCAAAAATATCTTTTCCTTGTTACAGATCCATTTCCTAATAACTCGTGGATCAGAAAACCCACTAAAAGAAGTTGGATGTTACCTCATGAAGGACTCAATTGAAAATTTTTCAACTCCTTTTTTATAATCATCAAGGATTTATATATAGGAAAATTATATCAATTTATATTAATATTCATTATAATCCAAAAAAACACACATGTGGACCTTAAATATTTATTATACATGGAGAATATATATGCATCCATCTTATTTCTTGAATGATCTTCATCATATCCCATAAATATAATTCATTATAGTAAACTTTTAATATATTCCCCACATTAAACCATTCTTAATAACCTCGGGAAAATACGCATAAGAAGGAGTGATCTTAGATACTCAGTAAGGGTAAACAAGGGAGATTTCTACATATCATGAGCATATAAGTATGATAACAAGAGAATAACATTTGAAAATAATACCGTTCATATAATTGATCATAAAAATGGGTCTTGGAAGAAATCATGTAATTTCACAAGATAGGATTCGTATTGGAAATCAATAAACATGACCCATAAGATCATAACATTTACATAACATATATATTTTAGTCATATACATAGGCATATAAAATTATTTCCATTGTATTTAAAGTATTTTGGCCAAGCCTATCATTGTATAATGGATTCACTACCCAAACCATTATATTAATAAAGGAGCACTCACAGAACTATTATAGTTGATATAATACCATGTAGAACAGGGTCCACTACCTATTCTAGTCATATTTATCTCATGATATTTCAATCATTACCTAATTTATTAGAGGGAGATATAGGTCACACCTTGTAAATAATTAAAATCATACAAATGTGTTCCACATGATCATAAAATATTTATTACATCAGAACATATGAAAATAAATTGGTTTCATAAAAATACAATTATAACATAACCTATGTAATATAAATAGGTTTCAGAATCATTTCAAAAAACCATAACCCTTGAAAAAACGAGGGTTTCATTAGTATAATATTATGGTATAACCTGGTAAAAAAGAATCTTGTTTTATAAGAAAATTTTCATCATAAACCTAAAACATTCATAGAAATTATTATAATTATATCTTTGGATCATATCCCCAATTAAGCATTAGTAACATCAAATGATGTCATCTAAGATAGAAAATCATTTTAAAATATAAATTCGAACACTTATTGTGGAAAAAACATATCCACATTCATTTTTTTAAAACATAAAACATTATTAGAATCATTTTATTTAATAAATAAATATGGGAACTTATAAAGAAAATATTTAATATCATTTAAAATATTCCTACATGAAAATATATTTTTCATTTTAAAAACACTAATTTAAATCTAAATATTCACAAAAAAATGTTTGAAATGCTTTTATTTAAACATAAACTATGAATCTTGTAAATGAATATTTCAAAGAATTGAGTTTTTCATGATGGTTGAAAATAAAAATCATTCCATAAATATTAAAACAAATTTTCATTCACATTTTTGGTAAAAAACAGTCATCATTTCTAGGAAAATTATATTTTGATTATTTTTAATAAAATTAAAAATTTTAAAACTGGTAATTATTAAATTAATAAATTATTTGGATAATATTAAAAAAATTATGAATTTAAAAAAAATATATTTTTGATGAAAAAGTGGTTTCAACGGAAAATAAAAATAAAGATAATTTTTCATAAAAAAATTATTATGGTGGGTTGAGTACATAAAAATAATAAAATGATTGGAAAATATTCATTTTTAGGACTTAAATATAATATAATAAAATTCATGAGTTTATTGAGATATGGATCATAATATTTCATCACAAATAACATAATCATGAACAATCCTAATAATCAATGAGATTATAACATTCAATCTTTACCAAATTGGAATTTTTTAATAGTGAGTTCCATAGAATATTAACATAATATTAAACATTATATATCATTAAAATAAGAATATTCAGGATATAATATGTTAGAGGGGATTTATATATACACCCTAAAAGAAGAAAGGAGCACAAAATAACATATGTCCCAAAGAAGTCAAATTGCGACAACAATACCTTAATGTTTTTGAAATATTTTGAATTATTGACCCCAATATTGAATATTAAAAATTAAAACATTAAATTTCCTGAAAATATGGATATTTTTTACCTAGAAATTAAATGTTTTAGTATATAAACCACACTAAATAAATGTGTGTTTAAGTTGAATATGTCTCAAAGAAATAAAAGATTGATTATAAATATCTTTCCATAAGTCTCAAATTATCGAATACAATTTTGAAACTCCTAAATAATAAATATAATATTGTTATAAATCTATTATATTACCATAATTATATATATCATACAATATATGATTTACTTATGACCTTTTATAACCCAGTTATTAACAATTACTTGTTACATATATTTTTGGATAATAACTACTTTGTTTTTAATGTTTATTTTGATTTAGTATTTTCATTCCAATTAATTTAATCATTGTTACATCACATAAATAATTTTAACCATTATATAAATATAATATATATTCTATATATATGTATATATCATAATCCATAAAATTTATTGAAAGTCAAAGAAATACACTTGTCCGGATTACGGTAGAGCGTATGTATATCTGAACATTATTTCCATTTTATTTTATAGAATGAAATAAGTAAAGGTGAATAATAGATTAACATTACACAATCCTTTTTTTCATATATGTCACATATTTTATTTAAACATGTCCTTATTACATTCCACGTAAGGTGTATATTAAAATTTTCATATCACTTCATGAGGCGGTAGTTCAACATGCACCTAAATGATATTATCATATCCCTCGTGGAATGAAGTGTAAGAATAAATATGTGATATAAGATTTATAAAAGAATTATTTTTTTAAAAATTTCATATAAATTAATTTAATTATCCATATTTCCATCCATATAAATAAAAAAAGAAAAAACAAAACACATATCTTCCTGAGATGGTTGTCTTCCCAACACACGAGAGATGTTATTAAAATAATATCCCAAATATCACATATGAACATTAATTCCATAATTATATAAATTCATGAGGGGTTCTTATGGAAAACTTATAACATCAATTTTTTAGGTGGTAGTTCACCGTAAACAAGAATGATGATTACATAAACCATTTGATAGAATAGGATAAGGATGTAGTCTATTCCATTAACATAATAACATATAATTATATATAATATACTAAGGTCATTATAAAATAATGTTTTAATAGTAATTTAATTACGTTTTTTGATAGATAAAATAAAACTCTTGGTTAGGGACATTACATCATCTTCGAATATATTCTTTTAGTTTACACAAAAATCATTATTAGGTTATATTTATACACAAAAGAAGGATTATGGGATAATATTAGTGTGTAAATTAAGGTATTTATTCATGTAGTTTTTGATACAAAAGGATACTAATGTATGAGGAAGAGTTTTAAGTGGGTTTACTTTTATATGTGTAATGAGTGGTACTCTTATTATTTTAAAAAGAAAAATCAGTGTCCATGTTTTCCACATCAAACAATAATACAAAATGGGAAATTATCAAAAATAAAATATATTAGGTAGAAAGATTTCCATAAAACTGTTTTTTTACAACTTTTCGGGTAATTTATAACCCTTATAAATTTTATTTGACCCCACATAAACCAATGTTTACCTTAATTGTAGTTACTATTTATTTACTGTTTTATTATTCACTGTGGTAACAAAATTAAGTTTATGTTATTTTATAATATAAATTATTTTGATTACAAATATTTAATCCATATTTTAAAAATCAAAATCATTGAATTTTAAAATTTTAATTTAATATTAAACTCAGAGATGTGATGAAATGTTTGGTTTTAAAAGGTAAAATTTTATAAGAAGGGAAACAATTAATGTCATAGTTTAATATGAAATTTATTAAAATGACATAAATTGTTGTTATAGATATATAGTTTAACTAATATTATTTATAAACCCTTTTTAAAATTATTTTTATGTTGTTTAAAATAAGTTTTAATTCTTAATAAAAACATGTATTTTCCAATATTCATATATAAAAATTTCTTTTCAGAAAATTCTCAATCTTTTACCCATAGATAATTTTTAAATAATGAAATCATAAAATATGATTTTTTTTCAAATAAATTTTATCAATGTTTCCAAAAGTAATTTTATAATCTGTGCGCTAAATTAGATAAAACAACTTTTTAGAAAAATATAATTTTAAGAGTGAAATTTTTTTTATTCAAAGGTTTTGTCTTGAAAATATTTCTGATTAATGTTATATTTCTCATTTCCTATATAATATATATTAATATTATAAAAATATTTATTAAAAATATGTGGATTTAATTTATTAAGATAAACATTTGTGTGCACATAAAAATAGTTTTTTAAAATATTTCTTTTGTTTTCAAACATTTTTATTTTCATTTCCAATCAATTGGCCACTAATGATTTAATTATATATACATATGTAAAAATATATTTTTCCTATTTATTTAATTTTGTTTATAATATCCATAAAACATCATAAGTGATATATAATATATTAAATAATAATATTTTAATAATAAATTTTGTTACTATTAATCTCTATTTTGAATGTAATGTAAGCTAAAATCAATGTTGTGTGTAAGGCATACTAAACTCAGTATTGCGTGCAACACAAGACAATATTAGTTCTTCATGTAACATAAAATAACTAAATGATTAAATTTTTTCATTAAAAAACTTTACAAAATCTCTCGGATTTAATTTCTACCCCCATAATTAAATTTTGTTCTCAAAATTTGAACTTTTTCATGGTAATAAGAGGATTACCATTTTAAAATAATTTTTTGTCCAATAGATTTTGTAAAAAGGGTTATTTAAAATTCATCTTGAAATAGATAAAGGGGTCTATCATTAACATCTACAACTACACACACTCAGTTTCCATATAAGAGAACATAGGTTGGATGTGAATATTTAGACATGGAAGAACAGTTTAATGTCCAAATAATGGTAGAGAGTGATAAATATCATTAATCCCAACATACTTAATGATCTTGTGAAAATAAACAACCACAAAAATAATGTTAATAGAAAAATATTACATTTCAATATCCTTTTCCAAATATTGTGTAATTTTCATGAGAATATATACGTATTGTATTTCATTCTATATCAAATTAACAATCTCATAATTTGGTAATTAATCAATATATTTACACATCATATCTTACTTTTATCAATGAATAGGAAATTTATTTATTTCTTGAATCACTAGTGGATCATACTATCCATTAAATAATGGTAAGTCATTTCTTATTTCTCTTGTTATTATAAAAAAATAATTTTTTGAACAGTTTATCCAATAACATCCAATGTTAATATTTATTCATTTCATGAATAGTTAAACACAATGGTCCTCCATGTATAGCCTAAATTTAAATCCATAACATTATAAGTATGATCACTACATTTCAAAAAATTAAATGTAACATTAATTCCCCAAGTTTCAATAAGTAGATCTTATTGGTCCCACACCAAAAATGTGAATACCATGTTCATGTTTCTCCTGATGCATGGTAATAACTAAAATTTGCAAAAAAAATTAAAAAACATGTTTCACCATTCCTTATGTAAAACCTAACATTATGGAATATATTCCTTAAATACAAATATGTTTTAAACTCCATACTTTATAAGAAATACCTCCTTGTCAAAAAAATCATTAATTTGTTCTGGGGTCATCAATACAATTTATTTTACATTATCTTTATAAATCATCTATTTATCCAAACTAAACACAATTTTACCAACAATAAGGACATTTAAGTTTTATCTTCCAGTAATCACATGTTTAACATAAAATATCTCTTTTCCAATAAATTAATTTTTTAGTTCATCTATACCATTCAACATATTCATGAAAATCCATAATGGAAAACATATACATAAAAATTCTTATATATTTCATGATTCATATGTAATAATTCATGAATTCCCATATAACTAAACTTCAATAATTCCACTTCATCTCTAAATCATTAACTATTCTTTGATATTTTAGTCTTTAAGACATCTTTTCTTTCAAATGTCATGTGTAGTCTCTTCATCAATAATAGTATAGCCATTAATCATACTATGATATTGTTTCTGCAAACAATCATTAATCCAATGAATTTGATTCATATGATTTCCATTCATTAAACATTTATAAGATTAATCCATTAATGATACCTTAATAAAACCATTATTCTTATACATTGTGTTAACTAAAAATTTCTCAGTTAATCGATAATCACTTACTTTGTGTCAGTTTTCTACACACATAAAGCATATTCTCATTCCATTGATACATTACCGAGAGTTATTCTTTCCATATTATCAAAATATAGGAAACAAAATCTTCTTTTCATTGTGGTCTCCCCAACCCAAACTCTCAAGGAAATCTATTCTTCTTTAATTTTTGGAGTCTAAGAGTTAGTTAAGGTACAACTGCTTAATCATTTATCACAATAAATAATTATGAATAATCACTATATCCTTAAAAGTGGTCATTATCCCATTTGGTTTCTCATCGACACATTTTTAATCACTTTCAATGTTAATCTAGTTCCATCTTATTCCCTAGATTAATCTCAACCAAAAATCCTAGTGTGAATAATAAAATTCAAAGTAAGAAACTACATAATCATAAAAAACATGTGAAGGATGTTTAAATCATGACACATTTATTCAATCTATTACACATTTTGCATAACATTGGTTATTTAAAGTCATTACATAAGTCCTTAATAATGTCTTGTAAAGAGTTTGTGAATTTCAAAAGAATATACCCTCAGAGATTCAAATTGAGTGTTCATCATGGCCGATTTTTGTGCACTAGTTGATGATCGAGTCCAGCTCAGTGTTCCCTTTTCTAATTTATTAACCCTAGTTACCTTAATACAAGATCAACATATACTTTTATTATTCAGGTAGGAATGTAATTTCTTGTAAACGACTCAGTTTATCCTTTACCAAAATTTTATGACATTTTCCAAAACTTTTATTCATCAGTAGACATATCATTAAATGTATCCATATTCATATACTTATAAATACCCATATGGATATCACTCATCCATTCCCATCCTATTTTATGAATGGTTTCTAAATTATTCCAAAAATACCAACTATAATCGGTTGGAATGGCCCAAAGGCCTTCCTTTTTTTATTATTTTTGATAATACACCTTTCAAGGGGTGAGTTGAACCCTTATAAGGCCTGAAGGCTCAAAGAAAACTACATAACCCGTAAGTCTTAGAGGAAATAACCCAGATATGACAACTTTGAACTGATCCTCCCTAGTAAATGTCATGATATCAGCACTCCATCTTTACAGGGCTGGTCGGCTAGCTGTCCTATGCAAAGCTGCACAGGCCTGGTACCGATGTCAAATCCATACCCTCTCATTCTTCAAATTATGGTTAGCTCTACTTTAGTGAATATTCCTACCTTGAATCCTCATGTGAAGCCATGTCCATTATAGTCTGACTGGTACATCTGCATTCATGTGGGTGGAAGTCCATGTGGTGACCCAAAGGCCTTGAAAATCAACTGGCCTGAAGGCCTTGGGTGACTCAAAAGCCTTACTAGACCTGAGGACTAAACTGATGGCCCAATGGCCTAGATGGATTAATAGTTCTAGCTACTATAGTACTGAATAGTACCTACTACAGTACTTCTACAGAACCTGGAAATACACCTCCACCCGGATTTGATCTCGGGTGTCTTAGATGCACCTACCAAGTCCTCACCAACTGGGATGAGGCTCATCTGCACCAATTATAATGACCCAGACATTATATACATCAATTATAAATATTTGTAGTTGAATATCCACTACATGTCACATAATCTCTCTTAATGACAATAAAAAATTAGATTATATGGTTTCTAGATACCCAATATTATTATTTCATGAATGATATTAAATATCTCCAATAAATATCTTCCCACATATTACTCCTCAAAGGCATGCCATACTAAAAATCTATATTCATAACATGGGGAAAGATAACATATAAAAGGGTGAGTTTATATTATCACTAATGGTAAAACGTATTTGTCAAAATTTCATGAGAATAATGGTATGAGAATTTGAGATTAATATTTGAATACCATTCCATGTATATCATTGATCGCAAACCTGATTTGTGGTATAAATTTTGGAATTTCAAAAGATATAAATTGTAATTGAAATCATATAACCTAATCTATGAGATTATAACGTTGAAATAAGACATCTAATTGTAGTATACTCATATGAATTGAAAATACTTTCATTAGTAGGTCAAGGATCATTTCCAATACTATCATAGTGAAATGCGTTTACTCCCCAAACTATTGTAGTATTAAATTTTCACTCCCAAGTCTGCCATAGTGAAAGAATTCCCTTAACGAACATCAGTAACTCTACATTTTAGTCATGATTATCTCGTGAGATATTAATCTTTACCCAATGCATTAAAGGTAGATATGCTTCACAAACATAAAATTATGAAAATCATACATATGTTTTCCATAATAACATTAAATATTAAATATATAAAAACCAAAGAAAATAAAATTTCTTCGTCAACATTTCATCATAGAATATCATATGGAAAAGAAATAGGATTCATAATAACTACAAAATTTCATCAAACTATAACACATTGAATAAATAAGTTTATTTTATAATCATTTTATCAATTTATAGCATATGTAAAAACCAAAAGGGTTTTTAATCATCATTTCATTATAAACATAAATCATTTAGAGGAATAATAATATTGGTATCCTTGGATACTAACCCTAGTAAATTATTAATAACATCACAGGATGTCATTTTATAGGTAAAGTGATTTTTAATGATATGTTGGAACATTTACTAATAAAAAAATCCTTTCCACTTTGGAAAAAACTTTTCAAAACATAAAATAATTTCAAAATAAATTTCATTACAAATAACATTGGGAAATTATAAAAGAAATTTTATATAATTAATGAAATTTTTTGAGAATAATATCATTTCCATTTTTTTAAAAATCATTTTTACAAAAGATTATAAAACATTTTTAAAATCATTTTATTTGAAAATAAGCATTGTATATTACAATGAAATCTTTAAAATAATGAGTTTCTCATGTTGGTGGAAAATACCATTCACATTATACATTAAAACAAATTTCCCAATCACTTATTTAGTCAAATACAAATGGGAGTTTTGCCTTTCAAAGTTCCATGAAGATTACTTTCAAGAGAAATTTTAAAAAGGAAAACATAGGTAAAAACTTCTCTAATAAATCATGTGTATAATGTTAAAAATATATTTTTTAATGTCTATTACCCACATTTATGTATTCCTCATTTCCTATTTTCATTTCACTATTTATTCAGGTGTTTTATGGGACTTCCAAATATGGAGAGGTTTTTTAAGGGAGAATAACTAAAATTTCATGAATGTATGTTTTTTTTTGAATTTATAGATTTAGAGCATAATTATATTCAATGGTTTGTTAGGTTCTCCCCATTCTATGAGAATCTCGTAGATGATTTTATTTTTTTAGTATAATCTTTATTGCTGACTATCTTTTGGGAAATGAAACTCCAGAAAATGATTACACATCGTGTATTGGTTATTGTGAAAATATAATGAGTTTGGTTCAAAACATGAGTTGTATAAACATCAGGTATTGCATTCATGATGTTCAATGGTTAAAAATTTGAATTTTAATCTGTTTTGACATATTTTTATGTTAGGTTTTTAATTGGGAATTACATAATGAAAATTTATTACACACCATGTATTAATTGGAGAATATATTTTATAAGGCACTGTAATTCTAGTTTTACCTTTATCATTCAGCTTTATCCTCATCTCTCTTGACCAAGGATCGCTTCTATGAAATTTTATGGACCTATGATACTTCTAAAATGCATTATTTAGTGATTAATCATATTTTTTCAGCTAAAAATATCAGATTAGATGATTTGACTATTTATTAATTTTCATTGATTATGGTAGCATTGCTGTGTTGCATTATTGGATTTTTTTGTTAAATGTGGATAGTATTATTTATCCTTTCTATATTTGTAGTGTCTTCTTCTCCTAAGGGTTGGTCCTTTATTTGATATGGTGTGTTTGGTGTGAGTTCATTGAGGTGTGTCATAATACACCATTTTCTACATATGATTTGTTTTTGGGATGTGATTCTATGACATGAAAATCATTCTCATGTTCTCTATTTTTTACCATGAGTTTCTTTCTTTTTAGTGGACCAGTTGTTGGCATGTATATCCTGAGTTTGAGGTAGGTGGTTCTATCCATATCCTATGTTGGATAACCAGTTTTACTATAGTTTCTATTAAATATTTTATAAATTAAATTGAATAATGTATGGATTTTTATTATGCATGGAAATGAGTTTTCAGAAAATATTCTTTTACCCTTCTCATTTTTAAAATAAATTATATTTTAAAATCATTCTGAAAAAAGATTTTGGAGTTAGTTTTCAAATAGTAATTTTTTTGAAATGCTATGGGAAATAGGTCACATAAGATGCATTTGGTGCTTAGGTAGAATTTATAGTAATTGGAATTGTTCATTTTTTATGGGGTTCACTCATGGGTTATTCCTCTAATATTTAGTCCCATTGACCTAAAGACATGATAGACCTGTGGGTGGGGTTCTTTTTCTATGGTGTTCCTCTTCTCTCTATATTTGATGCACATTTCTAGATACATGATGTGAAATAATGTATATGGTTATCTATGAGTTTCCAAGATTTACTTATTTATATTGATCCTTGGGATTGTAAAGGTTTATCAAGTAATTCCATAGATATTATATGATATGTGGTACATGATTTTCTTTGATTTTACTAATTTTATGTATACGAAATGATTTTAAACTGTAATAATTATTTTATTGGACAATACGATAAATGAGAAATAAATTTTTTTCAATGATTTTAATATAAAAATTGTTTAAAAATTTATTATGCCTTTTCTTCTTTAAATATTACCATGATAATATTGTTTTATAGAGACTTTTTATGGAATGTCTGTGTGGGATCATAATAATCCTATTAGAAAACACCTTATGAACACCTTCATTGGTGAGTAGGCCTTTCTTTGTCATTCAATATAGCGAAATTCTAGCTTCTATAGTGATGTAGTGAGGATTCTATCAACAATTTCCTAGTATCTAGTTGGTATATTTTGAGAGTTTACCTATGTTATCACATGGAGTATCATTTTTTATCCATTTTATAGGGCTTGTATTTAGTAGATTTTTTAGAAACTTTTGAGTTTTATCACATCAGTTTTTTCCCTTATTATGTCTTATATATAGTTTCTTCATACAGTCTTTCTTTTTTTCTGATATATATATATATATCATGTTTCTTACTTTCAGTTGGTATAAATAATTCTCTATTTCTTTTATGATTCACTGTTGTGAGTCTCCAATATTTGGGAAGGGGGTCACCCTTTGGGTACATGGATAGTTTGGTTTGAGTAAAATTTTGATAGGGTATTCAGTTCAGGTTCTTCACAGTTTGGTTTTATAGGTGATATGTCCTGAAGATTCATTTTCTTGGGACAAATGTTAGAATGAATATAGGATTATTACTATGAGTTCCTAGCCAGCATTTATTATAACGAGACACAAGTTACCACGGGATATAGGGATGTTTGTCTCCTTTTTTGATTTGATGATCTTAATCTGAGATTTTCATATTATTTCTAGTTTTAAAATGATATTATTATATTGTATGAAGGATTCTTATGTTTCAGTGCTTCTCTTTTTCAATCCAATATTTCATTCATAGGTTCCTCGTAATGGTGTAGTGGATGCACTTGAAGATAATCTCCATATAGATCATAATATTATCAATGTTATCATTAATATAGTTCAATCTATCTACAAAAATATAACATAATCCTGAAACATATTTTAGGTACACCAAGGAGTTTTAGGGGAAATGTACCAATCATGGGAGTTCGTAAAGGATAATCCCCTTTAATTTAAGGGTGTGAAAGAACATTAAGCGGTGGAGGACGGATTGGAAAATATCATTCTGATATTTTACTTTTTGGATACCCCTGATAATTGGTCATGCTATCATGACACGTCAAATTGATTATATTTTTAAGGTTGATTTATAGTCTAGGGAAGACCCTAGGTTGTCTCTCAAGGAGCGCTGGTAGGTTTAGAGTGTTTATTTTTAATAAAAATGACTAAGAGAGGGGGTGGTTTTGAAAACAGTTTAAAAAAAATGACTTCGTTGAAATAGCTTAAATGATGAGTGACCAAGTGGATTTTGAGAAATATGAGATAAAAGGGTCGATGTGATTTCACTACACACATATCAAGTTCATTGTTCATAGATATTCATCATGGATTTAGAGTAATTCGTTGGTTGGAGTTAATTGGAATCCCGACTAATTCCTAATCTTTTATTTCAACGCTTTAAGGACCAAACCATGACGTAACAATCGTATTGTCAAGGTCCAGTACTTATGCATCGCATAAGAGCTTCCAATGAATATTAAAATCTCAATAAGGTGGGTATGAAAAGGATTCTTGTGATGTCCAATCGGAACAACACAAGTCACGCACTCAAAACCTCACACCGATCGGTTAGAAATTAAGAGCATAACACTCACATGCATCAAATAAAGCATTCAAATCTGAAATAAAATAAGATACATGGAATTAAATGTTTAAACATCCAAATTACTCCAAACCAGTTTCTAATGTATGCACCGGAACTCCCTTGACATGTGTGTAGTTCCCTCACAACGGATGCCCAACTTTTAGCTCAACATCGGGAGAAGGAGGAAGCTCGGGTGGAACTCCTTCTTCATCCTTGATTCCCCTATGAGGATAGGGGCATCCAGAACCTCCAAGGTGATTAGGAGACTCTTCTAGGACTCCAAATTGGCTGCACTTCACTCCTTGTCCGAACTTACAAATGAGGAGCCCAAGGTTCCCTTTTATAGGAAATGTGGGAGGTGGTTTTGGGCACACAGATTTCATCAATCCACTTTCACGAGGCGTTTCGGACTTCAGACAGTCTTATCTCGCTTTGGAGAAAATAGAAACGTTGTATCCCTACCTCTTTACTGTCTCCACCGAAAGTTTGGAACCGTTTGGACAACTACAACGCAAGATATTTATAAAATACAGAACACCGCATTTGACTTGGTCCAAATTCGGTGGCTTGGACAGATCAGTTCGGATGAGCCCTATAAAAGCCGAATCAGGATTGGTTTCCTTCATATGAAATGTATACAATTTATGTTTGTACAGGCCCACAAAATTTCATCCCATTTGGATGCACGGATTTTGTGTACTATTCAAAACAGTGGACAGATGTCCATGGATCCATGCAATTTTGGCCCATTTTTCTTTCACTTCATCAAGGGCCCTCCAAATCACCTCCACCTACATTGTAATTTCCAATACAAGTATCATTAACCTGTTTAATAGTGATAAATACAAAATTATTGAATAAAACATGAAGTAGAATTTGATATTATTTTTATAATTTTTAATACAAAATATGTTTAGCACAGCAGTGTAAGGGTGAAAATGAAACAGTGAATCGTGGTACGATCACACCCCCACACCTAAACATTTTCACTCCTGGGAAAAGTCACATATCCAAATACAATGATTCATATATATATATATATTTCCAACATCCTAAAGATTTATCATTTGAGGAAATTTTATTTTAAGTAAAGTGATCAATGCACGAACCACACCAAGGAGTTCTTCCTAGTGAAAATAGAAAAAGATGTCTCATAAATCATATCATAGTGAAATTCAAAAAGATTCATGATACCCAATTGAGAAAGGAATTAAAAAGTAAACCATGACACTAAATCTCCATGTGTGTGTGTGAAAACCATTACATGATATTCTTTCCACTTGATATCCAATAAATATATGTTATTTTAACATTTTTCAGCTTAAATGATTTTGTCACCGAACTTGTCCTACATCCTTTGCAATCATATTTCAAGACCCACTCATTTAAGAATTCCAAGAAGTCAAACCATAAGCTCCTGACCTAGATATCCTCATATGTTGCAAATTTCATCACTCCCCTCATTTATTATTAATTTGTTTTTAAGTTGCAATTGGATCAAATCTCACACTCATCTCTCAACCCTTGTTTGATCTTCTCATGACACTAATTTCAATAGTTATAAAAAGATCAAAGGTTGAGGAGGAGTGGCTCTTGACCTGCCCAATACACAACAAATATTTTTTTAGGGCGTACAGCAGTCGGAGATTAGGTAGACACGCATAGGTCAATCTGGTATAGTAATGAAACAGATTGGATAAGGAATGAACGTATGGAAATATCATTTAAAGCTGAAAAATATTATCCCAACATATATTTACCTTATATTAAGTAAGAAATAATCACACTTTGTGGTTTGGTGTAAAAACTTTTTTTGGAGATATTAGTGACACAGTTTTCCCAAAAACTACTCACACAATGGGCATCAATCATCTCAAAGGTTTCACATAGATAAGACCATTTATATCATTGACAAAAAACCAATTCACTAAAAATCACTCCCTGATGTTAAATTCATACAAATATTCTTTTTAGCCTTCGTTATGGTATTTTTACTTTCCACACTCTATGGTCGCCACATCATGGAACCTCGAAATTATTGATGGGGAAAAATGAAAATACCATAAAGAAGGCCAAAAATATAAAACAAAAGGAGAAAACAATGAAAAGTCCTAACTAAACCAGGAATGTATCCACCCCCCCCCCACACATAGATAATGTAGTGTCCTCACTGTAATAAAAGAGACTGTGGGAAGGAAGGATAAAACCTGGTGAGTGTTATTCATATACCGCTTCTTGAACATGGAGTTCCTCCATTGGGGACTCTGGAATAGCTTCATGGAAGTGCTTCAGTCGCTGCCCATTGACAGTGAAGGTTTTCTTGATGTCTTCATTTTGAACCTGGAAAACACCAAATGGAGAGACATTAGTTACAATGTAAGGTCCAAACCAACAGGAACGAAGCTTACCAGGGTGCAACTTCAGCCTTGCATTGTAGAGGAGGACCTTCTTCCCAATGTGGAATTGACGATGAAGGATGAGACGGTCATGATCATCCTTGGTTATCTCCTTATAAATCCTGGAGTTTTCATATGCATCTCTTATCATTTCCTCTAGCTCCTGAATCTACAACTTCCTTTGAGAACCTGCACCAGAAATATTAGAATTGCATTGTTTAATAGCCCAGTAGGCCCAGTGCTCTACCTCAACAGGGAGGTTACAACTCTTCCCAAAAACCAGCCGATATGGTGACATTCCAATTGGAGTTTTGAATGCAGTACGGTAAGCCCATAACGAATCATCGAGTCTAAGACTCCGGTCTTTTCTGTTTGGCTGAACTGTTTTCTCAAGAATCTGTTTTACCTCTCTATTTGATACTTCAGCTTGACCATTTTTTTGTGGGTGATGAGTAGTAGACACTAGATGCCCAACCCCATACCTACACAAAATAGATTGCATTGTGCGGTTGCAGAAATGAGAACCCTGATCACTGATGATAAATCTAGGTAATCCAAACCTACAAAATATTTGGGTTCTCAAAAATTCCACAACTGTCTTGGAATCATCTGTCCTCGTGGCCCGTTCCTCTACCCACATTGAAACATAATCAAATACTAGAAGAATTTAAAGGTTCCCAAATGAATTGGGGAATGGTCCCATAAAGTCAATGCCCCAAACATCAAAAATTTCATGGAAGAGCAAGGGTTGTTGGGGCATCTTGTTTCTTTTAGAGACATTCCCCATTCTTTGACAACGAGGACAGGATTTACAGAATACATGGGCATCCCTAAACAATGTTGGCCAAAAGTGACCAGAATCTAAGACCTTGCGAGCAGTCCGTTGGGGACCAAAGTGGCCCCCACAGGCAAGTGTGTGGCAGAACCTAAGGACAGACTGAAACTCACTATCGGGAACACAACGCCTAATAACTTGATCACTACATGTGCGCCAAAGGTAGGGATCATCCCAAATGTACCAACGAGACTCATATTTTAGACGACTGGCTTGGTTTTTGGTGAAATCAGCAGGAATGCAAGATGCTACCAAATAATTTACAATTTCAGCATACCAAGGAATAGTATCTTGCACTCGGTACAATTGCTCATTAGGAAACAATTCATTTATGGGAATACAGGGGGATGAGTCAATGTATGAGGATGGGAGAATCCTACTGATATGGTCAGCAACCACATTCTTTGCTCCTTTTTTATCCCTAATTTCTAGATCAAATTCCTAAAGGAGGAGCATCCAGCGACTGAGACATGGTTTGGCTTCTGGTTTCTTAAGGAGATATCGGAGGGCAGCATGGTCTGAGAACAGAATGACTTTGGACCCTAAAAGGTATGACCTGAATTTATCCAAGGAAAACACAATGGAAAGAAATTCTTTTTCAGTTGTGCTGTAGTTTTCTTGGGCAGGGTCCAAAGTACGTGAGGCATAGGCAATGACATGTGGAGCTCGATCGACCCTTTGTGACAAGACTGCCCCAACTGCATAGTTAGAGGCGTCACACATGAGCTCAAATGATAAATCCCACCGAGGTGGTTGGATTATCGGGGGTGACATGAGACTCCATTTTAACTTATTGAAAGCTTCCTCACATTTTTTTATCAAAATAAAATTCTTTTTCTTTATGGAGTAATCGGGAGAGGGGGAGTTCAATTTTACTAAAGTCACGAATGAAACGACGATAAAATCCAGCATGACCCAGAAAAGACCGCACATCCCGAACATTTTTAGGGAATGGTAGGGAGGAAATGATATATACTTCTTATTTTTCCACTTGGATACCTTCCCCAGAAATGACATGTCCCAAAACTATGCCTTGTCGCACCATGAAATGGAATTTCACATAATTTAATACAAGATTCTTTTCAATACAGCGACGTAGGTTAGAATCATGACTACTCAAACATTCATCAAAAGAGGATTCATAGACAGTAAAATCATCCATAAAAACCTCCATGCAATTCTCCAGGTAATCTGAAAAAATACTAACCATACATCGTTGGAAATTACCTGGAGCATTGCACAGACCAAATGGCATCCTTCTATAAGAAAATGTACCAAAGGGGAAAGTAAAGGTTGTCTTTTCCTGATCCTCAGGGGAAATTTGGATCTAAATGTATCTAGAATACCCATCAAGGAAACAGTAATGGGACTTCCCTTCTAGCCTCTTTAGCATCTGGTCAATGAATGGAAATGGGAAATGGTCGTTCCCAGTGTTTTGGTTTAGTCGGCGATAGTCTATACAGACACAACAACTTTTCCGCACACGAGTTGGAACCAATTCATTGTTTTCATTTTTAACTACAGTATGGCCAGTTTTTTTAGGAACTACTTGAACGGGACTGACCCATTGGCTATCAGATATTGGTTAAATGATTCCAGCAGCCATCAATTTTGTTACTTCTTTTTTAACAACATCGAGTAGGTTTGGGTTCAGTCGATGTTGTGACTACCTCACTGGTTTAGCCTCATCATTTAATAAAATATGATGTGTACAAATTGATGGGCTAATTCTAGGAATGTCGGTAAGTGTCCATCCCAAATCTTGTTTATACTTCCTCAAAAGATCAAGCAGTCGCAATTCATGATCAGAAGGAAGTAAACTAGCAATGATGACGGGAAACTTGTTTCCATTCTCAAGATATGAGTATTTTAAATCTTGAGGCAGTTGTCTCAGTTCCAATTCTAGGGGATTTTGGATTGATGGAAGCGTGTGTGATAGTGAGAAGTCATTGATCTCATCTAACTTCTCAATGGTAACATCCTCAGATGAGGAATGAGCTTTTACAAGCTTAGTTGTATCATCGATGGTCATGTGATCCTCTGTGTTCAAGAAATCATCAATTAACAAACATGAATGACATTTCTCTAGACCGCTACAACAATAAATGCATGATTCATTACCTAAAATTTCAATCAGTGAATAAAACTCATAAATGGGATCAGGTGAATGAAAATAAGTTGTTTCAGGGGAAGGGAGAACATCAATTGAATTCACAAAGAGAGAGGAGTGTTCTTCTAAGGGGTGCTTCATGGCATCAAGGATATTGAAGTGGAAAATATTACCACCAAACTCCATAGATAATGTACCATTATGGACATTAATTATGGTTTTGGTGGTTTTCAAGAAAGGTCTCCCCAATATAATTGGGGCATGTCCATTCATCTTATCATCTTCCATTTTAAGCACGTAAAAATCAGCAGGAAAAATTAAATTTTTCACCCTCACAAGAACATCCTCTAGCACACCAGAGGGGTGTGCTGTACTCCGATTTTCTAGCTGAATGACAATACCAGTGGGCATCAGTTCACCGACCTGCAATGAAGAGTAAATAGAGTGAGGCATTACATTAATAGAAGCACCCAAATCAAGCATAGAATTGGAACATGAATACTCTCCTATGGTGCACAGAATCGAGAATGTTCTAGGATCGTTTCACATGGTGGGAAGTGATGGTTGTATCAATGCTGAGACATTCCTCCCCAGGATCACCTTCTCATCACCACAAATCCTCCTTCGCTGTGTACACATCTCCTTCAGAAACATTGCATATCTTGGAATTTTCTTCACAACATCAATCAAAGGAATGTTAACCTGTACATTCTTGAAAGTTTCGAAGATTTCTTTATCATGTTCAGTTTCATTTTGTTTCCTTGGTTGTGTGGCTATTTCGGGAAATGGAAGAGGAATGGTTGGGATAGGTGGCTCATCAACATCCACACTCTTTCCTTTAGAAGGGCTTCTCTCAGGAAAAGGGTTTTCTTGTCCTGGACCATTTCCAGCAGTTGGGATGGTGGTTTCTTTTGGATGGGAAGACTCTAATGGATGGTTCATTTGTCTTTTGAGTTATGTCCCACTCCTAAGGGTGATGGAACAAACATTTCTTTTATCCCTAGGGTTTACTACTGGTTGATATGGTAGTTTACCCGACCCATGACTTTGGATTTCCCTCATCGAGTTGGCAAGTTGGCCAAGTTGGGTCTTTAGATCTTGTATGGCTGCTTGGGTGGTTTGTTGGAATTGGATATTATTGGAAGCCATTTTATTCATCATATCTTCTAGGCTAGGCTCGGTTTTTGGAGGGGTGGTTGGAATGGCCTTTGGGGTGGTTGAAGATTCCTGGGTGGTGGTGGAAGACTACTCTGACCCAGTTGGTTCCATTGCTGTTGAGATTGGTTTGAATACCCCCCTTTCCTATAGTCTTGGTTGTCCTTCCACCCTTGGTTGGATGGATGGTATGGTTCTTGCATAAATGGTTGGTTAAAGGGGCGTCCTGGAAATATTGCCTCACAACTCTCAGAAGTTTCTCTCAACTGAGGACATTGGTCAGAATAGTTGGTGTCAGAAGAGCAGATTCCACAATGGATGGGAGGAAGAGATTGAGATTTCCCTTGGGAGAGAGCAAGTTGTTGTAGAAGGGTACTTACCTCTTCAAATTCATGTCCACCTTCTTCTCAAACTCAGTACTTTTCACCTCATGGACACCTCTAATGGGAACACTGGACCATGTACCGAATTGTTGAGTGTTCTGTGCCATGTTCTCAATGAGGGTTCTTGCAGAAATTTGGGTTTTATCTACCAATGCACCACCTGAAGTAGCATCAATCCTATTTCGATCAATGGGAATCAAACCTTCATAAAAATATTGAATTAAAAGTTGATCACTTATTTGGTGGTGTGGGCAACTTGAACATAACCTTTTAAAGTGTTTCCAGTATTCATGTAATGTTTCCCCTTGGGATTGTCTTATACCACATATTTCTTTCCTTATAGTTGCAGTTCGAGAGGCTGGGAAGTATTTTTCATGAAAAAGGCATTTCATGTCTGCCCAGCCCCTAATTGGTGAATTGACATTGTATAACAAATCTTTTGTAGTGTCTTCTAATGAGAATTGGAATTCCCTAAGCTTCACTTGTTCTTCATACACATTATCAGGTTTTAAGGATGAATACACAATATGAAATTCTTTTATGTTCTTATGAGGTTCTTCCCCAGGAAACCCATGAAATCATGGTAATAAATGGATTAGACCAGATTTTAGTTCAAAATTGGGTGCCTCGCCTTGTAATTGAATGTAAGTGGGTTGGATATCAACATCAGGTGAGGTTAGTTCTTTTAGTGTTCTATTATTTTAAGCCATGTTATACAAGTTATGTTCAATTTTAACTTTGGTTTCAGAAGAAGAAGAAGGATCAAGAAGAAGTTTAAGATTTGATGTCTCCTCCTTCAAAGTGTGGTCTTGTGTGCCTCAGTTTCGTTGATGTAGGATCCTCTCCAGTTTGGGTTCAAAAGGTGGTAAGTCTCCCGAAGTAGAACGCGTCATGCACATAACCTACACAAGATATAGATCAGAACACAAGAATAAATAAAAGGTAGAAAAAAAAACAAACAAATATTCACAAAATTTACAACTACTTTATAAAAAACACACACTAAAAACCAAAGCGCTCCCCGGAAACGGCGCCAAAATTTGGCGGTGATGTCATGACACGTCAAATTGATTATATTTTTAATGTTGATTTATAGTCTAGGGAAGACCCTAGGTTGTCTCTCAAGGAGAGTTGGTAGGTTTAGAGTGTGTATTTTTAATAAAAATGACTAAGAGAGAGGGTGGTTTTGAAAACAGTTTAAAAAAATAACTTAGTTGAAATAGATTAATAGATGAGTGGCCAAGTGGATTTTGAGAAATATGAGATAAAAGGGTCGATGTGATTTCACTACACACATATCAAGTTAATTGTTCATAGAGACTCATCTTGGGTTTAGAGTAATTCTTTGGTTGGAGTTAATTGGAATCCCGATTATTTCCTAAGCTTTTATTTCAATGCTTTAAGGACCAAACCTTGACGTAACAATCGTATTGTCAAGGTCCAGTACTTATGCATGGAATAAGATCTTCCAAAGCATATTGAAATCTCAATAAGGTGGGTATGAAAAGGATTCTTGTGATTTCCAATCGGAACAACACAAGTCACGCACTCAAAACCTCACACCGATCGGTTGGAAATTAAGAGCATACCACTCACATGCATCAAATCAGGCATTCAAATCTGAAATAAAATAAGATACATGGAATTAAATGTTTAAACACCCAAATTAATCCAAACCAGTAGCTAATGTATGCATCAAAACTCCCTTGACATGTGTGTAGATCCCTCACAACGAAAGCCCAACCTTTAGCTCGACATCGGGAGAAGGAGGAAGCTCGGGTGGAACTCCTTCTTCATCCTTGATTCCCCTATGAGGATAGGGGCCTCCAAAACCTCCAAGGTGATTAGGAGACTCCTCTAGGACTCCAAATTGGCAGCACTTCACTCCTTGGCCGAACTTACAAATGAGGATCCCAAGGTTCACTTTTATAGGAAATGTGGGAGGTGATTTTGGGCACACAGATTTCATCAATCCACTTGCACGACGCGTTTCGGCCTTTAGACAGTATTATATCTATTTGGAGAAAATATAAAATTTATATCCCTACCTATTGGATGACCAAAAGTTTGGCACCGTTTGGACAACTACAACTCAAGATATTGATAAAATACAGAATACCACATTTGACTTGGTCCAAATTCGGTGGCTTGGACAGATTAGTTCGGATGGGCCCTATAAAAGCCGAATCAGGATTGGGTTCCTTCATATGAAATGTAGCCTACTGAATTTTGGACCGTCCCACAAAATGGCATCCCCTTTGGATGTACGAATTTTGTGTAATATTCAAAACAGTGGATAGATGTCCATGGATCCTGCAATTTTGGCCCATTTTTCTTTCACTTCATCAAGGGCCCTCCAAATCACCTCCACCTACATTGTAATTTCAAAAACAAGTATCATTACCCTATTTAATAGTGATAAAAACAAAATTATTGAATCAAACATGAAGTACAATTTGATAATATTTTTATAATTTTTAATAAAAAATATGTTTAGAAAAACGGTGTAAGGGTGAAAATGAAACAGTGAATCGTGGTACGATCAATAATATCAATATAAAGTTTTTAGCCATCAGACACAAGGTTCCTAGAAAGAAATGGTGGGATTACATGGTATCTGAAAGCATTCATGTGGTCATAGACTGGATGGATTTTAAGACCCTCTTTTTCTAGCAGTTTTTACATAGTCATTAATGGTAGTGATTTATATGTAGTTATGCACTTTGATGTAGGTTTTTTGGTGTTCGTGTATACAAAGTAGTTTACAAACATAGTTCATTTTTTGTGAGAGGTAGTAATGAATAACCAGCGGAGGGATCATAAGTACCTACAGAGTTTAGGACCAAATATCATATTGAACATATTTATTATGAATTTTTTTAATTTTTTTGAGACAATAGATAGGTATTTTACGGTAGAGATAAATATATCAGGAATGGTTTGTTATTATTTCCCTTTTCATCCACCAAGTGGCATATTTAGTGGTGCTCATGGGAAAAAGATGTATTGTAAAGATAATAACAGGAGTGATGGAGGTCTTTATTAGTTATAGGCCTCCTATGCACCCTTATTTGTTTTTATTTGAATAATTATAACCTAATATTAATGGAGGAATGGTAGGGAACACCTTGTGTTCTTGATCCACATTAAAAAATATTTATAATAGTTTTGGGAGTAATGTCAATCTATATTATTTCATTTTGTTGATGTATATAACTCATTGTTGTTATATATTGTTGGCTCCAAAGGCTACTGTGGTGCACTCACATTCATCAAAGACTACAAGGATCAAGAAAAATTCCTAGGGTGTGAATCACCTTCGCACAGTTGATGTGTTTTCAGTATATTTTGATCTCGGTCTAGTGATAATGATAGGTTTCATCTTTATCCGATCTTCAGTAAATATTTCTTTTATTTGGTACTTGTGCCTTATACTCATTTATATCATTATATATTATTGATATTCTTAAACTCATAATGGTTCTCATTTCCTTTTTTATGGAGTTTGATATTTCTCTTGGGAAGTGGAAGGTGCAGGTGTTTTGATTTCCTTATTATTTATCAATAGATGATGCAGAGTTAGTCTATTATTTTCTTACTATTGATTTTTATCTATTTGATGTCATTAACTAAATGGATTGGATTGTTTCTCATAATTATGAGGTTCATTGTTATCATTCGTGTGTCTTGTTTCATAATGTAGATGGGATATCATGAGTTGTTTAGATAGATTGGGATCAGACGTCAAATTGTGTAGGACCTTCCTGACCAAATCTTAGGGTTTTTTTCAACTATAGTAGTTGATCCTAATAATGATTATTCTATTATTGACGTTTGAAATATTGTTTTTAAATTTCATGATGATTTCCTATAAAATTTTTCTAGTCTTCCTTTATAGAAGAAGATATATCTTATTATTGATGTGGTTATATGTATGTGGATATTTTTGATACCCTCTAATCATATGGTACTATAAGAGAAGAATGATTATAAAAATTAGATGGATGATTTCTTGTTGAATTTTTTTTTCGCCCTAGTATTACAACTTGGGCATCCCATGTCATATTTCTCAAGATGTTATGTGGTCCACTGTGTTTTTTATAAGACCATGTGAAGTTGAACCATGTAATTTTTAAGAAAAACTAACATTTTCCTCATGTGAATTATTTTTTTGATTAGTTAAATGGGTAAAAGTGGTTTTCATATATCAATAATTGATTAGGTTATCATCATCACAGAGTCCAGAAGTATTATATACTGAAAAATTATTCCAGGACTTGGTATAGCCATTATTAATATATTTTGAATCGATGTAGATTCACTAATTTTCTTATAGTTTTCAACGATTTTATGAATTGAATATTCCATGACTATCTCGACAATGTTTTTGTGGTGACAAGGGATGGTATTTTGGTTTGTTTGATATTTGAGAATGATCATGAAAACCATTTGAGTTTGGTATTGGAAATCTTGAGGTGTTACCATTCATAAAGAATTCTTTTGAAATGAAATATCTTGATCCGTGCATTTAATTTCATGAGGCATGTGATTTAATAGAATGTATTATTAGTTGATAAATAGAAGGTGAAATATATTATTCATGGGAAGAACCATATAAAATATATGATATTAATCTCATATATAGTATTTCTGTATATTATTGATGTTTTTTGATGTTTTTTAATGTTGTCTTCACCTTTCGCTACTCTTACCCAGAAAGGGGTTCAATTCATATGGGATGAAAAGTGTAAACCATCTTCTGATGTACTAAAATGAGTTCTAAAATCAACTCTTATTCTAATCATACAAAATCCTGGTAAAGGGTATGTGGTTTTTTGTAACATATTTACTGCTGGTTTGGGAAAAGTTATTTTTTAGGATTATCATGTGGTGGATTATGGCTCTAACCATCTTTTACCGCATAAGAAGAATTATGAATTGTTTATATAGATGTTACTGTGGTTATACATGAACTATAATTCTATTGTAATTATACTTTTTCATAGAGGTTAATGGTATTTTATGACCTTACGAGTTTGAGATGTATCATTTCTTAAAAATACTTGAATCTCATAAATTGATGCTGGGAGAAATACCATCAGAAAATTTACTTCAACATCACCTACACCCTGAGGAATGGGTATGTCATTGCATATTATCTTAGTAAGAAAGTACCATCATAGGATGTTCTAAAATTAAAATAAAATAATAAACTAATGGGAATATTTCATTAGTTACACCTAGATACATAAGAGTTTATTCCTGGAATGTTTCTGATTATTTTTCAATTATCATCATCTCTAATTCATTATATTCTATAGAATCAGTAGTAGGATGATGAATTTATAATAATTAGAAAACTCTATATTGTTGGGAGACTTTTTTATGATAGTTTCTCTCTTTAGATGGTATTCTCTATTTTGGGGACTATGTTTTCATCCTACTATCTCTGGGGATTTTAGTTTTGTTTGATTTTCATGGTTCTTTATGGTCCATTCACCTAGGGAAAATAGAGATATATAAGAACATGAGACAATGATTCTAGTTTTTTGGTATCAATATTAACATTGTAGATTATGTTTCATGTTGTGACACCTACCAATATATAAAGGAAAAGAATATGAAACATTCTAGTTCTCGTTAACCTATTCTGGTTTCAATTTTGATGTGGGACATGGTTTATGTGGATTTTTTTAATTAACATGGAATACCTGAGGGATTAATTCTATCTTGGTGGTGATTTGTCAACTAATATATTTAAATCATTTCATTATGATCAAGGACCCCATTAAGGTTAGTGATCTGGGTAATCTGTATGTGCAAGAGATTGCAAGGTTACATGGGGTTCCATCTGTAATGGTTTCAGAAAAGTATACCAAGTTTAATACGAGGTAATTGAGGATTATATAAAATTTTATGGCGCCTCATGTTATGATGATTACATCTTACCACCCAGAAATTGGTGACAAAACAGAGCATTTAATTCAGATCCTAGAGGATATTCCTTTGGCCTATATCTAAGATTTTGTTGCAATCATGGTGTATCCATCAGGGATTGGATTGTTTTTATTTAAAAAATTGTTATTATTCATCAAACAGAATGGATCCTTTTGAGCCATTGTAAGGTTTCCCGTAAAGGTTTAAAAAATTAGAAGAGATAAGTGAGGCGTCTTTGGTGGGACCACATCACATTTAGGTTACATCAGTGAGGATTCAAGATATACGATGACATCTAGTTATGTCCTGGAGTCGACAACAATTGTATGTGGGTCATAAGTTTCTTCCTTTTTAGTTTTCCATTGGTGATCATGTTTTATTTAAATTTCCCCCTCGGTGGGGTTACTGTCAGCTTAGAATAATGGGTTGTTAACACTAAGATATGTTGGAATTCTTTAGTCCATTTAGTTTCTTGTGATGTTTTCTTTTCAGTTTTTATTTCAAAATTATTTTAGGATAATTCAAGATGTTGAAACATATCATAACTCATAAAATACTATCCTAATCTCTCCCACATTCGGAGTTGGGAGAGAATGAGTAAGAGTAGATGTTACTATTATAGATAACCTAGTGGATATTGTTAACACTTAAGTGAATGTATTATATGGGGAGTTGATTATATAAGTTAGAATATTTAGTGACACATACCATATTCTCATGACACATGGTAGCATGAGACATTGGTGAAGAGTAATGTCGTCAACTCTTTTTGGACATCATTCTTACATATTATTTTCTGGGTATAAAAACTCTTATAGTGGGGATTTTATAACATCTCGTTACCTACTTTAAGTTACATTTATTTTCATCATTTGGTATCCCACTTTATTTTGGATCATTTTTTGAGTAACGAGTATAGAGAGAATTTTCAAGTGAAAATGAACTAAATTTTCTTCATATATGTTTGTTTTATGTAATAGTGTCTATGTCTAAATTTTTTAAAGGATTTTCATGGTTCTCCACATGGTCAGGGAACACCAAAATCTATTTATGTTTTTATAGAGAATATGAATTGTCTACTATATTCATTTTTATTACACATAGTGTAATAATTACATGTTGTGTATCAGTTTATTAGAAGATGTCTTGTTTTTTAGGAATGAAAGCATTTCAAAATATGTATTAGTTTTGTGATATGTAATCATGAAATATCGTAAATTTATTCTAAGACGACAACATTTTTAGTTGGTCTCTTAATTGGTAAATACACTCTCTGAAAGAATTAAACATTGTGTATTGATCAAGGACAGTGTGTTATATGGTGGTGTTTTATAGATTTTTCTTTTGACATTTAGTTTCATCTGTGTCTCTCTCAACATATGAGTTATCCCAAAAACTTTTGGGGACCTTTAATCTTTTTAGATTGCTTCGTTCTATGATTGATCATAAGGGTTTTTGAATTGTGTTTCTTCGTGCATGTAAAATTCAGGTTCCATCACTAATTTTAATTATGGTAGATACGTTTTTTTAAGTTCTATTGATATATGATTATAATATTCTTCATCCTTTTAAGATAACTTGAGTTATATTCTTCCAGGGGCCGATACTTTGTTGGTTGTGGTGTGGTGGATCAATTACATAGTTGTACTCATCATCTTCTAAAATTCAGCACTCCATCAAACTGAAGTGTCATATTTTGTCATCACCTCAGATAATTAAAAACAAAAAACTGGGGGGTCCATCAGATTCAAATGAAAATACATCAAAAATAAATTTATCTACTTTGTGGAAGATCACCATTTATCAATTGCCCATTATTGTTTAGCCTTTATTTATTTAATTCATCTCAGGTTTCATCAATGAAATTATAGGATGTATTCGATTCATTAGTTTCCTTATTTGAAGATTAATTGATCATATTCATTTGATGACTCGATTACATCAATGGTGGAAGAATAGTTCATGGGTACCCTCAGATCATAACCTATTTTCTTTTTATACTTATTTCATAAAAGTTCATAATATAATTTTCTTATTCATTTTACCTTATATGGAAAATAATTAACATAAATGAATCACTAAAATAATTTTAAATAGGGCTTCCTAAAATTCAATTATGTAGATTACCAAAATTATCTAAAATTTATGAAGTATCTTAATATTTTACTAATATTGAAGTAAGGAAAATGTTTATTCACAACACCACAAAATATCATATATGTAAACCTGTAGAAAAAATATACTACATATTTTAACTCTCAGTAAAAATAATAAATATAATAATTCCACAAGAAATATTTAAATTCATATCATGGAATTATTGAAGAACATAAAATCCATTAAAATAATGTGATTAAAAGTTTTCAAAAAAAATACATTCTAGTATCAGAATTTTTTATTCAAAAAAGGTTGAATTGATTTTCTATTTGAAAATATTTGACAAAAAAATAATTATAACAAATTGAGGTAATTTAAAAAAAATCAAAACTATAAATAAGACATTTTTGTAAAATATCCAAATAATTGTAATTTTAGAAAAATACCATCAATTTAAACTACTATAATCTTTTAGAATATAAAATCATCAAAATATCATTAAAAATATGTGGTTTACATATATAAAAATAAAGCCACACCAAATCCCCCCACACTTAAAAATTACTTATACTAAATAAATTACATAGTCAAATTTTATAGAATATAGTAAATCTCAAGAGACAAAAACTAGAAATCTTTAAAGAATTAATCATCAAAATTATTTTCCCCCATGGAATCCCTATTGTAAAATTTCTGATTTCTACCTTAAAATTAGAAGGATTCATTGAAAATAAATTTCCTATTTTATATATTTGATTTACATTGAATGTTTTGAAAAAACAATTAAACATATATTAATTTACATCCAATTTGAACTTCTAAAATTCTATATAACTCCATGTGAACAAACTCACGTCAATAGAAGGAATAATAATGAGACATTTTTTATTGGAAAATATTATAATTGAAAGGAATCATAAATAACACATCCAATAGCATAAATAATAAAAAATTAAATAATAGAGGCCCAACCTAGATTATGATTTTCATTTCATATCCCATTTAGATGCATATCTAATGAGTTTAATTTCAAATAAATTGAAAAAAAATTATATTTGAATAAAATTCACTCAAACTATTTTCAACTAAAAAATATTTCAAAGCACAAATAAAAATTATTCTCTCTATTAAATTGATGCAGTAATAGATATTACCCCCCCCCCCCAAAGTTGTATCATAACCATAAAATTATTAAGAAAGTACCAGTTCAAATGATTTTATAATATTTAATAACAACCAATTTTCCAAAAAAATGGGTTTTTCAATGTGTCTTGAAATAAATACAGCTCTACACATTTACAACCCCCTCTCCGACATTAAAAACCCAACATTATCCCCGATGTTGAATTTTCAATGTGGAATAATTTTTAAAAAAAAAATAAGTTAAAAAGGAATGAAATTAAAATTATAATGTAGGTTGAAAGAGTGAAATAAAATTCACAAATCATTTTTGAAAAATTTGAAAATATTTATTAATATAGAGTTTAAAATTTACATTAATATTTATTTTCATAGACAAATGGTCTTTAATTCGTTTCAGATTTCCCAATATTTCAAATTGACTACATCAAAAAAATATTTTTTAAAATGAAACAAAAATTTATTAAATTTTTTTATACATTTATTATGGTTTCAAAACTCGATTAGAACATGGTTCAAAATAATATTCAATGATAGAGAATTATACAACAAATAACACTATTTACATTCATCACAATAATAATCAAAACGTGCTTGAAAGGATGGAGGAATTACATAACACTTAATTTTATTATATGGGTTGATTTTAACATAATACCAATATCATAACATATGAATAAAAATTCAATACATTGATATTTAAAATCCTATTGATAAAATTGGAATCCCACAATATTGAAGATTTTTCTATAAGAAATCACACATACACTCCACATCTTTTTACTGAGATTGTTGCTTTTGTCATCATACTATAATATTTATATAAATAAATTATGAACATAAGATTCCATGATTAGAAAATCCCAGAATAAAATAACAAGAGATAATTTTTAATAAATTTTAATAATGAAATATGGGACTACAAATTAGTTTTTTCAATGATAATTGTTAGAATTACACTAAAAGAGTTTGAATGCTTATCACATGAGGTACATGTATAACAAACATACCCTTCCATAGAAAAAATTGAGAACATGATAAAACAAGGAATAAATAATAATATATTTATTATTCTTAAAATATGAATAAAACAAATATAAAAATCATATGTTTGCTACCATGTAATTCTAAATTTAATTTCTTTTTCTAGACTCAATGATTCTTAGTCTTCTAAGAAAGATATATAATCAAACCCCTATGGATTCAACTCAAATTAATTCTAAATTCTTTCTTTATTCACTATGATAGGTTCATTCACTTCTCTTATCTTCTCAAAATCTCTATTGACCATCACACTATAAATGGTGACAACTCTGGACTACCTAGATTTATGATTCCTAGGAAAACATTTACACCAGGAATTAAATAGTAGAACCTTTTTACTTCCTTAAAATATCTTTTTAAGTTAATATAATCATAAAAATAATTATTCATATCATTTAAAGTCCTATAATTTTTACATGAATCTCTATTCATCACAATAAATTCACTAATATTAAGAATTGTCCTTTCACTATCTATTTTAAAATCAATATTCAATGACTTAAAATGTATCAAATATTTTTTTCTAGCTCTATTGGTGGATTATTAGTTTTTCAAAAATGATACATATATGGTTAAATACCTATGGGGGTTTTAAATATAGTTATTTAATACCAAAAAAATCATGAAGTATCAAGGAAAATACATTTCTATAATCAGATATAGTTTTCTATAGGATCTAATTAAGCTCATTGTAATATATTTTACATTTTTAACATGATTGTGGATAGTAAGAATTTCATGTTTTGTGAATACATCCATTTTTATTTATCAAATATCTGAAGAGATAATTATTCATTTGAGTTCCATTATCAATGATAGAATCATTTATCACCCCAAATATGGAAACCTTATTCTTTTTCATGAATTTCTTAACATTTTTAGCTTTATCATTTGAGAGTACCACTACTTAAACCCAATTAGAAACAAATTCATCCAAGAAAAATATGAAATCATTCCAATAAAAATATGAAAATGGTCCCCTTGAGTCAAATCTTGAACATCAAAAATTTTAACTTCCAAAATATCTTTTGGAGGAATCACTTTCTTCCTACAAACATTATATATCCATTGGTACATATCAAAACTAACAACCTAACTACATGTATCCTTTAAGAGTATATTAAAATACAAACTATCATGAAAAAACCTCTATGTTGTCCTTTATCTTCCAATATGGATACCCTATTGTGGATAATGAAAACATTTATGAATGTCTAGAATCTCTTCCAAGGGAACACATATCCTATGAATACAATTAGTACACCTCCTAAATAGAAAATAGTTATTTGAAAAAAAGTATTCTGACTCAAAAGTGAAATTAATGAGTCTTTTTATGGGTAAACTGTGTTAGAATAAATCTATATAGAATGAAATTTTCTATAACTACACACTGAATATTATATAACAAAAAGTGAAAGAAATATTTCACCTAGAAAATTAGGGTTAATCTCCTTATAATCATCAGTTTGTCTTGTAGAAAACCTAGAAAAGCCGTTGGAGAAAACATTATCAACTCTATACTTATCCTTGACTTATAAATAAAAATAATACATTAAAATAATCTCTATAATCCACCTATATTTGTCCAGTTTTTTATAAAACAACTATTTAATTGTAGATTAGTCAGTGAAAGTTATGCCTTTGAAACCTATCAAGTACCGCCACAACATTTCTAGAGAAAACAGAAAATAAATAAATTACTTCCTAATGATGGAGTAATTTCATTGATAATTTTCTATAACTCTTCTTGAATATTACAAAACAAGAAACATCTTTCTTTTTTACTAACCCAAAGCCAATTTATTAATCACATCACTTGCATCACACATAAGTTATAATGGAAACATCAAATAAAGGGTTGTGAAAATGGGTGAATAAGTGAGAATATACTTAAAAATAGTAAAGGATTCCATAAAATTTTAATCAAATAAGAAGGGAGTATCATTCCCCAATAAGGATAAAATATTCCTTATGATTTTAGAAAAATAAGTAAGGAATCTTAATAAAAAACTATAATTTTTTACAAATATTATAAGACAATTGAAATTAATATAAGGAACAAATTCTAGACTGTACTCTTTCTAATCATTTACTACTTCTATGAAATATTATTTTTGACATCTATTAGGAGGGAGGCTTCCTTGATATTTTCAAATGCCAAAGGAAAACTTCACCCAATAGATTACACTCTTCTATATCAATGTTAGTGAGATGTTTCAGGTCCTTTTTTGTTGAGCATATCATCTATTATGAATAGAGTCTATTTTTTCATGATTTCCTTAAGCTATGAAATTTCACAATGTCATATTTTGAAGAATTTTTGGATAAAGAAGAATGGTATTGTTTAATTCATTCTATTCACCACATCACATGATATTGATAGTGGATGGGGATTCAACATCTAGTTGACATAATTATTTTAATGATTTTAGGCATGTGTGTTGAAGGGCTCCCTATTATCTCCCCGATATTGTTTTTCTTCCAACTATGAGAAAAACTATGTTAATTTGGGGGGTTTTTTACCACATATTAACATTACATGGAATGGATCTTCATCATAATGTACAATCTTCTCTCTTAAATTAATAATAGTATTCCATATGTTTTGGAAGATTCCATTCAAAAAATCATTTTTCTATGGTTATGAAATGCTGAACTAATAAATGGATAACATCCAAAACATGACTCATATGTCATCTTTTCCAAGTTGTATCCTCTTATTTAACATGTATTTTTAATATTTTTCTATATGTTCCCCAACATGTTCTGACCAATGTGGATTCTTTCATACTACTTATTCATAAACAACAATATTGGTAGGAACTTCATATGTCACACTGGATTAAAAGAGATCATTTTTTTTTAGAAAGAGACTGTAACCCTAGGTTTTCTTCTAGATGAGAAAGAATTTCACTTTTCAAGGATAAGGAATCATACATGGTAGGGCTCATTTCTCCAAGTTCCCCATAGTCAAAGGTATTTCTAATCATTAATTCACCAATGGGAGACCATATTGAAAAATTGAAACACTACTTGTGGGATAAATATTGATGTGAATTCCATTATGGTGAGCACTACCATTATGGAATGATCTAAGATATTAGGGAGAATTCGTGCGGAATATTCCCAAGTGAGGACCATTTGGATGGGTGAAGGTAAGTGGAATACCTTCTTGATGATTGATCTTCTGGCCACACTGAGGGCTACTATGGATCTCATTAAGTGATGGGATAAAGATATTTATTATATTCAGGACATGGATAATTCCTTTATATTAAAGTGTTCTAGGAGGACCTTAAAAATTATATCTAATGTTCTCATAACACGGTAATCGGATTTTATGATTATGTTATTCCAAATATGAACGTCTGAGGGATTCAAGAACTCCATTATTAATAAGAGAGAGATCATAGATCAACTATTTATTTTCAATTCCCCTATAGTGAGTATTTTTTTGGATTAGTTTTTGTGAGTGATTGGGACCCCTTTCTAGGGAAAGATGTTTTGAGGTAGAAAATCATGTCTCACATTCTACTATTTCACTTTTGGAATTTTCTAGTCGGCTTATGTAATTTTTTTCATGGTTTGTTCTTTCCTCAGAGTGTTCATTGGGATAAATAAATTTCCATAATATAGAATGTGGGTATGGAAGCAATACAGTTTTACATATATCTCAGGGGGGATTTGTCTTAAAACATTCTACAGAGAGAAGCAGAGATGTATATCTACACTGGGATGACATGTTTATGATTCACCCTAATTTTGGGTATGGAGTTTTGTATCCATACCTATTCCACTTCTATTTCCATTATGATATCCTGGTAGGTTTTTTGGATGTGGAAAGGAATTTGTTCCTAGAATTTCACCAATTATTGGATATTAATGGTGTCTTTAGAAGTTTGAATATATATATATTCCCATTACATTACTGGATATGAGTTATGTTCATGGTAATGAATTCCATTTCATACCAACGGATAATAACGTTACTCAAGAATGTGGTAAAGACATGTTTATGAACAATGTTTTTCATCAGGGATTTCAGGATAATTATCTAGATTCATCCAAACGTGATTGTCAGAATGATTGTTAAATTTGGGTGAGTGTGTGCACACGATCATAGATTGCCATGGGATTTTTCCAGTGGGATTATTTGGACAGGAATATATTAGGCAGCTAGAAGGCTTGCTTGATGTGAGTTAGTGTTTGTGAAAACTCATGGTTTGACGTTGGATTTGTCTAGTGGGATTTCTAGGAGTGGGTAGGTGTTATTTCTTACTATTTTTTCTCTTATGTATTTTTTTTGTTGGATTATATAAATTCTACTAGGATAGTCTGCTACCAGGCATGATTATTGAAGGAGGATGGGTGTGCCGACTCATATTTTCCTACTAATTCTGATTTTTGGGATTCTTTGGAGGGAAATTATGTGTATCCATATTCTTTGATGATCATTGGTTATCCTCGACGGACCATTTTTCATTCCTGGTAATTGATTACATATGTTGGATTCATGAGGATGACACCCACGTCATTTTAAGGGTTTACTTCCACATGAAATTAGTTGTGGAGGTTTTTTGAAATATCTATTTGAAGAAAAACATTATTCATTATAGGAAAGTTTGTTAGAGGCCTCTTAATCTACCTCCCTATAATAAGGGGGATCTGATTTTTGGGTTCGGTGTATAGGAACCTAAAATTATTAGAGACGTCGATTGGTGCTACCTTCTTTTGGACTGAATACCACCACTGAGTGGATGACTAGTGGTGCTTTATGAAATTTAGTGCATTTTAAATAGCCTCTAGGTTTTGGATAGCTCTATTTTGGTGGTACTCTAAGACTAGTTAAATTTTGAACCATCACTAAAGATGATGATTTGGCGATAGTTTGTTCTTCATAGATGAGGACCCAACATGAACGATAGATGGGGAATAAATCTGTGAGATATGATATGATTACATTTGGATTGAAGGGAGATATTTTCTAAGATGGGTGAAATATATATGACAAACAATAAAATAAAACTAAATCAAGGCAGTATCTCAATAAATTATCACATACATTATTGATTATCTTATATGTCCATCTTACAGTTTGAGAATGATAAAAGAATGACATGTATGTGACACCATTATCTTATGGATTCACAATGTGATCACCATTTTTTCTCATTCTATAATGCCACTTGGAGTTGTAATAGAATTCTTTGGTGTTGGTGGAACAACATACATGTCCAAAACATTCACCTGCATCTTTTTATATCAATTTCCAATGGGGTTTGTTTGTTGGACTATAAAAACCCACTGAATCCCACATCTAAGACGACTCAAGGACATGTTTTACGATGTCCAGAGATTACTAGGTAACCTGGCCAAAGATACATAATAATTCTATTTGGTTATTAGAATGAGATTCCATACCCATCTAAACCTTTTGGGGGGAATTGTTTCCTACTCTCAGACTCTTTTATTGATTTAAGAATTGTTCATGAATCCTTTATTAGATCCCATGTTTGACATGGGTCTCCATTAAATTAAAAATAAATTATTTGAACGTTTGGAATTTATAATATTTATGTGTCCAAGTTTCTTTATCAATGTAGATATCAGTATGTATCTATGTTTTTCATCAATTGTATCTTTTTATAGATGTGTTTGATAATATTTTGTCTTTTATTATTATGATTTTAGTTTTGAGCCATAGAGTGGGTCACTCTAAAGTTTATCATCATACAAGTAGATTTCAATTATTTTTACATTGGGATAAGACCCATAACATGGGTTTTTAATATATCCTTGTGAAAATAATTAGAACACATGTATTTTCATTATACTTAATAAGGAACATCATACCTTTTAAAGTTGTGTTGTGGGGAAAATCCTATAAAATTTAACATCATGAAACAATGTTTTTCATGAAAAAATTTTCCTAATCAATGTTTGCCATGGGAGTAACACCGAAATGGGCTAAGAAACCTAAAAGGGGTATGGGATTCCCGTTCATTCATGACACTACTAAGGATGTGTCCTAGAGGAAATTTTGGTTTATTTTGGGGCTTACACAGTTTAAGAAGATACCATTTGGAGTGGATCCATGAATAATGTCTTGAATCATTGTGATTTGGGGGTTTAGTTAGGGATTAATCCTTGGAGGATTACCATAGTTTTGGGATCATTTGGTTTTCATGGTCACCACCAATATCTATGGTCATGTAATTCAATATCGGTGTGAGAAACAAGTGGAAGAGGTAGATACATGATATAAAACATTGTTATTTTTCTATTGGAGGGCTAGGTCTAGGATGAAATGTAGAGAGATATAGGGATTTTAGGTTCTTATCTACTCATTTTTTGGGTAACAAAGGTAGTCAAATTGAATCATTGATATAGTACATTTGGTGAAGAGTAGAAACAGTGAATATTATTGTAAGAAATGCTAGGGTTTACATTAGAAGGGGTTCCCTACTGACAGGTTCTTGGGGAAATTTGTAGATAATACCCCATACCTCAAAGGGAAATGAGATTTTCCACACAAGTACTTGAGGAAGGTACCCATCAGAGGGGTGTTCAATCCTTCATTGATGCATAGGGGGGATGTGTGAGCCTTATGAAGCATATGTTGGGTACAAATAATACACTTTTAGTTGAGTTTCCTTGATCATTCTTTAGACTATTTTTCTCTCTATTTCTTGGGATACTCTTCATAATCCTTTAATCCTGTATAAAAATCATAGTTTCAATAATGATACATCCTATAATATATATATATATAATAGTTTTGGTGATTGAAATATTTGTATCAGATAATTCGATTCCTAATCCAATGTTATTTTGATACCATTTGAAGAATTAATTTTATGAGTGTGATTTTCATTTATGTCAACACCCTTATATGTTTGATTTGTTAAACAAGTGATATTTTATTTTTTAACTATCCACCTTCATTCTCTATATAGATTATGATCATGTAACTCTAGTATTTACCTAATAATATACACATTATCATATACGATGTGAATATATCCTTTTAAAAAATTCAAATTGGTAGTTGTTCAGCTAGAATAGAATAATATTTTTTAGTTATAGATGTAATGATATCCTGGATGATTTTTGACACCTAACATAGGTTAAATTTATATTTTAATATTGAATTTTTTATTATAAAAATATCCATGATTATATTCATTTATATATTTCTTCAGTAATGGTATGTAATGTATTGTTGTCTCTAATTGTGAATGTAGTGGAATTAATCAAGTGATGGGTGGGGCTGAACATCATGTATCCCCTTAAGGCAATGAAAGGTATCCTGATAGAAAAAATCATGGGGTTTGGTCCATTATTCTAGCCATATTAGTATAATTTACTAGAACAAGGCCTTTGAAGCTTTATTTTAATGTCCAGTATTATGAATTTTAATATAAAGGAATTTGTATTATTGATATCCATGTTTTCATTTGTTATCATTGATATAACATGATCTCAGTTTGATTTTATTTTGAAAATTTACAGATTACTAATTGACTACATATTATTTATACTGTGATTTTGTTTTTGAAAGCTTCAATTATATATTTCCCTTCCTGTGTTTTTAAAATCACACATTAATTATGTTTTTAATCCCTATTATATGAAGAAAATTAGTACAAATGACATGTTTCAAATGATAAAACATGTGGACTAATTTGTCAGAGATGTTAACGACTCATTATGGATTAATAAGTTTCATATAAAATACAAAAAATACTTTTTTATAAAGTACATGATTTTTAATAACTATTTATATGTGATATTTTTCTAAATATCTAAACCTAAAAAAATATCCTTATGGTGTAAGATATACATTAATTGTTTTTAATTTTTAACTATGGATGCTTATATCTATGATTATACAACTTATATCAAAGTTAGTATATAAATTATATGTTTATAGAACCATCTCTAAGAGTGAGAGTTTGGGGGTAAATGTACGTATTAAAGGAGGGTTTAGAAAACATTGTATATTAGGGTAATTGTTAATGATAATTTAAGGGATGATAAGTTGTGGTAGATCAAAATTTAATTTGTATATATATCACTTATTAATATTATATGATAAAATGTTATGTTATTAATGTACTTTTTGGATATTGGATTATGATATTTATACTGAAACCCCAAAGGATATGTCAAAGAGATAATTGTATATATAAGGGAAAATATTAAATCTTGGGTGAAGTAAATATGTTGTGGTTATCCTATAAATTATTTCTATATCTAGATACCATAGGTGGATTTAGGTTGTGGATTAGATGTATATGTGGGTAATAACAGAAAAATAGGTGGATTGGGTATTAACTCAATTGTCACTTGGTGTGTGATGAAGAGGCCATACCACAGACCATGTTTGAAATTCTTGAGGTATATACATTGGTTAAAACATATTTTCATTGGGAACCATTATTATATAATGGAATATGATTAAGATATCTAACCTTATAGGAAAATGACAATGGATTTCATATATTTAAATGTAGCAATTGAATTTTCTTTTCTTTGATAGATAATAATATAGATACTGAAATCATATATTTCAATGATTTTTTGGATTAGATTATTTTAAAAATGTTCATTCTAATTTGAGATCTATATTTCTAAGATTAGGTTATGATTTATGAGAATAACCAACTTAGTATTACCATGGTTGAATAAATAATGATAAAGGTTAATCTGAGTGTGATATAGGCAAATTGATTCTGATACAAGTTGAGTTGTAAGAACTATTGGGTAAATTGAAATTGTTAAAAAGTGGTATATCATGAATTTATATTTTTATATGGTTATTTATGAAAATTGACTTATAATTATCAACATTAATGTAAACTGTTTTTAATTAATAATAGCTAAAACCCAAAAGAACAGTATTAACAGTGCTTTCCATGGAAAATATAGGAATTATCTCAAAAAGCCAAAACGTTTAAAGATTATAGTGAGAAATCACATTATTATTACAAAATAGACATCATGAATTATTATGAATATTATGAGTATAGTTAAAATCCAAAAGAAACCAATGTATATAAGGATGGTGTATCATGGAAGTTCATGTGATAAATACGATGATCAAAAACATATTTAATCTCTATCATGTAATAAATTTTTAAAAAGTACCAAGAGAAATATATTCAATAAATTAGAATATGTTTTATATGTTAAAAATGTGTTAGTAGATCAAATAAAATTCTCGTTATCATAACGGATGAAAAAATATGTTTCCCTATCATACCTAAAATGTTGATGTAGTCTCCAAATTTAAAAATATATCTTCACTCATATCAATCTTTTAGATACACTTGAATAATTATATTTGTAATTAATAATTAAAATTAATATGAAATAATTTATTTAAGGGTTGAGAATATAAATCTTTAATAAATTAATATATAATTTCTTTTATACAAGCCAATGTTGTTGATAGCTTGCTCCTCAATCAACACTAAACTAAGACAAAAAAACAATATATATATATATATAACATATAAATATTTATGTATGAACATTAAAAAAATTTCGTTGAATTATTGGAAAAAATAGGGTTATACATTCTATGAAATGTATTTATAATGAAAATAAATTCTACTTTTGATATGAATAAATTTCAATTAGTTTACCTAAAATGACATATAAGTTCATTTTTTTCTAAAAATTTTATTTTTCTAAAACTTCACTTTTTATGTGATATTAATTAATATTTCAAGTAACATGTGATAATTGATGATAAACTATATTTGATATTAATAATTCTGTAAAACCAATTTTGAGGGTAAATGATATGAAATAAGAATAATAATTGTTAATAATTTAAAAATCAATTTCTTAATAAATTTTTTTTCTTCAATATATTTCATTTAGAAAAATAAATTTATACATTATGTAATTTTACTTTTATATAACTATATTCAGGTAAATCATTTTGAAAAAATTAGTAATATTTTATTTTAATTTTTTTTATATTATCTTATAATAGAAATTGATTTCAATATATTGTATAAATTAAATTTACCAAAATTTATTTTATATTTTATATCATCACGACCATATTATATAAAAATATAAATTTCTATTTTTCTCATTGAATTATGATGACTCAGATAAATTTTAATTACCATGGAAATGGTAAAACTATTATTTTTAAAAAATTATTTTATTAATATTGGGTAATTTTTATATATTCAATTCAATTATTATATTTTAAATGAATAATATAATATTTTTTATAAACACATATGTGATTATATTAAGATAAATTTAAATTTCAAATAATTTTAATATTATTAAGAACACATAATAGTTAAAACAAAAATTTTCATCAAATTTTTTTCTATATATATAATATTTTAATTTATGTTTTTTTTGTTATAAAAAATTTTAATGTTATTAAATGGTGACTATATTAATTTATATCACACATAGATTTTTTAGGATTTATAATTTTAAATTTTTATGAAATCATAATTACTTACATTAAAACTATTTGCCGATGATAAAAATATAATAGTAAAATATGTAAGAAAAAATGAATTACAACATGTTTAAAGCCTATTTATAAATAATTTGATTTGAATTTATGGAACCAATGTCAACCCACATAAAATTATTTATAAATTATTTAGTCTCTATCCATTAAATAGTGTAATTGTATTATTGAAAACTAAACAGTGTTACCAAAATATTCTTCTTCCTCACTTGGAAAAGGGTAATATTCCACACCATAATTCCATACACATTCCTAGAAATTATTAAAGAAACTCTTGAATTGTCATCCTCTTATAATCTTCTCTCATGTTCATTATCTTATGGCCTCAATTATTAAGCCTAATCCCATCATTTACAATGAGACTTTGGAAATAAACTTCCATGTTTAAGAACCTGCCTTTTTTTATGACCTACAGATCCTTTATCATTTGGTTGAATTCTCATTAAGTATTTATTTTTGTAATATACGTGGAATCCACACTATTATTGTGATTGATTAATTTTATGGAAGAAGGTAGAACTGGGTTGGAGATTGAATATATAACCCATACATAATGAGAATTTAATTCATGATATCTTTTGGTTTGCCCAGACACCTTGCAGGGCATGAATTTGTTTTACCAAGGAGAAACCTATGATTTACATGATGTGAAAAATATTCAGATTCTAATTATTTCATGGATTTTTTAAATAGGGAAGAACCATTTATTTTTCTCATCCTATTCCTCTTGAATTTCTCATGTTCATGTCCTATTGTATGGAGATCTCTCCCATGGCCTATAACTAGGATCCACCGGTCCTCTATAATCTAGAATTTGACCGAGCTACCAACTATCAAGTTTAATGTGTAAAGGTATTATCTATATTCTTATTACTTCATTAATTTTTTATCTCATTGTCTATGTATGTATTTTTTGTGAGATAATATGCCCAATTTTTAGGGTATTTATATATTCTTCTATTTTCTACCATTTCAAACCAAACCAAGGGTCAAAACTAGTCAAGTTTCCATCTACCACCATTTTTTGGTGATCAATGAATTTTCCCTCAAGTCATGTTGGTTTATTTTTTTCCATTGTGTGGAGTGCTAGTTTCACCTGTTCTTTTCCCCTATAATCTATTTTCCTTAACTTAGTTGTTTATTTTTTAATTTAAATATCTTATTGGACCATGTTATATATTTAGTTAAAAAACTAAACTTTAATCGCACCATGTGTGTTCCAGGATTATGCCTATGTAACTAGTTTATGTTAAAAATGAAAACACAAATTAGTGAGTGGGGTTTTACTTTCTCCATTGATATGTTTAATTCAAATGGATCGATTGACACTTTATGTTTCAAAACAAAAGTTAAATTTAGAACATAATAAATTATAATCAAAATATTAAAAGTTTGACACCTTTTATATCATTTCTAATTATTGAATAAAAAGGTGTGGACTTTAATTTTAAAAACTTGATAAATTGGCATGGTTTTGAAGTTACCACTGTTATTTCATTAAACATAATGTTTTTGTTTCTAATATAATCATTTTTCTAGTTATAGGAGTTGCTAGACATGATCCAGCCTTGGATTCCCATGGTAATTCCTTGAGCATTCAGAGAAAACCACTCATCTTCATTAGGAAGGTTTCCAAGGAATATACCACACTTGGACCATGGTAAAAGATTTACTACATGTTTATAACTCTGAATAGTACTAATTATTCACTTCACTCAATTATGGATATTCAAATTCCTCAGATACACATCATGGATTCAGCTAATGCCTTTGGAAAGGATCTTTCGTGGATTTGTCCCTTGGTCCACAGATATTCTTAGACCATGATATACTGTAGACATTCTCCATGGACTTGATTATACATTTTTTCCATGGAATAAATTAGGTAAACCCCTTGGAATACACTTAGTCCGTTATAGCATGGCTACATGGTTTAAATTCAATGACTTAGCTTGACCCTCTAAGGTCAAGGATTCTTTGATTCGACTTGGATATACTTTCACTATTATTATGACATAGATTCCCTTGTATCTCCAAGGTTTTATTTATGATTCTAGATACTGATACACATTAGTTATACATGATATATCCTAGGATTTTTCTGGTTGCATATCTAGATATAATTTTTGTTATCTGAAGAAGGTATGGTTGGCTAGCAATTCCATGAGGATTTTGATCCCAACATAGTATTTATTTAATAGATGTTATTTCACTCTTTATTATTATATAGTCACACTTATACTTTTTTATTAAAGAACTATATTTTTATAGACACAGTTGGTGGTGGCCTACTGAGTATATCACAAATTCTATTTTGGTTTCCATGTGGTACATCTACAGAATTCATGGATGCATGTACTGATAAGGGAAATCACCCAATCTAGATTTCTTGATTCATTATAGATTTTAAGCATGGGTTAATGGGACCAAGCCTTGGATTGGGATGATATTGGATAACCTTTTTTGTATTTTGATTATTTGTTACATATATGTATGCATACATTTTTTTATTGTTTTGTGACATACATATCATTTTCTATATGGTTCCACTTTTGTCATGATGTTCTAGAATTGGATGGATGGTTTATTACTGATGATCTATTATCAATATTATGATTTCTCACCTTATATATTATCTCACCATTATAGTAATCAGATTAATAGGGTATAGTCTCACCATTGTACCAACATAGACCCTCACATCTATTTGGAAGCATCTAGCATACAATGATACATGCTTGAGGCCATTTGACCATTAGAGTTTTATTAATTATGAGTGAATCAAGTCCATCATGTTTCAAGTAATTATCAGATGTTTCTTTTATACTCAACATTCTATTTGGGTTCTTGGGTAGGATACAAGGATGTATTGGAATTTGGAAATGAGCATATTACTTGTATTATCTAACCCACATATGGGGGGAAAGACAAATTTCCTAAGATTGGTTTTATTTTTCAAGATTGTGCTATTGCAGTTGTATTGATTCCACCATTGGGGGATTCAAATGGATTATGTATTTAATTATAATTGTGGAACTTATTCTTTAGCTTGTTTGGTATATCAATGAGGTAGTGTCTCAAGCATCATTATAGGCACAAGAGGATATATATGTTATTAGTTATTTCATGAAACATTTAATTATTGTGAAGACTTTTTTCCTATTCTTTATTCTGTGATGCTTCTATATAATTTCATGATAACGTTTCTTATAGGGACAAAAAATTGGAATAATTATCATTTTTTCATCAACCAAAATAGTGTTTCCCATATACTGTCATGATGAAACCATAATTAGAAATTTATATTGATATTGAGCAGTGCACCATTGGTTACACAACCTGAATCATTAACTAGATGAAATTATATGTATGTCATTTTTAATTAAAATAGATTTTCTACACCTATAAATTTGGAGTGTTGATCCATCTAATTGAACCATCATAGAATCATTATTAAAGTTACATGTAGTGTTATTTTTAATGTATAAATCATAATACTATTTAAATAGGGAATTATATATGTATGTAACAGGGCATTGATGTATATATATACATATATGCATATAGATTTACATAATGACATTCTTGAGAACTATTGAGTTATAATTTTAAATTGTAATGGTTATTGTTAAATAGTGATTCAAATTAAAAAATGCAGGGTGTTTTACTATATATTTTTAAATTGAAAAACTATATAATCTAACCCTTATAAGATAGAGAACTTGACCCATACCCAACATTAGTAGTGTGGATCAGGTAATATCTCGATCATTTTATCATGGTCTTATAGGATACCTAGTACTTGATAAATGAGAGATAAAAGGATGTGACTCTAATACAGGAAGTCTTTTTCTTATCCAATTCTTATATATATAGTATAATTATGGTTAAATTTTATATGACCTATTTTGTTTTACAATTTTAAAACTATTCTACCGCAACATCCTCAAGTTTAGCACTAGGAAGGTAGTGACAACCATGTTTCTAAGGTGGTTAGACCTAACCTGCCATTATTGTCAACTATGTAAACTCTATTTATACCTGGCATGGGTGTTGATGCCTAGTTTTCATAAGGTTTTATATCATTTATATAAACAATTCAGGGAGGTCTACAATCATCCCTTATTTTGGAAGTGATGATTTTAGAGTTTCAACAGCAGCAGCCACCCATGTTTTTAGGAGATATTGGACCACATGCTACTGAGACATGGCTAGAGGTCATATGTTCTATCTTTGAGAATTTTAATACACCTATAGATATAATAATCATGATTTTCACTTATATGATTCATTGTTCATCACTTAATTGGTGGGATTCTATTTCTTTGGAAGATAAAAATATAGATATGGTCTAGAGATATATTTCAGCTGATTCTATGACTATATATATGTGTGTGTTGGGAGGTAACAAATTTTGGTAGTTTATACATATTGACCATGTATCCATGTCACTCATGGACTATTTAGATCTCTACTCTATGATTTATCATTTTTTACCATCCTCTAATATGGATGAGTATTCCGGAGTAATATGTTTTCATGATGGGATCTGGTACGCCGTCCAGTCTCTGGTAAATATTTTCCTCTCGACTATTATCTCATGATTTTTGAATTAAGTCCTTGTTAGTAAGTGTAATTTTAGGTAATCAACTAGTACAGGTCTTAATAGTTCGATGATGATGCGGGTTAGTAGTTTCACAAGTAGTAGGAAATTTCATATGGAGGGTTCATGATAGAGAAGTTACAACCAGACTATCTGCACTAGTTGTTCAATTATATGCCATCATTGTTGGATATATGATTATGTAAATATTTAGTGAAGCTTAGAGACAATTGAATGTTGAAACTTCATATTAATGGGGAATATTGAGATGTTTTTTGTACCATTCCATCCACATATAGTAAAAGAGGATCTTCACCAACTCATCCTTTAGAAGTGGTATATGTAGCTCCATGATAGACCAAAATATTGACAACTGCTGGCCATACAGGATAAAGAGGTGGATGCATTTGAGGAGGCCCTACATAGGATATGTTGTGCCAGTTGAGTGAAAATTCTCTTTGTAGTTATGTTATATCCCAATTCTATGGATGATTCTTTGTATATAAACTACATTCCCTGTATGAGGATAAGGGTGTTTGGATATCTATTGCTAGAGGTTTTATTTTTTAATCCTCTACATTAATATATTCACTTTTGGATATATGTTCTTCACATTTATTTATCTCTATATCTACTATGAAGTTCTCACACACGATATTTGATATTTATGTGGTGTAATGAAAAATGATACAATATTGGTAATTAGATTAGAGTGTGTGTACTAGTGCTATAAATTCCTTATTGAGGTAGGTAGTTATCATTTCTTGTGGGTCCTCTTCATACTCGAGATTAAGGGCTCTAATTTCATTGTATTGATGAAATGGTTTGTCCAATATCATGCTTATGTGAACTTCTATCACTAAAATTTATTATCTATATCACTATAGGGTGATATTTATGTTTACAAGTTAGAATGGGATGTCTAGACAAGTAGATCGTGACCAGAGATTCATGGGGTAGGTGGAGGGATATCCTAGAATTCTAACCATTATATCTTTGATAAATAATTATTTAGGCTGATTTCCTCTTATTGTTAATATTTTTAGGGAGGTTATCCATATTTATTTTTCTAGATTACCTCCTGATATTGATGTATAGTTCTCTATTGAGTTCATATCAAGAACATCACCTCTATCCATTTCTCCTTATATGACGGCTACTAGTAAGTTGTGGGATCTCATGTGGTTTCTAGAGGACTTTTATGTTTAGAGGTTTATAAGACCTAGTACATCACATTAGGGTTAATTTATCCTTTTCACCAAGAATGTTCATGGTTCCATCGAGATTTATGTGGATTACCATAAATTGTACCATCATATAGTTAAAATCATGTATTTATTTCCTCATATCAATGACCACATCAGCAAACTAATGGGAGTTTTCTCCAATATCAGTTTGAGTTTAGTTTATCATCATGTATAAGATTTACCTTTAGAAATAGCTTATAAAATATTTCATAGTATGTATTATCTTTATGAGTAACGATTTATACTATTTTCCCACATGAAATCACTAGATATATTCATGGAATTGATGAATTGGGGTTTTCATCTATATCTGGATGCATTTCAGGTGTTCTTTTTAGATGAAATCTTAGTGTAATTTAAGAATTGAACTGACCAAATAAAATATTTTCACATAATAATGAATACAAATTTATATAACCATTTTAATGATATTATAAACAAATTCAAATATTTTAATTGACAAGGATTCCTTCCTGGGCCATATCATTTCAGAGGAAGGAGTATCTACTTACCTAGAGAATGTGACTTCCATGGAATCCTTAAAATAGGCCATGAAATTTTCTAAAATACAGAGTTTCTTGTTGATGTAAGGATATTAAAATAATTTTTTTTATGTTTTTTCATTCATATAAGTGCCTATTATGTTCTTGGATAAGAAGGGTACAAATTTAATATGGTCAGAAGCCTATGAGATAACCTATCTACATATGAAAATAAGAATACATTAGTGTCAATAATGATTACACTACATCCAAAAAAAGAAAAATTATTTATTTTCATTTATCATGCATCAGGAAAGGAGAAGTTATGATGTAGGAAGACCGATTCATGGTTTATTGTTCTCATTAGCTAAGCCCACATGAGAGTAATTAAATGATGGATGATATTGAGATGAAATTTATAGTTCAGGATTTACAATATTGGAGACATTATTTTCTTGTATATTGGTTTGTGGTCTATAAATACCATAAATTCCACAAGAATATAGTTACACTATGTGACATAATCATAGATATAAGAGGTTTTTTCAATAGCTACATACAGTTTATATTTATCTTTCCTATATACTAGTTAACAAAATATAATAGCAGATGCATTGAGCCAAATTACTCGGACACATTTAGTGTGTTAGGCCCATAATGAGTACAATCATATGGCTATGTTATCTTTGATAAATTATATGTGAAATACAATCAAGGGTAGCCTTCCCATAGATATTTGTAAATGACATATTTTCTCATAGAGAGAGTGAATATGTGATAGGTATCAGGTTCCCAAGCATAGTCCTAAGGGAGATTATTTTTGGAGAGGACTTACCTATAAACCATATCATTGATCAGGATGATTTATTACACATCCATGGATGCATAGGGGTTCCTACAGACATCTGGGATGAATTCAACAGAGAGTATCATGCTTCATCTAGGGCAGTACACCCTAGTCTTGAAAAGATGTATCATAACCTATCCTCCCAAAACTGGTGGCCTGGTATGAAAAGCTAGATAGAATGATTTGTTAATAGGTGTTCCACTGTCAGTAGGTGAAGGTAGAACATCGGTGAATAGTAATTATTTTTCATCCATTTCCAATTTTTTAGTGGAAATGGGATGACATAACTATGACCTTTATGAATGGTGTACTGAGATACCCTCGAAGTAATTATGTGTTATAGGTGATCATAGATAATATTTTGATGGTCTATCACTTATTACCTATTAGGATGACCATTTTTTAGATGATATTAGAATGCTATTTGTTTTATAGATTATCTAACTTCATGTAGTCTCATGATCTATTATATTGGATGGGGATGGCCATTTCACTTATATATTCTGGTAAGGATTCCAAAGGGTATTATATACATAGGTACATTTTTGTCCAACATACCCCCCTTAAAATTATGGAAAACCAAAGAGGAAAATTTATGTGTTGGAGGACATTATCAAATATGGTGACCTATATTTTAGATGTTCTTAGGAGAAAAAATTATCTATTTTATAGTTATCCTACAAGAATAACAAATATGGAAACTATTTATTTGGATCATTTTTAAGCCTTATACAGAAGGTCATTCTGATAAACTCTATGATGGTTAGAGTTAATGTTAGAATATCTATTTATACCTATTTTTTTAGAAAAATTTAGAATAGTTTTTTATGATCATAAAGTGAATGGTTATAGTCTAGTATAGGTAGAAGTCATATGTTAACCATCTTATATGACCTTTTGAGTTTGATATTGGGGATTGAGAATTCTTAGGTGTATTGAATAGACTATGACATTGATGTTTTATGAGGCATGGTAATATTTTCCATAATATTGTTTGTCCTTTAGATGTTTTGGGTAGGTTAATATCTTTATTATATCAGATAAAACTCACTAAGATGTACAAATTTATGCATAACATTTTCAACATTTCTTATTTACCTCCTTACAAATCAGGAACATCTTATATTTCACGGCCTGATGAGGTGGAATAGGATGTTGATTTCGCTTTTAAGGAGTACCCCGTTCACATCATTGACCAGAGAACATAGTATATCCAATGAAATTCGTTACCCTTAGTTTGGGTTTTTTCTTTGCATATATGTGTATAGGACTTGACCTGGGAGAAAGAGGAAAATTTATGTTATTGGTGTTTATATTTATTCATAGAAAAAGCATAACCACCATTTTAAGGGTAACATGGGAATAATTTTCTATAAGGGGGAGACTGTAACACCCAAGACTTTTATGTTATATAAATCATCAAAGGAATCTTTTTCTTCACAACAGTTGCTTGGCTTGCTTTACACGCAATCGCGACCTTCCTCGATAGCTTGTGTCGTACGCAATACCGAGTTTCACTAAACAACAATATGCTATTAAAACTAGCCGTTATGAATAGTAATAACCACTTTTGAAATTTTATAAATTTTATTTTTCAAAATGGACTTCATTTTTGGACTCAGAATATCGAAATTAGCCTAGGGTGAAATTTTGGTATTTTTCTGAAAACTTTCAATTTTTGATGAATAGTGAAACCACTAAGTGGTAGGTTAAAAACTGAATTTTGCATAAAACTTAATTTTACTGCTTCTGTGAATGGAATTTCAAAAATCTGACAGACACGGTTGATATCAGTAAGTAAAATGTGGTTCAATGAGATAAAAATAATTTTTTTGGTGAATAGTAACTTTTTACTATTTTTTACCGCAGTTAATAGTAAATAGGGTAACTAAGGGTAAATATGATATTAATATTACCCTAACACATGTCCTAATTCTATTGGACAAGTGTAATTCGACCAGAAACAAACTTAGGAATAAAATATGACCATTTGGGCCCACTTGGATTAGATTAGGACATTTATTATTAATTTATTTAAAGAAGGGTTAAAATAGTTAAAATCAAAGTTTAATAAGTAAATCATTTTTAATATGGGGTTATACATAAGATAAATTCGATTGTAAATATTCATGAGAAATATAAAAAGATTTCCTACATGATGGTATTTTATTTGTAATTTTTAGACATCAAATAATTTAATTTATTTATGACACAAAGATGATGCAGTAATTATCTTATTAATGAAATATTGACAGAATTGATAATATAAATACCCAAATAAATGTAATTTAATACTTTTTATGAATTCCAATAATTTTCAAGGTTACTATGATATCTTATTGTTGATTTAATCAACTTGGTTCGAACATATAATTCTTTTATGACTTTCACAAAAATCATATATCAAATAGTGTCAAAATTGACTCAAAATAGTTTTTAAATCAAATATTATATTATTAATTGTTATTTTATTCCTAAAAATCTAAGGTTCGTCCAAATGACATAGATAAGGCTATATATTTTAATAATAAACAATTTGGGGTTCGTTTGGCATGTTATAGTAAGTGTATTAACCATATAGTGAAAGAAAACAAAAAGACATGGTAAAAGTTAAATTATTTAACTTAGAGTTAAATCTAATTGATAAGGTTAAAATAATACCCTAAACTTGTCTAAATCCTATTTGTTGATAGGATTTCGACCCATACCCACTTTAGCTTCGAAATAATACCCTTTGGAACCATTATAAACCGATTTTGACTTTAATATAAAATAATATTTTGAGATATTCCTAAGGTGCCCCTCTCCTCCCTTATAAAAGGGCACCTCCTCCCCCTCCTCCTCACACCAATTTGAGCACTCAAGCTCAGACAACCCCTGCCATTTTCTCCTCTCCACTTCCCTAGAATAATCCTAGAGGTCCTGGTCTTCTTCAGAGAACAATCTTAGTTCCCTAAGTGGAGGATTCAAAGAGGCGTTCCAAAGAAGAGGTAATATCCATTACCGATCTTTTCAATTTCTTTCTTCTTCAAGTTCTTCTTCTTTAGTTGTTTCATGATAAAGTAATAACATCATTATTACTTACATACTGATATTTTATTATAAATATGAAACAACCCTAATTCACTTTCTATCCATCCTACGGAAAAATGAAATCACCGCGCGTGCGTACGTACGGAATACCGTCTCCACGTCGTGGTGTAATATATTTTTCCACCATCACTTTACAAGGATGGGTATAATGGTGTAATGAGTAACTATTTATGATTATTATAAAGTAATATTGATACTGAAATAATATATATATACTCCAATACAGTTCCACGATCATAGGAACGATATCATCACTCGTGCGTACGTACGGAATAGCGTCTCCACGATGTGATGCGACTCATTCTACATGATCATCATTACATAGTAATTATATAAATGAATTTAATGAATAAATATGATATATGTTACACTAATACCATTCTGGATATAAGGTATCTATAATATTAAAAGAAGAATAAGAATGTATTCGGCAAAACACGCATAAGAACAAAAGGCAATAAAGACCCGAGTAACAAGTAACAATGAAATATTACTAACAAGAAGCTAAGAATATTACCATATATGATATCATATCAATATTTATGATTCTGGAATAAGTCAATAACATTATTTAAACCATTATATAGGAGCTTCGGACACGTACAAAGCAAATCAGACCTATGGTAAGGGAAATATCACAATCTCATTTTTATCCGAGATTGTTTATACTTTGGTATTTACTGGGGTGTATTTTATCATCCACATCCATGTTTACACAATATGTAATATTATTTCCATCCACCTACAATTGTTTAAATCCAATTTTACCCTTCGGTGAGTTTTTAGTAAAGGATATGAAAGGAATCTTTTGTCATTTTTCATACGAGGTACTTTTTGACTTTTCCGACAAAAGTACGAAGAATGTTTTTTTAACTTATACGGCATGAATGGATTTTTAAAACACTATTTCCAAGAAGCTTACTTTACAAGTTTTCAAGTTTATTTTTAATCTACTTCTTTTAGTTTATAATTGTATGACATGTTAAGAAAAGAAAAGTGTTTTTGAAGAAGAAAGGATATTTTCCTCAAGAATGGAGTTCAAGTGTTTTATCAAAATTATTTTCCATCTAAGATAATAAAGGGTTCTGATTTTATCCCTATTACTACATGGATTTGATAATGTTGTGATGGAAATATTTTTATGAATTCCTTTATCTTATATGAATTGTTTTATGATGTCATGTTGTTTAAGAATCCCATTTTTATTACATGGGTTACGCTATGATGTATGGTTTATGATTATGTGGCACACATAAGAAAGGATTCATTATAAGATGGGTGGGACCTATATCTCCCTCCAATGCATTGGGTAACTATTTTATATCTCATGAGATAGACATGGCTGGAACGGAAGGTTATTTCAGTTCAGTGATACAGGACTGAAACGAGGAGTGAACTCGGTTCAGAAAGGGACTTTGTCCACTAAGATAGTCTTGGCAATGAGTCATGACTAACAAGAAATGATTTTCCATGATTATGTGTGCATGCCACAAAGTTTCAAGTTTTATGTTATGATTATGTGGATCTCATTTTCACTTCTATGATTTATTCCATGTTAAGATATTATGATCTCTTTTGCAGGTTATGATTTTCAAAAAGATATGATATGATTTTTATTTCCATTATTTGCCCTTGCTGAGCATTTGAGCTCACCCTTTTATGTTTTCTTTTCCCAAGGTCAGGAAGATGGATATTAAGTAGAATATGCTAAAAGGGACCCTAGATGTGATGAAATAAATGGGAGACACTGTAGAAGATTTATGAACCAGTTGTTTATGTTTCCCAGTTTTTAAAGACACTATACCTATACGGTCCTTTGTGGTTTTGTCATATGTTGTAATAATTGTGCTTCAATTTTGAAGTATTAACAATGTATGTAAAGTATGGGTCGTTATAGTTGGTATCAGAGGAAAGGTATAGTCAACCTTTGGAAACTATGATGTGAAAGCCTTAGTAAGAACCCTAAGGATAAGTCTAAGCATAGAACACAATCTTAGTGTTTTAGAAATGGCCTTGAATAACCTAGGATAAGACCTTAAGCATGAAAATTTTATTCTTAAATTATGTGGTTTTCCTATTATAATTAGTGTTGCTCACACTATTCTTCTTGGTTTTAGTCAATGGCTGGAACCCGAAGGAACCGTGTTAATGTGGAATGCGATGGGCAATGCAATGATTGTCCCCCTGAGCAACCAAACGATATGGGAGCTGGAATGCAAAATCTTGTATCCATGCTCACACAACTTTATCAAGCTATGAATCATGCAGGACTTCCAAACGAGCAAAGGAAGGAGCAACATTCTGTTGAATCCTTCATGAGGCAGCGTCCACCTTCTTTCAGTGGGTCTACTGATCCATTAGTTGCTGAACAATGGATTAGTACTACTGAAAATATATTTTCAGTTCTTCAATGTTCTGAACATGATAAAGTCATCCTAGCAGTGTATCGTTTGGAAGGAGATGCTGATCAATGGTGGAATCTTATTAAGAATACGAGGCAAAGGGATGAAATTGAGTCTATGGAATGGGACGAGTTCAAGAACTTATTTTTCAATAAGTACTTCCCTCGTATTCTCCGAACAAAGATGGAGAAAGAGTTTATTGAACTGAAGCAAAGGGATGATGAATCTGTTGGTACCTATGAAGCAGATTTTACAAGACTTGCAAGGTACGCTTCTGGTATTATTATCCAACCTGAGAGTAAGATCGATCGATTCTTTAGTGGCTTAAAACCAAGTCTTCGAAGGGCGTTAGCCATAAGGGACTTCAATAGCTACGAGGAAATAGTTCGATGTGCTCTCAAAGTCGAGATGGAGATTGGAATAACCCATCAATCACATGGGTTTGATAAGAAGAGGAAGATGGAATTCAAAGAAAAATCTAAAGAGCACACGGAAAAGAAGATGAGCTTTTCCTTATTCTCAATGTGTGGAAAGAAACATGGAGGGAGTTGTCTTAAAGGGACAAGTAAATGTTTTAAATTTGGAAAGGAAGGTCATCGGGAATTTGAATGCCGTGATAATGGGAAGAAGATGTCTAATGACGCAAAGAAAGGAAGGTATACACAGAATGAACCTACTACACTTCAATGTTTCAAGTGCAAGGAGATGGGGAATTATGCCAATCAATGCCCAAATCCAAGGGTTGATGATGATGGTGGATGTCAACAAAATCTTAAGGCTAAAGACAAAGGAAAGTCACATGCAATTTCTATCAGCGATGTGGAGTACGATAACGAAGTGGTGAAAGGTACACTTACCATCCACTCTAAAGTAGCAAATGTTTTATTTGATTCTGGATCCACCCACTCTTTATTTCTAAAGAATTTTCTAAGGGTATCACTGTATTACCTCAACAATTAGATGTTGAGTTAGCTGTGACAACACCTTATGGCACAACAGTCGCATCAAAAGTTTATAATTCTTCTCCAATCGAAGTTTGTGGGAAAGTGCTTCCTGAAAATCCTGTGATCCTTCCTTTAGTGGAATTTGATTTGATTCTTGGCATGGATTGGCTTTCTCTACATGGAGCTCATATCAATTGCCAAAGAAGGGAAGTCACATTTCATATTCCAGATCAATCTATTATCGTATATCAATGCAAGGATGAACATAATCTTCCAGTGGAAATTTCTTCCATCTTATGGGTATTGATTCCACTGAATGAAGGTTATTTATCTCAAATGGTTGGTGAGAAACTCACGATTAAGAATATGCCCATTGTACGGGAGTTTGATGATGTCTTTCTGGAGGAATTACCGGGTCTTCCACCAAATCGTGAAGTTGAGTTTTCAATAGAACTCGTACCGGGTGCTTTGCCTACTTCAAAGACACCTTATAGAATGGCCCCAATTGAGTTTCAGGAATTGAAGAAGCAACTCCAAGAGAATCTTGATAAGGGATTCATACGCCCTAGTGCGTCACCTTGGGGAGCACCTGTTCTATTTGTTAAGAAGAAAGATGGATCAATGAGACTCTGCATTGATTATCGAGAACTTAACAAGATCACTATCAAGAACAAATATCCTCTCCCACGCATTGATGAATTATTTGACCAACTACGCGGAGCTCAATACTTTTCCAAGATTGATCTTCGTTTAGGGTATCATCAATTAAGGGTCAAAAGGGAGGATATACCAAAGACGGCTTTCCGTACAAGGTATGGACACTATGAATTTATAGTGATTCTATTTGGTCTTACTAATGCCCCTGCTATCTTCATGGATCTAATGAATAGAGTCTTTAGAGACTATCTTGATCTATTTGTGGTAGTCTTTATAGACGATATTCTTGTCTATTCAAAGAGAAAGGAAGAGCATGATGATCACATGAGAATTATACTGAAGACCCTGAGAAAGGAGAAGCTTTATGCCAAATTTACCAAGTGTGAATTTAGGCTTCAAAAAGTTGCATTTTTGGGTCACATAATCTCAAAAGAGGGGATATCTGTGGATCCAGCAAAAACAAAGGTTATCAAAAGATGGTCGAGACCAACAACAGTAACTGAGATCCGAAGTTTTCTTGGTTTGTCTGGATATTATCGACGTTTTGTAAAAGATTTTTCACGATTATCTAATCCACTCACCAAGTTGACTCGGAAAGGAGTTAAGTTTGTCTGGACAGAGGAATGTGAAGAGAATTTCATGGAGTTGAAAAGAAGGTTATCCAGTGCACCTGTGCTCACACTGCCTTGTAGTGGAGAAAGGTTTGTGATCTACAGTGATGCATCCAAGAAGGGATTGGGGTGTGTTCTTATGCAAAATGATATGGTGATAGCTTATGCCTCACGACAGTTGAAAATCCATGAGAAAAATTACCCAACACATGATTTGGAGTTGGCTGCGGTAATCTTTGCATTAAAGATTTGGAGGCATTTCCTTTATGGTGAAAGGTGTGATATTTATACGGATCATAAAAGTTTAAAGTATATTTTCACACAAAAGGAGCTTAATATGCGCCAAAGATGATGGTTGGAGCTGATTAAGGATTATGACTGCTCAATCCATTACCACCCTGGGAAAGCAAACAAGGTGGCAGATGCATTAAGTCGACAAGACCATGCTAGTTTACCCATGATGAGGATCACAAAAGATCCAATGTTTATGGATTTACAAAGGATGGATCTTGGAATTATAATGGAAGGGGAAAAATCTTATCTTTCTCAAACGAATGTTCAACCATCTATACATGTGAAGATTAAAGAGGCACAGAAAGAAGATGTCGAGTTACAAAAGAAGGTGAGAAATGTTCCTGAATTCAACCATGATTGTGATGGGATAATAAAGTTCAGGAATCGGGTTTGTGTTCCTTCCATCCCCGAATTAAAGAAGGAGCTGCTCGATGAGGCTCGTAGTTCTTCATTCTCTATTCATCCTGGAAGCACGAAGATGTATAGGGACCTGAAAGAGTACTTCTGGTGGGATGGCATGAAAAGAGATGTTGCTGAATATGTCTCTCGATGCTTGGTTTGTCAACAAGTTAAAGCTGAGAGACAAAAGTCTAAGGGGATGTTACAACCATTACCAATACCCGAATGGAAATGGGAAAACATCACTATGGACTTTGTCACAGGACTTCCTAAAACATCCAAAGGCAATAATGCTATCTGGGTCATAGTTGATCATCTTACAAAGTCTGCACAATTCATTCCTATTATAGAGGATTTCTCTCTAGATCAGCTTGCCAGGATATATGTAAAGGAAGTGGTAAGATTGCATGGAGTACCACTTAATATTATATTTGATCGGGATCCGAGATTTACCTTGAAGTTCTGGCAAAGTCTTCAGCATACTCTGGATACAGAGTTGAGTTTCAGCACTGCTTATCATCCCCAGACAGACGGTCAGTCTGAGAGAACAATTCAAACCCTAGAAGATATGTTGAGAGCTTGCTCTATGGATTTCAAAGGAAGTTAGGATCAACACCTACCTTTGGTGGAATTTTCTTATAATAATAGCTTTCACTCCAGTATTCAGATGGATCCTTATGAAGCTCTCTATGGAAAGAAATGCAGGACTCCAACTTGCTAGGATGAAGTTGGGGAAAGAAAGCTATTAGGACCTGATCTCGTTGATGAGATGGCAGAAAAGGTCAGATCTATTCAACAACACATAAGCGCAGCTCAGAGTCGACAGAAAAGTTATGCCAACAACCGAAGAAAAGACCTAGAGTTTGAAGTGGGTGATAAAGTGTTCTTATGAATATCTCCCTAAAAGAGGGTTATGAGATTTGGAAAGAAGGGGAAGTTGAGCCCTAGATATATCGGTCCTTTCGAAATACTGGATCGTGTTGGGAAGGTAGCTTAACGATTGGCGCTTCCACCGAATCTCTCTCAAGTTCACGATGTGTTCCATGTATCTCTCTTGAGAAAGTACATACCAGATCCTTCACATGTACTCAGCTCAGAAGTTGTACCGCTGGAGCAAGATCTTTCTTATGAAGAACAGCCGATAGAGATTCTAGATCGTAGAGAAAAAGTCCTACGAAACAAGACCACTCGATTGGTGAAAGTTTTATGGAGGAACCACCAACTTGAAGAAGCTGCATGGGAGCTTGAGGATATGATGAGGGAGAAGTATCCTCATCTGTTTGTTACAAAGTGACGAATTTTGAGGGCGAAATTCTTTTTAAGGGGGGTAGAATGTAACACCCGAGACTTTTATGTTATATAAATCATCAAAGGAATCTTTTTCTACACAACACTTTCTTGGCTTGCTTTACACGCAATCGCGACCTTCCTCGATAGCTTGCGTCGTACGCAATACCGAGTTTCACTAAACAACAATATGCTATTAAAACTAGCCGTTATGAATAGTAATAACAACTTTTGAAATTTTATAAATTTTATTTTTCAAAATGGACTTCATTTTTGGACACAGAATATCGAAATTAGCCTAGGGTGAAATTTTGGTATTTTTCTGAAAACTTTCAATTTTTGATGAATAGTGAAACCACTAAGTGGTAGGTTAAAAACTGAATTTTGCATAAAACATAATTTTACCGCTTCTGTGAATGGAATTTCAAAAATCCGACAGACACGGTTGATATTAGTAAGTAAAATGTCGTTCAATGAGATAAAAATAATTTTTTTGGTGAATAGTAACTTTTTACTATTTTTTACCGCAGTTAATAGTAAATAGGGTAACTAAGGGTAAATATGATATTAATATTACCCTAAAACATGTCCTAATTCTATTGGAAAAGTTTAATGCGACCAAAAACAAACTTAGGAATAAAATATGACCATTTAGGCCCACTTGGATTAGATTAGGACATTTATTATTAATTTATTTAAAGAAGGGTTAAAATAGTTAAAATCAAAGTTTAATAAGTAAATCATTTTTAATATGGGGTTATACATAAGATATATTCGATTGTAAATATTCATTAGAAAGCTAAAAATATTTCCTACAGGATGGTAGTTTATTTGTAATTTTTATACATCAAATAATTTAATTTATTTATGACACAAAGATGATGCAGTAATTATCTTATTAATGAAATATTGACAGAATTGATAATATAAATACCACAATAAATGTAATTTAAGACTTTTTATGAATTCCACTAATTTCTAGGTTACTATGATATATTAGTGTTGATTTAATGAACTTGGTTCGAACATATAATTCTTTTATGACTTTCAAAAAAATCATATATCAAATAGTGTCAAAATTGAAACAAAATAGTTTTTAAATCAAATATTATATTATTAATTGTTATTTTATTCCTAAAAATCTATGGTTCGGCCAAATGACTTAGATAACGATATATATTTTAATAATAAACAATTTGGGGTTCGTTTGGCATGTTATAGTAAGTGTATTAACCATATAGTGAAAGAAAACAAAAAGACATGGTAAAAGTTAAATTATTTAACTTAGAGTAAAATCTAATTGATAAGGTTAAAATAATACCCTAAACTTGTCTAAATCCTATTGGTTGATAGGATTTCGACCCATCCCCACTTTAGCTTCGAAATAGGACCCTTTGGAACCATTATAAACCGATTTTGACTTTAATATAAAATAATATTTTGAGATATTCCTAAGGTGCCCCTCTCCTCCCTTATAAAAGGGCACCTCCTCCCCCTCCTCCTCACACCAATTTTAGCACTCAAGCTCGGCCAACCCCTGCCATTCTATCCTCTCCACTTCCCTAGAATAATCCTAGAGGTCCTGGTCTTCTTCAAAGACCAATCTTAGTTCCCTAAGGGGAGGATTCAAAGAGGCGTTCCAAAGAAGGGTTAATATCCATTACCGATCTTTTCAATTTCTTTCTTCTTCAACTTCTTCTTCTTTAGTTGTTTCATGATAAAGTAATATCATCAGTATTACATACATACTGATATGTTATTATAAATATTAAACAACCCTAATTCACCTTCTATCCATCCTACGAAAAAATGAAATCACCGCGCGTGCGTACGTACGGAATACCGTCTCCACGCCGTGGTGTAATCTATTTTTCCACCATCACTTTACAAGGATGGGTATAATGGTGTAATGAGTAACTATTTATGATTATTATAAAGTAATATTTATACTGAAATAATATATATATACTCCAAAACAGTTCCACGATCATAGGAACGATATCATCACTCGTGCGTACGTACGGAATACCGTCTCCACGATGTGATGCGACTCGTTCTACATGATCATCATTACATAGTAATTATATAAATGAATTTAATGAAGAAATATGATATATGTTACACTAATACCATTATGGATATAAGGTATCTATAACCTTAAAAGAAGAATAAGAATGTATTCGGCAAAACACGCATAAGAACAAAAGGCAATAAAGACCCGAGTAACAAGTAACAATGAAATATTACTAACAAGAAGCTAAGAATATGACCATATATGATATCATATCAATATGTATGATTCTGGAAAAAGTCAATAACATTATTTAAACCATTATACAGGAGCTTCGGACACATACAAAGCAAATCAGACCTAAGGTAAGGGAAATATCACAATCTCATTTTTATCCGAGATTGTTTATACTTTGGTATTTACTGGGGTGTATTTTATCATCCACATCCATGTTTACTCAATATGTAATATTATTTCCATCCACCTACAATAGTTTAAATCCAATTTTACCCTTCGGTGAGTTTTTAGTAAAGGATATGAAAGGAATCTTTTGTCGTTTTTCATACGAGGTACTTTTTGACTTTTCCGACAAAAGTACGAATAATGTTTTTTTTAACTTATACGACATGAATGGATTTTTAAAACATTATTTCCAAGAAGCTTCCTTTACAAGTTTTCAAGTTTATTTTTAATCAACTTCTTTTAGTTTATAATTGTATGACATGTTAAGAAAAGAAAAGTGTTTTTGAAGAAGAAAGGATATTTTCCTCAAGAATGGAGTTCAAGTGTTTTATCAAAATTATTTTCCATCTAAGATAATAAAGGGTTCTGTTTTTATCCCTATTATTACATGGATTTGATTACGTTGTGATGGAAATATTTTTATGAATTCCTTTATATTATATGAATTGTTTTATGATGTCATGTTGTTTAAGAATCCCATTTTTTTTACATGGGTTACGCTATGATGTATGGTTTATGATTATGTGGCACACATAAGAAAGGATTCATTATAAGATGGGTGGGACCTATATCTCCCTCCAATGCATTGGGTAAAGATTTTATATCTCATGAGATAGACATGGCTGGAACGGAAGGTTATTTCGGTTCTGTGATACAGGACTGAAATGAGGAGTGAACTCGGTTTAGAAAGGGACTTTGTCCACTAAGATAGTATTGGAAATGAGTCATGACTAACAAGAAATGATTTTCCATGATTATGTGTACATGCCACAAAGTTTCAAGTTTTATGTTATGATTATGGGGATCTAATTTTCACTTCTATGATTTATTCCATGTTAAGATATTATGATCTCTTTTGCAGGTTATGATTTTCAAAAAGATATGATATGATTTTTATTTCCATTATTTTCCCTTGCTGAGCATTTGAGCTCACCCTTTTATGTTTTCTTTTCCCCAGGTCAGGAAGATGGATATTAAGTAGAATATGCTAAAAGGGACCCTAGATATGATGAAATAAATGGAAGACACTGTAGAAGATTTATGAACCAGTTTTTTATGTTTCCCAGTTTCTAAAGACACTATACCTATACGGTCCTTTATGGTTTTGTCATATGTTGTAATAAGTGTGCTTCAATTTTGAAGTATTAACAATGTATGTAAAGTATGGGTCGTTATAGAGACTATAAGTACCCAAATTTTCTATGAGGTATAGATCCTTTAAATTTTTTTAAATACTCTATATGTCTTCCTTTTGGCTTAGACCTGGAATTCATGCCTTTTGGATGATTGGATCCTTTTATAGAAGATGGTAGTAGATGGTTGAAGATTGGATATAGAACCAATACATGAAATGAATTAAATTATAGATGTGAATTAAATCCACAATTTGTATTCATCTATCCATACCCAACACAGTCCATGAATTGGTTTTCTTAAGTGGGCTATTTTTTACATGACGTGAAACATATTCAGGTCCTGAATATGTCAAGGATTTTTTAATGGGGTAGAACCCTTTATTTTTTTCACCCTATTGACCTATTATTTCTCATTCATAGAATATCTTTCATAGAGAGCTCTCCCATGGCTAAAATCTAGGTTCCTTTGGTTATCTCTCATCTAAACACTTATTGATCCACTAACTATCTCATTAGATTCAATCCAGTAATCTATCAATTCCATTTATTTTGATAATGGTATATCTTGATGTCGACGATGTTGTATTTGTGTAAGCTAATGTGTCATATTTCTAGGTTATTTCTCTATTCTTCTATTTTCATCTGATTCATTCCAAACTAATGGTTTATATAGGACAAGTTCTCCTCCACAGCCATAAGTTGAGTGATATATGATTTTTTCATCAAGTCAGATTGATTTAAAAGTGTTATTGTCATTTTGATCATCGTTTTCACCCTTGATTTTATCTTAAGATCAATTTTATGAAAATTACATAATTAATTTGGAATAAAAATTCCTTACTTGACCCCCTTTTAATATTAGGATTTTAAAAACCACAACATTAGCCACCCCATTTATGTTCCATGATTATGCCTATGTTCCCCTATTATGATAATACCTGAAACACCCATTGGTGTGTTTGGTTTGACATTATCAAGTGTTTTGTTTAATTTAATTTGCTAAATTTTCACTTTGTGTTTCGGAATAATATTTTATCATGGATCATGATAAAATAGAATCAAAAAATTAATTCTATAACACATTCTAAAACCTTTTTCTATATTTACTAAAAATTTATGGATGTGAATTATAAAAATTATTTAAATTTTCATGGTCCTTACCTGGAATTAGTTTTTTAATAAAACATAAGGTGTAATTGTCCACTATGGTACTTTTTTCTGCTATAGGTGTGGTCTGAATTGATCTAGCTTTTGTATCCTAATGGAATTCCTTAAGCACTCAGAGGACACTACCCTAATTCATTGGGCCGATTTCCAAGGAGATACCAACATTTGGACATGGTAAATGACATATAATAATTGAATGATTTGATGTAGCATTGAAAATTCACTAGACACATTTCCATTTATTACAATTTTTCAAATACAATCCATTGACAAATTTGTTGTCTTGGGAAAGGATACTTCTTGGATTCATCCCAAGGTCCCCTCTTGTGTATATCTAGAGATTTACTATGGATAGACTCTATGGACTCGGTAAGACATTTATCTAGTGGAATTTATTGGGAGCACCGCTTGGATTACCTTTAGCTCCTTATACATAGGCATCATGTTTTATGTACTATGTGAGGGGTAAATCCTCTAAGATCAAGGATTATATGCTTCCTCTTGGATCATATTTCACAATTATTATGGGTTATATGCCCCAGTTTCACCTGGGGTTAAATTTATATTTATTAGAGTTGAACACATCAGTTATACATGATATACCCTAACCTCTTGTAGGCTCCATGTATAAAAATTACAGGCATGATATGAAGTATGTATGGATAGTTTAGTATCTCATTAGTTGTTTGATTCCCACATAGTATTTATTTCATGCATTTTATTACAGAACATATCATTATATCTACACAATACTTATTTATTATTCACATACTAGTTTTATATAGACACAGTTGGAGGTTTTCAACTGTCTATTTCTGACTTAGAGTTTGGGCCACCATATGGTACCTAGAATGAATTAATTGATGTCGATTGGAACAAGGGAAATCACTCGATATTTCATTCTTGATTTATTATATATTCGGGTTTGGGATTACATTAGTCATCCTTAGATTATGATAATATTGGATAGCCATTTTGGTTATATTTTATTTTTTATATATATGCAAGAATTATGGGATTTTTTAAATCTCCATGACATACACATAATTTTTTATGTGGCTTATCATTATCCTTGATTTATTATAATTGTATGTATGGTTTATTTTATCTCTTATATTTTAATTTTTTTCATCCATTATATATCAATTATCGCTCCATTGTGTTACTCTGATTATGAAATGATTAATCTCCCTATTGTACATTCATAGACCCTTGATTATAGTCATAGGCCTTTGGAATATTTAGAGACACACTTCAGGCTATGTGATTTATTTTTTTTAGTTAATTATCTAGGAAATAGGCCTAGTATGTTACACAATGTCCCAAAGTGAGTATTATGTAATACATAGAATTTTATTCTCAATATTACTCTTCTAGGACTATCATTAACATGATAATATGATAACATCATTATAATTTTTATATGTAATTTTTATTATATCAATGGGATATTTTTTATTTATACATTTCAATCCACTTAAAAAACAACATGACGTTAATCATGCGTTGTGCGGACTACAACCTCCACGAAGCAACATCTTTCATTTTTAATAAATGTCTATCATGGTTAGTATTAATGACAGAATTGATGAATAAATATTATATATAAAATATAACTATAATAATAAATTTCTAATTTTTTGGATTCCTCATTTTCCTCTCATTCATTGTGAAATGGAAACACTATTAGTGTGTACGTGTGGACTACCGCCTCCACGTGAAATAAGTTTAATTTTTCATAACCACCCATCATGGAAGGATTTAAAAATATATTTAATATAAAACATTTATTCTCATAACACAATAAATCTCATGGATACTATTTACCAATGTAATGATGCCTTCAATTATATTCAACATACTTTAGAAATTACATAAAAATTACTGAACTGCATCAAGTAAGCGATGTAGACAAGAAAGGTATATAATAAATAAATATAATGTGACTTAAAATGTTCTATCATAAATAAAATATTGATGAATAAGTTTCATATTAATTTATCAAATAAAATTAATTTTTTATTCATTAATTTAAGGTCATAGATAGACTGAATATGGAAGAATGTAACTGTTTTTGTCTCAAATTTCACTCTTTTTGAAATGATTAGTATTACCACCTAATTTAATTATTATAAAATATATAATACTTATTTTAGATATATTATATTGAATTATCTTTAATCAATTTTATATTAATTTATATTTATATTTCTCTCTTTCAAAGGTTTTTGATTGAAATGTTACACAAGCTACGATGGTTTTCATGGTCTTAATTTAGATTCATTTAGACATGTTACATGTTATTAATCATGGTTCATCTCTAGGTATTTATTTTTATTTAATATCCCGTGAATTTCAGATAGTTTATTCCGTTGTAATTTATGTGATGAACTAATCCAAATTATTTTCATTCCTAAAATTTTCTTTTAACTCAAGTGTTATATTAGTTGAATTAGTTAATTTTAACTAAATTTTTGTTCATTGAGTTATGATAATTAACTTGAAATTATTTAATCTATGTTGGGTAAAATACACCATTTATTATATTTTGTATTTTTCTCTAAGTATATATATTTTTACCACATAAAACTATTTTTAAGTCTTTCATACTTTATAGTGTATGTTTCCCTTAAGGATATTGATAACTGAAATATCCTTTCACTGGGTAATAATAGTTCATCTTGAACATTTTTTATAAGATTGGGTTATCAAACCATAATATTATATAATATGGAATTTTATATTTCTATTTTGGGAAATAATTTTTAATCAAAAATTAATATTTTTACCCTTCTTACGAAGTAAATTGTGAACATATGGATTTTCAAAATAATATAAATGGTATTACTTTTCAACTTCATATGTTTTTTACTCCATTGTAAATTTATCTGATAAAAAATATACGCCATTATAATGAACCATTGTTATATATATTTTTAGATTAAAGGTTTTAAAATCGTTCATGTCATCTTTTCAAAAGTTTCTTTTAAAATTGATATTTAAATTTGTATTTTACGTCAGTGTTAAAAAAGTTTTAGAAAATTTCACATATATTTTACTTTATTTCCATTGATATGTTAAAACGTATTTACCCTAATGGGGTTTATGTTTCATGATTTATCTTATCATATATTTATATTATTATTTTTAAGACTGAACTCATGGAATCAAACTATTCAATTCTTTATCACCTATTTTTTGATATTGTTAAAAGTATTATTTTTGCGAGGGTGTATATCATTTGATTTGACAAAAATCTATACTTACATTGTTACACTCGATATATTATATTTTTAGCCATCATTATTATTTCTCTTAAAATATTATTTTAATGTTATTCTTGTATTGATATAATTGTATACTCATTACCCTATAAAATGTGAACATGTCATTTTAGTAAAATTCAAATTAGAGTATGTTCACATAGAAAAGAATTTCACATATTTTTTAGGTAGTTATTTACTTTTTAGATAATTTTTGACTAGTAACATAATTTGAATATTTATTTATGTATTTTATTTTTTTTATATAAGGATATGAAAGTTTTTATTCTGTTGTAGGTTCCATTGGGAATGGTGTGAAATTTCATGTTAACACTTTTGGTGAGCATGTTACACTTAATCGAGTGATGGGTGGAGACCGACATTATATATCCCATGATGCATCCACATGTATTGTGAGTTAAGAAAACTTTGTTTTTTGGGGACTAATTCTCCCCATATGAGTATAATGTCTTGGAATAAGGCCTTGACAACATGTTTTTTATTTCTAGAATTTTTCCTTCCATCAGTTTGAGATTACTGTTATCGATATCTAGGTTTTCATTTATTTTCATCAATATATAATAATCTCAATATCAGTTGATTGTGTCATTTTAGAGATTATTTATTCCTATAATATTATGATTACCATGATTATTTTTTTGACATATTCATTTATATATTTCCCTTACCCATGATATTAACTCACCCATTTTTTATGTTTTTATTCCCCGAGTTAAAAAAATATTATTACACATGATATGTTTATATGGGAAAAACATGAGAAATAATATTTGTGTGTTTTGAAACACTCGTTATCTATTAATTTCTTTTGTATATAATGGGTATAAATTTATTCTTAATTCAAATCACATGGGTTTGTTTAGATATTTTTCACTAATTATGTAATGTTCTAAACTTGAAGAGATCCTTGGGATGTAAAATATCAAACGATATTTATTTATTTATTAATTAAGAATGATTATATACATTATTTTGGGGTCAGAATCAATGTGTTTTTTGAAAATATGTGTTTATAGAACTATATCTAAGAGTGTGTTTTTGGGGAGTAACAAGAACTCTTAATTTTATATGAAAAAATTAACAACGTTTAAATCATATCTATATGAGATAACATGGGAAGGACATTAAATATCATAACTAGATATTATATTATCCATTTACTAACATCTACAATTCATAGGGATAAAATTACATTTATTGAAATTTGAGATAATTTATAAACCCAAGATGTGGTCTCCATATAAGATAATTGATTCCATGAAAAATATGAATGAAGACACTATATAAATTTGTTCCTTAAATCAATGGGACACTATAGTATCCATCATTACCAATCATGTGGTTTGATGAGTGATAAATAAATGCAAGAAAATTAACTCACCCTTTCATGATGTATTCATGGGTCATGCATTAATCACACATTTCATGCGTGAGATCCTCCTTTTCAACACAATGTCTTGTTTCAATAATACTTAATGATAGACGGGAAAGAGTGCTTATTATATAATGTATTTTTATCAAAGCCGTGGGAAATATTTATTTCATACTATCTCATGGTAGAACCCCCTTATAAATACCTTGAGGATTCTCCTTGGTTATGACTATATTTACTCAAGTCTTTGTAATGCATGAGAAAATAAATCTCATCTAGAAAACACATTCATCTCATGAATCCATCTCCAGGTCATCTCATTATATGAAATTATTCATTGAATTATAGATGGTTTAGAAGACTCACATGATTTATAAATTTAAACATTCATAAAACCTTATGATCAAACACATTAGCCAGGTTTTTTCCATATGATTTGGTAGTCCTACAGTTTAACTTATCTGTGCAACTACCTTACAATATGTATCAGTCGTATTGTTAAATTTATAGATTTAGTGGAATGAAATAATATTTCCATTCATTATGATATACCCATGTAAGAGAATATGATTGGGAAAAATACATGAAAATATGATTTTTGGTTTTATCTCCTTTAATCAATCACACCACTAGTTCCTGGAAGAATTTTTTTACATTTCAATTAATATGGTATCATATACAATTTACTACAAATTAATTATTTATTGAGGTAAAAACACTTTTAAGGGATGTAGGGGAACCCATCTAGACATCACGATTTAAAAAACATCAGTCCCAAATGTACCAAAAATACCAAGACCAAAAACAACCTACACTAGAAGAGAGAATCTCTTCCCAAAAAATAATCATTATGTCCATCTTCTATTGTATCATCGCTACATGACTATTTGTCCCATGAAATCTAGAATGAGCCTATTACCAATGGAATTATTCATAACCTCTCAAAAATCCTATTCTAAATAGCCATGATATAGTGAAAACTAATTTCCCTAAACATCATCTAGTGTAGCTTCTTTTAGACAGTCGGTTTTAGAATCCCTTAAGTTGTGGACAACCAAGACCAAAATCAAAATCATAGAACCGAGGAAGACAAACCACCAAAAAACATGAAGAAATCATCACAGAACCCTGCATCAATAGATCCAAATCCTACCCAGATCCTTCATTAATCACATTCTCCATCACTAAAGAAAATCCACCAGAAGGAACCATGCTAAACAGTAGCAAGACTCACAGTAGTTCATATCCCAAACTGAATCGCAAATCAAAATATCAAGAGTCAAAAAACATCACCTTTGATGGACACCACATACTAGAAGAAATACCCTTCAAAAAGAAAATCATTTCCAAATTCAATCCACACAATTCTGCATAGAACCTCCCAATGCACCCACATTTGACACAAAATTGTGTTTGCAACCCACAGAGGAGCGGGGACTCAAGCACTGAACCATCACCACACTGTCGAGGAAATCCCTAACAAGATAACTTCTACTCAATATACAAATGGTTCAAGATTGATCTCCATCAATCACATATAACTCCAACCATATGTCAACCAATTAAATGAATTTAATGAGTGCACTATCATAAGTTCCCTTTATTTAAAAACTAAATAGTCCATGGGTTGTGGAGTATGCCAATCCCATAAATCCTACACATACATTATCAACTCTTGGAGCATAGACTGGCCATGTTTATTAATACACCACTTTTTATTCACCATTATGGATGATCACATCAAATGACTCTCATCATAATAGATAAGAAAATCATATATATTATCCACAAGTGACATATCACTCCAATTTCTGTCTCAATAAGGTAAAAATTGACATACTCATATTATGAGAGGAAAAATCCCATCTTGTTTGACCTATACTTGATGAAATGATTAGAAACAAACTCAAAAATCTACAGATTGGCTAAGCCTCAAGTAATTCATCAGAAAGGCATCAAATTTTGAAGATTCTTAGGGAACGTTAATCCCTAACTTTAAATAGTGAGCTATTCAAATATGATCTTTTCAACCCTATTGTACCAAATAAATAGTGTATGCCACACCATATAGTATAATTAGTGGGTTATATAGTTCCTAGAAAAATTGTGTCTCATGTGAATATTCTATACTAGATATAATTATTCTATAAACATTGACAATAACATTTATTTATACCCTATAATACTCTTTGATGAACATCAGTTAAGTTCAAATCAATGTTTTACTTAAGAGGTTAACTCTAATTATATATAATGACATTTTTATCAATATATATATAGAGAGAGAGACAATTTGAAATAATGATAAATTGGATATTTCATTTTATATGATATATTTTCATACTAAATATTATATTTACTATAAATAAAAAACCCCAACATTTTCACTCTTCTATCATGTAATATATTATGAACTACCATATTAGCCATATGTTTTCTGTATTTTTTTTGTTTTATTTACTCATTATATATATATATATATATATATAATTCTTTCTACATCTCCATGTGGCCATCTAATAACCCCCCCCCCACACACACACAAAACACATTAGTGAGTATTGTACATGGGAAATATTATTTGAATTGTGGTGAGATTTATATATCATATTCCTAATGTTCTAATCCTTGATATATATATATATATATATATATATTAATAATTTTTAACTCATCGTTGTAAAATGTTATGACATTAATAACTCCATTTCTAAACATGGAACCTTTCAATTTATAATATCTCTATCAATAGACCATTATATATATATATATATATATATATATATATATTTCTCCTCAAGATATTATAGTAATTCATGTAGCTTTTTATTTTAATACTTACCAGTATATCCTAAAATCTTTTAGGATAAAGTTTAATTCACTTTATTACAGTAACTAAATGTATCTTTTTTAATTTATATTTATCATCATACACTACAAATCTTTTATTATATTAAGTACAATTTCTTTTTTATTATGACTGGAATAAACCTTTAGAAATAGTGATTTTCTCTTTCTAAAAATAACAAAATTTAACCCATTAAAATTATATTTACCATCACTTATCTAAAACTCATTAGAATATTAACTGAATAACACTTTCATTTTAGATGGGTATAATATATTATTTCTTAATTTTATGATTCTCAACATTTAACTATAATCTCAATAGCCACATTGACAATATAATCTCATTGGAATATCATGATATGATACATGAATTTTTCTATGTTATGAAATAACACTTTTTCATATAAATAGTAATATTACAAAAATAAAATTTTAATTTTATATTATAAAAGATATTCCGTATATTTGGAGAATTATTTTGATAAAAAATTATGTTAATAAAAATAAATAACTATTGAGAGTTTTTGTCATATAGTTAGTATTTCAAAAAATATCTTGATAAAAACATTATCTAGGATAAAACACCATTATTATCCTTTTCTTCTTTTCAAAACATGTTGTACATTTGAGGAATTATATACCATGTATATCGAGTCACATTTTTTATAACAACACATTGTTAATAATGAAATCCTCATATCATAAAAGGTGATAAAATATAACTATACACATCCTTTATTTATATCCATTAATGATTTTTAAACTCCATTACAATAAAGTATTTGATGTAGTAACTTTTGTTTCATTAATTGAATTAAAAATAAAAATCTATCAATTATTAGAATTATTCTTAACTCTTATCTATTTACAACACTTTTAAATTTATAAATTTCTTATCATATATGTAACACGAGATGATTTTATATGTATTTAATTTGAAATAAAAATTAGGTATTTGATATCTTGCTCAACGTGTAACCTTGAGTCTAAATGAACTTCTGATATAGTATACTATAACAACATAACCTATAGATTAGTGGGTATGGATAGGATTTACCATAGTAAGAAATATAAATACTTATATTAATTTATTCCCAAAATTAAAATTTATTGGATAATGATAAAAAATTAATCATTAGATTTTTTGTAAAAGAAAATCATGATTAAGAGACCTATTATTTTGATAAAAATGTATTTTTATTTGTGTTTTAAATTTTTTTAAGACAAATATATTGGAAGTTATTAAAATTTATTTCAATGAAATTTATTTCTAATTTATGAGTAATCATCCATACATTAGTTATCTAAAGATTAAGAATTAAGATAAAATATTTTAAATGATAAAGGAGTTATTTTTCATAAAAATATTTTTATGTATGAAATGTATTCTTATCACAAATAATTAAATAAATAATTAATGACCAATGTTTTTAATGAAATTTATAGATTATATATTCAATATATTTTTTAACAAAAATTTTATAGTTTTTACTTGGAATGGAATGAAGGTAAAAGCAATTATATTCTTAAAAATTCAATTTTTCTGAAAATGGTTTTTTCATGCATTTTGAATGCATGATTTTGGAATACATTTTCCCACAAAGAGAAATTGAAATTTATAAAATTGATTCCATGTTTTTAATAATCACATGTAAATTTTTTAATGGAGAAACTTTAGTTTTTTTTTCAAAATGAGTAGTAAATACATTAAGAATTTCATACCAAAGTAAATGTTAAAACAGTTGTGTAGATGGGGTTAAACTAAGATATAAGGGTAATATTACAATATAAACTACTATAATTCTTATTAGTTATTATTATTTAGACCTAATAATTTATTATCATTAAATCTTATCATTTTTAGGTATCATAATTGAGAAATAAATTAATCATATTTAAATATTTTAAGTAATTCCTTATGTGTCGTCTCCCTAGCTTGAAAAAGGGAACCTCCTCTCATCCATTTTTCATGAATTTTAAGCCCTTAAGATTATATAACAGCATCCCAAAAACCTTAAATTATTCCATACCATCAACCTAGATACACTTTTCTCATCCTAATAACATGTTATCATGTATTAATGTTTAATCCAAATGATGGATCTTAAAGAAAAGGTATAAATATTAATTGAGGTCTTTCAATTTTATTTTTTTCAACATAATCACAAAATAAGGTATATATAGAACCCCAATCTAGAATTACCATTGAGAGGGGTTAAATCATTGGTTTAATTTCAATAATTTTCTACTTTTTATTTCAATGTGATATCTTAGACCTTGATGCCACAAAAATTACACCAAACCCGATTGGCCACATGAAATAAAGTGCATCTCCTAAAACTACAGAGGTTTCAAACTAGAAATGATGGAATAATGAATTTATTTGGGGATATTATACCCTCATTACCAATTTTTATCATATTGAATAAGGAATTCAAAAAATTTAGTTATAATAAACAATATAAGTAGTTAGAAGCCACCATAGAAGAAGACCTAAGTAATAACAATATGGAATACCTGAATAACTAATAACCATAATGAAATGATGATTATGATATTTCATGTCACAAGAAATTTTAGAAAACTTATATGCAAGACGCAAACAATCATTCTATACAAAAGTTGAAAAAATAAACAATAAACTATTCCAAGCATCTCGAGCTCCAACTTGGACGTCTGTAACTTGCTCCATCCTACAACATCAAGAAATATTGTTTCTAAAGTAATCTACATAACATTATCAATAACATCATATATATAGTATATTCAAAAACCTAAGGAATACCAGATAGGGTGTGAGATAAATCTTCGATGGCCACCACCAATGGTTTCTATAACATTTTTTCTTTGTAATATAAATTAAAATGTGTGCAATCATGAATATACCAATGTAACGTGGTATAGTAATGTAAAAACCCAAGTACCATCTTTATCCCTCGACTGGTGTATAAACATTTTACTAGTTCATTAACCAATTTATTTTTACATTATATAATTATCTCACATGAGGCATAACCAGCACTAACATTACCTCAAGATAGTACTAGTAGAGGTTTCACAATTTAATAAGGAAATCATGGGGACGATAATATAAAAAGGGTTCCAAAGAAAAACCATGGAAACAAAGACCTCAAGGGTCACCAACATTGTAATAAATATAGAATTTGTAAGGGGTAAGAGTGTAATACAAGTATCTTTATCCAAGGAATTCAATGATATCATGATTTAACTGTGTCTAAGGAATACATCCAAGGTCAAGCAAGATATGTTATAGTTAGGCACAAGTATATAACCAAGGAACCTCATATCTGTTGAATCGATGATAGATCCAAGGACTTCATCCAAGGCACCCTATAATAGTAATTTAGGTATCATGTTATGACATGTGAGTCATCCACTGATAGATGATGATCTGGTTCCATGGTGGGTCTCAAAAAAGGCAACTGACATCATTAAATCAGAATGGAATCCTCTGGTTCTCAAGGAATTCCCTTAAGAATCAAAGATGAGATCAAGTAAAATTACCCCTTTTAGTATGTCAATATACATTTACAATTTTTATCCTTACATCCAATTCATTTAAAATATTCATCTATGTTATAATTATACCGTTTAACATTTCATATTTTTTGAGCCATTGGCTTTCATTTGTGTGACAAGGCCAATTGATCCCTAAACAATTTAACTATTTCACTTAAGCCATAATAATTTAACATTAAATATTCTACCTTCCACCATGTTTGGAAAGGGGTGTCGCCATGCTACCAACATTCATTCTCATTCCAATTGGCCAACCCGTACATTTAGAGTACACCTTCCATTTCAATTAAGGTTGATTTATCAATATTTATGAACTTACCTTATGATGGTCAAGTGTGTATCAAAGTGGTAAAAATGATTCAATAATTCCATAGTTATTTAATATATGGAGGATTACCATTATAATGTTCATACTCATGGACACCCAAATAGTGTCCCAGAGATTTCAAAACACTAAAAACCCTAATATGATACCTCACCCCACATGGGGTTGTTGAAGTTATTGACATAACCAAAAAATAATAATTACATATATGGAAAGGGTCTTAGAAAACAATACTAATTACTAAAATCCTGAAATATATATTCAACAAATGATTCCTAATGAAATCATCATGATGGCACAAAAAAATTTAACACGATGGAAATTGGGGAATGAGTAGCAGACCAGCTACCTTGGGCTCATATGACTCCTCTCGTATAGTATCATCATTCATTTTGTCCAATATTAGTGTAGATATGAATAATGAATCAATTCCTTGAAGTTGGTTCATATGATACTTCGTCTAAATAGATTCCTTGATAAAAAGAAGAAATACAAAAGAGTAAAAATGAATCGATAATGTACATGTGCAGTTCCAGTGAGATAAGTGGAGGACTATTCAGGTTCTTGAAAAATGATCAATCTCAAATCCTATTTTAGGATTCAAAAATCTCAAAAGGAGGTGAAAAATTGAGGCTCTATTCACATGTAAAATAAATGGAAATAGGTGTTTTATACAATAATTATTTATGAAAAAACCCATAATTCGCAGAAAATTTACCCTTCACATGGTTTGGTCCCATAGTTTGTCCAAACTATTTTCTAATAATTCAAAAGAATATATTGGGAGTTGAATACACATGGTTATGTCACATATTTAGGGAAACCATGTGCCAACCCAGGAAAATATATCTATTAAAATTAATACATTCTCACACGACCATGTGTCCCAACTCGCATGCTTAGATTAAACTAGACAAGATATTACAATCTTCTCTCCAGCCTCACATGATTTAAAAATGCCTTGCTACATGCCTTTCATGGTTTAAATTAACCATGAGGCACATCTTTTTCTCACAAAAATCTAGGTTATATGATCCGAACAATCCATAGACACCTTGGAGGCCATCAGGAACCCATTATGAATCCATATTAGGTTAATACAAGTTAATTAGAAAAAAATTGAAGGATATATACCAGAGTGAAAAAACAGTTTCTTAAAGCCTTTCCCCCTTAAAGGAACTCAACCCTGAGTTCACCTTCTAAGGGAGAAAATATATTGTCTGATAACTAATATGGCCAATAGGCATGTACATTGGACTCCCCTCTAAATTATTGTACTATACATGGTTGTTCACCCATATTACCCATACTGGAGAGACAGACTAGAATCTAAGAGACTTTGTGGTTCGGTCGATAATGTGTATTGGATAATTCTCAATAAAATCATTGACATGTATATCAACTTCCTCAAGATAAAAAATTTTAAATGAATCAGTATGATACCGATGAAGCTATGAAACATGAAATATGTCATGCATAGAACAATAAATCTGAGGTAGTAACCACTGATTGGTTACCAGCCCAACAATCTCCAGAATCTCAAATGGCGAAAAATTAAGGAAACAACTTCCCTTTCCTCTATATTCATATATTCCCATTCCTGGGAGATACCAATAAGAAAACCCAATCCTTGACCTCAAACTCCAAATTCAATTAATGATGATCGGCATATTATTTCTATCTAGAGTAAAAATTATCCATACACTTCATGATGAGATAAACCTACTCCAAAGATTTCAGCACAAGATGATGACCTAGTAAGGCTGCCTCACCTACCTCTATCCAGCATAGGGGTGAACAAAATTTTGTACCATACAAGACATAAAAAAGGAACCATCTAAGTCATCTATTTAAAGTTGTTATTGTAGGATAAATCAATGATATGGGTATATTTCTCCCAATAATCGCAAAAAACAATGAAAAATGCTAATATAATGTCAACTAGAACATGTATCATCCATTCTGATTTTCCATTGGTCTAATGGTGAAAATATGTGCATAGAAGAACCTATGTACCAATATCCTAATGGAACCCTTTCCAGAACGACAACATAAAACTGGTGTCCCATTATGAAATGACAATATGAGGGACCTTGGGTTGTCATATAACCTCATAGAAATATAATCTTCCTATGACATCAACTGAGAAGGTATCACATATATGAACTAAATTGGCTACCTTTGTCAGCTAGTCAATAAATACCCATAAATATCACTGTCTCTAGTAGACCTAGGTAAGGTGACTACAAAATCCATGGAAATATCTTCCCATTTCTATTATTAGACTAGAACTGAATATAAAAATCATACAGGTCTCTAGTGCTCCACCTTCTCTTACTGACTGGTGAAACACATAGTGATTAATACTATTATCTAATGTTTCATCTCAGGACACCAATACTTGTTTCGCAAATCACTATACATTTTGGAGATGGTTAGATGTATTTTCCACTGGTAATTTTGGAACTATCGCCAAAACTCCTCAATAATAGTTTTTGGAACCTAGACATGTTAATGTATATGGAGGATATACTCTTTATCAACAGACCAATATGGAAGAGATTCATCTCCTTAAATACTCTCATAGAGAACCAAGCCCTCGGGATATAAATTTTTTTATTCATCACCATATGGAGGGAATAGGTAATTATCAAAGCTGAGAGATATTACTATTTGTGAATATTGTGAAACTCTATTTATAGCTCAAAAAATAGGTCCATAAATTTCCATTAATCATTTGATTCCAATGGGACTTGTGCCTATGTTTTCTAAGTCATCACATCAAGCATTGCATTTCCCTTTCCATGTGTATGAGAAAACTCAAAATCAAAGGTCTGAAGATATTTGACCATTCTTCACTGCATGAGATTCATTTCATGTTGTGTAAAGATATATTTGGGGATCTTGTGGTTTGTATACACCACAAAGCACTCACCTGAAAGATAATGTATCCAGTAACTTAATCCATAGACAAATACAACCAGATTAAGGTTTTTTATTTGGTAGTTTTTCTCATGAGGCCTCATCTACCAAGACCTAAAAACAATATCTCTATATTCCATCATTATAAATACTTCTATTATAATGTCTGATGTATCCCAGAACATTGTATAACATTAAAAAATCCCTATAAAAATCAAAATAGGTTCTGATATTATCATTCCTTTAATCTCCTAAAAGGATTTATATCACACTTTTAACCACAAGAACATAACATCATTATTTACAATACTAGTAAGAGGTGAAGAAAGGTGTGAGAAGTCCAGTATGAAACAAATTTAATGCCTATCTAACCCCAAGAAACTCCACATATCAAACATGTTGTTTGAATGATATGAGGTATCCATAGAACTCACCATATCCAGGTCAACAAGGACTCATTTTTCCTATATAATATTGCCTAATACGTTACATTTTTCATCCATAAGTGGCACTTCGTATGCTTAGAATAAATTTGATGTTATCTTCATGTACTCAATATGATCTCAATGTGCTTAACATGGTCCTTATAAGTGTGAGAGTACGCCAATATGTCATCCAAAAATACTCCAACAAGGGAATCCATATAGTGCTGGAACACCCTATTCATTACATCCATGAAAATGGTTGCATTTTAATAAGACTAAAGGGATAACAAGGTACTTATACCGACAATACATACTACAGAAGGTCATACATGGTATGTCTGGTGGACTAAATCACACCTGATTATTTCCCAATACATTTTCAATCTTATATAAGAACTTATCTCTTCATATCTAGTCAAAGAGAACATCTATTTGGGGTACTGGATATTATATCTTGACTATAATTGGATCAGTAGTATGTAATCCCTGTATAAATAAAGGGTCACATCCACCTTCTTGGAGAATAACATGGGTGAATCCCATGAGTAAGTTCTAATACATATAAAAACCTTGGCCTATAGATCCTCTAACTGCAACTTGACCTCCTAGGTCATAGTAGGTTCTATACAATATGGATGAATGACCACTGAATCTGCTCTTAGAATAAGCTCAATCATTAACATTACCTCTATATTAGAAGGTAAACCATAAAATTTGTTGAGAAATACATCCCAAAAATGATATACTACTATATATAATTTTGCATGATTTATAACCTAATCCTTGAGGAAGAGATTGGAAATTTGGGTGGTCCCTCCACCTAGCCCATGATTCTCTGGTCTAGCTCTTATATCCTGGACATCCCACTCAATGATATGTAGATAAGTTCCTCCTTATAATGATGTAAATGATACCCTTTAGTTATTGTATTCTACAATGGAATGATATAGAATTAACCAATCCATCATCCAGGGAATTATATATAATCTCGTCATCTCAATAAATAATATTTCTAACAAGAAGGGGAAACTACCTACTACAAAGGGACAATCCTTACATTTGTGTATTCCCTTTGATTGTATTCTTATTGGTGTATCTAGGTTCATTAAACCCATGTAGTATTGTATTTATATCCCAAGGTTGTCCATGATAGATTGGGAAATGATATATTGGGGATTACCAGTATCAATTAAATCATATCATACAATGGAGGCTACTAGAATACTACCTCTTAATGTAGATGGTTTGGTAGCATGATCCTAAGGTATCAGCTTAATTTCATGCAACTGACCTGATCCATAGACCAATTCAATAGCTGGATGAACATGATCAAATACTCTCTATTTGAGCTTTTAGGTGATCAAGTGTTGAGATACCGTAGCCACGAACACCTCCTCATGCTGTTTTGGCGGTGCTACTCCAACTCCCCTCCTTACATTGAATAAATGAACATGCTCATGAAGGTGCAGCTTATGTGGAAGCACATCCACTATAAGTTTATGTAATGGCTAGATATAAGCTTTTCATTTTCTTAATATAGTTTAAATCCCAAAAAAAATCATATGGTCTCTCTCTTATTGAGGCTTAAGTTTCCCCTATGATCCACACAGGTGACACACCATTGATCTACCAGCAACGATACTATGGCTACCACTATCCTTATTGACAAACTATAGGGTTATATTTCTTATACCATAATAACTATTAACCTATAATGACACTAATCATCCTTGTCTCGTACTGTTTTCATCCCTCTGGTTGTGCTCAGTGATAAGTGCTTAATTACATTTTTTATAAATGGCATATCTGATGAAGACATGCACCTAATCCATGATGTAATACAAGATCCCATCCTCAATTCACCAAGAACACGAAATCTCATCACCATCTATAAGTGGTGATAAGTGATGAAAATCAGTGAAATACATTGAATAGTCTATAACATGCATCAAACCGTTTTTGAGATGTTATAACTCATTAGATCTAACACCTCTTAGTCTCTATGTAGAGAACTTATCATAGAAGGAAGACTAGAAGTTAGCCCACACCATGCCCTAATGGAGACTATCCTCGATAAATTCATCCCACCTGTGCTTACCCACATCATGCAGCATGTATGCAATAATCTAGACCATCCACTCCAGAGGGTTTTCTGGATGTTCAAAGATAGATATGGTGTCCTCTATCCAAGAATCAGCAACTTATGGACCACCATCCCTTGAGAAGGTAGGTAGATTCTACTGTTGGAACTCACACATCAAATCATCGATCATAGGTGCATATTGTAGAGAAACATGCATAGACTACATCAAAGGAATAAACTAATCATAGACCCGAGCATCAGTTCCCAGATCAGGTACACTAGGTGGTTCATCAAGTGGAACTCCTTGAGATAAGACATGTGGCTATGGGCCCACCCCGTCTAGAACATATTTGTTTCTACCATCCTGGTGCATGACATGAGGATTTCATAGTGGAATTGGTCTTCAAATGCTAAGAACATTCTGCATAACCAGCATTGATGAATAAATATAGAAACATTATTGGAAGGGGAATGTAATAAAGGCTCACTACACATGGAATTATACTGAAACTACACACATAGAATGTCAAGCATCGATAAGTGATCATGTATAAGTTACATGGGTTCTATTAGATGAAGTCTCAATAGTACCTTGCCTCGTCATTTATTTTAATTATAAGGTTCACCACTATAATTTTTGTAAACATGATAAGGTTGGATAAGGATGTGAAAACATTACATTTAAAAACTCATCTTTTATTATCAAGTTACATTATCAAATTTCCATATATCATTGTTTTTTTAATGAGTATTTTATACTAGTGAATTAATGAACATACTCTTTATCATTGATATTAACACCCATTTGATTTTAATCGAATGTATTGACTTAGTAAATTTCCAATTCGACACAATGTGGGCCCATAACATCTAATAAATTGAAACCAATATTCAATAACATAAAACCTAGTATTATCAATGGAATACTATAACAACCCCATCATCACTCAAAAGTAATAAGCATATCATGCAATGACAAGTTGTGAGATACAACTATTTATCATGGAAATATACATGACATAAAAATCCCTATTTCCAATGACGATGCAGATAATAATGATCCTTGACCTCATATCATCGATCCAAGGATGAAATTAGATCATACATACAAATAATTTCCAATAACACCACATAGAATGTGTGCCACCCAATGGTGAAATGATATAGATAGTAATAGGGAAATAAAAATTATAATTCAGGAAAATAATTCTATACCCAGAACATGGGTCTCTCATGCCCAAGAATGTCTTATAGCCTATTTACAATCATTCATAATCTTCAATATATAGTCTATAAATAGTAAATAATTAATGGAACCCCCTCATATACCACTTTGTGATGTCCTGGACCCAAATTTCACTTAGATGTTCCCCTAGCCTAGTTGGCCACATGGCCTCATGTTCATCTCCTAGAATCCCACAGGTTGCTGATTAGCAGTGGGATCCTAGACTGTGTCCATGGGGAGACTATTTCCTCATTATCAGTGTCGATAATAGTAGATAAAGAATAAAATATTTTTAAATAGGGTAAATAATATATTTAAATAGAATCCATAGTATAGGAAGACCCTTGTAATATCAATAGAAACCAATGAAATAACATATATTCTAAAAAAAGATGATGATGATTAGTAATTTCACTAGAATGGTGGGAAAATAGGTATTTAATAAATATAAAATACTTTCATAAAAAAGTATAAAATAGAAACCAAAAACTACCCCAATCATCCTAATATATATCTATTTTATCTATGACCAGATCCATTATACTACAACAAGTAATCATGTTTCCAAATCAATCTACTTCCCCTTTTCAACACCAGCAAATATATAGTCTTTTCAGGTGCCAATGGTGGCCCAGATAGGGTGTGATATAAATTTAATAGAACCACCACCAATGGTGTTCGTGAAATATAGTATGTGTAATATAAACTAGAATGTATGAATGAATGAATATATAAATTTAAAGTAGGGTAGTAATGTAAATACCCAAATAGCTACTCCATCCCTCGAACGATTCTTAAACATGTAACCAATTTAATAATAAATAATATTTTAATTTATATATATAATTAACATGAGGCATTTACAACACTGACATCACCTCATGATAGTAGTAATATAGTTTCAAAGATGTCATAAGGAAACCATCATGATTATAATACAAAAATGTTTATATGTTAAAAACCAAGGGAATGAAGACATTAAGGGTCACCATTATAGTAATAACTAAATCTTGGATAAGGTTTATGAGTGTAAACCCCGGAGCCTCATCCATGGAATTCCAAAATATCATGATCTAACCGAGATCAAGAAATAAATCCAAGGTATTCCGGGAAAATATATGGCTAGGTCCATTGATATATCCAAGTAACCTCATGTCTGTAAAAGCCATGTTGGATCCATGGAGTGTATCTAAGGAATCATATAATAGTATTGGAGGGATCATGCGTTGTCATTCTAGGTATCCACTAATAGACGATGATTGGGTTCCAAGGTAGTTCTCAACCAAGGAAACTGTCATCCTTGAATGGAATTGGCATCCTCGGGTGCTCATGGAATCCCCTAAGGAATTAAAGGTGGGGTGGAGTCAAACCACCCCCATACGTATATCAAGATCCATTTATAATTAGTCACATTAAATTTAATTCATGTTAGGTCTAATAGTCAACACACCCTCAGAGAGTGGTGAATCAAGGTATGACAAATTAATACAACTGCCCCTTTTGATCTTGTTTTTTGTTAGAAAAAACTATATTATCTCTATAATTCTTGTTGTAGAGTATGAATGAATCTTAAAACATACACAGAATACATAAATTTTACATGGTTCACCCTCACTGGGCTATGTCCAAGGAGCACACACAGGTGATGTGCTGATGTACAAAATCCACTATAAGTACACCGCTGTTTACAAGTTCGAAGTGGACTCATTGTCCCTCATTGTTTACAACCATTGAAAATCTGATAACTCAGTGCTCTCTCAACATATGTGATCTCAGTGATTCTTTAGAAGATACACTCATAGTTTATAGACCTATAGGTATATTCATTGTCTCTAATGAGTGTATCATTTATTGTATTTAGATTCTCTATTAATGTCCAAATTTGATCCAGTGATGAATACCCATTTTCTACTACTCACTAGGAAATGACCTTTGGAAATGTCATTATAAATCATCCTACTTCATGAAGCAACCAATTTAGTGATGCTCAAACAAGCCTCCGCAGATTCCTTGCCTCTTCGCAAAGCACACACCTTCACAGAGCTCACTGCTTTGCAAAGCACACTACTTCTCAAATCTCAAGCCTTCACAAAGCTCAAGACTTAGCAAATATTAGCCATCACAAAGCTCAAGCCATCACAAAGTGACATCCTTCAAAAATCTCACCGATCCAATGGGGAACACACCGCTTTCGCAAATCTAGATTAAGCACCGCATAGATCCTATCTATCGCAAAGAACACTACCTCTACAAACCTCCTTTTCAATTTGAGAGCCACAAATTTTTCTTATAAAAATCTCTACTTCTCTCAAGGGAGTTGAGGTATATTTATCAATGGTTCCACCGACCCTCGAACCTTACATATATATTCCGCACCCCATCATCTCAAATCACGATGTTCCCAAATTTCCACCAAAATTATCTCTATATCATGAACCACCAGAAAAATTTCAGAGCGTGGATCTCATCATAATCATGGAGCATCCCATCAATTCCTTTGCACCACTATCTTAAAGCTTTGCCGTAATTCTCTTCACCTCTATTGTTCACAAAACATGTCATAATCATAATGAACACCATCATCATTTATCATGTCCTCGTAAAATTCACATGAAGAAAACCATATTCGCAAAACTCATGCCTTTTCAATATTTTTATGAGATATTCAAGGAAATAAAAATTTCACGATGCTTAAAAAATCCCAAATTTTGGACCCCAAAAATTTAGCAAGGACTGGAAAATGGTGCCACCTTGAATCTGTTATTCTCTAGCACCTCCAGATCTTCTCTTACTTTTTCATCATTCTTTGTCAACATGGATTTTCATCAACATCTATGGTGCTCCACAATTCACCATGAAAACCTACATTGCCAACAAACACAACTAACCCAAAAATGATATGTTACCTGGATGGAGTTTTTCACAACAATCTCCCCGTTTAGTTTTGTTGAAAACTCTTTTCATAACAATTATTTTCTCTTCAATACATCCCTAAATCTTCTTCCATCAAACACCATCATTCACCTCCTGTGATTTAGATAGCGACGAATGATACACTCCTCATATACTCTAAGCCCATATGAGCAATTCTCCACATGAGAAACAATATTGTTATGAATTGTTCATCAATAAATCACTTATTTTCTTACACTAATTGTTGATACCAAACTAATACCAATTGATAATTCTTGGAAACCTTTTGAAACCATTCCAACACCACACTTATTTTATCACAATCCTCAACTATCGTGATGTCTATTCTTTGATTGATCTCATCTATAATCTTTAGATTTAATACTCCCTGTCTATTTCATTTCTATCCACCTATCTTGTTGCTCCACCTGTTAACTTCTACTTGTGTCTTTTACGAAGACATTTTATCCATTCTTTGGCCACATTTTATCCCTCTATATAAAGATTTATCCCCCTTCATAAACGAACCAAAAGGTTACTATTTTTTGGTCTGAAACAGAGTAGAGAACCCATATAATCACATTAGGGAGAAAAAGACCATACCTTGGGGAGAGGGGGTCACACATACACACTTTTTCAAGTGAGGGGAGTCGACTAAACTCTTAGAGCTATTCAAAGCCTCTCAAAATCATCCATGGGTAAGGTATTTGTCAGAATGGTAGAAACCTATAGCTCTGAAAGCACATGCTAAAAATTTATGATTCTTTTATAAAACTTTTCATTTATAAAATGATACTTTATCTCAATATGCTTTTTCTTTTAGTGGGGGATGATATTTTTGCTGATATTTATAGCATTGGGATTATCATACTGGATTCTGATTGGACACTTCACTTCAATGCCCATATCATCAAGATGGTTCTTCATCCACAACAAATGTGTACATACTTGAGTGGTCGCAATATACTTAGATTATGCGGTACACAATTAAATTAAATCTTTCTTCTTTCTTGGCCAATAAATACATAATCCACCAAGATAGAAAGAACCTCCTCACGTTGATTTTCTTTCTTCTGCTGAACTGTCCCAATATGTATATGTATATCGCAACAGTTCTTTCACAAGTTTTTCATTATATATCAAACTGAAATCCATAGTTCCTTTGATATACTAAAGTATTATTTTTCACTTCAAGTATGTGGATTTCCTTGGGATTACTTTGGTATTGTGCTGATTTTAATGTGGTGGAAACAATATATGGTCTCATCACATTCATGTACAATAAACAACCAATAATCATCATGTATTCCGTGGAATTAATTACCTTGCAATAATCATATTTTGATAATTTCATCCGAGTACCAACCAGAGTCTTCATCTCTGTGGAGTTTTCATTTAAAATATTCTCATAACCCCCTAGGAATATTTTTATTGAGAAATTATTTTCCCATTCATTCTTTGTGTCAACTACAATCCTAGGAAAAACATTAGTTCTCTAATCATTGACATTTCAAACTCACATTTCATGAATTCAGAAAACTGTCTACACTAAACTTCATATGATCCATGGAATATTATGTCATCGACATAATCCAACACCATCATCCTTTGATTACTATTGTAGTTGAAATGGATATTGTAATCAACTCCACCATGCTGAAAACTAGGAATCCTCCAATACTAGTCATGGATTGAGTACCATGATCTTAATGCTTGTTTCAGTCCATATAACGCCTTCTTCAACTAAAAAAACTTGTTCTTGTCCTGATGAATGAGAAATCCATCTAGATGCTTGACATACAATTCTTCCTCCAAAACGCCATTCAAGAATCCATATTTAACATCCATCTGAAACACATTAAAATTTTCTTGCACTGTGAGTGATATGAATAATCTGATTGTCTCCGGCCTTGCAACTGGTGCAAATTTCTCATCAACATTTATTCCCTCTATCTAGGATTATCCTTTGCACACTAGTCATTCTTTTTTTCGAATCAGTGTACTATATTCATTCCTATTATTGTGATATACCCATTTATCCCGGATGACATTCTAATCTGTTGGCCTCAAAACAATCTCTCAAATCTAATTCTTATCAATATGATTTGGCTCTTCATTCCTAGACTGAAGCTAGTTTTCATCTATAGCTAATTCAGCAAAGCATTTAGGCACTACATGATATAGGAATGTTGTCTGTTATAGGGATTTCTTTATTTTTCTCAGAACTAGAGCGGACCAATCACCAATTATATTGTGTCCATAAATTTTAGCATGAATTTTTGTATTTTTCACAGATAGATATTTAACTTCTTCAGGGCCATCATATGTATATTCTTCTGAATCAGTGTCATCCACTTCTTCGCCTCTTGTGTTACATCCCTCTTGATTACTTTTTTTAGGAAAATGTTCATTATACTGCTGTTTTCTCTCTTTATTCTCCGCAATAGTGACATCATTTCTCTCAACTAATTTTCCAAACCATTTGTTAAAGCATTTTTATGCTTTGATTTTTCTTGAGTATCCAAGGAAAATCCCCTATTCTCCAATTGACTCAAATTTTCATTATTTTTTCCTATTGAGAATAAAGCCCTTAATCCCAGAGATTAAAAAATATTTTACTATTGGTTTCTTTCCATAACACAACTCATATAGATTCTTTCCTTCAATTGAACATAACAGAGCTCTGATAGAATTTTACACCGATGTCAACACTGGTTCCTTCCAGAATCTCCCTGGTAGGTCCTTTTCTATAAGCATCATTTTGTCCAGGTAGTTGATGATCTGATTTCTCCATTCAACCACACCATTCTATTGGGGAGTTCTTACTGATGAAACATGATGTCGTATCCCATGTTTCTCATGATAGTCATCTAACTAACTTTTTGTAAATTTTGCAGCATAGTCAGTATGATACATCAGAATATTCTATCCTAGATTCCATTTGTACTATCTCTGACACTGTTTGAAGTAACTAAATAGATCAAACTTATGGGAAATGAAAAATACCCAATTCATTCTGCAATAGTCATCATTGAAAAAAAATTAGTAACTTTGTCATCTTTTTATCATGGTGTTATAGGCTCACGAACATCAGTTTGCACCAATTTGATAACTCTCGTTGATTTATTTTCATTTTCCTTATACATATTTCCGATGATATTCCCTTGTTGTATTGAATCGCATGTGTGGGTACGATCCTGTGATAGCTTAGGGAGGTCTCTAGTTGCATCACACATTACCAAATATTCTAGGGATGGCTAAAATAGTTGACCAAGTCATTTATGCCACAACTTGTTTTCTTCCTCTCAAGATAAAAAGAACATATCTTCTTCTCCACTTACCAAGTAGTGATTCCCATTTTCCTTTTTCCTTGTAGGATCATTGTACAATCATTTACCTTGATGAAACATGTCTTCATGGAAAATTGTATTGAATATACTGAGTCTCAGAGTTGAGTGATGCTGTGAAATGTTTTACTAAAACCTTTTACCACCAAAATATCTGCATGTCTTATATCTTTTCCCCCAAACCTAGACTTCCCCGATCCAATTATATTCAGGATTTCATCAATTCCAAACATAGTAACTCTTTCTTTGTCATATTTTATGCCTATACCTAGATACTTTTTTCTTTTCATGTGAGACGTACAACCACTATTATGGATCCACAAACCAGAATAGTCTAATACTTTAAATAAAATATCATCAACCACTTCTTTTGTAGATCGCTTCTTATTGGTCCATGTTTCTGTCTTCACAGTTGGTGTAGATTGTGACTTATGATCTTTCTTAGAGTATGAGGAACCAGATTCAACTTGAAAAGCTGAAAATCTATTTTTCTTATTCAACTCAACTCTTGGTAAATTGATATGCTACTTGAGAACATTTTGATTCTTCATTTCCACATTCCTATGTATGTTCGATGTACAGTATCTAGCAATATGCCCAAATCCTATGCACCAAAAATAGTGGCCATCGCATGAAGTTCTAGAGAACTGTTCTTTGTTTGGATGTCACCTCTGTTCTTGTGACCTTTAGTATCTCTTGGATATATAACACACATTTTGTGAGTGTCCCATATTTCCATAGCAATAAAACCTCAAGAAAGGATAATTCATGCATGTAACTTATGTATTACCCATAGTTCCATCAGATCCTTGAATTTTCTGATTTGGGTTTATAGCCACATAGATTTTTATTCTTTGAACACCTTCTAGTGGTCTGACTATAACCTTGGTTGCCTTCTATTTTTGATCGAACCTGAAATCAGCCCTAACATTTGAGCTTTATTGCTTCTTCTTTCCTACTAAACTACTAGGCTCATCTTTCATCTTTTATGTCTTCCAAATGATCTTCTTTCTAGATAACATGCTGGGAAGTAGAATTTTTTCTTGATCCTTATCCTTTTTCCCTGACCATCAACTTCTACATCATGTTCATCGATACAAATTATTTTATCTTTCATTGTGTTATTCATGAAATTAATCTATCTATTCTGTTCATCAATATTGATTTTATTCTCACTAACTGATTCTGAGTCCTCTGGTGTTGATGAATTGAGTTTTTCAATTTCTTCCATCAAATTAGAATTCTCTACTTCTTTTTACTGTATTTAGAGTTTGGTGTCATGAACTACTTTGTTGGATTTCATTATTTTTTTCTCTCAAGGAATCTATCTCTTTAGTAGTAGCCTCTAACATAGATTTTATATCAACTCTTCCTTCAAATTCTTCTTCTTCATCAATATCAGATACTTCCACTTTCAAAGTTCTACTGAAAATATCCACCACATAATTTTATCCACGATCATGGTAGTTCTCTATCCCTTCAACCTCCTCAACCTTAGACTCATCCAAACTATCACATTCTTATGAAAGCAGATTCGCCTACTTAATGAACTTTCTCTAGAAATATTTCTTGCCTTTCCTATAGGCTGATGACTTATTCTTGGGATTTTTTGATTTCATCCTCTCCATCTTCTTGAATCATCTTGGGGAACCTTGATGCAAGATGACCAACTTTTCTACATCTAAAGTAATAATGTCTAATTTTTTCTTTCAATGTTCATTTTCCTCGTTGATGATTCTAGGAAATAAATGACATCACCCTCTATGTCTCTTATTCTTCCTAATAATACTCAATGATGATATTCTTCATGGCCTTGAATACAACCTCTTTAGATTTTCACATTTCCATAGCATCATTATCATCATTTCTCATTTCATATGCAATAAGGGTTTTGTGTAGGTTATCCAATTTCAGCTCTTTCGAGTAATTATCTTTGAAAACTGAATCTTTCGGATTGAACCGAGGAGGTTGTTTCTACAGGATTCTCATCACAATATTTACATCTTAAATGGATTCCCCAAGTCCTCACAAGTCTTTTACTACAACATTTACCCTGTCAAAGAATGTATTAGTGGACTCATTTGGGTTCATTCTCATATCTTAATATTTGTTCCACCGAACAAGAAGATTTTCCTCTCTGGCCATTGTGTCTCTTTCATATATATTTAGTATATTTTGACACATGGAATGTGATGTTTTTCATGAAATCACCATCGTATAGATAGAATTGGATAGGGCTCCACCTCAAGCTTCTATTCCCTTAGCATCATTAACCAATTCTATTCACTTGACATCTAATAAAGTACCACTATAAATATCTGCAGTTATACCATGAATTACTATTATAAAAACATCCATTCCCAAATATTGGAAGTATTATTGAATTTGATTCTTCCGTAACTCAAAATTTTTATTATCGAAGATAGGAATCCCATTATGATTAGTGACCTACATTTGAGAGAGAAACACTAATATCAACCTTTCTCTCTGATACTAATGGTTAGGTCAGCTAGTCCAGATACCCTGAGAGGGGTAAATCATGGTTTGAAAATTTAAGAAAACTTTAACTTTTGATCATGTTTTGTTGTTAGAAAAAATTATCTTCTCTCTCTCCATCCCATTGCAAAGTATGAAGGAATATTAATGCATGCACATGACGTGGAAATTTTACTTGGTTCACCCACACTGGGCTATGTCCAAGGAAAATACACCAACAATATGTTGATGTACCAAATCCATGATAAGATCACTATTGATTACATGTTAGAAGTGGACTCATTGTACCTCCATGTTTACAACCATTACCAATTTGAGAACTCACTATTCTCTCAACTGAAGTGAGATCTCTGCTTCTTCAGAAGATCCACTAACAATTTTTAGACATATGTGTCTCTTTATTATCTCTAATGAGTGAATCCTTTACTATATGTAGATTATCTGTTGATGTCCAAGTTTCATCCACTGCTGAATACACCTTTTTCCACTATTCAAATGGAAAAAATTTGAAAAACCTTCACAAAGATCACTACTTCGCAAAGCACCCAGTTTCCTAAATCTCAAACAAGCCTTCGTGAAGTCCATGCCTCTTCACTAAGCACACAACTATGATGATCTCACTACTTTATAGAGTACAATTATTCCCATAGATCAAGCATTCTCAAAACATAAACCATCACAGAGCTCAATCCAACGCAATGTAACTTCCTTCGCAAAGCTCCCTGAGCCAACGTAGAACACACCACTTTCATGGAGCTAGATTTGCCTCAGTTAAGCTCTTTTCTTTGGTGAATCACACTACCTCCACAAGATACATTCTAAATTTGTGAGCAACAAATTTTTCTTCGAAAACTATATACTTGCCTCAAGGGGGTTGAGGTCTAGTTTTAGGTTATTGAACCAACCCTCAAACCTTCCATGAAAAGTTAGTGCCATGTCATCTCAAATGACGATTCTCCAAAATTTTCTTTGAAATTATATCTATATCGCAAAGCACCATGAAAAAATTCAGATTTCGGAGCTCATTCTAATCATGGATCGTTCTGTCAATTCTTCGTGTCATCGCCGCAAAGCTTTACCGCAATGTTTTTCACCTATGTAGTTCACAAATCTCGTCTTAATCGTGAAAAACATGGTCAACATTCTTCTTCTTTGTGAAATCTGTATCAAGAAAACAATATTCACAAAACTCATGATTCTTCCATATTTTGGTGAGATATTCAAGGAAATCCACATTTCACAAAGCCCAACAAATCCCTAATTTTGGACCCAAAATTTTGGAAAACACTAGAAAACTAATCCTCCTTGTATATGTTCTTTTGTACCACCTTGATATCTTCTTTTCCTTTTTCAGGGTTCATTGTCAACATGGATTGTCAAAAACATCTCTGTAACTTGACAAATCACCCTGAAAACTTTCATTGTCAACCAACACAACCAATCCAAAAATTATGTAACTTTACCTGAGGTATTGTTTTCCAAAAATTCATTTAATAAATTAGACCATGTTATAATTATGTCATTAAACATTTCATAAGGTTCAACCCGTTTCCATTAATTTGTGTGACAAGGCTAATTGAGCATCTAACCATTTATGTATTCCACTTATCCCATAACATTTTAACATGGTCCATTATTCTAACATCCATTATATGTTGAAATGGGTGATACGAAATGCAAAAAAATGTTCATTCCCATTCAAATTAGCTAGACATATACACTACAGATTCATTTTAAATTAAGATTGATTTGTGAAGATTTATGCATTTACCTTTGGTGGGTCAATATAGAATCAACATGGTACTTCCAATTCAAAAAGTCTATATTCATTTAATATATAGAGGCATACCATTTGAATGATCAAGTTCAAACACATTCGAACGGTGTCCCAAATGTTTCAAAACACTAAAAACACAAGTTTGGTACTTCAATATACATGGGTTGGTTAATTTTACTGATTTAACATCCTACTATTAATTACATATATGGAAAGTATATTAGAAAAAAGTTATAATAACTATAATAATGACATATAAATTTAATAGATGATGATCGATTAGATCTGCATGATGACACACCAATTTGTAAAATGATGGAAATTGAGGAATGAGTCCTACACCATCTACCTTAGGCGCATACGACTCACCTCGTCAGTTTCATCAATTTTTTTAGCCTAGAATTAAGTATACATTAATAATGGATCTATTCCCTAAAATTAAGTCCTATGATCCTACACCTATATTGCGTTGGCGATAGGAAAAAGAATGAAAAAACATTAAAATTCAAACGAGAACATACCGGTGTGGATCCAATGAGACATACAACATTCATTTTGGACTTTGGATGGATGATTGAGCTCAAAAACTATATTAGGTATAAATAATCTCAGAAAGAGTATAATAATGGAGGCTTTATCCATTGTAAAAATAAAATTAAAGCGGTTTTTCATTGAAACATGTATTAAGGGAAAACTGTCATATCACCCCCAATTTACCCTTCACACATTCTGACCAAACCATAATCCAATCATACAAGATATATTGTAGGAAGGGTCATATGCATGGATATTTCATAAGGATAGAGAAATTTTGTGCCAACCATGCCAAACAAATATATTAATATTGTGGACATTATGGCATGGTCGTGGGGTCCAACTCAAACGGTTATGAAATTAGTGTGCGCTATTCCATTACATTGTCAAGCCTCACATGGTTTTAAAAAATCATGCATCATGCCTCACATATTATAAACTAACCATGTGACCTACCATTTTCACCCAAAATCCAAATTTGAGGCTCTAAACAATCCCTATACACCACTGATATCACCACTAACTCATTAGGCAACCATATTATGTCCATAAATGTAAATTAGAAAAAAATATCTACACTTGAGTGAAAAATTGGATTCTAGTGTTCAACACCTTGAATAGTTTATGGTTTTTGATCCAATCTACAATATCTCTTAGTCATTACATGTATATAAAAATGATGATATATCACATCACTTTGTATATTCAAGGAATGGGCCAAGACCTACATATTTGTATGTTGGTTATAACCCCCCGAAACATGGATTCTATACTATAATTATATTTTCAAATATAATGGTTGATAGAGAGAAATACTATATCTCAACTCATATTTCCAAAAAGTATGATCTTTATACTTCTTCACCTAGAGTGACCATAGTCCACACTTTCATTCTCTAACTTCTTGAATAAAATAAAAGTCTTATCATTCACTAAGCACAAACTGAATGGCTTTTTTCACCTTACAATAACAAATAAAATACTTCTTACCTTCTTCAGGTTTTATACAAATATAGAGAGATCCTAAACCTTATGGGTGAAATCATTACATCATAATACAATAAGATCATGTTTTATTATGTATAATTTAAGAGCATTTCTATCTTGGATGTCCATAAAAAATAATTCTAATCACATATATATGTTTTGTTCCCATAGTGAAACAAATTATTTAAATTTAATTATTTATTCATAAGATGAATTAATCACCTAAAATAATTTTTTCAAGTACTACATTATAATTATTCAATATTTTATTCAAAAATAGTATTGCATAATATCAAATTATTCTCTTATTATAGTATCACTTATCATATGATCACTTATGAATGTAGGATAAAATTTTCAGCCTCATAAACTTTTTTAACCCTATAAAATATAATTTTAATTATCCTTTTTTTATGTGCATCCACATGTTCATTTCAAATATTTTTTTAAATGATTCATTCTTCTTTGTTCTTATACGCACACATGTATATGCACACGAGGTCCACAAGGGGCATGAGTTTTATTACTCGATCTATGTTTACAATTAAATTTTATTGTCCCTTCATATAAGGGTAAATATTTTCTCAATCCACTTCAGGTAAGGATAAACACTATCAATATCATAGACCAAAATATATTCTTGGTATAATGGGTAAGTTCTTATTGTATATACCTTTATGCAAAGCTACAAGGTTTCCGAATACCATTTTTCATGAAACTATTTAGTGTGAGGATCAGAAGTTAAGAGGCTATACTATCTCCGTATTTAGTAAATAAAAATTATCTTTGTGGAACAATCTTCCCTTCACACTGTGTAATTTCTAAGAGGCTCTATTTATATCTAGAAAAAAATATGTCTAAATGTGGAATGGTAGAAACCTATATTAGGATAGTGATTTTTTATTTATAGTTAAAGGCCAAATATTTCAAAAAACCTTATTCTATAATTTTAAATCCATGTAAAATATCGTAGAATTAATCCATCTCAATGATTTATTAAAATTACCAAAAAAATATGTCATATCAATTATATTATATTTCATCCAAATATCACAGTGTTTCTCAAATACTATCACACTGAAATTCATGTAATCATCAAAATGAAATCTTCATTATACCGTTAATTAGGTACATATATTTATTTACCCTTAAGTGGGTACCATAAATTAGTAAACCTTGTATGGGTTCTCTTTCGTATGGGTTACACTTATGTAGGTGTTTTTATACCACTTCATTGTATGGAAGTATAATATTACTCATGCTTCCAATTTCATGGTTATCATGAAAAACATTCATAAAGGATGGCATATTTAAAGAATATATAGCATCATGAAATCAAAAACTCTTCATGCATCTAGTGGTTGAAGACAATTGTTAGTTTTTATCAAATAATGAATTTGACTTTGATCATTCATCAAGCATTATGTCTGTGTGTTTTAATAAGGTGAATCATATTTGCAGCTCTATGATCACACATAGACCCTTAACATATTTCAGTAATTCTATATAAGTAACAAGTTTTCATTATTGTCTCAATTTCCATTAGTCTTGGTCCAATACCAAAACAACCTGTCACTGTGTGGGATTTACGGGCAGTGCTTCCCTACAAAGGCCCACCTACCCTCACACTACTAATAGCACTATTCACCCATTATGTTTTTCTGCTTATATGAGATATATACCTATAACTAGGTGAACCACATGGGATAGAATGCATTTTTGGTAAATCATAGTACCAAATTATGGTTTATTGATTTATGTGATGTGGATTGTATAAATGGTTGATTATTTTTTTTTGAAAAAATATAAATATTATTTGTAAAATATTCTATATAAAACACAAATTTCGAACCATAATCTAAATTCCTAGAATATCACAATTTAATATTTCCCATGAATATACTATGAATGTTATTTGTTTGGATTCTCAAATTAAACTCATCATTAAATAGAATAATATATTATGGACTACTTTGATTCCTCTTTTTAACTTATTTTAAATTTGAAAACTCACAGCTTAGTTAGAATATTTCACTGGCTTGATGAATGATTCAAAAATCACCACAATTCTTATGGATAATAGTAATTCCCTATGATTATTCATAAACACATTCAATTGTCTTCTTATGATCATCAGTACATATTTACAATTTTTTCACAACAAATAAAATTCATGTTCATTGGGTTAAAAAATATCCCCCTTTTTATTTTTGGGAAGTATATCCTTATACAAAAAAAGTCAATATGTGATTTAACTTATTTTATCCATATTATAGGATATAAAACTTATAGTTCATGTTGGGATCTTCTAATATCATCAATTTTTTCAAACATGTTATTCTCCATTATATGATTGTTTCATGAAAAATCTACGAGAGGGATGATATCACATTGTTCTCTAAGAAATGATAATTTAGTCAACCATCACTAATTATATGAGGTAAAAGAAATTTAGAAAAAAAAATATAGACATGTACAAGGTTTTATATGTGGTCTATAAACAAATATTCATGTGAAATCATGCATTGAAAATATCAATTATTATTTTCTGGGTTCCAACAAATCCAATTTATAAAGAAAACTAAAATCATACACACACTTCCGCATAAAAATCAGATACTATAGGTGAAAAAAGATAGATATCCCCCTTTATAGATCAATATAAACTCTAACTTATAAATAATTTCCAATTGATTTAGTGTAGGGATATGTGAGTGATTAATGTACCTCATCTTTTAATTTTATAAATCTATTTGGAAATTTCTCATTCATGATGTATTATATATTTAACAGCATTAACCCATAAATTTTCTCTCTCAATGGATTCATCCATCACCATTGATTCCCTAAACATTAGATCAAAAAACATATAAATATAAATATATATATATATGTATATTTGTATATATGTATAGATATATATAATGGGATAAGGAGTGACATTTCTTTCTTTAGTACTAGCATTCGGGATGAGATCTTCTTCTCAATAGGGGTCGTTATTTTCTCCCAATACCAATATGGGAAGATATCTATGCACCCTTCTTTCCCTTTAAAGTCTCATCTCTTTGACTGTCTTCATTCTTCCCATGAACTTATTCTTTTTATGAAATCCATTTTTAACCACAATTATTTTATCCACTTTCTTCCCTTTTTCTTTATAAATTTATTCAAATTTCTCCAATTACTTATCCAATTTAAATTAATTTGGCCAAAAAATTAGGCCACTTTTTAACATTTTCATTCATTTAAGAATATTCACACAAATTACCATTATTTTTCTATTTAAGTCTCTTCCCTTTGACAAAATAGGTTGTATCTCTTGGTAGTCTTTTCATTCATTCCTCAACTATGTGAACCAAATTCTTGCATCTTCAATAAAGTTATTCTATGAATTCATATCTATTTTTAATTGGTGGCATGGATAGATTTATGGGTACAATAATATTTCATTGATAATTAAATCTCATATGTTCACCATGAATTCCCTTGATTCATCCCTATCTACTAGAAATGACATGTTATATTAGAAAGAGAATGCTTTGTAACCGTACCTTTTATAGCACTAGAAAAGACAAATTAGCTTAAATATTTCAGCATCATATGAATTATTATAGAAAATTGTTGTTTATATAGTTCTCAAAATTGATACTTCTTTTCCATATAGGGAATTGATTTTCTTGACATATTTTTCATCCTTTTTTAGAGTATAGTATCTCCCACATATATTATTAGTAGTAGTTTTCTTCATTCGTTCACATCTTAAGGCATCAAATTTTCTACTCTTATCCTATGGCCTTTTATTATTTTCATGAATTTTTATATTATTTTCAAAATCCTATTCGTTGTGACAAAAAATCCCGTAACAAAAATAATATTCTAGGAATATACGTTTATTATTTTCTATTGTAGTGTATCTATATTTGCATATGTGGGTGCCTTTCTATTTGTGACTGAAATCACTACTATTTTGGATACATCATTAAGGAATATTGCTTCACATATCATGCCTCATAAACCATTAATGTGGTGAGTTTAATAGTGTTTTCACCATCCATATTTTCCCAAAATTTAGTTTAAAGGTTGTACAAGAAAATGAAGCAACATTAGTACATAATATAATTTTTGGGTTATGGGATTTTTACATTTTGTGATGATTCCATTTAGTTATTGGATGATTGTTGTCTCTTCATGGAGTCATGATACTTGATATAAATTTTTGTGATAGTATATATATTTCTTGAAATTTATAAAGTTCTAATTTATGGTTATTCTTTATTATTCAATCTCACCACCATCTCTAAATATGTTATGTCGAGGTAGATCTTCTTATACTCAACTATTATCAAATTTTCTTCCCATCCAAATTTTAGCTTCATCGTTTGTTCTTTATGATTTTTTCTAGATTCTTATAAAAAATTATCCATATACTTTACCTTATTTTATTTACCCTCTATTTGAGAATCTTTTGCATCATTAAGAATTCTGGGTGATTTTTCATGTTTATTGAATGATTATTAAAAATAAATCTCAAATATATATTTCTCACAAAAAATTTCATTATAATTTTTTAATAGAATTGTAATATCTATCAATTCATATTTAAATAGTTAAATCCTTTGATTTCACATGTTTTTTATATTGTCATATATTCCAACCAGTTTAGAAGCATTCTCTTTCATAATATTAGCCTCTTCTTCCTATTTTAATTTTATTTCCTAAATACACAAGATAAATAAAAAATAAAATTTACAACATCAATGGGAACTTTATTTATATTTCGATTCAATTCAAAAATTAGATCCCTAAGTGATATATAATTATAATAGATAGATCAATATCAATCTTAGAAATCATTATCAAGATAATTATAGCTACATGTAACACATCAATTACCTATAATGGGTGGTGTAGTTGTATTTAATATAATATTATTCTTCAAATTCTTGTTCTATACATTCTTATATTCTTATGTTTCTTGATAGAATTTTATTAATTAATTTATCTTGAAGTAAATTCATTTTTTTATCTGATGTAACTTATTAATCTATTGAATTATACACATTATAATAACTAGCCAGGATCATTAGAGGTAACGTTGTTCTGAAACAAAATTTAGAACCCCTAGCCGGATAGACCATTGGGAGGGGAGTGAATTAGTTGTTTATTTTAATGAATAATTTTCTATTTAACTAAAAATATTATACCTTTTATGGTTATATTTCCCCTCGGTGATATATCATAGCCTATCCTCTGATAAAAATTTATAATAATGATCACAACATATGGTATCGATATGGTTCGGTACAATGAATTACTACATTCCATGTTTGTTATACCCAATATTGATTTTACACTATAATAGTTTTATCAATATCCATTGTTGATATAGATTCAAACAAATTCTTAATAATTGATTCCATATAGGGGTATCTTTATTCAACTTCACAAAGTTTTACCAGATTATACACTACCCTTATCCTACTTCTAGCACCAACTCTACGTCTTCTCTTATATTCAACAGTAACTAAAAGACATATTCTACTTCAAGAACCAACTAAAAGACTTTATTTATTTTTTCATTATGTTTTTTCCCTAAAAAATAATCAAACTTCTTTTTATAGTCTTCCTTCATGACCCTACAAGATTGGGTTTTATTTTGTACACTTCATGAGGATTTATAGATATTTGGTCTTTTTAAAATAATCATGAACACCTATATATGATCTTCTTACTTAGGGAAAAAATTTCTTTGGATTTTATTCTTCCTTATATTGATGATTTTTAGGACTCACCTAATGTGTGTTAGTGCTTCACATAAATTCTTAAATATTACATGCAAGAATAATCATGTATTGTCAAAAATTATTCTCTTCTTATATTCTCACATATCATAAGATAACATAATTATTGACAGGTATATTGCATTATATCATCAGCATAGTAAACCTATGGACATGTCCATTTGATTATCCTTATTATTTTATATTAATTTCAAAATCTTGTTTTGTCTATTTTCCAAAGTGTTCATTTATTTTTCTTCATTAACACATAAATATATATGCACAAGGGGTGTCATAAGTGCATGATTTGAATTTCATACATGAAATTTACTCATTATGTTAATTTTTCCTTTATGTAATGGTAAATAGTGTCTCAATCCACTTCACATAATTGTATGTACTCATAATTTTGTAAACCAGAATAGATTCTTGGTATAACATTCATGTTGATCATCATCTAACTACCTTCATACAAACCTATAATGTTTCACACAACTATTTCTTCCTAAAAAACATGAGTTCAAGAATCACTACTCAAGATTTCATGGAATATATTACTTCATTTATAAAAATAATGATTCACAAAACCTTTATCCCTTAGTGCAGTGAGAAAAATTTGATTCTCTATTTCTCTCTAAAAAATATGGGATCTAAATGATGAATAGGGGAAACTTATCATGGTTTATTTTTATATATTTTTAGGAATTGAACCACTATATCTCATCAACTTAGTATTTGGGTTTCATTATATGTATAATCTATAAAAATATAGTCATGTCAAGGATTTATTAAAAATACTGAAAAAATATTGATCTCAAAAATATTTTTATTAATCCAAATTTCATTGTGTTTCTAAAAAAATATTATGATAAAGAACATGGAATATTCATGATGAACACCTCATTGTACAAATATTCTGGTAACCTTTCATAGGTACACTTATGTTGGTACATATACATTGTTACACATTCAATGATACATTTATTTTCATGGCCCTTTTATATTTGTTTCTATATATTTCTTATTTTCTAATAGTAGAATGTTCTTTGATCTCATGATCACATTCTCATCACTGAAACCATTCATCGAGGATGATGTTCTCAAGATATGTAGAGATTATAACATACATAACTAGTTTGATAATCGAGTGTTTGAATATGATTCTTGGTTTTAATCAGATGGTGTATAAAACATTGACCCTGAAATCAACATTATATATGTGTGGTTTGAGTTGGTGAACAATACTTATGGATATGTGATCCCACATAGACCCATCTCTCAATTGTCTCATGCTATATAAGTAATTCAGTTTCATTAGTAGATTAGTTGTGTGAATCTTGAGGTCTTCTCCCAAAAACACATCACACACACAAGTATTAATAGATCATGCCCCCACCTCAACTCCATCTACCCATGCACTCATGGGGGATCTATGCACCAACTATAGTTCCCCACTTGTAACTGATTTAACCATACCTCCAAGTAAGCTACATAGGATGGCTCTTCAAGGTGGTTTTATTTCTGCTATATTAAGGTTGATCAAGCGAGGCCTTCTATGTTTTATGTTTGGCCTAGTTTTAGCTTAAAACATATAAAATGAATATTTAAAATATTCCATTTAAACTAAAAATCCCAAACAATAATATCAGTACTTCCAATATAATATTTCTATTTTCCCTATGAGAATAATATTAATATAATTGTAATTCCATCCATAATAAAACACCCCATGCTATAAAATAATAATAAATGGAATTATTTCATTTATCTTCTTCATACTGTTGTAAACTATAGAAAACATCAAAAAAAATATCATAAGCATTTAAAATGATAAATTATTCAACAATAATCCTAACTCATATGGAGAAAATGTATTTTCCAGGTTTCTTCACCAAAACATTCACCAATCTTGTTATAAAATTATAAATATATTAACTCTTTTCTGAAAAAAAAAATTAAAATTCAAGTCAATTAGGATAAATAGTATTCATTATAAGATGACAAAAACAAGTATCTTCAATATATATATATATGTTACAACGTTGAATGAAGAAACATTTCCCACCTCCTTTCCATTAGATGTGATATGAAATTATCACTCGTGCATATGTGTGGATTCCAATTCCTTTTAGCGATATGAATTATTTTTCATCAATTATTCACATTGATTAATAGAATGTTGTATTTAATATATTTATGATGTACTTATGATATAATAATAATATTAGAATAATAATATATTATTTTTCTTTTTTTGTTATTCTTTTTTTTAGAATATGGAAAAAGTGCTCATCTATATATAAAGACTATTTTCTCCAAGAATAATGAAATTCATTATTCAATCACTAACTTTTATAGAATTAATAAAAAGGAATTTAATTAATATGTATGATATTTAAATCATCATTAAAATTGTGTTAGGAATGTAACCCTGATCTATATGCAAGGACCCTGACAATTGAATGGAAGCATGCATGGAAAATCAAATAGTTAACACCTTGAATAGTGGTTTTAATAAAGAATTGATAGCAAAAGGATTATAAGATATTATATATTAGTCTTGAATGGAATTATAAGTATGAATATATTTCAATTATAGAATTATACTAAAAATAATTTTATTTTACAATAGGTTAGAGTTCTTATGAAGTAATTCAAACTTTAGGTAAGGGTTTTAAAATAATGAAATTATATAACCCGTATCTCAAATATATTATATATTTTCTTATCCTTTTGTTATTTATTGAGATTATAAGTTTTCATTCCATATTTCTCTCTCTAAATACTCAAAATACTTAAAATACCATTTTAATGAAACTCGACCATATTTTCTTCCTCAGTCATGAATACATTCTTCCATGTAAATAATTTCTTCAAAACGTATTAAATAAAATATGTAATACTATAAAAATACTAATTAAATTCATTTTTACTCATGTTTTACTTTCTACAAAAAAAATTAAATGAGTACTCTTTATATTTTCTTAAGGATTTTCTTTTTACCAATGGTGTGAATGAAATTATTTTTTTTAACATAAACCACATGAATAGATTTTTTGACCATCAGTAATAATATTTTATTTGAATATTATTTTAATATTTTCCATTATTATTTTCAAATAAAATATATTCTGTAATATTGAATAAATTTTAATATTTTAATTATGTAATTTTTAAATAAAATGGTATTTTCCTCAAGAAAAAATCTAGTGCTATTTTGAAGTAATTTTTCATATATGATTACATAAATTGGATTTATTTATTATTTACTAGGGTTATGATGCTCTTATATGTACATTACTCTTAAAATAGATGGTTTATTATTTAGATGATGAAATGTTGATGAAAACTATTTTTCTTTTCTATGGGTTAAGGTATAATGAAATGAAAAATATTTTCATGTTATTGTAGGATACATATGAAATGATTATAATTATGTGAGGGGGGTTCCATAATATCCCTAAAATGAATTGGTTATTGTTTATGGTTTTATAATATCAATGGGCATATTAGAGGTTATTCCAATTCCAATTACGGTACATGGGAGGATTCTCCATGACCAATGTAGGCGTATGGGTGGTTATCCAAAGCCTAATATGTGATGAATATCTTTTTGAGTAGCATGGAATAAATATTTTTATTATTGTTATTATGTCACTCTTTTATGAAATTATTTTATGATAAATTGTTTCTCTCAATGATTATGATCTTGGATTTCTTTAGGATTCATGTCTACTGAATAATCCTGAATTATGTTATGACTCTTGATTATGATTTACGAATTTTTGGGTATGGTTTTAAAATTTTATGCTTTTGTTATCATACCTTAATTATCATTTTATTCTTAAAAATTATCATTGATTGATGTATCCCTTGTTTACACATAATTATCATCTAATCTTACTTATTATTTTGTATCCTATTCACTAGGATCTGAATTAAGGTTTTATATATGATGTGTCTAAGAAGGGTGATAGTTGTCAAGAAATTTGTGGGTGAAGATGTATATATTTTATATATCAGTTGTTTATGTATCCTTTTTCCAAAAGAACTATACAATTATATCTTGGGTATGATTCATAATGGTATGTAATGAATATTAATATATTAAGAAGTATTATTTATATATGTATTTTTAGGTGACTATAAAAGCTATCATATAATGGTTTAGTTATTTTTGAAAACTATTATGTGAAAACTTTGGTGGGAAATATAGAGACCCTATCAATTTTAAAATAGTATTACATGATTTTAAATATAATTAAACATCAAATTACAAGATAAGTATCATAATGTACAGTGTCTTGGAAGAATAGGTACATAAAATAGAAAACACGGGACTAAATAAAATATTTCATTTTTTGTCATAAATTATACGATATTAAATTCCTTTAAGACCTCATATATGTACAGGATAATAAGGGGATCACATGAACAATGTTATGAGCTAAAAAGACTAGTATGAGAATAAACATTAAAATAAATCTTAGAACATTTATTAGGAGGCATTACATAATGATGTTAAAAATGCATGGAACATGATTAATCAAATGCAATCATTCAATAACGAACATAAGATCATGTAATCATAGAAACATAGTAATGTGAAAGCAACATAAAACATTAATTTTTCGTGATTCATGGCTTGTTTCACATAGAGGAGCACAAGGCAAGGCTCACTGCACATAGAGAGGCATGAGTCAAGGATAACAACCAAGATCATTGCACATAAAGTCTCATGAGTCTAAAAATTACTCAATGCATTGGAGCACTACATAGTAGAACACACCATAACATTTTAATGAATATTGTTTCCATATAAAGAATAAAACATAAGTAATCAAACATAAATATAAGTGTTACCTATAGAAAAATTGGGTATCATAATCCAGTCAAAAGGCATATCAAAAGGGATGTTCCTAATGGTTTCCTTAAAAGGATGGATTTAAATCGTAAATGGACCATGAAAATGGAATATATTCATATATCGTGATAGTGTATGCTAAACTTAAGTGAAAATAGTTCTTAATAAACATTTGAAAGAAAAATATTTAGTATAGTTTAAGGGAAAACATTCAATATTCATTAAAATAGAAAAGGAAGATTTGTTTTAATAAAAATATAAATCAACCAAGGTCATTTTTTAGGATAAAAATGACTGATTTTTGGAAAAAAAATGGTGTCCTAAAATAGATTATGGATCACACATGAAAATGGGTAAAAATTCAAGAATTGCAATTAAATTGGGCCTTCGAATCACAAATAATTATGTAGGGAACGTTTTTTAAAAAAAATTGATATCCCCCAAAAAGAATGAAGAATTGATATTGATACATGATTTGGAAATTATACAATGAATTTATAATATTTACATATAAATAAAAGATAATTTTATTTTGGTTAAAAGAGAGAATTAGTAACCTAAAGCAATAATGTAGGTTTTGGTAGAATCCCTTTCCTAAAGTCTGGAGTTGTTCTTCACATGATCATAATGTTGTATATAATAAAATTAGATTCATTAACCTAGAACCCTTTATACATGTTTTTTATTTTTTATAACATTATTAAATTCATTTATGACCTTTTGTATTGGTTAATAGATTAAATTTCATTGTTTGGTATCGTTAGATTCCTTTGTCTTCATGATCAGTTTACTTGTATAAGTGTATGGAAAATATTCTATAGAGAGGGTAGTTGTCCATAACTAAATGTATATGTTATTAATGAGTATTTATTATATTAAAATACCATTTTTTCCAATATGTGAGGATGATTCATTAGATAAATCACTAGTACTAATTTTTTAGATTAATATAGTGTTTTTAGATCATAAATAACACATTTTGTTTTATTAATTAAAATAATTTGTTTAAATTGATTCCAGAACATTAATTAATTTATAATAAATATTTTATAATATGGTTAATCTATAAAAATGGTTTTATGACCATAATTTAAGAATAATTTGAAAAACAAAAGCATGTCATCCACGATGGTGGTAAATTGGCACCTCACATATGATGTTTCTATTATTAAAGTAAAAGAGAGAGGAGAATATATTTGATGAAGAATTATAACATAAACATGATAAAATTATAGTATATGTAAGATACTAGAATTTTTATCCTATTTGGATGACTGGAGGTTTAGAGAGAAAAATAAAAAGAATCAAACTTGAAATGAAATTGAAAGAAAATGAAAGACGGATCTACCTCTTGACTTCATCATCCTGAGAACCTCTTAAGGCAATAGGTTTTGGTCTTTTGTTAAGAAAAACATCACATGGAATTTGGGAGATAATTTGTAGGAGGAGTGGGAATTATATTTTCAGTTCTCAGGACATGATATGTTTGTGGAGAAGAGGGGTGTGGGGTGGTATTTATAGTGGATGAGAGGGGTGTTTTATCATTATTTTACTAAATATTTTATTATTTTTCTCTAAAAACGTAATAGTTTTTATTATTCAGGATCAATTAAGTAAATGATAATGTGAGATAGTGATAATAGTATTACATTATCATTACATATCCTATGAGTCCATAATTCATGTATTTAACATTTATAGTAAATTATTGTATTTTACTATTCACAAACAATTCAAGTATTATAGAAAAATTCCAAAAACTCACTAAAACCTTATTTCAATGTGTATAATTAAAAAATAAAATCGATTTTATAAAATTTATTTTTTAAATATGAGAAACTATAATTTAAATTAAATTAATCATTTACATAGAAAATACATATTTTGAAATTATATCTACTTTCATATCAATTTAAAAAAAATATCGTATCATAATATTGTCTTATAATAATAATAAATAAAAATACTAAATTATGAATTCATTTTATAAAAAAATTATTTCAAATTTCTAAATTAAGCAAAAAATTGAAATTAAGTATTTTTGACCAATAAAATTACAAACACTAGATTAATAATTTTTAAAATATTTATTTTCTTATACTATGGTATAATTATATCATATATTAACTTATAAGATAGATAAATGTTATTTATATTTTCATTGGTTATGTTACTATTCAATTTTGTGGTTTACAATTCATATAGTTCATATTACTATTTCTTGGATCAAGTTACTATTTCATAAGTATAGGTTACATAACATCTAAAAACACTTATTATTTAACTCATTCATTATTTATAAAACATCTATTATGTTTTATTATGTTTCCATATAATATGACATAATTATAGTAAGGATATTTCCATTGATTGAACAGTGAGGAATCATAGTCCTCCCCCTTATAAAATTTCACCCTTAAAATATTTTTTTACATACTAAGGTGAAAACAGGTGTGGGTAATTTTCCTTCAATGCTTCCTCCAGCTCCCATGTTGCCTCTTCGTACATATGGTTCTTCCATATTACATTGACTAAGTGAGTTTTCTTTTTTCATAAAACATTATCTATAAGGTCCATGATCTTCACTGGATACTCCTCTTAAGAAGTATCATTCTCTAGATATACCAGCTTTATTCTCAGAACATGTGAAGGATCTAGTGTGTACTTTATTAGAGAGATATATGGAATACATTCTGTACTTGAGCATTGGTTGGTGAAAGTACCAGTTGATTGTCCATAGCTCTAACACGATCAAGGATATTGAATGGGATGATGTACCTGGGAATTAGCTTCCCTTTCTTCTTGAATATTGTGATCCTATTCCATGGAGATATGAGGAGGAATACCATGTATCGAACCTTAAACTATATGTCCCGTTGTTGTTTTATGTATATCTATTTTGTTGACAATGTCATTACATGATTTTTTGTTAAATTTCTTCACCTTCTTCACCATTTCTTAAAAATATTTAGGTCTTATTATCTTATTTTCAATGACATTACCCCATCATGATGGTATTCCATACCTTTTCACATAAAGGGTTTCGTATGGATCCAATTTGATGCTTAAGTAGAAACAATTATTGTAAAAGAATTCAACCAGTGGAATAGGATGGTAATGTACTCCTTTTAAATACATAGAACATTCTATAAAATTTATTTTAGTTTCTAAATATTCAGCTCAGATTGGCCATCAATTTGAGGATGATAGGTCGTACTTAAGTTCAACACATTTCTTAGAGCATGTTGGAGATTTTTCTATATATTAGAGACAAATCTTGGATATCGTTCACATTCAATATATATTGGTAATCAATGAATCCCTACCACTAATTTGATGTATTTCCGTGAAATTTAATCCCATGATGAGTCCTCTCAAATATCAATAAAGTTGGGTTTTTTAAGATAATCCACAATAACCTATATAGCATTGTTTCCTCTAGATTTCTTTGGATGTCCAGTTATAATGCCAATGGTGATTTTTTCCCATTTATATATTGGTATGGGTAATTGCTAAATCATCCATTTTTACTTTTTCCTTTTATCCGTATCTTTTTGAAATACCAAGGGCATTGAGGTATATTCAGTGATCTCCATTTTCATTCTGTCCCACAAAAAGTTATACTGGAGATCTCAATACATCTTTGTGCTCCATGGGTGAATAGACAAGATTGATCAATGTGCATCATTAAAAAGCTATTTATTTATCTCTGGATTCTATGGTACACATTATCATGACAAAAATCTTATTACTCTATCCTCAACTCTCTTGAACTCGAAGGATTCTCTATTTTAGATAACTTTCACCCTTTTTTGAATTTTCAAATCATTTCATTGAGAAACCATATTTTATCCATAAGGGATGGTTGAGAAATAATTTTAGAAATTATTGATGATTATACTTAGTTAATTATTCTTATTTCTAACATTTTTAATTCTAAGATGATTCATTCCTTCTCAATTATCACCATTGATAAAAATATAGGATCTTTTCTAGTTACAGAATTTTACACCTTATTTTCCTTACCATGATGTTAATTTGTTATGTATTGAGTATCCTTGATTATATCTAAGCATATTCACTTGTGAATATTATCCTCATTCTGTGAGAATATATATTTGAGACTCTTGTGATCAGTATATATCTCACAATTCTCCCCAAAGAGATAATGCCACCAGATTTTCAATGTGAAGAACATAGATTCCAACTCCACATCATCTGTAGGATTTTCTTTCTCATTGATTTTAAACTACCTTATGGGGTAGATTATCACATTATAATTTTTCATTATTACCCAACATATTCCATTTTTTAATAATCATTGTATTCCAGAATAATTTATAAACTTTATGTGAGTGTGAGTACTCGCCCAGTGAAAAGCCTATTTTAAAGCTCTTTAGTTCTTTCCTCGCATTGTTGAGTCTAGAAAAGCATCACTCCCTTATATGTCATATTTTTTATTGGTTTTTACAATCATGAAAAGTTCTTCACTAATCATCAGTAATACCCATCTATACCATGGAATCAATGGATCTCTGTTACAGAATCCATCTTATGCCACTCTTCAATTGCATTTGTATTGGAATGGTTCGAAGATATTCTTTTTCTGCTGATAACATTCACCATGAATGATACTTCCTTCATCTATAACTCACATTTACTATACTTTTTATCTGGTTTATCCATATGTAAAGTCTTCAGTACTGTACTCAAATTCTCCTATAGTTTCTCTTTTTTGTTGGAGTATATTAGAATATCATTGTTATAGACTACCACAAATTTTTCAATGTAAAATCTAAATAAGCTATTCATTAAATAATTGAAAATTGGTGGATAATTAGTGAGTTCAAATGGATTCACTACAAACTCATAGTTTCCATACCTAATTCTAAAGTTTGTCTTCAGAATTTTTTCCTTACTCACTATTAATGGGTGAAATCCCAACCGAAGGTCAGCTGTAGAGAAACAATTGGCCCCACGTAGCTGATCGATCAATTAATCTATCTGTGACAGGGGGTAATTTTTATTTATCATGATTCTAATGATCTTAAAATAGTTCATGCATAGGTTCATTGATCCATACTTCTTCATCATGAAGAGAAATGGTGCACCCCAAGCAGAAGCACTCGGGTGTATAAACCCCTTATCCAGATTCTCCTATAACTACATCATCAGTTATTCCATCTATATGGTGTCCATTATATAATTTTTCTTTGATATAGGTAGAGATCCATGAATATGATAAATTAAGAAATCAACTTCTCATTTGGGGGTAAGACCATGAAACTCCTCAATACAACAGTGTAATCCCTACCAATGGGCACATCATCGAGCATGATCATCGATTTTTCTCAATCATTTGAGAAAGATATAATCCCTCATAAGGTAGTAATATCCACAATTGAGATGATGATTCTGAAAGAGATTCATCTTACTCCTTACACATGTAAATAATTGGAGTCATTTTTAGGATGTGTAGAGTGATCTCCCTTTCTTGAAAGTTTTATTTTTATTTTTATAGAGATATCAAATTCATTCCCAAAATAGCATCAATCTATATTAAAGAAATTATGAAAAGATTTTTAGGTAGTTTTGGTCTCCAAACATTAACTAGGGTGCAGTTTTGTATATTGAATGAAATAATTTTCCCATTAGTTGTTCTCACAGATAATGCAAAATCCAAATTTTGAGGTGGTTTTTTAATAGTTCTACTAAACATGAAATATATGAATGAATGCATAAAACCAGAATCAAATAGTATGTTCTCTATTCATTAATGACTAAAAAATAAATTTCACCACATCATGTTTTGTCTTCACAATATTAGTAGTGATAGTATAATTCTTTCCTTGTTTCCTTAGAGGTCTTTGTTGATTTCCTCTGACAACCCTTAACAGAGGGAATTGTTTTAAAACATTCACATGTTTCTTATAGTTTAATCACTTCACTAATATTTGAGCATTGATATGAATCTTCCTTTATTCTTCCACATTGGTGGGACTATAAAAATCCCTTTGATAGTTCATAGCTAGATTTACTATTCTTCCACATTTGAAGTAATTTTGAGTTCCCTTTAAAATTTTCCCAAGATTCTTCTTCCCACAATTCTGACACGTGGGATATTCGATCATATTTTCATCATGGAATTTATTTGTTGACCTACCCATATTAGACTCGATTTTAAATTTTTTTTATGGTCCCATGAGACCATTGAGAGTCTCCGATATCCATTTCATCTTTAAAGGAATAATGGAAAATCTTATCATAACTATAGATGTCTCAAATTTCCAAATATTTTCATAGACATGGATTTAGTCCAATAAATAAGTGATCCACCTTGTTTTTTATATTCATGAAAATTCAAGAGGTGTATCCTACAAGACTGATAATGTTTTCTTCATATGTCCCAATAGACTCATCATACATATTGTTATTTCCAAGGAACTCTCTTTACATCTCGATATAGAGGGTTTGGGAAAAATAATTTTTGAAAAATATTCAATTGAATTTCTCACAATATATAGAATCAATTTCCTCCTAGGACTTCATATTTTTTATCTTTTTCCACCACTAATCAGCTTTCCTAACAAAATAATAGACCTCCAACACAACATTCTCATCTTCTGAGCACTATAGGATAGTGAAAATATTTTCAATATATATAATCAACTATTCTATGAGGAGGGGATTAGAAGGTCCACTAAATAATAGAGGACTTTTCCACACAAATTGTTTGACGAAAAAATTCTGTCTATTTGAAGGAGTGTGTTCCACACAATTCATGTTTTTATTCATTACTTGAGCCAGTTGAGAAATATTTTTCAAGATGTTTTGAACACATGCTTCCATCATATTGGACATGTCATTAGAGAAATTATCACATTTATTATTGCATTGATTGTTGGAACATGTTCTTCTATTTCATGCCATTAACTAATAAATCTGAAGTTCAATTATAGGGCTTGAATACATAGATAATGATCATAAAAATGAAACATTAAACATAAAAGAATAAACACTTAATGGAAATGTGTTTCCTAACTTTTTATTCCCTGGGTTTTAATATAAGTTGTTCATGATATATTTACTAATATATACTCTTATGGGAACTTTCATTATTCCCTTAATAATGGTTTATAATGGGCTTATGAATTTACCAAATAATATCCCTCCAGAGTGTCAAACAAGGTGGGCAGTAAGGCTAGTTGTACTATACCAGGTTACACAGAGTCTGGTGTAGAACTCCTTGTCATAATATTCACTCCTATATACATTTGTTCTAGAAAAAAATCCACTTGTATTACCCCAAAAATATGTATTTTCTTGTTAAACCACCTTCTCTTTACATACAAAATTTTAGGGATGTTTTCTCATACATAGCCTTATCCCTGGGGTTGTTACTATTGAGATTTATTCCTAGTCTCCAAAAACAAATATGATTTTCCTATGATACCAATTATAGAAATTATAGCCTTTTACACAAAATATTACATGATTTTAACCAAAATTAAACATCAAATTAAAATCCAGGAACCATAAGGTCTAGTGTCTTGAAATACTAGGCACATAAAAATGAAAACATGGGACTAAGTAAAATATTTCATTATTTATTATCCATTATGAGATCTTACCTTCCTTTTAGGAATTATATATGAATAGAATAACTTTGGGAAAACATTATCAAAGGGATGAGTTAAAAATCTTAGTAAGAGAATAAACATTAAAATAAGGATTTCCACATGGGTTCGAAGGCATAACATGATAATACAAAAAGTTTTGGAATGTGACTAAGTATATAAAATAATAACATATATAATATAAGATAATATAATAAAATAACAATTTTAATGTTTATGTAACATAAGACATGAATTTATCTTCAGTCTAGGTCTTCTGCAAAAAAAGAGCAAGAGTTAATGCTCGTTGCACATAGCGGAGCGTGAGTCAAGGATAACCACCAAGACTGTTGCACATAACATATCTTGAGACTAAACATTTCCAAATGCATTGGAACACTATCTAGGAACACCAATAAGAACATGTTCATAATGATTATTTCAACATAAATAATCATACATAAGTAATCCCACATAAACATAAGCGTTACCCATGGAATGAATTGGGTATCATAATCATGTTAAAAGGAATATCAAAAGGGAATATCATAACGGTTGCTATGAAAAGATGGATTTAAATCATAAATGTACATTAATAAAGGAATATAGGAATAGATCATGGTAATTTATGTCAAACTGATGTGAATCTAGTGTTTAAGAAACATTCAAAATAAATCACTTTAGTACGGTTTGAGGGAAAACATTCAAGATTTATTAAAATGGTTAAAGAATATTGGTTCGTATATAACCATAATTTAACCTGAGGATTTTTTTCAAGATAAAAATGAGTTTTTTTAGAAAAATAATGGTTTAATAAAATATATTATAAAGAACACTTTAAAATTGGTAGGATTTTTTGGAAGTTCCATAATACCAGGAGTAATTATCTAGATGAATTAAGTAGATAACCTTTTTAAAAACATGTATTTATGATAAAAATAATGATGAATGGATCATGATACATGATTTTTGAAGATTTCCAAAAAATTTATAATATGTACATAAAAATAAAATTTATTTGATTTTTTGTAAAAATATATAAAGAGTAACCCTATATAATAATAGAGGTTTGCATAGAATCCCTTATCTTTTATCCCAAGGTATTCTTAACTTGATATTAGTTTCCTATATAAAAAAATTATATTAATTAATTAATAATTCCATTAAACATAATACATTTATTTGATTTACTATAACTCTATTATGTTCATTTATGGTATTTATATGGGTTAATAGATTTAATTTCATCATTTGGGAAGAACATATTCCTCAGTTTTCAATATATTTTAGTTGTATAAGTGTATGGAAAATAATGTATAATGAGGATAGTTTTTCAGAAATGAACTTATATGTTAGTAATCATTTTTTATAATATTAAAATAAAATTTTTCTATAAGTTAGGATGATTCATTATGTAAATCATTAATGATAATCATTTAGATTAATTTAGATGTTTTTATCACAATGAATTATGGTTTTATAAATTATTATAATGTCTAAAAAATTATTAAAAATCATTAAATAATATATAATACATATATTATAATCTATTTCAACCAAAAAATGGTTACATTACCAACCATGAAGATGGAATTGAAAGATAAAATCACATCATCGATGAAGGTGGTGAATCGACACCTCCCAAAGGATGCTCTCATTCTTAAAGTAAAAGAGTGAGAGGAGAAGATATTTGACGAAAAATTATTCCATAAACATGATAAAATTCAATAATATTTTATATATTTTATTTTTCATTCCATTTGGATAATTGGAGGTAACTATAGAAAAATAAAATAAACGAACATGAAAATAAATTAAAAGAAAACATAAGAGGGTTTTACCTCTTGATTACTTCTTATTGATAACCTCATTAGGTAAATGGTTTAGGTGTTTTGTTAATTCAAAAATCTCTTAGAAATGGTGAATATTCTTGAGAATATTAGTTGTTAGAATTTGGATAAGTGTCAATTCTTGAGTGGTTTCAGGAGAAGAGGTGGTGAGGGTGGTATTTATAGTGGATGAGAGTGGTATTTTCACATTATATTAATAATTATTTCCTTATTTTTCGAAATAAAATAAAATATTATGATTTGGGAGACTAAATATAGTAACATTATAATTTTAGTTTGAGATAATGGGATTATATCAGCACTATGTCACCTATGACTCCAAAATATAAGTATTTAGCATTTATCGTAGATTATTGTATTATACGATTCACCAATAATTCATGTATTTTAGTAGAATACCAAGAATTCAGACTAACTATTTTTTTGACGTGTATAATTCAAAACTGAAATCCATTTTTCTAAAATAATTTTCAAAATATGAGAAATATTAATTTAAATTAAAATCTTTATTTACAGTGAAAATTTAGATTTTAAAATTATAACTTCTTTAATATCACTTTGAAAAATTAACTACCATATCATAAAATTATCTAATAATAATATGACATAAAAATTATTTAATGTATACATTTTTGAAAATACATTTTCATTTAAATAATTAAATTAATTAAGAAAATTTTAATTAAATGTTTACAACCTATAAAATTGCCAACACTTCATTAATAATTTTTCAAATACTAATTTACTTATACTATGAAATAATTATATCATATTATAACTTAAAATATATATAAGTTTATTTATAAATTAATTTATAAGGTTGTTATTCAATTGGTCAGTTTACTATTCATAAAAGCTACCTTATTATTCCAAATATCAAGTTACTATTTAATCGATATCGGTTCTGTAACTTTTATAAATGCTTCTTTTTTCATTAATTAATCATTTATAAAGATTTTATTATTTTATATTATGTTTTATACTTTATTACATAATTATAATGAGGGAATTTCCATTGGTAAAATATTGAGTCATTTAAAGAACCATTATGAGTATTGTTTTCTAAGTAAATATATTCATATAAGGATACTCGAAAGTAGATGAATCTATGGAATAGATGCACAAATGTGTAAAAAAAATAAAAGTGGTGGATTGGTTATTAATAAAATCATCACTCATTCATGATGAGTAGGCCAAATACGGCACACTTTTCCTGAAAATCCCATGGGATATTCTTAGGTTAGTACAAATTTTCCTTTTGAAACATTATGAAGGATTTGAATAGATGATGACTGTATATGCCCTTGGATAAACTTAAAGTCACAAAAATTTATTATAATGTGTCATAATTTAGATATCAAATAAATTATTTTCAATATTATATGGATTCTAAATGTTAATATTATTTCTAAAACTATTTTATTTTTATGTAGATAATGGAAGGAATAAAAAATAATTGGTTTAACCGTAAATGTGATTGAAAATGAAATGATTAGCCTCCTAAGAAACCAAATGTTATGGGGGATGTAATAAAAAATTTAATTTTTATTATTATGAAGCATTATAAAGTCCTAAATCATGTTGGTCATCCAAATTAGATAAGAAGAGAATAATTTTATATTGGTTCCTCAATGAGAAAACATCCAACTTATTTTGAAAAGTCCAACAATCCACTGTTTTCTGAGAAACGGTTCAATAAAACAAAAAATATGTTTTATGATATCTAATGTTTAAAACATAAAAAACTATTTTTTTATTATCATTTGGATGGAGAAGTTTGTTAATCGTAGATTCTTTATCAAGAACATGAGGAAATTGGAAGAAATTGAATCTGTTGATTGGGATGAGATTTGAGGGTTACTTTTCAAAAATTATATCCATTGATTATTTGTAAAAAATATTGGGATGGATTTTGTTGAGAAGATGAAGAACAATGATAAATCCAGTAATACCTATAAATAATATTTTTCAAGACTGCTAAGGTACACTTTTGATATTATAATTTTTCCTAAAATAAAGATTTATTGATTCTTGATTTTCTTAAAACCATGTATTGGAAGAGAATTAACAATAAAATACATTAGTATTTGTGAATAAATTGTGTGATGTAATCTCAAGGTAGAAATAGAGATCAAATTCCCCCATAAATCTCATCGATTTGAAAAGTAATTAAATTTGTAATTTAATTGAAATTCTTATACTAATAACCATGGATAAAAGATGATGGGTTCTCCTTCATTCAATAAGTGTGGAAAGAAACAAGGAAATTTTCATAAGGGAGATGGTAGATTATTTATTTGTGGAAGGTAATTTTATTGGGAAATTTAATGTCAATGTGATGAGTGGAAGTTCACTAATTTTTTTAATGGAGAGAAATATTGATATAATACACCACCCACACTCTAATGAATCAAATTATAGGAGTATAGACATTATTCTAACAAACTATAAATTTTGGTAGTTAATTAATATGATTAATATCATCAACATATTAATCCCAAAGACGTTGAAAAATCTCATTTAATCATTATTACTAATGTTTTTTACAAGAAAAAATTAGTTAAAGGTACACTTATCAACCACTTTAAAAGAGTTATTCTCATATTTTATTACGTTTTTACTAACTATTTTATAAATGAATAAATGTATAAGGTAACCACATTACCACATAAATAATTATATACTAAATTATTAGTTGAAACACCAATTGTTATATTAATCACATATCTAATCTTTGATCCTTTTATGACTAAAGTTTTTTGAAATTTGATTCCTTTAAATCTCATTATTCTACCTCTATATGAAGTTTATGTTATTTTTTCATGGAATGGATTTCTCTATATAAATACAATATCTATTTTCATGTAATATAAGTTACATTTGATATTCCAAACCAATCTATGATCGAAATCATTGTGATTAAAAAATAAATTATATTAAAAATTAAATCAATTATATGGTTGTTGGTTCCATTTTATATAATGGATTCATCTAAAATTGTTGGGGAGAAACTCAACATCCAAGAAATACCTCTTGCATGGTCATTTGTTGATGTATTTTTAAAATATTTTCTTATTATTCCTTAAAATAGTGAAGTTTATTTTTTGATAAAACTCCACACATGTGAGACACCAATTTCAAAGACCTTATATAGAATAGACATGATTGAGTTTGGAGAATTAATGAAGAAAATATAGGTGTGTAACATTCCATGTATTAATAGAATAATAAATTTTCCTATATAATAATATTTTTTAATTAAATATTAATATTATTCTAAAAGGTAAACTATTTATGATAGCATACCTGACACACAACAACGGGTTTCTCTGAAATCTTAGGTTGCACACAACACTGAGTTATACCAAAAAAATAATAACAGAGTAATATTTTCATTTTAAATGGTATTCAACACCTAGTTTTTGTATTAGAGGAAATGAAAATAATTAACTATATAATGATTCTACATATTTTTAAAATGTTTTAACATTTATCTAATACATTTTAGAAGCTTAAAATGAGAATGGATCCAATTTTAAGCATAAAATGCTCTTATATTTTTAAAAGGTTGTTTTACTGCCTTTTGATGGAAAATCATTTTGAAATATATTTTTTATCACTTTTATATATTCAATTAGAAAAAAATAAATAAATTATTTAGAGTAGGGACATAAAATTTTACATTGGTAGAAATTTATGTATTTTTCTAATAAAACTTATTTTTTAATGAATAGTAAAAAAAATACTCCATTTTAATTCAAAACTGCCTTTTCATATAATGTATTAATATAGTTATATGGACTTTTTAATTAGTTTTAAAGGTTAATTGTATTATTTATTTATCATTTAATCCAATTTTTTTCATTATAAGTTATTTCACATTGTAATTGTACAGAAACACATGTCAATCCATTGATAGTTTTTACTTCCTAAAACCCTACTTTCTAGTTTTGAATACAGGAATTAATTTTAAACTAATTATTATAACTTGTGTGTTTTGACTTTAAAAAAATTTATTCCATATTAGGAATCATATGTTCAAAATTATGTAAATATTCACCTTTTAGTTTTGCACATTAAGAATATTAACTTCAGTAATTATTTTTATTTTCCATGGTTAAAACGTAAATCAGGTAAATAAGGGTAAAAATTATATTATTAAATAAAAAACCCTAAAACATGTCCAAATAATATTGTATGAGGTATTTATAACTATGATAATCATTGGGTTGATTTTAGGACCCCATGAATCAACTTGGGTGTGATAATGACATGTTATAAAAATTAATTTAATGTAAAGAGAAATATAACACAAATATGCTTCTTTTTATTAAAAAATATTATTATGGTTTTATACAATTGATATATTAGACTACAAATAGTCATAATAAATATAATAAACTTTCCTATATCATGGTATTTTATGTAAAATTTTAATAAATTAAATAAATAAATTTATTTATGACACAATGATTATGCAGTGATTACCTTATTAATGAAAGATCCAAATAAAGGATATTATAAATATTGAAATAAATGAAATTTTAAAAAATTTAAGCCATTAAAAAAATATTTAATGATTATTACATGTTATATTTGATTTAATGTGGTTTTTTCGAATGAATCAATGTTCAAATAAATCAATTACTCAATAGTGTCAAAATTGACACAAATGAGTTTTAAAAAAATACTATTTTATTGAATGATATAATAGTCATTAAATTATTAGATTGGGCCAAATGACTTATATAATGATAAAATGTTCATTTATGATCTATTTTAGGTTCTCTAATCATTTTTTAGTAAACATATTAACCATATAGTGTAAAATTTCAAGAAGTCATTGTAAGTGTTAATTTATTTATCTAAGGGTAAATGCCAAAAGATAAGGTTAAATTTGTGAGCTAAACATGTCTAAAAGATATTGATTTAGAGGATTTATACCCATAATCATTTTATCCACGAAACATATCACTTTTTAACTATTATATTCTTAAATAAATTTATAATAAACTAATACTACAATACATTCCTAAAGTGCCCATCCTCCCTCTAATAAAAGGCCACCACTTCTATCGTCATACTCACACCTCTAAAGCCACTTGTCTGGTTCAAGTTATAATTAGATACAATTTTTATATCCCTTAATTCCCCCTAGAAGCCTTAACATGGGAGTAATGCAATTTAATAAATCATTTTGGTTCAAATTAAAAAGAGTTACCGAATTTAGAAGTGACGTCTTTCCTCGACCTCCTTTCATTTATTTTCTTAATCCAACCCCATAAATAATATTTATTCCATTATTTTATAACCCAAAAAATTATCCTCAATATACTAGGATGTTTATATGATTATTCGTCTATCTACACTTACACACACCTTCATTTAATGCATATATACCATATTTTTCTGTGTACAGTGAACTACTGCCTCCTGAAATGATGATTGTTCAACTTTCTCCTACCACCTCTCATGGCAGCCAGTATAATGGAACTATATTTATATATGATTTATATTGTATTTATATTTTCTCTAATCTTTTGTTTATTCTATTTACAAAAAACCTTTATGCTTTCCATATTGTTTAAATACGATAACTTCATTTGAGGAAGTGTGGACTACTGCCACTGTAAAGTGATATGACCCGTTCATGGAATACCTGGAACACATAAAGGATGGTTTTAATGAACATATATTACACATAAAACATAGATATTATAATATACTTTTTATATACCTTTGTATCATTTATCTTTCATTCCTTGAATATGGAAAATAAATGAATGTAGAGTTCATGCGTGTGTAAGGCCTACCATCTCCAAGAACGATTCATTTAATTTCTTATCCACAAATGTTATCGACTATAAAAAATATATATATATTAGATATATATTATATTTAAATCATGAATAACATTTTGGAGATAATGGACTTATGACCACATTGATAATTTGGGTCAAAATAAGTTCATTTTTTACCCAAGTACCGAATATCGACAAAACATCTGATATGAATTCAATTAATTAACTAATTGATTTAATATGGTAATAAGGGATATACAATGAATAATAATCATTAAAAATACTCTGAATTAGTTATAAATTTACCTAATTTTATTATTCAGGAATGTAAAGAATGAACAAGATAAGTCAGATTCAAGGTAAGGGACTTCATCTCAATGTCCTTTCGTTGAGGCATATTTTGATACGGTGTATAATAAACCCTTATACTTTTAATTTAATTAATTAGTTTTCAAAAATAATATATTTTTATGAAGAGTTTTCCTAAAAGACAAAAGGAAATTTTCTTTTTCATGTTTGAAGAAACAACGACCTTTCTGTTGTTGCAAACATTATTTGATATTTGTCTTCCACTAGAACTCGAAATGTTTTTAAAAAGAACACTAAATACAATATTACATTTTTAGGATTGAAAATGGTTTTGGGAATGGATTTAAAATATCAAAATTTTGAAATGATATATTATGATAGAAATGTGGAAATGTTATTTTTTCATTATTCTTCTTTCATGTGTTATGATTATGTTATGGTTCATGGGAATTTATTAATTATACTAGTGGTTCTGTGATAAACAGAGGTCGGGTGATCCCATGATAGCTTAATGATGAATTGTGTAACATGATAGAAGTAAATGTCATGGTTTTTTTACTTGATTTAGGGAATAAACAGTGATGGTTATTACAAACAAAACCTCAAAGGTTACACCCTATGTGGTGGTGTAAGCTACAATATAAGTATGATATGGATGCCTTAATTTTCCATTATGATTTATGAATGAAATAATGTTTTCGTGATTCATATGAATTCATGGGTTTATAATTGTTCATGGACTCCTCCTTTTGTTCTTTATTTTATCCCTTACTGAGTTTTTATTCTCATCTAATGTGTTTTTAATGATTTCAGAGGGTAAAATGATGAGTAAGATAATGTAAGAAGACAATAAGATTTGTATCAAAAAAATAAATCTTGTTTTTTAAAGGGGTTCCTTTGGTGGAAAAAAAGTATAATGTTTTGATAGTATCCTTTTGTATGATTAATGAATGATATTTATTAATAATGGACTAGTTAGTTAAAACTCCAAACCTGAAGAGATTCATATGTGAATTAATTTCAAATTATTTGCTTATCTCAAGATTATATACTATCTTATGTCTTGGTCCCTATGGTTGGAATCAATGTTCAGTTTAGATAAATTTATGGGTTTGGATATTGTTAATATAATATCCATAAATTGTTTTTACTTTATGGTCAAATTGTAATAACATTTCAGGTTTATCATATTTCTTTGTCTATGATATGTCTATTTGAAATGGTTTTCCATAAATGAATCCAAGAAAATACATTGGGATGACATCCAGAGGAAAATAACCATCCATATCGGCCACCTGAGATGGTTGTAATTGGAACTGAATGGTTTGTTTTAATGAATGAATAGTTGACTTGGGATATAAATGGAGGTGGTATCCATGAATGAGATTAGCCATATCAACCACATAGGAACATGTCATTGGTGGAGTATTTCATGAGGTAACTTACTCCATAATTCATAGGATCATCTGAACTTGTTCTACCTGAAGAGTGTATTAAATATAATGAAAATATTTTTGAGGTCATGGGGTGTTTAGAAAATCAAAATGTTAGTATTTAATTTTATTGGTTTAATGGTGAATATGATCAGTGGTGGTGTGTGGTTGAATAAATCAGGAATAGTAATGAGATTGATGCTCTTATTTGGGATTAATTAAAAGGAATGTTTTTGGAGAAATATTTTCCAAATGCGGTTGGACTTAGGATGGAAAGAAAATTTTTGGAATTGAGTAATAAGGAAGACTCAAGGATACTTATAAAAAAATCTACTTGACTTGAAATGTATCCTAACAATTTCATATGAGATCATAATAGTAAAATCAATAATTTTTAATCAGGATTAAAGTCAATGTATTAAAGGGAATTAGCTTCTCATGAGTTCAAATGTTATGAAAAACATGTTCGATGTGCATAGAAGGTGGCGATGGAGTTTTCCGATGATAAATTGTTCTTTTAAAAATAAAGGAATAAGAGGACTAGGTGGAAAATTAAAGAGAATAACTCTTCAAAAATGTATGATAATAGGATACATATGTTTTCAGTTTGTAAAACATGTGGTAAAATGCTCACTGAGGAATGCCTTTTTTATTCTGGTAAGTGCTTCCGATGTTGTAAAAGAAGAAATAAGGCTCGTAATTACACCACAAATATCCTGGTAGTGGTAAGGGAAAATATTATTTATAGTAACTAAAATTTTGTTCAGTGCAATGATATGGGTTATTAAGTAATGAGTGTCTAATGAAGAACTCAAATAATTAAATTAAGCTAAACTAAAAGATAAAAAGGGTGGTGAAATCCTTTTCAACAACTTCAGTAGATGTTGAGCCTTAAAATGATGTAGTATCACATACATTTTTTGTTTATTCAGATTATGCCAATGTTTTGTTTGGTTCTTGGTCTACACATGATTTCATTTTTGAGAAATTTTCTAATAAATTATCAATTCCATCTCAATAAATGAATCTTGAACTGGTGGAAAAATCACATGGGGAAATGTTGAAACAAAAAGATATTATAAATAAATTCCAGTCCTTGTCTGTGGAATGAATCTACTAGAAAAATGTTTTGTGTTTACTCTTGTAGAGTTTTATTTTATTTAGGGTATGGATTGGATTTCCATTTGTCATGCAAATATTGACTGAAAATAATAGGTTTCTTTTCAGAAAGACTTTCAGTTTTTTTACAACAATGAACCCGTACTTTTGATAACATATCAGGAGCTTGAGAAAATAGTGAAATATGTAATGTAATGTTCCCTTTCAAATATTTTTTTAAAAAAGGTTAAGATTAATGATTTTCCAGTGGTAATGTAACACCCCGTGATTTTATGAAAAATATTATTTTAATTTCATTAATGTCTTATGTTGTATTCTACACCAAGATTCCCCTGCGCTATAGGCAACACCGTATTAGCTTCAAGTGTACGCAACACTATTCTTGGACCGTGTTACACACAATTTTGATAATAGTTATTCTACGCAACATTGAGTATATATATATATATATATTAAATGTATAAATGAAATATGGTTGGATTCTGTTATACGAAACAACGAAGGATTCTTTCACAACACGCAACCCTGACTTGGCATGCATTACACGCAATCGCGAACTTCCTCGATAGCGTGTGTTGTACGCAATACCGGGTTTTAATAAACAATGTTTTATTATTATAATATTTTCATGAACTAGACGTTATGAATAGTATTAACTAAATTTTGAATTTTATAACATTATTATTCATCTTACACATTTCTAGAACATGGTATAAGATCAAAATAAATTTTTCGGGTAAAATAAGTATTTTTCAAAAAATGCAGTTTTACCGCCTTTTGATGGCACACCCACTTTAAATATAGTTTTTGACATGTTTATATGTTCAATTTGACAAAATAATATTATTCTTTTGAATCAGGATATAAAAATTTACATTAGATAATGTTTTGATATTTTTCTGATAACTTTCATATTTTAATGAATAGTAAAAACACGCTATATTTTAATTAAAAACAACTTTTTTTCATCGTAATATCATATGTGGATAAATTATAATAATGGATGGTTTTAATGTATAAATATAATATATTTTTACCATTTAATATAATGTATGTCATTAGCATTGATTTTACCTTGAATTCGTAGATTAAATCAATTCAATCTTTTGCGATGTTTTAAAGAAAAACCCGTTTTCTTTCGACAACGGGATTAATTTTAATTTAATTTATGCATATTTTGTGTACTGAATTTTGAAAAATGGATTCCATATTTGGAATCAGTGGGTCCAAATTATGTTAATAAGCTACTTTTTATTTTTGGGAATTATGAATAGTAACTACGGTAAATTTTATTTACCATAGTTAAAGGTAAATCGGGTAATTAAGGGTAAATATAATATTTAAAAATTACCCTAACAAATGTAAAAATCCTATTGGATGACTAAAAATCGACCCATATCACCTAAGGGTCGGATTAGAATCATTTAATGGACATTTGGCCATGAAAATAACTTAATTATTATTAAAACCAAAGAAAGTGACAACATGTCACTCTCTTAAATCTTATAAGTATATTAATTTTAATTTAGTGATAAACTTCATGAAACTTAGAACATGAATAGTCTCCAGAAATCTAATAAAATTATCTACATCATATAAATTTATTTATAATTTTTAGGGATTAAATAATTATCATTAATTATGACACAATAGTGATGCAGAAATTGTTTATCTAGTGAAAAATCAAGAATATTGTTTTTATTAAACTAATAGTGACCATAAAATGCACAAATACCTATCCAAAACTTATTTTCCATGTAAATGTAAACAATATCATCCAATGGTCTAATATTTTACCATTTGGAGCCTTATAAAAGCGATTATGACACTTATATTATTTTATTTTAAATGATGCCAAAGTTGTCACCTTCATAATTTAATAAATATAACATTTTAAATATCATGATTTTAAGATGATAAATTCGAGTAAAATTATATTGTGAAAGGTAATATATTTATTTTCATCATAGGATTTTATTTTTAATTTTTATGCAACAAATAAGTATATTAAATAATTATACAAAAATGTTGTAGTATTTATTTTATTAAGAGATAAACCAAATAAATGGTTTCAAAAATAATAAAATAAATATTATATGAACTATTTAATGTTCTCCAATAATTTTTAAGATACATATGACATTTTATAAATCTATTTAAACTTTTAGTTCGAACATATCTTCTGTATTTATTTTATTTAAATTCAAATAAATGAATAGTGTCAAAATTGACACTATTGTTATTTTATAAAAAAACATATTATAAAATTGATTAAAAATCACAAAATATTTCAAAATTATAAATTTAAATTTATATGATCTAAAATGTTATTAAGAATACAATTATGGACAATTCACAACAAATAAGTAATTATTTGTTATAATTTAAAAATTAGAATGTTATTACCACAAATAAAATTAAATTGATTAAATAAGGATAAATCATGTTGATAATGTTTAAAATAAATTCCTAACATGTCTAAATTCTATTTATTGATGATATTTCAACCTTATCTTATCTAATATTCGAATATGAGTCATTTTTGGAGGTTTTTATGTGGGGTTATATTTATTATAAATTAATATTTTTAAGAATTCCAAAGGTGCCCCTCTCCTCCCTTATAAAAGGGCACCTCCTCCCCCTCCTCCTCACACCAAATTGAGCACTCAAGCTCGGCCAACCCCTGACATTTTATCCTCTCCACTTCCCTAGAATAATCCTAGAGGTCTTGGTCTTCTTCAAAGACCAATATTAGTTCCCTAAGTGGAGGATTCAAAGAAGCGTTCCAAAGAAGAGGTAATATCTGTTACCGATCTTTTTCAATTTCATTCTTCTTCAACTTCTTCTTCCTTAGTTGTTTCATGATAAATTAATAACATCAGTATTTCTTATATACTGATATGTTATTATAAATATGACACAACTCTAATTAACCTTCTATCCATCCTACGGAAAAAGGAAATCACCGCGCGTGCGTACGTACGGAATACCGTCTCCACGCCGTGGTGTAATCTATTTTCCGCCACCACCTTAATTGGATGGGTATAAAGGTGTAATGAGTAACTATATATGATTATTATAAAGTTATATTGATACTGAAATAGTATACATACACTTCAACACAATTCCACGACCATGGGAACGATATCATCGCTCGTGCGTACGTACGGACTACCGTCTCCACGACGCGATGAGATTCATTCTCAATAATTAACCATTCATGAATGATTATAAAGTATATATAATATGTACTAATGAAATATATGACATAATAATGATACTGGATTTATTTATATATTTATATGTATGTCATCTACTTAATTCCATTCAATTCAATAAGGAAATGAAAACAGCGTTCATGCGTACGTATGGACTACCGTCTCCATGAACGGTGTATTTCTTTACATTTAATGATTTATTATATATATGTATATCCTGAATATATATATAAATCATGTTTTATGTTCTGGAATTAAGTAATCATGATCTAAGTAATCATATGAATAATTACAAGTCAAAACACGGACGACAAATGAAACAATTTTACCCAAACCGCTCTTTAACATGGATTTTACAAAAGAACGGGTAATATAAAGTCATAAGTGAACCATATATGATATCATAACAATGAATATGATTCTTTAATAAGTAAATGACATTATTTAAATCATTATACAGGAGGTTCGGACACTTACGAAGCAAATCGGACCTCAGGTAAGGGAAAATATCACAATCTCATTTTTATCCGAGATTGTTTATTCGTAAGTATTTAATGGGGTGTATTTTATCATCCAAATCCATTTTTCATCAATATGTAATATTATTTCCATCCACCTACAATTTTTTTAATCCATTTTTACCCTTCGGTGAGTTTTTAGTAATATGTATGAAAGGAATCTTTTGTCGTTTTCCGTACGAGGTACTTTTTAACTTTTCCGACAAAAGTACGAAGAATGTTTTTTTTAACTTATACGGCATGAATGGATTTTTAAAACATTATTTCCAAGAATCTTCCTTTACAAGTTTTCAAGTTTACTTTTAATCAACTTCTTTTGTTTTAAAGTCGTATGACATGTTATGAAAGGAAAAATGTTTTTGAAAAAGAAAGGATATTTTCCTCAGGAATGGAGTTCAAGTGTTTTATCAAAATTATTTTCCATCTAAGATAATAAAGGGTTATGTTTTTATCCCTATTATTACATTAATTTGATTATGTTGTGATGGAATTATTTTTATGAATTCCTTTATCTTATATGAATTGTTTTATGATGTCATGTTGTTTAAGAATCCCATTTTTATTACATGGGTTACGCTATGATGTATGGTTTATGATTATGTGGCACACATAACAAAAGGATTCATTATAAGATGGGTGGGACCTATATCTCCCTCCAATGCATTGGGTAAAGATTTTATATCTCATGAGATAGACATGGCTTAAATGGTAGGTTATACCAGTTCAGTGAAACATGACTGAAACGAGGGTTACTCGATTCAGAAAGGGACTTTGTCCACTAAGATAGTCTTGGCAATGAGTCTTGACTAACAAGAAATGATTCTCTATGATTATGTGTGAATGCCACAAAGTTTCATGTTTTAAGTTATGATCATTGTGATTACATTTCACTGCCATGATTTACCCCATGTTATGAAATTATGATCTCTTTTTCAGGTTAAGATTTCCAAAAGTTATGTGCTTATGTATATGATGTGATTGATATTTCTTTTTTTTACCCTTACTGAGCATTTGAGCTCACCCTTTTATGTTTTCTTTTCCCCAGGATATAAATAAAGGTTTTAGGTAAAAAAAAGGAAGATCTTTATGGGAGATTTTGAAGATCTTTCACCACGATTAGAAGATTATATTCCGAGTTTCCAAAGACACTAAACTATTACGATCCTTGTGTGTGTGTTTTTTTTTATGTACTAAGTATTCCGAAAATGTAATGTAATGTTCATGTACGTCAGGCTTTAGGGTCTCTACAGTTGGTATCAGAGGAAAGGTTTAGTCAACCTTTGGAAACTAGGATGCGAGAACTTTAGTGAGATCCCTAGAGATATTTCTAAGGTATGTCTAGGGATGTCCCTAAGGTTAAGTATACGTATAGGTTATAGTACTAGAACTACGCTAACGATCATAGAATTAAACCTAAGATGTTAGATATTGAAGGTACTCCCCCTTTATTATGTTGTTTTCCCTAGCATGATTTTTTCCTCTCACACTATTCTTTTTGGGTTTTAGACGATGGCTGGAACCCGAAGGAACCGTGTTGATCAATGCAATGGACAATGCAATGATTTTCCTCCTGAACAAACAAATGTTATGGGAGATGGAGTGAAAAATCTTATTGCTATACTTACACAAGCTATGAATCATTCTGGACTTCCAAATGAGCATAGAAGGGAACAATATTATATTGAGTCCTTCATGAGGCAACGTCCACCTTCTTTCAGTGGGTCTTCTGATCCACTTTTTGCTGAACAATGGATCAGTACCACTGAAAAGATATTTTCAGTTCTTCAATGTTCTGAACATGACAAAGTCATCTTAGCAGTGTATCGTTTGGAAGGTGATGCTGATCAATGGTGGAATCTTATTAAGAATACGAGGCAAAGGGATGAAATTGAGTCCATGGAATGGGACGAGTTCAAGAACTTATTTTTCAGTAAGTACTTCCCCCGTATTCTTCGAACAAAGATGGAGAAGGAGTTTCTTGAACTAAAGCAAAAGGATGATGAATCTGTTGGTATATACGAAGCGAATTTTACAAGACTTGCATGGAATGCATCTGGCATTATCATCCAACCTGAAAGTAAAGTTGGTCGATTTTTCAGTGGCCTAAAACCAAGTCTTAGAAGGGCATTAGCTATAAGAGACTTCAGTAGCTATGAAGAAATTGTGCGTTGTTCTATCAAGGTAGAAATGGAAGTTGGTGTTACATATCCATCTCATGGTTTTGACAAGAAACGAAAGATGGAGTTCAAGGAGAAATCTCAGAATAATGGTGAAAAGAAGATGAATGTTTCCTTATGCACAAAGTGTGGAACGAAACGTGGTGGAGATTGTCTTAAAGGGACTAGAAAATGTTTGAAGTGTGGAAAAGAAGGTCATCGAGCAGTTGAGTGTTGATGTAATTGAAAAAGGGTTTCTAATAATGTGAATAAAGCAAACACTGCAGAGAACGCACCACCAACACTTCAATGCTTCAAGTGCAAGGAAATGGGGCATTATGCTAATAAATGCCCTTATCCAAGGGTTAGTGATGATCGACATGAGCAACCACTTAAGGCAAAGGATAAAGGGAAGTCACATGCGATCACTATTGGCGATGTTGAATATGACAACGATGTGGTGGAATGATTAAGTGTTTATGTAATGGGATTCCAAAATAATGTTGTATCATTGAGTATTGCAATATTTATTGATGTGGTATTCAAAGTAATTGAGATATTTTTTGGAAATAAGATGATATGCGAGAAAATGAAATGTTTAATAGTATTCATGAGCTCATGATTGATATAAGGACTAAGTGATATCATGGTTTGAGTATATAGAATTTTGAGGATTTTGGTATGTGAAAAGTGTTAACTTTTAACTGCATTCAAGTTTTCACTATGGTTCAATGGGTATTCAAGATAATACATTATTAAGGACTTTGAATGTTTGGAATGTGACCAACAAAACATATCTTATGATATATGGGGATCAACGATGGTATTAAATCTCTGGTAATCGTTTTCACTATGTTATGAGAGTGGACTGCAGTATTATGGATAAGCCTAAAGATTGAAATGGATTATGTTAGACATAAGTGAGTATTGTTTAAGGATAGAAGTTTTTTTTCAATATTATTGATGGGATTTTATAGTAATGTAGTTTTAGAAAAAGGACAACCTGCAGGACGGGCAACAGCCCATCGCTTTAGACAAGGCTGTAGGAATCGAACCCTCAACCGAAGTGTGACTGGCCTTTATCGCCTACCATTGGACTACAAGAAGTCCCTGTTTAGTAGAAACTAGTTTTATTATATTAAGCATTATGATATATGAAGTATAAGTCCATTTTAGGAACAATATATGATTAATCTCACTATAGAACGACTTATGTATATAATTTTTGCTAACCGTTTGTTTGAGACAGATGGAATGACCCGTCATTCTATCACATGATCTGCTTACACTTCACGAATAACAAATTCATCTTTATTTATTTAAGAGATGAAGTGGAAATTGTTCAAGGCACGAACAACAGTGAGATTGTACCAAAATAAAGTAAGTATTTATTCTAATTCAAATTTTCAACTTTAGGGAAATGATCGTGAAAACCAAAAATGTTGTCCTAGTGCCCTTATACCCGATGAATCAGATGGTACCCTAGAGCATCACAAATTTATGGCTTTGTGATTGCTAGCTTTTCCATAGCCATGTTCTCTACCACTCTCCATCAGAACATGATGGTTATATTTCTCTTCCATATCCATATTTTCACCTATGTGGAAACCCAGTGATTAGTTTATTTGGGTAACCGTTACGTTTCATACTTTTGTTTTTAAAGATAAGTTTTGGTATTCCTTTTTACGATGTGGGTTTCTATCAAAGAAACTTTCAAATAGTAAACCATTTTTAACCCCGACAAATTTTGAGGGCGAAATTCATTTTGAGGGGGTAGAATGTAACACCCCGAGATTTTATGAAAAATATTATTTTAATTTCATTAATGTCTTATGTTGTATTCTACACCAAGATTACCCTGCGCTATACGCAACACCGTATTAGCTTCAAGTGTACGCAACACTATTCTTGGACTGTGTTACACACAATTTTGATAATAGTTCTTCTACGCAACATTGAGTATATATATATATATATTAAATGTATAAATGAAATATGGTTGGATTCTGTTATACGAAACAACGAAGGATTCTTTCACAACACGCAACCCTGACTTGGCTTGCATTACACGTAATCACGACCTTCCTCAATAGCGTATGTTGTACGCAATACCGGGTTTTAATAAACAATGTTATATTATTATAATATTTTCATGAACTAGCCGTTATGAATAGTATTAACTAAATTTTGAATTTTATAACATTATTATTCATCTTACACATTTCTAGAACATGGTATTAGAACAAAATAAATTTTTCGGGTAAAATAAGTATTTTTCAAAAAATGCAGTTTTACCGCCTTTTGATGGCGCACCCACTTTAAATATGTTTGTTGGCATGTTTATATGTTCAATTTGAAAAAATAATATTCTTCTTTTGAATCAGGATATAAAAATTTACATTATATAAAGTTTTGATATTTTTCTGATAACTTTCATATTTTAATGACTAGTAAAAACACGCTATATATTAATTAAAAACAACTTTTTTTCATCGTAATATCTTATGTGGTTAAATTATAATATTGAATGGTTTTAAAGTATAAATAGAATATATTTTTACCATTTAATATAATGTATGTCATTAGCATTGATTTTACCTTGAATTCGTAGGTTAAATCAATTCAATCTTTTGCAATGTTTTAAAGAAAAACCCGTTTTCTTTCGACAACGGGATTAATTTTAATTTAATTTCTGCATATTTTGTTTATTGAATTTGGAAAAATGGATTACATATTTGGAATCAGTGGTTCCAAATTATGTTAATAAGCTACTTTTTATTTTTGGGAATTATGAATAGTAACTACGGTAAATTTTATTTACCATAGTTAAAGGTAAATCGGGTAATTAAGGGTAAAAATAATATTTTAAAATTACCCTAACAAATGTCAAAATCCTACTGTATGACTAAAAGTAGACTCATATCACCTAAGGGTCGGATTAGAATCATTTAATGGACATTTTTCCTTGAAAATAACTTAATTATTATAAAACCAAAGAAAGTGACAACATGTCACTCTCTTAAATCTTATAAGTTCATTAATTTTAATTTAGTGATAAACTTCATAAAACTTCGAACATGAATAGTATCCAGAAAGCTAATAAAATTATCTACATCATATAAATTTATTTATAATTTTTAGGGATTAAATAATTATCATTAATTATGACACAATAGTGATGCAGAAATTGTTTATCTAGTGAAAAATCCAGAATATTGTTTTTATTAAACTAATAGTGACCATAAAATGCACAAATACCTATCCAAAACTTATTTTCCATGTAAATTTAAACCATAGCATCCAGTGGTCGAATTTTTGACCATTTGGAGCCTTATAAAAGCGATTATGACACTTATATTATTTTATTTTAAATGACGTCAAAGTTGTCACCTTCATAATTTAATAAATATAACAATTTAAATATTGTGATTTTAAGATGATAAATTCGAGTAAAAGTATTATTGTGAAAGGTATTAGATTTAATTTTATCATAGGATTTTATTTTTAATTTTTATGCAACAAATAACTATATTAAATAATTATACAAAAATGTTGTAGTATTTATTTTATTAAGAGATAAAGCAAATAAATGAATTCAAAAATAATAAAATAAATATTATATGAACTATTTAATGTGCTCCAATAATTTTTAAGATACGTATGACATTTTATGAATCTATTTAAACTTTTAGTTCGAAAATATCTTCTGTATTTATTTTATTTAAATTCAATTAATTGAATAGTGTCAAAATTGACACTATTGTTATTTTATAAAAAAAACATATTATAAAATTGATTAAAAATCACAAAATATTTCAAAATTATAAATTTAAATTTATATGATCTAAAATGTTATTAAGAATCCAATTATGGACAATTCACAACAAATAAGTAATTATTTGTTATAATTTAAAAATTAGAATTTTATTACCACAAATAAAATTAAATTGATTAAAGAAGGATAAATCATGTTGATAATGTTTAAAATAAATTCCTAACATGTCTAAATTCTATTGTTTGATGATATTACAACCTTATATTTTCTAATATTCGAATATGAGTCATTTTTGGAGGTTTTTATGTGGGGTTATATTTATTATAAATTAATATTTTTAAGAATTCCAAAGGTGCCCCTCTCCTCCCTATTTAAAGGGAACCTCCTCCCCCTCCTCCTCACACCAAATTGAGCACTCAAGCTCGGCCAACCCCTGCCATTTTCTCCTCTCCACTTCCCTAGAATAATCCTAGAGGTCCTGGTCTTATTCAAAGACCAATATTAGTTCCCTAAGTGGAGGATTCAAAGAAGCGTTCCAAAGAAGTGGTAATATCCGTTACCGATCTTTTTCAATTTCTTTCTTCTTCAACTTCTTCTTCCTTAGTTGTTTCATGATAAATTAATAACATCAGTATTTCTTATATACTTATATGTTATTATAAATATGAAACAACTCTAATTAACCTTCTATCCATCCTACAGAAAAAGGAAATCACTGCACGTGCGTACGTACGGAATACCGTCTCCACGCCGTGGTGTAATCTATTTTCCGCCACCACCTTAATTGGATGGGTATAAAGGTGTAATGAGTAACTATATATGATTATTATAAAGTGATATTGATAATAAAATATTATACATACACTTCAACACAATTCCACGACCATGGGAACGATATCATCGCTCGTGCGTACGTACGGACTACCGTCTCCACGACGCGATGAGATTAATCCTCAATAATTAACCATTCATAAATGATTATAAAGTATATATAATATGTACTAATGAAATATATGAAATAATAATGATACTGTATTTATTAATATATTTATATGTATGTCATCTACTTAATTCCATTCAATTCAATAAGGAAACGAAAACAGCGTTCATGCGTACGTATGGACTACCGTCTCCATGAACGGTGTATTTCTTTCCATTTAATGATTTATTATATATATTTATATCCTGAATATATATATATATATAAATCATGTTTTATGTTCTAGAATTATGTAATCATGATCTAAGTAATCATATGAATAATTACAAGTCAAAACACGGACGACAAATGAAACAATTTTACCCAAAACGCTCTTTAACATGGAATTTACAAAAGAACGGGTAATATAAAGTCATAAGTGAACCATATATGATATCATAACAATTAATATGATTCTGTAATAAGTAAATGACATTATTTAAATCATTATACAGGAGGTTCGGACACTTACGAAGCAAATCGGACCTCAGGTAAGGGAAAATATCACAATCTCATTTTTATCCGAGATTGTTTATTCGTAAGTATTTACTGGGGTGTATTTTATCATCCAAATACATGTTTCATCAATATGTAATATTATTTCCATCCACCTACAATTCTTTAAATCCATTTTTACCCTTTGGTGAGTTTTTAGTAATATGTATGAAAGGAATCTTTTGTCGTTTTCCGTACGAGGTACTTTTTGACTTTTCCGATAAAAGTACGAAGAATGTTTTTTTTAACTTATATGGCATGAATGGATTTTTAAAACATTATTTCCAAGAAGCTTCCTTTACAAGTATTCAAGTTTACTTTTAATCAACTTCTTTTATTTTAAAGTCGTATGACATGTTATGAAAGGAAAAATGTTTTTGAAAAAGAAAGGATATTTTCCTCAAGAATGGAGTTCAAGTGTTTTATCAAAATTATTTTCCATCTAAGATAATAAAGGGTTATGTTTTTATCCATATTATTAAATTGATTTGATTATGTTGTGATGGAATTATTTTTATGAATTCCTTTATCTTATATGAATTGTTTTATGATGTCATGTTGTTTAAGAATCCCATTTTTATTACATGGGTTACGCTATGATGTATGGTTTATGATTATGTGGCACACATAACAAAAGGATTCATTATAAGATCGGTGGGACCTATATCTCCCTCCAATGAATTGGGTAAAGATTTTATATCTCATGAGATAGACATGGCTGAAATGGTAGGTTATACCGGTTCAGTGAAACATGACAGAAACGAGCGTTACTCGATTCAGAAAGGGGCTTTGTCCACTAAGATAGTCTTGGCAATGAGTCTTGACTAACAAGAAATGATTCTCTATGATTATGTGTGAATTCCACAAAGTTTCATGTTTTAAGTTATGATCATTGTGATTACATTTCACTGCCATGATTTACCCCATGTTATGAAATTATGATCTCTTTTGCAGGTTAAGATTTCCAAAAGTTATGTGCTTATGTATATGATGTGATTGATATTTCTTTTGTTTACCCTTACTGAGCATTTGAGCTCACCCTTTTATGTTTTCTTTTCCCCAGGATATAAAGAAAGGTTTTAGGTAAAAAAAAGGAATATCTTTATGGGATATTTTGAAGATATTTCACCACGATTAGAAGATTATATTCCGAGTTTCCAAAGACACTAAACTATTACAATCCGTGTGTGTGTGTTTTTTGTTATGTACTAAGTATTCCGCAAATGTAATGTAATGTTAATGTACATCAGGCTTTAGGGTCTCTATAGGTTAATGAGTATCTTAATGTTTTTTCTTATGTGTTTCCTGCTATAATACATGAATGAAATGTTGAATTTACTACTGACTTGGTTTTTGATGCTGATCGAATTTCAAAACCCCTTTATCAAAAACATAAAATTGAACTTTTTTAGTTAAAGAACCAATTGTAAGTGTTATTAGATAATGTTTTTATACTAACTAGAACATCACCATGAGGTTCTCTTATCTTATTTGTTAAAAATAAAGTTAGTTCAATGAGAATTTGATTTGATTATAGAGCCTAAAATAACATCACTGTTAAGAACAACTATCCTTTTCCTCATATTGATGATTTGTTTGATCAAATCGAGTGAGCTTGGTGTTTTTTGAAGATTGAATTGATGTTTGGGTACCATTAGCTGAATGTAATAGAAGGAGACAGTCCAAAGACAAACATTCATACTAGATATGGCCATTATGAATTTTTAGTTATGCATTTTCGGTTAACCAATGCACCTGTTGTATTCATGGATCTTATGAATAGAATTTTCTTTTGAGTTATTGGATTATTATTTTTTTCCTTTATTGATGATAATTTAGTATATTATATAAGTAAATAAGATCATTAATGTTATTTAAGGGTGGTCCTGCAGACCTAAAATGAGAAATAATCTATTTTGGAAATCCTGAAACTATGATTTTTGGTTACAAAAAAAATTAAATCATTGGTCACATTGTTTATAAGGATGGAATAACAGTTTTTCCTTCTAAAAAAATTGTTAAGGAATGGTTAATACCCACAAATATTATTGAGATTCTTAGTTTTCTTAGTCTAGCAGGTTATTACCATAGGTTTTTTTTAAAACATTTCATGGTTTTCTAGCCCACTGATTAAGTTATCATGAAAAGGTGTTAAGCTCATCTGGACAGAAAAATGTGATGAATATTTTGAGGAATTGAATATAAGATTGTTGAATGATCCATTTTTGACTCTACCTTCTAGAAATAGTGAATTTTTTATCTAGAGTGATTCGTCATGGGAAGGAATTGGATCTTTTCTAATGCATAATGATAGGGTAATTGTTTTTTCTTTATGTTATTTGAAAACTCCTGAGTTAAATACCCTATACATGATTTGGAACTATTTTCTCTTTGGTTTTTCTTTAAATGTTTAGATGCATCATCTATATAGAGTAAAATGTGAAATACATACTGACCATAGATTTTTTAAGTATTTATTTACTCACAAAGAATTTAACATGTGACAAAGAAGATGGATGGAATTAATCAAAGATTATTATTTCAAGATTCATTACCATCCTAAAAATTGTACACAGTAGATGATTCATTGAGTTAGAAAAGTAATGCTAAATTAACCATGTTATGATTGGAATGTGACCCATTGATTAATGATTTGACGAACATTGGGATGGTTGTTTTTGGTGTAGGAAATTCCTATGATTTGATTAATATTTTAGAGCAATCGTCTCTTGTAAACATAATTATTCATGTTCACAAGGAAGATAGTGAGTTTCAAAAAAAAGGTAGAATTGGTTAAGAAGGGTATGCTAAATGAATTTAGTAGTAGTAATGATTGTGTTCTGTGGTTCGGAAAGATGTTATGGGTGACTTTTGATTCACATTTGAGGAGATAATTGTTATTTGAAGCTCATAGTTATCTGTTTTCAGTTCATCCTAGAAATTCTAAGATGTACAGAGATATTCAGAAGAATTATTGGTTAGATTGAATAAAAAGAAATATTGCTAACTTTACCATAATATTTTTTATTTGTCCATAGGTTAAAGTAGAGAAGGTGTTACTGAATGTTATGCTTCATCCCATTACATTACTAGAGTGGAAATGGGAAAATATATCTTTTTTACTTCTGTGTGGTATTACTGAAGACATATCAAGGTAATAATGAAATCTGGGATATTATTGATCGATTGACTAAATCTTATCATTTTCTTCTTATTCGTGACACACTGTCTCTAGATCAACTTTTTCGATTATATATTAAAGAGAGAGTAAAGTTACATTGAGTTACTTTCTCCATTATATCAGATTGTGATCCTAGGCTCACTTCTATGTTTGTAATGGCCTTCATAAGTCATTTGGAATTGAATTAAATTTTAGTACATCTTTTTTATCCTCAATTATATGGGCATTCAGTATGAACAATTCAGATCATAGGGGATATGCTACATTTCTGTTCAATTGATTACTGTGGAATTTATGACCAACATCATTCTTTTATTGATTTTTCTTATAGTAATAGTTTTCATTCTAGAATACAGATGACACCATTTGAAGAAATATATTGAAATCTGGGTGAAACACTAACTTTTTGGGATGGATTGTATGAAAGGGAGTTTATGGGACAAGAATTTGTAGAAGATATGGAAGAAAAATTTCATTTGATTCCAAAGCACGTGGGGAAATCTCCGAGCATGGAGAAATGTTATGTAGATAATTAAATGAAGGATCTTTTTTGGAGGTAGGTGATCAGTTCTTTTTCAATGATTCTGCATGGAAAAGTGTGATGCGTTTTGGTAAGAATTGAAAGCTGAGTCCAAGGTTCATTGAACCATATGAAATCCAATAGAAAGTTGGATTATTTTCCTAAAAAATTTCTTTCCCTCCATGTTTATTATAATTACACAATTGTTTTCATATATTAATGTTATGAAAGTATATATCGGATCGATCCCATGCATTGATTCCAGAGGTATTTAAGTAGGAAGAGAATATTTCATATGAGGAACAACCAGTACTAATTCTTGACAGTAAAAATAATGTGGTGCAAAATAAGTGGATTCCTCGTGTAAAGGTTTTGTGGAAAAAACCATATGGTTTAAGATGTAACATGGGAATCTAAAAATGCTCTGAGGGATAAATATCCCCACTTATTTGATAATTGAATAAAATTACGAGGACACAATTTCTAAAAGGGGGGAAGAATGTAACATTCCAAGTATTTATTGAATAATATATTTTCATGTATTTTATTTTTTTTGAATTATATATTAATTTTTGTTTGAAGGGGTCTCTATGTACAATATCGTACCAAACCGCAATAACGGGTCTCTCTGAAATATTATGTTCCACACAACACCGAGTTATAATGAAAAATAAATCAAGAATAATATTATTATTTTAAATGGTAGTTAACACATAGCCATTGTACTAGAGAGAATGAATAGAATTAACTATATTATGATTTTAGATATTCATTTAATGTTTTTAAATTTATCCAACATATTTTAGAGGCTTAAAATGAGAATGAATATAATTTTAATCATAAAATATTCTAATATGTTTTTAAAGGTCATTTTACCATCTTTTGATGGAGATCCCTTTTTAAATCTAGTTTCCTTCACTTTGATACTTTATATTTTACAAAATAAACGTTTTATTTAGAGGAAGGTCATCAAATTTAACTTTGGATTAAATTCTTATATTTTTATGATAAAATCAATATTTTATTGAATAGTGAAAATACTGTATTTTAATTCAAAACATCCTTTTCATCCAATTTATTTATATAGTTAGATTTTCCTTTTATTTGGGTTCAAAGTGTAATTGGATTATGTTTTTTTATTTTAATACAATCATGTTCTTTGGATGTAATATCACATTGAAATTTGACCTAAAATCATGTCAATATTTTGATAGATTTTTCTTCATAAAACCCACTTTCTAGTTTTCATGATGAGAATTAATTTTAAATTAATTAATGAAAATTTTGTGTTTTTAATTGTGAAAAAATGTATTCTATATTTTTTATCAGAAGGCTCAAATTATGTAAATAGGTACCTTTTATTATTTTACATTAAGAATAGTAACACCCGAAATTGTTTTTAATTGCCATGGTTAAAGGGTAAATTGGGTTAATTAGGGTAAAAAATAATATTATAATATAAAACTACCCTAAAACATATCCTAATAATACTATATGAGATATTTATGACCATTATAATACTGGGGTCGATTTTGGGACCCCATTTATCTACTTGGTTGTGATAATGACATGTTATAATAATTAATTTAATGTAAAGATAAATATAACACAAACATGTTTTTTTAGAAAACAAAATTTAAGTTGGGGATATATAATTGATCTATATGACTATAAATATTCCTTTGAAATAAAAAAATATTTCCTAAATCATGGTATTTTATTTCAAAAGTTTTAAAATTAAATAACTAAATTTATTTATGACACAATAAATTTAATGAAAGATTTAATGATATGATATTATAAATATTAAAATAAATATATTTTGAACATTTTGATTCCATAAAAAAAATTTGGATCATTATAATAAGTTATATTTTATTTAATGTGGTTTTTTGAATGAGTGATGTTCTTAAAACTTTAACAATAATCAAATAATCAATAGTGTCAAAATTGACAGAAATTAGTTTTGAAAAAAAAATACTATTTTATTAAATGATATAACGGTTGTTAAAATATTACATTATTATTAATTAAATATAAAATGTTAAATTTTTTATTAATTATCCATTTTAGGTTCTATTGGTATTTTTTAGTAACAATTTTAACCATATAGTATAAGAAAACAAGAAGACATCGTAGGAGTAAATTTATTTAACTATTGGTTAAAGTCAAATGATAAGGTTAAATTTGTGACCTAAACATGTCTAAAAACGGTTGGGTGAGAGGATTTCAACCAATCCTTATCTTATTATCTATATATATCACTTTGGAGATATTATAATTAGAAAATAAATTTATAATAAAATAAAATTTCAAAACATTTTCTAACGTACCCCTCATCCCTCTTATAAAAGGCCCCCACCTCTACCGAATAATCACACCTCTAAATCCCCTTGGATTGTCAAACTTATTCTAAATTAATATTAAAAAATATTTGCATTCCTCTTATAAGTCTTACATTGGGTTTACGGTAATTCAAGAAATCCTTTTGCCTCAAATCAAATGGAGTAACCTGATTTAGAGGTAACCTCTTCTCTCAAGCCTTTTTCAATTATTTTCTTTCTTCGACCCCCTAAACTAAATTTATTACATTATTTTATAACAAAAAAATATACTAAATATACTACTGTGTTTTAAAAAAGGTTTTGAACTACACTTACAGACACCACAGTCTAATGAATATTGAACATATTGTTTCTGTGTACGGTGAACTACTGCCTCACGGAACAATGATTGTTTAATTTTCTACTTCCACCTCTCATGGTAGACGTTATAGTGGAACTATATTTATATATGATATATATTATATTTATATTTTCTCTAATATTATTTAATTTTTATTTATAAAATACCTTTATGCTTTCCATAATGGGTAAATATGATAATTTCATTTGAGGAAGTGTGGACTACCGCCCCCTTCAAGTGATATGACTCATACATGCCACTCATGAAACATATAAAGGATTATGTTAATGAACCAATGTAACATATATAAAATATAAATTATAATGGAATTATAATATACCAATGTATCATTTATTTTTTATTCCTTTAATTTGACAATGAAATTAATGTAGCGTTCATTCGTATGTATGGTCGACCATCTCCATGAACAGTGCATTTCATTTCATATCACAAAATGTTATGGACTATCATTAATGAATATGTAAAAGATATATATTATATGTAAATCATGAATAATGTACTGGAGATAATTTACTTATGAAAACATGGATAATTTAAATCAAAACTTGTTCAATTTTTACTCAACTACCGAACATCGACAAAATGTCCGATATGATCTCAAATAGTTAACTAATTGAAATAAAATTGTAATAAGTGATATTTAATTAATAATAATTTTTAAAAAAATATTTGAATCAATTACAAAAAACCTATTTTTATTATTTAAGAAATTGAATAATGAAAACGACGAATCAGATTCAAGGAAATGAACTTCATCTCAATTTCCTTTCATGGAGGCATATTTTGATACAGGGTATAATAATCCAATTTGACATTTATTTTCATTAAACATATTTAAAAATGAATCTTTTTTATGAATAATTTTTTGAAACTAAAAAATTAATGTTTCTTTTTAACATACAATATGGAAACAACCTTTCTTTTTTTGCAGGCATTATTGGATACATGACTTCCACTACAAGTCATAATGTTTTTAAAATGAAAAACAAATACCATATTACTTTCTTAGGATCATTTTTTTAGATTGGATTTATTGTATCAATATTTTGAAATTATATCTTATGATTTCAATGTGGAAATGTTATTTTTCCTTTCTTCTTGTTTATATGTTATGATTATATAATAGTTCTCGGTCATTACATATGTATATTGGTGGTTCCATGAAAAAGAGAGGGTGGGTGAGCCCATGATAGCTCTCCAATGCATTGGGTAACGTGAAAGAGGTAAACATTAAGGTTTATCCTAAGATTTTTGGGGAATATACTATGATGGTTATTCCAAATGTAACCATAAAGGTTACTTCTTATGTGGTTGTGGAAGCTAAAAAGTAAGTATGATATGGATTCCACAAGTTACCTTTATGTTTTTTTATTTCAAAGAATTTTTCAAGATTCTTATTAATTAATTGATTTATAAATATTCATGGACTTATATTTTAATTCTATATTTTATCCCTTAATGAGTTTTTATACTCCTCTTTTGTTTTTTAAAGGTTTTCATAAGGTATAATGATGAGTAAGGTAAAGGAAGAAGTCAAAAATATTTTAATAAAGAATAGAAATATTTTTTTAAAAAGGTTTCCTTTGAGGGAAAATGGATACTGTTTTGATAGTATCCTATTGTAAGATTATGGGATGATATATACTAATAATGGCTGAATTCTTCAAACACTAAACTTAAAATTATCCTCAATGTGAATTAATGTAAAATTATTGACTTATCTCAAGATTATGTATTGTTTTAAGGATGGTTCCTTATAGAGTGAATCATGATAACAGATTTGTTCAACCATGTATGTCACGATGGGTGAACCTGTTATTTTTTCTAGATAAAATTTGGATCAATATAAAATCTCAATGATTATTATAATGTCCCCATTCCAAGTTCCACTAAATCAATGCCTCGAGCTTGGTCATCACATGACGTCAAATGCATCTCCCTATATGGAAGAGGTTGATGACTAGTATCGAGAGTCTAACAGGTCATGTGGGGAGACTATACCCACTTTACTAGTGCCATCCATCATAGAAAAAATTATAAATATGGGAAAGAATAGGAAACACCCAATAATAATCATGGTCAAACATCTCCCTTAAGGGCTACAAACCCTAAGCAATTGTAAAAATTTCATGTCGTGCTATAATTCCATGTGATCCAAACCATAATTAAAGACAAACAGTGGAAACCCAAAACTGATCCTGACTCCATGTCCGTAACCTCAACCATGATTATCCCATGTCCAACTCAACTATCTAGAATCAGTCCATTTCCCTTTTCCTAGACTCCAAGCATGAAATATGCTTGGGTACCCAACGACTGCACGAGCAGGGAGTGAGTAAATCTCAGTAGTCCAGCATTAAGGGTTACTATAAAATATCTAGTCAAATGTATTGTTCATTCAAGTGATAAATAACTTCAAGTGAACAAATAGTCCAAGAATCCATTCTAAATTATGTTCCACTAAGTTTTACTACCATTAATACATGTTAACTACTTAATCATCTCGTGGTTTAATTCACCATTTTAAAGTAATCAATGTATTTGGAATTATCAATGTTCTTACTTATTATGGGGATAAATAAAGTACAATCTCTCTAGGGAATCACATCACAACAATATAATTATCTTCACCTTGAATCCTCAGTCTGGGTGGAATGAAATCGTTAGGGGAATAGAACTTTGCCCGCTTGCCTAACCTGTGCATTTAGATGGTGGGGCATATTGCCTCAGTAAAACTCAACCAATGGGTTCATAACCTAATCTCTATATCCCATAATAAAATTACATTGGGTCATTATTATTTATCATTCTCCACAATTTACTACATTATAACCAAGTACAATCAATACCATTAGCAACATCACCACAATATCAATAAATGGGAAAATAACTTTTTCCCACAATGAATTAACACATTCATAATTTATATCACATATCCATTGAAACACAATTTCCATTGTACCATTCCTATATTTCAAACTATATTGGATTGTAAACATAATTCATTATCTAATTTCCATTAATCAAATTTACATTCTAACCAAATAATCCATTACCCATTACTATTTTGTTCTCTCCATTTTGGGGGGTCAGCACACCACATGGGTGCCACCAAATTATGTCATGTCATCCTACATTATTTCCATGGGTATCATTAGGTTTTATTTGGTTATTTAGACACCCAAAATACTACATATTTCCAATGGCATCAAGAACTCATTAAAACAGGACCCAAAATAAAACCCTACATACAAAAATCTAAATACAAACTATGGGATAGAATTTGAAGAAAACCAACCTTAGATATGTCTATTAACACACATTTAATCAAGTCCTTAGATTCCAATCAAAACCCCTTTCAATGTTTCAACCTAGATCTCATCAAAAAAGAATGGTTTTAGAGATTCAGATGGAGATAGGAAAAAAGTGGAAACCATAAACCAAGAAGAGATGTAAGAGAGAGATTAGCCTTTCCTAGACCATCAATTCGAAAGTGAAGGCACTCTAAATGGCCTAGTGATGAAGGAGAAACATCCATTAGATCTGTTGGGAGATTCGGTTCATCACTAGGGTTCATAGGGGGTGGAGAAGGAAATCCCAAGATGGGGTCAAAATCCCGTAATGTCATTTTGGTAAATTTCTATATTTTACTTTGTCGAATGGTTTACGCTCAAGATTAGTTAAACTATGTGAAAAATGTTAATGAGACACTATCCCAAAATCACCCTTTCACGTGGTTTCCAGGTAGTTATGAATAGTTATCTTAACTGTGTAGTAACCATGTGCAAGCCTCTATAAAATGTTTCATGGTTACTTGGGATTCTCTGCATGGTTTTCACTAACTGTGCACCCCAAAATTTATTTTTCCCTCTTTATTTAGTCCTCAAACCCCAAGAAAACCCCTGATCATGCTCATGATCTCTGTGAAAATACTTACTTGACTAAAATGAAGGACGTAGACTGAAACATAAACAAAAACATACCTCATGAAATATCTTGAATCATTCAATTATCATATACATAATAAGATCACAATGAAGAATATGCATCCACTACACAATATTGGTGATACATTTATTAAATTTTTAGGATCTCAACACTTATAAAGGATTGAACTTTATCCAATATATAATAATGTAAGGTTAAAATGTGAATACATGCCAGAGAAATCCTTCCATACGATGTATGGGAACTACCAATATATAGTGATTCCATTTTGTTTTATGAATACCCAAGCAATATTAATGGATTTAATGAATGAGGTATTTATACAATAACTTGTTTTGTTTTTTGGTAGTATTTTTTTAGATATTGTTATGTATTCCATGAGTAAGGAACATCAATAATAAAACTATTTTATTGTAGTGAAGATCCTAATAAAGGAGAAACTGAATGAAAAATTTACCAAGTGTGAATTTTCAATACATAAAGTTTCATTTTCATGTCAAATAATATCTAGAGTGAGTATATCAATGCATCCATAGAAGCTAAAGGTTATTAATCATTGTACCATACCTACCATTTTGAATAATATCCATAGTTTTCTTCAATTTTTTGGATATTACGAATGCATTGTAATGAATTTAGTGTGGTTATACAATCCACTCACTAGGTTAAAAATGAAGGGATTCAAGTTCCATTTGACTGAAGAACATGAAGAAAAATTCAATGAACTAAATTGATTGTTATAAAGTCCACATATTCTCACACTACCATATAGTGGATAAGGTTTTGTGATTTAATGTGATATATTGAAGAAGTTGTTGGGATGTCTTCTTATGAATAATTATATTGTGATAGATTATATATCACACCAATTGAGGTTCAAGAGAAACATTAATTGAACTGTGATTTGGATTTAGATAAAGTAAACATTGAATAAAATATATGGATGGATTATCTCTATACAGAAAGGAGTGACACATATAATGTTTATAACACCCTAAACCTGCATTTCTGGATTCGAGGCTAAAATATGTTGTGTGATTTTTTTATAAAAGTAATTGAATTATTACACAACACATTACATAATCAATGAGAATTTACCGATCTAGGTTTTGGAGGATTAGAAAAACCATATATTTTATCATAGATAAAAAACTAATAAAATAAAGAAACAAAAGGACACCACATGAACCAACTCTACAAGAGAAGAGGACACCATCAGATATATCTACTAAACTTGTAGAAAATATATTTCAAATTCTGTGTTAGCATAAAATTTTCTAATACAAGGTTTTCAAAAAGGTTAGTGAAAAATAACTTGAAAAATAATTTTATAAAATATAATCATACTTTTGAAAATAAATATTCTTTGAAAATGAATTAAAATTATCCAGTAATTTTTTAGAAAATATTAAGCAATATCTTGAAAAAAACATGTGGTCACATGTTACATGGAAGCCTATCTAGGTGTACTCACATTCTTATGGGACGGGTTCACTCCCGAATCCCTGTCTTGTTTACCATGTTCATGTGATTATTTTTATTAAAACCATTTCATCTTTCCTTAAATGTATATATGTTTTCCATTTAATTTTTTATTTTAAAACAATCATTAAATTAACATACACTTATATTTATATATAAATGTATCAACATAAACCTTCATGGAAATTCACTTGATTTAATTGGCCACAACAAAATATCTTATTACTTGAATTTTCATATTTACATGGAAGGTTATTAAGAATCTATATAATCAAAGCCAAATTCCAATTATCATAGAAATCCATTTTTTTATTGTTATGGTAAATGAAAAAATTTATTAAATGATTATACATATGTGTATATAAATATATATATGTATTAAATGTCATGAAAAAACAATTACACGTGGCCATGATCAGGATTTGTGTATGAAATGTATATGACATGATGAAATTATGATGCTATTAACTTCTATTTCATACAAATAATAATTCTTGGTTAATCATGAATAATTTATTTAAGAATAGTTATAATCTTTTAAAATAATACATATATACATACACTCAAAATATGAGAAACTTGGGACTAATTTATTCACATATAATATAGAAATTTAGTTAATATTGTAAAAATATATTTATAGACACACAAACACACACACACACATATATATTTATATATATATCCAAATTTACTTAATCATAAGCTTGAAATTAGGTGTCCAGTGATCTTGAACATTCACTAATTAATATATATATATATACATATTGAGAATGAGCGTAAAATTAAATATTACCGATAATATTTATCTAAATTATAAATTGGATAAAACTTCTGGATATTGAAAATAAATATATATAATAGATTCAAAACTATTTTCACCATGAAAATACAACATGATCATATCACAATATTATAAAATTAGATATTTTAAAAGAAATAACTAATTAGGAAAACTGATCCCTTAATGAATTTAGTAAAATAAAGAACATGAATCTAAAATTAACACATCCCATAATATAAATTTTGTAAGATCAATAAATCAATTAAGAAATAAATTTGAACAACAAATTCTATAAAATAAATTTTGAACGATTTAAATAATGAAATCCCTTAAAAATTAAATTTGAAAAACAGGAATAAAAAGAAATGATCATTATAACACTGTTACATGAATCACTGAAAAAATATAGAAGGGTCATAAAGGACTCTCCAATTATGGACTCCAGGTTTTCTTTTCATCAAATTCCATTTACAATATTGTTTAAATAGATTTTATAGCCATAATCGGTACTATAAATACAATGATAGAGGCAACCATGTTGAGAAATCAAATAATTCATAAGCATCAAATTGACACATGTCCCCTTGTTATAATCATCTATAGAAAAGGAAAATAAATTGATCCAGTGTGACATTGATTGGGGCAATTTAATATTTCTCAACATGAACAACCAAAATTGACATCTATTAGCCAAAAATATCATTTTCCATGTAATCTTGTATGAAACAAGGATATATTTGATAAAGAATATTCAAATAAAAAATATTCACATCGTCACACCACATTGAAAATAAGGGATAACAATAAAATCAGAAGAAAAAATGAATATTACAATGAAAGATAAATATTCAGACACCTGTAAAAAGAAAATGTCTTCCTACCTCTGATCTAGAACATGTTCTTCACTGACATAAGAAACCTTAATAGTGACCAAAACCTATTGATGTTGCTCAGAATTCCATCGACATCACATGGATCACTAGTGATGCTCAGTTCTCTTCCTCAACCACTATTGAGGCCTCTCACTGGAGAACTTTCCAGCCTTGATCAAATATTGGTGGCACGGACTCCCTCGTCGAAACCTCCAGGGCGGCCCGATCTCACCATCCCTTGTGTTCGACCCAGTCAACATTAATCCCTCACAATGGTTATGGATTGACTCTTGTAAAACCATATACTGTGGACCCCAAAAACCCTACCTCGATTTTTATCATTTGTTTCTTATTTTAATTTAATTTTATTTTATTTTATTAAAATTGAATTTGAAATTTAGTTAAACAAAGTCTAAAATATATTAATTCATATATGTTAGCTTTGAAAAATAATAATAATTTTCATTATCTTATTTGTTATTAATAATTTTATTATTATATTTTTTACATCATTTTCATTTAAAATTTTTTATAAATCAATATAGATAAACATATATTCATAGTTTTATAAAGTAAACTATTATAAATTTATAAAAAAGACTCAATTAATTCGAAACAAACATTCCATATATATATATCATATTTTGAAAATAGAAAATTTATAAAAAGATTTATTTATTATCATATATTAATTTAATTATCATTTGAAATATTCTATTAAATAACCTATTTGAAATAAAGGAAATAAATCCCATTTTAAAAAATAATTATTTTAAAATATTCTTTTAACAAAATAAAAATAATATTTGTTTTAAAAATAAATTAGAAGACAAAAAATAATAAGTATAATTAATTATAATTATTATAATTAACGTATAGCCGAACTAATTAAAACACTTAATTTCAATTATTATATTTCAAATAAAATCATTTCAAAAGTATTATTTGTTTTATTTAATTATAAACTTATCCATTTAATAAATTATTTATATAATAAAACTATTCTTGTAATTTCTGGTATGATACACTGATCATTATGGTTTAATGTATTTTTCCACCCCTATAAATTTTAATATGCTTCAAATAATATCGTTGTAGTAGATTAAATATTATAAATTATAAATACATTACTAACCTAGAAATTTGAACAAGGTTGTAGATTCTTTGAGTCAAAAGGTTCACGCCAACTAATTTAAAATGGTGATCTCAAAGGATCCAATATTTTTGGATTTTTAAGGATGTACCAAGAAATAATGATATAATTGGAGACTTTTTTATCTTTCTTAAATTATTTTTAAACTATCTTTCCTTTTGAAGATTAAAGAACAACATAACAAAAATGATTAGATGAAAAAAGAATATGAGAAATGTTCATGTGTTCAATATTGAGTGTGATGGAATGTTAAGGATTAGGAACCATGTATGTGTCTCATTAATAGAATAATTGAAGAATAATATATTGGAAGAATAATGGATCTAATAATTTTATATTTATCCTATATTTACAAAGATATATTGATATCTGAAAGAGTATTTCATGTAGGGAAAAATGATGAGAGATATTGTAGAATATGTATCTCGATGATTGGTATGTCATTAATTTAAGTATGAGGGGAATAAGTTTAAGGTGATCTTATATCCACTACACATTCCATTATGGAAATGGGATAATATAACAAATCATTTCAATATTGGACTACCAAAAACCATTAAATTCAACATTGTTATTTTGTTTTAATTTTATCACCTTTTTATGTTATCACATTTCATTTCTACCTGGGAATATTTCTCTCCTGATCATATTTATAGGATATATATTATAGAAGTGGTAAGGATTCATTTATTACCACATTGAATTTTATATTATCTAGATCCAAGGTTTACCCTAATGTTCTAGGGAATCCTATTACAATATCCAGATACAATGTTGTCTTTAAATACTTCCTATTTTTTTCTAACTGATGTTCAATCTAAGAGGACCCCTCAAACACAAGAGGATATATTGGGATCATTTTCATTTTATTTAAATAGTGGTTGGGATCAACAACATTCCAATGGTATATTTTTCTTAAAATAATATATTTTTCTTTTGTATTTTTATGGATCATTATGAGGTACTCTTTGGAAGGAAGTGTAGAACTCAAACATACAAAGATATAGTTATGGAAATAAATCCATGGGGATCTGAGATAAATGAGAAAATAGAATAAGAGTTTAGACACATTCAACAACACATCAAGGGCGCTCACAGTTAATTTAATTGTTATGCTTAAAATCTTTAGTGAGATCTGTAATTAAATTTATGTTTGAAGGTATTCCTTAAAAGTAATCAATGAAATGATGTTATGGTATTCGAAAATAAGGTAATTTTTCTCCCTATATATATATAAAACCATTGATAATAATTGTCATCACAATATGGTTTTTTATCACTTTTTAATACCACCAAGACCTCACTTCAATTCAATATGTGTTCCATGTATCACTTTTGAGGAAGTACATACTTGATCCTTCACATGTATATAAATAAACATTCATATCACTAGATCATGATATTTCCTATTAATAATAACAGGTATAAAACTAGTATTGTATACATAATGTTATATGAAATAAGACTATCCAAATTTTTAATCTTATCTATAGGAATCATAAATTCAAGGAAGCTACATGGGAAATTTTGTATCTAATGAAGTGGTGGTATACATGATTTTTGTGTCAAAATTATTGAATATCATTATAGAAATTAATTTTAATTTTATTATAATAAATCATCCAAATATTTTATATTTATTTTTTTGGTAATAAACTTCATATATTATATTTCCTACTTTATACATAACCCTAAGTCTAAATGAACCAATGATATAAAATAGCTTTGCGACCATGCTGCTAGATCGGTAGTTATAAATGGGATTAACCACACACGGAAATATATATATATATATATATATATTATATATTATATCCTTCATTCAAATATATTGATTAATTACTTAAAAATAACTATTAAATTTTTAATAAAATCATTTCATGATTAAAAGAAATAATTTTATAATGAAATGCATTTGTCAAGGTGTTATTGAATTTTTTTGTGAAAAAATTTATAGATCACAATTATAATGACATTTTAATGAACTTTATCGATAATGTAGGGGACATAATCCAAAAATTATCTATCTAATGGTTAAGAATAGAGATAAAATATTTTTTATTTTCAAAAGTGTTCTTTTCCATAAAACTAATTTTATGTGCGTATTGTTTTTTTATAATAATTGTAAGAGAATGGATCTTAATTTAAGGTATGGATCTTGATTTTGGGTGTTTTTGAGAAAATGGGGTGTTTTTGGAAATTTCATAAGTACATGTTGTGTACTTATGAGTACACACTCTGTACTTAGTTCCCATGGGTAGTCATATACTGGCCATGTAACAGTCAAGTACATGGTCATATGTGGTGACCTGGAGATTGTCTAAATAGGGAGATAGTTAAGACAAGTACACAACGTGTAAATTAAATGAACACACCATGAAATTTCATTTTATTTTTCAAATTGGAATGGGGTCACATCTAGTTTCCAAAAACTTCTTCTTCTAGCCTCGTCTCATCCAAGAGAGAAGGAATCACCATATCTTCTTTGAGCCCCTGATCCATCATTCGTACTCATAATAAAAAACTCTCAATTATGTTAGAATAGCCTAGGTGATTTCTTCTTCTACTAGAGCCTATCCTCCTTATTTCTCTTCATTTGGGTGATATTCGTAGTTGAGTGTTTTGGATGTTTTTCTAGATCTACAACATTATAGGTCTAATGAAAGGATGATATTCAACTATATCGGTCTTACAACATCAAGATAGTTGGTTTGTGCCTTTCCGTACAAAACTTTTGATTATATGTTCAAATATTGTCAAATACCCTACTTTAGGGTATTGCGTGTTATGGAGATTTAACTCGGTTTGATGCATGTTATATTTTTTTCTTGAAAAAGTATTTTGATTATGATTTAGGTTGATTACCTTTTTTATGCTTGTGTTTTCCAATGTTTCTTTGAAATTGGTCCTTAGGTCTTGAACTTCATGTTAAGATATTTTGTTTTCCATTACTATTTCTTTTTTGATGGAGTTGATTTTATATGACATGCTTGTAATACGCATTGTAGTTGTTTAGACAAGTAGTATTTAAGATTTTCTTTGAATGCTGGATATTGATTGTGTATGATTGTAATACACAGGGTTGTGAGAACCTGGTGTAGTTAGACCATAGAGGGAATTTACATTAAAGGATTCCTCATAGTGTCTAATATACTTTTCACATCATGAGACCATAGGGGGAGTTGACATTGTCTACTCCCTCAGAGTGTTTATAGTATTACCTTAAAAGATATCAAGGTGGATTGATGTTTAATGCTTACTTAGAGAGTCTATATTCTATCATTTAAATACGGTAGGGGTATTGAAGGGGAGTTCTGCCTCAAATATTCATTGTTTTCATGTGACCAAAGGGATTAGACAATGTGAGATTTCCAAGAGGGTCGTTATATCATTATTTGATTAATAGCATTTTAAACCATATGGGTTGGACTGTGATAACATTACCAGAGTGATGCTTTTGAATGATTGGTTATAAAATTAATTAATGTATTTTAAACTATATGATTGTTTAATTGTTTGGAATTCCTTGTTCATTACCTAATTTTTCATATTACCTACTATATATATTCACTAACATTTAGGCACAGATCATTCAGTGGTTGACTACTGGGATTCATCTCACACACTATTTAGGTAATGATTTTGGGCCCAAAAAGTTTATATTTCTATAGGTATAGATAAGGGAAAGTGCCATTCTACTTCAGGTACTTCATGGTTGTAGATCTGGAGAGCATGAGACCAATTTGAGGCTATTGATGCTTCTAGAGTTTACTTTTTTTCTTTGTGCTTTTGTTTAGTATTTTATTTCTAGTATTGTGATATGTTTGGTTGCTTTCATAAACATATGCGACATGCATCATTTATATATCTGCTCCAGTTGTTTATTTATGTTCAGTATTCTGTTGTTTTATTATTTTATGGTATTAATACTTCTACTATTGTATTTTATTGTTGTTCTGATATGTTACACTTCCAAGGAGTTCATAGTTTACCTACTATCACACCCAAGGCCCTCTATTATATTCAGAAGCCTCTGGAATTCAGGGAAATGTGCTTGAGGTCATGTGACCAACTAGGTACGGGGCACCTTTGAGCAGCACCTTGAACTCGGGATTTAAAAAGTGGTATTAGAGGGTTTCCTTTCGACTTATTGTTTAGAACCTATACACAAATATAGGAAGGAATAAGTAGTTGGTAATAAGTTGTGCTCATGAGTTGCTAACCCATGTAAAGGAAAAATCCAGTATGCCTCAATTATTGAAATTTTATGTTTTTCAAATTGTTATAGTTGATTTGATTTCACTATTTGTTGATTCACATGTTTTCTATAGTTGTCATTGATATTATTGAGGTTCAATTTCTATTGAAACCTGATTAGATGAATGTATTCCATCTCATGAATCATATAGGAACTTTCTAGAGATCACATGTCATGCATTCTTGTCATGTAATTTTGGATGCATTACTGATTACATGTGGTTGTGATAGATGTTGTGATAGATATGCATTCTATTATGATCGTTTCCATGATATAATACCTACTTTTAAAAAGAATATTGTTGATATGTAAAGATTATTTAGGTTGAGCACCAAACGTTGTCCCCTGAGCTGTTTTTGGCCCCCATGGATCTGAATTTCGAGGATCATGTGATTTATTCCAGTGTTATACTATAATATGATATGAATATGATGTAAAGATTATATTCGCAGCGAGTTTGGGCCCTACAGATCATAATTTGGCACTTTAATGTCTCTTTTAGCGTTTTATGGGGTTCTGATGTAGTTTCTGAGGCTCACTGTCTAAAAAAACCATAATACACGGTGTGAAATGATGAATACATGCCATGTTTCCATCTGTTTGGTAAGGAAATGTTTTTCTTAAGTACAAGTCGTCTACTATATGTAATCTTCATGTAGTTATTCACTGTCTAACTGATTATGTGAGCAAAGACATGGGGTTGGATTTTTTTGTGGAACACACCCTGTACTAGTAGTACATGTCGTGTTATAGCGACCATGTACTCGGCCGTGCGATTGCTGACATGGATGGATGAAACACAAGTAGTACACGTTTTGTTCAGCTTGAACAAGTCATGTGGATTTGACCGCGTTTTTGGTCATCTGGATAACGACATGGGTCACTGAAATCCTTTTAGTACATGTTTTGTCTTCCATAAACATGTCGTGTAGTTTTGTTCTCGGAGAACCATGTGGTTTAGTCATGTAGAGGAACTCAGGAAGGGGAGAAAGCATCAATTACATGCCATGAAAAAGGATAACACACCATGTGTAAGGGGTGTTACATGACCAAGGTTGGAAGAAGTACACACGCATGTAAAGGCTTAAGGGAACAAGTCATGTAGGGGTCATACATATTGTGTATCCATGTTTTGAAAAAACATGACTATTTTTCTTCTCCTGCTCTTTCTTGTAATTTTATGTTTCAGTCCTTGATAAGATTGATCTAAGGTGTTCACTTGTACTTATAGATCCATTCCACTGAGATGTCCTCCAGTTGTATTCTAGATATAGGGCAACAATCAGACACCAGACATGGTCGATCAGGAACAACAAGAAGATCCTCCCATCGTTCATGTCTTAGAACCACCCACCATTCCGAATACAGGGTTTGATTCATAGTTCTGAGAATGCTTCATGAGGATTATTTAGAACATCCATGGAGCACCACATCCTGCCCTTCTATGGTAGTATTGAAATGTGTATTCAGTAGTAGCATCCTCCCACGTTCTCTGGGGATGGAGGACCTCAGGCTATAGAGTAATGGTTAGAAGTCATGACATCAATCATCGAGCATCTAGATACTTGTCTGAAGAGGATGGTGAAGCTCACTATGTATATGACTTAGGATACTACTAAGAGATGGTGGGATGAGATATCACCGGCAGGGTGCAAGCAATTTATGGATTAGGATGTGTTCTCACAGACCTTTTATGAATATTTCTACCCAAAGACCTTGAGGGCTGACTGAGACCGAGAAATCACGAATTTGGAGTAGCGTACACTCTCAGTCATGGAGTATTCTTCTAACTTCACAAAGTTGTAGATACAGACATCCATTATAGGGGGGATGTGTTATTTATGGTGACGAAGTTTGAGGATGGTCTCAGGAATAACATCTGATCTTCGGTGAACATCTTCAAGTGGACTTCTATTACTTCTATAGTCAACCAGGCAATGATCACTGAGTGAAACCTGTGGTATTCTAGAACAGTGAGCTATGGAAACTCAGCATATGGAGTTGGTATTACATTGTATGATAATTGGAAGTGTCTCAGAAAGTATACACATGCAGATCCGGGTAGGCGAGATACTTCTTCAGGTAGCCAAGTGGTTTTCTACTAGTGCAGAGAGAGGAGGCATACAAGTCCACATTTCTTGAGAGACCCAATTGAGTGCTGATCTTGTGGTAAGATGGGTCATATTCAATGTTTCTATTAGTTTTTATCACTAGAAGCTAGTAATAGGGGTTTTGTTTCGACTCTACGTTCAGGAGAAGGACCACTATTTCTTCATTAGTTTGGGAACTGGAGTTCATCAGGACATTTGGTCTGAGGTGGTGGTCATTTCCGCATTGGTTAGACAAAGTGTTTTCAACATCAGCAGGGTGGATCAGCTAAGGGATCACCGACAACTTCACAGGGCCACAGTGTAAGTTAGGATTTTGCATTGTAGTAAACCTATAATGAGTAGGAACTCAGACCCTCTATGGTTAGTGGTACGAATTTAGTTTCCATAGTTTTATCTTTTGTTATTTTTTACATAAGGGTATCCCATAGTATCATATTTGTTCCTATTATGGGGATCCTTGGGCTCTGTATCTTTACTTTGGATGATATCTTGATATTGGACACACCATTGGGGAATAGAATAACTAGTGTGTGTTAGTACAATGAGTTACCTCTTGAGGTTAATGGGTGTTAATTCTTATGGGACCTTTATGTCATAGAGATGACGGGTTGTGATGTCATTATCGGAATGGACATGTTAGTTACCTTCTAGACCGTTGTGTATTTATATCATTATAGGGTGAGTTTAACATCACCAAAGGGTTAATTATTTCTACAAAAGGGAGAAGGGGATGTCCAGGTGACCAGAGCTGGACCAAAGCATCATGGTTTGGGGGAGTTACATACCAAATTTCTTGTTTGTATCTGGTTTACTAGGGGACTTCACAGATAGACTTTCCTCTTGTGGTGGATCATTTCAAAGATATCATTCCATATGACTTTTCAAGTTTACCTCTGGAGCGAGAGGTATATTTCTCTATTGATCTTGTGCCAAGAGCGGCACTAGTGTGCATTCCTCCTTATATGATTGATACATCAGAGTTATAAGATCTCAAGATAAAGTTAGATGAGTTACAGGAAAAGGGTTTCATCTAACCCAATACTTCTCCTCGGGGTTCACCTATCGTTTTTGTGAATAAGGCAGATAGTACTCTCATACATTTTGTCAATTATCAGAATCTCAACCAGTTGAAAGTCAAGAACTGATATCCCTTACTGAGGATCGATGGTCTCTTTGATGGACATATAGGAGACCGAGTTTTATAGAATATTGACTTGAGATATGGTTATAATAAGTTGTGTGTTAGACCATCATATGTAACTATTATAGCCTTTCAGTGCAAGTATAGTCAATACGAGTATGTGGTTATGTCATTCAGTCTCACAAATGTGCCATCAGTTTTTATGGAACTGATGAACTGAGTGTTCCATCCTACTTGGAATCCCTGTAGTGGTTTTAATGGATGATATCATGGTTTAATCTCACACTCAATAGGACCATACTATCCATATTGGGATATTTTTGAGTACATTAATAGAGCATCGGTTATATTCTAATCTCTCAAAATACCATTTTTGATGGAATATATTCATTAAATGGGTCATGTTATCTCAGATACAGGAGTTTCAGTTGTCCTAGAGAAGGTGAGGTTAGTAGAATCCTAGGATTAGCTGAAGAACTTATTTGAGGTATGGAGTTTTCAATGGATAGATGGTTACTAAAAAAATTTTATAAAGCCCTTTTCATTATTAGTAATGCCACTCATGGGCCTGAATAAGAAGGGTGTGAATTACTCATGACAAAATTCTTGTGATTCAGTCTTTTAGGAGCTAGATGGAAGGATGAATTCAAAACTGATACATGTTTTTCCATAGTCAAGAAAGAGTTACACTGTTTACTTTGATGAATTAGGTATCGGACTGGGAGCAGTTCTTATATAGGGGGGTGGAGTTGTTGCATATGGGTCTTGATAGTTGAGGCCACATGAGAATAATTACATGACAAACAATCTTGAGTTGGCTGTAGTTTCTCATGCTTCCCACTATTGGAGACATTATATGTTGGGTAAGAATTTTGTGGTTTTAACTGACTAAAAAATTCTCAAATATATTTTTACTCAGTGAGATATGAATTTGAGACAGAGAAGGGGGGTTGAGTACCTTCAGTCCTTTAACTTTGAGATTTCCTACATGCCTTGGAAAGGAAACATAGTGATAGATGTGTTGAGCATGAGGAATTAGATATATGCAGTTCAGGAGGCTAGCAATGAGTGGCATCTTATGTCTATGTTCTCTGATATGAATTTGGAGGTACACGATTGATATGGGCATACGTTTATTTATTTTTTAGTTTTTACCCCTATTCTACTTGATCAAGTTTTAATGAGGTAGATATCAAATTATGAAGGCATATTTCTACTAGAGAGTGTGTCAGGAGAGGACCCTACTCCTGGATGGACCATTGGTGAGGATGATATCTTGCGTATTCATGGAAGCTTATGGCTGTTAGAAGACATATGTGAGGAGATGATTCAAGACTTTCATTCTTCAGTTTGGGAAGTTCATCCTCATGTCAACTAATTATTTAGAGATCCATAACATCAGTATTCATGGCCAAAAATGAAGATAGATGTTTCTAGTTTTGTCATGAAGTGTTCCACCTTTCAGTAGGTGAAGGTCAGACATTAGCGACTAGTAGTGCTTTTCCAGATGTAAACCATTCTCTAGTGGAATAGGAATGATGTCATGATGAACTTTGTGATAGGTTTACCGAGGTCACCTCAAGGGAATGATGTAGTTTGGATTTTCATTGACAGACTCAAGTAGGTTTCACATTTCCTACTAATCAAGGACACCTTCTATGTTGACGAGATGTAAAGGTTGAACATCATGGAGATTGTACGTTTTTATGGGGTTCGACATCCATTTTTTTAGATAGGGACACCCATTTTACTAATCGGGTTAGGCAGTGACTACAAAGGGCTTTGGGTACATAGATACCTTTGAGTACATCTTTCCATCCCCATACAGATCACCAGTCCGAGTACATGATTCTGGTTCTGGAGAACAAGCTTCGGGAATGCGTCCTATATTTTGGAGGTTCTTAAGAGAATCAAATACCTCTAGTGGAGTTTTCAAACAAAAATAGTTTCTAGGAAACTATTCAGATGGAACCTTATGAGTCTTTGTACAGTAGCCAAAACCAATCACCCCTATGTTGGCTGGAAGCAAGAGTGGCTTCTATGATGGGATGTCTTCTTGTTCAAGAGACCATAGAGAAGGTTGGGTTGATTCGAAAGAGGATGGATACTGAACAATCATCACAGAAGTCTTCTTTTAATAGAGGAAGATGACCTCTACAATTTTTTTTAGAGACCAGGTTTTCCAACATGTCACATTGAGGTTGGGACACAAAATGATAAGGATATAGGGGAATCATTCACCACATTAAGTTGGACCATTGTAGTCTTTGTAGAGAGTCGTGCTAGTTACCTATCGATTATAGTTACCTCAAAGGTATTGGGTGTTGCACGATGTCTTCCACGTTCCTCAGCTATGACATAAATTCTCAGACTTGTCTCATATTTTTTAAACTGAGGAGGTTGAGTTGGAGGTGGATGCATCATTCTAGGAGCATCCTATCTAGATTGATGATCATAGCGTGAAGGTTTGCTATGTCGGGTCTATTCCTCTGGTACGGGTGTAGTGTCATCACGGGCGAGTACAAGAAAGACTTGGGAGAGGGAGAATGATGTGAGACCACGATGGTCATAGCTCTTTGCGAATTCTTCTAATTCACCACCTTATTAGGTAATTTTGGGGATTAATTTCATTAAGGAGGGAAGTTTTTAAGAACTGAGATTGTCATTTCATGTATGGATCGGGATTTTGGGTGTTTTTTAGTCAAAAGGCGATTTTTTGGAAATTTCAAAATTACACCTTGTGTACTTAGGAGTACACATTGTGTACTCAGTTTCTGCGGGTAGCCGTGTACTGGTTGTGTAATGGTCAAGTACTTGGTCGTTTTTGGTGACATGGATACCACCTAAATAGGGGGTAAATTAAGGCAATTACATGACATGTACATTAAATGAACACACAATGTACTTTTCATTTTGTTAGTTAAATTAAACCGGGGTCGGGTATAGTTCCCAGAAACTCTCTAAAGCCCATTACAGTCCAAGAGTGACAGGAATCATTGAATCATCTCATACCCTCCAATAGGTCTTCTTTTATCCAAATAAAAAACCATTTATTGTGTTGTAATCCCCTTAGCGAGTTCTTACTTTTTCTAGGGCCTCTCTTCTTGATTTCTCCTCTTTAGTGAGATATTCATGGTTGAGGCTTTTTGATGTTTTTTTATAAATACAATGTTCTAGGTGGAATCAAATCATGATATTCAACTATATAAATTTTACAATATTGAGGTAGGTGGTTTGTGCATTTCCATGTTTTTCTTTGGATTATATGTGAAAGAAGTGTTGACTACCCTAGTTTAGGGTATTAATGGTTTTAGAGATTTATCCCAGTTTTATTCCTGGTATGTTTATTTCTTTAGAAATGGCTTTGATTATGATATAGGTTTATTACCTTGTTTATCGATGTGTTTTTCCATGTTTTCTTGATATAGGATGTCGGGCCTAGAACTGCCTATGAGGTTGTTTTGTTTTCCTTGCCTAGTGCTGTTACGATAGAGTTGATTTTATGTGACATGTTTGGAATAAAATTTTCGATGTTTAGCAAAGTAGTATTTGAGATTTAAATTGTCTCATGAATTAGTTTGTTCAATATTGTAATACACAGGGCTGATAGAACATGGTGTAGTTAGACTATTGGGGGAATTGATGTTGAGGGCTTCCCTAGAGTGTTTGTTATACAATTCACATTTTGAGGCCATAGGGGGGATTTATGGTGTGTGATCCCATAGAGTGTCTATAATATACCACTATGAGACCATGTGGGAAAGGAAATTGAGTGATTCCTTAGAGAATATATAGTTTATCATTAAAAGACCATAGTGGGAATTGATGATGAGTGCTTCCTCAAAGAGTCTTTCTTTGCATCTAAATAAAGCAGTTTGACTATGTGAGCATTTCTAGAGGGTCATTATCTCTTTATTTTATTTGATAATAAGTTAAAATAGAAGGGTTATATTTTTAGAACATTCCTATAGGTTTTCTTGTGAATTATTGGTTGCATAATTAATAATAGTAAATGAAGGTAGTTGAAATTATAGTATTGTTTACATTTGAGTAATTCCTTGTTTATTACATCATTTTTCATATTACAAGATATATATATTCACTAATGGTTAGGAAAATATCATTGGGTGGTTTCCTACTAGGATTTATCTCACACTTAGTTTGGGTCATGATTTTTGGCCCAAATAAATAATATTGTTGTAGGTATAGATAAGGGCAACTGCCCTTGTACTTCACGTACTTGATGGTCGTGGAGATAGAGAGCATGGGACGAAACTAAGGATTGTGATGCTGCTATAGTTTATTGTTTTCCATTTTACATTGTGTTAGTGTTGTATTTATGGAATTGTGTCATTTTTGGGTTCTTTCATAGAAATATGTTACATGCATCAGTTATATATGTGCTCCGGTGGTTTATTTACTTTCAGTCTTTCGTTGTTTGATAACTGTTTCGTATTAATGATTTTGTTTTTTTATTTTATTGTTATTCTACTGTGTTACTATCTCAATGAGGGAATTTTTCCTTGTTATCACACCCAAGGCACTCGCTACAAGTCAGAACCCTCTAGCGTTCAGGAAAATGCGCCTGGGGCCATGTGGCCAACTGCGTACGGGGCACCTTTGGGCAGAACCCAGAACCAGGACGTTACAATAAAAAATTAAATTAACAATTACTAATAAATAGGTTTAATGATATTTATGAATTATTTACTATACAAATATTTTAACAACCATTTTATAGTTTTTACTATGTAATTAATGAATGTAAATTTGGTTTTATCCTTAAAATTTATTTTCTAATTCCAAATATTCATTTCATTTTAGGCGTTTATTTCTAAAATATGTTTTTCCTACTAATAGAAATTTAATTTTATAAAAAGTATCACATATTTTAAAATAATATTCTCATATTTTTTAAAGAGTCCATTATCATTTTTGGTCATAATGATATGTAAAAATAGTAAAAATATGATACCATATTTAATGTTAAAATAGGTTTACCAAGGGGATTCAACTAAGTGATATGTGTATTAATTCCACATATTATTTTCTAATAATTATTTTTTAAAGTTAATAATGACATAAAATATCATAAATTTGAATAAATTTTTATTTTTAATCATTATACTAGATAAATATGTTAATTATTCTTAAATCACATAAGTAATTTCATGGGTTCCATCTCCATCACATATAAAAGGGAACCTCTTATCCACCCTTATTCATGAGTTTTGATCATTATGTGTCATCAAATACCTACTCCAAAACCTTCATATGTTTCTTCACATTGTCCTATATTCACTAGTGTCCTACTGAAACCAATATTTAAATCCATAAGTTGTAATCTATAAGATGTATCTCAAAGAACAAGTATAGATCTTAACTGAACTCATTCAATTTTATTTCTTCTTACACCATATATAAAACTATTATATCCATTATAAATGATTACTATAGTATAATAAATATATTTTATTATTATTAGGTTGATTTAAAATCATTTATGACCCATTTTACATGAAATTTAAAATGAAACTATCACTCATGCATTCGTGTGTACTAACACATCTATATAGTGATATGATTCATTTTACAGCACCACATCACATTGATGGATAGAATGATGGATTTAAAAACTATATAAGATATTTTTTATGTAATTATTATTTTTCATTGATAAAATATTATTTATTTCACTATCCTTATTTTTATCAGAAAATGGAAACAATATTCATGTGTATGTATGGACTATCGACTCCATGAACAGTTTAATTCAACTTTTTATTAGTAACATTTATAGACTGTTATAAATATGTATATAATGATAAATTTATGATATATATGTAACCATAAAAATTATTTATATAATGAAATTAATATCATTATTCAAGGACCATTACAAATTAATCGAAACCTAACGGAAAAAAACAGTTATCACCAAGAATAGTCATTTTAATAAAGAATCAAAGGAATGGGTGGTATGATGTTACAAGTAATTCATTTATGGTATTAAAAGTTTAAATAAGGTCTTTTTATATAATATTAATCAAATTAAATTTATTATATATTTTTTGGATCCTTTTTTAGGCTATTTCTGCTAGATTTAAGGGGTTTACTTTAAAATGTCTATTTTTCTTTGGGTTTTTTATGTTTATATTTTCTGATGATGAAATTATAAGATATATCTCTCAAAAATAATATATATTTTATTACACTCTAGTTATATATATACATTATAATTTCTCATTTCATTTTCACTCTCTACATACATCAAATATTAAATGGGTTTTTACAGAGAATTGACTTTATTTCTCTCTTTGACCAAAATTTATCCTTTCATGAAAATAATTTCATTAATATTTTTTGAAAAATGATTTCACTATTTCCCAAATATTGATAAAATTAAATTTTTCTATTGTTTTATATTATAAATTAGATTTAAAAATAAATTTTTTTAGAATGAGGTACATTTTAATAAATTTTTTAATGAAATTTTTTAATCTAAACCAAATTAATCGGTTTTCCAGCCATAATTACAGACATTACTTTGAAGCATCCTTTAGAAGTCCAAATTTTTCATAGAAAATAATTTTTTCCCTAATTATTTGTAAATTTATATATTTTAAATATTTTATTTCAAAATAAAAATGGAATTTTTCTCAAAAAATATACAAGTGATCTTTTAATGGAAGTATTCATCTATGACAATATCATTTCATGTTACTTATGATTCATTGGAGATATTTTCCTATGATTCCATCCTTATTGTTTCTCTAGATAGTTTATGATTATAAAATGGAATACTAATAAAACATGTTTTTATCTTCCTAGGAAGAATCTAAGATAAAAATTTAAATGTTTCCATGATCTTGTGGAACCCATATGAATGGATTATGGTTATTAAATAGGTGAATCCATTATAAACCATTAATTAATTGTGTAAATTTTAATGGTTTATGAGCTCAAAGGGTAATTGGGAGGTTTTTCCAATCCCATAAAAGGGTACACTGGAGGTTATCCCCGCCCAAAATATGTACACTGGTGGTTAGCTGAAGACAATTCTACGATGAATGTCTTACTATATAACCTTGACATAGGATTTCAATGATTATTATTATTCCACACTTTATACTACCCTTTTGTTAGATAATACTATGCCAATGCTATTCTTTCATGGCACGTGTTATTGGATTTATGTATGATTCATGTATTATGATCCACCAAGATTTATTCCATTACTCATGATTATGATCTATGAATTTATGGATTATATTTTCAAATTTTTATCTCATTTTCTCATGACCTTATGATCAGGTTATACTTAAAAATGATCATTAATTTATATCTCCCACATTTTCCCATATTGAGTAACTAATATCACCCTTTATTATATTCCCCTTCCCATTGATATTGGGAATTGTTTTATTCATGGTATATGTAACACCCCTAAAAAATTGAGGGTTAAAATTCTAAATGATACAATCTATGTAAACAAGATGATCCTTTATTTTCATGATACTACCTGATTAGAGCTCCACAATTAAGTGTACGTGTTCAGGAATATTGATTTGTATTGGTGACCTTCTAAGATGTTTCTTAGGGTATGTGTGAGTGAGGAAAAATAATAATAAAAGAACATGTGTTGTCCAATGGTCATTTCCATTAGTCTGATTGGTGACCTGAGTGGGTTATATCATGTGGAGTTCTAAAAAGGAAACCAAAGTATTATTGGATACCCATTGGGTCAGATGACATGGATCATGGAAAAAGGAAGGATGGGTCATGAAAAATGGTATTAAAGAATATATAACCTAATAAGTGAAGTGGAAGTACCTGGGTTTTAGGCTTGGGGTCCATAATGAGGGTTTTGTGCATTAATGGGTAGGACAGTGTAGCACCCTTGGAAATGAACATGTTCCTTAGCTCAGTTGGTGAGGACTCTTAAGTGCATCCAAGAACCCCAGGATAAAATCCAGGAAGAGGCATAATTTCAGGGGGTACTGTAGCAAGTACTATAGCAGTATTGTAACATGTACTTAAATGAGAACTATGCAGTATTGTAGCAGGTACTGTAGTGCGAACTGTAGCAGGCACTGTTTGGCACTATAGTAGCCGGGAATGTTCCCCCGTTTGGGCCTTCGGGCCACCGATTTGGTCCCGGAGTCCTTCAAGGCCTTTTGTCCACCCATGACTTTGGGGTAGTAAGGCCTTCGGGCCACATTATAGCCTTCGGGGTCACATTGAGGTGTAAATAAAAACCATATAACCTAAAAGGAACAAGCTCTATACGGAGGACGAGCAAGGAGATTTCATCACAATAGAAGCTTCCTAGATTTCAATAATGAAAGGGTATGGCACCTGCCATCAAAACAACATTTCAAATGCACGAGATAGACTATCCTAACAGCCATGCGAAGGTGGAGAGCTGATTTTACTATGGTGATGTTGGGGAGGAGCGGTTCCAAGTAGTTAGTCTGGTTTGTATGTAATGTTTAAATAATATAGGATATTAATTCCTCTATGTCCTATGGGCTATGTTATACATAATCCTAAGCGACTTATAAGGGTTCCATATCACCCATTGAAATGTATATTATCAAAATCAATAAACAAATGAAGGCCTTCAGGCCATTGGATGGATGGTAACACCCCTAGAAATGTGAGACTTAATTTGCTAAATCATACTTTTCATGTCAACAAGGTGAATATTTCTTTTCAAGAACCTATATATTTATAACTAAATAGTTATGTGATATTGTGATATAGTATTTATTTGGATATGTAACATTTTGGGATTTTTTCTAGGTGTGTGTGATTGAATAAAAAACACACTCAAAGAACTTGTGTTGGCCAATCAGGACACTCATTATTTTGATAAATAGCCCCAATGGATAATATTCCATGATGTGATCGGAAGGAAACAAAGGTTTTATAGGATACTCATGGGGTCATATGACTAGTTTCATGACCATAGGAAGGTTGGGTCATAAAATTATGTCTAACAAGGGATCCAATTTTGGTGAACTTAGTTGTAGGTCATGTAGATCTTTTTATGCATGTTTTTTAACAATGTTTCTAAATACCATAAAACTTTAATATTATATACTAGATTTTAAGTATATGTAATGAATATTCATCAAATATGATGTATTATTTATGTATGTAATGTTATTTTTACCTCATTATACCAGTCATAATCAGAGAATAATTTCCTATAGGACTGATACATGATAGGGACATTCTATTGAGTTTCCAAAAACTTTTTGGTATATCGTAAAATTCCGTATTATGTAACAATTATCCCTCCATATTGATATGACCTAGGATTAAATGACCTTGAATTGATAATATAAGTAACAAAATTTTACTATCAACTAAATATTCAATTTTTAGTTTGAACATTTACCCAGTTATACTTTTAACACAACACTATAACCTAGATAACACATGTCTTGTTAGAGTTTTATCATCTTTTTGAAAATAATAGTTTAAATGTATCTTCAATTAATTAATAATGTTATAATATTTACATATATTAAAATTTTATTAATTCCTTAATTATAATAATAATTATTACAAATTCACATTATCTCCAAGTAATTAGCATACTCAATCATATTGATTGTCATTAACATACCAAACCATAATTGGTATATGAGACTTAAATTACATAGTTATTTCTGTATCTAATGCCTTTGAAACCCTATTTGAATCATTATATACTTCTCATAATAATCTATACCAACAAGTTGAACAATTTCAGTAATTGGTTACTCTATAAGGAGTTACACTAACACATAGAATTTAACATTACTTACCAAATTTTATGATGTTAATAATTTGAGATTTTTTGAACATTAAGTTTCTACTTCATGTATGATTAATATAATTGTTAATTTTGATAATTATATGATATTAATATTCAATATAATCTTTTATAAAATGATTATAATGTTTTAATATCTTTTATTAAATATTATTATTAAATTATCACCTATTAAAATAATGACACCATTTAATGTAATCATCCCATTCATAGACCAGGATCTCTGTATCAACCTGTATTATACTAGTATCACATAAATAATTCATGACTGTATCTTGTAGAGAACTATTTTCTATCACATAATAAAATAATCTAGGTTAACTAAGTGTAATCTTTATCCAAATCAATCATATGGATACAAACTCAAATCTATTAATTTGGTATCCTGATGGATATGGTTTACCATATAGGTAAACCTAAATAAAATTCTATGAAAAATACACTTAATAGGTATTCTTACATCTTTACTTATTTTATTTGCATATGATAATATATGGAGACCTAACAGTTGGTCACTAATACTAAATGATTGTGTCCTTGAAAAGTGATTCTTTGGATGGAGTATAACAATTAATATTTCCAAGTGATTTAATCTCATAATAGTATCCCACATTATTCCATTTATATGTGAAATATTATAAATAAATTATTTATAAACGTTGTTGTATCTACAAAACAAATATTTCAATACCATATATATGTGTAACACTTTATAGATACCAGAGTTCATGTTAGCCACCAAAAGAATTGAATACAAATATATTTACACATATCAAAATACATCTTATAGATTACACACATGAAGTCTTCATGTAATGGATTATAATTATATGAAATAAATAATAACCATATGAGTAAGCATGGAGATATAGAAAAACAACCCCATCCTTTTTAGAATAAGGTGTAATCCTTGAGGCCAATGGGAGGTCTAACCCAACATCCCTCTGGACATGTATACTTTACTGTATAGAGATTCAAATCCATCATAACTAAAATGAATAATTTGTATAGTCAATATTAAATAACTATAATCAAGTTAATAAAATTAATTACAATCCTAGTTCAAGGTAGACGAAAACTAAATCTCATGTAAACACACATAAAATATTATTCAAGGATTTCAAATTTACAAGAAGTGGTTTGAAAACCATAGAATGAAAGATAAAATATTCACATTGTAAACAATTTATTTACATGAATACAAAAAGGGAAAAACTTTTAAATAAACTATAAATTCATGTATTTTAACATTAATAAAATATTTATAAACAATCCATAAATAATTTATAATAAAAACTTTATAATTTAGTTATTAATTATTGGTATTATATAATATTGAATATAATATATGTATACACATTTCATAATATGTACTCCATCTTATAATTCATTTTATGGAATATCATGTTAAATATATTATATTTATTAATTATATACATTTCTTACTATGATTTATAATTTTTAAACCTTTTATATAATGTATATATTATATAAATAACATTATTTAAGATTTAATCAAAATAAAATGTCAAAACACTTTTAGAGATATCACACATAAAACTTTTCATTACTACAATTGGAAAAATATATAATAAGGGTGAGATAAAATTCTTGTTAAAGGTATCATTGACATTATTAACTAATTATATTTATAAATCATTATATGAGAATGAAGTGTGAGAAAATATTAAATTTTAATGAGAATACTATAAGAAAATTCGTACCCATAAAAATTTGTGTCATAATTCTTGATACAATTTATATAAACGTTTAAAAAGAAAAGAGTGGTATGAGTTAATTATCATGGTCCCTGGGAAAATAATCATTGATAAAATGAAACATTATAACCCATATAAATCTTTGAAAAATAGTGAAGGTATCTTGGAATATCAAACAGTCATCCAACAATAACAAAAAAATATGATAAATAAAATATTTCATAGGAATAACATGCAATAGATAACTTCATCATCTCTTAAGAGTAATTTACAATGAGTTAACTCTATCAGTTCACCACATTCATTAGATGGATATAATTGACCTTATTTTCCTTGGTTTCTAACATAACCACCCTTTCCTGATTTATAACATAACTAACCATCTTTGATTTATAATATAACAACTTTCCAACCATTTATGCATATTTCCAAGAACCATATAATGAATATAACATTTTCAAGCTTTCTCTTTTCTACATAACACCAATAAAAACAACCATCATCCATTTTTAGCTTTATTAACATATGTGAAAGAAAGAAATTCAATTAATATAAATTTAAAATAATCACAAGTCATCTAGGGTATAAATAAGGATGGTATCATTCAAAAATATCCACCTTGGATCATAAAAAACAAAATTGTATATTCCCACATATTTAAAGTAAAATTTAAAACTTTTTCTTGAAATAGGGGAAAATATCATTTTCATTTAATAATACTTTAAATAAAAATTCCAATAATATTTCGTAAAATATTTTATTTGAAAACAGACATGATAACTTTTAAGGTAATTTTAAAAGAGATTAATAGTATGCATGGTGGGAAAATATATTCATTTGTAAAATATTTAAACAAATATATCATTCATTCTTTTGATAAAAACAAAATGATTCATGATTTTAAAACAAAAAAAATACTTTTATTTTTTAAAAGTAAAGTCAAATATTGTATATATTTACTTTAGAAAATAATTTTTCATAGAAAATAACATTCTCGATATTATTATAATGATTATAGATATAAAAGACAAAACATTCCAACCCATAAAGATAAATAATGTCAGTTTTCACCTAAGATTTTCATTTGATCTTATTAGGAAAAAATATATATAAAATGATTGATAATCATGTAAAATATAGAAATAACTTGATTATATTAATATAGATATGGGTTCAGAAATCAATATCATACAATCTATCCCAACAGATCCATTATCATAAATAATCCTATTAAGAAGTTAGATCACAAGATAAATCCTTTTCAAGTTTTCTTACATTAAAATAAAAATTCATTGAAAGAAATAATATTATATGGAACTATAAATCCCTTTGATTTTTTGATTTAATATGTAAAAATTCATTCATGGGTTATTAGTTGCATGATATAAATAAATCATGGTGTAGGACATGACACATGCCTCAAAAAAATAAAATTAGGACAAAGAAACCCTTTACAAAGATCATAACATTTGAAGTGATAATTAAGTGATGAATTCATTATATGAACATATGTAAATCCATATAAAATAGGTTTAAATATAGAATAAAAATATTAAATATCAATTCAAAAAAACTCATTGAATAATCAAGTTAATAAATAATTTTTTAACCCAATAAAGTAAAATTGAGTTAAGACACCCCTTACCTCAAGTCACAACTTACAATGTATTTCTTTTAAATCTAGAATAATAAACTTATAATAGTTATTTACTCTTTTAGTAAACTTTTAAATAATTAATAACTTATAATAAAACCATTTAATTCATTTTTTGAAGAAATATTTAATTAATTATTAGGTTTTTTAATCTCATGTGTTTTATGGACATTCAGTACATAATTTAAAATGTCTATGGGAGGTTAGAGGTGGTCAAATAGGTAATTGTTCCATAATATGAAGAATAGTAATCATTAAATAATTATAATTTTTATAAACCAAATAAAATTTTAGTTTTAACTATTAAAAGTGTTTAGGAAATACAAAATTCATCAGTTTGTGAGGATATAGTATGCGCATACACAGTAGCGATGTTTTTTATATTCCATTTGAAAAAAATGAAAAAAAAAATTATATTTAAAAAATAAAAAATATATATAAAAAATTACTTTATTAATTCTATTCCATGATTATCTATAAGAGGTTTTATTGAAAAATTAAATATGCGGTGACTTGGAGATGGTAGTCTATACATACTCACGAAATACATTTTTTGATTCCACATGAATATAAAGGTAAAAATGAAAAATGATACATTAATATTATATAAGAATAATTATTTTATTAATATTATATTTATCCCATGAATAAATTTTTCTAACCAACCATGAAAGGGGATTATGGAAAATATATTTCATCAATCCAAGAGGTATTAGTTTTTATATATGAAAAAATTATGGTTTTGTTTCCCATTTAATGAAAAATTGATGAATAAAGGTTGTTCTATAAACATAATAACATCTAAATATAATAAAGATACTTATTTTGTTATATTTTAATGGTTTGGATAAAATTAATTTATGTGTACGAAATAAATGAATGAACTTTATTTAGATATATAACTCCACTATAGAAGACCACCTTTATCTTACACCATAAGTATTCTAAGTTCATATTTTAGTTTTACCATGACATATATGATATGAGTATGGATTTTTAGAAGTTATTTGGGAAGATATTGGTTGATTTAAATGGATGAATATTTTTGTGGAATAGATATGGAGTTGTTTCCATTTATAAGTGTGAGGATGTGAACCCTTGGAATTATTTAATGTTTTTTATTAATAAAAATCATTTTTCATATTCATGGAAAAAAATTATATATTTTGAATCTATAATTAAGAACAGTCTATATATTCTCATCTAATAAAATTAATACAATTTTATGTTATTTTTAACACTTATCTATTAGTTTCAAACCCCCACAAACCCTTCTCATGATTTCTGTGATATCAAAGTGTTTTACTATTTCTAATTCAAGAATGATACTATAAAATAACATATCAAAAATAAATGTTCAGTGGTAAATAATATTAACTGTAAAACATTAAATTTTCCAAAGATAATTTCTTTTTAAAATTTAAGTCATTCAATTAAAAATATTATTTAGCATAACATTCAATTAAATACTTTTTCTAGACTATTCACATATGTTAACATTAAATACATCAAGATAGTAATGGAATTCAAAGAAAAACTTATAAAAAACCCTAATATGTTATATCTTTCTTTGTGATTTTTTATCATAATAATTTATCCATTTTTTATTACATTCAATGTTTTTAGAATCCTTTAGTGGATTTTTCTCTTACTTGAACAAGAACTATTCATGTGTTGCGTGAGCATTTAAAATAATTATTCCTTAAATAAAAAATTAAAAAAGATAACATGATAAGAAAATTATTCATATAAAAAATAAATTTTCATAAATAATTTTAATCCTTTTCATAAAATATTTTAGCTATTAAAATATAGAATGATATATGTTCACAGTATGAAAACAAATCTGTGAAAAGCCCATGTTTTTCAAAATTTACAAAAAAATTAATCTTACTAGTAAAAACCCAAAATTTAATCCTAAAATAAATTTTATATGATTATTTCAAAAATGATATCCTTTTAATATAAATATTTTTATAAAATTATAGAAACATTATTATAGTTTCCTTGTACAAAATACATTAAAAACCATCTTTGATGGAAACATATTTTTGAATCATAAAGTGACTAATGAAATTTGAGTATTTATTTATTATTAATAAATCAGTAAATTTAAATTATATAAAATACTTATATATTTGAAATTTGGTTATTTCTTTTTATAACCACCAATTTAATAGCTGGGTTATAATGATCATATATAAAAAATATTGTGTGGTCATTAAATCATGGTGTTGCATATCCTATACACAAGTGAATCTAGTCTCCTTTTAAATTATAGGGGTATTACAAACTTAGGATACTATATAATTTCATATATACATATTACATCATTTTATATTTTTAGTAATTACATATAATAATAAATTACACCCCGTAACCTATTTATTTAGTATCTTTGGAGTCTATAAACTCAATCAAAGCATTTTCAATATATCTCTCAAATAGTATTCTTACGTAATACCCTTTTTAAAATATAATACATAATATTCTTCATCACAAACTGAGGAATGTAAAAACCAAAAAAATGTGAGAGTTAAGATGATCAATAAGGGTAAACAAATGATATTATAATGAAAGAAAAAAAATGTAAGAATATGAAGGAGCATGTGGCCATGATAACGAATTCATGGTTCAGGAATAGAGCATAAGAGTGTTATAACTAGTAATGAATAGATCATAAATAATGAATTAAGGAATTAGTATTTTGGTATAATATAAAATATGAAAATTAATTATGTCAAACCATGAGAAAATAATCATGATCCATGAAAACATAAAATAGGCATAATAATATCGAATATATATAATTATATAAAAAACATTCCTTATCATAAGGCTCACTACCAAGAAAGTCACATTGTAAATATATACCCATTTTTTATTGAGTTTTCTCCCAAATCCCAGAAATGTTTTCTCATGAGATTTAATTATTTTCTTACTGAAATATAGGATTTTCTAATTTTGGTTCCACCCATCACATAATAGAAATTGTTTTTATGGGGTTTGGGTTTATTCCTTAATACTAATCATATCAAGTGAAGTATAATTTTAACATATGTGTTAGTGGACTATATATTTTTAAGAAAACCCATAATATACTTAAACCCCATAAATATGTGTGACACATGAACATGTAACATAATTAATTCAAGGTGAACCACTAAAATATTTAGACATAGATAAGAAAATAACTTATAAAAGCATTAATTTGTTTATAGAGAATGTGAAATTCTAGTTACATTTTAAAAATATTTATTCTAAATAAAAATATTTCATAAAATAATTGGAATATAAATACATTTATAAAAATATTCAAACTTTTAGGGATGTTTCTTAATGAATGTTGAAGAATATGGCATGAAATTGTGTCACACTTTTCAAAGAAGGTCTAAATTGGTGAAAAATGGCCATATGGAAAATAATAAAATAAGATTACTTTTTAAAATAAAGTAGAGTGAATTAAAATATATCCAAAAAAATTATATAAGTATTAAAATTATATATAGGAAATAAAATTAAGAATATTTACATGGAGGATAAATACTCCTCCTAAAAAATAATAGGTTAAATGGATTTCTCATGCAAGAAATACGTCATGATAATTGTGAAAAAGAAGGAAGATTAAATTGCCATATGGCATATAAAGGTCATCAACATACATAATAGAATAAAATTAGTGTTTCATTAGATATAATTACAATAAAATTTACCAACATGAAATTTAAGACATAACAATCATGAATTCGAAGTGAGATTAGAAAGATACCCCTTACAGCTTTGGTAACTTCTAAATAAAAAATGCTTGAAAAGATAAACACTCATGGATTTTAAAATAAAATTAATTTTATCAGAATTATGATAAAAATAATTCTATTGGTAGAATAAACACAACACAGAAGAGAACAAGGTGTGAATATGGATTGTATCTCAATACAGGGAATTTGAGATGAGAAATACCTTACCTTTTCACATGACTTACCCAGATGTGATTTAATATTATGTTTAATAATCATAAAATTATTAATGATATATTTATGAAAAATATTATTTTATATTAACATTTATAATATTTAGTCATAACCATTAATTACACATATATTAGTTTTTTCTCATCTAAATCATTGAATGTTACTAATTTTTATCGTTTTGTATAAGTTTTGTAATAGATATATAGGTTGATATTCATTAATACCATATTAATCATTCCTATATTAGTCAAGGTATTGGAATAATTATGTTCAAATTATTTATTCAATGCAATTATCATTTTTTCAAATTATGGGTATTGTTCTAGGTAATGCAACCCATGATGAACATTTTTTATGTAATTTTCTGATAATAATAACTTACTTAATATTGATCATCAATTTTTATTTCGCAAAAAATGATTCATATTCATGAAAAATTTTATTAGTTTTTATCATATATGACTAGTGTGGATGTATTTATAATTATTATTCTAAATATAGTTATTCTGATATAGAATCATTCAAGTTTGTGGTTGAGCTAACCCAAATAAGAACATGTTACACTATCAATGTAGTTAGAGTATAGAGTAATATAATAATATATTTATTTTATAAAAAATAATATATATTTTAATATAAAATAATTAATGTCGATAATGAATCCAATATATTTTAGATATGATAATGTAATTGAAAAATTTGGGAGACATCATAGATAGTTAATGAATTTTATTTTTCTTGACAACGGTTCCTTTGGAATAAATGTTTTGGGATTAATTCTTAAAACCATAAGAAACCAAAAGGTTTATAAATTTTTAAAGAGTTTAAAAGTTAATATATGAAATTTATAAATAAAAATATTCTGTTTTTTATAGGTATAAGATGTTTTCTTCTACTGGTGAATTTGGCGAGGTATTTCTACTAATATTAATTCTTTAATGTATAAGGTAGTCATTAGGAAAATAATTTACATACAAAGTGGTGAATAATGGATGTAGGAACTTTTTTGGAGAAAAATACAACATTAACACTTTTATAGATAGGGTTTTTTTATATTTTATGCTTTTACCAATTAGTTTAATTCATTTTTACCTCATCTTACCTTTATAGTTGTAACTCAATTTTATCCATGTTTAAAACTTTTATGCATAAAAATGAAATCAAACTCTTTAAATTATGTTGATATCATAAATCAAAATTTGTAATATATTTAATTTAATTAAATTTTTAAATATAAGAAATTAAACTTTTAAATGAAGGCATAGATTAAATAATGAAAAAAATATATTGAAAAATGGTTTTTAATGTTTTATTGTTTTGAATACCATTTCATATCAATTGATAATTAAATAATTTTTAATGTATTTTTTATTAATTATACCAATATCTTATATTCATAAATTAAAATAGATTAATTTAATTTTTTAGATAATTACCACATCGAACTTATAAAAAATATTTGGAAATAACTCTTTAACCATTATCATGGTAACAAACTTGTATCATGGTAAATTATATTTTTCTCTAAAAATAATAGTTAAATTATTGCCTAGTTTGAAAAATATATCCCCCAAGATTAAATCCATTTTATAATATTAAACATCTAAATATTAATTAATATTTATTTTAATAAAATATTTATAACATGGGTAAATCATTTTTTAATCTACTTTTATTTTTAAGGAGAAAATTATTTTATTCTTACCAATTCCCTGGTAATAAATATTAGATTAATTTTCGATTTATTTTATTGCCTAGTGTCAAAATAATTTATTATAGTCATTCTTTAAGAGTGATCGATTTAGAAACATTGATACACATAAATAATAATCTTTGAAATAATTATATTATTAACAATAAAAGATTTTAACTTTACTTATAACCTATTAATAATCAATTCATGAATTTTTATTTATTTTATATTTATATTAAAACTAAATTTTATAAAAAATTATACATCAAACCTGTTAAATTATAAAAACATATAATATAAAATAAAATATTTTTTTTACAAAAAACAATTGTTTATCAATGAATTATTGAATTATTATTCATTATTTTTTGTTAGTTATTAATTATAAATTTTAATTTACAACTAATATAATTAATTATATTTATTAATACATTTAATTTATATCATTCTATAAAAGTAATGGATTGAATAAAAATATGAAATTTATAAAAAAAAATTATATTTAATTAGTTATCTTTTCTCAAAAGAATTTGTGTCAATAAATAGAGTAGAAATCATAAATTATAATTGAAAATAAATTTATTTTTAAATTAAATTTATATTTTATCAATCCCGATAAATATTATACATATATACAATATGCCTATAATTCAAAATAGGTTACATGTTTACTAGGATTATTGAAAATTGCTATATACCACATTTATAATGGTTATATAATGGTTATAGTACCCTAATTACCTCATGGAAATTTAACACATTCTAACATCCTACATCACACTTCACATTACGTAAATTTTCATTATGTATTTTTCATAATTGTTTCTTATTTTATTATGTTTTTTTTATTTTATATTTCTTTCTATAAATAGGGATTCTCAATTATGAAGATAATCTAGGGGATCGTTTTTAAAAATATACTTATTTTCTATTTCTTTCCTCATGTTAATTTAGGTATTTTAATGGATTTAATAATACATCCAATGTAAGATTACATGGTATTTAATACTTGGTTTCATATACCTTTTTTTTCAATGTTCAATTTTGAAATAATTAAGTGTTGTTGATTTTTTTTCATATATTATATGACTAATTTATAATAAATTCATATTAATGAATAGAAAAATTATTTATGAATATTTTCAAGTTTAACATTTTTCTTTAGACTAATGATTATATATTATAAATATCTATGTGTTGTGTACTTTTTTATTTTTTTTCTACCATTCATGCATACATGCTATGTATGATTTAATAGACTTACATATATTTACATTAACTAGTGTATATGTAAATGGAAAACATTTAATTGGTAAAATTAAATAATATGAATTCACTCCCTCCCAAATTACTGAGATTAAAACAATATTTGGGGCACCAAAATCTGTATTAACTCAAATCCACAACCATGAAATGGATTTTCATTCATTGAAAGGTTTGATATTTGAGTCTCTCTTTTTGAAATCATCATGATGTACAAACATAGATAATAAGTTTCAACAGTGTATTAGAATATTTTCTCTTCCAAGTCTTTGAAAAATAAATAGAATGAGTGGATAAAAATTTTAACCAGTATTACCTTATGTGTAAAGAAAAAGAAACCTCACATACTATATTTTCCAATCATAGTGGAATAATATTTGGAATGAAAATGTAAGACCTGATTAAGAAATACACTATTAAGAAGATATAAAACACTTCTTACTGAATAGTTAACATGTTCTTACATTATGATATGTTAACTAAACATTATTGATAGTTTTATTCATGGGATTAACCATGTATAAATGGTTAATATCTTGTTTCTATTGAATTACAAGTATATTAATTTAAATTATTGAATTTAATCAAGCAAAATATTCCTAAATAAATAGTCACTTTTTTAGTAAATTTTTAGATATATATTGGATCATGTTATCCTATTTTAATGAGACAAGGAAAGGATATTCAAAACACCTACAAATATTGTTTCAATGCATACAACCCCCAAAAAAGTAATTGAAACATAATCTTATAGGAATAATGATTTTGAAAAAGGTTCCCCAAATATCATAATGAATTTAATAATTATGTTCAGGAGAAAGATGGAGCTTCTAAGGGTTGTATAGATATGATCCATGAATCTAAACAAAAATTAAGAGATACCATGTATTTCATGAATGTTTGAATGGAAATAAAATTTGATATTACTAAATAACATGAAAATTATTTATAGGATAAGGAAAAAAGAATCATTATAAGTTGTACTGTCATGTTAAGAAGATAATATAAGAGTTTAGAGAAAAAATTAATTTAGATAAAGAAGATAAAATTATTATCAATTTGAACTATCTTTTGCTAGATGTAAAATTCAAGAAATATGGAATTATCTCAACCATAATATTTACAAATATATGATAGAAGAATTTATTCTATACATATTTATAAATAATATTATTACACTAAAACATCTCAATCAATTGGCATGAAGTTATTGATATTATAAATAGATATATAAAGTATAGGATCAAATAAAATAAATGTAACCCTTTATCTATAAATGTTTTTTCTAATAATTTTTTTTCAATTGATAGTTCATTTTAAAAAGCGATATCTATAAATATATAGGTTGTAAAAAATGGTGAGAAACCCACAACTATATCTAATATGGGTGTAATAAATTATAAGATATTTTGGTTACAAAATGATTCAAAAAAATATGTGTTTTTGAACAAAAATAGATCAATTATGAATGTATTTAAATGATGAGAATCAATTTTCACTAGCTATTATTGGTGTGGTGATAATTTTGGACACAAGTTCATTAACAGTTGGAATAAAAATTAAATCACCAAAATAAAAATAAGTACTACTTCAATGGGAATATTATTTAGTTAGTTCTAAATAATAAAAGTGTGGTATAAATAATTTTTATCTAAAATTTTAGGGACCTAAGAAAATATATATAAAAGTTGAATCAATCGTAGTTATTATAATGAATGATATTAGTTCAACTCAATCTGAAACATTGAAAATGCATTTTAATAAATAAAACATATAATCTAATAAAGAATCAAATGATGAAATAATGTGAGTTTACCATTGGGTGTGTAGAAAATAATATTATTAAATAAAATTCAACCAAGATTTCTAAGTGTGATACTAAACCAAAGAGAGTGACAAGAGTCTTCTATAATGAAAGAAATTAGAACACTAGAAATCCATCCAAATGAGCATTAGTAAATTTGAAAAGTAATTATTACCTAGATATGGGTAATATTTTTTCCCCAAAGAAAATTAATATGACGGTGGCCCTGATCATAATGACAACATGAAACCTCTGGATATATGCTATTACATGACTTTTAGAAGGTCATATGGATAGTCACTTATAGCGCATAACCTAAATACATGCCCCACGAAGCCCCCTCAACCAATTCATTCTATATTCCCAAAGGTAGCTGGATAATCGTTGATCATGAGGCAGTGTTTAGGTAAGATCCCTCTAGCCATGTGTCTTATTAACTGGTGATCTCTTGATGAACCATCAACAAAAACATAGAAAATAATTGAAAATAATCTAATAGGTGGGAGCCTCTTGCTGTCAGAAAACCCACACAACGCATCACTGATGGGGAAAATGATTTTCCTTGGAAACATTCAAGAGAACCCATAAACCCTATACCTTTTTTAAAATAATAAAAGAAAATACAAATAGGATAAGGAGAAAGACACATGGAGTAGTAAACAGTATGTGACACATCCCTAGTGATTCTCAAGACAATACAATCACCCATTAACATTCCCACCTCTTCTCACAAAAGAATGTTGGCATGTAATACTCATCACGTGAGGAGCCTTAAAAATTTCCAGGTAATCTCATTCTCCCTATTTGGATTCATAAGTACATACATATGGAATTTTACAAGGAATGGTAGCTCATCCTTACATGACAATTTATTTTCCACAAAACACGTCACCAAGAGGTAGAGTGAGTGTATTCAATAACACTCATAAAACTACGTTAGCTTTAAAAACCTTGTAAAATAAAAAAAATAAAATAGGGACATTACGGGAGCCTCTCATAGTTGTAATATTCTTATGACATGCCTAAGATATCTATCACACAGTCTCACAAAACCATTTGGTGTGACATCCTAGTTTCGTGAAGCCCCCAAAAATCCATCCTTATCTCATGAAAGGATGTATAGAATTGTTCTAATATCATGAAATAGATTTTTTGCCTTCTCCCTAATCTTGTTAAGGCCCTTAGACATATCAAACTAACAATAAGAAAGTACCTTTTCATGTCCATATGATTCAGAAAGACCCCATTAATAGGAAATATTCTATTGAAGGTGTTGTTGAAGGGATGATCTTATAGTCACTAAAAAACTTGTTATTCCCCCAGAATGACTTATAGAGGGAACTCATGAAATTTTTGATGCTAATGCCCTCCACTGACTCCAGTGTAGATTTTAACAGTCTTTGCAGTTCAAAGAAAAGAATAACCATAGTGGAGATTCCTATAAATCTCCCTACCAAGTATGAACAATTTACTACTACATGGACAATAAATCCTTGTAACCTCGCAATAGACAACCCATGCATCATAGAGGATTTCTCAGAGTGGTTTATTTTACTTCTACGAAACTTTTTCATCATATAAGATCCGAGGAAAATCTAGAGCAATCATGTGGCATGAATAGGCACTTCACATGATAATATATAGATCCTTATAAGGTCTTTATGTAGGACAAGAATAGTACATCCCATACATGAGCTAAATCATTAAAGACATAAAAAAAACATTAAATAAATCTATTCAATTTGTGATAAAATTATAGAACAAAGACTAAATTTTGGGACACCTAAATGAAGAAAATATATGAAAATACTCATTCACTTCACATGATCTACCTTGATCATGAGACAGCACCAGGACATGTTGATCAGATCCTGAAATACTCTTTTGGTATATTATTTGGGTTAGGTGAATTCTCCTTTACATTTTAGAGAACGTAACATGGAACGTTTTTTGCATGCCAACAAAGTATTGTTAAACCCTCCTAGTTATCCATCCAAGCCTCATAAATTTCCTCTATACATGCTTCCTAGATCAAATTGTGACACCAGTACAAGTCAGATGATTCTCAATATAGATCCCAGGTTTTTCAATTGGCTCTTATGATGCCCTATGGGCATGCCATCTAGATCACACGATGTCTTCCACAAATGTCAAATTGATTCATGCATCACCATCTATACATATCGCATTAACTCTCGTGATTCCCTCTAAGCATGTCGACTAGATTTCACGATGACACCACGGAAAGTCTTATGGATCATGTGACGCCCTCAATGAATGTTAGTAGTTATCATTTGTTGTCTCCTATGAAGAAATTGGTCGTGTCATGAGATTTCATCTAGAAAATTCATCATTGATCATGCAGTAACCTTTGGACATGCCACCCAGATTATTATAAATCCATTGGAAAATTCAAATGGATCAAGAAATTGTATTTGGACACATTAGGAAGGAACCATATGAAAAGTCAATAAGTCAATTAAGGCTTGTCGAGAAAAAAAATCAGCACATATATATAAGAAAGGAACGCTAGGTCAGTATAGCAACCTAGGACTTGATGTCAATGTCCATCCTCAGTGTGTAACCCCCAACCATACAGGGAAACCTCAGTGTGTAATCCTTCATTAGTGGAATAATATTATATTTTCTGTATAGAAGGTCAATGTTTGTATGTAGCCCCATCAACCTGAACTATGATAACTCTAATTCTTGTGATAACTGGGATTTATAAGACACCCCCTGGGGCCCAAGCTCCACATAAAGAATACCAATGGTTGTATAAGTGAATAAGTACCCCATCCATATGTATTGATACTACTTACTTTCTATCCCGTTATTCAATCACTAATAAAGGATCTTGTGGGATAATGGATTTGAAATAGACATTTTATTTTCATCACCAATCTCCCTTTACTAGGATATCCATATTGATTAAGCCTCAATGAGTGGAATGATATGATTACCTATATATAAGTGTGTCTACCTTGGGGATAGTCTTGAGGGAATGAACAAAATATGAGAACACTAATTCCAATAAATAACTTAGATACATATGATGCCTTCCTATATCCTGATCTCAAATTGAAATCCATTTAATTTTATGTCCCATCAAGTCTATGAAATATCAACCATCAGGAACTAATCATTCACATGGGTTGACCATTCTACATAATCAATTAGCAGACTGAGAATCCAAATGAACAATAAGAATTCTAGTTTCTATAGTAACCAGGATATATAGGACTACTCTTTGGAACAAGCTCAATTAGTGATCCACTTTGGTGAAACTATCCCCATGTGTCTAAAATTGTAACCATTAGTCCCAATCATTTTCATTGGGTGATATTTCTACCTCATATTTCAGTGAAATTAAGAACAAAATTTAGTATTAAAACTCTAATTCTTTCTGTAATTGGGATATATAGGTTGTTTCCTCGAGACTCGATCTTGAAAACCTAATGCTTATGTTCCCACATATATGTCTTTTTTTATGATGTTAAACTATATGGGTTTAACCTTAAATGTGGGTTTTGATTCATACATTATCAATGATAGGTTGGATGATTCATAATGGATTCCCCTCTCATAGTATTAGTTTCTTCTTTAAGTGGTGGAAAATTATGAAGAACCTGGTCATATGGATTTAGTATATTAGCTACTACTCATTGCTTAAAACATTGATGAAGAACCTTAGATACAAACATATAGATTAACTAATGATATACCCTTATTCTACACATAAAAAAAGTTAACATATGATCATTCTCTTTGGGTAACTAATCTTATATAATTATTTGGAAGAGATTTGTGAACAAATCTTAAATAACTTAATGTGTCCTAAAGTAAGAAAAAATTCACCTGAAATTTTGTAATGAGGCTAACTTCTTATTATGTCGACCAATGAGAGTTTCTAAGAATCATTTGGATTGAAAACCCAACTAACCACCTTCCATTAAAAAGTAGGTATGTACCCAGTTCTAGATGTGGGAACTATTGGGAGTTTTTGTTAATAATGACAATGGAGATCTGACACAAATGATTTTGCAAGAAATCAAACCCCCCATAATCAACCATCAGGCCAAGAAAAAGCCACATATGTCATCTATTTTCTTTAAAAACATATTAATGGTGAATCTAATGATAGATTATTTAATCGTGAAATTTACTCAATAGAATTTAAAATGACAGAATACCCATTTCTAATCAAATAATTTTATTCTCAAAAAATGAGGGTTTCCTAGTCATGTCTTTTCCATCAAAACAATAATGGTGAACGTGAAGTGAATCTCTCAAATAATACAATGAGTAGTTAATCATGTATTAATACATTTTTATTTTCATATTCAATGAAATCACGGATCCCTATTTAAAACCATCAAAGAGAATTATGCTTGTCTTAAGATGTGTCAGGCCACCTTGTTGGAATATGAAACAAAGATGATAAACCAGAAATAAATCATACATCTAATCATATTTAACTGGGGTTCCCATAAAAAAACTCCATCCTTACTTTGATAAGTACACGGGGCAATATTTTTATAATAGGGAATAAAAGGACGATGTTATTAACCATACATATCTGATTGTTCATTAATTATGCCTATAATATGATATTAATTTCTAACATTGTTTCATGTTTTTTTCATGACTTCAAACACTTCTCTTGTCAACAACTCCCTAATTCCAGATAAAATCTTCATCCAATGATTGTTCCAGAAAATCACCTATTTATAAATCCCCCACAGGTCACAAAATTTTCTCAAATTCCTAAAAGTTTCAGTATTAGGTGTAACATGCAATGGTATGGGAATACCATCAGCTTGGTACAATACCAACACATGAAACTTCTCATGAGGGTTTCTATGTTCGGAAATTTATGAGTATTCATCATCTATGTAAAGTTATAGTTAAGACTATTTCCCTCATTTCCAAATCCAACAACTTTAGGATATTATACCTGAAGGGAAAAAACCCTGACCAACCGTCTCTAATGCAGGTGGAAGAGGCAGTCAAGTACAGATCTCTACTAGTATAGGGCTCATCAAGGATGGATCCTATCAACCATCATCACCAGCACCATCCCACTAATACATATTATTCACCTTCTAAGGGTACCAAATGACACACTACTTCCATTGATAGCCATGAATGGGTGGTAAGGAAGACAGAACGGGCATGGAAGTCTCTGTATAGCCATGAGTGGGATCATATAAACACTACCACTAACGAATTCTGCTAGAATATTAAAGCTATAACCGGGGAGAAGGATCATATCCCTACATACATGGACAAAGTCTATAGGAATATTATGATAGTAGGCATGGGTGTGAAAAATATCCCTACCCCATGGAGGAGTCCCATCAACATATTCTGGTGGCACATGCAGATCAAAAGTGGGATCATATTTCTTCTTAAATCGATGATATCTTTCAGTATGTAGTGAAGATAAAAACTGTGAAGGTTTATATCCCTACACAAACTATTATAAAATTCCATTACATCCTAGTAAAAGGTGAAGAACACCACTAGAATATTCTGACACTACTGTAGATATTAAAGACTTGTGCATATTCCAATCCATGAAGCTAGGGCAGATCAAAACTCTAATTATTATGAACAAGTGGGTCCTATGAAGAAAGTTTAAATTATTGATCCTATCTAAGAGGATTATCTGCATATTATGGTAAAGGATGATGAATTGGACTAGGCTCATATTCCCGTTCCAATTGAGGCTTTCTAGGTTAGAGTAGAACACTCCTCGAGATAGGGGAACATGCATGTTGATAATGCATGGGGGAATATTCCAATGGCCTCGAATCAGGTTCATATCCCCATTCTACCTTTGAATCACCAAGTGATTTGAAAATATTCCTTAAGAGAGGCTCATACTCCTATTAATGATGACGAGAAGAACACTCCAAATACCAAGGATCGGGCTCATATCGCCATCATGGTTAGAACTCACCATGAATGAATAGTACATGCCTCAAGATAGGCTCATATTATTTTCAATTAATCTTCCCGGCGTATTCTAAAAGATCGTGGAATCTTTTTACAGGTTCCTACTTCTATCAGTGAATTACTTCACTAGTATCCTTCTGAAGAATTATAGAAGGAGGCTTAAATCACTTCTCAAATTCCAGTGGTATTTCAACATATTCTAGATTGAATACATATACTAGCTGGGATCTTATTTAGGTTCCAACCAAGGATGACCATGTGAGAGAAGCACATGCCTCAAGGTAGTCTTATATCCCATCCATTAGGGACTGATGGCATTTTTGAAAGGCCGAGATTAGGGTCATATTCTTGATCTATCCAAGGAACCCTAGTGATAATAGAAAATTACTCCATATAGGCTCATATTCCTTTCAATAATAGAGAAACTCATTGGAATATTCTAGAAGATTTGAAACATTATTCTCATATTCCAACATAACCTTATGATTATAAAAAAATGTATGGAAACAATCATATATTAGGCACATAAACTAACACAATTTCAAATGGTGAGTCAACATATTCTATCCATGACACAGAATGAGGCTCATATACCTAATGTGATCAATTTCAATGTCCATGAGGTCATTTGTGACACATTATCAACACTACAAGGTTCTGAAAACTCTTCAACCAAAGTAGAAGATGATCATTACTACTATAGTCCTCCTCATGGTAAAGTGTATATGGATTGCCGGGTCTTTTCTCCTAACATCTACCATGATCAGATTCTCCATGAAGATATCTCCCATGGATAAAGAAATCATCCCCTTGCCTAGACACCTAGATATATAGAGGTCTTCAAAACATGGAACCCTTTTTATAGAGAGGTTCTTGAAGAATCTGGGTGAACTGTATATAGTTCAACATCGAATTACAATAGCACTCCACTCTAGTCAGCAGTCAACCCTTCAAATCAGGTTCTATGGTCTGAACATATGGAGGCATTAAAGTCTATTATAGAGGAGGTCGACATTTATATATGAAGATGTATATCTGGAAACAACTTCCCCATAATGTTATGGACCCTTTCCACTTTCAACTATGAGAACCCAGATGAGCTATAAAAGTATTGAATTCATTATCTATGGGGAAGTATATGGGATACTCATTAGTTAATGAAGTTTAGAAATCTCCCCTATTTCAGATACAAGTATCAAACCCATCTCATTTATACACAATGTTGTTAGCTGGATATGGTGTCATTTATTATAACCTAAAACTAAGGAGTGTAATTGAAACCCCACAGGGGTGGCAATAAGAAATATACTAATATGGAAATGGGTTCAATGAATGATCCAATTTATGGAATTATAGAATCATCCTATTGTGTTTAGATTAATTAGAGAACAACCATCACCCATTATGCCTCTGTTTATGTCACTATTTTTAAAATAAAAGACATTGTGGATCAAGATACAAATGCAAAGGGTCGCAACATAGAAAACCAACCCTAAGAGAAGGGTGATATGGATGCACTATATGTGGCTGCACGCACCCAGAACTAAAGGAGGCTCTTAAAACTGGAGCCTCAAAATATTGAGTTTCTTCTTCTATGGAATATCACATCTAAATAAAAATGGAAAGATGTGGCAAAATCCCAATCACCACCCCAAAGAATAGAAGTTCCTTCTATGGAAGAGAATATGTTTCAATATGAGAATTAAATAATAAATCTCAGATAACTCAATGAGGATATACTCAAGGGAAATACTACCATTGGGTATCATCTTCAAGATGATAAAAAATCCTTTAAACCATACAGAGAGAAAAATCATATTGTCTATAATGATTGGAATCAGAGCGTTGGACTAGCTTTAGATCCTCGAATCTAGTCTATATAAATGAGGATATCGAAAATGTTCTTGACTCCCATCCACTGGGGCGATATCCTATCCCTCACCAATGTGTTCATTAATTATTTAGATGAATCAATAATTAGTGGGAGTTAATGTTAGGTCCACCTCATCAACCCCCACCTTCAACAAGTAGACGGGGTGGCTGAGATAGGATTACCCCAAATCATTTTAACATCATTGAGTATAGGTATACTCAAATAGAATATATGGAAGGTTGTCAGGAACATGTATAGCATTTGAGGAATCTTTTCACTGATTTGGTGCATGATAAATTTCCCCCCACATAATATAAAAGTCCTACATTCTCCACCTTTGACGATGCAGGTATCCCAAATAGCATCTCACACACATTGTATCCTGATATGGTTCAATGATGGGCCCTAGTGATTAACATAAGGCAGTATAGATGAGGTATTTTATATAGAAACTGATAGTTCCAACCTTTATTGGGTATAATATTTTTCTAGAAGGATCCATTGTAGGATGGGAACACCTTGATCATCAATTCCTTTATCAGATCAATTCCACACTAAAGAAAATGATAATTTTTTTCCTAATGAACTGCATGAAACTTGAAAATGAGACAGTTTGTGACATCATAGTTAGATGGAATGGTATAACCTATTCACTAAATATCCCTCTCTCATTTAAACAATTATGATAACTATGATTTGAAAATATCTAAGATGAGATGCAAATGATTCTAATCATAATAAAATATCCATGGGGGTTCTGTGAGTTTGTAAAGATGGAACAATAATTTGAAGACCTCATTCAGCAAACCAAATCAAAATCATAGATCATTACATTAGTATAGGGGAAATGCCTTGTAAAATTAGAAGATATAGGTTCAACTTTCTATCAAGAATTGGTGCCCATCCAAGCACCTTGGAAGGTCATGAACCACTCAGAACCTTCGATAAAGAAACAAAAACCATAATATCATTCTCAAATAGAAGAAAGTATAACTCACCATAATATTATATTTGAGGAATCTATGAATAAATAATACTCCTTATATAACTAACAAGTCCATAGTTATTTCTTATAAGACATGGAAAATAACCCACTCAAGATTCTATAGCCTTGGAATCCTAATTTTTTCATCTTCACTGACTATCTTGACTACATCCATTTTTATAGAAGTTTGAGTCCTTATATTCAAGATTTATTTTCCTTTAAATATGATGTTCAAGGCATGGTCAATTCTTGAAATTTGGTGTGAGATAACTCCTCAGAGAATGTTTCCTACATAACTATTTCCCAGTCATAAAAGGAGGGTGGTTGGAAGAAAGTTTGAGGAAGGTGTGAATGAAATTTCAACAACTATATGACTTGGAAAATAGTGGGCTGAGCTCATGCAGCCCTTTAAGAATAGCTACGCAGACCAATAATAGCCCCACTACCAAAAAAGTTGACATTGTATGTGTCTCCTAATGGTGTAAATGACCATCATAAGTAAGAAGAAATTGAATATTATGAGTTGTATTCTGATCCAATGCAATCTCTATATCTTTCATATTTATTCCCAACAAAATCCAAAGAACAGTAACCTCTAAACAAAATGGAACCCCCATTGGATGAAAATAACATATTTGGTTATGTCAACATGATACACTTGAAATACCCCTTATATGAGAATTAATATGCATCATAATTTGATTTTTCAACACATTGATGGGGAATGGGATGCCACATGCATAGGAACCAAGGATACAAGGGATATCACGGGTGCAGTTAGACCCAATATTTTTGCTGCATCCCTACTGAGGATATATATGCAGTCAAGACCCGTGGTTAGACACTCCAGCAATACCAAAAAATACATGGATGGATTTGGAACATTCCAATAGTTATCCAATAAAATTTTCCATATTTAATTTCCTGATAAAGGTAGAATTATCTGATCTACCTATGGAACTGGGAAAGTCAGCATGACTCGAGCCACTAGTTGCATATTTTCCTAAAACCACTTCTCAAGAACCAATCCTATCAACCTCAAATTCCTCAGTTCCTAATCCATTTTTTAAAGAGAAACATTACCTCAAGAAGTGCCAACCTCTATCCCTAAAGTATGAAATTTTTAAGCAACTGGTGGTTCTCCTAGACAATCACTCAATTAACGATGATATCTATGTTTCAAAAAGAACATATAGGCACTATTTAAGTCCCTCCAATTTCCACATTAATTTTAGATAGGATTTAATATAGTTTTTTCCAATAAAATGGATACATAGTCAATATAATTTCATGTCAACATCTCATTCGTAGATTAAGAATGAGAATTGTTTATCCAGAGACACATCAGACCCAAATAGATTCCATGAATACTCAATAATGTTGGCATACTAATGGATCTAATTGAAAATTTATCTAGGATCAATCTCATCCTGATTTGAACCCTTGGATGTTTGGGATATAGTTAATGGTTTTTTTCATAATGATTAAAATTCTAGGGTATAAGAAGCATGATAAAAGAAATCCCAAGAAGATAAAACTCAATACTTAGTTTGGGTATCTCACAAATGATGCTTATTTTATGGTTATCCAGTATGACACCACATACAATGTCATACTCGGGAGGTCTTATCTCCACAGCCTCATGGCAGTACATCCAATATTCCATCAATTTCTAAAATACCCCATTTATGATATTTTAAGCATACAAAATGGTTATAGTTCCACTTTTGAGACCTGAGAATCCATATATGTTGAGGAAGTTTTATTCAAAAGGGGTGGCATGTAACGAAGGGTGGATGATGATATACATGTTGTAGCTCCCAACAGCTTGGGGACTACACCTAATAGTCCTAGGAATATCCTTGACAGTAATTATGTGCTCCCTATAAGTCAAGTTGAGGTGATAGACCTTATCCAAGAGATCCAATCTCCTCATATCAACCATAATAGAGTAAAATAAAATTAGATATGACACTTATCTACATTGACTCAATAAGTATGGGATGATAATGTCTCTTATTATGTCCTATAACACCTTCATAGTGATAGATAATCCCTCAGATTTCTAATTTCATTTGACAATGTCTCTATAGACTCAAAATTGGAAAAATTTTATGATTACCTCAGGAGTTCCCCTCCCATATTCAAGAGAATCATATCTTCCACCATGTATGAGATCGGATAGGTAAATATGGGAATAAAAGAATACTTGAAACCCAAACTGATTAGTTCTACCATGCCCCTTGAAGATAAACTATTGTACATCACATTTATAAAGAATCATTGATATTTTTTCACTTGGAACTATACAGAAATTCCCGAACCGAATCCAAATGTGGTTAGGCGCAATCTCATCTTACATAATGATCATCGAGGCTTCAAGCAGGCACCCAGGAGGATGAACCCCTCTCATTCCACAAATATAAATGTGGAAGTTGACAAATTAACCAAATATATATTTTTATAAGAAGTGAAATACCTAATATTTATTTCCAACATCATGCCTAATAATAAAAATTATAGGAGGATTAGGGTATTAATTGATTTTAAGGACCTTGATTGGAATTTCATAAAAAAATATTTCCTAATTCTTATCACAGAATTTTTGATTGATATAAATGTATTCTTCCAAGACCTTTCCTTCATGGATGGGTATTTAGGGAACAATCAAATAAAGATACCGTTAAAGTTGAATATGACACTTCCTTCAAAGTGACTCAAGGGATATATTTATATCAATTCATTCCCTTTGGATTAAAGAAGGGTGGCTCCACATATAAGTGTGTCATGAATAATATTAGTAAGACATTGCCAAGAAGGATAGTGGAATGTTAGTCTATGGTGATGTTTTGAAATCCCATCAGTGATGTGATCACTTCATGGATATTCAAAAAACCATAACATGTTATGTTAGCATAACTTGAATACAAATCTTCTAAAATTATCATTCAGGGTAACATCATGGAAGTTCTTTAGATTTGTGGCATGCCAATGTAGCATTGAGGTCAACCTAGAGAATTCTAGTGTTATTTTAATATTTTCACAGCAAGAAATCTCAAATAACTGAGGGGGATCCAGGGGACCTCACATACATTCGGAGTTTAATAGCCATTATGACTAGTAAATCTCTCCCCTTCACTAGAATAATGAAGAAGGGGGTCACCAATTAATGGAATGATGACTATGACGGGGCCTTTGAATGTCACAATAAGTACCTACTGTACCCACTAGTTATGATTCCTCTAGTAGAAGAGAGTACAAAAATCATTTATGTTGTAAGATCCCATCCTTTCTAGGGGTGCAGCAGGATTAAGTGGTAGGTTCTAGAGGTAGAAAAAGTACATGTTATGGACCCAATTAACGATGTGAATTGTTTTTTGTAGACCATGTGAATTGAATTCATGGATTGAATTAATTCAAAAAAATTGAATATTTTGACCCTCTGTAAATGATTTTGACCACATGTCGACATGTCATGAAAGAGTTTCACCACATGTCGAAATTTCACAAAACCATTTTTCACCACTAGTAAAATTTTCTTGAGAAGAAGTTTAATAAAGTGTCATTTATTTTTAATGTTTTTAAAGGATGGTGATGGGATTCTAGACAAAAATATATCCTTAAAAGAAAATCATATTCCTCTCTTCCATAGAGCCTCTTTCATAGACAGAAACTTCTCCATGCTTCCCCATCATAGATTGAAACTCCACCATGAGCCTCTTACTTGGAGCGAAACCCCAACACGCACCATTGTCTTCAACCTAAGACCCTCTTCAAACCTCCCTCTGCATTGGAGGTCTTCTATTGTTGATTTCTATGAGTCATGTTTGATCCAGAAGTGATCTCATTTCATATATTGGATTCTCAGAACTAGGTTTTTAAGGTACGCCATCCCGATATTAATTTACTTCTTGATATTTTGCTAAAATATTTATTGTTCTTCTTGAAAGGAATCTTGAAGATGATTTCTACAACATAGGTATGGTTTTTTTATCTACTTCATTCAATTTCAAGTTACGTGGCCAATAATTTAGGTTCCAAAGTCATAATTGAAATTTTGTGTATGTAATTTTTGAATTTATATAAGATGTTAAGTAATTGAGTTCTTGATCGAATTCATTGTATTGGTGAATTAATTAATTAAGGGAAATGTTCAAATTGGAGATATTGAGATAATACATTATAAATAATAAATTTTTGAATTAATTATGATGGAATTGATATTATTTATTGGGGATAATTAATTGTGGAGATTAAATATTGGAATATTTAATTTATTGAGATAAAATAAATAATTGAGTAATTAATTTGGGATTTATAATTTATCAAGATGGAATAATTAATTAATAAATTAATTGGTGTTATTGAATTGTTTAAGCTGGTATAAGTAATTGATTAACAACTTATTTTTTTATTGAATAGAATGTGTTGGAATAATATATTTTTAAATTAATTATGGGGATTTTTATTATTGTGAATTTGATTAATCAATTGATAAATTAATTAATTTGAGTTATTTGATTATTTAATTATTGAATTAAAAAAAGGGATTGATTAATTTGTGATTTAATTAGTGAGAGTTATGTGATTGTAAAATTTTTGAATTAAATAATGGTATTAATTAATTGAGGAATTAATTAATAGGAGTTATATGATTATTTAATAGTTTAATTAAATAAAGGGTCTAATTGAATGAAGAATTAATTGATGGGATTTATGTGATTCTTTAATTGTAGAATTAAATAAAGGGTTTAATTAATTGTTGGCTTAATTAATAGGAGTTGTGTAATTATTTATTTGTCAAATGAAATAAAGGGATTAATTAATTGACGAATCAATTAATTTGAGTTACATGATTATTTAATTATTGGATTAAGTAATGTGATTACTTAATTGTTTAATTAATTAATGGGAGATATGTGATTATTTAATTATGGAATTAAATAAAGTTAATTATTAAGTGATGGATTAATTAAGAGTAGTTATGATATTATTTTATCATTGAATTAAATAAAGAGAGAAATTAATATAAAAATTTATTAATGTGAGTTATGTGAAAATTTAATTATTGAATAAAATAAATTGATTAATTAATTGATGAATTATTTAATAGGAGTTATCGGATTTTTTAATTTTTTAATTAAATAAAGGGATTAATTAATGATATTCAGGTTATTATTTAATTGTTGAGTCAAATAAATAGATTAATTAATTTGGGAATTAATTAATAAGAGGTATGTGATTATTTAATTATTGAATTAAAAAGAGGTATGAATTATTTATTGAATTATTTATTGTAAGTTATGTGATTATTTAATTATTGAATTAAATAAAGCAACAATTAATTGGAAAATTAATTAATTAGAGTTATGTGATTATTTAAATGTCGAGTTATGTAATTGGAATAATTAATTAGTAGGATTTATGTGATTATTTAATGGTTGAATAAAATAAAGTTATTAATTGATTGATAAATTAATTAATTGGAGTGATGTGTTTATTACTTTTTGAATTAAATAAATGTATTAATTAATTGTTGAATTAATTAATGAGGAGTAATGTGATTATTTAATTGATTAATTAACTAAGTGGATTAACTAACTGATGAATTAATTAATGGAATTGATGTGAACAACTAATTGGTAAATTAATTGAAGGGATCTAGTTATATTAATTCTTTAAGAAATTAATTAGTGGGTATTGTTGTGTTGATGAAATTGAATGAGGTAGATTAATTGATTGGTTAATTAATTAATGTGGTAAATGTGATAAATTAATTATTGCGTTAATTTGTGTTATTTACTTGATTAATTAATTTTCAAATTAATTAATGTTATTGTTATTATTAGATAATTTTCTAGTTAACTAATGGAATTGATGTGACATGTTAATTGTCTAAATAACTAACAGAAATTGATGTGATTAATTGCTTGTTGAATTAATTAATGAAATTTTTATTATCAATTAATTGTAGAATTAATTTATTAAAGTGTTGTGATTAACTAATTATTAAATTAGTAATTTAAATTATATGGTTAATTAATTTATAAATTAATTATTAATGTGTTGAAGTTCGGATTTGGGGATAATTAATTGGTGATTAATTATCAAATTCATGAATATTTTTAATTATTAATTGAGTATAATTAATTTTTGAATATATTATTAGATGTTAAGATCATGAGAGGATTATTTAATTGTCAAATTATTTAATGGAATTTGATTAATTAATTTATGAATTAATTAATAGAGGTTGTGGAGGTTAAATTGTGATAATATGATTAGTGTTTTTTAATCATAGTTGAAAATAGGGTGTTATACATGATGATCTTTGACCGTGATAATGATATAAATGTATCGTTGATATGTGGGGTGTTTCAAATGATGATATACACCCAAGAAGCATATGAAAAAATTGTTTAATTGGTTGTTAGACATGATGATCTACTCCAATGATAGATCTATCTGTATGGTTGAGAATTTGAGTGTTAGACATGATGATATACACAAAAGATATATACCCATGATTGAGAATTAGGGGATTGACATGAATTTTTATGTCCATGATGTAGATGCCTGACTGATAGCTATGGTGCTAGACAAGACGTTTTATTCCTATGATTAATATGTACAATTTATATGTGTGGTGGTAGACATGGAATTTTATACCCAAAACATTAGCATTGGACTATGGTTTCAAATTTCCATAATAATGATTTTAAAAATAAATTGATAATGAAATCACATTTTTTAAAATAAACTTTGAGTTCATAATGTGAAATGGTTCTGACTCTGTCATGAGCTGAAGTATGTACTGTGATATGGGTGTCCATGGGAACTCATGATTTCTATAGTTAAATAAAGGATAATTGAATAAATATAAATTTATTACCTTATTACTAGTACTTTATTCTTTATACAACTACATAAATTTTTATTGACTAGATTTGTTATAGACATTGTTGGTTGTGGCTTACTATGTTGTACTCACACCCTACTCAGGCTTCCAAATTGGTACATGAATAGATTACATGATTGCATGATAGGTTAAGAGAAAATCCCCTATGTCAGATCGTTGTTTTATATGAAGCATAGATGAGGGAACTAGATGTGGTTCAGGACTGTCTTTGAATTTGTTAGTGTCTTCACTTTTGAGTTTAATTTACACATGGAACATACATTAGCATGAAATATTTATTGTTCAGTTTTGAAAATGAACATCATGCTTTGGTTATCAACTGATATTCATGTTTTTTATTGGTATATATTACTTTCATTGTTTTTTATTATTTTCACTGTTGTATAACTCTAATAAATTAAGTAAAGAGGGTATAGTCTCCCCATGAATGACTTATAAGACCCTCATAGCTATTCGACAACCTCTGGTATATGGGGTGGCTTACTGGAGGGCATCTTACTAACTGGATCAGGGCACTAGTGTGTGGTACTCATTCTAGGATGTTACATATACAGCCACCGGGGAACACTCACTAAGTTCACTCCTCACACACACAAAATTATGTGAGGAATGAGAACATTCTATAATACCTCATCTGAACTATTCTAGTAAATGATACTTGATACTCTAATGTCGATATGAACTACCATGAACTAATATTTATAGTGAAAAAGTAGACGAATTACCTATAGATCCATGAATTTCATGCAATTTATCATATTGATTGGCTCAAGTACATTCTTGGAAACCCTATTCTAATTGAAAGTATAGTCATATGGGTGTTCATTATATAACAATAGGACATCTAATTTGTGCCTGATAAATTAGTGAAAGTAAAATCCCTAGATAATTTCCATGAAACACATCCAACCCCTATGAATTAACAAGTGGACACTGAGATTCCAAATGACGATGCCTTATATGACCATGATACCCCCAACCTGGGGGGATTTATTTTTATGGAACCTCCTGGAGTCATATTGGTTAAAGGATTGAAAATCCAATGCTTAATAGAGTTGGCCAAAGGATGGTATTTGTCTCTCTAGAAAATAATTTTTCCCTACTACTTCTCACTACCCTAGTGCTACAAAAATAACGAGGCCAAATACTGACCACTCATCACTAGCTTGAAACTATCCCTACTTCTACAAATAGCCTACCTAAATATCATAGGGGATTCATAACATTTGATAAATAAGATAAATGTTAAATATTCCATTAAAAAGGAATAACTAGACCTTCTCACTAGAAATTTCATGGGATTGATGGGAGATTTCCTTTTTGCGACAACATTGAAACATGTTCCCCAGTCACATAATGCTCGTGTCGATGCATTAGATAATGTGGCCATATTTCAGGTGACCCATGATTTGGGGGAAGAAATATTCTATATCACACAATGAAGAATGATATTTTCAGTCTACATCTATGACATCAAATTAATCAATGATTTCAACACCTCCCTAGATCATGATAAACTAGTATCCACCCATGGATAGAGGGGGGCCAATAATGGGATATCTCCAAAAAACAATGCTAATAGACCGAGCTGGGAGGAAATATATTTGATCTCATGTAATGAACTTTACCCTACAGAATGGTTTAAATGAACAAAAATCCCTCTATAAGAGAGACTTTGAGGGAGTCGTTTTTAGATGCATATTAGAAAGAGATATTATAGTTGTCATGGAAGAAGTCCATGTTGGCTTCTTTGGGGCTCATCAACCTGGGACCAGGCTCTCCCAATAAATAAAGGGGATGGATTACTACTATAAAACCATGATACAAAACTGTGTAAACATCACAAGGAAATTTAATTCATTCCTGATCCCTAAAAACATCATCCATCATCCCCCAGAATGGGTACATAAAGAAAAATATTCCTGGTCATTTTCCATTTGGTTAATGTATATTGTGGGGCCACATACCCCCACCATAACTAAGAATTTCAATTACATCCTTACAGCTACTAACTTCGTTTCCCAATGGGCTTAAGAAATTCCCCTCATGGATGTCAGGATAATGAATATCATCAACTTCCTAATTTCTTATATCACCACTTCATGTGGGGTCCCTCACACAATATTGATAGACAACAAAACTTTCATTTTCCTATGGAGTGGAAGAAGCTATATTAAGAGTAAAATATTTACTCTAGTCACTCATCTCACTATCATGTAGTGGAAAATATATATATTGAGGCCTTATATAATAATATATCACATATAATCTAGAATTAGGTGAAAAACAATAAGAAGTTCTAGTTGTACAAGATCCACCATATGTTATGAGCCTTCTATACTATTATGTGTACTGCAATATAAGAAACACCAAAATCATTGGTATACGAGATCGAGGTAGTGATACCCATAGAATTCCAGCGGTGTTCTCTCCAATTTTTCATTTGAAGAGATCTGTTTGATGATTATAAGTCTCAAAAGAGGATAGATGAATTGGAGATCCTTGATGGAAATAGGTTGCCTACATTACACAACCTTGAATTCCATTATAATAGGTTCACATGAGACTTTAATAAACAAATTCACCTCTGTTCATTCCTCCAATAGAATGGATCATGGCTTTTAGAACCCCATTGAGTCTAGGGAAGAATCCTTTTTGTCTAGAACAATAATGTGAAGGGATTTACATCATAAATAAGGTATATCATAATTGATCCTAATCATTGTATATAATGGATGGGGATCATGTCACACCAACACCAACGAAAAATTTATCAAGAAATACTTTTCATATCTATCATCAACTATCTATCATCCTAGAAACAAGATATTTAACTTAATGGAATATATCATCTTGATACGAATACATTAAGATGTAATGCATATCTCATACTAGATGTAGGATGTTAAAATGTATGGAATGTCTCATCCAGGAAGAACTACATTAAACTTCATTGAATATCTTTTCTTATCGGCGATACATTAAACTACATGGCATATCTCATCTTAATAGAAATATGTTAGACTACATGGAAAATCACATACAAACAAAAATAAGTTTAACTGTATAAAATATTTCATTTTTATAGTAATATATTAAACTGCATGGAATATCTCATCCTAATGGAAAGATGTTAAACTGCATGGTACCTCTCATCCCAATAGCAAGATGTTAATCTATATGGAATTTCTCATCCTAGAAGAAAGACCGTAATATATAAAGCCTCTCAAGTCCTAGAATAATGACTTTAAAGTACATATTAAACCTCTTCTTTAGTACATGATGTTAAACTATATAGAAAAATTATTTGTCGCATTATTTAAAACTAGATGAATCCATGGCATCCATCCCCATTCACATTGGGTGATCCTAGTCCATAACATAACATGTTGAACTGCACATATATGTCCTTTTTTCATTCAATTAAAACTTCATGGATTATCTATAACTACATATGTATTGATTCTCATTTTTAGTAAGATACGTAACGATGCCTCAGTCCTATATCTTGATCTAGCCACCACATGATAAAAAATTCCCATGTCATATCCTAATCTTGAGCTTCATGTGACATAAACACTTGTCATTCTATTTTTCTCACACTAATCCTAGATCATGTGAGTTTGGGAATTTCTATAAGTGATTACCCACACAAACATGGCATAAACTCTCCTGACTAGATCATCATAGTCCAGAATGCAAGATCATAAAATGCATACCATAAGTCTTATCTGTAAGACATTAAACTACATGGTTGATGCCCCAGCAGAACATAAAATTGTACATTCATGAGGAACTCACACAAGAGTACCACCATTTTTGGTTTTGGTCTCCTACAAAACCTGCATTTAAGAACTAGGAATGATTTTATTCCTAACATAATAAAATATATAGTGACACTTAGATCTTAAATCTTAGGTCTAGTCACAAATCATATAGAAATTATCCTTCACTTCATATAGGATAGGCTTGTGCATGAAGGTCCTTCCACATGAAATACATTTGGCTTGATTCCTTTCAATATAGGGTAAATAGTGAAACCCATATATCCATCCTTGGGTCTAGACAAAATACTAATTTTTACATCAAGAAAATAATGTCCTTACAGAATGATGTTAAACTACATGATTTCTCAAGAACTATGTGTTGATCAATTCGTATATTAAATTGATACATAGTGATTTTTTTATCTCAAATATTTTTCCCAGCTACAACAATCAAATGAACCAATTCCCACCTTAACGTTTGGACCATACCTGTGTGGAGTGTTTCCTATTCAAGAACAACATAAAACATGATTCCTGTCATAATAGGATATGTAGTGATGCTTGAATCTTCAATCTCAATCCCATCTACAACAAACGATAAAAAATACACCCCAACAACACAAAGGATGTGTTATGCAATATTATTTCACCTTCATATGAGTTAAATCTGAATATAACCTTCTTGTGCATATAATATATGGTGAAAAAAATTTCACGCCAATTCCCACATCATTAACACATGATGTTAAAATGCGGGGAGAATTTCCCAATTGCAAGACATTAAAACTACACAAAAAAACATAAATTCAACATGACATTAAACTATTATTAAAATGTCATGGTTATATGAAATTAAAACATCACTACAAATAATTCCTTACTGCATGATATTAAATTGAAAAGAAACTAATATTTCCTTACCATATGATGTTATATAGTAAGGAAAATGTCCTTCCTATGATACATTAAACTACAAATAAGAGAGTACATCCCTACTAAAAGACATGAAAATGTATAGATCATCACTCTTTTTAATTCTTTATCAAAGGGCCAGAAGAGCCTTACCAATATCAACTAGAATTTGAGGTGCCTCTACCATATTTTAAGAACCTCAATCCACATACATTACTTCATGTCTTGAGAACCTCTAGTATCCAAAAACTATTTTTTGTATATGGAAAATAAAAAATATCTCTCTTCTTAACCATGCTATCTATTTATATGTGTTTAATCCTTTCTATCAGATATATATTGTCTCTTTAAGGAAGGATTTCCAATACTTGTGATCACGAACTCATTTTGGTAGTGTCCAACACCTAAGGGTGTTCTAAGCTATCCCCAGTAGGATATTCACATATCATTACTCATGAACTAAGAACATCAATCCATGATTTACAATATATTCATACCTCACTCAGATGGATATTAGGTTACTCTTGACCTTTGGTATCATAATTAATAATTTCTTTAAAATACCACATACTAGGGCCATGTGCTTCATGACCCAAAAATTACTACACTATTAGTAAAAGTTGTATGAAATTAAACTCTAGCTTATAATGGTCCAAATCACAAGACCTTAAACTGCTATCAAAAGATACACAAAACTTTTATTGTCAAAACCCCACTAAGGGCATCCTAAGAAAAATTAAATCCCTCACATGATGAAATATTCAGCTCTAGAGTTTAGGAAAAAATTATGGCACAAATAAATAATGCATAATTCTCATAGAGACAACATTTTATCCCTATTAAAAGAAAATCTATACTTTATGAAGCCACTTTTCTAGGAAAAATTTAGTGTAATGTTTTTTCACATATCCTCTTCATGATAATATGTGTGATAGGCGGGGGAAAAAATTTTGGGTACTCGAACCCTCCATAGATATTACACCTTATGAAAATAAAACTTCATGATTTGGGCACCTTGGATAACCATAAACATTCTATGTCCCATGTAAAAGGATTTTCAAATCAAGGGGAACATTATTGGACTATTAATGTGTTCCTTTGGGTACTACATAGAAAATTATAGTCATCAACAAAATACATCACCCTACAAAAGGTCTTTCTGATCCTTATGACCCCTAAAATCACTGCGACTGAACTCAGAACCTTAGTATGTTTTGGGAAATTCCACGTATGATTTTTCTATATCATCCTCCTAAACTATGGACTTTGGACCATGATTTACAATCTCTTATACAAAACAATCCATGTGGATTCGACGTACCTAATGTTACGTCACCATTTTTTTGTAATCTTTCTCATAAAAGGGATAAAACACTCTATTACCAAACCTTTTATTGGCCCACGCCTTTTGAATCAAAACCACAGGGTGTATGGATCACATTTCACAAATTATATGCTTAATTTCTCTTAGGTGACAGGACCCTTCCTACATAGCTTTCCCTTCATACAAAACTTCATTGGTCAGGCGGTTGAGTCTTAAAAAGTATTACATGGCCCTTGGAATAGAGTGGGGATATATCTCTTTGATCCTGATATTATTGTATACATGGCTTAAAGCTACCAACTAGAAGAATCCCCTCCTTATATAAAAGGAATTAAAATCATCATGAGCCTTGGTGACACTATAGATGAATTTGAATCTTTAGTATATATTGGGTTATCCCTTGAATGTATTCCAAATTCCATGATTCATTTATTGAATATCCTAAGTATATGATTTACAAAACCAACATTAAAACTATCCATGAGGGAAAATATACCCTTGAATTTAATACTCAACCAATATTACCACAATAAATCATTCATGACCATTCTAAAATATTTGAGTCACCTCTGTTTGAAAATTCTATTGATGCATAAGCGATATGACCTACTTCCAAGAGGAAACTCCTCCTTGTAGAAAATGAACATTTCTCTTCATGGTCCTAACCACATTATTGAATAACCTAGTATCTTAGTATTTTTTTGGTCATTCGGTACATGTCTACAATATATTAAGTGATCATTAATTAAGTTTTCCTAGTAAGACATTAAACTACAGGGAATTATAAATTCCGAGATAATAAACCCTAAGCAATAGTGATAGAAGGTCTGAGGTAAAAACCCCTAAACTACAACGATAGATTTTCTGAGCTAAAAGACTCTAAACTATAGCGATAGAAGTTCCAAACTAAAATACCCTAAACTAAAGCAACAGAAGTTTTGAGAAAAAAAACCCTAAAATAAATTGATAGAATGTCATATCGAAATGACGCTAAACTACTATGATAGAAGTTTTGAGGTAAAAATACCCTAATCCAAACTAGAATAAGTTCCAACTAAAAATACCCTAAACTATGGAAATAAAGGGCCCAAGTAAAAAAGACCTTAAAATACATTGAAAAAAGGTATGATCTAAAAGACAATAAACTATAGAACTTTAGCGATTTACTATTCAATAATGAAAAATCTTGTAACACCCATAATATGGACTTAGAAAAAATCATGCTATTCTCACCTAGCATATCAATTATGGAAAAATATATAAAAATCCTTATATGGGACATATATTACAACAAATTATCCTTATGTGAATTAGATAATATCATGTTTACTATAATACTCATATTAATTAATAATTTCATATAATTAGGCGTTCATGATCATTTCTTGCGAATAATGTGTTAGAATTTCGATATTCAGATCTATACATTCATATTTACTTGATAATATGAAAATTATGGGTATCATGGGAGATTCATGTAATATATGATCAATGAAGTAACATGAATGGAAGAAAAAAATAGGATAAAAATATGAATGGTTAAAAAAAATCCATCCATTAATAAAATGAAATAAGAGGAATCTCAAAATTTTAGATATTCTCCAAGAATATCATATAGCCATAGTATATATAATTACTATAATATCTGATCTCATGGTCTTTCTATATTGGAAAAAGTCTAGGGAGAAGCTTAAATTGAACATTGATGTTCTACTCGCCAAACCTCTTCTATTTCTTCCCAAGGATTGAGTGTCTTGACTAAAGTACTTAGTTCATCAACACTCTTTTCAAAAGTTTCCAATCAGGATTATCATGCTGAGAGGTCATAACTCATGTAAGAAATGATTTACTCATATCTCCACATCTATAGGATCTAAAAATCCATCTTGGAGTGAATATTAGATATAAACTAGAGATTGTTCTTTAATGCCTCCAAGGCCACCTTCATTTGTTCGGTAAGGTGAGACTCACTTTAAAAATAATCAAAATTACATATATTTGATGGAAAAAACTTTTTGAGGTAGGAAAAGTTGTCTCGTGATTTCATACAGTGGATAGAAATCAATACCATCCACCTACAAGTCATTAAACAGGTGTTGAATTCCTTCTCATTGGTCATGAAATGTTTCTAAATGAGTCTCAATAATCAAGTCACGAATCTTTTACTAGATATACCCACACCGTGTCATAGATTCGGAGACTGATGGGATGGTAATACCATATATAGGAATAGCTGGATGTTTTGGAAATAAAATAGGAGAGGAAAATCCACATATCACCACCTATACATTGGAATCAACCATTTCATGTGACAAAGGGCTGATTTCCATAAAAGATTCTATCCATTTATAGAGATATCCATTGATAGGAAGAGGTAGCTTCCAAAAAGTCTCACCCAAGTCCTAAATTAAATATTTGGATTCTATAGAAAGTGAGTTCAGTGAAGAAAATGGATAGTCTACAAGAAACCCCATCCAGATTAGTACACCCCCAGGATACACTATTACCAAAGCCTACGAATTATCTGGAGTAAGGAAGGTGGGAGAATCAATGAATGCAATAATGATCTCAGCATCAGTTTCACCATGTACCATCATCATCCAAAATAGGTAGATTATCCCAGGTGGTTCTCTCCTATCACACTAGTTAGAGGGAGACGAGAAACCCTTTGGGTGCATCCAAACTGAATTGTAAACTGATATGGTGTATAAGGCTCATAGACGATTAGATCATCGACCCTAAATATAAGAACCCAGTCATAGAGGTAGATCATATATGACCTTTTTTCGAGGGAGTTGTTTCCATTATCGATTATCATCCCAGTATATGCATGCAATTGTATTAAATAAAAGATATCAAATTGACTTTGTTCATATGTAACCTGATCAAAGCTTAGTGACATTACCCCAATCCTAGATATGTTTAGAAAATGGGGATAACATAGGGCATCAAAAATTCTACTAGAATTACAGTTTTCATAGAAATGAAAATTATCCTTTATCCGTCCGAATAAAAATTGTAAAGGACCACTGATCTGATAGAGTATGTTACATTGTTTAATGTGGCCCTAGAGCTAGTAAAGGTGTGAAAGCGTCAATACTCCCATATTAATGAATTTTCCTTCCACTAGCCACACATCCATCACTAGTGTGATGAACTAGATTCTAAAACATGCATCCATAGGTGATAAAATCCATATGAACAAGAACATGCCCATTAACCTGCAAGACTCGGGCTCAGAGAGATCTTGGAAATCACTTGATATCCCTAAAAAATTATGATCCATATCTTTAATATGGCTCAATACAAGCTGAAAATATCATGAACTTACTAGAAAGGGCACCGATGAGGGTGTATAGCAGTTGGGCTAACTCCACTATGACAGAGGAAAAGGATAATCCCATATTTAATGGAGGTAAATGAGCGCATCATAAAGTCTTTCCTCATATTCTCTTTTACAATGGTTAATATTTCACTCTCCACAACTAGAGTCTACAAATTTTCATCCCATACATCTACAAATGGGAGAAACTCATAATATATCTCTCGGATAGGGGGATCCCAACCAATTGGTAGATGTCCCATAGGTTGATTCCAAACTCATCATGGGATTGATAAAGTGAGTTAGTTCTAGGGAATCAATGGTTGACCATTTCTCAAAGAAGATAATACTAGTGATAGAAAATAAATTGGGAAATCCATATTGTATTGTAAAGATAGAACACATATAACTAGTTAGAGAACTCTACATAGATTTTTCTCACCCATAAAAGTTACAACCATTCATCATAAAAAATATTACCAAGACATATATCACATTCTAAGCTCTATATTCCACCCACGTTGTTCAAAGAAGAGAATAATATACATGAATAACTCTATGAAATGGGATAATGATTAAAATAATATTCAATTTGAACCAAAGGATATTTTACTAGATATTGATGGACCAAATAAAGACAAATCCATATACAAGATATTCTTTGATGGATTCCTCCTTATATTCATAAAGAATGATATATTCTCAACATCGTGGAAGAATTCCATGCAAGCTCATGTGGTGCTCATCAACCTGGGACTAGGCTCTCCCACAAAAACCAGAGGTTGTCTTACTACTAGAAAACCATGATACCTGAATGTTTCATGTTAACTAGGAAATTTCATACAAGCCAGTTCCCTAAAAACATTATCAATAAAACCCCATATTTTCTACATGTAGATAAATATACCTGGAAATTTTCAATTAGGAAAATAGATGTTGTGGGTCCACATACCCCAACCACATCTAATAATTTCAATTACAACCTTAATCGTATAAAATTTCTCCCAATGGGAATAGAAAATAACCCTCATGGAATTTTGGATAGAGAATATCATCATCTTCCTAATGTCTTATATCATCCCCGGGTTTGGGGTAACTCACACAATACTGAGGGATAATACCACCGAATTGTTTTCTATGGAGTTGAAGAAACTATATCAGGATAACCATATCAATTATAATAACCGATTTCACTATAATGTAGCAGAAAATAGAGATATATAATCCTTTAATAAGTATATTTAAAATGTACTCTTTTACATGGTGAACAAGGGCAATAATTCCTAGTTGGACAGACTCAACCATGATTTATGGACCTACCATACCACCATGTGTAATGCTACCTATAAACACAATAATCATTGCCATATGAGTCAAAGGTACTATTTCCTAAGTAAATCTACCTCCCTTCACTCAAAATATCCAATTTTTGACGTCTCTAAAATGATAAGAAATTTCAAAAGAGACATAATTAATTAGAGAAGCTTAATGAAAATAGGTTGTGCACATTTCACAAACATTAGGTCTATTTTACTAGGATCTCATAATAAATAATTAAAAAGTTTCACCTCCATTCATTCCTCCAAGGAGAACTATTATCATCTATTCAAAACCAAATGACACTACGGAAGAATACTCCTAGGCTGGAACCCAAATGGGAAGGGAATTACATCATTCAAAATATCTATAATAATAGAGTCTATTAATTTGACAAAATGGATGGGGAGTGTGTTATTATCCCCACCGATGTGAAATTTATCAAGAAATACATTTTATATCTATCATCAAGCATCTATCATATAGGAAGCAAGAAATTAAACTTCATGTCATCTCTCATCCTGACAGAAAGATGTTACACTACATGGAATCCATCACCCAATAAGTCATTAAACTACATGACATCTCTCACCAAGGAAGAAATATGTTAAACTTCATAGAATATCAGGTCCTACAAAATATATTAAACTTCATGGCATCTCTTATTCTAATATCAATTTTCTAAACTACATTGAAACTCTCATCAAAATAGAAATACATTGAACAACATAGAATCTCAAATAATGGAGGAAATAAATTAAACTACATTGAACCTTAGTACCATTCAAACAATAATAAACTACATGACACTTCTCATCCCAGCAGTAAGATGTTAAATAGTATTGAATGACTCTAGTTGTTTGCAAGACCATAAACTGCACAGCATCTCCTATCCTAGAATAAATACATTAAACTAAATAGTTATATTCTTTATTACCATAAGATGTTAAACTACATATAAAAAGTACTTACCTCATGATATAAAATTGATTGTATCCATGAAATCCATCATTATTTACATTGGTTGATTATCTTCCTTACCACAAGATGTTAAACTTCACGCATATGTCCTTTATAAATTACATTAAAACATCATGGTTTTTCTAAAACTGCATATGGATTGATTTTAATTTTCAATGAGATACGTAGGGATACATCAATCCAACATCTTGGTCAAGCCACAAAATGATAAGCAATTCCCCCATCCTATCCTTAACTTCCCCAATATGGTGAAAGGAATCCTTGACATTCTTGGTTTCCCACACCGGGAGTAGCTCATGTGAGCTTATGAATTTCTATAAGGGTGTCACAAATGTGGAATAAAATATCACAATAGGATCATCATGGTCCTTAATTCAAGACCATAAAAGGAATAACAAGGTTCCTCACCTCTAGATGTTATACTACAAAATTGATGTCCCTTGTACAACAAAAAACTCTACATTCCTGTGGACCTCACCTTAGAGTATCATCTTTTTTGGGGTTGGTCTCCTACAAAAACTCCATTAAATAATTAAATTTGAATTGATTCCAAACGTCCTATAATATACAGTGTCACCCATATCATCAATATAGGCTCTAATCATGACAAGTATAAAAATTACCAGTCTCTACATATAAGCTATATTTGTGCATGAAATTCCTTCCACAGGAAATAAATTTGGTTTGGTTATTATCACCATATGATACGTATTGAAGCATGTACATCCATCCTTGGTTCCATCCACAATTCTTATTTTCACATCGAGAATCCATCTTTTTTATCACATGATATTAAACTACAATGTTCCACAAGAACTATGTGTGGCTTTATCCCTATCATTATATGACATGTAGTGATTCCTAGATCTCCCATCATAGGCTCAGCTACAACTATAAATGGAATGAATTTCAGCCTATGATTATGGTTCATACCTATGTAGAGATTTTCCAGTTCTTGAAATCTATGTGGATTTATTCTTTTCATCACAGGATATTTAGTGATGCATGAATCTTAAATCCCTTGCTCAACTACAACAATCGATAAAAATTCACCCCACCTACAAAATGGATGAGTTATACAATATTATATCTCCTGTATATGAGTTTAATATTCTTATGAAATTCTTGTTTATATAATATATGGTGCACGATTTTTCAATTCCATTCCCATGTCCTTATAACATGATGTTAAATTAGAAGGAAACATCCCGGTTGCATGACATTAAAACATCACAACAAAAATGACTATAACCCATGATATTAAAATACAAGACAGACATCTGAGTAACATGACATTAAAACAACAGAAAAAAATTACGATCTACATGATGTTAAACTGAAAAAAAAATATTACATAACTATATGATGTTAACTTGGATGGAAAATATCTTTACCACATGATTTTAAATTTCACAGAAGCAGGTATGTCCCAACTACCTAATGTTAAATTATGCATATCATCACTATTTTTCAATCTGTATCAAAGGACAAAAAGATACTTACCCCATTCAACCCTAGTACACGGTGTTTCTTCCCCCTTTTATGAACCTCAATCCATATACCAAACTTCATTTAATGAGCACCTCAAGTATCCTCAAACCATTAATGTCCCTTGTAATGGAAAAAATATCTCTCTTATTTACCATTATATCTTTGAATAAGGGTTGAGACAGATGAATCAGATATGTTAGGGATCTATAAGGAGTGATTTCTAATCCTTGTGACCTTGGAATCACCATGTTAGACCCTAGCACCTATGGTTTGTTTGTGCCAAACCCAGTATTATTTTCACATATTGGTACTCATGAACTGAGAACCTTAATCTGTGATTTGATACACTTTCATCTCTCACTCAGAAGGATATTCGGGTACTCTTGACCCTTGGTATCACAATTATCCTCTTGGGTAATATCCCTCATACTAGGTCCATATATGTCATGACCCTAAAATGCTTTCACTATTGGTCAAATCTATATGACCTGAAAATATAGCCTATAATGTTCCAAATTGTTAGAACTTCTACTACTAGTTAATGAGACAAAAAACATGTATAATCAAAACCCTTAAAGGGCATCCTAAGAAAAACTCATGTCTTCGCTCGTAAAAATATTCACCTCTAGATTTTAGATGGAAAATAAGGTGCAAATAAATCAGAAATAAATCTCATAGAGAATTAATCTAATCCCTAGTAAAATCAAATCTATACTCATTGGATACCCTAGTCTGGGAAAAATTTAGAGTAAGGGTTTTTCACTTCTCCTCACCATGATAATATGTTTTCTAGGTGGTGACACAATTGTTAAGGTGCTCTAACCTTTCTTCTATATTACACTTTTTGAAAATCATACTTCAAGCTTTGGGCACCTCAAATCACCTTAACCCTTATATATCCCTTTAAAAAGGATACCCAGCATTGGGGGCCCTCTTCTAGACTATGCATGTATTCATATGGATACTTCATATACTCTTATATTTTTCAACCAAATGAATAACTATACACAAATGTATTTCAGATCCATTTGACCCCTGACATCAATGTGGCTGAACTGAGTACCTTAGAAAATTTTGGGCCATTCTCAGTATGATTTTCCTTTATCACCCTCCTAAACCAAGGAATTGGGACCATGATTTACAATCTCTATACCAAACTATCTGAACACATTCGACATCCTCAATGTTATGTCACCATGTTTGGTACCCTTTTTCACGGAAAGGATGAAACACTCCATTCCTAAACCATTTTTTCCCACAAATAATGATTCAAAACCATAGGGTTTAAGGATCATGTTTAAAAAAGTAGAATCTAAATTTATCTAGGCTTCTATAATCCTTCTTGGATAGATTTCCCTCAATACATAAATTTATTTTTTAGATGTATGAGTTTTCGAAAGTATTCCATGGACCTTATAAAATAGTGGGGATACCTCTATCTGATCATGATATTGATGCATAAATCTATTAGACCTACCAACTTGAAGAACCCCCTCCTTATTGGAATAAAACTCCGATCCTCATGATCACTGGTGAAACTTTGGTGGAACTCCAAAAATTAGGGTATATTGGATCACCCCTAGTATGTATACCCAAATCTATGATTCATCCGTTCTAGTTCCTAGGAATATTATTTAAATAACCAACATTCAAACTATCAAAATGGTAATAGACCCCCTAGCATTTCATCCTCAACCAATATTATCCCCTTAAATCTTTCAAGACCCTTCAATGTGAATGGAATGACCTATGTTTTTCAATTATACCGATGCATATGGGCTTTGACCTACCAATGAGAGGCATATCCTCCTTGTAGTAATGGCGCTATGATCTTCTTGATCCTCGACCACACCATGACAGAACCTATCATCTTAGTATGTCTTGATTCATTCATGACATCATTAAACTATATTACATGATTGTTGATCATGTCCTAGCTGTAATCAATTAAACTTATTAGAATTCTAATGTATAAGCTAAAATACCCTAAAAAAGAGTGGTATATTGTCCGAGATAAAATACCCTAAACTACATCGACAAAAGGTCCTTAATAAATGACTCTAAACTATATCAATTGATGATCTAAACTAATGGACCCTAAACTACAGTGATAGAAAGGCTGATCTAAAAGAAACTAAACTAAAGAGATAGAAGGTCAAAGCTAAAATACCCTAAACAAATATGATAGAAGGTCAGACCTAAAAAGACCAAAACCAAAACAACAATAGTTATGAGAAAAAAATAACCTAAACTAAATAAATAAAAGGTCCAAGCTGGAAGACCCTAAACTGTATCGGCATAAGGTCTAAGCTAAAAGACCATAAACTATATAAATTTAGAAATTTACTATGAAATAAAGAAAAAATATTGTATGATAGATCATATGGATATAGAAAAAAATATATCTATGCTCACAGACCCTATCAGTGTCAGAAAAAGAAAGATCACTTCCCATCTGGGACATATATTATATGCAATTTTCCTTCTATGAATTAACTGATCTCAAGATAACTGAAATAGATATATCAATAAATATTCCCATGTCATTGGGATTTTATGATCATTATTTAATAATAATATGTTAGAGTTTCAACATTAAGATTACAAAATTCAATTTTAATTGATATTATGAAAATTATGGGAATTGTTGGTTATTCATGTAATATCCCATTAGTTAAATGTCATGAATGAAAGAAAAAATTGTATTGCAGCATGGATAGTTCCAAAATTCCATTCATAAAAAAGGTGAAATAAGAAGAATCTCTAAATTTCAGAGACTCTTTATGAATCTCATAAAAAACAGAGCACGTAGAACTAAAATAATAATCTATTCCCTTAGTTATCCAATTTTGAAAGATTCAGGTAAGAAGTTTCAATTGAATACCAAAGTGTTGCTCACCCCACCCCTTCTATTTATGCCTTATGATAGAGATTCTTGACTAAAGTAGTCATATACTAAACACTCTTTTTATAAGTTTTTAATTAGGATGATTTCACTCAGAGTTCATACCTCATGTGAGAAATGATTTACTCATTTATACACATCTCTATGGTCTAAAAATCTACCTGGGATTGAAAATTGGTTATAAACTAGAGACTCTTCTTCAGTTCCTCCAAAGCATCCTTCTGTTGTTTGTTAAGGGGAGCCCCATCTTTAAAATCTTAAAATTCTCACCCATTAGTGTAAATAATTATTCCGATTCAGAATAACTTATTTAATGATTTTTTATAGTGGAAGGTGAGCAATACCATCCTCCCCCAAGTCTTAAAATAGCTGATGAAGGCCTTCCCCTTAGTGAAGAAATGTTTCCAAATGAGTCTTAGTAGATAAGGTGTGAATCTTCTATGAGATCAGAATAATCCTTGAATGAGATTCTATGACTGATGGAATAGGAATTCTAGAAGGAGAAATAACCGGATGAGATGGAAAGGAAACATGATAGGAGGCTCCACATATCACCACCTCAACAGAGGCATCACCCATCTCTTATGATGGATGTCTAATTTCCTCAATAGATTTTGTCCTGTTATCATGATAGTGATCACTAGGAAGATGGATTTTCCTCCAAATATCACCCAATTCATGAATTACCTCCATTTTTTCTATGGAATGTGGGTTTCGCGATGAAAATGTCTTATCTATAAGATAAAAAATTCATCTTTTCCCAACACCTGAAGAGCCAGTTACACAAGCCTGGACATAATACTAAGTGAGGAAGGAGGGAGCATAACTGATGTAATAATGATGCAAACATCAATTTCCTCATGTGACAACATCATCCAAAACTATTGAATGATCCAAGGGTGCCACTCTCCTCACACACTAGATAAATGGAGATGAGTGACCTTAAGGAGTATCCTAACTAATGAGCAAAGAGATAATGTGTATATGAATCGAAGATGACTAGATCTTCCACTCTAGATATAAGAACCAAGCCTTGAAGGGAGATCATATATAATAATTTTTTAGGGATCTATTTTCATTATCAATGATTGGCCCTATCAGTGCGTGATAAGGGATGAAATCAAAAATATCAAATTTACTTAGTGTATCTGTAACTTCATCAGAATTTACTAACATAGACCTGACCATAGATATTTTTAAAAACATGGGATGATATAGGGAATCAAGGTCTTGGTGGAAATATAGTATTCAATCCAATAAAAATTATCCCTAATATAGCCAAATAGAGGCAATAATTATCTGCTGACCAGATAGGGTGTGTTTCCTTGTGTAATGTGGAAAAGGAGTTGGTAATGGCTTGAAAGTTTCAGTACTTCCATATTAAGTAACTTTCATTACACTAGTCATATATCCATCACTAGTGTGATGACCTAGATTCCTGAACAAACATCCATAACTAGAAAAATCAATCTATTCAAGGATATGGACATAAACCTGCTAGCCTAAAGCTTGATGACATCTCCAAATTCACTTGATATCCCCAGGATGTATGATCCTCAACATCCAGGATGGCCCAATAAGATCTCTTAATGTTGCTAACTTGCTGGAAAGGGCACCGATGGGGGCGTATATTAGTTTTAATAACCTCACAATGAAAAGTGAAATTGTTGATCCAATATTTAAGGGAGATAAGTGGGAATATAATCAGCTCCTTCCTTGACTTCTCCTTCACAATGATGATCATTTTCCTCTCTAATACTTGAGTCTTCAAATGGTAATCCAAGACATTGGTAGTAGGGATGACATCATTATACATCTCTCTAAGAGGGTGTTCCCACCATGTAGGTAGATTTCTCATAGGCTGATTCAGAACTCATCACCTGATAGATGAAATGAGTTGGTTATGGGGAATCAATAGCTAACCAATTCTCAAAGTATATTAGGATTGAAAAAATAATAAATTGAGAAATATATAAAGATTTATAAAGATGGACCTTATATAAATTGTCAGAGAACACTACACAACTTTTCCTAACCCATAATGGTTAAACCCATTCATCATAAAAGTTACAACCAATACACACATCACATTTTGAGCTCCATATCCCACCCAGGTTGTTCATAGGGTAGATTAATATAATTGAATAACACTAATAAATAGTCGGATGAGTAAAACCAAAACCATCTAGACCCAAGGGATATTTTTCCATTATATAAGACAAACCCTAGGATTTAGCTATAACTAGTTGTCCATCCCAAGCAGTTTTCATCTGAATACATTCATGAGATGTTTAAACTAAACAATATGGAAACATGAAATCTGAAGGGGGGTAACAACGTCATACAAGAGGCTGAAATCATATGGAGTAAGCCAGTGCAATAAAGGATAATTTTGAATCTCAAATGGTAGAACCTATTTTATTACCACTTTATCAGAATTCATGAGCTATTGAGAGTGAAAAATGTATTTTTTTTTGTTAAAAGTTCCCTTTTATTAGCTACATTAGAGAAACCTTGAGGAGGACCAGAAGTCATATAAACAAAATTAAGTGTCACAGTTCAGAAAGATAAAATAAGTTTTTTAAAATTAATGAAATAAAATTCTAATAGCATCATGTGCATTGCATGGGTATAAAAATAAATTAATGAATCACATAAAGGATTCATAAAATGAATGACTCCTAAAGATATAGAGGGTTCATAAACCTGCAAGGAATTGTGAAACTACATGACCCCTTAGAAGACTTGTGATCACATGACCTTCACATGGTCACATGATCTGCATAGTAGTCAAAACATCTTGAGATCAGTCCATTAGATCTTTCCAAATCCTCAATACCATCATGAATCCCTGCAGTCAATGTTCAAATAGTTACTAATGTTTAAATTGAAGGTAACATGATTAGGAACCAATGAAAATGAATTATTCTGAAACAATTCCTACAAAATGGTCTCACAGTGAGGTATCATGATCATATCTTGTCGAAAGGTATTGATTTATGGTCATGTGATAGAAGCAATGCACAAGAGCTATGAATAATGGAGTAATCAATGAATGAATGATCGCGTTGTTGAGCGTGTCAAATTAGATGTTTATTTTTTAACTAGAATTTCTGCAGTATAACAACAACCCTAGGTGGTCTCTCAACGGAGCCTTAGATCATTAATTCTAAAATTTGGTTTTGATTATGAATTTAAAAATTAAAAATGGGTTTTTATAATACTTTTTTTTATTATTAAATATGAAAATAGAAAATAGAAGCTATAAAATAAAGCAAAGATTAACAGAATAAATTAAGTGTGATCAACCCGGGGTACTCGCATGATGTTTATCCTTCATCGCTTCATGATATAAGGTTATGATCTTTAAATACCTGGTTTGTAAAACCTAGAACTAGAATTTTACTGAGTTTATACTAGGATACCTCCTAGGTTTCAGTCAAAAACACACAATGATTCACCGGACACCGCCGATGATTGAGTGAATTGTGTTTGACTTCATAACCAAAACTCACCAAGGCAACACACAAAAAACTCGATCTGCTATCCAGGTTTGTATGTTATTTCATTGTGATACCATGACATAAATTTACATGTTTTTGATAGTGCTTGTGTGAGTTCAATTGACCAATATAAACCACACAAACATTGCAATTGAAAGGTGGAAAGAAAGTGGTGAACGGTGTGTGAAACATCACATGGATGGGTATCCCCAAACATGATCATATGAGTTGAGCATGACATACCAGTACATAACTCAATAAAATAAGAATATAGGATGATGAAAGACAACACAACAACCTGGAATTTAAAATAACATTCACATATTAAAAACATGAAGCTCGGGTTGTACATCACGTTCTTCCTCGGGTGATCACGAGGGGTTTAGAAACCCATGGGAAGGGAAGAAGAAGAATATGTTGAAGTAGCACCTCACATGGCCTCCAAAACATCAAGGGATGTTGAGAAGACTCCTTGGGGACTCCAAAATGGCAGAACCTTTCCTCTTGGACGAACTTCCAAATGGGGAACCCAAGGTGCCATTTTATAGGAAAATTGGAAGGTGGTTTTAGGCACACAAATTTCATCAATCCACTTGTACCACACATTTCGGCCTTCAGAAAGTCTTATCTAGCTTTGGAGAAATATAAAAGGTGTATCCCTACCTCTTGAATATCTCCACCGAATGTTTGGAACCCTTTGGACAACTATAGCTCAAGATATTGATAAAATACAAACCACTACATTTGACTTGGTCCAAATTCGGTGGCTTGGACAGATCAGTAAGGATGGGCCCTATAGAATCCGAATCAGCATTGGGTTCCTTAATATAAAATGTAGACTATTAAATTATAGACAGGCCCACAAAATTAAAGCCCATTTGGATGCCCGAATTTCGTGTACTATGCAACTAAGTGGACAGATGTCCATGGATCCATGCAACATTGGCCAATTTTTCTTCCACTTCATCAAAGGCCCTCCAAATCACCTCTACCTACATTGAAACAACAAAAACATGTAACATTTCCCATTATAATATTGATTAAAATTAATTTATTTATTCAAAAATGAAGTGAAATTTATTATTATATTTGGAATATTCATTACAAAACTAGTTTAAAACTGCATTGTAAGGGTAGAATAAAACAGTGAATCGTGGTACGATCACACCCCCACACCTAAACATTTGCACTCTTGGGCAAAGTCACATATCCAAATACAATGATTCATATATATATATTTTCAAAATCCTAAAGATTTATCATTTTAGGAAATTTTATTTAAAGTAAAGTGATCAATTCACGAACCAAACCAAGGAGTTCTTCCTAGTGAATGTAGAAAAAGATGTCTCATAAATCATATCATAGTGAAATTCAAAAAGATTCATGATACCCAATTGAGAAAGGAAATCAGAAGTAAAAAATGACCCTAAATCTCCATGTGTGTGTGTGAAAACCATTCCATGCTATTTTTTCCACTTGCTATCCAACAAATATATGTTATTTTAACATTTTTTAGCTTAAATGATTTTGTCACCAAACCTGTCCTACATTCTTTGCAATCATATTTCAAGACCCACTCATTTTAGCATTCCTAGAATTCAAACCATAAGCTATGGACCTAAATATCCCCATATGTTGCACATTTCATCACTCCCCTCATTTATTATATTTTTTGAAGTTGAAATTAGAACAAATCTCACACTCATCTCTCAACCCTTGTTTGATCTCCTCACGACACTAATTGAAATAGTTATAACAAGATCAAAGGTTGAGGAGGAGTGGTTTTTAGCCTTCCCAAGACACAACATTTTCTTTGAGGGCGTACAACATTCGGACATTAGGTATACATGCATAGGTCAATCTGGTGCAGTAATGAAACAGATCGGATAAGGAACGAACGTATGGAAATATCATTTAAAGCGGAAAAATATTAACCCAACATATATTTACCTTATATTATGTAAAAAATAATCACACTTTGTGGTTTGGTGAAAAAAAATTTGTGGAGATATTAGTGACACAGTTTTACAAAAAAATAGTCACACAAAGGGCATCAATTATCTCAAAGGATTCACATAGATACGACCATTTATATCATTGATAGAAAACCAATTCACTAAAAATCACTCCTTGATGGTAAACTCATACACAAATTCTTTTTATCCTTCGTTATGGTATTTTTACTTTCCCCACTTTATGGTCTCCACATCATGGAATTTCGAAATTGTTGATGGGGAAAAATAAAAATACCATAAAGAAGGCCAAAAAGTGAAATGAAAAGGAGAAAATGATGAAAAATTCTAACAAACCCAGGAATGTATCCACCCCCACACCTAGAATGTGCAGTGTCGTCACTGAAATAATTGAAAATGTGATAAGGAAGGATAAAAACTGGTGTGTTTTATTGGTATGATGCATCAAGAAGTTGGATTTACTCCACCGGATTCTTTCGAAAATCCTCATAGAAGTTTTCAAGTCGCTACCCATTGACGGTAAGAATTCATCCACTCTGCTCATGCAAAACCTGTATTGCACCAAAAGGGTAAACATTAGTAACATTATAAGGACCAAGCCATCGGGAACGAAGCTTACCTGGGTGGAGCTTAAGCCTGGAATTGTACATGAGGACCTTCTCACCAATATAGAACATCCACTGGTGAATCATGCTATCATGAATAGACTTTGACTTCTCTTTATAGATTTGGGAGTTTTCATATGCATCACATAGAATTTCTTCCAACTCTTGAATCTTCAGCTTTCTTTCCTCTCCTGCATCTGAAAGGTCCAAATTACATTGTTTTACAGCCCAATAGGCACGATGTTCTACCTCCATCGGGAGGAGACAAGATTTTACAAACACAATCCTATATGTTGAAATTATGATCAGTGTTTTAAAAATAGTATGGTACGCTTAAAGTGCATCATCCAAGCACAAACTCCAATCTTTCCTATTGGGTTGTACCGTTTTCTCCAAGATTCGCTTAACTTCCTGATTTTAAATTTCTACTTGTCTGTTAGTTTGGGGATGATATGAAGTGGAGACATTATGAACAACCCCATACTTATGAAGAATGTTTTTCATGTTACGATTGAAAAAATGTAAACCCTCATCACTAATGATGAATCTTGGTAGACCAAACCTACTGAAAATCTGGGACCTCACAAAATCAACATCCACTCGAGAGTCATCGGTCCTGGTGGCCTTTGCTTCCACCCATTTAGATACATAGTCTACAGCCAATAAGATGTACACAAAGCCAAATGAATTTGGAAAAGGCCCCATGAAGTCAATTCCCCATGCATCGAAGATTTCACAGAATAACATGGGTTGTTGGGGCATTTCATTCCTCTTAGAGATATTACCAATGAATTGACATCAAGTACATGATTTACAAAACCTATGGGCATATCTATACAATGTTGGCCAATATAATCCTGAGTCAAGGAACTTTCGAGTTGTATGTTGAGAGACAAAGTGGCCCCCACATGCCAAGGTGTAGAAGAAGGTCAGAACAGAGGTGAACTCATGGTCAGGGACACACGTACGAAAAACATGGTCACTAAAAATTCGCCACAAGTATGGGTCATTCCAAATGTACCATCGAGAATCATGTTTATGTCTCTGGGATTGTGAATTGCTAAAATCAATGGGGACCCTAGATGTTGCTACAAAATTCACAATGTCTGCATACCAGGGGGTAATGTCCATAACATCACAAAGGTTCTCATGAGGGAAGAATTCTCCAATGGGTAGGGGAGAGTAAAAATGATGGTCCAATGGTGGGGAAATCCTACTAATGTGGTCAGATACAACATTCTCCACTCCTCTCTTATCTCTAATATCAAGGTCAAACTCTTGGAGGAGGAGCATCCACCGAATGAGGCAGGGCTTGGCTTCAGGTTTCATTAGGAGGAAATGAAGGGCAGCATGGTCATAAAACACAATCAATTTTGACCCAAGAAGATATGAACGGAATTTTTCCAAGGAAAAAACAATAGAAAGGAGTTATTTTTCTGTGGTTTTGTAGTTTACCTAGGTAGGGTCAAGGGTAGACGAGGCATACACAATGACATGCGGAGCCTTTTCAACCCTTTGTGATAAAACTACCCCAACTGCAAAGTTAGAGGCATCACACATAAGCTCGAAGGGGAGATCCCACCTAGGTGGTTGGATTATAGGAGGTGATGTGAGACTCTTTTCTAGTGAATTGAATACATACTCACAATTTTTATCAAACACAAACTCAGAATCCTTTTGTTATAACAGAGATAAGGTAAGTGCGATGTTACTAAAGTCTTTAATGAATTGGTGGTAAACACCAGCATGACCCAAGAAAAACCGCACCTCACGAACACATTTTGGAAATGAAAGGGTTGAAATTAATTCAATTTTATATTTATCATCCTGAATTCCCTTATTTGAAATGATATGCCCTTGAACTATCCCCCTCTCAACCATGAAATGACATTTTTCATAATTTAAAACAAGATCTTTTTCAATGCAGTGGCAGAGGACAAAACCTAGGTTTCCCAAACAATCATCAAAAGAAGAACCATAAACCGTGAAATCATCCATAAAGACTTCCATACAACTCTCAAGGTACTCATAAAAAATACTCAACATACATCATTGAAAAGTACCAGGAGCATTACATAGACCGAATGGCATCCTTCTGTATGCAAATGTGCCAAATGGACAGGTAAATGTTGTCTTTTCTTGATCCTCAAGGGCTATATGGATTTGGAAATAACCTGAATAGCCTTCAAGGAAACAATAATGGGACTTACCAACCATTCGTTCTAACATTTGTTCAATGAAAGGTAAAGGAAAGTGGTCCTTCTGCGTGGCTTGATTCAGTCGACGGTAGTCAATACAGACTCACCAATAGTTTTTCACACGTGTTGGAACCAATTCATTCCTTTCATTTGACACAACTTTTATTCCTGTTTTTTTAGGGACAATTTTCTCTGGGCTAACCCATTTACTATCAGATATAGGATAAATGATCCCTGCAGCAAGTAATTTACTGACATCCAATTTTACGACTTCAATGAGAGTGGGATTCAACCAGCATTGAGATTGTATTATGGGTTTGGCCTCATCATCCAAAAGTATATGGTGCATACAAATAGATGGTCGAATCCCGGGAATATTAGCCAATGTCCATCCTATTTTTTTTATACTCTCTCAAAAGTTTGAGCAGTTTCAATTCCTGTTGTGGAGAGTGGTCATTGGCAATAATGACGGGCAATTGGTCAATACCCTTAGGATATGCATATTTTAAATTAGAATGAAGTTGTTTAAGTTCAAACACCGGTTGTTTCTGGATTGAGGGAGGGGATTTAGGGGGAGTGAGGTCCATGAAACTATCTATCTGATCATGTTTATTCTCAAAGGAAAGAGAATCTATTGAAATGAGATTTTTAGAATCATCGATAGTCATGGGTACCTCAGAATAAACACACTCATCAATTAAAGCACAAAATTTACATTTTTCTGAACCCACACAACATTCAAAAGAAGAACCAAAACTCAAATCATCCAAGGGTGATGAAAACAAAAAAGAATCAGAGTTTCTGTTGAGGAGAGAATTGTGTGTGTGTGCATCGTTTGAGATAACATCCATCGAATAGACAGGAAGAGTGGAGTTCTCTTCAATGGGGTGTTTCATAGCCTCAAGGATGTTAAAACTTACCTTTTCTCCTCCGAATTCCATGGAAAGTGTACCATTGTGAACGGTGATGATCGTCTTTGTTGTTTTTAGGAATGGCCTCCCAAGTATGAGAGGGGAATGTCCTTGGGTTCGGGTATCTTCTATCTCAAGAATGTAGAAATCAGCGGGGAAGATGAGATTCTTCACTCAAACAAGGACATCCTCAATCACTCCTTTTGGATGTGTTGTACTCCGGTTGGCAAGTTGCATAACAATTCCTATTGGTTGAAGCTCTCCAACCTGTAGAGATGTATAAACGGAGTGAGGCATTACATTAATGGAAGCACCTAAATCTAGCATAGAATCAGAAAATAAGGTCTACCCTATGGTACAAGGTATGGGGAATGTGCCGGGATCCTTGCATTTGGTTGGCATTTTTGGTTGAATCAAGGCTGAGAAATTCCTTCCCAGGTTGACTCTCTCATTCCCCTTCAGCCTTCGTCGATGGGTGCAAAGCTCTTTATGAAATTTGGCATAATGGGGAATTTTCTTGACTGCATCCAACAATGGAATATTAACTTGAACTTTTTTAAATGTATCCATTATTTCATTGTCAATCTCATTATCAAAGTTTTTATTAGATTTAGAGAGTCTTTAATGGAAAGGAAGAGGAATGGATTATTCATTTGAATCATCAATGTCTATTCGATTGCCATTTTTGTCTTGTTTTTCTTTACATGAAGTTTTTGAGGGTTGGTAAAGAGAGTTTTCATGAGGGGGACATACCTGCTGTGCTGAATCAGTAGAAGGAGAAACTTCTTTACCACTATGAAGTGTAACTACACATACATTAGCCTTGTCCTTTGGATTGGCAATGGGTTGGGATGGTAGTTTTCCAGAACCTTGCATCTTAAGCTCACCGATGGTGTTGGCCAATTGCCCCACTTGGGTTCGTAGGTCTTGAATAGACGATTGTGTGGTCAGTTGGAACTAAAGGTTCTGGGTTTCCATTTGTTTCACCATGTCCTCAAGGCTTGGTTTAGATATGGGAGGAGGAGGAGGATGATTGTTTTGAGAAGTTAAAGGATAAGAAGGTTTCATACCATGGCCTTGTTGATACCAATTCTGCTTGGGGTAGCTTGAGTTTCCTCCATGTCGGTATTGTGGTTGTGCTTGCCACCCTGGATTTGGATTTGGCCTAAATTGTTCTTGCTTGAAGGAAGGCGCTTGTTGGAATGGACGCCCTGGGAACACAGCTGCACAGGACACAGATGAATCTTGAAGTTGTGGGAACTGGTCAGAAAAATGAGTGTTATAATAACAAATCCCACAATGTAATAGAATAGAAGTAGAGACCGAGTTACCTTGTGCTTGATCTAATTGCCTTAGAAGGGTATGCATCTCATCAAGATTAATATCTACATTTTTTTCTAGGGCTGATTGACTTATCTCATGAACTCCTAGGGTAAGTTCAATAGCTCGTGTACCAAATTGTTGTGCATTTTGAGCCATGTTGGCTATTAAGTCACGAGTGTCAGAAGGAGTTTTGTCAACTAGGGCACCACCAGCTGCAGCATCAATTATTCCACGATCCATGGGGATAAGTCTCTCATAGATGTATTTAATTAAAAGTTGTTCACTAATCTGGTGGTGGGGACAGCTTGAGCAAAGTCTTTTGAATCTCTCCCAGTATTCATGAAGGGTATCTCCTTGTGATTTCCTAATTCCACATATTTCATTCCTAATTGAATCAATTCAGGAGGAAGGGAAGAAATTCTCTAGAAAAAGTCTTTTTAGGTCATTCCATCCCCTAATTGTGGAAGGCAAATAGTATAGCCAATCTTTGGCAACATCATCAAGGGAGAAAGGGAAGGCCCTAAACTTAATGAGGTCCTCAGACACATTTTGGGGTTTCATGGTGGAGCACACTATGTGAAACTCCTTTAGATGTTTGTGAGGGTCCTCGCCGGGAAGATCATGGAATTTTGGAAGAAGGTGGATGAGACCTGATCTAAACTCAAAGTTGGCTGCTTCCCCAGGATATTGGATGTACGCAGGTTGGTACTCCACGTTAGGGGTAGAAAGTTCTTTTAAAGTTCGATTATTTGCATCCATGTTTTCTTGGGTTTGATTGGGTTCAATTTTGTGTTGGTTTAGAAACACTTGAGGTTTAACAAGGGGTTCCTCAATGTTACTTATTGACCTTCTCTAAATGCCTTGATTTTTTTGTGATGTGACTTTCCAATTTCAGGGTCAAATTCAAGTAGTGTTTCTTTACCAGATCTTGTCATGGAACAGTGATGACTAGTTTGATTGATTGATTTTTTTGTTGTGTTTTTTTATTTGATATGGATAAAAAAACTTAAGAAGGATGAAATAAGAATATAATGTTATACTATAGAATTAGAGAGGGAGATTGAGAAGAAGAGAGAGAGAGAGATAGTGAGAAAGAACTAACCAAAAACAACAAAAAATAAAGACAAAACCCAAAACAAATACAATCAAATGGGGGTGGGGTATTTAGAGGAGTACTAATAAAGAAGTAAAATAACCCAATAAAAGTAAATAAAGAAGAAAATGATCTTGGCTCCCCGACAACAGTAACAAAATTTGATCGCGTTGTCGAGCGCGTCAAATTAGATGTTTATTTTTAACTAGAATTTATATATTATTGCAGCAACCCTAGGTCGTCTCTCGAGGGAGCCCTAGATCATTAATTATAAAATGTGGTTTTGATTATGAAGGTAAAAAGGAAAATGGGTTTTTATAATACACGGGTTTGACGATTAAAGATGACAATAGAAAATAGAAGCTATAAAACAATGTTTAGATTAACAGAATAAATTAAGTGTGATCAACTCGGGGTACTCGCATGATGTTTATCCTTCATCGCTTCATGATATAAGGTTATGATCTTTTAATCCTGAGTTTGTAACACCTTGGACTAGAATGTTACTGATTTTATACTAGGTTACCTCCTAGGGTTCAGTCAAAAACACACAATGATTCACCAGACACCGCCGATGATTGAGTGAATTGTGTTTGACTTCATAACCAAAACTCACCAAGGCAACACACAAAAACTCGATCTGCTATCCAAGTTTGTATGTTATTTCATTTTGATACCATGACATAAATGTACATGGACTTGACAGTGCTTGTGTGAGTTCAATTGACCAATATAAACCACACAAACACTGTAATTGAAAGGGTAAAAGAAAGTGGTGAACGGTGTGTGAAACATCACATGAATGCGTACCCCCAAACATGATCATATGAGATGAGCATGACATACCAGTACATAACTCAATAAAATAATAATATAGGATGATTAAAAACAACACAACAACTAGGAATTTAAACGATAATTCACATATTACTAACATGAATCTTGGTATGTACATCACGTTCCTCCCCGGGTGATCACGAGGGGTTTAGAAACCCATGGGAGGGGATGAAGAAGAAGATGTTGAAGTAGCACCTCCCATGGCCTCGAAAACTTCAGGGGATGTTGAGAAGACTCCTTGGGGACTCCAAAATGGCAGCACCTTTCCTCTTGGACGAACATCCAAATGGGGATCCCAAGGTGCCATTTTCTTGGAAAATTGGAAGGTGGTTTTAGGCACACAGATTTCTTCAATCCGCTTTTACCATGCGTTTCTTCCTTCAGACAGTCTTATCTCGCTTTCAAGAAAATATAAAAGTTGTAGCCCTACTACATGACTATCTCCACCTAATTTTTGGAACCCTTTGGACAAATACATCTCATGATATTGATAAAATATAGAACACCTCATTTGACTTGGTCCGAATTCGGTGGCTTGGATAGATCAGTAATGATGGGCCCCATAAAAGCTGAATCCGCATTGGGTTCCTTCATATGAAATTTAGACTATTAAATTTTTGACAGACCCACAAAATTTCAGCCCATTTGGATGCACATATTTCGTGTACTATGCAAACCAGTGGACAGATATCCATGGATAAATGCAACTTTGGCCCATTTTTCTTCCACTTCATCAAAGGCCCTCCAAATCATGTCCCCCTACATTCAAACAATAAAAATAATTAACGTTGCCCATTATAATATTGATTAAAATTAATTGATTTATTCAAAAATGAAGTGAAATTTATTATTATATTTGGAATATTCATTACAAAGGTAGTTTAAAACTGCTGTGTAAGGGTGGAATAAAACAGTGAATCGTGGTATGATCAATGAACCCCTATCTGCATCCTATTTATATGGAATCATATAGAATACATAGTGTTTCCCAAAAAACCAATTGTTTATCAACATTCCAATTATTGACATGACCAAATCCTTAAGGTGGAATTTATTTTCTTCAAAACAATTTCCTTATCCCTACGAATGTCACCCATGAGGGGGGATTTATTGATGCATAGAAAATGACTATCAAAAAATTCCCGAAGGAAAAAAATAACTATTTATGGTAAATATTTTCCCCACAAATAAAAATAAGATTGTGGTGGCCCTAATCCAATGGATCATATGATCCCCATATATATATTTTGTGGCATGACTAGTTGAAGCTCGTAGGGTTGTTCATTCACAACTCATAACCTAGGAAAGGCATCATGAAGAACCTTTGAAAAGTACTTCTACATTCATGAAGGTTACCTAGAAAATTGATGATTATGCAGCGACAACCATTTAAAATCCGTCACATCTTGATTCTTATTACATGGGGGACAGTAGAAAAATCATCCAAAAATAATTGTAAAATAATGGGAAAAAATAAAAAATGGTGGAGCCTATTGCAGACATAAAACTCACACAATTCATCACTAATGGGTAGATTGATTGTTCTCAACAACATCCAAGCAATCTTTTAAAACACCAGGAATTTGTAAAATAAAAAAATGAAATAAAAATGGGAGATTTTGAGAGCTTATTGATATCATGAACAATATACATTAAACCCATGTAAATTCAAATGACACCACAAACACCCACCAGTATTCCTTCCTCATCTAACGAAAGCCAATTATCTTTTCCTCCTCATCACGTGAAGATCCTAGGATATTTCTAAGGGACCATTCTCTCCCCCTTTGAATACATAAGTAAAATATAAGGAATTTTCTATGAAATGATCATGCATCTCCAAAAAAACCTTGTATTGGTCTCACGATGCATCACCAAGAGGAAGATTGATTGTCTTAAACAATACTCATAAAACCACGCAAGATCCCCAAACATTATAAAATAAATAAAGGAAATAAAACAGGGACATGAAGGGAGCATCTTGTGGTCATAAAACTTTCACGATGTGCCTCGTATTTCTACATCATGGTGTCACAAACCCTTTGGTGTGATGGACTAGTTTCATTATGGCCCCCAGAAAAGCCAACATTGTCTCACAAATGGTTCTAGGAAAGTCGTTTATGATCATGTGATGGCCTTTAAATAGGTGTCGTGATCTATAAAAGGCCCATAGGCATGTCTTCCAAAAAATATGAAATTCCCCGGATGCTTCCATATGATTTGTAAAAACCCATTTATTGGATATAGACCATTAAAGGAGGCAATTATGGGATGATCTTGTGTTCACAAAAAAACATGAGACACCCCCAGAATGACATTTAGTCAGAACTTGTGATATTCGTGATGGGGAATCTATCCACCGACTCCATTCAGGATTTTTGTGATAGACATCCTACAATGTGGTGAATAACCTAAGTGGTAAAGCCTATAAATCCCCTACCCCAACATGAATATTGTATACCTAGATAGATGAGAAACCTTTGGAACATCACACCAGCATAACCAGCCATCAAAGTGGATTTCTGGAAGTAGTTTATCTCAAGACCCAGATTGTTTTACATCATGTAAGATCTGGTGAACAACCAAATAAATTAGTAGGCATGCATAATCACTTTACATGATAACTCATAGATCACGTGAAGGTCTTATAAAATGAAATGTTAAGAAAATCCCACACATCTTCTGAGTAACACAATAATTAAATAAGAAAATATGGAATAAATCTAACTCATTTTCAATAAAAGGCTATAACAATGAAAAACGTAAGGATGTATTATGCGAAGAACATATATACAAACCCTCATGTGAATTTCATGAACCACCCGGGTCATGCGACAACACCAAGACATGTCCCTTAGATCATGCTACGCTGCTTTGTTATACTATTCGGATTATGTTAAGTGCCCCAAGATATGTTAGATCAAGTTACATGGAACACTATGGGAGTTCCACCCAAATCTTTTGAATACCTTTGATTTATCCATTGAAGTCACAAAAAATTCCTCTAAGTAGGCTGCCTATATCATATGGTGGCACTATAACTTGTCGGTTGTGTCTCACGATAGCACCCTGGCATGTCGGTTGGATCTCATGATGTCTTACAGGCACCACAACCATATTTTCTAATGTCTTAGAGACATTTTAGCCTGAATATCATGCATAGCCCTCTAGACATGTCAAATTAACTCTCATTACACCCTCCAAGCATGTCATCTTTCTTTCACGATCACACAAGGGAAAGTTAGCTCGATCGTGTGAAACCCTCTAAGAATTTCATCTAAGATCATGTTATGGATTCTAGGAAAAATATGGATAGATCTTGTGATGTACAATAAAAAAGTTAGACTTTATCATGTAATATTTTTATATATATTTTATCTAGATTATTTTAAGTCCATCAGAAAATTAAAATTGATCATGCAATTGTTTTAGGACACACCGTGTAGAAACTAGCTGACATGTCAAGAAATAAATCAAGGCATATCAAGCAAAAAATGAGAACATATTAGTTATATAGGCAGGATAGGTCAATAGAGAATCCTAGAAATTGATAGCCTTATCTATCCTCAATGTTAAATCCCCGAACAACTAGGGAAACCATAGCATGTAAGCCTTGATCAATGGCATAATTTGATAATTCCAATTCAAAAAGGCAGTGTGAGTGAGTAAAACTCAACCATATGAACTATGATAACATTGATTCCTGTGATAACCAGTATATGTAGGATGCCACCTTGAGGCCCAAGATCCCCATAAATAATCTTGATATATATCATGGTGCATGAGTCACATGTCCATATGTAGTAAGATAGATTATATACTATACCTTGTCTCTCACACTGATCATGGGTCACATGGTCATAGGGAGTTGAAATGGTCATATCATTCACATCGTTAATATCTATAATTCAGTGTACCCTCAGTGTTTAAACCCTTATGAGTGGAATTATATGATTTTCTCCCATATTAGTGCATATCCCTTGGGGAAAATCCCATGGATATGAAATAACTACAATAACTCTGATTCATTCAAATAAACAGGATAAATAGAATGCCTTTAAAATCCCCCAACTCAAATAGGAATCTACTACGGTGTACTTCACCTCATGTGTCAAAAATTACAACCTTCGAGACCCAATAATTCTTATGGAATTACTATTCTACCTCAACCATTGATGGGCTAATATGCCAAATGATCTATGGAAACTCTGATTCATACAATAATGAGAATATGTAAGATTCCATTACAAGGCACTAGGTCAAGTATGAATCCACTTCAGTGTAAGTCCTGCCAGGGATCTGATTTTCAAACCATTATCACCCAATTATTCCCATGGTTTGACTAGTCTATCTCATCCAATAGTGGAATTTGAAACCAAATGAACTATGAAATATATTATTCTTTCTATAATTGGGATATGTAGGATGTCTCCTTGATACTCAATCTTGAAGAACTAGTGCCTATGTACCCACATATATGTCCTTTCTCTACTGCATTAAAATGCATTGGTTTCACTAATGATATGGGTTTTGATTCTTACAATAACCAATATATTTAAGACACCTTATAAAGGATCAATCCCCACTTCATAATATTAATCACCTACCTATATGGTACAAAATTCCAAATTACCTAGTTACACAGCTTCAGTATATTATCATCTACTCATTACTGGAAAATGGATGAACACCCTAATATATATACATATTAATTCACTAATGAGATCCCCTTATTCTAAACATAAAAGGGGTTAACCTATGATCATTATATTAGGGTAACAAGTCTAATATTATTAATAGTAATAGAATCATGACCATATCTTAAATAAGTAATAGAGTCCTAGAGTATGAAATAATCCCCCCCCCCAGGATGTCATGATCCCGAACACCCATCCTCTTGACCAATGTGAGTTCTTAAGCATAATTGGGTTTGAAATACCAACTGAACACCTACACATGGAACGAAATTATGTACCTAATTATAGATGTGGTAATCATTGGGAGTTTTCATTAAGAATGTAAATGGGGACCTGAGGTGAATTATTGTGAAAGAAATCACCCCCTCCCCCACACACACAATAAACTATCAGACCACACCAAATTAACCTCTGTCACATATTTTTGGTTGAAACGAAATATAGAGAACCTAAAAAGAACTTATTTAATCATGTAATCTCCTTCACAATATAAAAAATTATAGACTACCTAGATCTTGTCAAGCCTTTCTTTTCTTGAAAATGTAGGGTTTCCATGTTGTTTCTTTTCTGTCAAAAAAACATAATAGAATATTGTAAAGAATCCATGAATATTGGTAGAAATGGAGTTAAGAAAAATGTATACAAAATATAATTAATCACTGAAATAAATAAGATGATTTGTTTAGTGTAATAAATCCACGAGAATAAAGAATAGTAAAACTATCTTGAGTTATTTCCAAAATAGGGTGACTCAAGATGTTTTTAGAAACTGTGTGAATTGTACAGGAAAACAAGAAACATATAAAATTCATTTATAATAATGTTACTAGTACAGTATAAAGTTCAAAAATAAATTAATTCATTATTAAGTAATACATTTTCATTGATATATATGGTAAAAAATGATATTACACATTAGTATAATACTAAATTAATCTGTAGAATCATGTTTCCTAAGGATATTGGAAACTTGAAAATTAAGGGAGAAACAATGATGTGCTCATTTGATGTTTTAGTAAAAATTAAAGGAGTTACTAGGTTGGTAAACTAAAATTTTCAATATATCTCTCTTGAGGGAATAAAAAAATATACTACCTTATTATTTTATCTATTATTTTGTTTCTTAATACAGGATATTGAAGGTGGGAAAATCAATGGGAGAACTAGTTTGATTAGTATGTTTTGAAATTATTTAAGAAAATAAAATTTCTTTCATGGATTTATCTATCCTAATGGAATTAGTTCTTGAATATATATTATAAAAATAATTCAGAGTGTTCATTTGAAAAAGAGATTAATATTTATTAAGATAAGATGAAGTGTTCCTATTTAGGTGGAGAAAAATTAAATTCCAATATCAAAATTATTATTTTATATCAAGAAGGGAATCTAGAAAGTGGTTGATAATTTCATTATTAAAGTATATCAGTCACATTTTCCCATTGTTTTCTTTTAAATAATCAATTTTGAAGTTAAGTAAAGATAATTAATTGTTCAATGATAAACAAGTTGATAATTTTATAATAAATAAATGGTTGTTCATAATATTATTGGGGAATTAAATGATCACTCTTAGTTTCTACAAGGAGTAGTGATTAAGTAAACATAGTGTTTACTAATTTTGAACACATATATGATATAATCCATTGTATTTATTATTTATAATGGGAGATAAATGGCTTGATAACATATTGGCATATATTTATTTTTGTGTATTTAATAAATCATAAAGGGGAGATTTTTAATCCCATTGATTATGTTATTGTAATTATTATAAATAATAAACGATGAAACTATATTATAGATGAAGATAAAGTACGCATCGATTTCATACATAGAGTTAATATATTTTTATATATATTATATTCAATATATATTTACAATAAGGGGAAATAGTTTTACTGACCATGGAATATGAGGATGTTATTGATTATTGTGTTGGTATATAGGATTAGAGTGGTACCTTGATCAATTAATGAATTGATTTAGTTGTAGGGAAATTTAGAACTTGATGTTGGGAATCTTTTGGTTAGTATCATGGATAGAAAAGATTTTAATGAACCATATATCTCTATGAATAAGAGAATGATATATGGATACAGATTTATAATAATAACATGACTTCTATAGAGTCTGGATTCTACTGAACAATATGCCTCTATAAAGGTGTTGAATGTTGGGTAATAATTATAAGGAGAGTTAACACTTATATTTTGGAATTTTAAGGACGCTTTACATGGATGATGATGTATAAAGAAGTTTAGTATTTGTTAAGTGGGTGGTATACAATGGAATAATTAAAAAGTTATTATTTGTTTTGTATCCTTTGGTAATTTTGATAGAGTGTTTTCTAGAGGTATAATGGATTGTTGATGCTATTTGAAGTGTTATGAGATGATTTTAAGAATTTGGAGATTATTTTAAGAATTTTTGTATTGGTATGAGCTATCTATATATATTTGAAGTCCGAATGATATAGTAAAATTAAATTTTTTTCTACACTAATAAAATCATTAAAGTTGGAAAATGGAAAATAAAATATGAAGATACTGTAGAACATAGTCTGGAAAAATAACTAAGGTAAATAAGAATGACCTTCAGCTATCAAAATGACACATAAGAGTAAATCAGATAATATTTAAGAATAATATAATGATATATAATATATCCTAGAGAATATTTAATATTTAATCCATACATGAGTAAGAATAAGTTGAGATATGTAATATTATGTTGTGGTTTCAACTAATATATATGATCTCACTAGATTGAGAATACCATTAAGAAGTATTTATCTATACAATAAAATGATAAATTATGACAATTCCATATTACTCTTCATGTTTCAAATAGTAGGATTCTAGGTGATTATGTCATGATTTAATTACATGGTTATTTTGCTGATATTTAAGGTGGAATATTGTAATTTCATTGCGAACATTACACCATAATTATTTCTACATTTGAACATTTACTTGTGGAAAAGAGATATAAATGTTTTTAAATTTAAAATTAATGAATAAGTTGAGTTATTATGATAATTAATTGAAATTATCATATATATTTGAGAGATTCCTTAAAATTTATAAGGGTTCAAATTGGGGATATTTATTTCATTATTTGAGGATCAGAGAGAAAGGTATTTATATTAAATATTAGACTAGTTTTCAAAATGGAGATAATTATAATGATTTTTATGGTATATTTTAATGTTAAATTTTGCAAAATATCTTAATTATTAATGCTGAGATTATAAAGTTATGACAAGTCAAATAGGTATGGTTTGGTAGATATATTGACATATCTACCTGATGCTTTTTAATATCTTATTTATTTAATAAGATAGAGATACTAGTGTGGGACTATAATTAATTATTCAATACATTATTGTTGTTGAATACATATAATTATAGGTAGTAATGAAGTGATGACTACAACTGGGGATGATGGTCAAATTGGACATACATTATAATTCCTTGATGATTTTTATTCAAGTTGATATTTATTTAGATTTTTGTTATTTCAAGTCAATATGTGTAAATAAATGTTTTGTAGATTACATTACATGTTTCTACCAACATAGGAATAAAGGTAATTACCTAAACATTTATTGATTTTTGATAAAGAGATATTAGTTTTTTGGGTGAGATAACAACGACAATATTGTGAGCAAAATATAACAATTTATGATTCAACTTCAAAAATATATGTGTTCTATGATATTTTCTAGTAATATCATTATTTTTTCCTTTAAAACTGAGTATAATTTGATAGAAAAATATTTATTCACCTTAATAGGTGCATATGTGAGACCCAGATGTTTTAATTTGAGTTTTCCTTTGAATAAATACTATATTGAAAATCTATTATCATAAAAAACCCAAAACTAAAATAAATTGTGTGATTTTAATTATTTTCATTTATTAAATATTACTCTTATAATATATTTTTTTTAATTGTGGGTATAAATATAAGTAAACTCATTATAAAATCTAGTTGGATATGATAAGAATTGAAATCCTGTAGTGGGATTCTTCTTTACTAGGATCATTTTTCAATTATTGAGAGAAGGTTACATCAACAGGGCTTTTCCTATAAAAACCCAACATGAACTTCAAAATGTATGGATTGAGTGAAATAAATTATGTGGAATGTTAAAACTCATTGAAATCATGATAATATCCATTTGATATGAATCACTACAGACAAGTGAAGCCATTTAGTATCATACTTATAGATCTTATGCGAATGACATGAGATGTTTTTCATGCGGAAGTTATGATAATATAAATATGTATATATTCTTATATCAGGTCTTAAATGAAATTATATAATCAATTAGATACCTATTGCACATTTAAAATTATAATTTTACATTATGATATAAAATATGTTTTGTTTAAAGGTATTTCCCTTGCATGATTTCTATGTTTACCTATATAAACTATTCTCCAATTTTGGGATATTTTATAAATGTAAATCTATGTAAATTCTATCAATTACATTGATAATTATTATTATAAATGAATTGATCAATGTATATGATTATTTATTTGAGAAAATAATAGTTTTTTATTGTTTTTACAAGTACAATTTGGTTTTATTTAAAAGATAAATATATAAATTTTATAATTTTAATTTGATAAAATGAACTTCATTTTTTATTCCTATTTTAAAATATTATCTTAGACTAATTTTTTTTGGTTTTATAAAAAGGTTTTTTAGGTGAATAGTAAAAAATGTTGTTTTTAATAATACCATTACTTTCATAAAATCATAATGATATAAGAATTAATGACATTTCTATGAAAATTAATTATAAAAAATATGTATTTAAAGAGTATAATAATGTATTTAAAAATATTATGTTTATTTTAGAATCCAATATTTGAAATTTTGGAATCTAAATTACATTTTATTCTAATAAAAATAGTTTTTTGGCCCCTATTAATTTAAACATGTATCAATAAGATTCTATTTTTTTATAAATCAAATAAAACTCATTTTTTAATAATAAAATAATAAAATCAATATTATTCTTAATATTTGTATTAAATAATTACAAATTCATTTTATGCCTAAAAATATTTTTTTCTAAAATAATGATTTACTATGTTATTCATTTTTATATTAAGAAAATTTCATAAAATTTAGAATTTTTATCAATTAAAATATATTTCACATTTTTTACGAAAATATCAAAATAATTAAAAAAATTAACCTTCCATTTTTTCATAAAAATTTGTTACTTAAGGTAAAATATAAGTTAACACATTAAGGGTTAAAATATGGTAAATTATTTAAATTAAAATATAAACTCACAAAATATCAAAAAACCACATAATTAAATAATTGGATGAGGGATTTATTGAACAATAATAATCTTATCTCATTTAATTGTATATTTTTCATCCACTTGACTTGAATATGATGTAACTTTTATATTAATTAATACATATTTTCAAAACAAATCCGCTAATCTCACTTATAAAAGGACCCCTCCACCTCCCCTTCAAATAAATACCTAAAATTTGTATTAACCTACAAAACCGTATTTACTTACCTAATATATCTATCCCAATTATGAAAGATGTTCCCTATAGATTTCCAAAATTCCATCAAAATAATGAAGGAATCTAAAAGGTAAATTGATTTATTATTTATATGTAATCGCTTCTTATCAATCATTGTAATTTAAGTTATTAATACACATCTTAAAATTTATGATTTATACCTTAAATAAGATTTAAATAATATCATCATAATTCTATAATTATAATATTATAAATAATTCAATTCATTTTCATTATCAATTTTTGATTATATCATGTTCTTGTTTTGGTCAATTTAACCTCCTACATGAATGATGATAATTTTTTTCATGGATGATTATGGAAAATTAATTTATTTAATGATATGATCAAAATAATTAAATAGTGATTTTATGTTTCTATAATGGTAATTTAAAATTTTACTCACAATGAATATATCATCTTCTATTTGTTAAAAAATTTAGTAACAAACATGTTATGGATTTCATCTTGATGAATTGAACCTGAAAATCCAATGAATTGAAGCCAGAACTTCATGAAATATTATCTAAATTCTATTCCAGTAACTTTTCTTTTATTTAGATGATTATAAAATTTACATCTAAGGACAAACAAAACTATTATACTAAAATAGATAAGGAATAGATAAAACAACTAACACTGGTGGGTGGAATAAACCAACAACAACTAATAATTATGTCGTAAAAAATATAAAATATTAATACAAAAGGTAATTAATATGTATAAGTTTCATAAAAATTATATCTAAAATTTCTATGATTATTATATAAAAAGATGGACCATGTTTGGTCAATTGGAAATCAAATATAAGGGTCATTTTTCTAAATTTCCATTCCTTGAGACATGTTTTATGTTGTGTTTCGTGTTTACTTTAATATGGTTTAATTACTGACCCATTGGATTATAGTATTAATATAAGATTTTATTTCTCGGTATTTAAAAATATTTTCAATATTCCTTCTTCAAATTATTTATATTTTTTTAACAAAAAATACATAATTATTTATCGCTAAATTTTTTTTAGTTAGGTCTCAAATTTTATTTGTTGACCAAGCTCTTAAAAGAATATTTGATTCAACAATTTTCCTACTCTATTTTATTGTTAGTTCCACTATGTTAGATACCTTGAGAGGGGGTGAATCAGGGTATGAAATATTAAAACAACTGCCCCTATTGATCTTTTTCAGTTGTTATACAAAACTCTCTTCTTTATCTATCCCATTACAGAGTATGAACAAATCTTAAATCATGCATTGGAAAAATAAATTTTACCTGGTTCTCCTTCACTAGGCTACATCCAAGGAGCATACACTGATGATGTGCTGATGTACCAAATCCCCCAAAAGCTCACTATTGTGTACAAAGTTCATAGCGGACTCATTGTCCCCCATGTTTTACAACAAATCAAAATTTTAAATCTCACTACTCAATAAACTAAAGTTTGATCTTTGCTTCTCAAGAAGATCCACTAACAATTTATAGACTTTTAGATCCCTTCATTATCACATATTAATTCATCATCAACTATATTTAGATTCTCTATTGATCTCCCACTTTCATCCACTTATGAATACAGGTTTACTGTAGTATTACATGACGACTCCATATCTTTATTCCAACCCTTACTATTTCATGAATGCAAAATTAACACCGTGTGCATAAAATTTCACTTTTGTAGAGAAACACCTCTTGCTCAAAACTTCACTCTTAAGTGCAACCCAAATCTTACATGCAACATTCTTAGCTTGCATGCAACTCAAAATATTTCATGAAACTCCCTTTTATTAAAATTCTGACGCGTTCCAGAGCATGGATTCTATATAATATTTTAAATCATATGAATGAGGGGGTCACCCCTTATTTATAGGGTTTGTCAACCCATATGCATAATATTCACTATGTCGCACAAGAACCTCTTTTTGTGTGCCAAACTACATTTGACATCACATTAGGCATGAAAGTTTCTTTCATGCAACCTTATATTTCACCCACATATCCAATTATTTCATGCCCATCATGACTTTTACATTTTTTGATTTTCTAATACCAAAATATGATTTAACTCAAGTTTTAAAACCACCTTCAATCTTGCACTCAACATCCATTTTCAAAAACACATTTTCCAATTTTGCGATTTTGAGGGCCCAAAATTTAGAAAACAATAAAAAATGGTGTCTCCTTATATTTATTCTTTTTTACCTCATCTAGATCGACCATTACATTTTATGGTTCTTTGTCAACATTGGTTTTAAACAATTTATAAGGAACTTGAAAACTCTCCATGGAAACCCACATTGTCAATAAATATACCAGCGTTGTCAAAAAACACAAACACCTCAAAAAATTATTCAATGTTACCTTAAGGTATTTTTTCCCAATAGGTATTTTTTCCCAATAGGTATTTTATATTTTTATTTTGTTTAATTACTTATTTACATAAAAATATTCCTATTTAATTTATTTTATTTACTATAAACATATTATGTTCTTAAAAATCATTCCCATCCTTTTAATTAAAATTGTTTCTCCTCTTCTGTATTCTTATTATCATAAATGTTTTTCCTATAATCAAATATAAATATATATTATCTTATTTACTTTTCATATATATATATATATTTATCTCTTTTCAAAATGATTGTTTTTCAAATCATTCTCCAATTTGTTTTTTTCATTAAAGCTTTCAAAATGTAATAAGGTATTTTTACACATGCTTTATTATTTTTATTTTCCAATTAAAATTTATTTTCATAAACATTTTTTATATTAACTATCATATAATTGAGGATTATTATATTTTCATGTTTTAAAAATTATTCGTCTCACTTTCTTGAAGTTTAATTTTGAATGTGACTTGTAACTTTTAGTTTTATAGAAATGATAAAAATGACTTCTATAAACAATTTTTCATGACTTCACTTTGATTTTCCTCTATTACCCTAATGGATCTACCTTTTATAGTGTAATTTTAATAATCATACTATAAAGTATTGTATACACCTTTTGGGTGATCAAATGTTGGGTATAAACTGATCTAATATTGATGTCATGTTATGAAATGTAATTTGGAAATGATAATCAACCCATTTTCATTGCATGTGTTTTTTCATGATATATTGTAAGATGGATGCCTTTTGGAACACATTTTTATGGTTTATCATTATTATATTATTGGATTTCTTATATACCTCCAATGAATAGGGTAGGTATTTATATCTCATGATATGATTCGTGGTCATGATTGTATTCATCTATGATCACAAGATTATGCTCGGAGAAGATTTCATTTATCTATATTCACAAGATGATTCAGGGACATGATTGGGTACCAAAAATTTCAAAATATGATGTATAAACATGATTTTTTTTTATATGTTTACATGTTTATGTCCATACAATATTTTTTATATCTTTGATCAGAAGATGATGTGATAATGTGATAGAATTCAACTCCCTCCATAAGAAGATATGTGGACCCGATTGAGTTTATCTATGTTCACAAAATTATTAGTGGACATAGTAACATTTATCTATGTTCAAAAGATAATTCATAGATGTGATTTCATTAATCTATGTTCATAAAAAAATAACTGACATGGTTCTGATCATCTATGATTAAAAATTTATGCATTGAAATGTTTTTGGTTAATTATGTTCTTAATGTAATGATTACTAATGCTTGTGTATATGCCACATTAATATGATTATGTTATTCCTTAATGATTATTTTCAATTTTTCCAATATCATATTACTCATTTATAATGTCATGTAAAAATATTTATACCATGATACAATATTTTTGGTATATATTTTGTTGGGTATGATTATCTATTGTTATACACATTGATTATGCTCTCATACCCACATTCTAACCTTATAATAACTAATTATCTTCATTGGATATATCTTTTGTTTACCATTATTGAGAATTTAATATTATCATTCTTGTGTTTTAATTTCCCATGTTATAAGAAAAATTATGATGTATGACATGTATCGATAGACATCCAATGAGAAAGCTATATTCTGAATTTTTTAGGACTTATTTTGAAATAATATGATTGTGTTGTTAACCTCCAAAGAAAATAAGCCTTTTGGTTATGTTATTATTTTATTATTTGTGGAATGAGATGTTTATGTTAAGGAAATTATTTCATAATCATCTCAAATAACTTTGTTTCAATGATAAGGTGTAAATAATATGTTTTTATCATTGGATCTAAGAGTGTGGGTCTATACTATCTTGAAAGAGGTAAAATGAAGTGTTTTAATTGGTAAAATATTTCCACACCAATTCACCACCCATCATTTTTGGGATAAACCAATCCAGTAAGTCACACAATAATGAAACCATATTCTTGTAATAAAATACAATTTAAAAAATTATCAACCACTATGATTGAATATATATGGTTAAATGTGTAGATATGAATTTGTATATCATAACAGAGAGACTTATTCATTTTAGATTGGTTATTGATGTAAAATTGGTTACCATGAGTATATTAATTCTAGTATATTAAAATAATTGGATAAATTTCCAATTTATTGAAGTGGGAAAATTTGGAAAATTAGCATATCAATTATTAGGGTTGTTGGAAATTTACTAGTGGTGTTTATGGGGAATAACTAGTGGAGTCAGATTAATGTTGTGGGTTTAATGATGTGTGTTCATTAGTGATAGTTAATTTTGTCAAGGGGGTGCACTAATGGGATAATGGGGATAATAATTTTCATGAAACATTGGGTTTTGTAACGTCCTCATTTCTGGTGTTTCCCAATGTTTCCCCAAACCAAGTTAGTCACATATCCTTAAGTGCATTTCCCCAAACACCAGAGGCTACCGACTAGAATCAAGGTCGAAGTTATGATAATGGAGAAAATGTTCCCTAATTTCCACAGTATACACGGTGTAATAATAATATTAAACAATAGCAGAAGTAGTAATACCATACAGAAAATGTAAACAATGGAAGACAGATAGTAATATAACAATTGGAGCATATATAAATGATGCATGCCACATGTGTCTATAAAAGAATCCAAACAAGTCTCAATAATGGAAATACAATACTAAAGAAAAGTATAGAAAAATAGTAAACTCCAACAGCATCTCAAGCCTCATCATGGTCTCATGCTCTCCAGCTCAAACATCAATCAAGTACCTGATAAAGAAGTATGATTTCCATTATCTATACCTAAAACCATATAATCTTTTTGGGTCCAAAAGCCTGAACCAAACATTGTGTGAGATGAATCACAGTAAGAAACCGCCAAAATATCAATGCCTAAATCTAAATTAATATATATAATAGTTAATATGAATAAAAGAAGTTATAAACTAGGAATTAATAAATGTAAACAATCCTATAGTTTTCAATTAATTAATTAAAAATTATAAGTTATTTAATCCATTGAATAATGAAATCCTAAGATCTATCCTAATCATTGTAACCCCTATGTAATAGTAAAATGGATGTCTCAGAGGACCATCTAAAAAATCTACAAAGAGAGAGTCAAATATTTTTCTTTGGATTGGAAGAATCATCACAAACATTCAATCATTCACATGAAATCCTCTGGGAATGATCTCACAATAAAACCCCTCTGTTTTAACATATCATCAATTCAAATAATTAATGACCCTCTGGGAAAGATCACATAGTGTAACCTCTTTGGTCCAACATGACACTAATCATTTACAAACAACCTCCTAGGTTTCTCTCATGGTCAATACCCCTTGATATACATAGAAAAAATAAAATATACTGACCCCTTAGCAGTTCTCACAGTCAATGCCAAGTGGTACAATGTTCATTTAATAAGACCCTATGGGTTGCTCTCACGGTCTAACCCCTCTGGTTAATTACCAATTGATAGCTATCACAGTCAATACCTCTAGGTTAACATAATAACAATTCATACATAAATGACCCTACCTTTGGAATCATTCATAGTATATCCCCCTTGTTCATACTTTCACAATGCAAAACCCATGCATCTCAAATTAACAATAACTCCATCCTAACAACATGAGACATGGAATACAAATAAATACTAACAGGAATTCTAGACCAAACATCCATAATCAATCAAACATGTGAAACACACCCATTATTAATGTATAAAATATTATGTGTAATCAATTTCCCCTTTATCAATAAAACAAACAATAACTGGTCTTAAATAGGGTAAAATTCCAAAACCTGCAGTACCCTAAACATGGGTATTTGGAAATTTTAGCATATATAATCCAAAGACAATCAAAAAAAGGCACAAACCGCCTACATTGATGTTGTACTATGAAAACTCCTAAAATTTAGATCTTGAATCGAACTAGAATGATGTAGATCTATAAATAGGTTGAAATCATTCAACCTTGAATAACCCACTAGAGAATAGAAATTAGGATGAGAGGATAAAGAAGAAGGAACAACTCACTGGTGGGATTCTAATGCACCCTCTAGAGTTCGGATCGGACCATGGATGGGGAAATGGTGGCTTAGACTTTGATCGCCACTCCCAGTCTCTCTTGGAAGGACCGAGGTTATAAAATAGTACTTATTTATATGGGACACAACCCTGCACCAATTAAACAATTAAAATGAAAAGTACATGGTGTTTTCATTTATTGTACATGTTGTGTACTAGCCTCAATAATCCCCTACTTTAAGCGCTCCTCTAGGTCACATACTTAACCATGTACTTAGTCATTACATGACAAGTACATGGATACACACAGCAACTAGGTACACAATGTGTAATCAAAAGTACACAGCATGTACTCAGAAAATTTCCAATTCTTCATTTTTCCTAAAAAACAACATGAAATAAAGATCCATACCTGAAATTAATATATGGGTTCTTACAAACTTTCCCCCTTAAATAATTTCATCACCAATTTTCCCTTCCAAGGGTGGTGATGAAGAAACTTCCAAAAAATCTGGCCACTGTGATCATATGTCAGCCTCACTTTCCCAAGTCTCATCCTGTACTAACCCATGCTTCCATAGAATCCATAAAAGAGGAGCATACCATCCATATAGGAAATCTGTGATGCAATCCACAATCCAAACAAGGTGATCCTCAAAGAATGAATCCACCTCCAACTCAGCCTCCTCTAGTTGGAAAATGAGATATGGGTCTGGAATGTAACGGTGTAACTGATAAACGTGAAAGAATTCATGCATAAGTCAATACCTATAAGATAACTAAAACTAATAAGAAATAGGACCGAATCTCTATAAAACCTCAAATGGAATGACGTATCTCGGTGAAATATTCCCCTATCTCCTAATCCCCCAGTGTCCTAACCTCGGTGTGACACATAAAAAACATAATATTTGACTTCGAATTCTAGAGGACATCTACATCGATCAGCATAAGATTTTGGGAGAGATTGTACATTATCCATCATCTTCCGAATCAAATCTGCCAAATCAGTGGTCTCCTGGACAAGACAAAGTCCCATCATAGATAACTCTCTTGCCTCCCGCCAACATAGGGGTGATCTGCATGGCCTACTGTATAAATCCCCAAAATGTTCCATTTTATTCATTTCCTGGAAACTGTTATTGAAGGAAAACTCCCCCAGGGTTATTTTTTTCTCCTAAGAACCCCCAAAGACTAGGATGAAATCTCAAAGCATGTCCTACAACACATGTATCGTATGCTCAGACTGGACATCTATTTGGGGACGGTAAGTTGTACTCAGAAGTACCTATGCACCCAAATCCCTTTGTAGTATCTTCCAAACATGAGAAGTAAAATGGGCATCCCTATCTGAAACGATAGAGTGCTGATCCCCAAGAAATTGTATAATATCTCAGATGTACAACATTCCAAGATAATCAACACTGAAGTTTTTCATTAATTGGTAAGAAATGGGAAACCTTCATGAGTCTGTGAACAATAACCCCAACTACATCATTCCCTATAGGAGACCTCGGTAAATCAGTAACAAAATCAATCGCGACATCATTCCACATCCACTCAGGAATGAGTAATTGCTGTAAAAGCCAATCTAGTCATTGATGCTATGCATTCACCTTCTGAACGATGGACCATCTCATAATATAACCAACCACATCCCTCTTCATACTTGGCCACCAATACTATCAGTGTAGATCTCGATACATCTTGGTGCACCAGGATTAACATCCAAAACTGAGGAATGAAAATCTCACATGAACTCCTCACGTATTTCTACTGACACCCATGCACATCCCTAAAAATGAAATATATCATCATGACCTATGGTGCACCCAGGAGTAGGGTCCTCTCCTTACACACTCTCCCATAAGACTAGGACTTCAAAATCAGATAGTTTCCTCATTCACACTCCTTCCATAAGAGTAGAGGTAGTAGCTATATAAGAAAGAAACATCAACCCCTATCTATCGTTCACCTCCAAATGAATCTTAGAAAACAAAGGCATAAGATTCCACTCGCTAATAGCCTTCTGAACCTCTTATACTTGGGTCCTCATGCTCAATGCATCATCCACTACATTAGCTTTCCCATGCATGTAGGTTAGCTTAATTTCAAACAACAAAAGGTGCTCAACCAACCTTCCTTGTCTCAAATTCATATCATGTTGAGTAAAGATAATCTTGAGGATCTTGTTGTCAGTGAATTCCGCAGAATTCTCTACCAAAAGATAATTTCTCCTACAGTGTAAAGTATGCACAACTACAACTAACTCAATATCATTCATCAGATAATTCATTTAATGTGGCATCAACTGTCGATAACAATATTCAATAACTCCTTCCCCATATATTAGCACGTCTCCGTACCTAATACCTGATGCATCGCAGTACACAATGTAGCTCTTTCCCGAGTCTTTAAAAATCAGTATCGGTGAGGAATTCAATATCCCTCTCAGCTCTAGATAGTCTAAATCATAGGAATCTTTCCACAAGTACATCACACCCTTCTTAGTTAGGCCCATTAGTGGTACTTATAAGTGTGAAAATTCCTTTATAAAGATCATGTAGTAAACATCCAGCCCTATAAAACTTCGTACCTTAAAGAATATATTTGGCTACACCAATGGAACCACAACTCTCAATTTCTCTATGTCTACTAATACTCCTGTCATTGAGATGAAATGACCAAATAAGTGAATTTGGTGCATCTAAAATTTGTATTTTGATATCATTTCATATAATTGATTATATATCAGTGTACTCAACATGATCTCAAGATGGGTGGAATGGTAACATCGAGTGTGACAGTACACCAATATATCTTCCATGAAAACTACCACAAAAGAATCCAAGTAACGATGGAACACCTAGTTCATCAGTGCCATAAAAAATATCAACGTGATCATCAGACCGAATGACACAACGAAATAGTCTTATAAACCATACCTTCTCAAAAAATCTATAAGTGGTATATCTGATGGTATAACGCGCAACTGATGATAACTAAATCTCAAGTCAATCTTCAAGAACACCTGGGCTCCACAAATATTATCAAAGATAGTACCAATACTTCGAAAAGGATATCATTTTTTGACCATCAACGGGATAAACTAATGATAATCCACACAACGGACGAGGGAATTTCCCACCTTATTTGAAAAAAGATTGGATAACCCCATTGAGAATTACTGGGTAAGATGAAACCATTCACCTAAAACTCCTCTAACTACTTATTGAGATTTTTTAACTCTTGTGTAGCCATCCTATAAATAGGAATGAACACCGATGCCACTCCTAGCACCGGCTAAAAAGATAAATCTACCTCTCTCTCTAGAGGTAAAAATGAACAGTTGTATGTAAATACATACCTGAAAAAATCCACCGCTGAAGAAAATTCCATCGATGAATTCCCCTAGTCATCCAGATATAAACAAGCAATATGGGATGTAATTCATCCCAACCCATGAGGCTCGGGTCTAGATCTACTCTCCCGGAAATACTATTTTCCATTCTATAGAAAATACCTCCCTTCTTGTGATGTGAAACTCACCCTACAGTGATAGCAGTCAACAAAGGCCCAAATAAAGACCAACCAGTCCATTTGGAAAATGAAATCGAATCCTATCATCTCCAAAACAAAGAGTGTAGAGACCCGTATCTTGACGTACATGGACATTACATTACATTTGCGGAATACTTAGTACATAACAAAAACACACACTAAAGGATCGTAATAGTTTAGTGTCTTTGGAAACTCGGAACGTAATCTTCTAATCGTGGTGAAAGTTCTTCAATATCTCCCATAAAGGTCATCCCTTTTTTCTACCTAAAACCTTTCTTTATATCCTGGGGAAAAGAAAACATAAAAGTGTGAGCTCAAATGCTCAGTAAGGGTAAACAAAGGAAATATCAATCACATAATTTTCATAAGAACATAACATTTTTGGAAATCTTAACCTGCAAAAGAGAGCATAATTTCATAACATGGGATAAATCATAGTAGTGAAATGAAATCATAACTTAAAACATTACTCATTGTGGCATACACACATAATCATAGAGAATCATTTCTTGTTAGTCAAGACTCATTTCCAAGACTATCTTAGTGGACAAAGTCCCTTTCTGAATCGAGTAATCCTCGTTTCAGTCCTGTTTCACTGAACCGGTATAACCTACCATTCCAGCCATGTCTATCTCATGAGATATAAAATCTTTACCCAATGCATTGGAGGGAGATATAGGTCCCACCCATCTCTTAATGAATCCTTTCTTATGTGTGCCACAAAATCATAAATCATACATCATTTCATAACCCATGTAATAAAAATGGGATTCTTAAACAACATGACATCATAAAACCATTCATATAAGATAAAGGAATTCATAAACATAATTCCATCACAACATAGTCAAATCAATGTAAAAATATGGATAGAAACAGAACTATTTATTATCTTAGATGGAAAATAATTTTGATAAAACACTTGAATTGAATTCTTGAGGAAAATATCCTTTCTTCTTCAAAATCAATTTCTTTTCACAAAACATCATGCAACTTTAAAAGAAAGAGATTTTATTGAAAATAGTCATGAAATATTTTAGAGGAAGCTTCATGAAAATAAGGCTTTATAAAACATTAGAAATCCGTTCGTGCCGTATAAGTTAAAAAAAACATTCTTCTCATACTTTTGTCAGAAAAGTCAAAAAGTACCTCGTATAAAAAAAACGACAAAAGATTCCTTTCATATCTTTTACTAAAAACTCACCGAAGGGTAAGATTGGATTTAAACAATTGTAGGTGGGTGGAAATAAAATTACATATTTAAGAAACTTGGATGTGGATGATAAAATACACCCCAGTAAATACTTACGAATAAACAATCTCGGATAAAAAATGAGATTGTGATATTTCCCTTACCTTAGGTCCAATTTGCTTCGTATGTGTCCGAACCTCCTGTATAATGATTTAAATAATGTCATTGACTTATTACAGAATCATATTCATTGTTATGATATCATATATGGTTCACTTATGACATTATATTACCCGTTCTTTTGTAAATTCCATGTTAAAGAAGCGTTTTGGGTAAAATCGTTTCATTTATCGTAGGTGTTTTGACTTGTTGTTCTTGACATCATTATTACTTATATCATGATTTACTTACTTCCATAATATAAAATATGATTTATATATCATATATATTCAGTATATATATATATATAATAGATAGATAAATAAAATGAAAAACATCGTTCATGGAGACGGTAGTCCGTACGTACGCATGAACGCTGTTTTTCTTTCCTTATTGTCTTGAAATGGAAGTAAGTAGATGACATACATATGTATATATATATACATAAATCCAGTAGCTTTATAATGTCATGTATTTCATTATTATTTCTTATATATACATTATAATCATTCTTAAATGGTTAACATGGAGAATGAATCTCATCGCGTCGTGGAGACGGTATTCCGTACGTACGCACGAGCGATGATATCATTTCTATAAATATTGAATTGAATTGGAGTGGATTATAAAATATATCAGAATCATTATGATGTTGTAATAACTATGTATAGTTATTCTTTACACCATTATACCCATCCATGTAAGGTGGTGGTGGAAAATAGATTACACCACGACGTGGAGACGGTATTCCGTACGTACGCACGCGCGGTGATTTCTTTTTCCGTAGGATGGATAGATGGTGAAATAGGGTTGTTTCGTACTTATAATAACATATCAGTATATGAGTGATACTGATGTTATTACTTCATAATGAAACAACCTAAGAAGAAGAAGTGGAAGAATAAATAAAGATGAAAGAATTGGTAACGGTAATTACCTCTTCTTTGAAGTGCCTCTTTGAGACCTCCTCTTAGGGCACTAGAATTGGTCTTTGAGGAAGACCAGAACCTCTAGGATGTTGCTAGGGAAGTGGATAAGGGATTTTGGCAGGGGTTGGCCGAGCTTGAGTGCTAAAATTGGTGTGAGGAGGAGGGGGAGGAGGTGTCCTTTTATAAGGGAGGAGAGGGGCACCTTAGGAATTCTTAAAAATATTAATTTATAATAAATATAACCCCACTTAAAAACCTCCAAAAATGACTCATATTCGAAGCTTAGATGATATAGGGTTGTAATCTCATCAACCAATCAAATTTATACATGTTTGGATCTTATTTTAAACCTTATCAATTAGATTTAACTCTAAGTTAAATAATTTAACTTTTACCGTGTCTTTTTGTTTTCTTTCACTATATGGTTAATACACTTACTATAACATGCCAAACGAACCCCAAATTGTATATTATTAATACATATATCCTTATCTAAGTCATTTGGCCGAACCTTAGATTTTTAGGAATAAAATAACAATTAATAATATAATATTTGATTTAAAAACCATTTTGTGTCAATTTTGACACTATTTGATATATGATTTTTTTGAAAGTCATAAAAGAATTATATATTCGAACTAAGTTGATTAAATCAACACTAATATATCAGAGTAACCTAGAAAATTAGTGGAATTCATAAAAAGTCTTAAATTACATTTATTTTGGTATTTATATTATCAATTATGTCAATATTTCATTAATAAGATAATTACTGCATCATCTTTGTGTCATAAATAAATTATATTATATGCTGTCTAAAAATTACAAATAAAATACCATCATGTAGAAAATCTTTTTAGCTTTCTAATGAATATTTATAGTCGAATTTATCTTATGTATAACCCCATATTAAAAATGATTTACTTATTAAACTTTGATTTTAACTATTTTAACCCTTCTTTAAATAAATTAATAATAAATGTCCTAATCTAATCCAAGTGGGCCTAAATGGTCATATTTTATTCCTAAGTTTGTTTTTGGTCGAATTACACTTGTCCAATAGAATTAGGACATGTGTTAGGGTAATATTAATATCATATTTACCCTTAGTTACCCTATTTACTATTAACCGTGGTAAAAAAAGTAAAAAGTTACTATTCACCAAAAAATTATTTTCATCTCATTGAACCACATTTTAGTCCTTGATATTAACCGTGTCTCTCGGATTTTCGAAATTCCATTCACAGAAGCGGTAAAATTATGTTTTATGCAAAATTCCGTTTTTAACCTACCACTTAGTGGTTTCACTATTCATCAAAAATTGAAAGTTTTCAGAAAAATGCCAAAATTTCATCCTAAGCTATATTTCATATTCCGAATTCAAAAATGAAGTCTATTTTACCAAATTCATAACATAGAAGTTGCATTAATTAATTTTATAATTAAATCCCGCTGTTAAAACAAATAGCGTGTTTTTTAAGAAACAAAATCTATCAAAAGATTGACACTTGATTATGTCTGGTTTAAATGTGAAATTACAAACAATGACCAACATTGTATTAAATTGTAAAAATATATTCTAAATATACTTTAAAACCACTCAAATTAATAATTTATCACTATTAATTATTTCGATTAAAAAAGTTGTTTTTAATTATAATTTAGTAATTTTCACTATTCATTAGAATATGAAAGTTATCCGAAAAGTACCAAAATTTCACCTTAGGCTAAATTCGATACTCCGAATCCAAAAATGAATTCCATTTTGAAAAATAAAATTTACAAAATTTCCAAAAAGTGGTTATTACTATTCATAACGGCTAGTTTTAATAATATTTTAATAGCATATCGTTGTTTCGTGAAACTCAGTATTGCGTACTACACACGCTATCGAGGAAGGTCGCGATTGCGTGTAACGGAAGGAAAGTCAAGGATGCGTATTGTGAAAGCTTATTTTGTTGTAGCGTACAACACAAGACATTAATGAAATTAAAAAGAATATTTTTCATAAAATCTTGGGGCGTTACATTCTACCCCCCTTAAAATGAATTTCGCCCTCGAAATTCGTCGGGGTTATAAATGGTTTACTATTCAAAATTTTCTTTGATAGAAACCCACATCGTAAAAAGGAACACCAAAACATGGCTTTAAAAACTAAAGTATGAAATGTAACGATTACCCAAATATACTAATCACTGGGTTTCCACATAGGTGAAAATATGGATATGGAAGAAAAATCTAACCATCATGTTCTGATGGAGAGTGGTAGAGAACATGGCTATGGAAAAGCCAGTAATCACAAATCCATAGATTTGTGATGATATAAGGTACCATCTGATTCATCAGGTATAAGATCACTAGGACAACATTTTTGGTTTTAAAGATCATTTCCCTAAAGTTGACAATTTGCTTAGAATAAATACTTACTTTATTTTGGTAAAATATCACTTTTGTTCGTGCCTTGAACAATTTCTACTTCATCTCTTAAATAAATGAAGTTAAATTTGTTATTCGTGATGTGTTAGCAGATCATGTGATAGAATGACAGGTCATTCCATCTGTCTCAAACAAAAGGTTAGAAAAACTTATATACATAAGTCGATCTATAGTGAGATTAATCATATATGGTTCCTAAAATGGACTTATACTTCATATATCATACTGCTTAATATAATAAAACTAGTTTCTACTAAACAGGGACTTCCTGTAGGTCAGTGGTAGGCGATAAAGGCCAGTCGCACTTCGGTTGTGGGTTCGATTCCCACAGCCTTGTCCGAAGCGATGGGCTGTCGCCCGTCCTGCAGGTTGTCCTTTTTCCAAAACTACTATAACATCCCATCAATAATATCGTCCAACACAATCCATTCCAATCTTTAGGCTTATCCATAATACTGCAGTCCACTCTCATAACATAGTGAAAACAATTACCAGAGATTTAATATCATCGTTGATCCCCATATATCATAAGATATGTTTTTTTTGGTCACATTCCAAACATTCAAAGTCCTTAATCATGTATACTCTTGAATACCCATTGAACCTTAGTGAAAACTTGAATGCAGTTAAAAGTTAACACTTTACACATACCAAAATCCTCAAAATTATTTATACTCAAACCATGATATCACTTAGTCCTTATATCAATCATGAGCTCATGAATACTATTAAACATTTCATTTTCTCGTCTTCATTATGCGCATATCATCTTATTTCCAAAAAAAAATATCTCAATCACTTTGAATACCACATCAATAAATATTGCAATACTCAATGATACAACATTATTTTGGAATCCCATTACATAAACACTTAATCATTCCACCACATCGTTGTCATATTCAACATTGCCAATAGTGATCGCATGTGATTTCCCTTTGTCCTTTGCCTTCAGTGGTTGCTCATGTTGATCATCACTAACCCTTGGATTAGGGCAATTATTATCATAATGCCCCATTTCCTTGCACTTGAAGCATTGAAGTGTTGGCGGTGCGTTCTCTGCAGTGTTTGCTTTATCATTAGAAACCCTTTTTCCATTACTTCGACACTCAGCTGCTCGATGACCTTCTTTTCCACACTTAAAACATTTTCTAGTCCCTTTTAGACAATCTCCACCATGCTTCTTTCCACACTTTGTGCATAAGGAAACATTCATCTTCTTTTCACCATTATTCTGAGATTTCTCCTTGAACTCCATCTTTCGTTTCTTGTCAAAACCATGAGATGGATATGTAACACCAACTTCCATTTCTACCTTGATAGCACAACGCACAATTTCTTCATAGCTACGGAAGTCTCTTATAGCTAATGCCCTTCGAAGACTTGGTTTTAAGCCACTGAAAAATCGATCAACTTTACTTTCAGGTTGGATGATAATTCCAGAAGCATACCTTGCAAGTCTTGTAAAATTTGCTTCATAGGTACCAACAGATTCATCGTCCCTTTGCTTCAGTTCAAGAAACTCTTTCTCCATCTTTGTTCGAAGAATACGAGGGAAGTACTTATTGAAAAATAAGTTCTTGAACTCGTCCCATTCCATAGACTCAATTTCATCCCTTTGCCTTGTATTCTTAATAAGATTCCACCATTGATCAGCATCTCCTTCCAAACGATACACTGCTAGGATGACTTTATCATGTTCAGAACATTGAAGAACTGAAAATATCTTTTCAGTAGTACTAATCCATTGTTCAGCAACTAATGGATCAGTAGACCCACTGAAAGAAGGTGGACGCTGCCTCATGAAGGATTCAACAGAATGTTGCTCCTTCCTTTGCTCGTTTGGAAGTCCTGCATGATTCATAGCTTGAGAAAGTTGTGTGAGCATGGCTACAAGATTTTGCATTCCAGCTCCAATATCGTTTGGTTGCTCAGGGGTACAATCATTGCATTGCCCATCACATTCCGCATTAACACGGTTCCTTCGGGTTCCAGCCATCGTCTAAAACCCCAAAAGAATTGTGTGAGAGGCAAAAATCATGCTAGGGAAAACAACATAATAAAGGGTTAGTACCCTCAATATCTAACATCTTAGGTTAAATTCGAAGATCGTTAGCGTAATTCTAGGACTATAACCTATACGTATACTTAACCTTAGAGACATCCCTAGACATACCTTAGAAATATCTCTAGGGATCTCACTAAAGTTCTCGCATCCTAGTTTCCAAAGGTTGACTAAACCTTTCCTCTGATACCAACTGTAGAGACCCGTATCTTGACGTACATGGACATTACATTACATTTGCGGAATACTTAGTACATAACAAAAACACACACTAAAGGATCGTAATAGTTTAGTGTCTTTGGAAACTCGGAACGTAATCTTCTAATCGTGGTGAAAGTTCTTCAATATCTCCCATAAAGGTCATCCCTTTTTTCTACCTAAAACCTTTCTTTATATCCTGGGGAAAAGAAAACATAAAAGGGTGAGCTCAAATGCTCAGTAAGGGTAAACAAAGGAAATATCAATCACATAATTTTCATAAGAACATAACATTTTTGGAAATCTTAACCTGCAAAAGAGAGCATAATTTCATAACATGGGATAAATCATAGTAGTGAAATGAAATCATAACTTAAAACATTACTCATTGTGGCATACACACATAATCATAGAGAATCATTTCTTGTTAGTCAAGACTCATTGCCAAGACTATCTTAGTGGACAAAGTCCCTTTCTGAATCGAGTAATCCTCGTTTCAGTCCTGTTTCACTGAACCGGTATAACCTACCATTCCAGCCATGTCTATCTCATGAGATATAAAATCTTTACCCAATGCATTGGAGGGAGATATAGGTCCCACCCATCTCTTAATGAATCCTTTCTTATGTGTGCCACAAAATCATAAATCATACATCATTTCATAACCCATGTAATAAAAATGGGATTCTTAAACAACATGACATCATAAAACCATTCATATAAGATAAAGGAATTCATAAACATAATTCCATCACAACATAGTCAAATCAATGTAAAAATATGGATAGAAACAGAACTATTTATTATCTTAGATGGAAAATAATTTTGATAAAACACTTGAATTGAATTCTTGAGGAAAATATCCTTTCTTCTTCAAAATCAATTTCTTTTCACAAAACATCATGCAACTTTAAAAGAAAGAGATTTTATTGAAAATAGTCATGAAATCTTTTAGAGGAAGCTTCATGAAAATAAGGCTTTATAAAACAGTAGAAATCCGTTCGTGTCGTATAAGTTAAAAAAAACATTCTTCTCGTACTTTTGTCGGAAAAGTCAAAAAGTACCTCGTATAAAAAAAACGACAAAAGATTCCTTTCATATCTTTTACTAAAAACTCACCGAAGGGTAAGATTGGATTTAAACAATTGTAGGTGGGTGGAAATAAAATTACATATTTAAGAAACTTGGATGTGGATGATAAAATACACCCCAGTAAATACTTACGAATAAACAATCTCGGATAAAAAATGAGATTGTGATATTTCCCTTACCTTAGGTCCAATTTGCTTCGTATGTGTCCGAACCTCCTGTATAATGATTTAAATAATGTCATTGACTTATTACAGAATCATATTCATTGTTATGATATCATATATGGTTCACTTATGACATTATATTACCCGTTCTTTTGTAAATTCCATGTTAAAGAAGCGTTTTGGGTAAAATCGTTTCATTTATCGTAGGTGTTTTGACTTGTTGTTCTTGACATCATTATTACTTATATCATGATTTACTTACTTCCAGAATATAAAATATGATTTATATATCATATATATTCAGTATATATATATATATATAATAGATAGATAAATAAAATGAAAAACACCGTTCATGGAGACGGTAGTCCGTACGTACGCATGAACGCTGTTTTTCTTTCCTTATTGTCTTGAAATGGAAGTAAGTAGATGACATACATATGTATATATATATACATAAATCCAGTAGCTTTATAATGTCATGTATTTCATTATTATTTCTTATATATACATTATAATCATTCTTAAATGGTTAACATGGAGAATGAATCTCATCGCGTCGTGGAGACGGTATTCCGTACGTACGCACGAGCGATGATATCATTTCTATAAATATTGAATTGAATTGGAGTGGATTATAAAATATATCAGAATCATTATGATGTTGTAATAACTATGTATAGTTATTCTTTACACCATTATACCCATCCATGTAAGGTGGTGGTGGAAAATAGATTACACCACGGCGTGGAGACGGTATTCCGTACGTACGCACGCGCGGTGATTTCTTTTTCCGTAGGATGGATAGATGGTGAAATAGGGTTGTTTCGTACTTATAATAACATATCAGTATATGAGTGATACTGATGTTATTACTTCATAATGAAACAACCTAAGAAGAAGAAGTGGAAGAAGAAATAAAGATGAAAGAATTGGTAACGGTAATTACCTCTTCTTTGAAGTGCCTCTTTGAGACCTCCTCTTAGGGCACTAGAATTGGTCTTTGAGGAAGACCAGAACCTCTAGGATGTTGCTAGGGAAGTGGAGAAGGGATTTTGGCAGGGGTTGGCCGAGCTTGAGTGCTCAAATTGGTGTGAGGAGGAGGGGGAGGAGGTGTCCTTTTATAAGGGAGGAGAGGGGCACCTTAGGAATTCTTAAAAATATTAATTTATAATAAATATAACCCCACTTACAAACCTCCAAAAATGACTCATATTCGAAGCTTAGATGAGATAGGGTTGTAATCTCATCAACCAATCAAATTTATACATGTTTGGATCTTATTTTAAACCTTATCAATTAGATTTAACTCTAAGTTAAATAATTTAACTTTTACCGTGTCTTTTTGTTTTCTTTCACTATATGGTTAATACACTTACTATAACATGACAAACGAACCCCAAATTGTATATTATTAATACATATATCCTTATCTAAGTCATTTGGCCGAACCTTAGATTTTTAGGAATAAAATAACAATTAATAATATAATATTTGATTTAAAAACCATTTTGTGTCAATTTTGACACTATTTGATATATGATTTTTTTGAAAGTCATAAAAGAATTATATATTCGAACCAAGTTGATTAAATCAACACTAATATATCAGAGTAACCTAGAAAATTAGTGGAATTCATAAAAAGTCTTAAATTACATTTATTTTGGTATTTATATTATCAATTATGTCAATATTTCATTAATAAGATAATTACTGCATCATCTTTGTGTCATAAATAAATTATATTATATGCTGTCTAAAAATTACAAATAAAATACCATCATGTAGGAAATATTTTTAGCTTTCTAATGAATATTTATAGTCGAATTTAGCTTATGTATAACCCCATATTAAAAATGATTTACTTATTAAACTTTGATTTTAACTATTTTAACCCTTCTTTAAATAAATTAATAATAAATGTCCTAATCTAATCCAAGTGGGCCTAAATGGTCATATTTTATTCCTAAGTTTGTTTTTGGTCTAATTACACTTGTCCAATAGAATTAGGACATGTGTTAGGGTAATATTAATATCATATTTACCCTTAGTTACCCTATTTACTATTAACCGTGGTAAAAAAAGTAAAAAGTTACTATTCACCAAAAAATTATTTTCATCTCATTGAACCACATTTTAGTCCTTGATATTAACCGTGTCTCTCGGATTTTCGAAATTCCATTCACAGAAGCGGTAAAATTAAGTTTTATGCAAAATTCCGTTTTTAACCTACCACTTAGTGGTTTCACTATTCATCAAAAATTGAAAGTTTTCAGAAAAATGCCAAAATTTCATCCTAAGCTATATTTCATATTCCGAATTCAAAAATGAAGCCTATTTTACCAAATTCATAACATAGAAGTTGCATTAATTAATTTTATAATTAAATCCCGCTGTTAAAACAAATAGCTTGTTTTTTAAGAAACAAAATCTATCAAAAGATTGACACTTGATTATGTCTGGTTTAAATGTGAAATTACAAACAATGACCAACATTGTATTAAATTGTAAAAATATATTCTAAATACACTTTAAAACCACTCAAATTAATAATTTATCACTATTAATTATTTCGATTAAAAAAGTTGTTTTTAATTATAATTTAGTAATTTTCACTATTCATTAGAATATGAAAGTTATCCGAAAAGTACCAAAATTTCACCTTAGGCTAAATTCGATACTCTGAATCCAAAAATGAATTCCATTTTGAAAAATAAAATTTACAAAATTTCCAAAAAGTGGTTATTACTATTCATAACGGCTAGTTTTAATAATATTTTAATAGCATATCGTTGTTTCGTGAAACTCAGTATTGCGTACTACACACGCTATCGAGGAAGGTCGCGATTGCGTGTAATGGAAGGAAAGTCAAGGATGCGTATTGTGAAAGCTTCTTTTGTTGTAGCGTACAACACAAGACATTAATGAAATTAAAAAGAATATTTTTCATAAAATCTTGGGGCGTTACAAAGAGGTCCCGAAAGAAGTGACACCCACCAACCTCAAGAGGGAACCCCTTGCACTAACGTACACTAGCCATCCTAATCCTCAACAGACTATCTAGAATCATAAAATCCACAAAAGTAATGATAAAGAACCCAAGGATATCCACAATAGTAACAAATATACAATTATGGGAATCCCCTGTATCGAAAATAGAAGAAGCTAAAATAGAGTAAAAAATCCTACCTTTAACCGTATAGGGTATGGGATCCTACTCCTGATATGTCTGCTCCACTCCAAATTTCATCCATGTACCATGACCCTACGACCCTGCCTAACTACCCTAAACATATAAACCATGTTTTCGCTAAAAACATGTAGCTTTTATACCACGACCATGACCATATCCTCAGCCTGAATATCCTGACAAACTCTAGTTTTTTGACTGATGAAAACTGGTGGTCTTTCTCCTGAACATGGAGTCATAAAAGAACCACTATCACTTGATACTAGTGATAACACCCAAAAAAAGTCTGATGACGTACCATCTTGCTACAAGATCGGCACTCGACTAGGTCCTTCAGGTAATGTGGCATCGTATGCCTAGTCTTCCCGCACTGGTAGAATACCATCGGGCTACCTAAAGAAACATCATGTGAAAGCTCCATGCGGCACATCCTTCTATCTGTCAAAGGAGTACTAGACCTGGATGTTAAACTGTTCTGGCTCGTAGCTCCCAACTCCCTCTGATTGAACTCAAAAATCAATAGTTTTTCCACTATATCTATCACCAATGTCAGCCAGAAAACATTCACCTATGATCAGATGTCATACCTGATACCATCCTTAACCCACCTAGACAAATTTGAATTTTCATCTTTGATAATAGGTGAGAAGTGATGAATGCCTGTAAAAAGATATGATAATCCATCACTAAAATAGCACCCAACTCTAAATGCATGAACTCTCAGGCTCTATTGGACCTCAATGTATCAGGTTAGATATAATCATATAATGGTCTCTGAAAATATTCCCAAGACATATCCCAAGGATGTCCTTCCTTTGAGATAAATTCCCACCATATATTGGAAGAATCACATAGCATGTACACAAGAGCTTCACCCTCCTTTCTAGAGGTGTCTCTATATTATCAAAGATAGAATGAATAGACTCCAACCCTGAAATTACATCCTATGGTCCTCCATCCCTAGAAAAAGTGGTATTATGTTGTTGTTGGAACACCTACATCAACTCTTCCATAGTTGGGGGAAAATGTAGTGCTCCTTGTAATGTTTTTATCATCCTCATAAAGCCTTTATGGAACTGTGCATCACCACTTGTATCCAGTATAACAACTGGTTCCAAGACAGGCATAACGGGAGGATCTACTATTAGTCATGTATCTACAATATCCATTGTCTGATCATCGCCCTGTATCATGCATACAACCAGGGGAAATCCTGGTGGCATTTCTCTGCAAGTTTAAATACACTCCTCAGTACAATATTATCAAGAACATAAACATTGAAGTGTGAGAATGGAATTGGGTAAGGAAAACATTCATGATTTACAAAATAGGGTTTACATGGCCTGTATAACCCCTATATGACTTGTTCCCTTAATATTTTACTATGGAATGTATCTCTTCCAAACATAGTCATGTAACACCCATACACATGGCGTGTTCCTCTGGAGACATGACATGTACTTGAATTTTCCTTCCTGCCCAGGGTCCACTACATGGCTAGAAGTACATAGTTCTCTCCTGGGTAACACTACACGACATGTTCACCCTACACGGCGTGTACTACTTAAGTCCCATACACCACTGTCATTGGTCACAAGACCAGATACATAGTTGATAACTACATGGAGTTCATCCACAAGACACGGTGTGTATAACCTATGTTTCAAACACCCATGTCGTTCATCACATGGCTAGACACATAGTCCTTATGGAATGGAATGTACTCCCAATACACGGTGTGTTCCAATGAATATTGTCCAAGCACGTGTCTCTACTCACACATTAAACTCACACGGACAGAAACTACACAAAATTTACATAGGGTACACAAAATGTACTTAAAAAAAGTTGTTTCTTCCAGAACAGAAGAACTGATGGCGTGTGTTCATGAAACCACATGCCGTGTTGTCTAGGTTATCGATTGGTAATCCTACAAAAATTATCTAGAACCCATAAAAACATAAATGTTTGTCCAAGGAATGACAACTTCTAACCCATGAGATCCCATAATTTTATGAATCAATGTTTGGACTCCTTATTTATTTGATAACTTGAGAAAACTCAATTAATGTTTAACCATGACCCACCAAATTCTGATCTAAGAGTGATCATAACACCTGGGGGACCAAATAATTACGGCCATGAAAATGAAACATTACATATTACAATCCCTTATCAAAAAAACATGTATTCTATCATGGTATCTATCATAATAGCATGTATATCTAGCACAATATCTATCACAACACTCTGAAATCAGTAATGCATCCTAAATGGATTGACAAGAATGAATGGAATGGGATATCTATCAAGTTACTATATGATGAATGAGATGGAATACTTTCATATCATTAGGTTGTAGAAGCAATAGAACCAAAATTATATAAATCATAACATCACAAAAAAGTGAATCACCCAATGGTAAAATCAAATCAACTATAAAAATTGAAAAACCAAAAAAAATCAACATTTAAGGTATATATGATTTTCCTTGTACACATGATAGCTAATCCTATGTAAAACATATTACCAACTACTTATTCATTTTTATCATTTCTTACAGGCTCCAAATAGTAAGACAAAGCAGTAAATAAACCCCTCTGATACCACTTGGTAACATCCCTCTTCTGAGTACCACCTAAAGGGGCCCTAAACTCGGTTGGTCACATAACCTCGAGTGCATTTCCCCAAATTCCAAAGGATTCTAACTAAAAGTGGGGTCCAATATCTGATAATTGGGAAACTATTCCCTCATTGGAAGAGTATATAAAGTGGAAGTAAATAGTAAGTAATAGAAAAAGCAGTAATACCATAAAAAAAAGTGAACAGCGGTAGACTGATAGTAATATAACAACTTGAGCATATATAAATTATGCATGTCACATGTGACTAGGTAATCAACCAAACAATTCATAATGCTGGAAATACAATACTAAACCGAAGTACCAAAAAATAGTAAACTCCAATAGCATTGTAATCCCCATCTTGGTCCCATGCTCTCTAGATCCAACAACAATCATGTACCTGTTTAAGAAGGACTCTTGACCTTATCAATACCTAAAACCATATTATCTGTTTGGGTGAAAAAGAATGACCCAAATAAGGTGGGAGATGAATCCCAATATGAAACCACCAAAAGATATATTCCTAACTATCGGTGAATATATATAGCATGTAATATGAAGATAATAAGTAATAAACTAGGAAGTACAAAAATTAAACAATCTCATAGATTTAAATTACTTCATTTACATTTATAAATTATTCAAACCATTGAATAATGAAATCATGGGATCTAGCCTCATCTCTATATCCTCTGTTTAATAGTGAAATAGATGTCTCAAAAAAATCATCTATAAAATCTAGTAAGACCGAGTCCAAGCTTTGGATTTGGCATGGAAGACTCATCAAAAACATTAAATAATTTACAAGAAACCCTCTAGGAAATTTATCACAATCTAATCAATCTGGTTTAACATATCATCAATTCAAATAAATAATGACCCTCTGGGAAATTTCACATAGTCTAACCTCTTCTCTCCCACATAGAACTAATCATTTACAAAGGACCTCCTGGGTAACTCTCACGGTCAACACCCCCTTGGTCTGTATAGAAAAAATAATATATAATTACACCCTGGAATCTATCACAGTCAATTCCCTATGGTACAACATTTATTTAATAACCACCCTCTTGGTAGCTCTCATGATCTAACCCCCTGGTCAATGACCACCCAACAGCTCTCACAGTCAATACCTTTGGGTCAACATAACAAAAATTCATGTATAAATGACCCTACCTTGGGAATCTCTCACAGTCTATTCCACTTGGTTATACATTCACAATGTGAAACACATGCACCTCAAATAAATAGTAAATCCATCTGAACCACACGAGGCATGGAAAACAAATCAAGGGTAACATTCATTCTAGACCCAATGTCCATAATCAATAAAACATGGGAAAAAACCCATGATCAAGGTATAAAACCATATGTGTAATCAACAACCCATTTATCAATGAAACACACCATAATAGGCCTTAAGCAGGGTAAAATTCCAAAACATGAAATACCCTAAACTAGGGTATTCAGCACTTTTCTTCTATATAATCCAAAGACAATCAAAGAAAGGAACAAAGCACATACCTTGATATTGTACAATGAACACTCGTGAACATTATCCCTTGAATTGACCTAGAACAATGTATATCTATAAAAAGGTTTAAATTGTTCAACCTTTAATAACCCATGAGACAAGAGGAATCAAGAAGAAAGGATCGAGAAGAAGTAAGAACTCACTGGTGGGATTCCAATGCCCCAGCCAGAGTTCGGATCAAACCATGGATATAGAAATGGTTTCTTATACTTTGATCGTCACTCCCAGATGCTTCTGGATGGACCAAGGTTATAATAAGGTACTTCTGGATATGGGATGTTACCCCGCTCTAATTAATCAATTAAAAAGAAAAGTACCCAGCATGTTCATTTAATGTTCACATTTTCTACTTACATCGACTGTTCCCTACTTTAGGTGCTCTTCCAGGTCACCTACAATGTCATGTAGTCAGCTATTACATTGCCAGTACATGGCTACACGTAGAAACTAGGTACATGGTGTGTGCTCAAAAGTATATGGCATGTACATAGAAAATTTCCAATTCTTCCTTTTTTCCCAAAAACAACCTGAAGTAAAGATCCATACCTGAAATGAATATTTGGGTTATTATAGAATTGATGTTTGGAATAATTCATTAGGTTTACCTGTGATTGAACATTTGGGATCATGCCTTATTTTACAATAGAAAGGGTTAACTTGATCGACATGTCAAAAATTGTTGGATTAGGTAGGTTTTTGTGATGTGTTGTCCTTATTATCACATAATGATCTAACATGATTGTTTAGTTAAAGAATTATTTATCACATTACATCTCATGAATGTACACTAAATATTTAGATATATAGGAGATATATTATAAATTTTATACAAGGAATGTAGACTCACACTCTCTATGTGTACCCTAAGGGATGTGAAAACATTAGGGTTCCCAATGTGCATAAGGTAAAGGACTATTTGATGGGTGATGGTGGATGTTTATGGATAAAAAAATCACCATGAATGGCTAGAGAGGGAGTTAATCAACTTAATACTTTTATTATTTATATTTTTTTATTTGTTTATAAATCAAACCATCAGTATTTGTGCATATTATAATATTTTTATGCATGTGGTAGAACTTCATAGACTGGTATAGAAAAATTTAAAACTTGTTTTATTGTACCTATTTTTGTATATTACTTATGTTGTGATATTTTATGTTGTTTACTAATCATCAAATAATTTATTGTTATAATATCAAGTAAATAGTTCCAAACGACATATTTCAATCCCTATTTTCTATATAAGAGTGTAGATGCCGAAATATGCTCCAGATCGGAAGCAGGTTGGAACGCGACAAAGAAAATCCATATTTGGAACCTGAGGTCCATTACAGGGGTCCTGAAGGGGTGGCACAAAATAAAATAATGGGATGCGCAAAATCAATATGCCCCGCGCAAAAACTCTGGGATTCGTGAGAGTTTTCTGTGTGGTTCGGAACTCCTTCGCGCGACCTCTTCGCGTAGTTGAGTTTTGTGTTGCCCACATCGGGGTGCGCAATATTTCACGCCAAAGTGTTTTTCGTGCATACCCATGACCCCAAGAGCCTATAAATACAAGGCCACCCACTTCGACATCGCCCAAAGAATTTGAACCGCCACTCCCGTGTGAAATTCCTCTCTCGTGTGCGCAAAGAAGATGTCTCTCAGGTACTAAAATTTTCACACCAGTTCACTTGGGGGGTCCACCTTTGCGCACAACTACCCGGGATTGATCCTTGTCTAGATCCCCTTGAACCCATTCCCCCGCACACAATTCCTTCCGATTGCATGCAATTAGGGCTTTGGTGTGAAGATCCTTTTGCACGCCGGTCTGCTCTATTTCGCGCCCAGCGCCCAATTGCACACCGGCCGGGAGTTTTTCGTGCATGCAATTCTTTTTGCACACCATCTTGGAATTTTTTTTCGCAATGGTCCCTATTGTGTACAAGCCTCCCGCATTGTGAGACAATGATGCCCCTCCTCCTCGCATCATTTTCAAGTTCCTTTCATGCCCATGGCGCCTTCTCTATATACTTATTACATGTGCAACCTCCTAGGTTCACACGAAGTAATATCAACGTCCCCTGAATGACACCACCTGTTGTGTTTCTTAGCCTCATGCATATTTTCATAGGAACGCTAATGGATACTGATTCTTCGCATAGCCACCCAAATGTGGGACCCTCGATGGTTCACTCCCTAACACCGCCTCTCCACTGCTTTGCATGTCCCCTCTCTGCACCAAGGAGCATAGGGGACTTGTTATGTAAGCCCTAGGGGTGCGGAGCAAACCCACTTCATCCGAGATGCCTGACATTAAACAGCCAAGCACCATCATCCTCAATACAAGACGTTAAACTATGACCTCTCCCCGTTCCTCGCACGCGTGGTACCCCCACCTTGGACATTCTCCACACTCGCTGGTCTCCATAGAGGATGATATCATTCTTATGTGAGTGGCATTTGTCCACAGGGGAAGGGCTATCATCTCGGTGTAAGCCCCTAGACTTCTTGTAGGTGGCATTATCCCTGCTCCTCCTTTCATTTTCTATCCCCAAGGTCAGCGAAGGGCGTGGTAGGGAACAGTGATACTCCTTTCTTCGGTCCCAAGTCCCTCTCCCATTGTGCTTTGTCGCCATCAGGCCTCCATCCTGGAGTAAGTCCCATTCTTTCTCTCCCTGGGCCGCTAACCATGTGTAAGCCCCACGTCACTTTCCCATGGATGCACCGTTCATGATGTGATTGCCAGGTCTCTACCATCTCTTGTTTCTCAAACCGATCATGACTAATGTGGGCTTAGATTGAGCACCAACCATGACAATGACCTTGGACAGACTAGAGTTTAATCTACATGCCCATATTCCAAACTACGAGGACTTTGATCCTTACCAAGGAAGGGTATGTAGAAAGCCTCCATGAGGTTCAAGCCCACCACCCATTGGTTCCAACCCCCTTCACGTCGGTTCACCAAACACCTTGGGCAGCCTAGAGTGTAATCCCCCTTCCATTATTCTAAACTACAAGGACTTTGATCCTTTCCAAGCCAGGGTACATAGGAAGCCTCCATAATGTTCAATTCCACCACCCATTGGTTCCGACACCCTTCATGTCGGTTCACCAAACACCTTGGGTAGCCTAGAGTGTATGCCCCACACCCATATTCCGAACTACAAGTTCTTTGATCCTTTCCATGGAAAGGTAAGCAGGAAGCGTCCCTAGGGTTCAAGCCCACCATCTACCTCGACCCCAAGTTGTTATTCACGTCGGTTCATCGACTCCTACCTCACCTTGGGTCACCTTAGAGTGTAAGCCCCAATTTTCCCATATTATAAACTACGAGGACTTTGATCCTTGCCAAGGTAGGGTACGTAGGAAGCCTCCACAAGGATCAATACCACCACCACCCAATTGGACCCCAGGTCCACCTTCACGTCAGTTCAATAGCCCGTTTTCCCCCGGAACTATGTGGTCTTTGATCCATCCCAAGGAAAGGTACATAGGAAGCCTCCATAGGTTCAAGACCATCACCCAACAGTTTTGGCCCCATTCACATCAATTCACCCCCATCCTGCATGATGTTAAACTATGGTTCTCTTTCAACGGTAATTCATTGTCACTCCATTTGGTAGTAAGCTATTGTGACCCCATCCAACGGTAAGCTGTTGTGACCCCATCCAGTGGTAAGCCGTTGTGACCCCATCCAGTGGTAATCCATTGAACCCCCCAATTGGTGGAAGTCCATTGTTAGATGAACTACGTGGACTTTGATTCCCTGCCATGGGGATACGTAGGAAGTCTCTTCGAGGCTCATGCCAAAAACCATCATCACCCTATGACGGTTTCATCCCATTCACCATCCAATTCATAGAACCTTCCATCATCCATCTTGATTCTTACCTGGGCCACCACGTCCCGGTGGAATCACGCCACCCCATTCCCCTCTCACACTAATAGCATTTGGGAAGCCACCCATTTGTTGGCCCCAATATCAGTGTTCCACCTGGGGGTTCCTCCATCTGATCCACTCTAGTCAGTGTTTTAATCATCCCGATCTATCTCTTTTGGACGTTAAACTTGCGGCATACCCCGTGTCAAACATGGGAAGCTGAGGAAAACCTCAGATACATGTCCATGGAATATGATTCCCCGTGTTCAATGTGTGATGCCTCGGGCTTCTTCATCCTTTATGAGCCCTATAATAAGGGATAGAAGAGAGACACGCCAATCCCCCAGCATCCAGACAGGCCAGTGATTCCCCATGTGATTACTCCCCTAACTAAAGGTTGCTGCCCTGACTGGACCCCTTGGAATGTCCAGACAGAAGCAGCGTAATTAACTAGTGTCCATGAAGATATGGCACTTCGAAGAGTTTCACAAACAAAGTCGTAAGTCTATGAGGGAGACTCGGACTGGATGAAGAGTTCTGAGGAGGAATCCACGGAAGGAAGAACCGACATCCCATCATCTCATTTCGATCAAGGAGCAGACATCCCTAAATAAGAAGTGGATGTCTCCCGCCTTTGGAAAGCGGTAATGCATGGCAATAAAACTATGTCCCTCATCCCCGAACCCGACATAAAATTCTTCTCCTCAATATGGAGATAAGTAGAGCTCAGGGCATCAATATATTGATGTGTCACCGGATCCATATATCTAGCACCGGGTCCTGCCAAGCAAACAATGGGCCTAGCGTGAAACTCACTAGAATTTGGGGTAGTAGAACATTGGCAATCCTATTCTGCGACATTGTCAGTGTGGATCCCTCTTATGGATCACGGAAGATGGGATGGCGTTGGGGAATTGGTCCTCAATTTTCATTCTTTCAGCACTGATGAGTTAATCTCTCTGCTTCTCAGGAATCAGGTTGCTACATCAGGAATTCGATCACCTCCTACCCATCTACACAGGGGTAGGGGTAAATCCAGCATAGCCGCTCTTCATGGCTTCATCGCATTCATGACGGCCTCTGAATCCACGACTGTAGGGCGCCCATGCCTAATCTCCCCATCAGAATTTATCCAATGAAGTGTAATTAATGACCTCGTGCGTCATTACGTGGAGGAGGGCATAATCCCAACCTGGTATATGGCATGCCTAGACCTGGAGGCATTCGCTCCTTTCCATCAATGCCGACCTCGAGGGACACTTAGGGAGCCATTTCTCCTCACCCTGACATACAACCGCTTCAGGATCCTATCCCCAGAGTGCTTTGATGACTCCCTACCTTACGCTGATGAGGTGGGAAATCTCCAGCCCAACCCAGTCAGATTCCAAATCCAGGGGCTCCTAGTAGGGGCTCCCACCTGGCCATGTCAGCGTCTCCACCTAGTATTGCCGAATGAGCAGGTAATCTATGCACCTGCACCACCATCCCTGGCTCGTCCGACCCGACGCCATCATTGAGCATGAGATGAGGAGGATGCCCTCCAAGGGGCGTCAACGTCGACAGCTACTGTGGCTCAAGCCACCACTGATGCATAACATCAAGTCTCGGTATTCACTGAGCAGGGTCACTTATACGCCAAACTGAGATCAAGGCCCTAACCACCCCATAGGCAGGCTGGGTCAACCCTCCTGGTCACAGGCATGAGCAGTGGTCGCTGCGAACCAACCTGCAGTGATGCCACCCCATACAGAGGTCCACCTCGTACCACTACCACACGGAGCATGGGCCTTCCCCGCCTCGAGGCTTATCATGGAAGTCCGCCCCAGGCTACCCCCAGTCCAAAGGAAGGTATGCCCCGCGGCAGGGATACTCGGTACAAAAGCCTCTCTTGTGCCCATTAAAATTGATATGGAGTCCTTCCTCATGCTCCCGACTGCCGATGTAGGGATATTTAACATCCGGTCTCTCTTCCACGTGGGGACCCTCCCCATATCCTTTCAGCAACTGGTGAAGGTCCTCCTTGCCTCGGCAACCAGAATAGCGAAGGTCAGCCTTGCTCCACCCGAACCAAGAATAGAGGTCCACCCGATTCTCCTACCGATCCCAGCAGAGGTTTTTCTCACTCTAGTGCTATTCATGGAAGTTCTTCCTCTGTCTCCTTCAACATTTTTCCCGGTGCTCCTCGCACCTTGTCTTCCTCGGGTGGAGACCCCCTCCACCCCAGCACCTGTGCGACTGACAAAACCCATGTCAGAAATGAGCCTTGTCCCAAAGATTCACCCAGGGGTAGGAAGGCAGGTCATCGCCACCACAAGAAGAATCCTGTGAAGGCCCGGACAGAGATCAAACTGGTCTGCTTCCCAGACTCTGAAGCAGAGTATGACTCAGCCCAAGAACCCTCCCCTTGCTCATCCAAGTCAAGGGTCATGGCAGGGACGAGGCGCATCATCCTGGTCCTCCCTAAATGGGAGGTCCATAGGAATCTCACCCCCCTCCGCATGTATATCAAGGAGGATGAAAATATGGAGACCCTGTAGGTTACGGTCGTGAAATCAACACCATCGTCGCCGAAACAGCTTTCTACCTCTATAAAAGATCACGGAGAGCTATTATGGGGACCGATGGCAGGCGAGTAGCATCGCGGCCTATCACCATCATCCCTGGCCCTCTGATCCAGAACAGTGGCTTTCAGCCCCTCTTACTACGACGTAGCGGCCAGGTCACTTCACTCTTCGAAGGAAAACCTAAGAATTGGCATCCAGTTAGCTCGTTCTTTGTATTCTCCCCCGGCAGACCTATTGTCCCAATGGTCTGCCTCAGCACCGCTTCGAGTTCCTCAGCCACCCCCAGTTGGTGAGTGGGGAATTCAAGGGCTAGACCCTGAATTTGATATGAGGAGATTCTGGGCCATCCTTGCAGCAGACCACTTCTAGGAGAATTTTTGTCCCGTGGTAGCACAGAATTTTTGCATTCGGAAATCCCTCACCCCAGAGGAAGTTGAATGTTTCTGCTACACCCTTTGGGTGACACATTTCAGTCTCGATCATCAGCACGTGGTTTATACAAGGATCCAAACACGTTTTGAAGACATTAGTGAGTAGTGTCGTCTATTCATTCTGGCCGCACTCCCTGTGGCCCAGCGCCCTCGAGTCATTGGGTCGTCGTGAGGTACTCCAGCTGCAATGCATTCATAGTATCAACGTACTCTGCAAAATTATCAGGGAGGCTACCCCCCACATTCAAATCTGTGGTTGGGGGCATTATCTTTCCCTCCTCTTTTGTAACACCCTGAGATTTTATGAAAAATATTCCTTTTAATTTCATTAATGTCTTGTGTTGTACTCTACACCAAAAGGAGCTTTCCCAACATGCATCCCTAACTTGTCTTGCATTACACGCAAGCGCGACCTTCCACGATAGCGTGTGTAGTACGCAATACCGAGTTTCACTAAACAACGATATGCTATTAAAATATTATTAAAACTAGCTGTTATGAATAGTAATAACCACTTTTTGAAATTTTGTAAATTTTATTTTCAAAATGGACATCATTTTTTGGATTCGGAATATCGAAATTAACTTAGGGTGAAATTTTGGTACTTTTCGGATAACTTTCATTTTCTGATGAATAGTGAAAATTACTAAATTTTAATTAAAAACAACCTTTTTAATAGAAATAATTAATATTGATAAATTATTAATTTGAGTGGTTTTAAAGTATATTTAGAATATATTTTTAAAATTTAATACAATGTTGGTTATTGGATGTAATTTCACATTTAAACCAGACGTAAACAACTGTCAATCTTTTGATAGTTATTATCTCTTAAGAACACACTATTTGTTTTGATGACGGGAAATAATTTTTAAATTAATTAATGCAACTAATATGTTTTGAATTTGGTAAAATAGAAATCATTTTTGAATTTATAATATCAAATATATCTTAGGCCTAATTGTTTGTATTTTTCTAGAAACTTTCATTTTTTGATGAATATTGAAACCACTAAGTGGTAGTTAAAAAAATGAATTATTCATAAAACATAATTTTACCGCTTTTGTGAGTGGAATTTAAAAAATCCGAGAAACACGGTTGATGTCAGTAAGTAAAATGTGGTTCAATGAGATGAAAATAATTTTTGGTTAATAGTATCTTTTTACTTTTTTTACCACGGTTAAAAGTAAATAGGATAATTAAGGGTACAAATGATATTATTATTACCCTAACACATGTCCTAATTCTATTGGATAAGTTTAATTCGACAAAAAACAAACTTAGGAATAAAATATGACCATTTAGGCCCACTTGGATTAGATTAGGAAATTTATTATTAATTTATTTAAAAAAGGTTTAAAATAGTTAAAATCAAAGTTTAATAAGAAAATCATTTTTAATATAGGGTTATACATAAGATAAATTCGACTATAAATATTAATTAGAAATCTAAAAATATTTCCTACATAATGATATTTTTTTTTAATTTTTAGACATTAAATAATTTAATTTATTTATGACGCAAAGATGATTCAGTAATTATCTTTTTAATGAAATATTCAAATAATTGATGTTATAAATACCCAAATAAATGTAATTTGATAATTTTTATGAATTACAATAATTTTATAGTTTAATAGGACATGTTAGTATTGATTTAATTAAAGTTGTTCCAAATAATCATTCTATTATTATTTTCACAAAAATCAATTACAAAATTGACATAAAATAGTTTTTAAAACAAATATTATATTATTGATTGTTATTTTATTCCTAAAAATCTGAGGTTCGGCCAAGATACTTATATCGTGATATTTATATCATTAATGGACCACTTTGGGGTCGCTTGGATGTATATGGTAAGTTTATTAACTATATAATATAAAAATACAAAGTGGCATGGTAAATGTCAATCTAATTAACTAAGAGTTAAAACTAAAAGAGAAGGTTAATATAATGACTTAACTTGTCTAAATTCTATTGGATGAGAGGATTTAGACTCATCGCTACCTTATCTTCGAAATAAATCGATTTGGAGCTATTTTATACCGAATTTGGCTTTATAATAAAATAATATTTTTTGTTATTCCAAATGTGCCCCTCTCCTCCCTTATAAAAGGGCACCTCATCCCTCTCTTCCTCACACCACTTTGAGCATTAAAGCTCGGAAAAACCCTACCAAATTCTCTTCTCCACTTCCCTAGAAACATCCTAGAGGTCTTGTTATTCTTCAAAGACCAATTTTATTGCCCTAAGAGGAAGACTCAATGAGGCGCTTCAAAGAAGAGGTAATGTCTGTTACCGATTCTTTCATCTTTATTTCTTCTTCCACTTCTTCTTATTAGGTTGTTTCATTATGAAGTAATAATATCAGTATCACTCATATACTGATATGTTATTATATGTATGAATCAACCTTATTTCACCATCTATCCATCCTATGGAAAACGAAATCACCACGCATGCGTACGTAGGGAATACCGTCTCCACGCCGTGGTGTAATCTATTTTCCACCACCACCTTACTTGGATGGGTATAATGGTCTACATAATAACTATATATGATTATTTTAATGTTATATTGATTATGAAATAGTATACATACACTCTAATACAATTCCACGATCATAAGAATGATATCATCGCTCGTGCGTACGTACGGACTACCGTCTCCACGACGCGATGAGATTCATTCTCCACATTAACAATTAATGAATGATTATAAAGTATATATAATAAGTAATCATGAAATATATGGAATAATAATGATAGTGTATTTATGTGTATATATATTTATGTCATCTACTTAATTCCATTCAACTCAATAAGGAAAAGAAAACAGCGTTCATGCGTACGTACGGTCTACCGTCTCCATGAACGGTGTATTTATTTCCATTTACTGATCTATTATATATATATATATATATATATTATGAATATATATTATATATAAATCATGTTTTATATTTTGGAATTAAGTAATCATGATCTAAGTAATCATACGAATAATTACAAGTCAAAACACGGATGACAAATGAAACGATTTTACCCAAAACGCTCTTCAACATGGAATTTACAAAAGAAAGGGTAATATAAATCCATAATTGAACCATATATGATATCATAAAAATGATTATGATTCTGGAATAAGTAAATGACATTATTTAAATCATTACCCAAGAGGTTCGGACACTTACGAAGCAAATCGGACCTAAGGTAATGGAAATATCACAATCTCATTTTTATCCGAGATTATTTATACTTTGGCATTTACTGGGGTGTATTTTATCATCCACATCCATGTTCCCTCAATATGTAATATTATTTCCATCCACCTACAATTGTTTAAATCCAATTTTACCCTTCGGTGAGTTTTAGTAAAAGATATTAAAGGAATATTTTGTCATTTTTCATACGAGGTACTGTTTGACTTTTCCAACAAAAGTATGAGAAGAATGTTTTTTTAACTTATAAAGCATGAATGGATTTTTAAAACATTATTTACAAGAAGGTTACTTTACAAGTTTTCAAGTTTATTTTTAATCAACTTCTTTTAGTTTAAAATTGTATGACATGTTAAGAAAGGGAAAATGTTTTTGAAGTAGAAAGGATATTTTCCTCAAGAATGGAGTTCAAGTGTTGTATCAAAATTATTTTCCATATAAGATAATAAAGGGTTATGTTTATATCCCTATTATTATATTGATTTGATTATGTTGTGATGGAATTATTTTTATTAATTCCTTTATCTTATATGAATTGTTTTATGATGTCACGATGTTTAAGATTCCCATTTTTATTACATGGGTTATGCTACGATGTATGGGTTATGATTTTGTGGCACACATAAGAATGGTATAATTATGAGATGGGTGGGACCTATATCTCCCTCTAATGCATTGGGTAAAGATTTTATATCTCATGAGATAGACATGGCTTGAACGGAAGGTTAAACCGGTTCAGTGAAACAGGACTAAAACGATGAGTGAACTCGGTTCAGAAATGGACTTTGTCCACTAAGATAGTCATAGCAATGAGTCTTGACTAATAAGAAATGATTCTCTATGATTATGTGTGTATGACACAAAGTTTCATGTTTTATGTTATGATTATTGGGATTACATTTCACTACTATGATTTATCCCATGTTATGATATTATGATATATTTTGCAGGTTAAGATTTCCAAAATGTTATGTTCTTATGAATATGATGTGATTGATATTTCTTTTGTTTACCCTTACTGAGCATTTGAGCTCACCCTTTTATGTTTTCTTTTCCCCAGGATATAAAGAAAGGTTTTAGGTAAAAAAAAGGAAATATCTTTATGGGAGATGTTGGAGATCTTTTACCACAATTAGAAGATTATATTCCGAGTTTCCAAAGACACTAAACTATTATGGTCTTTGTGTGTGTGTTTTTGTAATGTACTATGTATTCTAAAAAAGTAATGTAATGTCCATGTACGTCAAGCATAGGGTCTCTACAGTTGGTTTCAGAGGAATGGTTTAGTCAATCTTTGGAAACTAGGATGCGAAAACATTAGTGAGATCCCTAGAGATATTTCTAAGGTATGTCTAAGGATGTACCTAAGGATAAGTATACATATAGGGTATGGTCCTAGAACTATGATAACGATCTTAGAATTTAACCTAAGATGTTAGATATTGAGGGTACTCCCCCTTTACTATGTTGCTTTCCCTATCATGATTTTTTTCCTCTCACACTATTCTTTTTGGGTTTTAGAAAAATGGCTGGAAATATGAAGATTCATGATAATGGAGGATATGACAGACAATGGAATGATATTCTTCATGAGAAACCAAATGAAATGGGTTTTGGAAGTCCAAACATCGTTATTATGCCTAATCAGCAATCTCATAATATGATCAACAATCTCAACTTTGGTAAGTTTCCCGACTCAGATAATAAGAGAAAGATGGAGTTTCATGATGATCATAGAGGAAAGAAAGTTCAATTTCCCTCTTGTAAATCATGTGGGAAGAGGCATCGAGGAGATTGTTTCAAGGGAACTGGAAGATGCTTTGGGTGTGGAAAATAAGGACACCAAGCCAGTAAGTGCAAAGGAGAAGGTTTAGTTAACACCATGGACGAGGATAATGGTATTGCTACGACATCAATAATGGTTAAATGTTTTAAATGTGGAATGTACGGGCATTATGGAAACCAATGCCCTACGTTAAAGTCTCATAAAAAGAATCAGTATGGTCGTATGGGTATTATTTATGTTGATGTTGATGAAGATACTACAAATGATATGTGAGATGAATGAATTGTTGAAGCTCGGTCAATGGTTTAAGAAGGTAGTGGAATGATTACATGTTTATCAAGTGTAATCTTGTATAAGTAATCTCATGGTACTATGGAATAAAGAGACATCTAAGTGTTGTTACACGGTTGTCTTTCCTTGAGTTTTGAAAGTGTATGATTAATGGTACCAGTATCAATTAAAGTTTATTCAGATATTTTTGGAATATAGATGATATGCACATAATGAAGGGATAAGGAGAAATTGAAATGTTTGATAGTATTCATGAGCTCATGATTGATATAAGGACTAAGTGGTATCATGGTTTGAGTATATAGAATTTTGAGGATTTTGGTATGTGGAAAGTGTTAACTTTTAACTGCATTCATGTTTTCACTACAGTTCAATTAATGGGTATTCATTCTTCAAGAGAATACATGATTAAGGTATTCACATGTTTGTAATTTGACCAAAAAGATATATCTTATTATATATTGGGGATCAATTATGGAATTCATGTGATTGTTATGTGACATTTCAAGTAATCATTTTCTTTATACTATGAGCATGGACCGATGTATTTCAGATAAGCCTAAAGATTTGAATGGATTATGTTGGAAATATGCTATTATTGTTTAAGGATAGAACTTTTTTAGATATTACTGATGGGATTTTATAGTAATGTACTTTTAGAAAAAGGACAACCTGCAGGACGGGCGACAGCCCATCGCGTCGGACAAGGCTGTGGGAATCGAACCCACAACCGAAGTGTGACTGGCCTTTATCGCCAACCACTAGCCTACAGGAAGTCCCTGATTAGTAGAAACTAGTTTTATTTTATTACGCGGTATGATATATGAAGTATAAGTTCTTTTTTGGAATCGTATATGATTAACCTCACCATAGATGGACTTATATATATTTGATAACTTTTTCTAACCTTTTGTTTGAAATAGATGGAATGACCCATCATTCTGTCACATGATCTATTAACACTTTATGAATGACAAATTCAACTTCATTTATTTAAGAGATGAAGTGTAAATTGTCCAAAGAATGACTAATGGTGAGACTACACCAAAATCACGAAAGTATTTCTTCTAATTCCAATTTCATCAACTTTAGGGAAATGATCTTGAAAACCAAAAATATTGTCCTAGTGCTCTTATATCTAATTAATTAGATGGTACCTTAGATCGCCACAAATTTATGGCTTTCTGATTGCTAGCTTTTCTATAACCATGTTCTCTACCACTCTCCATTAGAACATGGTGGTTAGATTTCTCTTCCATATCCATATTTTCAGCTATGTGGAAACCCAGTGATTAGTTTTTTTGGGAAACCGTTACATTTCATAATTTTGTTTTTAAAGATTGGTTTTGGTATTCCTTTTTATGATGTGGGTTTCTATTAAAGAAACTTTCAAGTAGTAAACCATTTGTAACCCCGATAAATTTCGAGGGTGAAATTCATTTTAAGAGGGGTAGAATGTAACACCCTGAGATTTTATGAAAAATATTCTTTTAAATTTTATTAATGTATTGTGTTTTACGCTACACCAAAAAGAGCTTGCACAACAATAATCCCTGACTTGGCTTGCATTACTCGCAAGCGCGACCTTCCACGATAGCGTGTGTAGTACGCAATACCAAGTTTCACTAAACAACGATATGCTATTAAAATATTATTAAAACTAGCCGTTATGAATAGTAATAACCACTTTTTGAAATTTTTGAAATTTTATTTTCAAAAAATGGACCTCATTTTTGGATTCGGAATATCAAAATTAGCTTAGGGTGAAATTTTGGTACTTTTCAGATAACTTTCATTTTCTGATGAAGAGTGAAAATTACTAAATTTTAATTAAAAACAACCTTTTTAATAGAAATAATTAATAGTTATAAATTATTAATTTGAGTGGTTTTAAAGTATATTAATAATATATTTTTACAATTTAATACAATGTTGGTTATTGGTTGTAATTTCACATTTAAACCAGACATAAACAACTGTCAATCTTTTGATAGTTATTATCTCTTAAGAACACGCTATTTGTTTTGACGATGGAAATTAATTTTTAAATTAATTAATTCAACTGATATGTTTTGAATTTGGTAAAATAGACATCATTTTTGAATTCATAATATCAAATATATCTTAGGCCTAATTTTGGTATTTTTCTGGAAACTTTCATTTTTTGATGAATAGTGAAACCACTAAGTGGTAGTTAAAAAATGAATTTTTCATAAAACTTAATTTTACCAATTTTGTGAGTGGAATTTAAAAAATCCTAGAGACACGGTTGATGTCAGTAAGTAAAATGTGGTTCAATGAGATGAAAATAATTTTTGGTGAATAGTAACTTTTTACTTTTTTTACCACGGTTAAAAGTAAATAGGATAATTAAGGGTAAAAATGATATTATTATTACCCTAACACATGTCCTAATTATATTGGATAAGTTTAATTTGACCAAAAACAACCTTAGGAATATAATATGACCATTTAGGCCCACTTGGATTAGATTAGGACATTTATTATTAATTTATTTAAAGAAGGTTTAAAATAGTTAAAATCAAAGTTTAATAAGAAAATCATTTTTAATATAGGGTTATACATAAGATAAATTCGACTATAAATATTCATTAGAAATCTAAAAAGAATTCCTACATAATTATATTTTATTTGTAATTTTTAGACATTAATTAATTTAATTTATTTATGACAAAATGATGATGCAGTAATTATCTTATTAATGAAATATTCACATAATTGATGTTATAAATACCCAAATAAATGTAATTTGATACTTTTTATGAATTCCACTAATTTTATAGGTTAATAGGACATGTTAGTATGGATTTAATTAATGTTGTTTGAAATAATCATTCTGTTAAGATTTTCACAAAAATCAATTACAAAATTGACATAAAATAGTTTTTAAAACAAATATTATATTATTGATTGTTATTTTATTCCTAAAAATATAAGGATCGGCCAAGATACTTATATCATGTTAGGTGTATAATTAATGGACCAATTGGGGGTCTCTTGTATTTATATGGTAAGTCTATTAACTATATAATATAAAAATACAAAGTGACATGGTAAATGTCAATCTAATTAACTAAGAGTTAAAACTAAAAGATAAGGTTAATATAATGACCTAAACTTGTCTAAATTCTATTGGATGAGAGGGTTTAGACCCATACCCACCTTATCTTATAATGAAATCAATTTGGATCTATTTTAAACCGACTTTGTCTTTATAATAAAATAATAGTTTTAGTTATTCCAAAGGTGCCCCTCTCCCCTTTATAAAAGGGCACCTCCTCCCTCTCTTCCTCACACCACTTTGAGCCTTCAAACTCGGCCAACCCCTGCTAAATTCTCTTCTCCAATTCCCTAGAAACATCCTAGAGGACCTGGAATTCTTAAAAGACCAATTTTAGTTCCCTAAGAGGAAGACTCAAAGAGGCGCTTCAAAGAAGAGGTAATGTCCGTTACCGATTCTTTCATCTTTATTCCTTCTTCCACTTCTTCTTATTAGGTTGTTTCATTTGAAGTAATAACATCAGTATCACTCATATACTGATATGTTATTATATGTATGAAACATCCTTATTTCACCATCTATCCATCCTACAGAAAACTAAATCACCGCGCGTGCGTACGTACAGAATACCGTCTCCACGCCGTGGTGTAATCTATTTTCCACCACCACCTTACTTGGATGGGTATAATGGTGTAAATAATAAATATATATGATTATTTTAAAGTGATATTGATTATGAAATATTATACATACACTCCAATACAATTCCACGATCATGAGAACCATATCATCGCTCGTGCGTACGTACGGACTACCGTCTCCATGATGCGATGAGATTCATTCTCGACGTTAACCATTAATGAATGATTATAAAGTATATATAATAAGTAATCAAGAAATATATGAAATAATTATGATACTGGATTTATGTTTATATATATGTATGTCATCTACTTAATTTCATTCAACTCAATAAGGAAAAGAAAACAGCGGTCATGCGTATGTACGGTCTACCGTCTCCATGAACGGTGTATTTATTTCCATTTACTGATCTATTATATATATATATATATTCTGAATATATGTTATATATAAATCATGTTTTATATTCTGGAATTAAGTAATCATATGAATAATTACAAGTCAAAACACGGACGACAAATGAAACGATTTTACCCAAAACGCTCTTTAACATGGAATTTACAGAAGAACGGGTAATATAAATCCATAAGTGAACCATATATGATATCATAAAAATGAGTATGATTCTGGAATAAGTAAATGACATTATTTAAATCATTATACAAGAGTTTTGGACAATTACGAAGCAAATAGGACCTAAGGTAAGGGAAATATCACAATCTCATTTTTATCCGAGATTGTTTATACTTTGGCATTTACTGGGGTGTATCTTATCATCCACATCCACATTTCCTCAATATGTAATGTTATTTCTATCCACCTACAATTTTTTAGATCCAATTTTATCCTTCGATGAGTTTTTATTAAAAGATATAAAAGGAATCTTTTTTCGTTTTTCGTACGAGGTACTTTTTGACTTTTCCGAGAAAAGTACGAGAAGAAAGTTTTTTTAACTTATACGACATGAATGGATTTTTAAAACATTATTTCCAAGAAGGTTACTTTACAAGTTTTCAAGTTTATTTTTAATCAACTTATTTTAGTTTAAAATTGTATGACATGTTAAGAAAGGGAAAATGTTTTTGAAGTAGAAAGGATATTTTCTTCAAGAATGGAGTTCAAGTGTTTTATCAAAATTATTTTCCATATAAGATAATAAAGGTTTCTGTTTCTATCCCTATTATTATATTGATTTGATTATGTTGTGATGGAATTATTTTTATGAAATCATTTATCTTATATGAATTGTTTTATGATGTCACGATGTTTAAGATTCCCATTTTTATTACATGGGTTATGTTATGATGTATGGTTTATGATTTTGTGGCACACATAAGAATGGAATAATTAAAAGATGGGTGGGACCAATATCTCCCTCCAATTCATTGGGTAAAGATTTTATATCTCATGAGATAGACATGGCTTAAACGGCAGGTTAAACATGTTCAGTGAAATAGGACTAAAACGAGGAGTGAACTCGGTTCAAAAATGGACTTTGTCCACTAAGATAGTCTTGGAAGTGAGTCTTGACTAATAAGAAATGATTCTCTATGATTATGTGTGTATGCCACAAAGTTTCATGTTTTATGTTATGATTATTGGGATTACATTTCACTACTATGATTTATCCCATGTTATGATATTATGATCTATTTTGCAGGTTAAGATTTCCAAAATGTTATGTTCTTATGAATATGATGTGATTGATATTTCTTTTGTTTACCCTTACTAAGAATTTGAGCTCACCCTTTTATGTTTTCTTTTCCCCAGGATATAAAGAAATGTTTTAGGTAAGAAAAAAAATGGAAGATCTTTATGGGAGATGTTGAAGATCCTTTACCATGATTAGAAGATTATATTCCGAGTTTCCAAAGACACTAAACTATTACGGTCCTTGTGTGTGTGTTTTTGTAATGTAATAAGTATTCCGCAAAAGTAATGTAATGTCCATGTACGTCAAGCTTAGGGTCTCTACATCTTTAGTCCAATCTGTTAGTAGTCCAACTCACTATGTGATATTGAGGACATGCCCCCAGGAAGGGTCACAGTCAACATGGCCGACATAGTGGAAAAGGAGTACATGATGGAGCTTCTCGATGGAGATGTACCCCCTTATAGTTTTCCACCACTTTTGGACCCATCAGGGAGGATTACTCGTCATTAGAGCAACCTCCTAGGTATCCCTGCACCCACCGAGGCCTTGGTACTCGGCAGGATTTCTAGTAAGCGAAAAGAGCATGTCAGATCTATCAAGTACTCCAACTCATCCTCCTCAGTGTAGAAGATGGAGGAGAACCTAGAGTTGGCCACATTTCACCAGCAACGGTTTGAGAAAAAGAGGTTGGTTGATGAACTCCTAGCTGAACGTGTTGTAGAGCGATGACCCGACTACGATTATCCTACGTCGGGGCAGCAGGGGTAGGAACAACTACCCCTCGGTGAGATGCCACCAGGAAACCCTGATCCTATAGCTCTTGTGGACTGGGATAAAGTCGAAGCTCACAGAAAGAGTGTGTAGTATGTTTCGCCAAACCCTCCCAAGTGGCGGGACAATCCAAGGAATTCGGCCTGGGTTCCCCCAACTGCCCTATAAGTCACTCCACCAGCCGTTCCACGAGCCTCTAAGCCTGTCTACCATGTTGAAAAACCCGAAAATGCACTCATGGTTAGGGATCCCCATTAATACAGGGACCCCAACACATATGATCCTATGGCGGTGCTCATAGCCTGCCTTGAGGCATTGGAAATGCGATAGGTGGAAATCCAATTAGATGGAAATTCATACCCGGCATGGGTGGATGATATGTTGGCACCTCCAGGTTTGGAGAATCCCACCTTCTCCCCCTTTAATAGGATGGGGGACCTGCCGAAGAACCTGGCCCACTTTAATTCAAGGTGTTGGCCCATGTTAGGCATTCTAGCGCCGCAGGAGGCTACCAAGATCCACTGTTTTGTTCAGACATTGAAGGGGCTGACATTCGTCTGCTACAGCCACCTCCATGTCAGATCTGTGACCAGCTGGGAGGACCCTTTCAGGAAATTCCTTGACCAGTTCAGATCTACCACATGGTACACCAGCATCACAGACCTCTTTAAGTGAAAGAAAAGGCCAAATGAGCGAGTCGCGGACTTTATCGCTCAGTGGAAGGGGCTCAAATACTCCCCTGACATGGCACTGACTCAGGAGAAACTACTGACTTAGTGCGTAGGTAACATCAAGACAGAAATGGATCCTTCTCTAATCACCAAGAACTACCTTGTAGGATTCAGAGACTTCTCCAATAAGGATGATCACCTTAAGGAAGCCCTACAACAGGCCATCCAGGCAAGTCCAATTCCCCCTGTAATCCCAGCAAGGGGAGCTTCCAGAGCCAATCCCACCACGGTGGCCTAAATAGAACCCCCAGGCATCTATAGTTTCTTCCAGTAGCACCATCCCCACATCCTCACAGAGGAATTCCTCAGAAGCAGCCTCTGACTCAGCAGCGTCCTCCGAATCGGCAAGCGCCTCCGCGTAATGTGTCGCCACCGCCCAGGCAGGACAACTAAGCTCTGCCTCCTCGATAGGCCCCTCCAGCTCCTCATTAGGGCCATGATCATAGGGCCCCCTTTCTAGAAATAAGAAATTGTACATACTTTTTTAGTGAGAATCAGGTCCCTAATTACTTCCATAACACCCTAGAGTAGGGGATTGTAAGCTTTCCTAAGCGTAGAATGCCGGAAAAGGTGAATCTCACTGATCACCCCAAATAATTCCCCTATCATCGGATTATGGGTCACACCATCAAGTAGTGTTATGTGATCAAATACTGGCTTCAAGACAAGGTTGATATAAACCTATTCAGGCTGGGCCTAGCCTCGACAGAAGTGGCAGCTGTCTTTGTAAGTTCAGATCGTGGTAGCAACAACAAAGGCGAGTGGTAGTAGGTTTCCAACCACGGGTCCCAGAAATGTGATTATTGGATGGCTCTCAAGATAGTTTCTTGCGCCCATGGAATCATTCGGGCATGCCTAAATCAGTCGAATCCTTCAGAAGCTGCGGCCACCACTTCTACATAATCATCTGGGTCGGCCTCTTCCCAGAAGAGAAAGCATTGGCGGTGAAAGAAGAAACAACGTGTCATGCCAGTGCCATCGTCATCCTGCACTCTCAACAACTTATGCCCCCTAAGATGGGGATCCCTCCCATAATATACCCAGTGGTGGATGAATCTTCAAGTGACAGTCAAGGGTATGCTTCGGTTAATCCTGTGGATTTGGTAAATCCCTATATGACTCCCGATGATGGGGTGTGCCATAAAAACCTCCACAACATCCCCATCTGATGCCAATGTAGGCAGAGCCACAACCACATTGTCCATTGAGGCACATAAGTTGGCATCTCCCGCCAGGCCATACATTCCACTGAGACCAGGTAGCAGGACCAGCACAGAGCTCAACACTCACAGCGTCTTTATCCGGTGTCATCAGGACCGCCTCCACCACCATTTGTGCTACTAGATCAGGCAGAGCTACCTTGTCCAGACCACAGCTAGCCTCTCCCAGCTACAGGCTGATCTTAGTCATTTATTCCTCATCCGACAGCTACTCTTGAGGCTTCAACTAGTGAGCAGTGGGATATGCCCAGTACCAGTCATCTGTTGATCCAGACGGCAGGGCCTGCCGTGACTTCAATCGCAGAGCGACCTTCTGTATACAGAAGATCACACCTGGAATGTAAGTACAATGTCCTCAAGCACCTTGCTGGCATCCTAGTGAGGATTTCCATCCTTGAAGCTCTTCTCATGTCGTCGGATATGCGTGAGGCCCTCACTGAGGCTTTAAGAATCGCCCTCTAGTTTGAGACAGAGGTAGCAGATGTAGAATCCTTTCATGCTGAAGTGGTAGAGAATACCGAATGGAAGGCCATCATTTCGTTCTATGGAGTAGATAAAGGCTCACCTATACATGGGCACATCCACCTGTTGTACATCATCTACCAATTTAACTGTGTGGAGTTTTTCTGTTGTCTCATTGACACCGGCTCCGGGATCAACCTTATCTTGGTGTGGAAACTACGGAAGATGGGGTTATCTGAGGATGACCTGAGTCCCATTGATTTAAGAATCATGGGATATGACAGGATAGATCGGACCCTAGTCAGAAAGATCAGTTTAATGACCCTGTTCAGTGGCCTAGTTACCAGTACCATGTTTATGGTTGCCTTTCAAGACACCGCATATAATGTATGGATGGGTAGACCATGGATCCACCTGCACGTGGTGGTCCCCAAATCGTATCACCAATGCCTCAAGTACTCCTTCAATGTTTGATAAGGCATACTCTAAGGCGATGCATCTTATTTCACCTATTTTGAAGCCCATTATCTAGACGGTAACTATTACAAGGGAAAGGATAAAAAGATTCTGGCAAGTGAGGTTGAGCCCGCCATGGAAAGAAATGACCCCTGGGAAAGTTTGGATGACACCTACGTCTTACCAATCCATCAATTGGAGGCCACGAATACCGAAATTGGGCAATGCTTTGTTGTCTCTAGTACAATTGGAAAGCATATTCCCAAGTCCAAACGACGGCAGAAAATCACCTCATACTCCTACAAAAATCAGGCTTAGGTGAGCCCAGAGCCTCATACCCCCATATGGTATCGTAATGTCCACCCCATGGAAATGGAAGTGCATCATACGTGTTTGTTCCATCGGGCTGGAATTAACTATCTCAAGCCGATGCACAACTATTTCTATGATATCATCAAGCGTGGACCCTTGGGTCGAATCCCAGATGGGATTGGATGGACTGCCTTCCTCGTTATGGTCCCAGCATCGTGTGAATATTCTGATATATTGTCCACTACTGTTCCAGATGATACCAACCACTTGTCCGGTTCTTCCGACCCATATGAAGCTTCACCCACTAGGAATCCGTCCCCTGCAAGTGAAGAAGAAGATAGTAGGATGGTCCCTCCTTCTTTGAAGAAGACTTCTCTTCCACGGTCGATGAGCTGGTATAGGTGAACCTTGGTAGCGAGGCAGATCTGAGACCCTCATTGATCAGTGCATCCATGTCCCTCGAGGAGCAGAAATTGTATGAATATTTCCTAAAATAGCACCGTGATGTGTTCGAATGGAGTTATGATGAGATTCTCAGACTAGATCCACAGGTAGTCATGCACCGCCTTGGTCTCCCAACAAATCATCGCGGGTTCAAGCAGCCTACCCAAAAGATGAACCCTTCTCATGGTGCCATGGTTGAGGCTGATGTTGACAAGATCATCAAATCCAACTTCATCAAGGAGTTCCAGTACCCTAAGTGTATAGAAAACATCGTGCTAGTCAGGAAGAAGAATGGATAGATTAGAGATTGCATCAACTTCCGAGATCTCAACCATCACTGCCCAAAAGATGATTTTCCCCTTCCAGTGACAGAATTTTTGATCGATTCTATGGCTGGGTTCCAAGCCCTCTCCTTCATGGATGGTTACACTCAATATAATCAGATCTGGATGGCCCCCGAGGATGAGAGTCCACAACTTTCAGGGCTCCCCAAGGTACTTTCTTTTACCAGGTTATTCCCTTCAGCCTAAAGAATGTAGGTTCCACCTATTAGCAGGCCATGCACCTCATATTCAAGCCAATTCTCAGGAAATTAGTGGAATGCTATGTGGATGATCTTGTGGTCAAATCATTCCAATGCCGAGACCATCTCAAGGACCTTGAGAAAGTGTTCGGCTTCCTCTTTTCCTACCACTAGAAGATGATCCTATTGAAGTGTGCTTTTGGTGACACCTCCAGGAAGTTTCATGGCTTTGTTGTTAGGTACTAGGGCATTACGATTGACCTAGAGAAGATCAAGGCAATTAGCTAGATGCCTCCCTCGAGTAATATTCGGGAGCATCAATGTTTTGAAATCCACTTAGACTACATATGCCGATTCATTTTGAATATGGATGGAAAGTGTAAGCCCTTTTCTCGGCTCATGAAGAAAGGATCTACCTATGAATGGGATGAAGAGTTACAGACCGCATTTGAGTAAATTAAGCATTATCTACTCCAGCCTCTAGTCTTGAGGACAACCATCTTCGGAAAGCTGATGATCCTGTACATGACTGCGCTGGAATAATCTCTCGGCACCCTTCTCACACAGAAGAACAATGAGGGGACAGAAAACAATCTCTACTACCATAGCCGCATGCTCCTCAATATGGAGACTAGATACTCCCTCATCAAAAATAAATCACTTGCACTGGTATTCGGAGTACAGAAGATGAAACACTACTTGAAGCACCATGATGTACTGGTGATGTCTCGGGTACACACGTTAAAGTATGTTTTGAACCACCCCATGAAGACCGACTGAATAGCATGATGGGAATTAATCCTTTCGCAGTTCGACATCAGGTTTGTTCCCTAGAAGGATATCAAGGGATGGGCATTGGCAGACATTCTTTCTTCCCATCCGACCACCACGGACCAGTCCCTGGACTAGGATTTTTCTGATGAGGCAATCCTCTTGGTAGATCCTACCATACCATGTTGGCAGATTCACTTTGATGGTGCCTCCCGGAGACCCACTAGTAGGAGACTCAATGATTCCCAACTCAACAGAGTGGGCCTGGGTATCGTCTTCATCACTTTGGCACAAGCCATTCTACCGTACTCATTCCTGTTGTTAGAAGGCAGCACCGACAAAGACTCAGAGTATCAGGCTCTTATCACTGGCCTTGATCTAGTCCTCGAGATTGATGTACCCCATTTTCATGTGAAAGGGGATTCCGAACTAGTCATCAAAGAAGTCAATGGTGGATATGTCATTTGAAATCTAGATCTCATACCATTGTTGGAACTCAACCTCCTGCTAATGGCCAGGTTTCCATCACGGCCGGAAGTTACTCATATCCCTCGATCTCAGAATGGTTGAGTCGATGCCCTGGTCGTCTTGGCTACATCACCTGCAGAACCCGAACAGGATGATCTGATTATACACGTGGTGCACTAGAGAGTCATTACCACCATCACCCTAGAGGATGATGATGGCATTTGGGTAATCCATCTTACTATCAGATCCTCCAAGTCAGGACCCCTGGGTTCTTCAGATGCAGTGGTTGAAGTGAATCCCGACTAGAGATCCCCTTTTGAAGAGTATCTCCAAAATGGTTGCCTCACGGCCGATCGGGTAGAGCGTGAGCGAATACGATGCCATGCGTTTTAGTTTACCCCCAAGAGTGGTCTCAGCCTCAATTAGATCCTATATAAGCATAGGTTAAATGGTATTATCCTCTGTTGCATCCAAGGAGTCGATATTTCCCAGGTCCTACAGGAGGTTCATGCAGGGTTCCTGCAATGCCCACCAAGCTGGGTCGAAGCTATCCCATCAGATCTAGAAACGGGGGTACTTCTGTCCCACCATGATCCATGATTTCATCAAGTTCACCAAGAGATGTAACACATGCCAAATTCTTGCTAACTTCATGCATCGGTTGCCATCACCTCTCCACTCTACTATGTACTCTTGGACATTCGTAGTATGGGAACTCGATGTTGTGGGACCATATCTTCCAGTGACAGCTCTCCAATGCAGGTTCATCCTGACCGCCACAGATTTCTTTTCCAAGTGGGCAGAGGCAGTTCTGCTCAAGAGGGTCAAGGCCCGTTCTATTGATGACTTCGTGAGATCCAACATCATCCAACGGTGTGGAGTCCCTCATGCTATCCTCACCGATAATGGCGCCATCTTTGGAGCAGCCGAGCTGAATAAATTGTATGCCAAGTACAAAATTTGTTCAAACCATACCTCCCTCTATCACGATCAGGTAAATGGGAAGATCGAGGCGTTGAAAAATACCCTCTCTAATATTTTCCATAAAACGGTTGGTCAGAACAAGAAGAGTTATCTGGACAAGCTCCTCAAGTCCCTCTGGTCCTATCGAACGACAACTCGTAATTCCACCTAGGTGACCCCATATTCCCTAGTGTACGAAGTTGAGGCCATCCTGCCCATCGAGATCTAACTGCCATCATTACACACAGTAGTCTATGACCATCAGGCACCAAATAAGGTAGTCAAAATTCACCGGGCTGAATTGGAAGCACTTGACGAGAATAGGCTTCGTGCCCTGCATAATCTGAAGAGGCATCAGAATAATATAACAAGAGCCTTGAACAAGAAGGTTTTCCTCTGCTCTTTTATATAAGGAGACTTGGTATTGGCCCTCTGAGCATCAATGATCCCTAGCAGAAAACCACCCAAGCTGGAGATTAAATCGGAAGGAACTTAAATAGTTCACAAGGTTTACCCCAATGGAGCATACTCCCTGGAGACCATGGATAGTGAGCGTATAACTCCTCCCACCAATGCCAATTTCCTCAATAAATACATTGTCTACTCCTAATGGTCCTACATGACCTTAAACTAGTTGGTCCTACAAGACCTTAAACTGGATGGTCATTCATGACCCTAAACTACATGCCAGTCCCGAATGACCTTAAAATGTCTAGTCCTACATGACGTTAAACTGTGCATCATCCTGCATGACGTTAAAGTCCATTTTTAGAACTATGTATGGATTGATTCCCATCCTCATGGGATATATAGGAATGCTCAGATGCCTCATCTTGAGCCCAGCCCCTGAACCCTTCTCTTTGACTTCCCCCTGGGTATAGTTCTCTCGGAAGATCCTTGCATGATATAGTGTAGGCTTCCTAAACCCCACTCATTCATGGATTATAATGGTCCCATCATATGCCCACTTTTATTCTTCTATCCCCCACATCCTCACAACACGAAGTTAAAGTGAATGGCATTCAAGAACTACGTATGGCTTGATTCCTATACTTATGGGATATGTAGGAACGCCTGGAAATTTCGTCTATTGGCCCATCCCAAATTCCAGAGTCCTCCCCTAAGTTCATGTCATATGGTGGGGTGCAGACATTCTCACCAATTCAAATATAGCTAATCTCGATCTGGCCATATGTCCCACTCCCTAGAGACGTTCGCCTCTTTTATAGATGGGTACAGCTATGCTTCACCCACTCCTTTGATTGGGACTCCAACATCTTTATCATCCAGAAGGGCCCCTGAATGGTATGGATACTAGGCCTAAGGTCTCTCTTACAACTTTGGGCCAACACGTTCATGGATGTTGAGTAACAAGCCAATATGAGATCCACGTTTCGAATTTGGTCAGTGGTCGACACTCATTTTTTGTTCCCATTTCAGGTCACTATAGGGACGTTGTGTTTCGAACATGGTCAACAGTTGTCCTGTGTCATCAGGACCACCCCAAGATGTCCCAAAAATTGAGTGTAGTGGTTCATTCTGCCCCGTTATATCTCCAAGTGACAAACTCTCTTCAATCAATGCTAGCTATTAGGCCCCGTATGATGGAGAGAGCTGAGACTAGCTCCTTGTTTTCCACACTGAGCACTGCTAACATGGGCTTAGGAGCTATTATGAGGCGGTAACTGTACAAGGGGATGTATGGACTTCCCATCCAAGGCCCATCCTCAGGCCCCATGGCTTTTTGGGCCCCAGCCCAGGTTCAATCTTATAGGATTGTATGGTTTGGTATGGGATTATTTCCTCATTCACGTCTGGTTATTCACCATGTCGTACACATCCCCGAATGAGATACATTATCCGCTCTTCGTCCACACTATAAGACATTAAACTGTAAACTGGTCGGGCCTTACTGACCGAGGCCCAGCATCAGGACCCTTGGCTTTTCGGGCCCCCAGCCCAGGTTCTCTTTTATGAGATTGTATGGTGTGGTATTGGATTATGTCCTCATTAACATTGGGTTATTCGCCAAGTCGTACACCTCCTTTGTGTGGGAAAACATACTCCCCTCTTCATCCTCACTACAAGATGTTAAACTGCAAACTGGTCAGGCCTTTCCAACTGAGGCCCAGCCTCAGGCCCCTTCGCCTTTTCGGGCCCCGACCCATGTTCCTATTCAGGGGTGTACAGTTTGGTATGGGATTATGTCTTCATTCATATAGGGTTACACGCCACTCCATACACCCCCCACCCCTCAATAGGGTATCTTACCCCTGTGTGCGGTTTTTGAACTATGTGTCCCTTGATTCCCATCCTCATGGGATATGTAGGACCGCCCGAGCATCTCGTCTTCAGGTCCAGTCCCATCTTGTCCCCTCAGCCTGCATTCTTCCATGAGAGGGATACATGGTGTGGTATGGGATTATATCTTTGTTCATGTTGGGTTTGTAACAATCATTCCACATACCTCTTTCCCCTGATATTTTTTCATCCCTTGGTTCTATCATCATCTTTTCAAGTAGGCTGCTCTCGGGATGATCCCCCCAGTCCTCTTCGATGATACATCAATTTGCCTAAGGTGACTCTAGTTTAAGGCCTGGAATGTCGAACTCTACTCGGACATGATTCCACCCATTTTTTCTGGCCTTTTCCCCCTTCCTTAGGGCTTCTATCACCTTTCACACCCGAAGGGACCCCTAAGGTTCATGTATGCTAGGACTAAGGGCTCTCCTACCATTATGGGCCAATGTCATCGAGGGTCACAGACAATAAATTGATACAAATCCTGTATTTCGAATATGGTCAGCAGTAGAAACTCATTTTATTTTCCCCATTTCAGGTAACATGATATGGATGTTGTGTTTCTAACACGGTCAACAGTCATCCTCTATCGCCATGCCAACCCCATTAAGCCCAAAATGTCTGTTACATGATTCACATCCTTCTCCACCTCATCATTTCCAAGTTGAACTTAGAAACTCTTGGTATTATTCCTTTGTGTGAATCCACATGTAAGGAGGACAAACTCATGGTAAAGGAATCATTAGAGGCTTCACATCGACTTACCTTATCCATGGTCTGAGCTCTAAGGCCATAAACTAAGATCTTGTTTAGAACTATGTATAGCATGATTCCCATCCTTATTGTATACATAGGACCACCCAGACGTATTGTTTTCAGGTCTAGCTTAATTGGGAGCTAGTTTATCCTTCCCCTTACCCTCTTACCTTGATTTAGGCCCCTTGGCCCGAGGCTCCTTTCTTGGAATTGTGTACGGTGTGGTATTGGATTATGTCCTCATTCATTTCATGTATGTTTTAATTCACCATACACATTCCGCACTTAGCATCATCTCTACTACGTCTATACCAAATGAAGTTAAAATTCATGCCTTGTACCATCACATGACCCTAAACTGTGACATTATCGTCCTGGCTACATGAAGAAAAAATGCACCACATTGTGGTGTCCTTACTCAAGGGGACCGCATTTTTGGTGTCGGTCACACGTCATACCATTTTTCAATGCCTACATACCGCTTGATTCTTGTGGAAATGCTGGGACATGCTATTCTAATCTATTTCTTCACAAAAAAACCATTCACCTTAAAAGACAGACAAGATTTATCAAATACTTCTTCTTTCGGAGTGAGGGCCACACCCGCACGGCACTTTTTATCCCTAACTTTGGAACCTTACCATGCCACCTCTAGAACTATGTAAAGCTTGATATCCATTCTCGTGGGGTATGTAGGAACGACTGTGCATATTTCCTAGAGCCTAGTTTACCTCTCGTTTCGGGTCCCTTTACCTAGAACCTTCCTAGGGAACACGTGGTGGTAGGAGCCCCAGGTTCCCATTCACTTCGGGTTTTATAATTACCCCACCATGTGTCTCCCGCATTTCCTACCATCCATTGTTCGAGCTCTATGACCATAAACTAAGATCTCTTTTATAACAATGTATGGACTGATCCCCATCCTCATGGGATACATAGGGTCACCCAGAAATTACCCCTCAGGTCCAGCCCCAGGAATCATAAATCCTATTCCTCCCCATTTCCGGTCCCCTGGCCTGACCCCCCGGGGGGAACCGTGTAATTGAAGCATTGCCCTGAACAAGTTTGGGATGCCCTACAATGACATTGGGAAGTGAAAAATCCCTCTCCAGAGAGGTCCTGTCTGAAATAAGGAATGATCCATGGTCAAACCAATGCGCCCATCTAATGTGCTTTCGCCATAGTGGTGAAATTTCAAGAGTGTTATATTCTATTAGAATTAACCATCACTCCACATTCCACGCTTCTCATTCCCCTTATTCGGACACTCGTCCACTTTCATGTCTAAGGGAACCCCCTAAAATTATTGATGCCTGGCCTATGGCCCACCTATTGTCCTGGGCCAATGATCCGGAAGGAAATTGGATGAAATTTTGAGTTGGGCCCTATGTTTCGAACATTTTTAGTGGCCGACCCTCATTTTCAATCCCCACTCCTGGCTAACACAATAAAGATAATGTGTTTTGAATGCAATCAATAATTATTCTTCATTTTCATCCCCCCCCCTAAGTGTTCTGAATCTTGGGTATCGTGATTCACACCTTCTATTCCACTGTTCGGATTTATTCAAATTCCCCTGGCATTATCTCATTTGGGAACAAGAGAACATTTGGAAAATGGTAATTTGACTGTTTCGAGAGCTTCATCCTTCAATCAGGTCTCTCATATTTCCTCCTAAAAATTTGGGCTGGTTATTCAAACCCCGAATCTTCAAAGCTGGATTGACACTCCCGCAATCAAGTGAAGTAATAGTACGAACATACCTTGTTTCTCACATTGGGGGTGGCCCGCCTGAGCTTAAAAATGGATTGATATTTACTCCAGGATTGTGGTTAGATGCGTTAAACCAAACGAACAAGTAAATAAATTCCTATATACATGTAATTCAGAATAATAAGCAATAAGGAGAAATGAGTTTATGATTTCATCCAAAATAGGGCTCTTAAGGGTTAGCTTCATGGATGGATCATTCCAGCACCACTACCCTTTTGCTGGTGGAATCCAAGACTGCCTCCCACCCCCTGAGGGATCTCTCTTCATTAGCGGCCATAGAGTGCAGTCCACTGACCCTAGTATGTGTTTTCTCTTGTTTAGTTTGATGTGCGGATATCTGGTGACCCGCCTCCACTAGTTGATCATGGGAGTTTTCCAATTGGGCCCTCAACTGCTCCACAAGCTCAGAACAGTTTGCAATGAATAACTCTTTGGCCTTCACCTGTTCATTAAAGCATCATGACTCTTGGTCTGCCTCTATGAATTCTTGGACACTCCTTGACTCCGCCTTACACTGGGCAACATCGGAGCGGTGGCTGCTCTCGTGCAGCTTCTCAGCCATGTAGTCATGGACCTTCAAACGAAGGCACTGAGCATCCACCCCTTCAGCACAAAGAAAGTGTTGCCATGTCTAGAGTGATCCCATATGTTTTAGCCATTCTTTATGGGGATGACTGAGAAAGAACTTGATGCACTTCCACCCTTTGTTCCATGTCATTCGGCTCTCCTCAGCTGCCTCCGAGTCTGAATCATCAATCTCCTTGAGGTCTGTCGGCCGATAGGTGGGTAAAGCAGCCAACAGACTAGTATCAGGGTCTTCTTTATGTGCCCCTCCCAAGGGGTTGGGACCTTCAATTCCTAGGAGACCGTCCCCCTTTCCTCAGTCTCGGTAGGTCCCTTGCTGACTTTCGGCCCTGCCCCGACTTGAGTATTGCTGATGTCCACCACTCCCTGGTCACTAAGTGTCGGGGTCGGCTCAGTTTGAGAAGTGTACCCGAATAGGATGGCACATTTACAGTTGAATCAATTGCATATAACCTGGGTTTGGTAGCCCGATGAGCCTCCAAGGCTGTGATTACTACACAAATGAGGAACACCATGATTAATTGAGCTCTCCAATGGTGATTAACCAGCTTTGAAGTAATGAACTTATAGGATTCCAAAGCATCAGCCTCTGGTGTTCTAGCCGCTATGGGATCTGCCATTGTGGAGGATCCTTTAGCTCTCGTTAGTTCAATAATGGGTGTCGGTTCCCCACCTTGTTCTACAGGTGCCTCCTCCCCTTCGTATGGAGACCCTTGGTCGGAATCCATATGCTCTTCAATAGGATAAGTATATCTAACTGAGGGATATGAAAGATTATAAGGTGAAAAGTATAGATAAGGGCTAATAAATAACTCAAGAAGCTTGGTTATATCAACATTAGAGCTGACGATCTCGCTGCTCATCCAGAGAATCCCTTGAGGGGACACCCCATGATATCCTCCAACTTCAGGATCTTCTTCTTCTTCACCCCTCCTTCACCTTCTCTTTCTTCCTCCACTTCCTTCCTAGAGACTTCCAACTCATTGTTGCTGTCATCATCCTCTGATGGAATATTTTTGGGATCATGATTTTGGCCGAGGATTACTTTCACCATGAAATATGGCTCCTCATGCTTTCCTCATTGGCATTCATATGTGTCCATGGCCGTCAGATACGCAAGATGATGATGAAAGTTTACCGTTTCAACAACCCGAATAAGCCCAACCTCCAAGCAACTGGATTTCATCCTGCAATATCTTTTTCTAAAGAGCATCGGTACCCATTAACTATTACAGGGTTATCTAGGTTGACCACAAAGCCGAGAAGATTGCATCACTGGAAGGTTGAAGAAAATATATTATCTACTTCCCTGGGAGTTCCCTAGCTGCTACATCATCCTCTCTCCCCTTGATGATGAGGGCCCGACCGCACCATGGAATGTCCCCGCTACTGGAGTACCGGTCTGTGCGGACCCAGTAGCCCGATGGGCTTCTGACCTTTGCTCCCTAATAGCACCATGTCTGCTCTCTCACCACCCAGGATCTACACTGGATACCTTTAGTTGCCTACCTCGCTTTCGCAAAATCCCCTCAGTGTATGCTATGGCCTAGTGCTCAGAAAATTCGGTTGAGAGTATAGCATCAACTCCAGTGGGAGGAAAGGTGATAACATCACCAAAGCCCTGGGTTGTGAACATCAGCCACATCTGGCGAAGAACGCATGGGTGCCTCTCTTCACGAACATCCTTGTACACCTTCTTCAGCATTCGCTGGAGGCATTTGAACCGCCTTCCAAACCTAGACGGCACGTAGGGATCACAGAAGATCTTCCCATCAGTCCAGGGCATGAGCACCCCACCTCTGATGCTCTAGAAGTACTCCCTCTACTCTAGTGATCCTTGGACATTATCTGTCATCTAGACTATCAATGTGGGGAATGAGTTAAAATAGAATTTGGTGTGATTACTGATTCAGTTCCTTACTCCCTCCTCATTTAGCTTCATCGGAATAACCCCGACGATGTTCAATAGGGAAGGTTGCAGGCCATTACCTGTAGGACGAATGGCGTTCGGGAGAGTATACCTGCCACAATGGGTCATGACCCAGCCATAAAAGATTTGTAAGGGGCCAAAAATCCTCCTCGGAGACCCTCCTCTTGATATGTGTCCCAAAATGGCGTACATATGGGCCAGCACGGGGACCCCCGGATTAAATCATTGATTGGCGGCCAGGATATCAGCCATCACCGAGGTCACTGAATGATCCCCCATCCTTGAATCCCTAACCGGTAGGATCCATCTACTCAGGAATGTGTAAAGGAATATGGCATATCGGATGTTTGGGTACCAACTCTCATTTATACTGAATCCCCACGACTGATAGTCCCCCGCCTCGAGGAACATCTAGTACAATCCGCACATGCTCCTCAGTGGACGGTCGGACACCATCTCCCTCACCCCAAAATATTGACTTCGAAATATTTTTTCCAAGAATAGGATGAACCCTTTCCTGTAGGAAATTTCCTTAAAGAAATCATTGACCCCCAACCTCTCATTGTCTAGCTCCAACTTGTGTCATGTCAGTATAGGGGTTCATGATCTGCCACCCCAGGTGTTACTCTTCAGGAGGAATTCATCATACTGATGCACCTCCATAGGGATGCCCCATATGCAATGGATTTCGCATAGGCTGATGCTAACTTCCCCAGGATGAAGGTGGAAGTTATTGGTGTGAGGGGACCATCGAGTGAATAGCTCTGGTCCAATATTTGGCTGGCGATAGAAGTGAAACTGCGACATCCACACTACTTCGAACAAAATAATTTGCCGCAGTTCATCCCCAAAATGGTCGCATGTTTGGGGAACCCAATACCCCTAGACCCATTCATTAGTGAATTTGCCTCCAGATTTTAGATCCCAATCCAGCATCCAACCTTTGGTCTCTTCAGTAACACTCTGACGGAAGGTTCTTGTGTAAAGGGATAGAGAACTCTCTGCGACAGGGTCCCTCCCTGAGATGGTCCTGGTCCTAGGATTTAGGACATAAATGTCTAGGTGTCTGGTATCTCTAGCAGGATGGCCATTGTAGGTGATGTTATACCAGGGTAGGTCATCCTCCCGGGTCACCCATGACCGCGGTGTGTCGACCTCAAACCTTGGCATGGGTACCTCCTCTAGGATTCTGAATTCCTATATCGGCAGATTGGAAGACAGTTTATACTCCTTCTGCACTGGGGTCAACATGTTTAATAGAGTATGGTTGCTAGAAATGACCCTTCAGGAGGCATAAACCTCAGGGTTGGTGACCATCTCATCCCTTTGAGCAGTTGATGTGGCTTCCCTCTCACTATCAACCCGATTGGTGGCCATCTCCTGCTGGAAAGGTTTTAAGGAGTTGGTGAGAAAAATAGGAGTTGGTGCGAAAAAATAGTGGTCTATGTGGAAAACTGGAAGCTAGCGCAGAAAATACTCGGTTGGCGCAGAAACAGACGACTGGTCATGGAAAATTACATGCAATAGAAGCGTTTTTCACATAGGCAGAATAATTTTTCACGCAAGAGTGCTCTGGCTTATCATGTGAGAAAATCCATACTGAATGGAGGGACCCACAGCTCCTTTTATAGGCGTGGTGAGTTGGTTTTCACACGCACGTGAAATGTTGATTACACGATCCATCCTGGTTTTTCGCGCCGCTGTAGTGGGAAGTGTGCAACGGCCCTAGGGTGCCCTATATCTCAGCATTTCCCTCAAAACATGACCTTTGTGTCCCCTTTCCAGTCTGATTCTGAGGGGGGGAATTTGTAGATGCCGAAATATGCTCCATATCTTAATTACATTGGAACACAACAATGTGAAGCCATATTTGGAACTGGGGATCCATTCCAGGGGTCCCGGAGGGGCGGTGTAAAAAAAAGAATGGGTTATGTGAAAAAAAATATTCCACACACGAAAAACTCTAGGACTTTCAATAGTTTTCAGTGCGTTGTGGAACTCCTTCGCGCCACCACTCCGTGCAGTTGACCTTTATGCTACCGACATTGGGGCAGGAAATATTTCACGCCGAAGCGTTTTTTACACAGAATCGCGATCCCAAGCGCCTATAAACACAAGGCCACCCCCTTCTACTTCACCTGAAGAATTTGAACCTCCTCTATCACGTGAAATTTTTCTCTCATGCACACAAAAAAATGGCTCTCAGGTACTAAATGTTTTTCACCAAGTCATTCGGTGGTTTGCCTTTGCGAGAAACTACTCAGGCTTGATCCTTGTCCAAATCCCCTCAAACCCCATCCCCCGTGTGCAATTCCTTATGATTACGCGCAACTAGGGCTTCAGTGTACAATTCCTTTTTCCCGTTGGTCCGATATATTTCTCACCCAATGCCCAATTGCACGTCGGGCTAGAGTTTTTCGCATGAACAATTCCTTTTGCGTGCCAACCTATCCCTTTTTCGCACAAAGTTCCCTGATATGCGCAAGCCTCATGTATTGTGCGACCATGATGTCTCACCTCCATGCATCATTTTAAGGCAACTCCCATGCCCACGGTGCCTTCGCTGTATACTTATTACCCGTGGAACCTCCTAGGTTCGGTCAAAGTAACTTCAATGTTTCCTAGATGACCCTGTCCATTGCATTACATCACCTCATGATTCTTCTCATAGGCACACTAATGGCTATTGATTTTTCACATAACCATACTAACATGGGCCCCTCAACGGTTTGCTCCATGACACCCCCTCGTTGTGGATTTTCTTGTCCCCTCTCTGGACCAAGGAGCAGAGGGTACCAGTTATGTAAGTCCTAGGGGTACGGAGCAACCCCACTTCATCCGAGCTGCAGGACGTTAAACTGCCAATCCCCATTGTCCTCAACACATGACGTTATAATTTGACCCCAACTCATGCCTCCCACATAGGGTACCCACAAATTGGACATTCTCCATGCCCACTGGTCTCCATAGGGGACGATATCCTCCATATGGGAGTGGTGTTTGTCCGCGTGGGAAGAGGGACCATCTCGGTGTAAGCCCCCAGCCTTCTTGTCGGAGTAAGAATCCCTCCTCCTCCATTCATCTTCGGTCCCCAAGGTCAACGAAGGGCGTGGTTGGGAATGGTGCTTCTCCTTTCTACGATCCCAAGTCCCTCACCCACTATACTTTGTTTCCATCAGGCCTCTATCCTGGATTAAGTCCCAATCTTTCTCTCTCTGGGCCGCTAACAGTGTGTAAGCCCCATTTAACTTTCCCACGGACGCACCTTTCACGACGTGATTTTTGGGTCTCTTCTATCTCTTGTTTCCCACACCGAACATGACTCACGTGGGCTTAGAGTGAGAACCGACCATGAAAAACACCTTGGGTAGCCTATAATGTAAGCCTGATGCCCATAATACAAACTATGAGGACTTTGATCCTTGCCAAGGTAGAGTACGTATGAAGCCTCCATGAGGTTCCATCCCACCACCCATTGGTTCCGACCCCCATCATTTCAGTTCACCAAACACATTGGGAAGCCTAGAGTGGAAGCCCCATGCCCATATTCCAAACACGGGGACTTTGATCCTTGCCAAGGTAGGGTACGTAGGAAGCCTCCATGAGGTTCAACCCCACCACCCATTGGTTCCGACCCCCTTCACGTCAGTTCACCCAACACCTTGGGCAGCCTAGAGTGTAAGCCCAACACCCATATTCTGAACTACGAGGTCTTTGATCTTTTCCAAGGCATGGTACATAAGAATCCTCCTTGAGGTTCATGCCCACCATCTATCTGGACCCCAGGTCCTTATTCACGTCGGTTCACTAACTCCTACCTCACCTTGGGCGACCTCAGAGCGTATTCCCCAAATTCCCCCATATTTTGAACAATAAGGACTTTGATCCTTTCCAAGGCAGGTTATGTAGGAAGCCTCCATGAGGTTCATGCCCACCACCACCCAATTGGACCGCAGATCCAACTTTGTGTCTGTTCAATAGCCCCTTTTTCACCTTAACTACGTGGTATTTGATCCTTGCCAAGGAAAGCTACGTAGGAAGCCTCCACGAGCTTCAAGCCCAACACCCAGCAGTTCCGACCCCCTTCATGTCGGTTCACCCCCATCCTGAATGACATTAAATTGTGGTCCTCCTTCAATGGTAAGTCGTTGTCACTCCATTCAGCGGTAATCCATTGCAACACCATCTAGCAGTAAGCCGTTGCAACCCCATCCAGTTGTAAGCCACTGTGACCCCATCCAGTGGTAAGCCGTTGAAACCCCCAATCCACGGAAATACATCATTAGATGAACTACGTGGACTTTGATTCCCGACCACGAGGATACGTAGGAATCCTCTTCGAGGCTCAATCCCAAAACCATCATCACCCCATGACAGTTTCATCCCATTCACCATCCAATTCACAAAACCTTCCATCATCCATCCTAATTCTTACCCGGGACGCCACATCCTGATGGAATCACACCACCCCATTCCACGCTCCCACTAATAGAATTTGGGAATCCACCCACGAGTTGGCCCCAATATCATCGTTCCCTCTTGGGGGTTCCTCCATCTGCTCCACTCTAGCCATTGTTCTGATCAGCTCGATCCATCCCCGCTGGATGTTAAACTTGCAGCATACCCCGTGTTAAACATTTGAAGCTGAGGAAAACCTCATATACATTCCCATGGCATACGATTCCCCGCATTCCATGTGGGATGCCTCAGGCTTCCTCGCCCTAGAGAATCCTTATAATAAGAGACAGAAGACAGACACGTCAATCCCCCAGCGTCCAGACACGCCAGTGATAGCCCACGTGACTACTCCCCTAACCAAAGGTTACTGCCCTAACCAGACCCCTTGAAATGTCCTGACAGAATAAGTGTAATTAAATGGTTTCTATGATGATATGGCATTGGAAATAGTTTCACAAACAATGTCTTAAGTCTATGAGGGAGACTCGGACTAGGTGATGAGTTCTGAGGAGGAATCCACGGAAGGAAGAACCGACATCCCATCTTCTCGTTTTGATCATGGAGCAGACGTCTGTGGATAAGGAGAAGATGCCTCCTGCCTTTGGAAAGCAGGAATGCGAGGTAAAAAAAACTGCATTCCTCATCCCTAAACGAGATGGACATGTGTTCCCCGGTGAAAGCATCGGATGCAAAGAGTTAATTAATAAGGGCATGTGGTATCACTGATCTAGGGGACTAGGTCAAAAAATGAAACATAGTGTTTCGTTTCAATTAAACTCAATTAATTTCATTATTCAATTTTAATTAATTAATTAACTTAAATAAACTAATTAAAAAAATTTATATATTTTCCTAAAAAATTAAATTACAGAGAATAAAATAAACGTAATATGATATGTAATCATATATTAAAAATATCCTCAAATTGATCTAGAACATAGAGGATTATCTCTCCTCAATATATCAATTAATGGAGAATGTGGGGTGTATTATTTGTATTTATAAATTTTGAGGAATCTTAGGGGGTTGAAACATTAAATTCATAGACCTCACCCCTGAATAAAACATATTACCTTGATCCATACCACACTAATTTTGCTTATATGAAGACCCCTTTGTGAGATATTTTCATGTTTATCCTATATAATTGTTTAAATTAAGATACATAATAAAGTAATATCTATAAGACTCAAACAAGTATAATATATTTAGACAAATAATAATATATTTTATCTATAGGTTATTCCTAGATTGTAAAATCCTTTGGATATTTTTATGATGACAATATAGTTCTCACTCTAACTATGGAACCACAGTGTCATCAAATATAAAATCATATTATTCATAGATATTATCTCATTAATGAAATTTTTTAGAGAGATGATGTAAATATTTTTTAGATTAATATAAATGATACTATAGTTGATTCTATGGTAAAAAATACAATGCAACCAAAATATGTGAGTTTCATAAATTGATTAGGTATTAGATGTATGAAGGGATTGCATATAGTTTATTTGGATTTTTCAATATATATAACCTTAATTTATCATTAAGATATAAATATTATATTCATATCATGTGTCAAGGTTCTATTTTTATTCCATTGGATATAAAACTTTGAGTTATCCATAATCATTAATCACCATCGAAATCAATGATTTGTGATGATATTCCATGATTAGCATGAGAACGAACTCTTTTATTGAATTAGAGTTCCCAAGTTGTGGAATATTTGGTTTTAATTTATCCACATTAGGTACAACAACTTTAATTTCATATCCATCTTTCATTTTTATAATTGGGAAATATAAAATATAGTGATCACATAGTAGAGGTTAACAATTCTCCCTAAATATTAATAATAGTTCTTTTATATTGATTTTATTTTATTATTGAAAAGAAGAAAAATATAGGGTTTATATATATATGATTTTAATCACACATAGTGATTTTTACAACTAATAAATGACCCCTAAATGATGGGTATGACATATGATTCCTCGATTGAGTATGACAAGAAAATGTGTTTTTATGTTTAGATCAGTTACATGTTATGTGCTCATATACCTATATGAATACCATGTGGTGTATTTATCAATTTTTCTAAGTGTACATAGAGAAAATAGAATTTAATATATGATCATTACAGTATTCACATGTCATATGTATCATGCATATACACAATATAGAAAAAAATGATATTTAGTGTATGTTTTTTCATATTTCTAAATTATCACATAATGATTCATGATGGTTCTTAGAAATCATCATGTAATAAGTGTTTATAATTTTTTCACAATAATTATTAAAAATTATTCAAAATAATTTCCAGACCATTTTAAATCATTCCATAGTGATTTATATTTTTATATTTTTATATTTTTAATAAAAAGAAATGATTTGGTGGCATTGTATATTATTTTTATTGTGAAAATTTATTTATTAATTATTTTTTTGCCTTACCCAACCCACCTCATCCCATCCCCATATTGGAATCACCACTATTCGTTGAATTCCTCCATTCCAACATAGGCCTTGCACTATATTCCACATTCCACTCTCATCTCACTACCTAGGTACCAACCTATCACTACCCCCTTTTATTCCCCACCATAAAGTTCACTCCCACCTCACCACTTACCCAACCACACATCCCCACTCTCCCACATTCTCAACTTTTTGTTTCAACACATTATTGGTCAGTGCTTCTACAAAACTCCCATGGTAAATTTTCTAAAACATTGTGAGGGTTGTAATACAATCCCTCCATCCCTCACATATGGGGGAGTTTTTTACCTACCAACCTAGGTGAAGAATACTATCTCTCTCTCGCTCTCATTTTTTGATATATTTATATATGTATAAATATATTTATATGTATTTATGTTTGTGAGTGTGTATCTATTTGTACAAAAAACACAAAAGCAACAATTAACAATGAACAATTAATAATTAAAAATTGTTATTTAATAATTATTAATGGATAGTTAATTTTATTCAAAATTAATAATTAATTCAAAATAAGTAATTAATAATTAATAGGTTTACATTAATATGAAGTAACATATAATTTATCATTCATTACTGATGAATATTTTAAAATTAGTAATTAAGAAATATGATTAATCATTAATAACTATAAAATATTTTTTATTAATTAGTAACTTGAAATTATAAGTCATAAATTATTAATCATATTAAAATACGATTAATATTAATTTGTAATTTTGTAATTAATAATTTAAAATTATATATAATATATTATTTATCATTAATTTTCCATTGTTCAATACTAGTAAGTATTGATTTATTATTACATAATAAATATTAATTATTTATTACTAACTCTACATTAGTGGTTATTAATTATTAATTAATTATAACTAGCCAACGAGTATGTACCTAAGTGGTAAAGGCCATTGCTTGGCATCCAGGAGGTCCAAGGATCAATCAATGATGGGTATAGATAATATTATAGTGCTATATAGGCGGTGAAGTAGATGATGAATTAGGTATACGGTGATACAAGAAAGATGTAGGCAAGTGGTAATGCAGGCAGAATGATGCAGGCATGATGTTGAATATGGATTTTAGGGAATGTTTTGGGTTTCATTCCCACTGGGCCACAGTTTATGTACTAAATAATTAAAGATTAATGGGTGGGATATCCCCTGCGATGTTTTATGGCCTGCCTTTCTGGCCAGTGTGTGTTGTATTTTTGTGTTTGAATATAATTTTACTCTCAATAACATTATATATGTAATTACTTACAATTATTATGTTAACAAATAATTAAATATTGTTCACTAGTATTGATTAAATTCTTCACCTTTTGTTATGTGGAAGATAATATTTATTAAAGGCCTCATTTGAGGTAGATGTAAACACTTATAAAAAATGGTTTTAAGCTAATCAATAAACATAAATTATGTATCTCATTGACAGTTAAAAAACCAAAAATTATTCTAAATTGATTACTACCATTTGATATTCTACAAAAAAGTTAAAGGATTTACATCAATATAAGAAAAAAATAATCAAAAAATAAATAAATGAGATTAGTATATATTTATAGGTGAATAAAATCAAAATAAAACCATTATAAAATTATTTATTATTGATCCTAGTTCTAATTATTTGGTTCATGGGTGATTTTTTATTGAATAAATAGTTCAATTCATTTTTATTATTCGTGTAAAATGAAGACACTTATATATGGAGTGTTTTTTACCTAATATTAGAAATATTTATCAAAATACTAATACATATCCTATATAGTTTTCAATATACTATCTATGAAATTTTTTCATTATGACATAAAGATAATTTTCCACAAGCCAAAGTAATTTCATTTAGGATCCCTTTTAACTTGATATAGAATGAAATTATATCATGTCCTATCTCCGATTTTTTGGTCAAATTCATTATATTAATCAAGATAATTTCAACACCTTACCTAATAAAAACTAAACATGGTAATTCCACATTAACACAAAAATATAAATTAGAGAATACAAATCACTAAAATTGATGGAAGCCTAAAAAACTCTTATATAAGAGAGGGGATAATGATTAAATGTTAAAAAGTACATATAGATCTTACACCAAACCAAGAATACATAAATAACCCATCAAAAAATTATATAAACTCTATAAAAATGAAAACTATTAATTCTGTAAATCATAAATTCGAATGAAACAAGAGAGCATGGTGAGAAAGCGAATAAATATCACCACGAAACATAATATATTGATCACAAAAAATTCAAGGCCTAAATATTGATCAAGGGAATCCAAAATATATTAAGAGAAGATAGAATTCAACCTATGGTTTAAGGGGAAACAAATGAACTAATAACTAGTATAAAATCTCATTTAATTTATAATAAAATCTTAAGTGATCAACCCATAGTGTGTTAGCCTAAACCACATCATGGTTTAGCTTAGTCAAAGTAGATCTAAAAAATATATCCAAATGACATTCCATTTGAATATATAGGACAATGTTTCTCCCTAAATTTCCCTAAAAAAGATAATTACAGAGACAACATATAATAAGACTTATTATACCTTGTCTACCTTTAAACTACACGATAAATATGATTCAACTTCCCCCAAAGCATTTCAACTCTACACTATGGGGTCATCTAAGAGAATTTCCTCCTCATATAATATAGTTGTTCTAAAAAATATTTTAAAATATTAAAAAAAATTAAAAATAATACATACACTATTACAACATTTTATATAAAAAACATAATTCTTCACAAAAAATGGGGAAAATTAATCAAACTCCTCTTCAATAGAATAAAAAACACTAGGTCCAAAAAATTATCCTTGATAACATTTGAAAATAATAGATGTAATTAAGAGTATAAAACATCCTAGTATCCTGAAAAATCTCAAAAAACTATCTATTTTGTAATGACGCACTAATTCTCATTAGCTTGAGAAAACAATGAGTCATTACCAGGCCATAAGATTCATCCCTATGATAATAAGGGTTGAAATAAATGCCGAAGGGTTTCAAATACATGTGAGGGACGATTTACCCTTTAAGAAATAAACCAGTAAACCAACCAAACATAACCAAACATTCACTATATGATGCATAAACGAATGAAATACAAATCAACAACTTCATGTGTCTCAAAACTACATCAAAGTAAAAAACAACGAAAGAATAAACAATTATCAAAGTACCTAGTAGATAAAATACACAAGACTATACGAAGACCTCAAGACTCCATGCTCCACAAGCTCCATGCTCCACAATCTCTAAACTTTACAAACATCATGAGGTAGTGCTAAACATGTGTGAAATATTTCCTTTTCCCTTGTCTCGAAAGATAGCATCTACAAAAGTACCAAAGTACAAAAGCAGGGGTGAGTATAAAACACAGTAGGTTTTCCCCAATGACTTCCCTACTCACTCAACTATGATAAAAGATTTTGAAACAATTATATAAAATAGTTTATATAAAAAAATTTCTCAAAAATGGTTTATAACTTAATATAATCAAGATTCCAAAACCATTAATTACCAAAAGACGACAAGTGATGTTGAAACCAATTTTCCCATCAATATATATTTCACGAAAAATAACTAAACAAACGTTAAAATCTTTTCATAGTACCACTTTCTAGGCATACCCAATCATTACTCAAACCAATGATAACAACCATGCATGCAACGTTTTGACAGTTCCTTACTAATGAGTGGATCCTCGTCGATCTACCAAGTCATAACAGTGTAATTGTATCCCATGTGTCATTAACCCTTTGGCAACAAGTAAAATGTCATATTTCAACCATTACACACATATGAAATATGAAATTTATATCATGTGTTCCATTTAACATTTGGAACTGAGCATAAGGTCATATTTCAACCAAGTCCCAGAAACGCATTATGAACTCACACTCCAATATAACCAATGATCATGCCAAAACACCTTTCAATAAAAAATACCTTTTATTGAAAACCAAAATTTCGTCAAACCATTTAACTATTACATCAAATAAATAATTTTAAATCATCATTTTAAATTCAAGAGTCTAAATCACATTACACAAATATTCACCACGATTTCTCAATTTCACTAAAACCATAAATCATCACTAATGAAGTTTTATTCCTTTATTTTCACAGTGAATCCCATTCAAATAAAACAATTTGAAACTAATAAAATCAATTTTTTCAAGAGGATATGATATTGAAGCCACATACCTCGAAGGTTTTGATGAATCTTGACAATAGACGAAGAACGCACGAGAATACAGGTCGATTCTCAAAGAACGGCCTCAGTTCTCTTATCCATGCCAGATCACAAATCAAAATTGAATTATTTGGCATTAAAAAATGTATATATACCCACTATAGGTTCATATATGATAAATAATGGAGATCATATAAGTATATCTATGAATATCTATGAAAATGTTACAAATCAAAAATGAATGGTGACATACCTCAAGAATCGGATCAAGATTCCAAAAAAGAAGCTTAGATCACTTCTTATGACCTGAAAACACCATATTTAGCCTTACATGACGTTAAAAAACTTATATATACCCAAAAGAGGTGTAGATATATGAAAATGAGAAGGATAGAAGAATATTTCAGAAAACAAAAAAAGAACCAAGAAGATTCGCACTTACCCCATAAATCAGACTTGAAATCACCAAGGGAATATTCTAGGTTGGATACAACTCGTGTGGGGAGGGTTATCCATACATCTAGGTAGAGTAACCTAGAAATAGGGTAATTTTGTATCCAAAACTAAATATATTGAGAAAAAACAAGTAAGCTCCTAGAAAAAAGGATCTATATTTGACCACTGCACAAGGTTTGACCACACATTTTGGGCAAAGAATGTATGGATCGCGTGACCTTCCTATTGGTCCCAAAAGTCTTAATAAAACCCCCAAACTCTACCATCATCAACCTTAATCCTTTTATGGAAACATATTTTTATTTGGAAACATCCCACATTATGGAAACACCCAACTTTATGGAAACACCAAAATTTATGGAAACTACCCACATTATGGAAACAACTAATGTAACGCCCTGACCCCAGTTACCCAGAGTCGGTGCATTATTTTAATACATTGGAATGATTACAAGGAATCAAGTCCAAAATGACCAATTAGTTTAGCAGTCTTGGAAAATAGATTACATACATGAATGTTACATTACACTTCATAACATAAAAAACAACATAAATAATCCTTTATGAATGCCATTATTCCCTTGTTTTAACCCTTCTTATCCATCAAAATATACTTCTTGGAATCCTGGGAAAAAAATAAAACATAGAAAGGGGTGAGCTCAAATGCTCCGTAAGGGTAAGAAATACATTAGAAACTTTTATAAATAAGCATAAACATTTAAGGCAATGTATAACTAAAACAAAAGCCTTTTAAACTTAAATTTCAACATAGTATGGAAAAAATAAAATTAAATAATGTCATTTACTTATTCACATGGATATTATACTAATCGAATAATCACATGCAATATCAATATCCACTTTTGATAATGATGGAATGCATAATGCCAAAATATCATAACCACATAGCCAAGGCCTCGTGCCAAGACTACAAATAATATTTTGTCAAGGCTTTGTTCCAAGACATTAGTTTGTCTCATGAGACCTACCGATGCATCGAGGAGCTATAGCAGGCTCCACCCATCACTTACTAAGTCCAATTCGTTCCCATATGAAAAGGTTTAAACATAACATAAACATTCATATTAAAACTAGCATACTAAATGTCAATACTTTCTCCATAAACCATGAATGGTATAAAAATAACTTATCCACAAAAAAACATATCACAAAACCTTCAATACAATACAAAAGATTTGTATCATAATAAATCTACGTCAAATAAGCTTAAAATCCATTGAAGGACATTTACATAGATGAAATCAAAACTATTTGAGAGAAATATCTCTTTTTTAGAAATCATTGAAAAGTCACACATTTATAAAGGAAGTAATTTAAAATATGTTTTTGATTCAAAGTGTCCCATACCACTTTGAAACATTTGAAAACAAATATCATTTAAAAACATTCATGTCTATATAAATAAATCCTTAAAATAATTTTGAAAACATGGACATTAATTAAAAATATTTAGAAAGATAAATCTTTAAAACATTTAAAATTATGATCTTGATAAAGAGTACCTTTAACAAATTCATAAAATATGCATTTTGAAATCATTTAAAAGTCACATAATTATAAAATAAAACATTTAATTTGAATATATTCTTATAGTCTTTTAAGGGAAGCTTCGACGATTTTATAAAGGCGGAAAATAACCGCTCCCGCCGTATAAGTTTAAAAAGACATTCTTCCCTTAAATTTGTCGAAAAGGATAAAAAGTACCTTGTTTGGAAAACGATGGAAATATTCCTTTAAAAACACATAATGGTATAAATGAGTTTAACCCATTGTCTAGTAAATATTAAAAATGTTTTTAAATACATTTTTAAGGAACATGGATGTGGATGATAAAGAGATCCCAGTAGATTATTACGTATAAACAACCTCGGATAATGAAGAGATTGCGAAGTAAACCCTTACCTTGTACTTTTCCGTGGTTGGGGTTAGGTTAACCTCCTGTATAATGGTAAAATAATTGTTATTAAATTATACAAGAATAATATACATTAATATGATATCATATATGATCTTTTAACATTGATTTAATAATATATTAGTATTATCGTTGTTTTGGGTGTTAACTTACTCGTTTTCTTTTATATATTTTGTTTTGTAAGCTATGTTTTTCATGGATAGGTTGTATCTTAATCATATCCAGAATTATATAATGTCCTTAGATAATATTATTAATCCTCAAATGAGAATTATACTTGAATGTATATAATGGAGAATGAATCCCATCACGTTCGTGGAGACGGTAGTCCGTACGTACGCACGAGCGACAATATCATTCTTTTGATATTAAAATAATATATAATTGGATGTTATATCATATATATAGAATAATTATCATGATATATTTATTATTTACATGAGTTACACATCATTATAATACCCATCCAAATAATAATTTATTGAATAACAATTACACCATGACGTGGAGACGGTAAGCCGTACGTACGCACGTATGGTGACATGTAATTCAAAGGATGGATAGAATACTGAATATGGTTGTACCTTGTTTATAATAACATAACAGTATATATAAGATACTGTAGTTATTATTTTAGAATGGTAATAACAAAGAAGGAAGAAGTGGAAGAAGAAAGAAACTTGGAAAAGGGTGGTGAAATCATTACCTCTTCTTCAGGTTCTTCCTTTTGATTTGATCAAAAGGGCTATTAAGTTGGCTTTCTGACTAAATAAAGGCCTCTAGGATGAAATGAGGGATGTTTAGAGAGTATTTGGGCAGATTTTGGCTGAGACAAAAGGCTTTGAAGGTGTTAATAATTGGTTAGATGTTGGGACCTCTTATAAGGTGGAGGAGGGGCACTTTAGGAAAAACTAAAAGTATTAATTTATAATAAATTCATATTCGGTTTATAATGGCTAAAAGTGTATTATTTTAATTTTAAGATGGGTATGGGTCGAAAACCACTCAACCAACAGGTTTTAGACAGGTTTGGGTCACTATATTGACCTCATCCTTTATTTTTAACTCTTAGTTAATTAGTTTTACAATTACTATGTGACTTTGTATTTTTATATTATATAGATAATAAACTTACTATATACATCCAAGAGACCCCAAAGTGCTCCATTAATGATATACCTATCATTATATAAGTCCCTTTGCCAAACCATAGATTTTCAGGAATTTAATATCAATTAATAATATAATATTTGTTTTAAAAACTCTTTTATGTCAATTTTGACACTATTCAATAATTGATTTTTTTAAAAATCATAATAGAATGATTATTTCGAAAACAGTTAATTAAATCATTACTAACATGTCATAATAACCTATAAAATTAGTGTAATTCATAAAAAGTCTCAAATAATAATTATTCGGGTATCTACAAAATCAATCATTTTAATTGTTTACTATTATGGTAATTACTGCATCACCATTTTGTCATAAATAAATTAAAATATTTAATGTCTAAAAATTATAAATAAAATACCATTATTTAGGAAATATTATTATATTTATAATTAATATTTATATTCTAAAATCCAACAATATATAACCCAATGTAAAAATTTTTGTTCTAAAAGATATATGGTTGTGTCATTTTTGTATTCATTTTAACTTAATTAAAATAAAGTGTCCCTATCACTTACAAGTCGCACCATGGGGTCCCAAAATAGACCCAAAGATTCCCATGGTCGGACATGTATCAACCAATAAGTTTAGAACACGTTTTAGGGTAATTTGTTATTATTATAATATTATTTTTTAACCCTTATTTACCGGATTTACCCTTTAACCATGGTAAATAAATTATTTACCGAAGTAATTATTCAAAATGTCTAAAAATAAAAGTTACCTATTTACACAATTTGAACATCATGATTCCAAATATGGAATCCATTTTTCCAAATTCAAAACACAGAAGTGGCCGAAATTAATTTAAAATTAATTCCCGCTGTCAAAACAAAATTGTGTTTTTAAGATATAATAACTATCAAAAGATTGATATTTGTTCAAGTTCGGTTTAATTGTGAAATTATGTCCAATTACCAACATTATATTAAATAATAAAAATATATTCTAAATATACTTTAAAACCACTCAAATTCATAATTTATCACTATTAATTATTTCGATTAAAAAAGTTGTTTTGAATTAAAATTTAGTAATTTTCACTATTGATCAAAATATGAAAGTTATCCGAAAAGTACCAAAATTTAACACTAAGCTAATTTTGATATTATGAATCCAAAAATGAAGTCCATTTCTAAAGATAAAATTTATAAAATTTCAAAAAGTAGGTATTACTATTCATAACGGCTAGTTTGATTGTTTGTGGTGTGTTAGAATCTCGAAGTTGCGTACAATGCACGCCATTGCATTATTCAAAGGGAAATGTACCGTGGAAGCTTGGGATGTTTCATTGTAAATTTTTGATGTCCCCATTCTAAATGGTAAATTTACTAAGTCAAATTGAATATATAAAAGTTTAAAATATTGGATTTAAAAAGGGTTCACTATTAAAAGTTTGTAAAAGTGCAATACTGAAAATGAATTTGTTCTTACATTATGTCTAAGAAACTCATAATATGGATTCTAAAATTATAAGTATTATATAATGTTCAAAATTTAGTTAATATTATTCATAACCTCTTTTGAATGGCTTGTTTGGTAAGTCATGTTGTGCTTGAACTCGGTGTTGCGTGTAGTGCATGTTATTGAATTATTTTAATGAAATAACGCACTATGAAATCTTGGGGTGTTACATTCTCCCCTCCTTCAATAAATTGAGTCCTCACAATTTGAAACTATATTTCGAAAATAAAATGTTGAAAATAGAAAATATCTTTGTGGGAACACCCACATTGGAAATTGGGTTAATAAAATTTAGTCTTAATATGAGGGAAATGGAAATGAAAGGGTCACCACCAAATTATGATCTCGATTAGGAGAACTTTTGTGGAAATTAGAGACATATAATTGGAGGAAAAATGTAAATATTTATAGGTAGTGATTGAGGTCATCAATCACAAACAAGTGTAAAATTGAGGTCCTTAAAATCATCAATCTATGATGATTTGAAAACCCATCGGTTCAACAAAACATAGGGTATTAGGATAACACATTTTTGGTTTTAGGATTCCTTAAATAAAGTATAAGAATTAATTTCTTCATATAATAAGAGAAGAAGAAAAATATATTCTTGACAAGTAGAGTTCCATCCTTTAACTAATTTCTACCACAAAATCATCTTTCACTCTAAAAGATAATAGATCTAAAAAATAATATTCTATTTATTCTAATCATATAGGGTTTAAAAAAATGAATTTTATAATTCATCTAATAGAACCATTAAAAACATTATTCAATCCAAGACATCACGTGGGTCAGTGGTAGGAGATACACCCTTGTCGCCCTTCGGTTGTGGGTTCAAGTCTCGTGGCCTTGCCAGACGCGACGGGTTGCCGCCCGACCTCCGGGTTGTCTTTTTTATGGAAATACAAAAATAATCTCGAACTGGACTTATCCATAATACTTCTGTCCAAACTCTCAGTCCAAAATTTATAAGGCAGGTAAACACAATGAAGATCCTTTTTTCCACGTAATATCATGTGAACACCTTCATCATGTATTCTTTTGAAACACTGCAACATCCTGAATTACCATAAAACTTTATTGATTACATTCATGATCCCTTATTCCATAAATAATAATGGATATACTCCTTCAATACAAAAATGTTGTAATACCAAAAAATGATGGAATATCCAAATCATTAATCAGTTTCAAGGTAGTCAATAATATCCAATATAATTTATCCAAAACAATCATGTATTATTCCAAAATTACTACCTCAGTATTAGAACCATATTATGGTTTATCTTTCTATTAACCATATATTTTCCCAAAATTTAACCCGCTATTGAGTCACTTTTCTTTATTCCACGCAATCTCAAGTCCTTAATGAAATAGTACTTCAGTAAAATCCTTATATACTCCATAATTATTATAACAAGTACATTGTTGATACAACACTCAAATTACATATCAACATAAGAACTCTAATCATTCCTCTTCATATGTGGTAGTATCATAACATGATTATTATCCAATAGCATCATTTGCGGCATAGTCTGATGACTGGGACATAGGTTCACATAGTGTCCAAACTCTTTTCAAATAAAGCATTGTACATTTGAAACCATTTTCTAACCCTTGCAGTCACGTACTTTGTGTCCTTTTCCACCACACTTATAACATACTCCCATTCCCTTCATGAATTTTCCAAGGTGATTCTTTCCACAGTTATCACATATGGGAAAATCCTTCTTTACCTTCTTCCTTTTATCTGTCCTTCTCTCTACCATCCTTTCCTTCTCTGGATTCCCTTCAAAGCCATAGGACTCTGAGAATTCTTTCCTTATCTTATCAACACATGATATCGTTTCTTCATATGATGATAATAAATTGGAGACTATTTCCCTTCTAAATCTTGGATTAAGACCATGAAAGATATGATCCTCCTTACTCTTGGGATCATGCGTATTGTTGGAGTTCTCATTCCTTCTATTGGGCACCATTTCTAAACAATGTCATAAACTAGATCAGTTTATGAATCAAAATACATAATTTCATACAAATAAAACACTTAACATAAATTGAACTATTTATGGATATAATCCATAATCATGAAAATGTTTTCTTTGAGTAAGTATATACTCATAAACCCTTCATAATGATTTTTAAAGAAAATGAGAGTTATCCTAATCATATCCCCAGGGAGTGTCGTAATCAAGAGTACAACAAGGCCCGTTTTCATGCACCAGTTCCCGTTCGAGTCTAGCTCAAAGCGGTGTTTTTGGGTTTTACCCCGAGGTACATCTGTGCCAGAGCCGCCTCTACCTTCTCGTATCTTGACAGGGAAGTATTGCCCGGAAAACTCACAAAATCTCTACAATACCAAAATTCTAGAAGTTCTTCTATACTAATCCTCAAAGTCCATCTTAAATCTATGTGCTCTAATCAGATTTTATCTAAATCTAGTTTCCAAGGTTATTGCTAAACTTCCTATGATACCAACATTAATGCCCCTAACCTAGTTACCCATAGTCGGTGCATTATTTAAATACATTGGCCTGATTAGAAGGAATCAAGTCCCAAAGGACCGATTACTTTAGTAGTCTTAGAAAATATATTACATACATGAGTGTTACATTACACTTCATAACATACAAAACAACATAAATAATCCTTTATGAATGCCATTACTCCCTTGTCTTAACCCTTCTTATCACTCACAATATACTTCTTGGAATCCTGGGAAAAATATAAAACATAGAAAGGGGTGAGCTCAAAGGCTTCGTAAGGGTAAGCAATACAACAGAAACTTTTATAAATAAGCATAAACATTTATAGCAATATATAACTAAAACAAAAGCCTTTTAAACATAAAATTCAACATAGTAAGGAAAATATAAAATGAAATAATGCCATTTACTTATTCACATGGATATTCTACTAATTGAATAATCACATGAAATATCAATAACCACTTTCATAGTGATGGAATGCATAATGCCAGAATATCATAACCACATAGCCAAGGCCTCGTGCCAAGACTACAAATATGATTTTGTCAAGGCCTTGTGCCAAGACACTAGTTTGTCTCATGAGACCTACGGATGCATCGAGAAGCTATAGCGGGCTCCACCCATCACTTACTAAGTCCAATGCATTTCCATATGAAAAGGTTTAAACATAACATAAACATTTGTATTAAGAATAGCATATTAAATGTCAATACTTTCTCCATAAACCATGAATGGTATAAAAATAACTCATCCACAGTAAAACATATCACAAAACTTTCAATACAATACAAAAGGTTTGTATCATAATAAATCAACTTCAAATAAGCTTAAAATCCATCGAAGGAATTTGACATAGATGAAATCAAAACTATTTGAGAGAAATATTTCTATTTTTTCGAAATCATTGAAAAGACACACATTTATAGAGGAAGTAATTTAAAAGATATTTTTGAATTAAAGTGTCCCATATCACTTTGAAACTTTTGAAAAGAAATATCATTTCAAAACATTCATGTCCATATAAATAAATCCTTAAAATCATTTTGAAAACATGGACATTAATTAAAAAGATTTAGAAAGATAAATATTTAAAAAAATTAAATTATGATCTTGATAAAGAGTACCTTTCACAAATTCTTAAAATATTCATTTTAAATCATTTAAAAGTCACATAATTATAAAATAAATCATTTACTTTGAATATTTTCTTATAGGCTTTTAAGGGAAGCTTCGGAGATTTTATAACGGTGGAAAATAACTGCACCCTCTGTATCAGTGTAAAAAGACATTCTTCCCTTAAATTTGTCAAAAAGGTTAAAAAGTACCCTGTTTGGAAAATGACAGAAAGATTCCTTTAAAAACACATAAGGGTATAAATGAATTTAACCCATTTTCTATGAAATAGTAAAAATGTTTTTAAATACATTTTTAAGGAACATGAATGTGGGTGATAAAGATATCCCAGTAGATTATTACGTATAAACAACCTCGGATAATGAAGAGATTGCGAAATAAACCCTTACCTTGTACTTTTCCTTGGTTGGGGGTAGGTTAACCTCCTGTATAATGGTGAAATAATTGTTATTAAATTATACAAGAATCATATACATTAATATGATATCATATATGATCTTTTAACATTGATGTAATAATATCATAGTATTGTCGTTGTTTCGGGTGTTAACGTACTCATTTTCTTTTATATATTTTGTTACGTAAGCTATGTTTTTCATGGATAGGTTGTATCTTAATAATATCTAGAATGATATAAAGTCCTTATATACTATTATTAATCATCAAATGAGAATTATACTTGAATGAATATGATGGAGAATGAATCACATCACGTTCGTGGAGACGGTAGTCCATACATACGCACGAGCGACGGTATCATTCTTTTGATATTAAAATAATATATAATTGGATGTTATATCATATATACAGAATCATTATCATGATATATATATTATTTACATGAGTTACACATCATTATTATACCCATCCAAATAATAATTTATTGAATAACAATTACACCATGACGTGGAGACGGTAAGCCGTACGTACGCACGTATGGTGACATGTTATTAAAAGGATGGATAGAATACTGGATATGGTTCTACCATTTTTATAATAACATCATAGTATATATAAGATACTGGAGTTATTTTTTTAGAATGTTAATAACAAAGAAGGAAGAAGTGGAAGAAGAAAGGAACTTGGAAAAGGGTGGTGAAATCATTACCTCTTCTTCAGGTTCTTCCTTTTGATTTGATCAAAAGGGCTCTTAAGTTGGCTTTATGAAGAAATTAAGGCCTCTAGGATGAACTGAGGGAAGTTCAGAGATTATTTGAGTAGAGTTGGCCGAGCCAAAAGGCTTTAAAGGTGTGAATAATTGGTTATAAGTTGGGTCCTTTTATAAGGGGGAGGAGGGGCTCTTTAGGAAAAACTAAAAGTATTAATTTATAATAAATTCATATTCGGTTTATAATGGTTAAAAAGTGTATTATTTAAATGTTAAGATGGGTATGGGTCGAAAACCACTCAACCAATAGGTTTTAGATAGGTTTGGGTCACTATATTAACTTTATCATTTAGTTTTAACTATTAGTTAATTAGTTTAACAATTACCATGTGACTTTGTATTTTTATATTATATAGTTAATAAACATATTATATACATCAAAGCGACCCCCAAGTGGTCCATTAATGATACACCTATCATGATATAAGCCCCTTGGCCGAACCTTAGATTTTAAGGATTTTAATATCAATTAATAATATAATATTTGTTTTAAAAACTCTTTTATGTCAATTTGACACTATTCATTAATTGATTTTTTAAAAAATTATAATAGAATGATTACTTCAAAAACAGTTAATTAAATCATTTCTAACATGTCATAATAACCTTGAAAATTATTTTAATTCATAAAAAGTCTCAAATTATATTTATTTGGTTATCTAGAATATCAATCATTTTAATTGTTCACTATTATGGTAATTACTGCATCACCATTTTGTCATAAATAAATTAAATTATTTAATGTCAAAAAATTATAAATAAAATACCATTATGTAGTAACTCTTGTTATATTTATAATGAATATTTATAGTCGAAAATCCAACATATATAACCCTATGTAAAAATTGTTTTTCTAAAAGATATATGCTTGTGTCATTTTTGTATTCATTTTAACATAATTAAAATAAAGTGTCCCTATCACTTACAAGTGGCACCATGGGGTCCCAAAATCAACCCAAAGATGCCCATGGTCAGACATGTATCAACCAATAATGTTAGGACACGTTTTAGGGTAATTATTTCTTATTATAATATTATTTGTTAACCCTTATTTACCGGATTTACCCTTTAACCATGGTAAATAAAATATTTACCGAAGTAATTATTCAAAATGTCTACAAATAAAATTTACCTATTTATACATTTTGAACATCCTGATTCAAAATATGGAATCCATTTTTTGAAATTCAAAACACAGAAGTGGCAGAAATTAATTTAAAATTAATTCCCACTGTCAAAACAAAAAGTGTTTTTTAAGATATAATAACTATCAAAAGATTGATACTTGTTTATGTTCAATTTAATTGTGAAATTATGTCCAATAACCGGCATTGTATTAAATAATAAAAAAACATTCTAAATATAATTTAAAACCACTCAAATTCATAATTTATCCCTATTAATTATTTCGATTAAAAAAGTTTTTTTTAATTAAAATTTAGTAATTTTCACTATTCATCAAAATATGAAAGTTATCTGAAAAGTACAAAAATTTAACCCAAAGATAATTTTGATATTATGAATCAAAAAATGATGTCCATTTAGAAAGATAAAATTTATAAAATTTCAAAAAGTAGGTATTACTATTCATAACAGCTAGTTTGATTGTTTGTGGTGTGTTAGAATCTCGAAGTTGTGTACAATGCACACCATTGCATTATTCAAAGGAAAATGTACCATGGAAGCTTGGGATGTTTCATTATAAATTTTTGATGTCCCCATTCTAAACATTAAATTTATTTAGTCAAATTAAATATATAAAAGTTTAAAATATTGGATTGAAAAAGGGTTCACTATTAAAAGTTTGTAAAAGTGCAATACTGAAAATGAATTTGTTCTTACATTATGTCTAAGAAACTCATAATATAGATTCTAAAATTATAAAGATTATATAATGTTCAAAATTCAGTTAATATTATTCATAACCTCTTTTGAACAGTTAGTTTGGTAAGTCATGATGTGCTTGAACTCGGTGTTGCGTGTAGTGCAAGTTATTGAATTATTTTAAAGAAATAACGCACTATGAAATCTTGGGGTGTTACAACTAACATTATGGAAACACCCAACTTTATAGAAAATCTATATATTATTGGAACTCTCCATTTTATGGAAACTCTCTATTTTATGGAAACTCTTTATTTTATGGAAACTCTCTATTTTATGGAAGCACTCAATTTTATGGAAACTCTCAATCAAAGACACTCCATTTAAAAAATATGATGAAAGGGGGTTATGTACCCAAAACCGGGGATAATAAATTCTCCCCACCATTGGTCATTCCATCCTCAGAATGTTGAAAACCCTCGCTATCCAAAAAAAGTGTTTTGGCCACTGCTCTATCATTTCCTTCTCACATTCCCAAGCCTCTTCCTGAATCTGACCTTGTTTCCATAAAACCCACACTAGGGCGATGATTTTACCACACAATACTTTATCTTGTCTATCCATGATCCACAATGGGATATGTACCAATGATTCATCCAGTTCTAGGTCAACGTGATATCATTTGATCACATGGTCAAGATCAAGGTGATACATTTTTCAACTTGGATACATGGAAAACATTTTACTCCGAGCAAAACCATGGTGGTAATTCCAATCAATATTCCACATCTCCAACCTATTCTAGTATATCAAAAAGGAAAATGTTTCTAGGAAATAGATTGCTCGACTTCCTGAAACTATGATGTCCAAGCCTTGGAGAGATCCTCAAGATGACGTGATCACCAACAGTGAATGACAACGGTCTTCGACGGTGATCTTCATAAGATTTATGATGACTCTGAGCCATCTCTATCCTCTTTCTAATCAAATGGATCTTCTTCATTGTTTCTTGGACAATGGTTGGCCCGACTAGTGTTGTTTTTCCCATTTTCCACCCAGCATAGTGGAGAATGACAAGGATGCCCATAGAATTCTTCAACATAGAGCCATGTGTATCGAGGATTGAGAATTATTATTGTGTGAGAACTCCACTAATGGTATATGATCCTCCCATGAGCCACAAAAATCCATTACACAAGCCTGCAACATTTCCTTCAACATTGGTATTGTCTGCTTAGATTTCCCATCTATCTGAGGATGACACCATATGATCATAGTCAACTGAGTCCCCTGGGCTTGCTGTAAGAATTTCCAGAAACGAGTCGTGAACCTTAGATCTCTATCTGAGACTATTGACACTGGTACACCATTCTTATTTACTACTTCTTGGATATATATTTTTGAATGATCCTCCATTGTATAAGATTCATAAATAGGGATGAAATGGGATTACTAGGTTAGACGATCTACGATCTCCCAAATGGAATCGTGTTTCTATACCATTATTGGAAGACCTATAATAAAATCCATTAATATGTGATCCCATTTCCACACTGGGATGGGAAAGTATTATAACATACCAGCTAGTCTCTAATGCTCTTCTTCAACCTTCTAACAAGTTAAGCACCGCGAGATGAACTCAGCCACCTTCATTTTCATGGTGCTCTACCAATATAGTGCCTTCAATGCCTTATACATATTCTATGTACCTATATTTACCGCCCATCTTGAATGGTGGTAAACATGAAGGAGTTGTTCTAAAAAACCATAGGTACAACCATTCAATCTCTAAAACACAAAAATGAACCCCCATCATGTTTCCAGGATTTAGTGGTCTCCCCACCATTCATTTTTGAACTTACAACTAGACATTTAGCATCATATTTTTGTGCCTCTTTGATCATTTTTACTAAATTAGGAACAAGCGTAGCTTAAAAGAAACTTGAAACATCACCTCAGTCTTTACATTCCACATGTCTGCTAACACTGACATCAACTGCCATTCATCTAAAGATTCTTTCACCAACTGAGAATATGAATTTCAACTCAATTCATCTACAACCGAAATTACTTTACCTGGTGTGTACATCAAAGTCACAGTCAAAAATTTGGAGATACTCCATCCATATAGATTGCCTGAGATTCGAATCTCGTTGTGAGAAAATTTCTTTCATGATTTTGTGATCTATAATACAGTAAATTTCTCACCAAAGAGATAATTTATCCATGTTTTCAAATCATAGATGACTACAGATAACTCCAAATCATGTGTTGGGTAATTCTTCTCAGGAACCCTTATCTGCCTTGACCCATAAGCAACCACATGATCTCGTTGCATGAGAATATAGAATAACCATAACCCTGAAGCATCACAAGACACCACATACCCCTGTCCTGATTCTTCCAAGATCAAGATAGGTGCTGATGTATGTAGAAATTTTAGTTCCTGGAACGAATCATGACATTACTCTATTCATTGGAATGGGGAATTAGTCTTTGTTAGAGATATCATTGGCGATGCTAGTAATGATCAATCATGAACAAACAGTCGATAGTAACCAGCTAGTCCAAGAAAAAATTATATCTCGAAAACATTTTTTCTTGGTGGCAAAGAGATAACGAATTTGATTTTTTTATGATAAATAGAAACATCTTAAGTATAAATTACATGGCCAAGAAAATAGACTTCTTGTATCCAAAAATCACAGTTTGATAATTTTTCATACAAACGATGATATCTCTAAATTTGTAACAATATTTCCAAGTGAACCTCATGGTCAACCCTTGTATGTGAATAGACCAAAATTTCATCCACATACACCAAAAAAAATCCAGATATTGTTGAAATATCTGATTCATTAATTCCATGAAGACCACTGATGCATACGTTTGACCGAAAGGCATGACTGTATATTCATAGTGGCTATATCCACTTCTGAATGATGTATTTGTAATATTTACTTTTCAAACTCTCAATTAGTGATATCATAATCGCAATTCATTATTGGAGAACCACTAAGCTCTCCTTAATAGATCTAATAGACATTTAATGAATGGGAGTGGATATATTTTCTTTATCGTAAATTGGTTAAGCTTATGATAATCAACACACAACGAAAGAGTTCCATCTTCCTTCTTTACCTACAAAACTGGTGCTTCCCATAGAGGAGTACTTGGTTGAATGAATACCTTTCTTACCAGCTACTCAAACTACACTTTTAATTCTAGTAACTCTATTTTGTCTATCATATATGACAGAAGGTAAGAAGGATTGGTCCTTGGAAGGATATCAATCATAAACTTGACTTTTCTTTATTGTGGTGACCCTGATATGTTCTTGGAAAATATATCTGGAAATTGATCCACAATAGCTAGAAAACTATTTTCCTAGATCTCTTTAATTGATTCCAAAGTCAATTTTACCAATTGGTAAGAGATCATTCCCGCCATTGGTTCTAAAAAGCTCTTTGAACCTTTCTTTAGAGTCATTTCTCCTCTAAAGAGATACTCTATGTCATCCTTAGGCATGAAACTAAATATTCTCCTATAACAATATATCTGAGCCTTGAATGTTTTCATCCAATACATACCCAGGAATACATCATATACATCCATATCCAACTTCCTAAAGTCCCATTTAAGCACAGGTCCATCAACATTTACCACACATGCTCTACACAAAAAAACATGACATTATCTTTCACCAAGAAGAGTTTATAGTTTCAAAATAGAAGGCATCATTTCTTTTTTTTAACATAGAAACTCAATAGCATGATAATCAATAAAGGAACGTGATGCACCAGTATCAAGCTACACTTCCACAAAGGAATAATTCAAGAGAATCGTACCTCTCACTGTCGATGTTCCATCCAAATCATCGACATTCATCTTCTCAACTCCATAAAATTGCTTCTCCACTACACTATTCTCCTTGTTTTCCTACTGAGGTTTCCCTATTTGTGGATCCATGGTATTTCTAGAATCACCATGGAATGCTCTACTCTATAGATGAGACTGATTTTACTATCCTCATCTAGTCAAATCATATGATGCTTGTGACACCTGAAAAGTGTCTCAAGCACCTGACCTTGGAGCACTGTGACAAAAGATCTAAATTTGTCCCATATTATTTCAATTATAACATGATCTAGATTGTGTGTACAATCTCGCTTTATGTGGTCAATAGAACCACATTGAAAAAAAACTGCTTTTCTATGGGGTTGTGGAGTAAGGTTTACGGATCCAACCGTCTAGTTCTTATTTCCACTTGCACCAGAAAATAGTTTTCCATTTCCTTCTTGTTCCTAGGGATTGAGTTCCCACTACTTTTTATAGGTATCATCATGAATCCTCCGATATATCCCGAGATATCATGTTCAGCCATAGTCTCTCTATTCACCATCTCGGAATAATCTATCATACAAAGTAATGTAATCTTTGATCTAATCTTCTATCATATACCTAATTCAAAGATGTGTGCCTTGAAAGAGGCAGTTGCCACAACTTCTAGAGAAAATCTCACTAAGTTCATGAACGTAGCCGCATATTATATGATAGAGAGACTCTCATTTTTCAGGCTGAAGACGTCCATCATTTTATGGATCTTGAACGTGTTAGGATAGAATTGTTTTCTCAACAATTCCATAGAATCCTCCCATGTAAGGCCTTCATCCAATTTATCCTCCACTAAAAAATCCCACCACTAATGTGCAAGATCCTCAAACTTATACGTCGCCACTTTTCCCATTAGCTCTACTAATATGCTGATGAAGTTGAATATTTGACTCATCATATATATCCCCACCATTGCCTTCTTGGGTTCATAATTACCCTAGAAATTAGGTGGATTCTGCTTCATGAACTAGATGGTATGATCCAGATGTCATGGATTATTCCTTGAGTTCCCTGTGTCCATATCTTGAAAGGATTGGACAATACTCTGAACCATCATTTGATTAACACATGGTTCAGGTGGAACCACATTCTCCATAGCTTATTCAGGTTGGCTTTGACGATGCCTACCGGGTGCCATTTTCTAAACTAACCGCACACTCCTTTAATCTCACTCTCTAGCAACTATGGGCATAGTATTTTAAATTCTATCATGTCAACTATCACAGTATTATTTTCCAAAACAACCTTTTTCCCATGTTTAACCATTTTTTAAAACACTTCACATGTTTTTGAAAATTAAACCATTTTCAAATTACGATAAGCATTCGCTTTTTCAAAATCATTCATTTGAAAACCAATGCCATAATTTTTAAAAAATTAACACTTTTTTCACAACACAAATCATTTATTGAAATGACGTATGCACTCTTAGTGGGAATTCATTCCTCTAAAATTCATTTCATGATCATATAATTATCTAAACCCTTTACAATGAGATTTCAAAATCCTAGAAGTGTCTCCAAACACTTATTTACCGAAGTACCTGGTAACATGAAGTTTAGCATAAAAGGGTTAGCTACATCCTTTTATGTTATAAATTTCATGTTCTAATATCCTACTCCTTTCTAAGATTCTCACCCATGGAATCGAAAAGAAAGGATTTCATCTTCAAAACAAGGAACATCGATGACTAATTGTTAGGAAAGGACCGAAAAATATGATACCATTTGTAATGACCCACCAATTCTCATTGTCTTGAGAGTACAACAAGTCGTTACTAGGCATTAAGTGACATCCCCAAGATGCCAAAGGCTGAAAATAAATACTGAAGGGTTTCAAATATACGTGGGGGATAATTTACACTATAAGTAATAAAAAAATAAACCAACAAACCATAACAAAAAATTCACTATATGATGGATGAACGAATGAAAGACAACTCAACAACTTCATGTATCTTAAAAAACATCAAAGTAAGCAATGGTGAAAGAATAAACAAGTATCATAGTACACAATAGATAAACTACACAAGACTCTCCAAAGACCACAAGAATCCATAATCCACAAGCTCCAAGCTCTAAAATCTCTTAACAACCCAAACAACATGAGGCAGTGCTAAACACATGCGAAACATTACCTTTTCCCTTATCATAGAAGACAGCATCTGCAAAATCATAAAAGTTCCCAAAGAATGGGTGATTGTAAAATTGAATAACTTCTGCCCAATGAATTACCTACTAATACCACTAGGATATAAGGGTTAGTAACAATTATATAAAACAGTTTATAGAAAACAATTTCTCAAAAACAGTTCATAACTAAATTTAAAAAGGTTTCCAAAACCATTCATTACTAAAAGCATACATGTGAAATTGAAACCAATTTTCCCACAAAGATACTTTTCCTTAAAAAATAATTAAACAAGATTTAAAATCATTTAACAATATCCCTTTCTTGGCATAAACAGCCATTACACAAAAACATGAAACCAACCAAGCATTCTACATTATGACAGTTTCATAATCAAGAGCAGTTTCTCGTTGATCTACCAAGTCTTCACAAGGTAATTGTTTCCCATGTTCCATTAACCCTTTTGAACCAAGCACAATGTCCTATTTCAACCACGCCCCATATATGAAATATGAAATTTATATCATGTGTGCCATTTAACCTTTGGTACTGAGCACAAGGTCATATTTCATCCAAGCCCTAGAAATACAATATGAACTCAATCACCAATATTCCCAAAGATCATGCCAAAACACCTTTCAATAAAAATAGCATTTTTTTGGAAACCCAAATTTTCATCAAACCATTTAACAATTCCATAAAATCAATAATTTAAAATCATCATGTTAAATTCAAGAGGCTAAATCACATCACACAACAATTCACCAATATTTCACAATTTCACTAGAACCATAAATCATCACTGAAGAAGATTAATTCCATGCTTTTCACAATCATTGAAATTAAAATAAACCAATTTGAAACTAATATAATTAATTAGAGGAAGTCAAAATGATATTGAATCCACATACCTCAAAGGTGTTGATGAAACTCCGCAATAGATGAAGAACACCTAAGAAGATGGGTCGATTCTCAAAGAATGGTTGTAGTTATCTTATACTATCAAGATCACGACTCAACATTGAATTATGTGGAATTATAAAACATAGATATACTCACTATAAGTACATATATGATAAATAATGGAGATAGGAGAAGTGGATCTAATCATATCTAAGAAAACGTGACAAATCAGAAAAGGATGGGGACATACCTCAAGAATCGGATCAAGATTCCAAGAAATAATCTTAGATATCTTCCTATATCATGAAAAACACCATATTTAGACTTAAATGATGTTAACAAACATATATATACCCACAAGAGATATAGATCAATGAAACAAGAATGAGAGAAGGATGAGCTTGAAGAAAATGGAAAAGAACCATGAAGATCGGCACTTACCCCAAGAATTGGGATTGATGTCACCAAGGGGGGCTCTAGGTTGGCTCCTACTCATATGTGGAGGGTTAATCAGCCTTTCATGGAGAGTAACATCTAAATATGGGAATTTTAGAGCAAAAACGATGTACATATATCCAAAACAAGTAAGATCTTAGAAAATAGGTTCTAGATTTGACCACTGCGCAAGGTTTGACCTCACGGTTTGGGCCAACCATGTATAGATCTTGTGACTTTATTTTTGGTCCCAACACTCCCTATAAAACCCCCAAAGTCTCGCATCCATAAACTTTACCCTTTTTATGGGAACATATTTTTTTATGGAAACATCCCACTTTATGGAAACACCCCACTTTATGAAAATAACCCACTTTATGGAAACACCGCACTTTATGGAAACATACCACTTTAGGGAAACAACCAACTTTATGGAAACAACCAACTTTATAAAAACTCTCTATATTATTGATGCTCTCTATTTTATGGAAATTATCTATTTTATGGAAAATATATATTTTATGGAAAGTCTATATTTTATGGAAACTCTCTATTTTATAGAAACTCTCAATCAAAGACATCACATATTAAAAACATGAGTCCAGGGGGGTATGAACCCGAAACCGAGGGTACAACATATTTACTACCAACCCACCTTTTAAATCAATTGATTCTTCTCCTATACCACAGAAACACAATGTTAATGTACTATTAAAATACAAATTTCTACATTGGATACCTCCCAAATGATTCTAATTTTCATTAATCAAAACAAAATAAGAGAAAATAGAACAACCTCCATATGAAATAACACTTTTATATTGTAGGTCCTCTTGAATCAGAATCTCCTACAATATATGGTCACATGTTTGATGATATATAGTTTGGTTAATGGATAACTGAGATCAATAATCTTGTTTCATGATCTCCCACACTATTAAGGTAAAATGAATATCATGATCATAAATGGTCATCCAAAGAACTAGATATATCCTAAAAATTCCTCCATATATAGCCTTTTATAACACACCACTATTCCAAGTTTTTTGATTTCCATGAAATGTGATGACATTATTAATCGATCAATAAATCCATAGATAGAATCATAACCACCCTAACCTTATAGAAAAAATTTAAAAATTCAATATAAATATCTTCTAATTTTTATATTGGAACATAAAAAGTTTGTAATAAACCTAATATAACTCAATTCACTTCTTTAACACTCTAAAAAACAAGATTCCAAGACACAAACTCTATCATCAAACTCTCCCTACTACACCACCAGATATTTTCTTTCAAGGTGTAATAATTATTGGATATAAAAATATATTCTACCTATATAGATATATAAATATAAAGTAGAATAACCAAATGAATCATCAATATAATTAAAATCCTCCCAAAAAATGATACCAGATGACCACCACCCTCTAACCATCCATAAAGAGATTCTCCGTGAATAATGTGATATCTATAAATATCTACATTAGGATATCTTAGTCGATGCTCCTCTAATAGCTAGAATAAGGGAAACACACTTTTATTTGAATCAGTAAAACTCCACTCTATATCCACATTTAAAAATCAACCTCCTTCATCATAATCCACTCATCTCTAGACTCATGAGCTATATCAACTCACATCTCCATACTCAGCACATCAACCACTACATTTGCATTCTCAATAATATAAGAGATCTCAAAAATAATAATACTACAGGTGCTCTAACCACCTTATCTAAATTAGATTCAAATTCCAAATATATGAGATATATCCTGGGATTTTTTACCAGGAAAGACCAAAAATCATTCATCCACAAAAAAATTATCCAATGAGATAATTCCATTATAACATCTATGAAAACACCACCCCTACCATTTCAAGATCATGGGTGGACTTATTAGATTCATCATGACATAACTATTTATATTAATTTTATAACGCTATATTCTCTTATATAATCACATATCCCTACATGAAAAAATAATACTCATAAAAAAGTCTAAAAAGCGACCCAATATTATGGTAGGTGAAATGATAAGAACGGTGACCAACTTCTCTTTTAGGAACATAAGTGTCACTCAAAACCAATCTATCTATATGAAATACTAATCATTCTTGATTATAGTTTTTAAAGGTAACATGTTCCAGAAAAACATATTGACACCATATAATATATTATAATACCAAAGAAAATATATACCTATAAAACATTCGTAGGTATTTCAAAGAAACAACTATAAGTTTCAGGTCCAAGATAAGTGTACGGTGGATCGAGCCCAAATTTTATTTTTTTAGGACGGCTGATCAATCTGATATATACACAATTATTAACACTATGATCAATGGAATTTAATAAAATAAAATATGAAATGTATAAAATACTAGAACAAGAGGGAGAATAATCACATATTATTTTTAATTAATTTAATAAATTAAATAATTACCTAGAATGAATTATTTCTTAATTGATGGATCTGACAATAGATATATATTTTATCATAATTATTTATTCTTAATAAGGAGTATATTTCCTCTATAATATATCTACATGTGTTACAAAAAATCTCTAAACTTTTCAGTAGTAATCTCTAGGTGATACCGTATAAAATTATAATGTTTCCATCATAAGCATTTTATTTTCATGAGAATTAATTCCAATGTTTTCTCCTTTATCTCTCTATAATAATGGGTGGAAGGTAGAGTAAGATATTTCTATATTATTATAATAATTATTAGAGAGAGATATCTATAGTGATTGAGGGGATTATCTTCGACTATCGTTGTGCAAAACACCACATGAATTGCCTCTCTTAAAAAATAATATAATTGGGTTTAAATATCATTAGGGTTTGTAAGTGACTATTTTCAAAATTTACCGTTAATATTTATTTTATACCTTACTAAACCCCATCTCAAAATAATAATATTGTCATTATTATTTCCTAGACATACTCTTAACTAATGAATTACATTAAATATTACTTAATCAAATAATATAGAATATATATTATTTCTCATAAGACCTAAATAATCTGTCCTCCATTCTTCCAAAATATATATTGGGTCTTGAATAATAATAATTTATTTAATAAACAAATATAAATTCATTATTCACTAATAAATAAATAAATATTTTTTTATTAAATAGTTATTAAATATTTATCTAATATTTTGCTCAGAAAATATTCTCTCAAATAACTAATGAAAGGATATAAGTGATCAGGAATACATGAAAAATTTGTAAACCATGTACGGTGATAATATTTATTAACTTGTTAAATAATAAGTATTAATATATTATTTAACTAAGATTGTAGATACACTTAGGCTGTGACCCTTTAGTTTTTTTCTCAATTGCATTAGGTGAACCTGCCTAAAGTTCTAGGTTAGCTTCTAGAAACATGAAAAGTAACCCCTTTAGAAAAATATTAATGAATCACTAAGATAATTCCGCGTATCAATTCTTACTTTTTAATATAATCCCTTTAACATGATATCTCTAATAAAGAAGGTTTCATGAGGGTTTCATCAACCTATGTGCTCGATGTCTATTTCTTTGACATTGGGGAAATAGATATTCCATATAGAACACTGTGGAAATGTATTTATATAAGATATAACACATCCAAAAAGGTATTGAGATATCAACTTACATTAAGGAACATAAGAGAATAATCCTTTCTCGCATTATTCATTAATATTATATTACTCATAATGCACCCAACATTACAGACCTCATCATGAACATATGTCATCATAGATTTCATCAATGAATCAAAGTACATGACTCATAACAATAATTAATAATAATATTAAAGTATATGGATCAGTAAACATTTCCATGGATAGGAACATCTAGTTACACATATTAATGTGGATTTCCTATCGGCGTATCTCATTATTGTAATATCCTACACTAGATTTTATGAAGGTTGTACACCATGAGAAGGTGCCTCAATGTCCTATGAGTATACACCCCTGGTATAATGTATCATTTTCATCCCCTAAATTATATCATTCATCTATAGAAAATATCTTTGATAATAGTTTCACCGCACATCTTGGTTCCCATTAAAGTGGGGAAACTGTTATGTCCTTTTATTGCGATAACTAAACATAATAAATTATCACGTAATATGTTATATAGAATAATAATCATGATGGGATAATTAGTTTATTGATATTTATAACTATGAATATAGGTTATCATAGAGTACACAAAAGTTATTTCTCGGGAACCAACTCTGATAGGGTCCCACATGCACTAGATCCAACTTCTAATAACCTTCAGTCCACTACCACTTGCATGATACTCATACTTTTGAAGGCCTTTAGTCAATGGCTTCTTCATTTTCTCTTCCATGGGAACTCTTATTACTACAACCTCACCCCTCTAATAAAAATCACTCAAGAGGTGATACTTCGAGAGTATATTCTTTTCCTACTGGTGTGACCTTGTGTATTTTGTAAGGACAACCATTGTAGTTTTGTAACAATACAATGTGATAGGGTCTTCACTGCTAGGTACCACATAAAACTATTAGAAAACATTCTGTATCAAAATAGATTACATAGATATATCAAAAGCCACTATATACTCAGACTCCATTATAGAATTAGTGGAAACTAGCTACATCAATCTCTTCCAGCTCAAAGATCCACAATTGATATAGAAAACATATGTTGACTGTGGCTTCACATCATTATGATCTGTCTAATAAATAGCACCAGTATAACCATGATGTCCATCTCCTCATCTCCCACTCACACCATGAACATATCCATATTTCTTATCATATTCTTAGGGATATCCATTTCAACCAAGAAATTTTGTTCTCTTAGATATTCGTTATATCATACTACCATGGTCAATTTATTGGAAACATATAGTCTAGTACACAACATCACATACATTTTTAATCTTATAGTTGAGTCATATGGGATCTTACTCATTATATATTTCTCTTATTGTGTCTGAGGACACATTTTATTAGAATGTTGTAACCATGTGGAACTTTAACCAATCCCCTTTGGATTGTTCTATTGTAAATCTCTTTAGTATCTGTTAAACATATGTACTTTGAATTATTCAAATAATCCTCTTGAATGTATCATGAATGATCTTGATACATAGAATATAGGCTTATTTACCTAATTATTTCATGGAGAAACACATGGTCAGTATTCCCTTAACATACTATAATCAAGGAATATCCTTTTGAATAAGTAATATGTCATCAACATATACAACTAGGATAATGACAATGTTTCTACTAAACCTATTTTAAACAGATAGCTTATTTTTTTCTTAATAAAAACAAATTCTATTATAGCTTCATCGAATGGAATGTTCTATGAAATGGATTCTTGATTCAAAACATAAATGGATCTCGGTAATTTGTAAAAATATTTAGAATCATCTAGAGTCATAAATCATTCTGGTTGTATCATGTAAACATATTCCTAAAGGTTTCAATTTAGGAAATTTGGTTTGACATCCATCTTCCAAAACTCAAAGTCATGGTAAGGTGTTATAGGAAGTATAATTTTGATGTAAATAAACATGTAAACTAGTAAAAAGGCTTCATCATAGTCAATTGAATTGTGGTATTTAATCCATTTATCCACTAACCATTCTATATAGGTATTTACTTTATCTTTAATGTCCAATTTTATATTGAATACCAATTTTCACCCTACAGGCTTTAGATCAATTATCACATCAACAAAAACCCAAACATGGTTTTGAGACATAATCTCCATTTCAAAATTTATGGATTATTTTCATCTTGTAGCTTCTGAGATATCTACTGCCTCTTTATAGGATAGAGGTTCATCATAATCAACCAATAATGGGTCAACATTCTCGGTAAATAGAAAACCATATCTCTTGAGTTCTCTAACCTCTTTTATTCTCCTACACAATACTTGTGATTTATTATCAACTTATTCTAAAGGGACCTCTCTAATATTTTCATGTTCTAACTCTTGTGTATCTTGAGAAGCAACTTTATTAAAGTCAATCTTTCTCACAATATCATTTTTAAGGATGTGCCCCATCTCAAGAATGTTGACATGTATGGAAATAGTCACTTTCTTATCTGAGTAGTTGTATAGCTAGTATCACATGGTTTCCTAGGGAAATCCCAAAATGATATACTTTATTACCCTGGGTGCAATTTTGTTTCCTAATAAGGCTTCAAAAACCTCCTTGCAACCCTATACACATGAATACAAAAAAATGCATTTATTTCCACTCTTTAACTAAAAAGAAATTAAGTTTTTCACTTTATTTGGTACTCGTTATAGTATTTATTCCATATTTTGTAATGAATATACCCAAAAAGATAATTTAATATCTAAATGACTCATTATCGACCTTACTATGTCTGGAAAGGTATAGTTCCTCCTTTCACTAACACTATTCCATTATGAAGTATAATGTGGAGAGTGCTACAATAGAATCCAAAAATCCTATAAAATGTCAATAAAATAATTTATAATATATTAACCACCTCAATATGATCGAATCTACTTTATCTTATTTCCAATTTTATTCTATAATTAATTCTTCAATTCCTTGAATTTTTCAAAGGACTCAGGCTTTTAACTCGTCAAATTGAAATAACCATTTCTACTCGATTCATCAGTAAAAGTTATGAATTTAGAATACCATCCTATAACTTCAACTATAAATGGTCCACACACATCAGTGTGGATCAATCCTAGAAGCATTGTGTTCTTTTCAACCTATCAAATTAATGGAGGTTTTTTTATTTTCCTTGTAAAAAATAATGACCTTTTTTAAGTGGTTTTTTCTCCAATTAGTCTAAATAACAATCTTTATATATATTTTTCAAACACTTCTCATTTACATGACCAAGATGGGGATTGAATAGTTGGGTGTTATTTGAGTCGTGTGAACATGATTCATTATCAATTTCCAATAATTGGTTTTTATAATATAATACATAATGACCATTATTTAAATGATACATACTGTAACATATGTTTTATTTAGAAAAGTAACAAATTTTATTTACAAATTTTAAAATATAACCATCTTCATCTTGGAAGGATACCAAAATTATTTTTTTGGTAACCATTGGTACATAATAACAATACATTAAAACCAAAATCATTCTTGTGGAAAATCAAAGGTGGTAGTCACCAATTCCTAGAATAGAAAGCCTTGCACCATTTCCTTCACACAGATCCACCTCTCTTATAACAATCATTTTGAATCTAAATTCACCTCATGTTTGGATATATATGTGAGCATAAAAAATATAGAATACCCAATGTGAGTATATTTAAATATTACATTAGATAATGAATTGAACTTTATTTTCCCCTTTATTTTGAGTGAACTTCTTCTTTTAGTGGACTTTGTTGCCACATGTAAGACATAATTCCTCTTATTCCTTGACATACCTATGGATCTTCCACTTCATGTAATGGTGGTTATTGGGAGCTTTAGACTTGTTAATAGTATTTTTCCCTTTAACCTTGTTCTTCCTTTTCTTATTCACCATAAAAACCACAGGTTTTTCATTACCCATGTCCTTATCCACTAGTAAATCTAATTAAGATGTTATGAAAGACTCTTATCATTATTGTTCATATTGTAATTAATAATAAAACAATATAGTATTTTGGGAAATGATGAAATTATGATATCTATGTCCAACCCATCTACGAATTTAATCCATAAGTTATCAAATCGTTTGATGTAGACAATTATCTTCACTACGTGAGGCCCATCCACCATAGACTCTCCATGATAAGTTTTAAACAAATAATTTGGGATATTATATCTCTCTTTTCCCTCCTTTTATTCATAGTGATCCCTGAGGTGGGACATCATATTATATAAATCAATATCCTTTTGTTTCTTCAAAATATCAGTAGTCTTGGATGATAACATGAAATAATAAAAATATGTAGAATCTTCCGAATTTTTCTTATAGAGAGAAAAATCTTCCTCACTAACCAAATTTCTAGGAACATTAGGAATTAGTTCTTCTAGAACATATAATTTCCTTTCATGGAGAAGGATAACATGTAAGCTCCTCTACCACTTTTGGAAATTTTTTCCCCTGTGAATTTTTCCATCTCAAGTATGGATAATAGTGATATGTTCTATGTCATTATATTTTTGTTTATACCAAAAATATGAATATAATTATAGTATATCATGTAATAAAATTTAGAAAAATAAATAAATAATATATATGTTAATCTCGTATTATTTTATCCAAACCTAAATATCCCTCACCATTGGATTTAGAACATATTGTTTCTTATAAAATATAGTTCAAATGATCCATATTCCCTTTCACATTCCCAAACATTGGTTGGTCAAGTAAAATGAATGGGTTTCTATAGGAATTTAAAATTCCAACTGCATTGACTTAGAGTTCCTTGATCTTTGGAGTGGACTCCCAAATCCCAAAATAGGTAATGTGAATTTCCTCAACCCTTGCCTCTTAATTCCACCAAGACCTAATTTGACATTCAACCCTCAATGTGAACTATGTTAAGTCAACCGAATACTTCATGTTAGAATTTCCCGATAATTTAACGTACCCCAACTATGGTTGTTCATGCACTTGAACTATATTTTGATTTTAACTGATGTCATGGATGTTTATACAGACTTAATATATTTTTGCAAATTTTATGTTTCATGTGTAAATTTAAAATAATTATATTTATCAGATTGTTGTTATATATTATATTGATTTAAATAAGTTATTAACCATGTATTAGATAATATTTATTGATAAGACAATTTATTTTCGTTATACCCTAAATTCTTTTTAATTCATTAATTCATGTGATTGTAAAAAAACATCCATAATTAAATATACATGAAACATGGAAAAAAAGAAAATAATAAATTGGTACATTCATAAATTTTTATAATGGTTTGTTTATATATAGGATGATATACTAACAATAAACCACATGGAAAAAACCTTAAACCAATTATGGTTTGGGTTACAACTTTCCATTTTCCACCTATGTTTCTATTTTGGATTAGATTCAGCTAATCTCCAAAATTTAACAGCCTCCACTTGCTTCAGAACTCCATACATTAAATATTATTTTACTCACTTGTATTTGAGGGGAAAATATTTTACATTAATGAAACCATTGGAATTAGGGTCCTTACATAATAAGAGATAAGGCATGCTTTCCAATTGTTTAATTTAATAATAAACTTAATGAAACCAATCGCATACAAAGGTCTGGTCTATTCTCATGATCAACATGTATGAAATGAATTACACATTCAATAAGACTATAATTAAATTCCAAATAATTATTATTTATGATAAATCATCCTCAATTAAATTAATTATCTTATTTAAGTAATAACATTATTTTATCTTAATTCTCATCATAATTTTCCATGAGGTTCCCATCCATAATAATTTTAACCGAATTAAATAAATTTATTTAAAATTAACTATGTGCATAAATATGCCATATATGAAACATGGTCAATACCCATATAAATATACCCAACATTTATTATTCTCATATATTATTTACTCTTCTGACATATGAAATAAGTGATTTATCACTTACTTTTCTGGCATGTACAATGAATTTAATGATTACTGAAATTACATGATTTTTTTGTAATTTTTTATGCTTAAATTCATGTAGATTAAAATATTTAATATTATTTATACATGAAATTAATATCTAAACATTATTTATAAATTAATTAAAAATTAATATATATATTAAAAGTCATCACATGGTGTGTGTTATCAACTTAATGACCACACATATGAATGTTTTGATAACATTTACAAAGTATAAAAAATTAATTTTAATTATATATATTTTGGTATAAGTATAGGGTGTGTACAAGAAATCTACAAATAATGTACGTCTCTCACCGTCTATCCAAGTCACACGCCTAGGGACACATCATATAAACCATGCCTTAGAAAAAATAAATTGTATGATGTGTATAAAGGGCTACATGGTGTGGGGTCTCAAAGTTAAATGGTCCGCAATGAGGTAGGTCATGTATGAAAATACACGACCCATTTATGATTTAATGTAATAAATTTCTTCTACAAGGGCTAAACAAAATTTACTATGGCTGTACTTATGCCAGGCTGTCTTGGTCAACACATTGTGGATGAAATTAAATACCCCATGTGTATTTGATGCACATGATTTGAATTAATTACAAATTAATTTCTAGAGCATTGAACACTAGAATGAGGCATATACTTTAGGGTATGTGACATGTACTCTTGATTTATATTCGTAGAATCATCAGCACCTCTGAATGAGTTATTTTATTTTATATGATTACTAAAATTAATCTTTTTGATTAGATCAATGAAAAATGAAATAGGAATAAGTATATCATTCAATTGTGTTTAAAGAAAGATTAATAATGAATTGAAAACTAAATGAAAAATTAATAAACCAGTCAATAATCATTAAATAATTATAAATAATTATGTGACCACTCTGATACCAATTTCATATTCCAGGCATAGTGGATGTATGTGATGGGTCATGCCCAAGATTTATTTTTTTAATGATTGATGATCAATCATAGATCTACACGATGATAAACACTGTGATCAATGGAATTGAATCAATGAAAATAAGAAAATAGGTAAAATATTTGAAACAGAGATAGGATCATCACATATTATTTATAATTAATTAAAATAATTAAATAAATAACATGCATGAATTCTTTCATTATTGATGGATTTGATAATAGATCTGGGTTGTACCATTGTATCATTATATGAATTAAAAGAATATTCGATCAAATGGTGATCCACATGTGTCCTAAAAATATTTTAACATCACTAAAATAATATTTTGGTGCTAGGGTGGAAGATCCTATTGCCTGTAATATTTTCATCTGATTTCCACAAGATTCATTTTAAAAGTGTCCTCCTTGATCTATCAAGACTATAGAATGGGAGGTGGAGGAATATCGTTTTACATTCTTCTGAGCATTCTTGGCAAGGGTGCTCTTTAGGTAATGAAAGTATTATTTTTGAATGTCATAGTGCACAACACCAAATAAATCAGTTCTCTTGGAAAATAATATAATTTGGTTTAAATACCATTAGGTTTTTAAAATAAATATATTAAAAAGTTCTATTTATATTTTATATAACACCTTCCAAAACACTGGGTCAAAATAAGAATATTAGTATTATTTTTAATACATGTTCACACCTTGTGAATTACATTTAATATTATTTAATCAAATAATATTCATTATATATTATTTCCCATATTCCTCCATAATATTTATCAGGCACTGAATAATTACAATTTATTTAATAAATAAATATTAATGTATAATTCTCTAATAAATAAATTAATATTTTATTTACTAAATAGAAAATAAATATTTATTAAACATTTCCCCCACATAATATTAACTCAAATAACTGGTGATAAAATATATGTGATCAATAATTCAAGAATAATTACTAAAACACATGCTGGAATAAAATGTATTAAACTTGCTAAAAAATAAATAATAATATATTATTTGTCTAAGATTCCGGATAAACCTTGTTATGACCCTCTAGGCCTCTTTCTCAATGTAATTATTTCAAGCATCCTAAAATCCAAGGTTTTCTTCTAGCAACATACCATGGAACCCATAGAGAAATAATTTTATTTCGCTACTAAATAATTACTCTTATAGATGCTGATTTTTTAATATAATCCCTTTAACATGATAAATATTAATTTTCATGGAATTATTTTAAATTATAATAACTCTCTTAATGATTTATATTTCCCCATTATTAACTCACATCCCCGGCACACTATATAAAATCTAGACTAACCTCCAACTGATATCGTCCACACCATGGGAATATGAAGTCTATCCGCATAATCCAATATTATTTTACTAAGGTAGGTTAAATGAATGAGATTAAAGTTTTATAATTAATAAAATAATAGTATAATATTTAATGTTAATAAGTTGTTTCTCAAGAAACATATAGACCGACCAATAGATGAAAATCTATCAAATTAAATTGTCCAAGATTTTCACCTCTAACTCATTAACAATAATAGAGTTCACTACAATATCTTCGCTAACATTACCTGAAACATCATATCCCTACCTGGGATTATTAAACCAACTGTATATCCTTAATCCTTCCTTCAATAGGCAAGAGGCTATTGACTATCACCAAGTAAGAATATCACACAATATAAGAGGTATTTTACTATATGAAACTATAATAAAAATATATCGTTATTGTATAAAAACCCAATAACACCCATAGTATATATAAAAACAGAAAAAATATATAAAATACATGCATTCCACAAAACATGATTCTTACATCACCAAATATGTAATGCCATAGTAAATGTACATCTAAGAAGCTTCTAAATCCAACAGAATCAAGACATTGGACAGATTCTACTCAATATATTTAATCTAAGATCATTCTATAAATAAAATGTTCTCTACCATGATTTTGAACAACCATTATTAATTAATATCCATCAATCACTAGCACTAAACAAGTTATGACATGTCTACATCCACCCAAAACATCTCAAAATGTTGCATCAGTAGTATTGACATATTATGTGTGGGCATGAAGATTGTGTAGGCATAATGAAAAAAACACCATGTAGGACACCCAAAACAAAAAAAAAGGAAAGATAAATAAACAAGTTATGCCAAACTTTGTAATATAAAAGTAAATGGATTAAAAATATGGAAAATCTAGATATTTAATATAAATAGAAGTATCAAAGACATAGGGGGGTCTTAGTCACTTTTTATCTAATCATTTAAGGTTATAGTCACATGATAAATTAGAGATAATAGAAGTAATTAAAGGCTAATAAATTCTGAATTTGAAATCCTATATACAAGTCATATCTTTATGGAAACTATTGGATTTGGTTCCCTAGAACAAATTATTTTCTACTTTGGATTATCATTTTACATGTATATTGAACTTGTGAATATTAATTAGTTTCTTGTAACATGGTGTGTGTTATTATACATTATTTTTTTGTGATAATGCTTAAATAATATTTGTTTCATTAAAAGGACATATTAGATCCCTACTAAGTTGATATCATTGATGTTTTATAAAAATGTTCTTAAATATATTTTCTTTGGACGTGGGAATTTGTTTTACTAGATACAAAACAAATAGGTTATTGGGTGTAGGGGCTTATAAAACATTGACATTATTCTATTGAGGCTTTCCCCTAATAATATACAATATATTAGGTTATGAGATCAACCCCACCCATAGTAATTCCATTCCATTCTCTGTAATTATGTATTCTTATTTATTGATTCATGATATAGTTCTTCGAATTTATATTGTAATTAATCCATATAAAGACTCATATAATTTGATGTATTAACAAAAACCATATTGTTATATGTTCATAAAAAAATTGGATATGTTGGGTACATCACAAGTGGAATGTGATTAATTCATAAGTTGATTTAGAATTTACCCCATCCAATTTGATGGAATATGATACCTCAACCCTTTTATAAAAATGGAACGATCTTATCAAGTACATGGTACTAGAATTTATATTAATGTGATCATTTATATAATGATCATAGAATGACATATCAATAATATAGTTTGACGACACTCGTATGCAACTTGCATGATGAGATATCATGTTAACATTATTATATTACATAGTGTGTGTTTATAAAAGGTTATTTTCATTATAAAATTTGACTTCTTTCTCCATGGGTTCTGTGGAATGTTTTTATATTATAACCCTGTAATTTAGTCATGTTATATCTAATTTCACTATGAATGAGGTCTATAGTTCCACAAAAATTGTTTATCCATAAAAATAAATTCTACTTTAATTTAACAAGTTAGAATAAATATTATTCTCACTTTTGGATTAATAATTAAATAGGGTTGGTTGATCTCTAAAATTCAATCATGAGATAATTGAATAAATAAGTATGTGAGTTTAATAATAATAATATTTATTTCAATGTTTTAGTGAATATAATATTTATTTATTAATCAATAAATAATGAAATGATATTTATTTATTAAAAAAATAATTATTCATGGATCTAAAATACTGATGAGGATTAACGGACTGAATTAAGCATACATGTGAAAATGTCATATTAAACATCATTTAAATTAATATTAATTTACTTATTTAAGAAATTATATTTATTTTACCCATGGGTGTTGAGAAAATTATGTATATAATATTATTATTTATAATATTATTTATATAATTATTAAATGTAGGGTTTTCTAAAAAAATGTAGTTGGCTAAAGACTAGTGTGCAACTACCAACCTAAACTTTTACCAATAAATATCTATTTATATAATTTTATAGGTTTAGAGTTCATTATACTAAACTAACATAATACAGAATTCTCACAAGATCTAAGAGGTAAATCTCTAAATAATGGGATTAAGAATGAATATTATGGATGCTCCTCCCACTTAATCCTTTTAGAGAACCTAAAAATGATTTATTCTTGGAATGTATTATTACGGTGTTTAATATTAGATGGTATAACTGGACATAACCAACCACTCTAGCACTCAGTTATTCTACAACGAAGTCCTAGTGTTTTGGAGTATGTCTGGATCACCACTATAGATATTCTACTCTTGGGTCCTTTATCACAATAATTGTATGAAAAGAGTAATCAACCAATTATTCAATAAAGAATTTATTATGAGCTAAGTAAATTATATATATATATATATATATCTATTTATTAATTATATTTCAAAGATTTTATCTCACTGATTTTGGGATTTAATTAATATATTTCACAAGATAAATCTAATGAAGTTGATGAAATAATATTACTAGGAATGATCTCAACCATTTTCACTATGCCTCAGAACCATTAATATGTATTAAAACATACACATAATAATTTATAAATTCATACTAATAATTTATATAATTAAAAATTGTTTATTGATTTTTAATTTCTAGTATATTTTTTCTTTAACATGAAATTTAGTATTAAATTTTTTTTCATTTTTTATTATTTCAAACATGTTATGAATAGATGGAAAATTATCAGAGATACTATATGGAAATGTCAAATATTCTGATCAAAATACATGGTTACACTATATGTAATACATATGTTCACATCATGTACAAAATTTTTCCATGCATAGATGATCTATGAGACATAAATATTTCCAAAGGGTAATTATCAAGTGGCAGGAAATCATTTACCACTTGATTATCAGTAATATTGAATGTGGTTTTAGGAGTCACATGACATGTATATGGTGTACACAATGTGTAACCCTGCATGATTTTCCTATTGATTTTCATAGAAACCATGTTTTCAAATCATGATGTCTATATTTTTTACATGTTGCGTAGAGACTTAAAATCAATAAACATATTCTAGCTATGACTATATGTCCTATAACATTGTGTTCATTCAATTTATCATATAAATAATCACATAGATTTCAAACCATGATACCTAGTGTGTAATAAAATTATCCAATGAAGTGAAAATAATGGTGTGTGGTGTGGTGTACATCCCATGAGAATTGTATCCCTTAACATGAAATAAATTCCTTCCAAGATATAACTCTTTAAATTTATTAACTTGTGGGAATAGTTAATTATAATGTTAAACCCAACTATATGGTATGTAGTAATGTACATATTATGTGATATGGTTTAACAAAATATTAAATACCTAATTAATTATGATGATAAAATATAACTAACACAACGTATGTATGAAAAATACATAATGTACCTAACATAGGAATTAAAGCGGTACACTATAACAACCCCAAACCCATACTCACGAATCTGATGCTAAAAAAATAATATTTATATTTAGGGATTAAAACAAATAATCATGACCCAATTTTACCCAAAAACTACTTTCAATATCAAAGAAAAATATAGGATCACTTACATACCCATGGGCCTTTTTAGGGTTACAGTTTTACATAATTAGGAAAAAATAATACAAAAAACATGCATGTCTTTAAGTGTTCATTTATTCCACTAAAACCCATCATTTCTTTTTTCACAATATTTCATATAAATTTGTCATAAAATTACCCACATTTCAAAATTTTCTATAAAAAAATAATTTAACATCATTCCTCATAACCTTCGGAAAATGAAATATAAGATGGGTGTGTTTAAATACCCTTAAATAATAAACATAAGCAATAATAATTAAATGACTTTAATGAAAATAATAAGTGAATAATAGTATTATGAAGGAATAAAAGTGAAGGATAAAAACATAAGGGAAATCATACCCATCAATATCCTGATCATTAATCCAAAAAAAATTCATATTGATTTAATAAAGTCCAGATTCATTGGAAACAATAATTATGACACATAAGATATAAATCATGATCAAATGAGTCATCATAAATCCATAGAAATAATAAGAAATTTTTTTTGGTGTCCTGGAATGTTATCTTCAAATAACCCTTTCATAAACCTTACAAATTATAACAACCATACAGTAAGATTCAAATATATTTACCCAATTCCTTGGATCATTGTCAGGTGCACCCATCATATTATCTATATCAATATCACATGTCATCATGAGTTCCGTCAGGTTCACCCATCCTAAATTATTTCTAATAATAATAAAGTGAATAATGTATATAGATATTTCATTTAATCAGAAAACTCATAAGAACAACCATTATTCCTTTAATGACATGATTAATCGAAGGAATAGAAACTCGTTCCCTGAAAATCTCATTAAAACAATCATAATCCATCTGGAGAAAGAATGATCACCATACCATTTCAAAATATCCCTATTGTCTTATAAGTAACATCAATGGTTTTTATGTAGGTGAATTGAAATACCATTGAAAGATCATTTCAAAAAAATTCAAGGAAAATACCCTCTTTACATTAATATTTAAATTTGGAAACTAAAAATTATAAAACTATTATGAAAATCATATTATTTTAAAATAACCACATATACATATAAATTAATATTCAATGAAATTTATTATCATGGTAGTGAAAAAATATATTCATGTTGTAAATGTAAACAAAAAATATAATTTTTAACATTTTATAATGAGATTCTAATGTGACCCATTCAGAAATTTCCTTTTTTACAACCTTTTAAAAGTGGTTACAAGTTCATGTGAAATATATTTAGATAATAATTTTTGTTTAGAAAATAAAATATTTGGAAACATTTAAGAAAACATGGTTTTGTAAGGGAAGGATTTCTTGATTTAATAGAAAATATATGATTATTATAACATAAAAAATATATTATTAAGGTTTCTTTAATCATCAAGGGAGGAAATAAATATTAAAAATGTAAAGTACATTCATAACCCGAGGATAATAAAAAATATTTGGATCAATAAAATATAATCAAATGATTTTGTTCAAAGGGACCATAGACATACACAATCTAAAGAATAAATAATATTAAAATCTATACTCTTTAACAATTTAGTAATTTTTTAATTATTATGACAACCCATATTTTTATATACTTTATTTTAAGATTTATTACATAACATTATGCATTAAAAAATCACAAAAAATAATGAATCATAGTTTATTTGAGAAATTATGTATGTATAACATCAACTTGATACACTGATAAAACAAAACTAATGAAAATTTCCTTAATATTCTCTTAAAATTCCATTTTTCTTTTAAAACATCACAAGATATCTTGGGGAAATACCTATGAAATGGGTGAGATATAAATCTCAATAAGATAAAAAAACAATATTAGCATAAGGTAAATTAGTACAAGTGGTCAAATAGCATTATCAAGGTAACATAGGAGGGGTGAGAATCGTAATCGTGAAACATACTTCATTATATAATATGATTTATTAAAGGGAAAAAGGGAATGTGGTGAAAATATAAAACATGAAATCATAATCATAGGTCATGATTAACCATCAATACATCATAAAAATGTGTGAAAAGACCCATAATGGAATTTTATAATGACCCATACTTTACACACATTGATATTATGTCAAAATTGAATAATATCCATTACAAAATATAACAAAACCATGACATTGTCATATAGGTATATTATCTTTAGAAACTGGGGAACATAAACAACTAGTTTATAAGACATCATCATTGTCTCCCACTTATTTCATTATAACATGGCCCTGTTTTGACATATCTTACATAATACCCTTCTACATGGATAATAGAAAAGAAAAAAATTAAAGGGTGGGCTCAGATGATCAGTAAGGGTAAACAAGGGATATATCATATCATAATTATAAGACATAATAACATTACATTTGAAAATATTTTCCTGCATGTGAAATAATGTGATATCATGCCATGAGATAAATCAAAAATGTTTATAAGAATCAATGAACATAATCCAAAAAATCATAAAAGTCATTAATATTTTTGGAATACAAAAAATCATATAATATAATTTCATATTAGTAAAGTATCATGTCTAATACCATCATAGTAGATAAATCCCATTATTGAACCAATTTTACACCTTGATCCAGCCCTGTACTACTGAACTGAGATCATTTCGCATTCCTTCCATGTATATCTCATTATATATAAATATTTACCCAATGCATTGGGTAGAGATATATGTTCCACTCATCTCATAATGAATTAATTTTTATGTTTGGTATAATAACATAAATCATTCATCATTTCCCAATTAATAAAATGGGGTTCTTTAACCATCATTCCCCCAATACATAATCTATGTAAAACAAATGGACTTCATAAATAGAATTATATAAAAAACACAATTGAACCATAGGAAAAATAATGATATTATACATTAAACATAACCATATTATAGAATTCCATCTTAGATGGAAAATAATTTTTCTATAACACTAGAAATTAATTTTGAGGAAAATATCATTTCATCTTCAAAAAAATTTCGTTTTCTAAAAATACCATAAAATTTTCAAATAAAATTATTTATTTGAAAATAAACATGAAATCATGTAAAAACCTTCATGGAAGTAAGGTGTTATAAAAATATAATAATCTATTCATGCCATATAAGTTAAAAAAAATTCTCCTCATACTTTTACCAAAAAATTAAAAAAAGTACCTCATATCAAAAATGAAAAAAGATTCCTTTAATGCCATTTAATAAAAAAACACCAATGTGTAAAATTTACTCTAAATAATTGTAGAATAATATAGATAATATTTTTTAATAAATAATTTGGAAATATTTACATTTATGATAAATATACCCCAATTAATACTTAGGTATAGAAACTTTTGGATAATAATGAGATTGAAAAATTATCTCTTACCTTAGATTGGATTACATTTATATGTATATAAAACTCATGTATAATTATTTAAATAATTTTATCTACTTATTTTAGAGTGATATTCATATTTATGATATCATTTGTGATCATATAATCATATGTTTGTTAGTAACATTAATACTCATCCCTCAGGATTTAACTTATTTATTTTCTGACGCATGATTTGTCGGTTAAGTTCTTGTTCCTATAATTAGGTTACAGTTATATAGTATAAATAATATATATAATATTTATTCATTAAATTCATTTAAATAATTATTAATTAATTAATATCATCTACAATGAATCACGTCGTCTCATGGAGACGGTAGGCCGTACATACGCATGAGTGATGATATTATTTCCATGATTGTTGAATTGTATTGATGTGGTATAATATTTCAGAATTTGTATAATGATATAATAACGACATATAGTGATTATTTCCATCATTATACCCTTTTATGTAAGTTGTTGGTGAAAAATATATTACACCATGGTGTGGAGATGGTAAGGCATACGTACTCATGAGTGGTGATTTAATTTTTTTCATCGGGTTGATAGAAGAGGGAATATAGTTGTTTCATAATCATTATAAAATCTCATTATATAAGTGATACTAGATTTATTACATTATAATGAAAAAATTCGTGAATAGGTAGTAGAATAAGAAATAAGTTTGAAAGAATAGGAAGAAGAGATTACCTCTTCTTTGATGTGCTCCCTCTAAATATCATCTTAAAGAACTAGAGTTGTTCTTTAAAGAAGAAAATAAAATTTATAATGTAACTAGGGATGTTTATAAAATAAATTGGTAGGAAATGAACATTATTTAAGGCTCAAACTAAATTTAATAGCTGGAGGACGAGTTTCCCATTTATAATTGAGGTGAGGGGCACTTTTGGGATCTCAAAAAATAATAATTTATTATAAAATCAATAAAAATCCAAAAACCACCAAAATGTTTCAATTTAAAAGATTAGATGAAAAAGGGATGAAGTTTCCTCAAAATATAAATTTTATACAAGTGATTCTATCAATTTTATCCTTATCATTTTAATTAACACTTAGTTATTTTATTTAATTTTTAACTATGGGTAACAAATATTTAAATATTAAAAGGGTGGAATATTTACTTATATGATGTCAATTAGACCATAACTAATTACCTTAGAACATTTTTTACTTTATTATAATTAATATATATATATTTCAGAAAATATATAAATGATTTTTAAATATTTTAATAAAACATTATTTTCATAGATAATCAGTAGTGTCATATTTGACACTATTCAATTAATTAATTTGTAAAAATATTAAAATAACAAGTTAACATTGAACGAATTATTTAATTATATTACTAGGTGTTCAATATCATATATGAAATTAATTGGACATACTAATCATTCAAAATTATATTTATTTTAATATTTATAATAATATTTATTTGATATTTTCCTTAATAAAATAAATACTACAACATTTTTGTGTAACTATTTAATATGCTTATTTGTTGAATAAAAATTTAAAATAAAATAATAAGAAAAATATAAATCCTATATATTACATAGTAATACTTATAATAAAATGTATCTTCTATAGAATCCATCATTAATAATGTTATACTTATTAAAACATGAATGTCACAAGTTTATCAAGACATTAAATAAAATAATATAAGTGTAATAATATCTTCTATAAGGCTTCCAATGGTCAATAACTAGACCCTTGGAAATTTCGGTTGATATATACTCAACTAATAGTATTTTATCAATTTTTTGTGTATTTTAATCATTATTATAACATTAATAATAATTATTATATTTATTTATCATTAATTAAATAATTTCTCCACCATTAATGTTTATGTCATTAAGGTAATAATCTTTTTCCTAATAATTAAAAAAATTATAATGATAAATAATAACATTTTATATTTTAAATGAGTAGTTATAATCAAATTTATCTTATGTATAACATTATTTTAATAATGACATACTTATTAACATTTGAGTAAGACGTATTTAACTATTCTTTAAATAAAATAAACTAAATGTCCTAATCTTGTCCAAGTGGATTCCATAGGACACTATTTAGACCCAAGTATGATTTTGGTCGAAATACACTCATAAAATGATATTATGAAAAGTATTAGGTAAATTTTATATCATTATTTTTTACCCATAATTACCCGATTTACCCTTTTTTGTATTAATAAATACTGTTGAAGTTACTATTCATAATGCCCAAAAATAAAAGTAAGAAATTAAAATAATTTGGAAATACTTATTCCAAATATGGAATCAATTTTTAAAAATTTAAAACAAAAATGTTTCATTAATTAATTTGAAATTAATTACGGTGTTGGGAAGAGAGAACGAGTGTTAAAAGTTAAAGCATTACAAAAGATTGAAATGTTTTTACATCTGAAATAAATGTAAAATTAATTATAATTAAATAAATTATATATAATGATAAAATTTTATTCAATTTATACATTAAAACCCTTTGATAATATAATTTAATCATATTAGTTATTTTGATGAAAAATTTTGTTTTCAATTAATATTTAGTGTATTTTTACTGTTTATCAAAACATGAATGTTATGATAAAAATATCAAAAAATTAAAAAATAAAGTAATTTTATATATCCTAATTCCAAAAAACATGTTTATGTTTTCATATAAAAATTATTAATGTGTCAAAATATTAATTTAAAATGGGTTCACTATTAAAAGGTGGAAATGTTTTTTAAAAAAAATATTGATTTTTATACAACGAATATGGTTTTTTCATACCTTATGAAATAAATATCTATTGGATGAATATAAAAAATATTTTATTAAGTATATAACATATATATTTCATTAATTTCACTTATTAATTTTAATTCACTCAATTTATTAATTCAAAAATACAAATATATATTGGATTTATATTTTTTTCATAAATAATTGGTAGCTAATGAATTCACCATAAATTTTCATAAGTTAGTTATATTTATTTCCTCTAAAATAACGACTAGTTTAATATGGTCATTATACACTATGGGGGTCTCATGGTTAATTTAAACACACAATTGTGTGCAATGAAAGCTATTTAAGAATTACAATTACTTAAAATATTTCAAAAAAATGTCCAGGTGTTACATTATAACAACCATAAACTGAATTTCACCCTACATTTTTTTCATTTGGAAACAAACATATGAGGATACTTCTACCTCATCACATCCTCATGTTCTAACGTAGCTTCCACAATTTGGTGGTTCACTATAAAACTTTAACCAAGTGAGTTGTCTTTTTTCTTAGAACGTTTTCACTATGATCCATAATCTCTATCAATTGTTATTCATAAGAATGATCGTTCTACAGCAGTACAACTTATGTATTGAGTACATGTGAAGGATCAAGTATGTACTTAATCAAGAGATATAGATAGAAAAAAACATTAACTTGATAGAGATTCGATGGAATTTCCAATCGGTAAGCTATCATTCCAACACAATCTATAATTTCAAAAGGACGGATATACCTAGGGCCCAGCTTTATATTCTTTTCAAATATCATTATTCTCTTCTAGGGAGATATTCATAGAAACACATTTTCACCCACATAAAACTATTGGTCTTTTCTTTAGTTGTCAGAATAAATATTTTTTCAACTCAGAGAATCTATTATGTGTTTTTGAATAGATGTGACATTTACTTCCATTTCATAAACAAGACCATTTCTTAATAGATTTCTTTCCCAAACTTCATCCCCAAAAGTTAGAGTTATTAACTTATTTCCATAGAGGGATTCAAAAGGATATATCTGAATACTGGACTGAAAGCTATTTTTTAATAAAATTAGACCAAAGGAAGGTATTTATCCAAACCACCTTTGAAATCTATAGAGTAATATCTCAACATGTCTTCTTGAGTTTTAATTGTCCTCTCAGATTGACTCTCTATTTGAGGATTATAAGTAGTGATAAATCATAACTATGTAACCAAATACTACTGAAGTATTCTCCAACACATCAATTTTAACCTCAGATCCCAATAAGATATAATGGAAAGTGGTACTCCATGCATACTTACCACTTCATTTACATATATCATGAAAAGCTGATAATGAGAGAAATCCTCTCTAATAGCAATTAAGTGTGTCAACATCGTAAGGTGGTAAACTATATTACATATATAATTAGGGAATTTAGATGTTTTTGGGAGTTCTACGATAATGTTCATAGTGATGTTTTCTCATTTCCAATCAGGTATTGGTAACGGTAGTAACATCCCTCTAAACATCCAACTCTCTGTCTTAGCATTCTACCAAACCACGCACTAAGAGACATAATTAGAAATGTCTTTTTCATTCCATACCACAAGAAATACTTTTGATGGTCCCATAATATATTTGTACCTCCATAATGAATATATAATGAATAACTATGAGCCTCATCAAACAACTCTTTATTTAATTATTGAATGGGATGAATACAAATCCATCTCTTGAACCTAATTATTCAATCAAATTCCTGGTTTAATTAAGGAACATTTCTCACCTACTTTGGTAGCTCTATATCTTCCTTATATGAATCCTTAATCTTCACTTGTATATATAGTTGACCATTCATTTGAGAAAGATAAGATTTTCCCCCTTCCTTCAAAATGTTATGATCCATCCTTTGAAAATCCATAAATATTGTATCTTTTGTGACCCTCATGATGGATAGGATAGCATGGTACTTTTCACTCAAAACAACTACCACCTTGTTCTCTTTCTCATTTTCATAATATATTGGGCAGTCATAATCTTTAATCAACTCAAAAAATATTATTCGATGCATATTCAGATCCTTTTATGTAAAAATATAATTTAAAAATTTATTATCATTATAAATATAAAACCATTACCCATAAAGATAATTAATTTATATCATTAGTGCAAAGATTATCGAAGCTCAATCCCAATAATTAGTTGGGTAATTTTACTCATGGATTTTCAATTGTCATGAGGCATAATATATCATTATATCATTTTTCATGAGAACACAACCCAACCCATTCCTGTATGAATCACTATATATTACAAACCATTCCCCACTATAAGGAAGTGTGAGAATAGGTGCAATGGTTAACCTTATTCTTCTCTTTTTTTAAATTCTCTTCACATTACACTGTCCACATGAACAAAACTCCTTTTCAATTTAACATTGTGAGTGGATTAGATAATCATGAAAAATATTTCATAAAACATCGATAATATCTTGCCAAACCAAGAAAACATTGGTTCTCAGTTAACGTAGCTAGTCTGAACCCACTTTCCATAACTTCTATTTTTTCTAGATTCACATATATCCCCTCTCTTGAAATTATGTGACCCTAAAAGGAGTATTTCTGAAGCCAAAAATCCTAATTGGTAAATTTTTATAAATTTTATCCTTTCTCAGTGTCTTTAGTACAATTCTCGAGTGATCTTAATTATCTTATTTACTCTTTGAATAGATAAGAATATCATTTATAAAGACTAACACAAACTGATCAAGATATTCTCTAAAGACCCTATTCATTAGATCCATAAAGATAGCGGGGGAATTACTAAGACCAAAAGGCATCACTGTAAATTCATAGTGTACATAACTTGTATGGATTGTTTTCATTGGTATATCATCATTCTTAACCCTTATTTAATGAAAACATAAATAAATATCAATCATGGAAAAGTATTGAGATCCATGTAGTTCGTTAAATCAGTCATCAATGTGGGGAAGTGGTTTTTTTTCTTGATAGTGGTCTTGTTAAGTTATAGATAATAAATATAGAGTCTCATTGATCCATCTTTCTTCTTAAAAATAGAATATTTTCACGTCAAGTTAAATCACTACAGCACATGAATCCCTTGTTATTATTCTCATGGAGTTTCTTCTTCAATTCCTACAACTCAATTGTGTCTATTTTATACGGTGTCCTGGAAAATGGTATAGCACTTGGTATGAGTTCTATAGAAAACTCAACTTCACAATTCGGAAAAAGACCAAGAAATTATTTTGGGAACAAAAATCATCAAACTCTCATTAAATGGGTGTATTATTAATTGTGACTTTCTCCCAAACCATTTTAGACATATAACCTTAATTTATAGGATTCAAGGCACATATAATGGAAGAAATTTCTACTGGAAGGCCATATTAATCCATGCATAGATAGAAGATCATATATTGATCTCTAATATGAAACTTGACTTCCCTTCCTAGGAAATTGATATGATATCCATATAGAGAAAGTCAATCCATGCCACGAATCACATCAAATTCCACTATAGGAAGGATCACTAGATTTGTAGGAAGAACATTCCAAAAAACATTATGTGGAGAAGAATTCTAAAATTTTGATGTGACCATTGTGACATTAGGAGTTGTCAAAGCTAACTCAACATCTAATTATTGAGGTAATATCGATATACCTATATAAAATTTTTCATAAATAAAGTAGTGGGTGGATCTAGAATAAAATAAAGCATTTTATAATTTAGAATGTATGGTTAGTGTACATTTCACCAATTCATTATCATACTTCTTATCGCCGATTGTGATCGCATGTGACTTGCCTTTGTCTTTGTCCATAGAAGGTTGATAATGTCAATAATCATCAATAACCCTTAGATTAGAGAATTTATTGACATAATTCCCAATTTCCTTTCACTTTTAATATTGATGTGTAGAATTGGAATTCTTTATTTCCTTTTCTTTATTTAGATCATTAGTATTCAACTACCCAAGGACCTTCTCTCTCACACATAAATCATTTTCTAGTACCTTGAGGATAATTTCCTCCATGTTTCTTTCCATACATTGAGTATAAGGTAAATATAATCTTGCTTTCCAATGTAGACTTTAGATTTTCCCCTGAGTTAATTTTTCTCTTCCTATCAAACCCATCAGATTAATGTGTTACTCAAATCTTAATATCAACATTAAGATCACATCAAAATATTCCCTATTAGCTATTGAAGTCCCTTGTGGATACTTTCTTTCAGTGACTTGGTTTTATGCCACTAAATAATCGTTTAATTTTACTCTCAGGTTGGAAAATAATTCTAGAAGCATACCTTGCAAGTCTTGAAAACTTTCCTTTGTTGGTACCAATAGATTCATTATCATTTTTATTAATCTCAATAAAATATTTCTCCATCATTTATCTATGAATTCGAGGAATATACTTATTGAAAAATAAGTTCTGCAACTCATCACATTCATTGGATTCAATTTCAACTCTGTGACTCATATTCATGATAAGGTTCCACCATTGATCAACTTCACCTTCCAAATGGTAGACTAATAAGATTACTACGTCATGTTCTAAACATTGGAGAACTAAAAATATAATTTTAGTTGTACTAATACTTTTTTCATCCACTAATTGATCTAAAGAACTGCTGAAATAAGATGGATTTAACCTCATGAAGGTCTCAACAAAATTTTGTTCCTTCTTTTTCTCATTTACAAATACTGCATGATTCATATCTTGAGAAATTTTTGTGATTATGGATACAAGATTTTTTTTATTCCAGATCACATGACATTTTTTCGTAGGAGTATAATAAATGCATTTCCCATCATATTTTTCATTAACATGGTTCGTTAAGGTTCTATCCATTGACTAAACCCTATAATAACATTGTGAGAAACACTAATCGTAATGGTATACCACATAATAAAGAATAAAATTTCAATTTATGAAAATTTAGTTTTTTTCATTGTTTTCTCATGATCATTTTTAAAACACTATGATTATAACCTATACTTTGGAATATCCCTTAGGATCTTACTAAGGTTTTCTCATCCTGGTTTCAAATGGTGAACAATGCCTTTACTTTTATACCAACTATGATGACCCATAGTTTAAATATATTGATATTACTTCAAAATTGAAGACTATTTATTACCAAATATAACAAATCCATGATATAACTATATATGTATAGTGTATTTAGAAACTGGGAAACATAAACAACCGGTTCATAATTCATCTTCATTGTCTCCCACTTATTTCACCGCAAGTAGAGGCCTTTTTTTACACATCTTAATTAATACCATTCTGCAACACCTGGGGAAAATAAAATTTTGAAATAGAGAGCTTAGATAATCAGAAATGGTAAATAATAGAGATATCATATCATAATCATAAGACATAAGAACATAAATTTTGAAAATCTTATCCTGTATATGAAATATCATGATATAATATTGGGGGGGAAATAATAAAATTTCATAAGAATCAATTAATGTAATCCCAAAATTCATTCCATAAGACTTGAAATTTTTTGTCATACACATAAGTATAGAAAACCATTTCATATTATTAAATCTCATTTTCAAGACCATCATAGTGGTCAATTTCCATTACTAAACTGATTTCACTCCACATTCTAGCATTGTACTATTGAACCGAGATAATTTCTCATTCCATCCATGTATATCTCATGAGATATAAATATTTACACAAAGAATTTGTGGTAGATATAGGTATCACACATCTCATAATGAAATCATTCTTATGTGTTCCACAATAACATAAATCATTCATCATAAACCATGGAATAAAATGAGTTTATTTAAACATCATTCCACCATAACATAATCCATTCAAAAAATGGATTTTATAAATAGCATTCCATCATAAACACAATAAAAACATAGGAAATATATGTATATTATTATTTAAACATGACCATATTATATAATTTCATGTTATATAGAAAATAAATTTGATATAACACTTGAAATTAATTTTGTGGAAAATATCATTTCTTCTTCAAAATTGATTTCTTTCCCCAATATTCAAATCAATTTTAAAAGAAATTTATTTTTTAAAATAAACCTAAAATTGTGTAATGTGAGATTCATGGAAATAAGATGTTATGAAAATGTAAAAATTCATTTATCCCATATAAGTTAAAATAACATTCTCCGAGTGATTTTTCTGAAAATGTAAAAGAGTGCCTCATATCAAATATGATTAAAAATTTCCTTTCATACCATTTAATAAAAAATTTCAATTGGGTAAAATTGACTCTAAATAATTTTAGAATAATAGAAATAATATTTTCGACAACATAAATAAGAAACATGTAATGGATGACAAATATACCCTAGTAAATTCTTATGTATAATCAATCTCTAGTAATAATGAGGTTTTGAAATTATCCCTTACCATAGGATTTATTTCCTTTGTATGTATCTAAACCTCCTTTATAATGATTTAAATAATTTCATTGACTTATTTCATAATCATACTCATTTTTATGATGTCATGTATGATCAGATTATCATCTGTTTTTTAGTAACATTATTACTCATCCTTTGGGTGTTAACTTCTTTATTTTCTTACGCATGATTTGTTGGATAAGTTTTTGTTCCTATTATTAGGTTATAGTTATATAATTCGCAGAATATATATCATATTTATTCATTTCGTTAATTTATATAATCATGATTTAAGTAAGATCATATATAATTAATTGCATCGCATCGTGGAGACGGTAGACCGTATGAACGAAAGAGTGACAAAATCATTACCATAATTATTGAATGGTATTGATGGTGTATAATATTTAATAATAAATATCTTGTTATAATAATCATATATAGTTATTATTTTCATCATTATACCCATCCATATATGGTTGTGGTTAAAAACTTATTACACCATGGTGTGGATATGGTATGTCGTACGTACGCATGTGTGGGGATTTCATTTTTCGTAGGATGGATAGAAGATAGAATATGGTTGTTTCATAATCATAATAACTTCTCATTATAAAATTGATAATGGAGTTATAACTTTATATTGAAAAAAATAAATATTAGGATGTAGAAGAAGAAATAAGTTTCAACAAATTGGTAGAGGAGATTACCTCTTCTTCGACATGCTCCCTCTAAATATCCTATTAAAGTAGTATATTTGTTCTTTGAAAAAGACCAAAACCTATAGAATGTTACTAGGGAAGTTTTTAAAGTAAATTTTCAAGCTATTTCTGAGCTTCAAGTCTCATAGTGTACTTAAAAGGTGAGGTAGGAGGTTCCCATTTATAATTGTGGTGAGGGGAACTTTTGGGATCTCCAATATTATGAATTTATAATTAAATAAAACCCAATACAAATGCCTCAAAAATGTCCCAACGTTTTAGATGAGATGAGATAAGGTTACAACATAATCAACCAATAAATTATATACATGTTTTTCAGCTAATTTAAACCATATAAGTTTAATTAACACTTAGTAATTCTATTTAAATTTTAACTAGGGTAACAGATATTTCAATATTAAAAATTGTGCTATATTTACTTATTTGATGTCAATTAGACCATAAAAAATAAAATTGAAAAATTTAAACCATATAATTATTTTTTTATATTTTTAAAAAATGTTTTATAATTTTTAAATAATTTATTAAAACATTATTTTGATAAACAATCAATAGTTTCAATTTTCTGACTATTCAATTGATTGATTTATAAAAATAAAAAAGTAACAATTTTTCATAGAACCAATTATTTTATTTTATTTCTAAGAGGTAATGGTCATATATAAAATTAATCGAAAATATTTATTATCCCAAAATATAATTATTTTAATATTTTTAATTATATTTATTTGATATTTCCCTTAATAAATAATTTCGACAGTGGTTTTGTGTGATTGTTTAATATTCTTATTTTTTGAATAAAAATTAAAAAAACATTTGAAAAGATAAATCTTATATATTTTATTTGTATAATTATAATGTAATATATATTTGGTATAATCCATCATTAAAAATGTTGTACTTATTAAATCACGAATATGACATGTTTACCATCTCTTTAAATAAAATAATATATGTATCATAATATCCTTTTTAAGGCTCAAAATGGTCAATAACTCGACACTTGGATGTTTGTGGTCAATTTATACTCAACCAATAAGATTTTTTCATGTGTTTGAGTCCTTCAATGGTTATAATCACTTTAATAATTATTGATTTATTGATTTAAAATCAATTAAATAATTTTTACATAAATATATTATAAGTCTTTAAGGTAATTATTTATTTCCTAAAAATTACAAATATATTATCATAATAAATAAAAATATTTTATATTTCAAATGATTATTTATAATCTAATTTATATTTTGTATAACCTTACATTAAACATTATATAGTTATTAAAATTTGAGTAATACATATTTAAATTTTCGATAAATAAAATAAACAAAATGACCTTGTCTCATCTTAGTGGCTTCCAAAGGACACCATTTAGACCCTGTGATTATTTATGCCTAAAAAACACATGAAATGATATTAGTAATAGTGTTAGGGTAATTTAATAATAATTTTTTTACACTTAATTAATCGATTTACCCTTTTATCGTATTAATTATAATTACTGAAGTTAGTATTCATAATGCCAAAAAATAAATTATATTACAATAATTTAAAATTAATGATTCCAAATATGAAACCCATATTTCAAAATTTAAATCACATAATTTATACAAATTAATTTAAAATTAATCTAGTTTTTGGAAATAGATAATGAGTTTTGAATGATAAAACATTGCAAAATGTTGAAATGTTTTTACATCTGAATTCAATTTAAAATTAATGCTAATAAAAACATTATATTTAATGATAAAAATAAATTATATTTATACTTTAATACTATTAAAAAATATAATTCCATAAGGAAAGTTTTTTTGATGAAACAAAAACAACTAAAATTTAGTGTATTTTTACTATTCCTCCAAACATGAAAATTATCATAAAAATATCACAAATTCAACAAAAGAAATTTTTATATATTCCTCTTTAAAATATAATTTTTATGTTGTCATATAAAAATTATTAATGTTTCAAAGTCTTAATTTAAAGCGGGTTTTCCATTAAAATGTGAAAAAATTCCCTTTTGAAAAATATAGGTTTATATACAATGAATTAGGATTACTCATACCTTATGAAACAAATATCTATTAGATGAATATAAAATATTTTATTAAGTATATAACATATATTGTTCATTAATTTCATTTAATAATAGTAATTAACTCAATTTATTAATAAAAAATAAATATTTTATATTTTATTTATATTTTATTCATAAATAATTGGAAGACAATGAATTCACCATCCATTTTTATAAGTTAGTTATATTTATTCCTACTAACCTAATGTCTAGGTTAAAATAGTCATTTTATACTATGGGTGTCTTGTGGGTTCTTAATCATATTTTAGTGTACAATACATGCTATTGAAGAATTAAACTGATTTATAATATTTCATAAAAACATCAAGTTGTTTCAATTAGGTTTACTCCCTAGTCCTATACATGATGTATCATGAGGATAAAACATTACCCAATGCATTGGTAAACTATATGAGCATGCCCATAATTTTAATATCATGTACATGTATAAGTATGCAACATGAATGATACAACATATAAATTAATTTCATAAATTTAAATATAATGATCAACTATTGTGGGTTATATTCATGGAATTACCAAATAAATTAAGTATATGTGTGTCTAGATGAATAATTTTGAGTGAAAATAAGGATGGGTATTCACACACAAAAATCATGGAGTGAAAAAAATCATAGGATAATTCTAGAAGCATAATTGGGGTTTGTAAAGGTTTATGGGAGGTATTAGTGACAGGGAAAGGGGTATCACATAACATATAAATCCTAAGGTATGTAAAAAGTGAGACAACCCAGACTATTATAAATAAAATTCCCCTATTTATTTTATTAAATGGTTATAGAAAACACATGAACCTCTATTTTTATATCTAATTTTATTTAAACGACCATTATGTATCATTTCTATTTATAATGTTGTTGTTCAACAATGATCACATGAATAGTTTAAATATACAGTTTTAACAAATCCAATTGTCATTGAAAAATGAAGAGATGGCCACAGCCAGTAGAATCATTCCCTATAAATCCCATTTAGCAGTACTTCCAAGGGAGATACCATTTATGATATCTTCTCCTGACTAGTCCCATGATGTTTTCCAACAACTTTAGCTTGATGGATACCATTAACTGGATAAGTTCATCCTCATCGAGATCATGACCTAAACCATGTTTGTTGAACCACCCAATGAAATCCCACCACTGTGCACCTTACTCTTGGTGTGTAGGATAATGTATTAAAGGGATATGTATCAAAACCTAAATAATAGTAATGTATACTTTATTTTTTATGGAATAATTATTTTAATCCTATTATTATTACTTTGCAAATGATTTTAAAGAAAAAATTGTGTTTTTTGTTAACATACAAATTTAATTAATGAATTTATGAATTAATAAAATTTGGAAATAAATAATATTTTCATGTAATATTATTTTTAAATAATATTTATTAAATATAAATTATCTTATATATTTTATTATGCTAAAAGTAATATTTATAAAGGTTCAATAAATGTTATTGTCAAAAACCCCTTCATTTCCAAAAAATTGTTGTTTTTATTATAAAAATGAAAATTCACATGTTTCTAAAATTATTTAGATAAAATGAATATTATTTTTTTAAACCCAGACATCTATATTCTCTAATGGATAATTTTTTTTATTTTCTCAGACATTAAAATTTTCGGATAAAAATTAAATACTGTAAAAATATACTTTGTGTTTTATGACATCAAAATGAAAAACAATTTGACCTAATAAGTAATATAAATGGTATCTAATAAAATATATATATTTTTTCCTGAAAATTAACATAATATTAAATTTATTTTATTTATTTATTAAATCCGTTATGAATCCTCCATGACTTATAATATATTTTAAGATTTCGAAATCATTTCTTTATAAGTGTGACACGCCTACACATCACTAGTTGTATTATTTTAATAGGTCAAGCCCATGGACTTATAAAATCATGTAAAATGATCCCTTTTTGTAGAAAACCTAAGCAAAAAATCGTGGAATGGTTTTCGGTTTTGGATATTTTATTAATTAAAGTGAAAAACTTAAATAATAAAGAGATTCATTTCCCTTTCAATATAAACCCTCCCAAGATCCCGCTTCACTTGACTAAAACTCCTTATATCACATCGAAACTATCACCTCCACACCCTAATGTCCTCTTAATGTTCCCATAATCTCTCAAGAAGTCCTTCCCAAACCATTGGAGCCCCACATTCAGGCAAGGGGACCTAATCTTCCACTACCCTCTTTTATTGATTACTCCTTTTCCGTTATGCCTATTGCACTAAAAATTATAGTTTTATTTCAAAATCACTTTTGAGGAAAAATTGGGAAACCATAATGAAATAAACAATATAAAACAAAACCATGCCTCCATGGCCCAGGATCATAAGACCAAAACAATCCAATTCAAGGTCAAGGAAAATCCCCACTCCAGCAACAAAAACAATATAATCAGCATCCACCTTTCCTTCACTGCTCATCTAGTTGTCTTGTACAAGGATTAACAAACCTGGTACCGATGCAAAATTACATACCCTCTCAAAATTTCCAATTATATATAGATATGATAAGAATAACACTCCTAGCTCTTACCTCTTCTCGATAATTACCATGATGGGGAACCCGAAGAAATGCCCCAGAGACCAAGGTTGTAGAGCCACAAGAAAACAGACAAAATTAAAACCATAAATGCCTCATCAACTCTACACAACACATCGAATTCTATGTAAAATTTCTGAAATAATAAATCAACTAAATTACCCCATCACCAAGCCAGATAAACACTTAGATTGCAGCTTCACCACTTACTACATTTCATTATTAACATCAAAGAACAAACCATCCAGAACAAAAGCTATCAAAGAAGAACAACTTTATTCTATATAAACCAGAGTTGGATTCATGGAAAGATGAAATAAACAAATTTCTTAAGAACAACATGAAGCTGAAAAACACAAAAACTATTGAAAAATCAAATAAATGAAGTCATCACCTCCAAAATAGAGCGACATTGGAAGAATCCCTGGAAAAAATGACCTGAGTCAAAACTCATCACCACCACCGCTCATGAAAAATGAAGATCCACCCAAAGCACCTAGGGAAGGCACACAACTTCAACCTCGTGCAATAGAAAATCAAATCTTGACCACATACCGTCAACACACTCCCAAGGATAATCTGAGACCACCAAATATTTAATGTCATTGACATCAATTAATCCCATTATTGGCTACTACCCATGACACCGCCATAAAACCCACGAACCCTCGAAACCAAGGAACTCGTACCTTCAATGAAACTGAAACCTAGTTCTCAATCCTTGAAGTCTCCATATAAATAAGATAAAATAACTAACACACCGAGAAACATGGATCAAATCTGTAGTCAACCATGATGATGGTGGCGATGGGGAACCCTAGCTCCACAGAAGATCCCCTTACGGTTGCATCTGAAAAACTATATAGTAGCTCAAGGATTTAAGATGATAATGATATTTTGATTTTATACCGTATACTATTTGTTTTATTATGATGGGATATGACATTTAATATTCAACATACTTTAATTTTGATTTCTAAATTATGAGGGCTTCCTTTCACTCTCACTAATCATCACATGATCCATTATGTACATCCATTACCATGCTGAAATTTTGTAAGGATTATTTTATCTAATAATATTTATTAATTTCATTATACCATCCATTTAAAAATTTATAATGTTGGGATATAATTTTTCATTTCCTCATTAATTCTCATTTTATTTCTAAATAATTAGATACCCATTTCACTTTCACCAACCATTTTTATGAGTTATTGAGTAACATAATCATGCTGCAGAATTGTCCCCATGATTTTCGATGCCAATAATTGTTTCTAATTATTTACATGACCATTATTCTATCGATTTTATTCACCTTAATGAACATATACCTATTTTATTGGTACTTACATGTATTTATTAAACAATACTTATTCTTCGAGTAAATTATAATATTGAATGAACCCATGTTGAATGATCTATGTGGAAAAATTAAGTATTATAATAAAATGATCATAATGGGTGCACCTAGATATCGCTTAAATTCATTGGGTAATGATTAGTATTATTATAATTAATGTTGGGATAGGGGTTTACCTAATTCCTTTAGGGTACTTTTTCCACCATGAAGTCTTAGTGGTGTATCCTTGATTTATTTTTATGATTTAGTGTTTTAAGTTGTTTCCACATATCCCATGTTATATCATATCTCTTTGCCTGTGTTTATGATTCCTAATCTTTTTATGCCCCATTGATATGGCTATTTAATAACTCTTATAACTTAATCCTTGATTATTACATTATTATTATTTATATCTCACCCCTTTCTTGTATTTTCCCCAGGTTATCGCCTGCATTTTTAAATTTGTTGGAATATTATGATTATGTAATGGAATTTCTCTATAATATTTTGTATCCCATGTTATAATTTTTTATGTAATGTACCTAATTCCCAAATAAACTAGACTTTTCAATATTTGGATTTTATTAACTATAATTTTTTTAAATAAATCAAGAATTAATGTGTAATTACGATCCAGGTTGTTTTAGTTGGTATCAGAGGAAAATTTTAGTAATTTTAGGGATTAAGATCAGAGAACACTAAAAAATGACCTAGGTAAAAGAATAAGGGTAAGAAAACATCAAAAAAATTGGTAAGCATAGTTTATTTGGTTTATTAAGAAAATAAATCCATTTCTAGATACTATAAGTGGATGTGGTTCTGGAATATATGTAACTTGGAGTAACAACTTTGACAAGGTGTTTTGGGCTTGACTCGGGATATCCTGGTACACAATAATGGTCTTTTATTGTGCACCTTGTTTGACACTCCTAGGGGTATTCTTTGATAAATTAATAGGCTCATTAGAAACCATTGTTAAGGGAATAAAAATAATATTCCCATAGTAATATATGTAAGGAAAGAAATCGTTGATTATATATATTAAAGCCTAAAACTCATAATTTATTGTGATTAATGTAACTTATAAGTTACCCACTTAATGTAATTGGATTCCTATTTATGTGTTTAATTGTTTAAAATACTCACTCCTAATTTTTATTGTATTCAAACAAATGGCTTCAAATATGATAAATCGAGTAAATAATCAATACGATGGGCATTTTGATGAATTCCCTATTGAGATACCCAATCTGATGGGAGCAGAAATCACAAAATTATCATGATACTCTCTTACTTGACATAGGTTTTTAATAAATACCCAGATCATGAAGAGTTCTCAAACACCCCTATGAGATAATAAGACACAATTGAGCGTTTCATGAAAAAAATGCCTCTTAATTTCAATGGATCGCCTAATCCCATAATCATGGAACAATGGGCCCACTCCATTGAGAATACCTTATTTATCCTTCAATGTTACAAAAAATAGAAGTTTCTTCTAGATATTAATAATATGTTGGTAGATGCTGATCTGGGTGGAAATTGATCAAGAGTAAAAATCCTAAGGAAGGGATCGAAGCAACGGAGTGGAAGGAATTCTAGAATAAAATTCATAAATAATTTCCTTGCATTATTTTTCTTAAAATGCAAAGGTATTTCCTTGAATTCAATAAAAAATATGATGAATATATTGGATCTTATGAGGAAAACTACCCAAAATTTGTATGATAAACCTTCTATCTTGTCATTTTCCCTAAATAAATTTTTGACCACTTCTTTGGTGGGTAAAAACATACTCTACCAAAATAATTGGTGATCCATGATTGTGATAGCTATGAAGAAATTGTGTGATGTTCCCTCAAAGTGTAAATGGTGATAATATAATATCAAGGGTATCATGGGGATAAGAAGTAAAACATGAATTATAATTATGTAGTTCTGATGGAGAAATATAATGGTTTCATGATATTTTACCACCCCATTTGTCAATGGTGTGGGAAGAAGCACCCATAACATTTCCTAAGTGGATGAAGAAATGCTTTATGTGTGGGAAGGAAGGGAACCAAGATAATAATTTACAATAGAACAATCCCACTAATGCTATCAAGGAATTTAATTCCATAATAAAACTTTAGTTTTTTGTTCATTTCTAAAACTATAAGTAAATGGGGAGCTTTTTAAACCAATTCCCTAAGCCAAGGGTTTTTAAACGAAACCAACAACCTCCATGGAAGAATGGGTGATATTATTCTATCTCTATTACTGAATTGAATTCCAAAAATGATTTAGTGATAGGTATTCTAATTATTAATTCATGAAAATAGAGCTCACTGTTTGTTTATGGTTCTATTATTTAATTTATATCACAAAAGTTTAGTAGAACTGTTCAAACACCAACAAAAATCATAGAAGTAGATATGTTGATGAAAATTTAGAATGGGAAAATTATTACATCCCATGTATATAACTCTTCCCCTATAATATTTTGTGGGATTAACATCCATTAAATATTTTCATACTTATTTTAGTTTAATTTGATGCAATTATGGGCATGTATTGACTTTCCCTATATAGATCCAACACAAATTACTATGAAAAGGAAATCACTCTATGTATGGAAAATCAACCCTTGTCTCTATAAAACTACTAGGAGGAAGATGAATCTTTCTTTAATATTTTCATATCAAGAATGAATATTATTTTCATTGAGTAACCATATCTATCTCAAATGATATATTTCTAAGTATAGGATTTTCTTCAAAGACATGCCTATTGTGAGGGAATATGTTGATGTGTTTCTTGAGGAATTTCATGGACTTCCTCTTAGCTGAGAGGTACAATTTTCAATCGATCTTATACATGGGAAATTTCCAATATCAATAATCCATATAGGATGGATATTGTGAAATATTATGAGCTAAAGAAACAACTCTAGGGGAATCTAGATAAAGGGTTCATATACCTAGGTGTTTTACCATGGGGTGAACTAGTCCTCTTCATCAAGAAGAAGGATGGGTCAACAGACCTTTTCATTGATTATCACGAGCTAAACATTATCAAGATAAATAACAAGTATCATTTTACATGGATTGATGACGTGTTCGATTAGATACATAGAGAACAATACTTCTCCAAGGTGGATCTATGTTCAGGATAATATCATGTTTAGGTGAAGAAGGAGGATATCCCCAAGACTACCTTTTCAACAATGTATGGGAACTATGAGTTCATAGAGATTCCTTTTGGACTAACTCATGTTACAAAAATCATCTTATATTTGATGAATAGAGTCTTTAGATGTTATCTCTACAAATTTGTCATAGTATTTATATATGGTATCCTAAAGTACTCTAAAATCAAGTAAGAGCATGAAGAGCATTTAACATTGTTCTAAAGACCTTATAAAAGGAGAAAATTAATGAAAATTACCATAATTGTGAATTATGGTTTAAAGAAATCTCATTATTGGATTATTCATCACAAAGAATGGAATTTTTTTGTATCCTTCAAATAAAAATTTATTTCAAGGATGGATAATTCCAACATCTTTGATAGATATCCTTTTTTCCATGGGTTAACAAGGTATTTTTGGTGATTTTTGATATGTTTCACATACTTTCAGGCCCTCTTACCAAGATAACTGGAATGGAGTCATGTTTTCATGGAATTATGAATGTGGAGAAATATTCAAGGAGTTAAAAAAGTAGTCTTATCACTTTCCCTTTGCTCACACTACCCAAAACTGGAGAATTTTTTATATTATTTAGTGATTCCTCAAAGAATGTATTAAACTATTTTTTAATGAAAAATAACAAATTGATAGCCTATTATTCAAGGATTTTTAACGTTCATGAACAATCATATCAAAAGAATGATCTAGAGTTGGCTACATTGATCTTCCCTTTAAAATATGTAGGAATTATCTTTTTAGAGAGAAGTGTGAAATATATACAGATAAAAAAATTCTCAAATATATATTCACATAGAAAGATATTAATATAGGCCAATAAAGATGGTTAAAAATTATCAAGGATTGTGACTTCTCAACTCACTATCATCCTAGTAAAGCAAATAAAACTAATGATTATCTATGTATAAAGGATCCAACAATTTTATCCATGATAAGAATTGAGAAGTATCCAATATTCATAAAATTTAAGTGGATGGACATGGGAATAATAAAGAAAGTAGAATCACCAATCTGTTCACAAATGATTTCTCAAAGAATCTCTTATTAAAATGTTAAGGGATGCTTAAAAAAGATAATTTTTGAATTTAGAAGAAATTAGAATCTATAAGGAAAGGTAAATACTCAGAGTTAAATGTTAATGAAGAAGGAATTGTCAAATTTCATTGAAGACCATGTGTTCCATCAAATCTGAAGTTAAATAAATAAAAATCAGAAGATGCAGATGGTTTGACATTCTCCATTCACCCTTGACAGAAAAATATGGATTCAGATATTCAAAATCGCTATTCTTGGGAAAACATGAAGAAGGGGATAAATGAATATACATCGAAGTTCCTGGTATATCAGTTTGGGAAGGATGAAATGAAGAAGTCTGAGGGGATGATGCAACCATTACCCATACAAACATGGAAAGGGAAAAACATCACCATGGAATTTTTCACAAGACTTCTGAAGATATACGAAGGAAAAATTTCTATTTTGGATATTGTGGATAAATTTACAAATACTAAAAACTTTATTTTGATTCGAGATGATTTCTAAAAATATCAACTAGCATGCATATACATTAGAGATGTGGTAAGGATATAAGTAGTTCTACTACTAATTTTATAGAATCGAGATCCAAGATTCACCTCCATGTTTTGTAAAAGTATCCATCATGATCTAAAAAGAGATATGAACATCATTATGGATTATCATAGTCCAACTAATAACCAACATAAGTAGACTATTCAGAGAATAGAAGAAATGTTTTGATCATGTTTGATAAACTCCTAAGGATGATGGTACCAATATATACCCTTGGTTTAGTTCTCATACAACAACAGTTTCCACTAAAGAATTCAAATGTCTCTCTATGAAGCCCATTATGGGAAGAGGTATAGAAAACCTTCATTTTGGGATGATGATGGGGAATGAAAGCATCTAGGTCCTAAAATGGTTAATGAAATGGTGGAGATACTTAAAACCATTGAGCAACACATCAAAGCTTCTCATAGTTTGTAGAAGATCTATGATTAAAATTATTAATGAGACCTAGAGTTATATTTTTGAGACAACGCATTCCTATATATATCTCTACTAAATAATGTGATGAGATTTATGGAGAAGGGACAACTTAGTTCGAGGTGCATCGGCCATTTTGAGATCCTTGATCGCATCAAAGTAGTGAGCTATCAACTAACACTCCCACCAATATTATCTCATGTACATGATGTATTTCATGTATCCCTCTATATAAATTACATACAAGAACCCTCACATATACTCAATCTTGAGATGGTACCTTTGGATAATGATCTTTCTTATGAGGAGCATCCTTTAAAGATCATAGATCATAGAGAAACATTTTTATGAAAAAAGAAAATTCCCCTAGACAAAGTGTTATGGAGAAACCAAAAGTTTGAAAAAGAAATGTGGGAACTGGAGGAAGTGATATAGAAGAGTTACCCTCATCTATTTTGGTGCGGAAAATTAAAATTTTGAGGTCAAATTTATTAAGGGTGGAGGATTGTAACAACCTGAACTATTATAAATAAAATAATCTTTTTTATTTTATTAAATGGTTAGAGAAAACACTGGAAATTATTTTGTTTTATTATATCCAATTTGATTTAAATGACTATTAAGTATCATTACTATTGAAAATATAGTCATTCAACAGTAATCACATGATTAGTATTAATATAGGTGTTTAACAAATCCAATTGTCATAGAAATAGCAAGTAACGACCTCAACCACTAGGATTGTACCCGATGAATCCATTTACCATAGTTTCCTAAGGATATTTATTTTTTGGGATTTTCACATGACCAATACCAAGATAATATCCATCATCTTAAGCATGATCAAAACTATTTACAGGAAATGAACAAGCTCATTGAGATTACGGCCCAAACCATGTTCGTTGAACCGCCCTATGAAATCCTGACCATAATGAACCTTACTCTTATGAAGTATGCTGATGTACTAAAGACATATGTATCAAGATCCTAGTAATAATAATATGTACATTATTTTATATATAATAATGAATATATTTTCATCCTATTATTATCACTTGGTAAATGATTTTTAAATCACTAATTTTTTTGTTAATATTCATATTCAATTACTGAATTTAAGAATTAATGGATTTGTTAAATAAATTATATTTTAATGGAATATTATTAATAAAATAATATTTATCCAATATAAGAGATAATATAATTTTCATTATATCAAATTTATTTTTTTTTGTTTAGAAAAATGTTATTGTCAAAAAAAACTGCCAATTTTAATAAATATAGGATTTTATTTTAAAAGTAAAAAAAGTAACATATTTATAAAATTATTTGTTTAAAATGAATATTATTTTTTGATTCATTATATCAAAATTATCCAACTGTAAATTTTTATTAATTTTCTAAGACAGTTGAATTTTTTGCTATAAAATAAATAACGTATAAATATACTTTGTGTTTTAGGATGTCATAATGACCCAAATGTGATGTAATAAGTAATATAAATGGGTTCCACGATCAAATATATGTTTTTCATTTTAAATAATGTAATTTTAAGTATATTTTATTTATTTTGTAAATCCATTATGAATCATCCAGGACATATAATATATTTTATGATTTTAAAATCATTTTTTTATGAGAGTGACTCACCTCCACATAACCAATGGTAATATTTTAATAATTTAGTCCTTTTGAATTATATTATAATGTAATCCACACCCTTTTGGGAAAACCCAGGGGTAAAAAACTTGTGGTGGTTTGTGTTTTTGGATATTTTATTATGTATAGTCCAAAATGTAAATAATAAAGAAATCCCCCTCCTTTCCTATATAAACCCACCTAGTATTCCATTTCACTTCACTAAAACTCTTTTTTTCACTTCCACATTCATGCCTCAAATCCATATAATTCTCCCAGGGTTCTCTCAATCTCTCAAAAATCCCTTCCAAATCCTTCGTATTCACACATTCAAGTATGGGAACATCCTCTTCCACTCACTTCTTTTATCAAGAACCCGATTTTTGTTGTGTCTTTTACATTTCATTTTATTATGATGGGATATGATATTAAATCTTAAACATATAGTTAATTTTATGTATAAATGATTATTTATTACTATCAATCTCATTAATCTTCCCATGATCCTTTATGTACACTTGTTACCATGTTGAAATTTCATAAGGATTGTTTTCTATATTCATGTTTCATCATTACCTTATGCCTTATATTTTAAAATTTCTAATATTGGGATATGTTTTATGATTTCCCTATTATTAACAATTTTATATCCTAATAATTGGATACACCTTTATCTCTCATTAACCATTTTTATTAATTTTTATTCTACAGCCTTATACTAACAAAATTTCATATTGATTTTCTATGACAAAACAATTCTGTAGTGAATACCATACAAATTATTCTATCAATCGTATTCACCTTCATGAAAATATACTTATTTATATGGTACATATAGGTATGTATTTAACATTTTTTTATCATGGAATAAATTGTGATATTGAATAAATCCATGTTGTATGATCTTTATGTAAAACATAAGCATGAAAATGTTGTGATTATGATGGGTGTGTCCAGATAGTTGATTAATGAATTGGGTAATTTTTAGTGTCATGATTTGTCATATTGGGACATGGGTGTAAATTATTATTTTATGGTACATTTTCCACCCAGAAGTCTTGGCATTTTATCTTAGACTTATGTTTATGATTCATTCTTTTAGTGGTTTTTATATTTCCAATGTTATTATTATCATGCTATATCAAATCTACTTATTCATTTTTATGATTTCTAATATTTCTATACCCCATTTATATGACTATTGTCTATCATGTATCAATTATTCCATTTTTATTCCCTTTCTGGGCTTTATATCCCAACTATTTCTTATGTTTTTCCTTATGTTTTACCATGTAGTTTTATGTTCAATAGAATTTTATGATCATGTTAAGGAACTATTTAATAATTTTTTGTATTCCATATGATATTTTTTTATGTTATGAACATAATTCCCAATAATGCTATACTTCTCGATCTTTTGTCTTGTATTAATTGTACTTTTATGTAATAAAACAAGTATTAATGTGGAATAAAGATTTCTGTTGTTATAATAGGGATGTGTGAAATCTTATCAAAATATCAAAAATAAAAAAAAGAGCATTACATTAAGGAGGTGCTTAAATAAAGAGTATAAATAGAGGATCCCTTACCTTGATAGGGTCTATCCAAAATCCTAGGTAGCGATTTATAATAGCTTGGGGACACCTTGGGATAGATCTAGAGAGGGAAGTAAAGGGTAATTTTCTTCAACATGGATTTTTAGTGAAGAGACATTGGATTTTGGGTGGGTTTATATTGAAAGAGAGGAGATATTTCATTATTAATTTCTAAAAATAGGTTTTGTAATTCTATGATCATGTAATCAAAATCACAAACCATATCATGGTGTTTTCTTATGGTTTCTACCAAATTAAATTTTTTCAATATTTTTTATGTTTAATAACCTATATCATTAAAAGAATTCTCTTGGTGTTGTAGATGTGAGTCATGTTTATAAATAATTTATTTTTAAACCATAAAATATAATATAGATTTTCGTGGATTGATTAATCAATTATAAAATTAATAAAACAATTTGAAGAAAAATATTTTGGAGGGGAAATATATATTTGGTATTATATACCATTTATGGAATATATTACATCACTTTTTTAATTTTATAATGTCTTAATACATTCCATATTTTACATTGACAAAAAACATGAAATTATTTAAAAATTAAGTATAAAATAACCTTTGGCAGATTTTGATTTGCTGATTATAAAAAAATTATTTTTTTTCTAGAAAATACTCTAATTATTATAAGTTATACTTTTAAATTATAAATTCACATTTATTAAAAATACGTGTTTTTTAAATAATTGTTTTTCAACCCTTATGATGATCACATTTTACTTCTTAAATTATATTATCATTTATATTTAATAAATATTATTTAATACTATTGATTTATTAAAATTTCATTTATTTCAAAAATTATTAGATTAATAATAAAATTATTTAATTGAGAATATTTATTTTTTCAAAATAAAATTTTTTATTCATCAAATCAAAATATAATTATTATCAAACTCATTATTCCATCATTTAAAATTTAATTTTAAAAAAAGATAAATATAATCATTATTTAATAAAAAGAAGATATAAAAATTCGTACCTGTTGGGTATAGATATATAACCTGGTACTACACTATCAAATTCCTTAAGTGTAATTTGTGTGATTGTGAGGTTCTCATGGGGTAGTTCAACTTACATGGTTTGGGTTGTGATCTCGATGAGCTTGAACTTCTCATATAAATAGTTTCATTCTGGTTTTAGTTACTGAATCCTGGATTGGGATTAATAGATTGTAGATCCCAATGATTTTATCATCCAAATAATCTCTAATATATTCACTTAGAAGGATATGACCCTACTAGTTGTGGTTACAACTTCTTTCAACTGCATTAATTGTATTTTATCAGAGCCCTTAATATATTATTCTAACTAGTTACTATACAATAACTATATTATCAAAGGTTATGATGCATTATAGTATTTTAAATTTGATATACCATATAACGATTCAAAAATAATGTATGCAGTTCTAGTGTATTCTATAAATTCATTACTATATAATTCATTTATTCATTCAAAAATTGGTAATTTCATTTATAAAAGTTTGGGTCATTACATAATTCACACATTCATAAATTTCACCCTTAAAAGTTCCATTGCATACACTAAAACGTATTAGGGTACTTCTACTTCATTTTTACATTCATTTCCCATGTATATTCATCAAACTATTGGTTCCTCTATAACATTTTAACCAGGTGTTTTTTCTTTTTTCATAGAACATTTCCCCTATGATTTAGGATCTTTACAGGTTTCTCCTTATATGAAAGATAATTATCCAATGTTATCACTATAGGATTCACTAGATGTTAGGGGTCCGGTATAAACTTCCATAATAAATATATATGAAAAAAATCATGTATTTGAGATAGATTAATTTTTATTTCTTCACAAAAATCCACCCCTCTGATGTGATCAATGATCTCAAAGGGGACGGTTTATCTAGGGATATGTTTTCCATTCGTCACAAACCTCATGACTTTTTTCCATAGATATATAAAAAACACCTTATCTCCAACATCAAACTTTAGTTCTCATCAAAGATGATTTGCATAGATTTGATGGATTATTTTTGTATATTTCATGTGACACTGAATGATTTGGACCTTATCTATCGTCTATAGGGTATAATTAGGTCCCATTAGTTTTCACTCTCCAACTTCACCCCAAAATATCTAAGTCCAACTCCTCTTCCCATACAAATCCTCATAAGATTCCATTTGAATACAGTAATAAAAAACATTATTATATTAGAAACCCACTAGGGGAATTTATTGATCCCAAAATCCTTATAAATCAATTAAACATAATCTCATTAAATCCCCCATAGTTTTAATAGTGCTTTTACACACACCATCCATCATAGGGTGACAAATACTGTTGAAGCTCAGAAATATATTCAACTCTTTTTTACAGATTCTCCAAAAACATAATGAAAACCATAGTTCTCAATCATATACAATAGATAGTGGAGATACATGTAGTTTTACAACTTCCCTTTGGTGGGTTGGTCAACATTGAAATCTTCCATGATTGAAATGAAATGTGTTGAATTTTAATGGAGATCGACTACAACCCAGATATAGTTATTTAATTTAGGTTTTATCAGGAGTACTATGATTAAATACATGGTTTTGTTTTCCCATTTCAATAATTTTACGGTAAATGGCCGCATCATACCATTATATTTATATCACTTAGGCTTGAATTTTTGTAATAAAAATTATCGAGATACAAATTCTACAATCTCCCTCTTCATGTTATCCCACCATAAATTTTTCTTTAAATATCTTTACATCTTAGTTATTCCTTGATTAATGGATAAGGATGAGAACTATGCAGCATACAAAAGTTTCCTCTTTAGTTTTGGATTTTATGAGACACATATCAAGGTTCTAATCCTTATAACTCCTTCTTTAGCAAAGTTGAACTCTGAAATATTTTCTACCTCCTTCTGTAGAACCTTATCATCATTATAGGCCTCCTTGATACTCTCAAGAATGTACGATTGAGTATTTATTTTTTAAAATCAGGAATAATATCCTTTTATATTCTGATATCCATCATTTTCATGTATAATAAGATTTCATCCCTTCTAATCCTCATCATGGATAGAGTGGTTGGATGCTTTCTACTCAGTAAAACTACCACATTGTTTCCTTCCCAAGATGGTAATAGATTTAACAAACATAATCCATGTTCAGAAATTAACACCTTCTTGGATCATATGAATCACCCTTTATATTAATATATACATAAGGATTGTACAGTCTGTGTATTTTCACACTTCTCCCCGTAGAGATAATTCCTCTAAATGTTTAATGTGAGGATCACTATAACCAATTCCAAATTATTTGTGGTGTAGTTATTATCATGGATCGTTAATTAGAAGGAGTCATAGGGTATTACATTTTCATCATTCAGGACCAAAAAACATAGGACCTTTTTCATGTATCATTGTATGTCATGAATCCGTCCCTATTGGTGGGTAATATTAGAAAATGAGCAGTGATTTGCCTCTTCATCAGCTCTTTCAAACTTTCGTCACTTTCATTAGTCTAGAAAAATGTGACTCCATTTTGAGTAATCATGGTTAGTGGGATTTAAAAGTGTGATAAGTTTCTCTAAAAAATAAGATAGTGCCTAAATAACCCAAGGAAACTTTACATTTCCTTTATAGTTGTTATTATGGTCCATCCAACAATTTCCTTAGATTTTTAAGGATCCTAATATAGCCCATTACTAGGGATATGAAGTCCCACAAAATTTACTATCTCAAACCAAAATTCACATTTGTTTTACTTTTTATATATCTTTTCCCTATATAAGGTCTTCATTCTAGTATTAAAATACTCATTTTGTTTCTAACTAATTTTGGAGTGTATGAGAATACCATTAATAAATAGTACCATAAATTTATCAATGTAATCTCTTAATACTCTATGAATCAATTACTTGAAGTTTTCTTGATAATTAGTGAGTTTTAAGGGAATCACTATGAACTCATAGTAAAAGTACCTTGAAATAAATAATTCTAGGAGATATCCCCTTCATCACATTTACTTGATAATATCCCAAATGAATATCCACTTTTGAAAAATACTAATCTCCATATACATAATCGAATAATTCATGAATCTATAGAAGAGGGTACCTTTTCTTTAACATTATCTTTTCAAATAGATGATTATTAATGTATAGCCTCATTCACTCATCCCATTTCTTCAAAAAGAGGACTGGTGCACCACATGGTGAAGCACTTAGGCATATAAAAACTTTATCCAAATTCTTCGGTAACTATTTCTTCATCACATGAAGTTAAACTATGTATATTCTGTATGGATAGTTTGATATTGGTAAAAAAATTATGATATTTATTAAGAAATCAATATCAATGTAAGGGGAAATACCAATTAATTCTTTGGGAAACACATCAGTGAATTCCTATATAGTGGGCATGTCATCAATGATGATATTTTCATTAATCTAAACTATTATATCTATATGTGATTTATCATAAGAAAATGATATATATGATTGATATATTGAAACTAGAGAGGATTCATTATCCTCATTGAACATATATAGAATCGGAGGGAGATTCTCAACACAAAGGGTGATTTTATTCTCCCCTTAATTTATTTTAACTCAATATAAGGAAATACTATTATTATCTAAAATTGAATTTGATTATACAAAATGAAGTATCACAAGGTTCAATAGGATTTTAATTGGAATATTTTTATAGGGGATGATTTATATACTTCAGGAGAAATAATTGTCCCATTTATTGTTTTCATCGATAACCCAACTTCCATGTTTTGATGTGGTGCATGAATAGTTTTATTAAGCTTACAAGATATGAAATAATGTATATAACCATAATCAAAAAGTTTCACTATCCATGAAGTAATAACGAGTGAACTTATCACCACTTCATTATGAAGATCCACCTTAGCAGTTGTGATGGAATATTCTCTCTCTTTCAACCTTGTAGGTTATTAGAATTTGTTGTGTCTGAAAACCCTTATCTTGGGGAATTGGATTGAATAATTTCCTTATTCACTGTAGTTGAAACAATATAAAATGTGATGATGATTGACTATAGTGTTCCTTTCCTCCATCACATTAGTGTACTTCTCCCATCAGCAATCACTATCTAGGTTTAGTTTTTTCCCACACCTATCTAATTTCATTATCCCTTTAGTAAATATCTAGGATTATTTGTCCCACACTTTTCAAATGTGGGATGTTATAATTTCATTCCACTATTAGAATTATCCATTGTAATACATGAATTAAACTTTATTTTCTACTTCTTATCCCCATGAATATCTTGATATTTACTAATCTCAATTTTGACATTGATTTTCATCTAATAATTTATTCATAGTTTTTAATGCCTTGAATTGATAAGTGCTTTCATATGATCATCTTTATCCTACCAAAAAAGTTTTCATCATTAAATTCAAGGGTAATCACAATATACACGGCATATCATGAATGTCTTGTGAAGTTTACCTCATATGTCATGATGGATTCATTATCCTTTTTCTCGAGGCTAAGGAAATCCCTCTCCATTTTCAGTTGAAGAGTGTGAGGAAAATATTTATCAAAAAAACATTTTTTATGATTCCTTCCACACCATTACTTTGATTTACACCTTGTTCTTTGAATTTTTTTACTAATGTCAATCAATCATTGGATTCTCCATCCATATAATTAATAGCCATCACAACCTTCTCTTTATCATTGAATTAATGGATGGAGAATACATTTTCAGGGAATTATTCCATTTCTATGTGATTAAGGGATTAAAAGATCCATTGAAATTCATAGGCCTTTCTCATATAATAGTCTCAATTGAAACTTTTTCATTCTTAGGGGGTTTGGGTATTTCTCCTTATTCATGTCTTGGTTTAAAAAAGGAGTAAATTGATAAATTATTTTCATGAAGGCTCTGATTCCTACTCCCACTAAGTTAGGAATTTTATTTGGTTAGTTAGTATACTATTTATCCCATTTGTTTTTGACTTGGTTTCTCCTATTCCAATCCATTTACTAGAATAAGGGGAAAATTAGACACTAATAATTTTAAAATATTAAATTCATAAATGGGAATCCATGTACATTAAATGTGTAACTCAAAAATAAAAAATATATTATTTAACTTATGGATAATTAGGTTTCAATATATGTTACTTGTGATTTATTTCCAAACATAAAATACTATGGTCATTTTTACCTTAGTAAGGGTACATAATGATATTGTGAATTTACCAAATCATATACCTTAAGAGTGTAAAAATAGGTGTGTCATAAGGCATGTTTTCAGGCACTAGGTGATGATCGAGTCTAGCTCAATGAAGCATTTTCAGATTTATTACCCATAAATACATTTTTTCAAGATCCAGAACCACTTGTAGTATCCAAACAAGGATTAATTTTCTTGGAAACCAATTCCTCTACACCATACCAATGTTTAGGGTTGTTTTTTATGTTTAGTTTTATTCTTAATACTTTTACTTGTGCTTTATAATCCTAATCCCAAAAATAACTAGACTATTTTCTTATACCAACTATGAAAACACATAATTTTATATTATATATTCCTTATTTTATTACATAAATTTAAACATTATTCAATACCAAGGACCATGAAAAAAATGCATCATGTACCAGTGGGATGGGGACTACCAAACTACCATTATGGATAATTAGCAGTACCTAATATTGACTCCAATTCTGATTCCACCCATCTGAGGAAATATATTTTTCTTTTATGTGACTAATATAGAATGGTCCCTAGCTCCCTTCTATCCCAAAAAAATTATTAGGGTAGTAAATAAATTCTCTAATATCTCATTCAAATTCTTCTTGACAAAAATACTAGATATTCCCCCAACAAAAGAGTTTCCTTGCTCTAGTTTTTGTAGTGCAAAAGATAAGACCTTATTTACAAAACCATGATATGTAGATTTTGTGTCAAGTGTTCCCAATAATGTATATCCTCAATCACACTATGCATATGGGATGGTTGTCATGATAGGATGTATTCCTCTAGCAGTTTGAAATTAGGTTTGTCCTACAAAAGGCCATCAAAGGGCAGGAATTGGAAGACTTTCTGGTTGCACATCTAGAAACCGAAGAATTGACCCTGTATGTTAATTTTCTAGAAAAAATATATTCTCTCTGTGGAAACAATTATACCATATTGGTAAATATATTTTAATGGTGCATCCTAGAGACTAATTGTTAAAAAGAGCAATGAACCCAATCCTAATATGGTAGGCATTTGAATCATTTTCATCACTATAGAAGAGGTTGTCTTTATATACTCCTTCCTATTTTTAGATGGTTTCACCAACATTGAGGCATAGTGTAAGGCTCTCATTTGTAACATTCTGACCTGGATTCCACTGAAATGGTGCCCCGAGACATTTTGTTATGAGGTATCAAGCATGCCTCTCCATACAACTGAGGTAGTCGACAAGTAGCTGGGGCCTAGGATGTGACAGTGGGGAGGATACACCCTCATATTAGCGTAAGTAAAAAATAAAAATATCTTGGTATAATACACATAAAAAATAAGCAGAGTGAAAAATAAGTAAATAAACCAAAATATAACATGCTATAATAATGAATGAAAATTCTATAAATTCCCAAACAACAATGTCATATATACAACACTGGTCAAGCATTTCGTCGACCATATAGATAAAAAATAAAATAAACTGAAATAAAAGTATAGGGCTCCAATACAAACTCTGATCCATACCTTGTACCCTATCATCAGACACTTTCAAACTGCAATAACTAGAATTGAAGAACCCACCTGAGCTGCTCTACTCAAACGTTCAACTTTGGGCCTCATCCCTTCTTCATTCAAACTATACTCATCCTAAAAAAGAAAACATAAGGTCTAAACATACACCATGGTGAACATTTAGGGGTGATAATTTATGTTATTATGACACTAAAATTATTATCCAATAAAATACTCTAGTATATGTTTTTGAAAAATCAATATGCTTAGCCTAGCTAAGACATAATAGGAAAGATAGGTAAAACCAATAATGTGAAACTAAATTTGAACCTCAGGTCTATGATACTAGTAAACTGAGAAAGTTCCAACAAGGATGTCCATATCTATAAATGTATACATGTATATTTCCATACCTATAAATATGTAGATAAATAATAATATTAATGAGTCAGGTGAAAGTAATAACATAAAACCTATCAGCAGCCAGTCATTGGGTCTGTAATCATGGTCACCTGAACATCCTATGAATGGTAATTGAGTTGGATTTGGTACCAATAAATTGATGTATAATTAATTTTATCTCTAGGTCAGCAGTCCCAATCTATATATACCCACTTCAAAAAACACCAGAAATGTATCTAGGTAAACTATGTCACCACAGGGGGGATACACTTCCTACACCTGGGTTCACCCATACTCGCCTCAAATCACTATAAAGAATGATTATAGGGAAGAACATACATGAATCCTTTAAATGGTCATCGAGCTATATGTCATGCTGATTAGTCCTTGTAAATCTAGTCCAATGTATGAGCCCTATGTCTTGGTCCCTAGGCAGTGTTGACATTAAGAACTCAGATAATCCCTAAGGGTATGACCTTTAGGCAATCTATAAGGAGAACTTACCGGTGAGACGTCATGGCCACCCATGGAGTCTCTGATAAGGGATTGTCAGATCATCCCTATCATCTCAAAGAGCATAATCATTCTGGGTCTCCAGTGATGTAATACTCCAATGTCAATTCCATGGTCAAGTAACTAATCATGGAGAGAATAATCATTTATATCCCTCAGGATAGTGTAATTGGTAAGTGTATTTAATGCATAAATTTCATTGTATTTTTATTTATTAATTTTATTTATTTAATTGAATAATATTTCCAATATTTGGACCACTTGACTTGTTATATGTTTTATGGAAGGAATCAATGAATAATTGAAAAAGGAATGAAAAGAGAAAAATAATCATGCTAAAAGACACTTTGTTCCACAAGAGAAGAGAAGTAGTGTGACACCAGAATTTTGAATCCAAAGCGAAGCTAGAAAACCTGATAAAAATAATTAAACAAATTTTAATTTATTAACATGTTTTGACTTTACCTGGAGAAGAAGTTTCTCAGGACATGTCATGATGAGATTACATGTTGTGAAAGTTAGTTACATGTTGTGAGTCCCAGTTTCATGTCATGAATAGAGTCAATGTTCCAAATATTAGAATGATATTTTTGAGAGATTCACATTGATTTAAAAATCATAGAGGCAATCTTGGATAGGGATTACAGGACATGTAAACGCAGTACACATCACGAATGCTCTTGGTATGAGATTCCAGTCACCTAATTCGGTGTATCTTTAATTTTTATCAAATATATTATACGGGACCCATGTTAGACCACCAATGGACCAAATATTTATGATATTGATTAATATAATATCCACTCTAGTTCCTATAAATGAAGGGATGGGATGCTACTATTGGGGAATTCTGATTGATATCTGCCAGAGGCCCAAGCATGGAGTGAGACACTTCGCCCTCCCCAAGTTCTCCACTCTTCTAATTATGCATTCATTTTATTTGTTCCTTAACACTTATTCTCTTTTCATAAGGATAATGGAGTAAACCAAACTTGATATAGGGTAATTTAATTGAAGTTATATAGTGCATTGGATTTATTTTAATTTATTTTATTCATGTTTTTGGTTTTCCACAATTTAGTATTCAACTTCTAAACCATTTATTTTTCTTTTGTTAGGACCATTGATAATTGAATCTAAAAGGATTTTTAAAATTATGCAACTGATAACACTAAAAAAGGCATGACCATTGTCAACATTATGGGAAATCAAGTTTTAACATTGTTTCAAGACAAAATTGATTTGGCAACACCCTAAATTACTGGGCCAAAGGATATTGGTTATTATCGTGTTGAGGAGGAGATACCTTGACCTTTGGATCTACCTCATGTTGAATCTGACACCAATCATAAATTAATCAACCTATTTTATTAAATAAAACTACACCTAAACCCTAAAATTAAAAAAACCAAGAATTCATTCAAACTCTATTTTTAATCCAATCAAACAATATTCTTTGTTTTCATTGTGTTTTCTTAAAATCTGTTGAAAAAAAATTTCTTCACCAATTTATCCACCATAATAAAATTAAAATCTTTTCCAAAGCTAATAAAACTATTTTCACCATTTAAGGGTTTTAGCTAAAACATTCCTAATACTACATTTTAATTAATACTGTAGCATAGTTTCTGCATTTTATAAAACAAATTACATAGACCTCTATTGAATTAATGACACCCTTCTGGGCATTGAAACTAGTGTAGTTTTCAGGGATGGTTTAATTTCAGTTTTTAGGATTTTAACTTTTTTATTTTATTTTATTGATTTATTTTTTTCTATTTACATTGGTTGTGTTCATGCTGTGAGTTTTAGATTTTAAAATTTTTAAATGCATGACCACAACATTCAGTTCAAGCTAAATGAAAGAATAAAGGACACAAAACATTATAAATAAATACATGAGAGTAGAGTCACTAAAACCATGGTGGAATCTAATAAAAATAATCCTTTTCAGTTCTTCAAAGAGATCTAGGGCTATGGATTCTCATAGATTATGGGAAACCATAAAACACAGCATTGAAACATAGCATCCAAGGATCCCCGCTGCTACGAGATACAATGAGATAAATCCTGAAATCATTTTGATGATATCAAATAGAGTACAATTCACTGAGCTTCCATATGAAGATCCAAACAAACATTTTGGATGCTTTCACGAGATCTATGGAAAATTTCAATTCCAAAATGTCTCAAGTGATGTGGTAAAAATCTATCTTTTCTTATTTTCAATCATGTGTGAGATTGAGATTGGATTCAAATCCTTCTAACGCATTCCATCACCATATGGGATGATCTATCCTGAAACTTCCTCACCCACTTCTTTCCACATTCTATGTTAATTTACATACATTTAAATATTATAATCATTTGTCAATTTGAAGATGTATCACTATATTATGCTTGGAAAAAATACAATGTTTTGTCATGAAAATTCCCTCATCTTGGAATAGATCTATGGATGCATATCAAAACATTATATAAGGGTTTTTCATAGGCAAAATGGCCAATTCGTGATACTATATATGGAGAATCATTAATGGATAAGTCACCTAATCCAGATACAACTTTTTGGATGAAATGGAAAACAATAGTTTCCAATGACAAGGAGAAGGGATACAACGAAAAGGAGTTCATGAAATCAAAACTAATTAATGGATGCAGGCACAGCAAGATTCATTGACTATGAAAATGGACATCATGGTGGGACAAGACCAGATCCCCCAATATACCAATATTGAAGATAAAAATAATGCAGATTTCAATCAGGGTAATCAATTTCAGGGTTAAAGACCACAAAAAAAACAATGAAAATGATATCAATAAAGACCAAAAGTGTTCTAAAAACAAGTACCCCAAGATCCCACATTTACAAGATATATACATTCATTGGAAGTTACAATGGAAACATTCATGTCTTCTTCAAGGGCTATACTCAATGAAATAAATTCAGAAGCATCCAACCAAAATACATTATTGTGAAATCTAGATAATCAAGTTGGAAAAAGTTTTGATCATATTACCGAAAGACCCATAGGTACACTACAATCATTCCCTAAAGTACTCCCAAATGAAGATTTCAACGCTATAAAATATAGAAGTAGGAGGAAGACAAAATGACATGGTATACAATTTTCAAGAGAAGAACCTGTGAAAAAAGGAGAAGATAAAGACACTAAGGAACATGTTGCAAAATAAGAAGAAAAAAACTACCTTGGTACAAGACAAGAATACCTTTTACAGATTCAATATAGCATGTAAATAAGAATATTAAGAAATCTAAATTTTTGGAACACTTTAAAAATAACATATTAATATACCTTTTTCAGAGTCTCCTTCAAACATGATGACATATGAAAAATTCATGAAAGTGGTGGTAACAAATAAGAGGAGGCTGGAAGAGACTATCACAATTCCACCCACATGGTAGTTTTTTATAGTAGTATAAAATGGCCTACCAAAAAAGTAAATATATAAAGGTATCTTTTTATTTCCCATCATTATTAGAGATAAAAATGTGGAAAATATTTTTGTAACTTTTGTGAAAGTGTCAATATCATGTAATACACAACATTCAAAATTTTGGGACTAGATTAACAAAATCCCACAAGAGTTTCACTCCAGTTAGTAGACTCAACAGTGAATCAAGTTCTCAGACTCATATAGGACATACTAATTAGTGTTGAAAACTTTTACTTCCATGTTGACTTGATAGTTCTGGATATGGAAGAGGAACAGAATACAGTCATTCTTGGATGGCCATTTTTATCTATAGGGAATACATTGATTGTTGTTCAAAATGTAGAGCTCTATTTGAGAGTTGGAAGTGATCAAGTATTTTTCAACATCTAACATCAAATGAGGAACAATGTTTTGTGAGAGGATATTGTGTTTGGAGAAGAAAATACACCTGAATTTGAGGATTTCACTAATATTGGAGAGGTACATGAGTTAGAAACATTTGTGTACGATGATGCTTAACTAGACAAGAAATAAAATATGTAGAAAAAGATTATTAACATGAAAGGAGTGACTGAATCCACTACACTTGAGAAAGGACAAGATGTTTGGATGATACATGAACTTCCATTTTGTTCATCAATATTGAGGAAGAAATTGTGGTTCAGACTAATGGAGATCAAGAAAGTACTACCATTAAGAAGAATTAAGCTATTTAGAGAATAATGAAAAGTGCCAAACTATGTAGATAAGACACAACTGAGACCATTTATAGACACCTAAGAGGTGAAAAGGTTTCATTCATCCATCAAATGATTTGGATATTAAGAATGTAAGGTCAATCTAAGGACGTTAAACAAAATCACTTATAGGTGGAAAGCCTAGTTTTTGTTTTTATATATTTGTTTTCTATATTGAGAGGGTCACATTATCTCAACCCAAAAATTTAAAAAATTTAAAAATTCATTGATAATGGCATGGGATTTCAACTATTTATTTCAATTTTTAGGAGCATCAGGACCCAAGTTGGAAGAAAGAATCCAAAATCAAAAGAAGAAGGGGCAGAAAAATTACTTGTCGTGAAGGGAATTTACACATCGTGAATCTGTAGTGAACAAACCTACAAATCCATTATCAAAGAATAATTCCAAAATGGTAGTACATGTTTAAATATAAAAAATTGTACTATACTCCCCACATTTATTCATTGTTTTAAATTTTCTAATTTAATGACTCACATTTGATTCATTCTTTAATCAACCATAATAAGAGGCATAAACTTCTTAGGATAATTATCATTCCATGATTTTAAATTTATTTTTCCATAATTTAGAATTGGAAAATCGGAAAAATAAGTTGTAGTGAAAAGAATGTGGATTAGGATTTGAAAAAATCATGATTTAGGGGAGCATGTTAAACATTTTAAATGAAATTTTTATTATATTTATCCATGATTTGAATTTATAATATTTGAATTCATTAGTTTAATTATTTGTATGCATTTACATGAGTAATTGTTGCACCTATTAATCTCATTTTTGAGACATCCAGAGAGCCAATATTTTTTATTCTCTATTTGGTATATTTCATGAGAAACACGATCATGTTTTCTTCTAGTATATTATTTTCATTTCATTGAAGCTATGACATAGCAAAATTAATTTTAAAATTATTGTGGAATTATATTTGTTATCTCGTATCCTGAGACCCACCTTACCACATTAATCTTTTTTTAATCCCATAGATTCCCCGAAAAACCTTTTTGGGAAATGATCCATGTTATAAACCTGTATTATCCATTCCTTCCATCCTCTAAATATTTTTCATGATTATCAAACATGAGATTTGGGCAAATAGTGACAGGTGGAAGGGATGGATATTTTGTAATGAATAAGTGTGGGGGAAATATCTTGTGATTTTGAGAAGGCACATTAATTTTATTTACTGAACACCATCTTGAAAAAAAATTAAAAAATGGGTATTGCCCAGGGAAATTCAAAAATCACCATTTAATTAACTGGTGATATTTTTATAACTTTTAAAAATAGTGTTGTGAGGTTACCATTTGGGGTTGGGTGGTGGATGTCATAATTATCACCATGTTCCCTCTGCAATTGGGGATGACCTCGTTGATTGAAGGTTAAAACATTCCAATTGGTTTCTAATGGGTTTGTTCATAGAACCGGAAACATCCAATGATTCCATATCCATTTGGACCTACTTTCCAAAGGTAGGTGCTCATTAGTTGTGGACTGATGAGGCTTAGGAATTTTCATTGGTCGAGAGGATGAGAGGTCTGACTCATCACACCTTTTTTAGGGGAACTATTGTCTACTCTGGGACTCTCTTTATAGATTTAAGTTATATTCGTGAATCCTTATTACATTACTAAGTATAAAATGATCTTTTCATAAGTCTGACAATCAATGATCGATATATAGGAAATTCATAGAATCTTTTATATGTATTCGAGGTTCTTCATCGATGAAGAATAATCTGTATATGTTAGAGATTCTTAGTTGATGGTATCCTTAAAATACATAAAAGTCTCTTGTTCATTATGATGACCATACTGGTTTTAAATCCACTCAGTGGAGAACTTGAAGTTTATTGTCATTCAAGGGGACATGTTCAATTTCAGAGTTGGGATCGTACCCACTGATGGGCTACCTACGTATCCTTTGTTTTAGAAAAGGAATCAGAACCCACATAGTTCGAGTAAGGGAGTATGATGTTTATGCATGATTGATGGCTCAAAGAAAGATGTCATGATTACATTTACACTCTAAACTCACGTGAGTCATTCTCGGTGTGATAAACAAGAGGTATTGGTGAAACTAGACAATTTTTCCATGAAATATGCAATGATATGGGGCTTATATGTGTATGACATCCCAAATAGATAAGAATTAAGATTTACATCAGGGAAGAAATCCAGGAACAGGGTCCATAAAGTTATATGTGCTTCACGGAGATTTGGATACTATAATCTTGGGTCTTATTACTAAGGAACAAGCCCAAATTAGGAGGGGACTTATTATTGGGTTTTACTCCTGAGAAGGAAGCCTAGATCAAAATTAAATTAAGATTGGGGCTTACTTCTGAAAAGGAGTCCCATGTTAAAGGTATTTGAAAATTAAAGGGACTTGGGGCTTACTCTTGAGCAGAAGTCCCATATTTGATACTGGGGATTACTCCTGAAAGGAGGCCCAGGTTAAGAGAATTATGATTGGGGCTTACTCTTAAGGAGGATGCCTATATTTGGAAATCTTGAGACTGGGGATTAATCCTAATGAGGATGCCCAAATTAATGAGGACTTGGGGATTACTCCTAATGAGGATTCCCAAATTAATGAGGACTTGAGGCTTACTCCTAAGGAGGATGCCCATATTAATGAGAATTTGGGGCTTACTCCTAAGGAGGATGCCCATATTAATGAGAATTTGGACTGGGGATTACTCCAGAAAAGGAGGTATAGGTTAAGGGGTTCTCTCATCTTAAAGGATAAGGTTAAATGAATGAAATCTCAATCTTTAGTGACATAAAGATGTGTAAATCACTAGGTTTTGAGAGATGTTCCATGGAGTTCCTTTCAGATAAGTAATCCAAATCAATAAATCATGCCATAAATGGATTTGAAGAGTGTCTTAAAGACTGAATCATGAATAGGAGAGGTGTAATGTCATAAGAGGGGTTAAATGGGCACGAAAGGCACCCAAAAAGATAGGGTCGTGCAAGTCCTGGTAGGCACGCAGGTACTACATGGGCGTGCAAGTCCAGGTCGCACAGGAATACCTACGCGGCACATGGGTACTTGCACAATTTCCCGCCCTTAGAGTAATATTTGGGAGATCCTTGATCAAATCCTTTAGAATTATCCCAAGAGGCTTTCCAGAAGTTGGTGCGCAGGTTATGGTGAAGAAGTAGGGTGGCACACAAGTGTGTACATTTCCCTTAAGGGTAAAACACTTAGGTGTGAAAGTGTTAGTGAATTCTAACACTTAGACCTTACTCCTCTTGTTTAGACCTTCCATTCTAGGTAAAGAATTACCTTATAAGTGTTCAGAAGACCTAAAGAAGAGACATGGGCGTTCAGAGCACTGTATCTGAATTCTGGAAAAATTCATCCAGAAATGGGGGGCCCACCGGGGGTATTTATAGGCAGGAGAAGACCCCGGGTGGTTATCACCTGTGGCGCGCAAGAGACTTGCATGACCAACTTCGGTGCACAAGTATACTTGCGCAACCATTGTAGAACTTGTGCGACCCTGGCCAAATGTTCTTCTTATTCCTTCCTTTGTCAATTTTTTTATATTTTTCCAAAGGTTAAATCAATTTGAGATAAGTTATTCTCCTTTTCCAATCTTTATATTCTGTGACGAAAGGAGCATCAACAAAAGTCCCCCAAAGAGTTGGATCCAAAATAAATGAAGATTTGAATCTGAGGAAATCAAGAATCAAAAAGAAAATTGGGGCGTGCAGGGTATGGAACGCAAATGAGCTTTGGGCGCGCAGGGTTTTGGCCACGTAGGGTACAGCATGCAAGGTTTTGGCTGCGTCTATAAATAGGGGACTCTATTCCATGAAAAGCACTCGGCTCTCATGGAATTCGTTCCCTGGGTGTGCAGCTTGGCTCTCAGTTTTTGCTCGTTCGTGCAAGTGATTCCGCTGTTTTGTGCTTCTATTTCTTGTGTCGCGCTGCTGCTAAGGTATTTAGACTTGCACGGCAAAACCTGCACACCCAATACTTGCGCGCCATAATGACTTAGAAAATTTATTCAAATCCATCACAAATTTTATAAAAAATTAACATAATTTAAGAGTTAATTATTCAACTTTTGTGCAGATCAAATGGCTCCAAAGAGAATCAGAATAGCTGATGAACTGGCGAGCAAAATAATTGATGAGATGATGGACATCATTGGCCATGATTACTATTCCATCTTCAAAATCACTCTTCCAGACTTGGATATGCATCTGAAGAAATATCATCATGATTTCCCACACAGCATCTATCTGCCTCTATATGGCCATGGTCACTTGCAAGATGCCAATATTCCAGAAGCAAAGAACTATCTCCTGCCTTCCTAGTTTCAGTCGTATACCAAATTTTCTTCAGAGAATGTCTCAATCACAGGAACATTTTTAAATGCTGGAACAGTAAAGAAATCTTATATAATGCATCATAGCTTGTGTGCTCCAGATCTGAAACTTCACAAGCCTGAGCTGCAACCACATTGTTATCCTTCAGTCTTTCAAAACACATAGATGGATCAATACAAAGGCTCAAAGGAGAAATGGGAATTCCGTTATGGAGGAGGGGTGAAGCCAACTTGGATGTGGGCTTATTGGGTGCGACAATCTTGTGAAGATTTTATCAAGGATCTGAAGGGAGCTACAATTTATGAAGTTGTCAGGGCTGGGCAGACGTATGTTTATAGGAATGATAATTTTGCCCTGGAATTGCTTAGCCGCTAGAGCCTGGAAACTAATTCATTCCATTTGACCCATGGAGAAGTAGGAATTTAGTTTTTGAGATGTATACAAGATCTTAGGGGTTCCAATCCTAGGTGATATGTATGATGAATTCGTCCCTCCAAAGGAAACCATGAATGATCCAGAGAAGACTCTAGATTTGGTTTGAGAGTTGTTGAAGATTTATCATAAGCTCAAAATCTCAAAGACTTGAAAGACTTATTGTATAAGGGATATTCATTCGGAGGAGTGGATGAATATATTTCTTAACGAGAAGAAAGAGAAGGAGACAAAGGGGAAGGGATCCAAGAAAGAGAAATCCAAGGATAAGAGGCCAACTCGTCCTACCACCTGCCCCAAAACAGAGAAGAGGGGTGCTCCTGGCACATTCTGGCCAACTTTAGAAGGAGAGTTTGAGAAATGGGGGTATGAAGTGAATCATAAAATCCCGATGAAGACCCGTCTGGCAGGATTTTTAGCCTTATGGCTCAATGTCTATCTTTTACCAGTTAGAGATTCAAAGGGAGGCGTTAGGCCAGGGACCGTCGTTATTGCAGCCAAGTTGGATGAAAGGAAGACGGTGGGGTTGGCTACCCTAGTTTTGGAAACAATTCATAGGAGATTACTCCATGTGTATATGGGTGGGTCTCCTTTGAGATTAGTGGGACCCGTCCATGTTTTATGCGGATGGATCGCCACTCACTTCCGGACATATGCTGTTCAAAATAGAATACGGATTTTGAAAATAGTGACACTTCAGGATCCTTAAAATATTCATCTCAAGGATAACCCTGATGAAGTAAGAGCCTATGTAAATGAGTTTAAGTCCTACATATATGCCACCGAAGATTCTACCCCTATCACCAAGCGGGTGAAGGAAATGATGGATCACGGTGCCACTGATGAGGAGTGGCATGAGTATGTTGCTCCTGAAGATGTAATTTTCCTTTCCTTATTTTCTTTGAAAATTGATTTCAGTAGAATCTTTGTTATTCAATAAAATATTTTTCTTCATCTTGCAGCTTTCCAAAACTACTGAGTTTCTTTCACCACGGTATAGCCCTGGTGGTACTGCCATCGGGGCTGCTGATGAATCTCCTCGAAAACCGGGCGAGATGTCTCCAGGACAGCAAGCCATGAATGAGGAGTTGGACATCGACTTCCATTCACCAATTCAAGTGCCAATAATGGAGACTACTGACACTCCCAAAAAGACAAAAGGAAAAAAGGCGACGAAGGAGTAAGTCCACCGCTAAACGCTTTATCAGTAGTGATAAGTCCTTCGGATAATCATGAATTTTAAACCATGAAAAAGATTGCTCACATTCCTTGGGATTGCAGGGGCTTCCTCAATTTCCCCTATGAGGGAAAGGACTGATCCTCCTTTGAGGACCATGGAGGGTGTTGTGGAACAAATGCAAATTCAGGCTAACTTGGCTGCTTCTAAAAAAGAGCCAACATCTATTCCCAGTACTGCTCCTGCTATTTCTACAAGTAGAGAAGAACCTGCACCAGAATCATTGGTGGCTGCAGCAACTGAATCTATCATCCTTCCTGAAGAAGATGTCCAAGTTCAGGGGCTGCATAATGAGGGTCACCTAGAGGGCACATCAAATGTTCCCACTGGTGAGACTAACCAGGATTCTTAAATATCATTGGATGAAATGATGAATCGTGGCATTTATTTCGAATAATTTTATGATCATGATAATTTATCATGTGATTTAGAAGACCTTGGGCACGAGCTTTATGCTTCGTCTAGTAAATTTTATTATAATTTACACTTCTAATCATGACCGAAAATAATATGCAGTTCCATCCCAAGAAGCTGTTGAACTGCCAATGCCTGAAGAGGGTGTGGACATTGATGCCAACCCTACCATTGCAGAAACATTAGCTCAAGTGGAGATAAACCCAATAAACCCTCCTAAGACCCATCTTGAAGATCCAGTTGAAACTGCAAAAGATGGGTAGGAGTCTTCTCAAGCTACCGATCTACTGTTAGATAATGATTGTATTGAGTTTTCAAGATACACAACCAACTTCCATTATTCTATGAAACTAACCATAAATTTAATTGATAAAATAGGGATATCAAATTTAATGGCTAGAACTGGAGGCGAAGTTTAATCCTCTGCCCAAACAGTAGTAAAATTTGAAGCTACCAGGGTCAGGGGGGAAGGAGTAGAACAGGGCACTTCCCTAAGTGCATTAATCCCCAATTACATGCCCCCCTGTGATGATGATGTTGAATCAGACCCAAAGTTGCTTAAGGAGCTAATATTTTCACGATGCAAGGCATGGAACAACATATGGAAAATATTATCTAAGGTTCCTTTAGAAGATCTGTCATCAAATATTTCCCGGTTGTCGTCCCAGTTCGTCATGCTAGGACTTGGCGGTTTTGGATAGCAAGAGATCCATACCGCGGTGAAACAAGTCATCTTAAGAAGGGAGCAAGAGCAAAAGTGCCATGAAGATCTGACCAGGGTGAAGCTGTTAGTCAATATCAGTGAATTTGAGGCTGCAGTATCCCAATCTGAAGCTGATTACTCTGCCGAGATGAAGGAGCTAAGGCATAAGATCAAATAAAAAGTCGTCCAGTAGGTGCAACTTCAGCAATAGTTAGATGTTGTTACTGGGGAACTTGACCAACTCAATAATTCACTGGAGGGAGCTCAAAAGAATGGTATGAGTGCCATTGCGGATGCCAAGAAAGCACTCCATCAAGCTGAAAGGAGTGAAGTTGGTTCAGTGCATGAGCTTCAATTAGCTGCTGATGAAGCTCGGGATGTGGTTCATCAATTGATGACTTATGTCGACAACCTCTTGTAATTTCTTGAAAAATATAAGAGACTCCAATCTATGGATTTCCTTCTAATTTGTGTGCATAAAATGAAGAACTTTTTCAACTTTAATCATTTTTGCACCTATTTTCCTACTACCTACTTTAAATTTTACCTAATCCAATGGGACTAGTAAGCATAGTTTGATTTTTACTAGGATTAGTGTAAATAACCCTACAAAATTTGAATCTTTTAATTTGCTAAATGTTACCTAAATCATATAAAATGTATGTTTAGTGAGATGGAACTTGACTTTTATTCAGATCTCCTTTTTATTTTGTGGGAAGTTTAAAGTCATGCACATCGGACATAAAAAGGATAATTTTGAAGGTCAAAATAGATTTGACCGAAATGGATTAGAATTGACTCAATTCCTAGAAACTTTATCTAAAACAAAATTACCATACTCATGTATGAGGGATAAAGTATGTAAACTGTGACTAAAGAATATTTGAATCTAAGGAATGATATGAAAAAAGATTTGAAAGTCATTAGAAGAAGTAGTTTCCAAGAATTAAGTTACCATTATTTAACAAAACCCATTAGGGGGTTGAATTATGCAGGGCCACCTAAGGGCATTGGCTGCATAGTCAAATAAATAGCATCTTTTGGCTAACAAGTTTGTTATGTAGACTATTTATGCAAGGATACCTAAGGGCACGTGCAGCATAATCAGGCAACAGAACTCTCAAAAATTTACTTTCCTAGTGCTGAAATGCCAGTGAAAGTTTATGAGGATTCGAATTTTCCAATGTATAGAGTTTACTGTATGGAAAGAGGTACTTTAATATGGAGAAGATTTTTCCAATCAAGATTATCGAAGAACTGGATGAATATTACTCCTACGAAGGTCTAACCCAAATGTAGGGAACGAGAATATAAACCATAGACTTGAATACTTTCATATCATGAGAAAGGATATGAGACAAGTATGTTATGGATAGATATTTTTGTGGATCCCTACATATTGTCATTAAGACAAATAAGGACAAAAGAATATTTCTTCTAAAGAATGAAGTTACCAGTATTTAACAAACCTGTTAGGGGGTTGAATTTTGCAGGGCCACCTAAGGGAATTGACTGCATTGTAAAATAATAGCATCTTTTGGCTAATAAGTCCGTTATGTAGACTGTTTATGCAAGGTCGCCTAAGGGCACGTGCTGCATGGTCAGGAAAAAGAACTCTCAGAATTTTAGGACTTTTGTGATTAGAAGTTAATAAAAGCGTTATGAAGATCTGAAAATATTTAATGTTAGTATTATGACACATAAATATGGGTATTGTTCAATGTATGCAGAGATACATCAATGCTAACCATAATCATGTTGTGGCTGGGTCCTGAATGGAAATGTTGGACTTCACTACGTTTCCCATAAGGATGGGAATCAAGCCATGCGTAGTTCTTGAACTACATTTTAATTCCTTGTGGGAAAAAAGGATTAGAGATCTTAGTTTAGGGTCATAGATCTTGGGCCATTATAAGAAATACACAGTGTGTGTTTTCATGGGAACTTTTCAGCCATGGGACTGATAGTGGAATTTGGGGTTAGGCCCAAAAGTCTTGGTGCTGGATTTGAGGGACACTTGAACGTTCCTACGTATCCCATAAGGATGGGGATCAATCCCACATAGCTCTAGAAATACCCTTTGTACAAATTTGGTTCGTACATGTGAAGGGTGAAAGGGGATTTTGGTGCAATGATGGTTTAACCCAAGATAAAAGGTTTGGGCATTTCCATGTATGAACGTAGTCTTTGGAATGAAACATGATTGAAAAATCAATGTGAATAATCGTTCCCTCTCAGGTGAGGGTATCAAAGAATATTGTAGTTTTATTATCATACAGGACAAAACGTGTTGTACAGTTTAAAATCATATAGCAAAAACGAAAGTGAACCAATGTAAAGATATTGATTATAGCGGTGGTTTCACGAATCAACATCGTATGTGATGGAGGTGAACCGATGTAAAGAGATTGGTTTTGGGCTTGAACCTTGGGAGGTTGCCTATGTACCCAGCCCGGAAGGCAAGGATCAATGTCCACGGAGTTAAATTAAAGAATAATTTAATGATCAAGTTGTTCTTGGGTACAAAGACCTAAAAAAGGGTGTTGGGACTTACATATGGTTTATAGCCCAGAGAGAGTGTTATGGTTTAAGTTTTCTCTATGCTCACGTGAGTCATACTTGGTGTGAGAAATAAGAGGTAACAACAACCTTAACGATGCACAGTTTAATGTAACGTAGGACATATAAAGGGACTATGCAGTTTAAAGTCCTACAGTTAGGACTATAAGTGCTGCACAGTTTAGTGTCATGTAGAAGGGACAAAGTACAGTTTAATGTCATGTAGGACATATCAAAAGACATTCTGTACAGTTTAGCGCCATATAGTTAGGATGATGGGGACAACACAGTTTATTGTCATTTTGGCAAAAAGAGGACTGTGCAGTTTAATGTCATGTAGTAAGGACAAAAGAGTGCACCATTTAACATCATGTTGGATGTATTAGGGACTTTTTCATAGTTTAACGTCATGTTGGATGAAAAAGGGATGGTACAGTTTAGCTTCATGTTGGACGTAAGTGCCAATAGTTTAAGGTCATATGCATGGACCGTTGGTTATGTAGTTTAACGTCATGTTGGACGAAACGGACTTCTATATAGTTTAACGTCATATAGCAAGGATGATCAAGGGGGCACAGTTTAAGGTCATGTTGGACTAATTAGGGAAATTTTTCACAGTTTAATGTCATGTGGGACGAAAGTAACACAAATAGTTTAAGGTCGTATGCATGGACCATTGGTTATGTAGTTTAACATCTTTCCGGACGTAAAGGAATTTTATACAATTTAGTGTCATGTAGTTAGGACGTCACAGTTTATCATCATGTTGGATGAAAGTAAAAATAGTTTAAGGTCATATGTATAGACCATGGATGTATTTCTTGTTCATACAAAATATTTCTTCAAAAATCTAGCATTGGTTGGAGTAGTGATTAGTTCTCCATCCATTGAGATTAAAGAATAATCTCCAATGGAGTAGACCTTATGTATTGAGTAAGTTCCTTCCCATTTTGGCTCAATCTTGGGAGGTTTCATTCTTGGTATCATTGGAGTTCTGAGAACTAATACCAATTCTACCTGAGTGAATGAACGAAGATGAGCTTTTTTGTTGAAAGCTCCTGCAATTCGATTCTGATAGACTTCCAAGTGGTACAAAGTACACAATCTTTTCTCATCTAATCGTTCCAATTCATTCAATTGCTTTTGAGATTGTTCATCTGTAGATGACTGATCACAAATGGCTACTCTGAGAGAAGGCAATTTAACTTCAATGGGAAAGACGACTTCCGTTCCATATACTAGTGAATATGGAGTTGACCAAGTTGTAGTGAGGGTGGTTGTCCAATAAGCCCATAAAACATGAAAGAGTTTATCAAGCCATGATTTCTTATCTTTATCCACCATCTTTTGTAGTATATTTGACAGAGTCTTGTTGAAAGCTTCTATCTAGTCATTGGCCGCTGCATGATACCGAGATGAATGGTTGGATTTGATGTTGTATTCTTGATACAACTTCTTCACCTTAGATGAACAAATGTTGGTGCCATTGTCCATCAATATGGTATGAGGGACACCAAATCTAGTAATGATGTTAGACTTGATGAAGCTAACAATGCATTTAAAACTGACTTCCTTAAGAGGTATTTCCTCTGTCCATTTGGAAAAGAAATCAGCAGCAATAAGAATATACTTAAACTGCTTGGTCGTAGTTGCAGGGTAAGGTCCCACCACATCCATTCCCCATGTGGAAAATGGCCATGAGTATTTAGCTGTATGAAGAAACTCTGGAGGATGATGAATGAAGTTGGCATGTACTTGGAATGAATGACACTTCTTTGTGAAATCAACACAGTCTTGTATCATTGAAGGCCAAAAGTATCCAAGTCTTTGAATCTCATCAGCCAGTCTATGTCCAGACTGGTGGGCACCACAAACTCCTACATGCACTTCTTTCATGACAGTCGTTGTCTCTTCACCATCAATCCATCTGAAGATAACTCCATCAAAACCTCATTTTTAGAGAATTTTCTCTAGGTTATCCAGGCTATCATAAAGTGTAAAATTGACCACACGTCGCCGGATTTGTTCTTTCCCGGCTCTATTAGGTGGAAGTGTTCCATTTTTAAGGTATTCCGTGATAGGTGACATCCATCCTGTAGTATGACCATACGGTTTAGGAATAGGACTAATTTCATTAATCTCCTCTATTCTACTTCAAGCATAAGGTGAAATTGCATGACGATGGTCAATACTGATGGTTGTCTCATTCTAATTTGGATCTGCCAGAGATGTGGCTATATTAGCTAGTGCATCATCTTGGGCAATTTGTGATCTTGGGACATAAGAAAATGTCAGTTCCGAGGGGAATTCCTCCATAAAATCTCTGACGTAATCATACAACGATATTATTTCTTATTTTCTAATGGCATAATCCCAATTGACTAGTTTGATTAGCTGGTCTAAATCACCTTTTACCTTTAAGTAATTTACTTGTGCTTGAAGCGCCAATTCCAAGCCTGTGATTAGAGATTGGTATTCTGATTCATTATTGGTACCACCTTCCCACAATAAGAAGGTATGAGGTTACACTTCCTTTACAGGAGAAATGAGAACAATTCCTAATCCAACTTTGTTGAATTTAGGATTTTCCATTTTCCTCCCTGTTGGACTTCTAGATGTACCCTCAAAATACATTTCCCATGCATGAGGAATTTCCTGAATAGAGAATACTTCTTCATCAGGGAGTTCAATATCTGAAGATGTGTCTTCTACTAAAGGGTGTTCAGATAGGAAATCAGCCAGAGCTTGGCCCTTTATTACCTTTTGAGACACATACTAAATGTCGAATTGCTGCAAAATAACTTCCCACCTTTCGAGATGTCCTGTAAGCATTGGACGACTAAAAATGAATTTGAGTGGGTTATTGCGAGATACAAATTAGACCTCGTGATGTTGCAGGTAGTGTCTTAATTTATGAACTACAAAGATTAATGATAGGAAGCACTTCTCAATACTTGAATACCACGTTTCTTCTTCATGCATAGTCCAACTGAGGATGTAGAGGTTGTTTTCATTCCCGGCATCATTCTTCTGAGCAAGAAAGGCATCCAATGACCGCTCTAGAGCTGTCACATAGAGGATAAGTGGTCTTCCTTCAATAGGTGGTATGATTATCGGTGGACTCAAGAGGTATTTCTTGAGAATATCGAATGCATTTTGACATTCTTCAGTCCACTGGTAAGTGCCTCCCTACTTCATCAATTTGGTGAAGGTTAAATGTTTGCCTGCCAAATTGGCGATGAAATGCCGAATATAGGATAAGTGTCCTTGATGTCCTCTTAATTATTTCAAATTTCGAGGAGGTTACAGACTAAGTATTGACTTTTTCTTCTCAGGATCGACTTCAATACCACGATGGTGTACAACAAAGCTGAGAAATCTTCCTGAGGTTACCCCAAAAGCACATTTTAAGGGGTTCATCTTCAAATTATGTTGTTGAACCTTGAGAAATATGACTTCAAAATCAGCCAAGTTATTAGAACGTTGTTTGTATTTAACCACCAAATCATCTACATAGAATTAAACAAACTTCCCTAAAAGGGTTTGAATATATGATGCATGGCACGCTGATATGTTGCACCTTAATTCTTTGAGACAAAGGGCATTACCTGGTAGAAAAACACAGCCTGAGGGGCTTTGAAGTCTATGGATTCCTCATATTCTGGGGCCATTCAGATTTGATTATATCTGGAATATCCATCCAGGAAGGAAAGTGCTTCATAGCCAGCTTTTGCATCAATTAAATGTTCTGTAATCAGAATTGGGAAATCCTCCTTAGGACAATGCCGATTAAGATCTCTGAAATTGATGAAAACTATAATTTGTCGGTTCTTATTCTTTACAGGGACAATATTAGCCAACCACTTGGGATATTGAACTTCTCTGATGAATATAGCTTTGATAAGCTTATCCACTTCAGCTTCAATTTTGGAAGCATAAGTTGGGTGTGTTCTTATTGTGGCTTGCTTAAATCCTCGATGTTCTTTTGGTAAACCCAAATGATGAGTATCAACATCAAGATCAAGCCCGAGCATCTCTGTATAGTTCCAAGAAAATATGTCTTGATTTTTCTTTAAAAAGGAAATATACATCTCTTGTTCTTCAAGAGTCATGGCCGCAATCATTAAAGTTGGGCATGGATCTTCTTTTGTACCCAGATTTATTTTGCTGAGTTCATCCATGGTGGTAGAGATACCCTCTTCAAATACTGGAGGAGAATCTCTGAGATCTTCTTCTTCTTCTTCAACATGTGTTATTTCTTCTGTTTCTACTTGCATAATAGATGATGAAGCAGAATTTTCATTATCAGAAGAGATGTCAAAATTTGCACATCTTGAAGAAGAAGCTTCCATTTCCAACCCAATTGATGATGAAGCGTCCTATTTTGGTAATAAAGAGGAGATGAAGGATTGAGAATAAACATTATTGTTCACCTCTGATGGTGCTACAACTTCTTCTATCCTGATTGGAGAAGTATAGAATTGTTGGATTTCAGCAGATGAAATGAATATGTCACCATTTTTGCTTTCATCCCTTCTTGGTGGGTTACCAATTTCGCCCATGTTGTCTGGCTCGATATCCATAATTGACATTATGGATCTTTACATAAGAGTATTTTAATTTGGGTCTATCTTGTAAATTTTACTGATATGAAACACATAATATATACTCACATGTGTAAATGGATTTACTAGAATCTTCTCCAAACCATATGGAGCATTAACTTTTGTAATCTCTTTTTTTGTGGATTTATCCCTTCCCTTCATGTGATAGAATTTCACCTCAATGTATTGAGACTCACATGTCTTGAATGGGGCCTTATCACCATACAATGTCCCAAATTTACCATCGAATCAATACTTGAGACATTTATGGTATGATGAAGGGATAGCCACATGATGATGTTGCCAGGGTCTTCCAAGCATGATTTTGAAGGCCGAGTCTTGATCAACAACCATGAAATCTAATTTGGATACAAGATCTCCAAACAGAGTTCTGAGTGTAACATCACCCAGTGGTTCTTGTTCGTTTTTATCATATCCATGTAACATCATGGATGAAGGAGATAAAACAGATTCTGTGAGGCCCAATCGCCGAAGTGTACGAATGGGCATGAGGTTGACTCTTGTGACATTATCAATGAAAGCTTTTCAGACTTCTACACCATTGACCATTCCAGATAAGTAAAAAGGTCTAACATGTCCATGAACGATATCATCTTCATCTTCATCTATGAATGATATCATTTCATGGCATTCCGTAGGATTATTCTCTATGTGATAAACTTCAGCTGCAGCAATTTCAGTTTCAAACTCCTGAGGACTTGACAAAGCCTCGATGAGTGCCTTCCAAAGATCCTTTGATAGATTCAAAGCATCCAAAATTGAAAACATGGCTGGTAATTGGGCCATGAGATTCAATACATCATACTTTTGATCTAGAGGTCTGAGTTTCCCAACAAGAGCATGTGGTTTAGCAGGTGCCTTGGATTTGATTCTTTGGAAGTTAATGCATCTTGTATCAGGATAGGAGTTGGAAATATTTCTGGTTTTGGAAGATTAGACTGATTATATTCATTTACTTGTTGAGAGGATGATGGTTGGACCCCCAACCGATCCTATAGAATAACTATACTAGGACTGAATTATCTATTGGTGGAAGAACTTGCTTGTTCTTGCTGAGCTCGCTGAAGGTCTCTACCATGAGTTTCTGATGCATACGTAGTTCTAGCAGGTGTATAATTAGAATAGTGGCCTCTGAAAGATCCATGTCTTCCCTGGTATCCTGAGCCTCTGGAACTTCCTCTTATTCCTCTATTTGATATAGGGAATTCAGGCTCATCAAAATTGAAACTGCGACTGGCATATGGATCTATTAATTGAATCATATAATCAGAACCAAAAATCAACTCTTCATCTGATGAAGACTCTGCCTGATTATCCTATTTAGGCTATGCCGTTTGGTGGTTCAGTGCCCGTTTCTTCAATGTAGATGGCATGAAATATTCTAGAGTCAAAGACATCTTAGGCTTTGACACATACTCTTCTTCTTCTGATTCTTTTTCTTTCTTTGAATCATTCCGTTTCTTTGAGGATTATCCCTCTGATGAAGAGGGTTTTTTTGCAGCATTCATGGCAGAAGCCACAAGTGGTTTCTTCAATAGCATTAGAAAAATATCATGAGTTCGGTTGATCATCTTTCTGACCATCCAATCATCATAGTTTTGTGCATTTTTGTTCTTACATTCTTTCCACTCACCTTCCTCCTCTATAACTGTAGTTGTAACACATGCTACCTAGGCTAAAGAGCCTTTTAGTTTGACTTGTCCCGAGTCAACCATCTTTTGCAGGAGCTCCTTGAAAACAAAATATTCTTGAATGGGATTCCCCAACATTTGGTGAGATGGTAAATAGTTGGGATGGTCTTCATCTCCTTCTTTGTTTGGCCTCTTGGGCCTTGGAAATTGAACCAAATTATTTTCCAGATCTGAAATGAAGTAACCACAAACTTGTTCATTTCGAAAAGAGTATGTTTTGCTCTTAAGATCCTCAAATTGTTTTCGTCTTTGATCTCTTTTATTGTCTTGATGAAATGGATTCTACTGTTGATGCTCATGAGGTGAAGACCTTCAGGAACATGAATGTTTTGAAGTAGAAGCAGGTACAGGTGCTTGCTTAAGAATAACTGTAGCAGTCTCTACATTACCCATTCTTCTTCCTGGAGCTGATGGAATTACATGAGATTTATCCTTAGTCTATATAAGAGAATCTTAAATCTGTTGAGTGATTGAAGTAAGGTCTCGAAACCCACCTGTGTATTTCACAGGGATCAATAGTGTCTGTAATTCGTCATGCAAATTTTCCACACAGATTAGAAACAGTTCCTCTTAAGGGAGTGCTAAGCTTCGGAAATATGTTATTCCCTTCTAGAGAGCAATGAAATTTGAGACCCTTTCATTCTCCATTTTCTTACAGTTTGTAAGATCAAAAATTGTTGTCTTTGGCAATGTTGAGCTTAATTGGATAAGGAATATTTGGTGAATATCCTCCCATCCGGTAATTAACCGGGATTGCAAGCTTGTGTAGAAAAAAAAAGTCGGTCCTTTCATAGTTTGTACGAAGCATCTGAGTTTCACTACTTCTTACTACTCCAGAGTTCCCATCATAAGATCGCAACAAGACATGTTATGTGTCCAATGCTGTTCAGGGTTTCCTGATCCATTGAAAATAGGGAATACAGGTTCCCAAAACATGATGTGGGGGAGATTGAATCTACCCATTCAGGGTAACCTTTCTTTTCTGGTTGAACCTGTGCACTCTTCCCTTCCATAGTATCTAACCGAGCTGTTAATGACTCAATGGTAGTTATTAACTTTTGAGAAACATCTGGTTGAACTTGGACTTGGGCAGGTGCAATGACTGGAGTTTGGACAGGTATGGCAGCTGGTACTACAACTGATGGCATCACTGCTAATTCTTGTTGCACTTCACCCATAGGATTAAACCTGTGAGAGTGTACTGATAAAGGAGGATATTCTTGATCCATCTTAGTAGCTGCAACAAAATCCCTTGGATGACTGGATCCAGCACGCTTAAGAGGAAGACTAACTTTAAGTTGTTTAGCGTTCAACCTCCTCAATTATTTCATTTCTTCCTCTTGTTGTGTAAATCTTTTCTCTAGTGAGAGCGACTGGCCTTCTCTAGAAGAAGGATATGTAACCTGATTCTTTCCCTTCCCCTTGTTTGATCCCTTTCGGAGAGGGGGAAGTGGGTTATTTGAAGGAACACCCAGATTTTGGTTAAACCATTGATTTCGTGTACACACACCTTCTTCATTTGTGTTCGTACAAACAACATCTTGAACAGGAACCTCTTCATCTGATCCCTCTGAATGAGCCTCATCTGGTGGATTAGCAGCAATGGTATTGATGACATTAATTGATGCATAATGCATTGCATACCTTATATCATCATTTCTGTGATATTGTCTTCTTCCATGTCTCTAATGAGACATTACCTTTCGTTGATTTGATCCCTCAAGAACTTCTTGGTGAACCATAATTTGGAGAGAGTCTCCTGATAAATTGGATCTTCATTCCTCTTGGGGCTTCTTCCCTAACTGAGAGAAGAACAGATTTCTTTGAAGGAGGGATTAGAGATTTGAAAAATTCCCCAGTCCGGTGGGCTTGGGCTATTCCTGTTATTCCCGCTCAACTCCTCGAATCCTATTTTTTGATTCTGAGGGTTAGTTTAAAATAGTTCCCAGTCTGGCTGGGGCAGCTCTTGACATGCTATGTCTGATAATTTCTTAAAAACTCTCCTGATCTTTCGGACCTTGGTCCGAAAATTAGTTGGATGCATCAATCGATATCCACTTTTATCACCCAGTTCAAAATACCGTTGGATGGTTTCTGACACTTCTGTCACTTGATGACGTGCTTGCTCCATACGAGATGCCTATTCAATATTCTTGTTTTCTTTATGCAGGAGTAATTCAACAACTTGTTCTCTTTATTCTTGATTTTGAGAGGAACTAGTTAAAGCCTTTTCTTGGGCAAGCCATTGATTACAAACAAATCCAGTTGATTGTGGCCGTCCATGGGAAATAACATTGCACGAGACCATTTCCGACGAGCATTGATGACTGGAGAGCACAGTGAAATGTAGTGCTCTATGAACACCCCATCCTCTGACATGAACACCAGATAGGGCATTGGCAATTAACTAGTGCAATCTTCTTAGTGAGCCAAGGCATGAATGCTGAAGGGCTCACTACTGCTTTTTAGCCTTCGAATATCGAGAGACTGATAGAGATGCCAAATCAATCTAACGTTGTAACCCTTCTATTATCTTAACATGATTTCCATATTCATCATAAGATAATACTTTATTTTTCAACTGAATAAGACTTTTACATATGTTGAGACGAATATCATGAATTCCATCATCCGTTAACATCTCTGTAATTTCATACTGAGAGTCAGCCAGAGGCCAAAACATGACTGTCACTTCACCTTTCACTAGTTATTTTCTCATGTTCATCATTTCTTCTTTATCATTATATGAATATTCTTCTACCTGATTTGACTAGATTTGGTGCTTCCTTGTTGCTTCAACGGATTCAACAAGATTGGTAGAGAAATCACTAATCAAAATAGAAGATGCATGACTTAGGGGTGGTTCGGAGAATGACCTACACCCTGGTCTATCTTCTGATTGAGAAAGTATTTCACCTACTAGTGATGAATCATCAGACATGACTGGTTTTGCATTTGAAAGTGCCTCAAGATTAGAGGTCTCTCTCAGCACTACATTTTCCACTGGAGCATTTTTCGGAAAATGTGCATCACCACTTTAGAGAGGACTTTCTCAAAAAAATTCATCATAATGGGGTGGACCACCATGGTGGGTTACAGCAAATGATAAGATCTCTTGCTCCTTGGTTGTCTAACACATAGAGGGTTCCTGTGGCTCTCATCTGAAGATGAAACATCGAGATCGACCGAATTATCATGAAGCAAGACTTCATGAGGAAGTTTCTATTAAAGAACTTTTGAATTAATGTTCCCACTATTGGGAAATGAGGGAGTATAATCTTTCATTCCAACATATAACTGTTTGAGGACTTCAAGAACACCAGCATCGAGCAAGGAATTGTTACAGATTGGCTCTTGATTTCTTGACTGTGTTGGGCAGGGCTTTTTCTTAGACGTCGTCTTACTCACCTTGGAAACCACTTGTTGATGAAAGTGGTTGCTCTGAGTAGGTGTATGTGCCTGATCAGAAGAGATGGCTAGGTTAGGCTGACGATCTCTACTCAAATCAGGTGTATGTGCCTGACTTGGTTGTCCGTATGATATGGGGGAGTATACCCCACAACCCTCTTGGGCTGGAATAGATGTGTGTGTCTGTTCCGGAATGAACTGTTGATGTGTCACTCCACTGGTAGGGATATATTTATGTGTATTTCCATGAGATTCCACTAAAGCTGTTATAATATCCTGGTAAGCATCCAGAATATGAGCAGGGATTTTCTTCTGCTCTTTCACCATTGATAGAATATGCTTGGTGACATCATCTGTCGGAACGAGGATATACGTCCATTCCATGATTGGAGTAGGTGTATGTGCCTACTCCTGTCCTCCTTTTCTTGTTAGTGAATCCTGACAGTACTCAAGTGTAGGGGTAGAGAGTTTAGTCTGCCTCCTGTTTGTCGCCGGAGCTTTCTGAATGACTTCTTCGTGTGCTACCAAGGGAGACTGTTGGTAGTATTGATCAATATTAGCAGGTGTATGTGCCTGCTGATTGTACTTCGTCGAACGTGGTTGAATAGCTCTATCATATGTAGTCAGACAAGCCTGCTGACTAGCTGATGATGTATAAACAGGTATATGTTCCTACCTATAGTACTCCGTCGGAATTGCCTGGCGGGATTGGTGTGATGCTACGAGACGAGTCTACTGGAAAGCGGAATTAAAACAGGAAGGTGTGTGTGCCCGCTTTTTTCTTTCCACCAAGTTAGGTTTATGGACTTCTCTAGAAATGGAAGATATGAGAATCTGCTCACTGTTGACCGGATTTTTCCTCTGGCGATTCGTCTTGCCTGCTCGGGTTCTAGGAACCTGATCCGAATGCCTGGAGTCAACACACTCATCATGTTGAGGGCGCACTTCCGCACAAGTTTGGCAGTGATTATTGATGGGAGCCCTCAGGAAGGACTCCTGCTTCTTTGAATTAAGGCCCTAAGGGACCTGCTCATTCACTTCCCCAGAATAAGAGAGCGAATGGTGATTGGGTTCCGAGGATAACGACCCAAAACGGTTGGAGATGGTAGTTAGCACTGCCTGCTTCTTGATCATTGTTCGTCGCTGTCCAGACGACCAGGGTGAATTGTTCACTTTGAGGTCTTTTTAGTAGCCTCTCGAGTTGTAATGGTACCGTGTTGACGGTACTCCTTAACCAACGAATTCAATACCCAGTGTTAGAGACGCTGAGTAGGTGATGTCCTCCTCAGAGCGGATAATGATCCAACAGGAGTAGCAGCAGTAGCATTCGTAGTAGAGATTTTCACAGCAAATGTATTCACATATGTGAACTTAAGAGAATCCATTCTGGAAATGCATAAGATCTTGGAAAAGAGTGCATGTTTGATATAACAGACGTAATCAAGATAAATTCAGCCACTATATCTTTTGGATGAGCACATATGTCAATGATTTTTTTTGTTTTCCCTATCATTGAGTTTAAATAGGGGCCTAACATATAAGAAAAACATCATTTTAACTTGGTTAAGGATTCACGTCAGGTTCACCATTTTTTGTTTCCTCTGGAATTGGGGATATCCTCGTTGATTGAAGGTTTAAACATTCCAATTGGTTTCTAACGGGTTTTTTCGTAGAACAGGAAACATCCAATGATTCCATATCCATTTGGACCTACTTTCCAAAGGTATGCGCTCATTAGTTGTGGACTGATGAGGCATAGGAATTTTCATTGGTCGAGAGGATGGGAGGTCAGACTCATCACACCATTTTTAGGGGAATTTTTGTCTACTCCGAGACTCTATTTATAGATTTAAGTTATGTTCATGAATCCTTATTACATTACCAAGTATAAAATGAACTTTCCTTTAGTCTTACAATCAATGATCGATATGTAGAAAATTCAGAGAATCATTTATATGTATTCGAGATTATTCATCGATGAAGAATCATCTATATTTGTTACAGATTCTTATTTGATGGTATCCTTAAAATACATAAAAGTCTCTTGGTCATTATGATGACCATACTGGTTTTAAAGCCACTCAGTGGGGCACTTGAATTTTATTGTCATTCAAGAGGACATGGATTATTTCAGAGTTGGGATCGTACTCGCTAATGGACTACCTACGTATCCTTTGTTTTAGAAAAGGAATCAGAACCCACATAGTTAGAGTAAGGGAGTATGATGTTTATGCATGATTGATGGCTCAAAGAAAGATGTCATGAATGATTTTACACTCTAAGCTCACGTGAGTCATGAACGGTGTGAGAAACAAGAGGTATTGGTGAATCCAAACAATTGTTCCATGAAATATGCAATGATACGGGGCTTATATGTGTATGACTGCCCAAATAGATAAGAATTAAGATTTACTTCAGGGAATAAATCCAGGAACAGGGTCCATAAAGGTATATGTGCTTCATGGAGATTTGGATACTCTAATCTTGGGGCTTAATCTTAAGGAAGATGCCCAAATTATGAGGGGACATATGATTGGGTTTTACTCCTGATAAGGAATCCCAGATCAAAAGTAAATTAAGACTGGGGATTACTCCTGAAAAAAAGGCCCAGGTTAAAGGGATTTGAAAATTAAAGGGAATTGGGGCTTACTCTGGAGGAGGAGGCCCATATTTGAGGTTGGGTCTTACCCATGAAATGGAGGCCCAGGTTAAAAGAATTATGGTTGGGGCTTACTCCTAAGGAGGATGCCCATATTTGGGAATCTTGAGACTGGGTCTTACTCCTAAGTAGGATGCCCAAATTAATGAGGACTTGGGGCTTACACCTAAGAGGATGCCCAAATTAATGAGGACTTGGGGCTTACTCCTAAGGAGGATGACCATATTAATGATAATTTGGGGCTACTCCTAAGGATCATGTCCATATTAATGAGAATTTGGACTGGGGATTACTCCGGATAAGGAGGTCCAGGTTAAGGGGTTCTCTCATCTTAAAGGATGAGTTTAAATGAATGAAATCCCAATATTTAGTGACATAAAGATGTGTAAATCACTAGGTTTTGAGAGATTTTCCATAGATTTCCTTTCAGATAAGGAAACCAAATCAATAAATCATGCCATAAATGGATTTGAAGAGTGTCTTGAAGACAGAATCTTGAATAGGAGAGGTGGAATTGCATAAGAGGGGTGAAATGGGAAGGAAAGGCACCCAAAAATATAGGGTCATGCAACTACTGGCAGGTGCGCAGGTACTGTGTGGGCGTGAAAGTCCTAGACGCACAGGTATACCTACGTGGCACATGGGTACTTGCACGATTTTCAGCCCTTAGAGTAATATTTGGGCGATCATTGATCAAAACCTTTTGAATTATCCCAAGAGGCTTTCCAGAAGATGGCGCGCAAGTTATGGTGAAGAAGTAGGGCATCGCGCAAGTGTGTACATTTCCTTTAAGGGTAAAACACTTGGTCGTTCAAGGGTTAGTGAATTCTAACACTTATGCCTTACTTCTCTTGTTTAGACCTTCCATTATAGGTAAATAATTACCTTAGAAGTGTTTATAAGACCTTAAGAAGAGACTTGGGTGTTCAAAGCTCTGTATTTGAATTATGTAAAAATTCCACCTAAAATGGGGGGCCCACTGGGGGGTATTTATAGGCTGGAGAAGACCCCAGGTGGTTATCACCTATGTCGCACACGTGACTTGTGCGACAAACTTCGGCGCGCAAGTGTACTTGCGCGACCGTTGCGGGGCACAAGTATACTTGGGAGACCATTGTAGAACTTGTGCGACCCTTTCCCAATGTTCTTCTTATTCCTTCCTTTGTCAATTTTTTTATATTTGTCTAAAGGTTGAATTACTTTGATCTAATATATTCTCCTTTTCCAATCTTTAGATTCTATGATGAAAGGAGCATCAACACACCAACAGAACTTTTGAAAAATAAATGTAAATAAAAATAATAATAAGAGAGGGTGTTTCATTAATTGTATTTCATATCATTAAAATTCTTCTCATAGATATTAGGGAAAATGAGAGTTTCATTTTGCTCTTTTTGATTATCATGCAATGTAGTTTAGAGTTGAACATCATTTTTAATCCTTACATGATTTACATGATTTAACTACCTTCCATAAGCCTTAGATTCATTTGATTCAAAATGGTTATTCCCTCATGATTAATTGTAACCTCTGTCTTTATGTAGTGAAGATGTTAGATATCTTGCAAGCCTATTTAAAGTGTCATGTTCTTAAGTTATGTCATGAATTCTATTTATAATTTATTCCCTCATGATGAAAATAAAAATTCATGTTATGTAAATTGAAAGTGGAATGTGTACTGGTAATGAATTGAAAAATGAAAATGGATGATGAGAAAGGCTAGGTTATTTCAATAGAGGAAAATTAAAAGACATGGTTGATTTCAATTCTTTGGAAAATGAGTTTTTTAATAATTTTCCTGTGTAATGATAGAATATTTAATTTTCCATTGGATCAATTGTTTTTATTGAAATTGAATTTGAAGCACGGTATAGTGAACATTCTTTGTAGCATGTTGAGATTTTGTCCTTGGGTACAAGTATGAATTCAAGTGTTAGGTTATATGAGAAGTGTGTTTCATTCATTCATTTTATGGTATTTAAATGTATTGATTTTTGAATTTAACTGAATAATCTTTCCAATATTTTGAATAGTTGAATTGTTTTATGTTTTATAGTAGGATATAATTAATATTAGAAAACTAATAAAAAAATAAAATAATAGAGCTAAAATATACTTCATGCATCGAGTGAAGAAAAGTGGGATGACCCTAGAATTTTTAATCCAAGGAGATATTTGAAAAGTTAAATATAATTATTACATGATGTGTACTTCATTTAAAAATCATAGCTTTACCTAGAGAAGAAACCATTCAAGACAAGTTGTGATGATATTACACACTATGAAAATTAGTTACATATCATGAATCCCAATTACACTTCGTGAAAAGTATTAATGTTACAAATCTCCAAACAAGATTCATGTGTGATTTAAATAGATTAAAAAATCATGGATGCAAGATCAAATCCAGATTATATGATTTGTAAACACATTATATTTCATGGAAGTTGTTAGGATAATATTCAATTAACCTAACTCGGTGTATCTTCAATTTTGGATAAAATATGTTATAGGGGACCCACCCTGAATTGTTTATGGGTCTAATATTTTTTATATTCATTACTATTAGAGCACCTATGGTGCCTATAAAATTAGGGATAGGTTGATACTATTGGTGATTTTATATCGATATCCATGAGAGATGAAAACATGGAGTGAGAGTTTGTGCCCTATTAATGTTCTCATCTCTTTTCATTATGATTTCATTTTATTTTCTACTTCTCTCTTATTTTCTCATACTTTATATGAGGGGTTAAACTCCCCTTATCATAGGGTAATTTAATTTAAGGGTCAATTTGTGATGGATTTATTTCATTTTATTTCATTCATATATTTTGTTTACTGTGACTTATCATTCAACTTGAAATACATTTATTTTCCTTTTTTCATCAGTATTAATAATTGAATATGAAAGGAACTTTAAAATTTTGAAATTCATTACACTAAATAAGAAATAGACAATTTCAATTTTAGGGGAAATCAGGTTTAAACATGGTTTGGAGACAAAATTTATTCAGCAACACACTGAATTACCAGACCGAGGGAAATTTTGTATTGCCACATTCAAGAGGAGATACCATGACCATTGGATATTCTTCATCCTAACTCTGAAACCAATAAATAATTAATCAACCTATTTTATTAAATCCAATTTCCCCCAAGCCTTAAAATTACAATACCCAAGCCTGATTAGAAAATATATTTTCAAACCAATCCATCAATCTGCATAATTTTCATCCTCCTATCTTAAAATCAATCAATCAAATATTTTCTTCACCTCTTTATACAAATTAATAAAAATAAAACGTTTTTAAAACCTAATCAAAAAAATTTTACAATCTATGTGGTTTATACCTCAATGTTTCCTAATAATAAATTTTAATTAATTTATTAGCATTGTTTGAGTTTTTTTATAAAATTTTTTTACATATAATCATATGTTTATAACGACACCATCTCAGACTATCATTAATAATCCCTGAGTATAATCATATTGAGGAGATCATAGTCATCCTCGTCACATATTAAATAGATTAGAGTAGAATCATCCTCATTACTCAAGATAGTGTAATCATCCATGATTATTATCTCTAGGTATTCCATGCCCTTGCATCATAGTCACAGGATCAATAGCAGGATTCTAGGAAGAACCTCTGGAAAAATTAAAAATATAATTATTTAAATATAGAGGCTCAACATCCCTATCCTAGGTAGTACCACTATGTATAAAAGTAAGTACATGAAATAACATGGAATAAGATCCAGATCCCATGAAAATTGTGTTTCAGTGTAACACCCCAGGTAAATAAAGAATATCACATTTTCATATTTATCCATATTTTTGAATAAAATATTTATATTCCTTTAGAGGTAATTCTATGCTCGAGGGCGTACCCAATACGCAACAACGAGTTTCTTTGAAATATTACGTTGCACTCTAATAATAAAATAATATTATTTTAAATTATAGTTAATGCCTAACCGTTGTAATGGCGGGAATGAACAGAACTAACTACAAAATGATTATATATGTTTGTCAAGTATTTTTACTTTTTACAATAAATTCTAGAGGATTAAAAATTTGAATGAATCCAATTTTAAGCGTAAACATTCTAATATTCTTTAAAAGGTCGATTAACCGCCTTTTGATGACGAACCTCTTTTAAATCCACTTTTTGAAAATTTTATATGTTTTATTTGACAAAATAAAATTCTTCTTTAGAATTTGGAAATCAAAATTTACTTTCTATAAATTTTTGGTATTTTTCCAATAAAGTTCATTTTTTATTGAATAGTGAAAATGTTGTATTTTAATTCAAAACCTCTTTTTAATAGAATTTATTTATATGATTATATTATCCTTTTAATTGGTTTTAAAGTGAAATTAGAATATATTTTTACCATTTAATCCAATAGTGGTCGTTGGAATTAATTTAATCTTGAAATTGGACTTAAACTAGTGTCAATCTTTTGATACATATTGTTTCTTAAAAACACGTTATTTGCTCTGACAACGGTAATTAATTATTAAATTAATTTATGTAACTTATATGTTTTGAATTTTTTAAAATAGACATCATTTTTCAATTCAGAATATCAAATATATCTTAGGGTGAATTTTTGGTATTTTTCTGGAAAACTTCATTTTTTGATGAATAGTGAAACCACTAAGTGGAACTTAAAAAACTGATTTTTCGTTTAAATGAAATTTTATCACCTCTGTGTTTTGAATTTCAAAAATCTGACATACATGGTTCTCATTAAGAAGTAAAATTTGGTTCAATGGGATTAAAAAAAATTGGTGAAAAGTAACTTTTAAGTTTTAATCGCGATTAGAGGTAATTAGTGTAGTTTGAGGTAAAAATAATGTTTTAATAATAAGAAATGACCTAAACACATGTACTAACCTCATTGTATGAGTCACGGCCGACCATGATAATCCATGGGTCAACTTCGGGATCCCATGGAGCCACGTTTCTTGGAAAATGACATTAATTCCTTTTTATTTAAAGTTAAAATTAAAATGTCACAAACATGTGTTGTTTTACTAAAACACTTTTTAGATGGGGTTATACAAGTCATATTTTTTACTATAAATATTCATTAGAAAGATAAAACGATTTCCTACATCATTATATATTTTTATAATTTTTAGATATTAAAGAAATTAATTTATTTATGACACCGTGATGATGCAGTGATTACCTCATAAATGAACGATTTAAATAAAATGAGAAGATAGGGTGAAATCTAAGTCTTAAACTTGTAAAAAACCTATTGGATGGGTGGATGTTGAACCCTTACCACCTTATCCTTGAAATACATCAATGTGGGACCTTTAAAATCCGAAACTCATTTGAAAATAAAGTAACATTTTGTAACTTTCCAAGAGTGCCCCTCCTCTCCTCTTATAAAAGGCCCCCACCTCTACCACCTTACCCACACCTCTCAAGCCTTTGGCTCGTCCAACACCTGCTCATTTTGTCTCTCCAAATCCCTATATTACTCATATAATCCTCACTTTGGACAGAACTCTTCCCAAGGAAGCCTTTGAGCTCAAATCAATGAGAGATACCCGATTTTAAGGTAATTTCTTCACTTGTGTTATTTTGTTTTATTTTTCATCTCAAACCCCCTAAAATATTTTTATTCATTTCTTTTGTTACAAATAAAGTATATTCAATATACTAGGATGTTTGTATAAGATTTATTCAAGCTACAATTACAAACACCTACATCTAATGATTAAAGAGCATACAGTTTCTGTGGATGGTGAATTTCTGCCTCATGAAACGATGATTGTTCAATATTCTTTTCACACCCTCAAAGGTGGCCATTAAGATGTCACTATATTTATATATGATATATAATATGTTTATGTTTTACTTAAGCTTCTGTATTTTTCATTTATGGATTACCTTTATGGTTTCCATTATTGTTAAACGCGATATCTTCATTTTAGGAAGTGCGTACTACCGCCCCCTCAAAGTGATTTGATTTGTTAATACCATATGTGGTACGTATAAAGGATAGATTTAATGATATTATATATGATACCATACTGGAATTATAATACTATTATGTATCATTATGTTTTAATTCTATTAAATAATAAATATAAATGGAAGTAGCGTTCATGCGTACGTACGGCTTACCGTCTCCATGAACGGTGCATTTCATTTCTTACCTCTAAATGTTATGTAACATTACAAATGCATGTATATAATGGATATATATGATATATATGATATCTAAATAATGAATATAATTCTGGATATAATATATATTTTACCACATGAACAACTTGTAATTATAAAGAGTTTATTTTTTGACTTAAGTAGCAATGATCTACAAAACGACCATTATTAACTTAAATAATAACATAGTGTTCATAGAATGGTAGTAAGTGATATAAAAGTAATAATGAACTTGTAAAAGGTTCTTAAGAAAGTATAAATTAACTCAATTTTATTATTCATAAGGTTAATGAACGATCGAGTCAAGTCGGACCCGAGGTAAGGGATCCTACCCCTCCCTTTCTTTTTAAGTACACTCTTTTATGTCATTCCTTTTAAGCTCATCTTTCTTATGATTGGGATGTTATTTTATATTAATATTACTGTACATTTTATGTTCATATTATGAGAGAGCCTATTCTCTCTCATCAATCCATTTTGCATGTTTGAATTGGCACTGTTAGGCTGCCAAATTTCGTAAGGGGCTTTTATCTCACTTTGTGTTTTCATGAGATTCATGCTACATTTGCCAATATTTCCTTTCGAGTGGTATATGTACTGTCCATTATTCTACTCTTTGTGTAACACAATTTCATTTATGAGTATTTACATCAATTTTTTATAGTTCTTCTTTCATGGGGTGTACGTTTCGATAGTTACCCAAATCGGTAAGGGAACCTTTCAACCTCCTCTTTTTAAAAGACTTCTTTTGTAATGTCTTTTAATTTTCATCTTATTATGTGGAGATATGTTATTATATATCCTTATTTCCGTAAATTGTATTTCCAAGTGATGATATACCCTTTATCTCTCTCATCAACTCTTTTTCTAAAATTTTATGTGACGTCGTTAGGCTGTCAAGGGAACTTCTTAACCCAAATTCGATTTCTTTGGGTTCAACATGTAGTTATTGAATATGTCATCCTTTGAATATGTGTGAATTACCATTGATTATTTTACACTTAATATCCACTTATATTGGTTGTATTTATATTTTTCGCACATAATTATGAGATTGATTTATCCTTAATTTAAGGATACCATCTTTATAATGGATTTCATCTCAATTTACATTTCTATTGAGACTTTATTGTTGTTATGCACCAATTCACTCTAATATGGTGTATATACTATCCTTCGGAATATTATATCATTAATACCTTTATTCTCGTGATATTATAAAGTTTTGATTAAATGTTATTCCTCAATTATTTTATTCAAGTTTCTCTCATTTTTTTAAAAACCCTTTAACTAAAATATCATTTTAAATGTCTTAATGATTTAATCTTATAAATATTTCTCATTAATATCCATGTTTTCAACATGGTTTTAAGGATTTACTTATATAGATATTAATGGTTTAAAATGTTAAAAGATTCAATATGGTATGGGACACTTTGATTTATAAATCTCTTTACTAAATTTTTTAAATGGTTTTGAAAATGGTTTTTAGAATGGATTAATTATTTCAATATCTTAAAATGTTATATTGTTTTTTCAATGTGGGAATGTTATCTTTCCCTTATGCTTAAGTTATGTGCTATGATTATGCTATGGTTCTTGGGCATTGTTATGAAGACGGGTGGTTCTGTGATAAACTAAGGGCGGGTGAGCCCGATATAGCTCTCCAATGCATTGGGTAACGCGAAGGAGTTAAACATTAAGGTTTCCCCAAAGAGATTTAGGGAATATACTGTGATGGGTATTCCAAACGTAACCAAGAGGGTTACTCCCTATGTAAGAATGTTATGAATTCCTCAATTTACCTTTATGTCTTATGATTTCTATGATTTATTCATGATTTTATGAGATATGTTAAAGTTATTATGTTTTATGGGTAATGTATGATTTCATTATTATATATATATGTACTCATGTTTCCTTTCCATACTTTTTATAACCCTTACTGAGCTTTTTATGCTCATCCCATGTTTTTGAAATGTTTTCACAGGTCAATGGATTGGTACAAGATATGATTATAGTGTCAAGGAAGTGTCAAGAAACAATCCATGTTTTATTTTAAATATGTTTCCGTTGATGGGAAAATGAATACTATCTTTTATGTAACCACTTTGTTTAAATGTGGAATGTAATGAAAGTTTTATGATCTAATTCTCTAAAACTCTAAACCTGAAAAGATCCTCAATGTGTAATCTTGTAATAACTCAAGATTAATTAAGGTTTAAGGTTGGGGCCTTATAGTTGGTATCAGAGGTCGGTTTAGATAACTTTAGAGGTTAGAGTGTAGTTTAAGAAAAAGTGACAAGTTGTGTATAGCCACAATTGTTAGTATATTAGATGGAGTCATTGTTTTTTTTTGAAAGTTAGAATGAGATTGAGATAACTTAGATAAGTATATCTTGGTGTTTATCTTCCTCTTTTTTATTTTATGATTTTACTGATATACTCACACCGACCTTTTTGGTTTTTGTAAATGGATGGATATAGCAGGCACCAAAGTAACAATGGATTTGAAGAAAACTGTGGTGGTTTTATAAAAGAACAACTGAATGATATGGGAGCTGCAATGAGAACTCTTGTGGTTATCCTCAACCAACTATCTGGAGTCATCATTGACCACCTGAACCTTAGTGATTTTTATAAGGCATCATATATGCGAGAAACAAATCCCTATGGAAGTTCAGGTAATAATCATAAAGGTAAGTATGTTCAAAAACCTATGTGTCAAATATGTGGAAAGAAACACAAAGGAAAATGTTTCAAAGGGACAGAAAGATGCTATAGATGTGGAAATGATGATCATAAAGCAAAAACCTTCCATGGAAAAAGGAAGCATCTAGTTGACTCTAGGAAAGGGAATGAAGTTCCTTATGAAGGATCAATTTAATGTTTTAAATGTGGTGTGTATTTTCATTATGAAAACACATGTCTTACGAATAAGTTTTGGGAATTGGGTCACCAAGATCATACAAATATTCATTTACCAATACCTAATGCCATTCTGATTGAGGATGAAGAAACTAACAATGAAGAATGAAAGGTATGGATTATTTCTTAACATATGTTTTCCTATTATTGGAATCTTAGGATATGATTCATGATTTTATTTGTAGGAAAGAATAATTTCAGAATAAGTTGAAAAATAATTTCTAATGGATCATGAAGAATGTTGAATGAGTAAGAAGTCATCATATAAGGGATTCAAGCGTTATGGTAGATTTTAGGATGGTCAAATTCTTAGATGTATTAATTCTCTTTTGATGATGGGGTAACATTTGAAGACTTTTTATAGTAACCTTGATGTTTGATATATGAAAATTTTATTCAAGGAATAATTATCCTTTCTTTTGTGGATATATTTATAAAGAACCATTTGGGTTTATATGATCCTTGAATTTGAGGCAATTACTGGTTAATACATCTTGGGTTGAAAATGGAAGTTATCAGATAACCTTTGTGGTTAAAATATGTTATGGTTATTTTTGATGAATTTATCTCTTTTTGAGGAATTTTATAAAATTATATAGTTTTTGAAAAAGGACAACACACAGACCATGTGACAACCCGTCTCGTCGGACGAAGCTGCGGGAATCGAACCCACAACCAATGAGAAACTAATATTTATCGCATACCACTAGACTACGTGTAGTCCCTGATTAGTTTGAATGATTCTTTTTAGTTAGATGATTTTATTAATTAAGAGTAATTTGTTTTTTTTGTTATCAATGAAAATGATTAGCCTATCATAGAGGATTTGTGATTAGGTTAATTACTTTTGAGTATGAGACTGTAAGAGTAACTGATGTTATTTTGGTGAAAAATGTTAAAATTTTTCTTAGGAGACTATGTTATTAAATCCTTCAGAGAATTGGGTTTCAATCTTAGTTTGGTTTACGTTGTAGAATTTGATGGATCGATGTTTATTGAATGGTTTTTGATGAACTTTGGGTTTTAGTTTTGGTTAAGGTCTAAATACATGGGAATTATATATTTCTCTTTTGTGGATTAGGTGATTCTCTAGAAGTTGATTATAGCTCTCTTAATGTGAAAAAGTCATCCTAAATACTCGTGTTTTGGAGAAAATATGAGTTCATGTAAGAAATCTAGTAAAAGTTGAAAGTCAACGTGAAAATTAAGTATGCTTCCTAATGTTTTAGTTAAGCTCATAAATAAATTCCTCAATGAAAAGTAACTTAAAACAAAAAGGTTTTCTATTAATTTTTCCAACTGGGGAATCAAATACTGTTTAACCCATCACAAGTTTGTGATTTTCTTGTTGTTAACTTTCACTTAGACATGTTTACTATCACTCTCCATCAGAACATGACCCTTTATTTTCTCCTCAATATCCATATTTTCATACTTAGAATCCTAGTATGGGTTAACTCGGGCGACATTTTTACTTATCTTCTATTCTTTTAAAGTGATAGTTTTACTGACTCTTGTTCCGATGTGGGATTTTCAATGAAGCTTCCAAACCCAATTTTAAAATTGCGAGGATGCAATTCCCAAAAGGGGGGAAGGATGTGACACCCTAGGTAAATAATGAATATGAAATTTTCATATTTATCCATATTTTTGAATAAAATATTAATATTACTTTAAAGTGAATGCTATGCTCGAGGGCATACCCAATATGCAACAACGAGTTTCTTTGAAATATTACGTTGCACTCTAATAATAAAATAATATTATTTTATATTGTAGTTAACCACTAGCCTTTCTAATGGTGGAAATGAATAGAACTAACTACAAAATGATTATATATGTTTTTCAAATATTTTTACTTTTTACAATAAATGTTAGAGGATTAAAAATGCGAATGAATCCAATTTTAAGCGTAAACATTCTAATATACTTTAAAAGGTCGATTAACTGCCTTTTGATGACAAACCTCTTTTAAATCAACTTTTTAAAAATTATATGTGTTATATTTGACAAAATAAAATTCTTTTTTAGAATCATGACATCAAAATTTACATTGTGTAAATTTTTTGTATTTTTCTGATAAAGTTCATTTTTAATGAATAGTAGAAAATGTTGTATTTTAATTCAAAACCGATTTTTAATCTAATTTATTTATATGATTATATTATCTTTTTAATTGGTTTTAAAGTGAAATTAGAATATATATTTTTACCATTTAATCCAATAGTGGTCATTGGAATTAATTTCATCTTGAAATTGGACTTAAACTAGTGTCAATCTTTTGATACTTATTGTTTCATAAAAACACGCTATTTTCTCTGACAGAGGGAATTAATTATTAAATTAATTAATGTAACTTATATGATTTGAATTTTATTTAATAGGCATAATTTTTGAATCCAGAATATCAAATATAGCTTAGGGTGAATTTTTGGTATTTTTCTGGAAAACTTCAGTTTTTGATGATTAGTGAAACCACTAAGTGGTACTTAAAAAAATGATTTTTCGTTTAAATGAAATTTTACCACCTCTGTGTTTTGAATTTCAAAAATCCAACATACATGGTTGTCATTAAGAAGTAAAATGTGGTTTAATGGGATTAAAATAATTTTTTTGGTGAATAGTAACTTTTAAGTTTTAATCATGATTAGAGGTAATTAATGTTGTTTAAGGTAAAAATAATTTTTTAATAATATGGAATGACTTAGAAACATATCCTACCCTCATTGGATGAGTCATGGACGACCAAGACAATCCATGGGTCAACTTGGGGACCCCATGGATCCACATTTCTTGGAAAATGACATTAATACCTTTTCTTTAATGTTAAAATTAAAATGTCACAAACATGTGTTGTTTTACTAAAACACTTTTTAGATGGGGTTATACAAGTCATATTTTTGACTATATATATTCATTAGAAAGCTAATATTATTTCCTACATCATTATATTTTTTTTATAATTTTTAGATATTAAATAAATTAATTTATTTATGACATTGTGATGATGTAGTGATTACCTCATAAATGAACGATTTAAATAAAATGAGAAGATAGGGTGAAATCTAAGTCTTACACTTGTCAAAAACCTATTGTATGGGTGGATTTCGAACCCTTACCACCTTATCCTCTAAATACATAAATGTGGGACCTTTAAAATCCGAAACTCATTTGAAAATAAAGTAACATTTTGTAACTTTCCCAGAGTGCCCCTCCTCTCCTCTTATAAAAGGCCCCCACCTCTACCACCTTACCCACACCTCTCAAACCATTGGCTCGGCCATCCTCTGCTCATTTTGTCTCTCCACATCCCTATCTTACTCCTAAAAGCCTCACTTTGTGCAGAAGTCTTATCATGGAATACATTGAGCTCAAATCAATGAGAGATACCCGATTTTAAGGTAATGTCACTACTGGAAATATGGGCTATAGCCACAGACCTATAGCCACAGTTTTATAGAACCATGGCTATAGGTTTTATACAGCTACGGTTTTTTTCCGACACGTGGCTATATCCCCTCACCCAGTTTTTTTCTCCCCCATTCCATCAGGCTCCATCCTCTCCCTCGCCCCCAAGCGTCGGGCTCCATCTCCTCACCCTCGCCATTTCTCCTCCCCGCGGCCTCATCCTCGCCGCGACCTCCTCCTCCACGACGCATCAACGCCGCACCATCCTCCTCGCTGACGCCCTCCTCACCGCGCTCTCCTCACCGACGCTCTCCTCACGGACGCCCTCCTCACCGCGACCCTCCTCGCCGCATCATCCTCCCCGCACCCTCCTCGTCGGCGCCCTCCTCGCCAGTGCCTTCCTCGCCGCGACCCTCCTCAACGCGTCATCCTCCCTGCGCCCTCCTCGTCGGTGCCCCCCTCGCCAGTGCCCTCCTCGCCGCGCCCTCCTCGTCGATGCCCTCGAGGTCGACACCCCCATTGCCCTCTATGTTTTTCTCTCCCGAGTGATGGTTATCTGCATTTTTTTATGCCTCATTTGCACCTTCGATTTCTTTGATTAAGGTAAGCTTTACATGTTTTCCCCTTCTGTTTCATATCCGCTGAGGTTGATGTTTTGAAGCCACTGGTAGAATTAGTGTGTATTTTCATTGAAGAGGATTATAGATGTTTCTACGTGGTCCATTACAAATCTTGGTATGATTTCTGCTCTATCTAAAAGTAACATGGACACCTAAGTCAGGTCTGCTGATGGCCTTCTTCTAAATGGATTGGAATGGCTGAATCCCAAGGGATCAATACTAGGAATGTGGGTATTAGTAGAATGTTGATTTTGGTAGATGAGTTTGGATCTACATGTTTTCCTATAAAGGATGCAGGATTCATAGGACCTAGGTTGTCATATGAAAATGCATTGTGATCCGACCACGACCATCTAAGGAGCCCGGGGGCGAAAGTTGTTCCATCTGTTTCTAGTGCTGAATATGTACCAATATATGAAGAATTAAAATGAAATTGAGAAATTCAATGGAGACAAAGATTCCAGTATATGAATAATTAAAATGATAGCCTTTCTCGGACAACAAGGCTGAATTTAATCCCTATATGGGCCCAAGAAACCCTTTACCACTGTTAATGAAATGTTCATACCATTGTAGAATACTAAGATGTTACCCCTAATATACTTATTAAGTCTCATAGAACCCTTTTACTTTACATAGGTGATGGGGTCCTTAGTGAAGTATATTATAAGTCTACCACTGTATAAATTTTCTAAAACATAAAAATTTATACATGACTGCTTCATTAGTAGGAATAACTTACTAGAATCATCATATGTTCACATTCAAAATAAAGCATTGTACTTCAATAAAAACCTATTTAGAAGAGTTTAATAAAGTCAAATTATATTTAACCAATATTAATGTTTCTATAGATGATGAGGATCGGAAATTAATCCTCTTAATCCCTCTTAACAATAGCTACATGACACTAATTGAGACCATGATATATGGTCGAGATTATTTAACTAAAGAAGATGTTAAATAATCTATTTTGTCTAAGGATTTGCATTCTAAACTTATGATAAAAAGAGAGGTTGAGTGTTTTTCTCAAGGGGAAGACCTAAAACTTAATGTAAAAAAGAAACAGTTCAATAGATACAAAAGTAAGAGTAATAAAGAACCCAAATCCAAAACTAGTTCCTTGGATAGAAAAGTCACATGTTTTCACTATGTTAAACCCATGCACATTAATCCCAAGTGTATGAATCTCATGTGAGAGTTATAACACCAAAAACCAACTGACCAACCTTTTATGGTTTACTCAAGATATTATGCTATTGAATTCCGGAATATATCCATCCATAAACTCAATCATGAGTGGGTCCTCAACTCTAGATATTATTGTAACTTGGGTCTATATATAGAGTTTTTTTGAATCTATTCAAGAAGTTGGAAGGGTATGTCCTTTTAGGAAACACTACTACAAATTTGGGTTATAGCCACAGACCTATAGCCACGATTTTATAGGTCCGTGGCTATAGATTTCATACTGCCACGGATTTTTTTCCAATCCGTGGCTAAATCGCACGATTCTGTTTTTTCCCCCAATCCCTCGGGCTTCCTCCATGCCTCACGTTTCCTCTTCCCCGAGCCCTCCTCCTCGCCGCGCCCTCCTCCTTCACGACGCCTCCACGCCGCGCCCTCCTCCTCCCCGACGCCTCCTCGCCGCGACCTCCTCGCCGCGCCCTCCTCCCCGACACCTCCTCGTCGTGACCCTCCTTCCCAGCACTACCCTCACCAGAAGCACCTCTCCGGCGATTCCCCATGGCGGACGACCTCCCCTCCCTTGTGCTCCCTCGCCAGCCGCGACCTCCCCTCCCTGTGCGCACGCCTCTGGTTCCCCACCTCCCTGCGCACACGCCTCCAGCGCACCTCCTTGTTGGCCAGTCCACCTACGGTGACCAGACCACTTCTGGTCGAGCCCTCTTAGCACTGCCAAGATTATGTAAAAGGTACATAGTATTCATGGATTTCTAGGGTACTATAAGTGATTTTTGGCACACATCGCAAGGATTTTAATTCATTTGACCTCCCATATGTGGAATAGGAAGAGGTTTTCCTAGACTAAACAGTACCAAAGATCCATCAAGGGATTGAAGTTCAGCTTAATGAGTGATCATATTTTTAGACTATCTAAGGAGATCATGGAGTACTTAGTTTATGGTTATGACTTTAGAAAAGTGATGGGTTGGATGTTGATGCAGATATATAATTTTATTACATATGGGTCAAGGAAATTTGTACCCCATGAGTAGAAAAACATGAATTGTGATCTAGATCTAGTATTATTAGTCCTAACTTAGACGATTTGGAAGATTTGTCTTATGCGTGATCAAATTGATATTTAATTAGACCATCAGAGTCTCGGGGATGTATTCACATATAGGGACATGAACATGAGGAACTGTTTCATGTTTTAATTCTTATATATCAATGAATTTGAGATATTATATACTCATTGAATTTAAAAAATTGTATTAGATTCCATTAGAAGGAAGTCCCATGCTCATTTTACTTAGGAGGCATTTGAGCGATTTTCTACCATGACATGAACACTTGTTGGGATTGTGGGTGAATATTTTATTCAGTTGAGGGTGATGACTCCTTTAATTATCCATCATGTGAGATATTCCATTTTAGGTTACACCTACTATGAGTTATTATGTGACTATATATCCTTCGCAGATTAACCCAAAAGATTTTTTGAATAAGGGAATGGTATCTTAATTTTATAGGGATGGACTGTGGTCCTAGGAATGATGTTAGAGTATGTGATTATAGAGTTTCTCACAACCCATTTTCTATACATCCTTAGGTGTGGAATATGTACATAATAATTCATTGGAAATTTTTGTGGGCTATTATGACACAAAACAAGGCTGATTTCCTCTCTTGATGCTTCACATGTCAGTAGGTGAAGACTATGATCCAGGTTCGAGTTGATTTTTAACAACCCCTACCGATCCTTGATTGGAAATGGAATTGAATTTCCATTTACATTAGTACATGGTGTTAATGTACATCAAGAGCCCATGACCCCATCTATTTTATAATTCACCAAATTCTGGAGATCGTGAAATTCCTTTATATCCTGGATTAATGTCGAGAGGAGTGTTTGGGAAAGTCGTAAAATAGTAGATTGTTTTCCATTATGGGTTACCCTCATATATTCTATCAAACCCTGATATATGGTTCACATTATGGCTTTGGAAAGGCCTATATGTGATAACTATGAGCTAGATAAATATGAGAACAACCTTCCAACCCTAGACAAATTTTAACACCGATCTCACTATAGAGGTACTTGATTATATTCTAAGGGCTTGTGTAGTAGACTTCATCTACAACTATGAAAATTGCATTCCCCTGATAGACTTTTTTTTAAATAATAGCTTCCATTCTACTATCACTATTTATCATCTCGAGGCCATCTATGAAAGTACCTTTAGGCCACCATTGTTCCCCAAATAGACCGTAAAGAAATCTCTTGTTGGGCCATATATTGTCTAGGAAATGATAGAGAAGTACAACTGCATCCATGATTTCATGAAGACATCCCAGAATAAGTTGAAATATAATATATTTCTATAGAAAAGGCCATTGGATTTTGAGTAGAGAGACCAAACATTCCTTTATGTCTCCCCGCAATGTGGATTGGGGAGATTTTTCTAGGGTTCATGATATCTCTACCGCCACGATTCATATCCCTCTTCGTGGCTAAATCATAACCCATTTTTTTCTCTCCCAATTATCATCGGGCGCCTCCTCTACCCTCTCGTCGCACCCTCCTCCTCCCTGACGCCTCCTCGTCGTGCCCTCCTCCTTCCCGACGACTCCTCGCCGCGCCCTCCTTCTCCCAGATGCCTCCTAGCAGTGCCCTCCTTGTCGTGCCCCCTCCCCGACGGCTCCTCACCGCGACCCTCCTTCCCGACGCGACCCTCCCCCCCCCCCCCCCCGACGCCTCCTCGTAGCGACCCTCCTCCTCGACTCAGCTCTTCCGACGGCTCCTCGCCGCGACCCTCCTCCTCACCGCGACCCTCCTCTCGGATGCCTCCTCCCCGACGCCTCCTCCCCGACTCCTCTCGTCCGACGCCGAGGAATGTTTTTATGTATGTAAGCATATGAATTATATAATATTCTTCCTAGTTCACGGAGTTGTATAAATTCTCTCTAACCTTGGTAGGTGATGAGCATTCTATGTATCATCGGTTTAAGTATGGGTTGATAATTCCAAATAAAAAAAGTTGAGGGAGGATCCCCCTATCTCACCCATTAGGTATGACCGAAGTATCTTTTGTGATACCCATTAATAATGAAAGAGAGTCTTGATTTGTAGATAAGTTATTGAATAAGCTTAATAAATATGGTTGAGAAACCAAAACTGTCAAGTACTTAAAAAGTGAAATCCTAGCTAAGAGTGTCAAAATCTTTAGAGATGTCAATATTTAAATAAATATTTCTAGGTTTGGATCTCCTCTATAATATATTCACACATTCAGAGTTAATATATAAATAATCTGTCACTTCCATGTATAAGCACCAACTAATACTTCTTCCATATTCAATTATCTAAGAGTTGAATGACTTTTGCATGTTATTTTAAAACCATACATTGGAAATCGTAGCCATGTAGCTTCTCATATATTACAACCAATCACTAGTTGAAAACTCATGTAACATGAGTGGCCTTTTTTGAGAGATCATATTTCTTCTCTTCCTTGTCTAATTCTTATGCAAAGTTAGATGATTCTATTGTTGCTGATGCATACATTGATCTCTTGACAATTTCATTATCCAATTCCTTTCTTGGTATGGATGCCAATGATCCTCCTAAAACATTGGCAACCATGAAATTTATTGGTTCAATATTTTCCAATGTAAGAACTAGCTTTCATAAAAAAACATGATATATGTGCTTTTACATGGAGAAGAAAACTTCTGTTTCATTTGAGCATTATTACAGATAGCTGCCCGGAAGATGATAATGATGGTTTATCATTCATGCCAATGATCCAAATTTCTGAATGGCTGGATGAGTTCTTATGTCATCTATTTTCTTTACTTCTACACCTGGAACCATATAGTTTTATTTTAGTGTTTATGCCTTTTTTTCTGTCCCTTTCTTCAATCATTCATGTGTTATTCTAATATTTAGTTATGAATTGTCTAGTTATTAAGTATTTTATGGTATTTCAGAAGTTAAGGGCTACACTCTTCATCGGTTTTAGGAATGATCCTGATTGAGGATGGTCCCTATTATTTTTTCATGCTGAAAATCCTGCTTGGGAAGCTCTCTCAAAGTCTCTATAGTCAGGTATGTCCTGTAATTGAAGGTTGTTCAATCTAGTAGCTTCAAGAATCCATTTTTCTTCATTTTTTAAGATGATTTAATCTTTGGAAAATTTTTATAATTACCTAAATCGTGTAAAATGTGTCCTTTTTTCTTTCTACAGTTGACACACTGATCACATATATATAAGAAGTTGTTATATCTCATTTCTTTTCCCACTATTTTCTTATAGGTGGTTTCTTATGATAAGACCGGTTCTATCCACCACCATCGAAGACAATGAGTTCATGATTTGGGTATGGTTTATTCCATTTTTATTCTTTTAGCCACCTATGATCAATATATGAGTAGTCATTCAATTTCACATTACCGTTTATCTGCTTATAGGGTGCTTCTTCTGGTGAAAGATACCAAACAACTTACTCAGGTACTATATCAATGTAATCATTGTACCTAACGGTATGTAATAACTTATTCCATCATGATTTTTGTTTTATGTACTCTGAGTTATTTATTGAAATTACAATATTTTAAATGTTCTTTTCAAAATATTCTCTTAATGAAAAATGTAATTTTATCTTATGCTATTTAATTTCCCCATGCATCCAAATCTAACATATCATTCTTTATACATTGAACATCAACTACTCTCTATAATTTCAAGGAAGTTATATGATTATTAGCTGCTTTATTGTATTTATTACTCAGCTTGATTGTATTATTATCACCTGATCATCAGTAGTTGCATTTTTTTTGGTGCTCCAACTCTTGTGTATGTATATTCATATCATTGTCTTTCAACTTTTCTACTATCGGGTATGTTATACCTGAATCGTCTGATCATAGGGTGTCTACTTAGCGTACAATTTTATTAGACCATACGATGATCCTCCATTGCATATTGTATTCTCACAGCGCATATTCTTTCCTCTGATTGCAGTGTACTCCATCCGATGATCAATCCGATATTCTCACTCTGCCCATTCGTGTCATTGCACGACCCCTTCATTTGGTTGTTTTACATTAAAATTCTCATACTGTGTCTGGTTATCTTGAACCATTTCATCTAGGATTATAACCTTCTGATAGTTACTGCATGCGGAAGTATTGCTAGATCGCCTCTATCCGAGCAATGGAGTCTTGGATTATCGGAGCATCTCGGTCGGTGTATTTATGTCTGAACATCCCCCCTGCCCGCAACACCCACCCTGCCACCTTCGAATCAGCCCGCACCATCCCCCCAACACCTACAACCAGCCCCTTTCAACCAGCATTCTAGCCTCCTCCCGCTCCCTTCGCTCCTGGCCTGAAGATGTTGCCCCGCGGATGTCACTGGATTGAGCCAACACGCTGCGGTCACGCCGCGGTCACGCCGCGGTCACTCTGCGGTCACGCCGCGGTCACGCCGCGGTCACGTCGTGGTCACGCTGCGGTCACGCCGTGAGTTTTCCCTGCTCCAGCCACATCCATCCCACACCAGCCCCCTTCCACCTTCATTTCATCCCGCTGCCACAAGCATTCCAACCCACAACAGCCCCCCCCCCCCCCACCTTTGAATCAGCCTGCACCATCCCCCCAACACCTGCAACCAGCCCCCTTCCACCCGCATTCCAGCCTCCTCCCACTCCCTTCGCTCTTGGACGGAAGATGCTGCCCTGCAGATGTCGCTGGATCGGGCCAACACACTACGGTCATGCCATTATTTTGCCCTGCTCCAGCCACATCCATCCCCCACTAGCCCCCTTCCACCTTCATTTCAGCCCACTGCCACCAGCATTCCAGCCCGCAACACCCCCCCCCCCCACCTCCTTCGAATCAGCCCGCACCATCCCTCCAACGCCTGCAACCAGCCCTCTTCCACCCGCATTCTAGCCTCCTCCCACTCCCTTCGCTCCTGGCCGGAAGATGCTGCCCTGCGGATGTCGCTGGATCGGGCCAACACGCCGCGGTCACGCTGTGATTTTGACCTGCTCCAGCCACATCCAGCCCACACCAGCCCCCTTCCACCTTCATTTCAGCCCGCTGCCACCAGCATTCCAGCCCGCAACAGCCCCCCCCCCCCCCCCCCACCACCTTCGAATCAGCCCACACCATCCCCCCAACACCTGCAACCAGCCCCCTTCCACTCGCATTCCAGCTTCCTCCCATTCCCTTCGCTCCTGGCTGGAAGATGCTGCCCTGCGGATGTCGCTGGATCGGGCCAACACGCTGCGGTCACGCTGCGGTCACGCCGCGGTCACGCCGCGGTCACGCCGCGGTCACGCCACCGTCACGCCGCGGTCATGCCGCTGTCACACCACAGTCACGCCGTGATTTGTCCCTGCTCCAGCCACATCCAGCCCACACCAGCCCCCTTCCACCTTCATTTCAGCTCGCTGCTATCGGCATTCCAGCCCGCAACAGCCCCCCTTCCACCTTCGAATCTGCCCGCACCATCGCCCCAACACCTGCAACCATCCCCCTTCCACCCGCATTCCAGCCTCCTCCCGCTCCCTTTGCTCCTGGCCGGAAGATGCTGCCCCGCGGATGTCGCTGGATCGGGCCAACATGTTGCGGTCACACCGTGGTCACGCCGCAGTCACGCCGCATTCACGCCGCGGTCATGCCACGGTCACGCCGCGGTCACGCCGCGGTCACGCCGCGGTCACACTGTGGTCACGCCGCAGTCACGCCATAGTCATGCCATGATTTGGCCCTGCTCCAGCAACATCCAGCCCACACCGGCCCCTTCCACCTTCATTTCAGCCCGCTGCCATCGACATTCCAGCCCGCAACAGCCGCCCTGTCATTGGATCGGGTCAACACGCTGTGGTCACGCCGCGGTCACGCTGCGGTCATGCCGCGGTCACGCCGTGGTATTAATATTTTTCCCTTTCAGAGTATCTTTCAACGAAGTATTAATAGAGGATGGCTTGTAGAATGTTTGTACAATTCTGCACTTATCAGTGGTATGGCCTATCATCCTGCAATGCTCATTGTACTTTGGTATGTTTTCTAATACAAAACATACCTCAATAAGATGATCATTTATATCAATAGAAACACATTCCAGGGGGTGTAGAGGGCCAGGGGGGTGTCCGGTAGGGGGGTGTCCAGCAGGGGGGAGGGGTGTCCAGGGGTTGTCCAGTTGGGGCATGGGGGCTGTCCAGTGGGGTGCAGGGGGCAGGGTGCAGGGGGCAGGGGTGTCCAGTAGGGGGAGGGGCTGTCCAAGCAGGGGGAGGGGTGTCCGGCAGGGGGGGAGGGCTATCCAGGGGGTGTCCAGTGGGGCTGTCCAGTGGGGCTGTCCAGTTGGGGCATGGGGGCTGTCCAAAGGGGTACATGGGGGAGCATGGGGGACTGAGGGGGGCATGGGGGTGCAGGGGGGTGTTCAAGGGGGCTGTCCAGGGGGTTGCAAGGGGGTGCAAGAGGGCTGTCCAGGAACCTAAGCCCAAGCAGGTTATGAATTTCTCTATAGAGAAAATGCAGTGCTGTCCAGATCTGGAAAATATCATAAAACATCCCACAGATACTTCACAGGCACCAGGTATAACTATTTCACCACCTATAGATAGTGAGCACGATGCTATAAAATCCGGTTACTCTATTTCAAATCATAATTCCAATGTTTTGTTTAATGCAGTACTACATGAAATTGGATGATTTATGTCGATGACATGATTACAATTTGTAAGAACATGAGCCTCATAATTATTGTAAAATCACAAAATATTGGTAAGTTTGAAGTGAAAGACTTAAGCTTAGCTAATAAAACCTTAGGCATTGAAATTGTTAGATATAGACCTAATAAATTTTCTTACTTATCTCAAAATGGTTAAATATTAAATATTAAAAATAGACACATGTTTGAATCTCTCAAAATTTCCAATGTACTCCTAGTAAAACACTTTAAATTTTCTTCAACACAAAAACCCATTGCTGATGATGATATTCAATTTAGGTGTAAAATCCATTGTGATTAATATTTTTGGTAGCATTATGTACTTTGATTTCCATGGGACCTGATATTGCCTATGAAATCTACAATCATAGTAGATTATGACCACACCTGGTGCAGGTGGGCTGCGGGGGGGGGGGGGGGTGGAGGTGGGTTGCGGGGGGGTGGCAGGGGGGCTGGGGGTAGCAGGTGGCTGGGGGGTGGCAGGGGTTGGGGGCTGAATGCAAGTGGGCTGCGAGGGGTGGGGGGCTGGTGCAGGTGGGCTGGGGTTGCAGGGGGGCTGGGGAGGGGGGACAGGTGCAGGTGGGCTGGGGTAGCAGGGGGCTGCGGGGGGGGTGCTGGTGGGCTGGGGGTGGCAGGGGGCTGGGGGGCTGGTGCAGCTAGGGGTTGGGGTTGGGGGCTGGTGCAGGTGGGCTGCGGCGGGGGGGGGGGGTGGAGGGTGGACTAGGGGGTGGTAGGGGGCTGGGGTAACAGGGGGGTGGGATTCTAGATTTGGGATAGTAGGGGGGTGTCCAGACAGAGGAGGGGGTGTCTAGATAGGGGGGAGGTGTGTCCAGACAGGGGGGATGTCGCTGGACCAGGCCAACACATTGTGGTCACGCTGCGGTCATGCCGTGGTCACGCCGCGGTCACGCCAGTGGTCACGCTATGGTCGTACCGCGGTCACGCCGTGATTGGCATTGCTCCAGGATGACACCCTGCGGCGGTTACTCCTCCTTAGAGAAACGTTGAATGGTTAGCTCTATAATTTTTCGTATTTCATCATTCCTAAAATATATCTCCTCTCAGCGTTGTCTCTCATCCATCTTTCCACAAAATGTGCATAGCAGGTGGAACAAAGGCTCAATTTAACTGAAAACATTGGTTTGGAATTGTCTGGCATATTTTATTGTACATGTATCACATAATATTTGTTCCGTAATTCTTCTTTTCCTCATCCTCTTCACATGTTTTCCGAACCAGATCATCCTCATCCTCTGCACCATGTCGTCTGAACCGGATCAGCCTGTTGTGATGGAAATTCAATGTCTACTTTTGGCTGTTTTAGATGAAATTCCTTCCATAATTCCCTCATCTCATGTAGCACTCATTGGAGGAGGATGATCACTACCAAGTTGAGTTTTAAAGGCTGAAAACAATCTGTTTGATGCAATTCCAAAGAGGCTGTTCAATTCTGAGGGACTATTTCATGCTGGAGTTCCCACATTTCCCCCACAAGCTGGGAAAGGGAGGTCTGTTTGGGCCTATGCAAACAGGGCTTGTTTGTTATGGACAAAGATGCAACTGGAGACCTGGTTTTCTTTAAGAGTTTCCATGAAGGGTCTTCACTGTAGAGGAGACTAGCTCTGGTTTGTATTTGGTAGTTTCTTCCATGATGGTTCCCACAACCGTTTGACTGAATTTCACACCAAACCAAGCCCTTCTAGTGACTCTTTTTCGATGCACTATAAAAATCCCATGGCCAACCCACCAAAATCAAACCAGCTATTCCAGGTCCATTTCCACTCTCACTAAAAAATCCAAACTCAATCCCTTTTACAATTCCAAGCTCCCACTTCAATTTAGCCACTATGAACTCCTTTCCAGTCCCCCACCATTTTTCAATCCACCTAGGCAACCCATCTACAACTTGACCACCAATCAGGCCTACCCACCTCTCAACTTCTAATCCACCAACCCCACATTTTCCACCAGGCTTCCCACTTTAAAACCATTCCAAACCTCACCCAATTCTAACCAATTAAACCAGACCCCTTAACATTTGAAGCCCTCATCTAAATTCCTGTTCCATCTCACTTAAGGGGGCGGGCTATCCAGCAGGGGGGAGGGCTATCCAGCAGGGGGGAGGGTTGTCCAGAATGGACTTAACTAGTTTTTTGGCACCCAAAAATACTAAATGATATTGTCTCATGTATAGTAACCGCTCTTAAAATTGATCAAAGGACCTTACATGCTGACTTGGATCTATGCGACAGAGTAATGGTTGAAATAAACCTTGACTCAAAACTTCCCAGCTCAATTAAATTCAATTCCAATGAATACAAAACTGAATATATAGTGTAATATGAGCAAAAACCCCCATTTTGGGATCACTATAAAATCATAGGGCATACTATCTTCAACTATAGGGTGATTAGGAAGCAGGTAATACAACCATCTGAGAATGAATGGAAGGAAATGAGGAGAACAAAAAAAGAAAAATCCCCCATGATAGACATGCCTCAAATATCCAAAAAGAAATATGAATTTTGGGTCAAAAAACTCACACTTTGACTCACATAAGAGATAGTTCAAGAACCAAATGGGTGGATGAAGTGGAGGAAGAAGAAAACTCTATTAATGATCAAAACCTCTCAATTGAAATTAAAAACCTTTTACTAGACACTATTAGAGTATCAATCGAGCAGGAAAAGATTTCTAGCTATCAACATGACCTAGAAAAGCATAATCTCTAGCACAAAATCTTGGATGGAGGGAATTTTTCTACTAATGAACTGAAGAAACTATCCTATACTCCTAGTACTTCAATCCACAATAATGATGTTTGCACTAAAGAAAATGATGTTGCTGACACTCCATACTTAAGCGCCAAGCAGACCTATATTACTTCCACACCTAAATTAGGTATGCAAAAGGAAAATCAGGAAACCCCCTAGTCTTCTAGCTCCATGGTGAAACCTACCTCCATAGACCTAGAAGCTCGAGCAGGCATGAAAAAGATTCCAGCACCTGTTTTATATGACAATTCAGTTTCGGTTCTCGTACCCTAACATATGTAGGTTTTTAATGTTCCCCCAGAGCAGAAGTAGAATCTCTCTCAGAACTCTATCGAACAACAATCTGCTCTAGATCCTGTTATTCCAGGTACTTCTCCTCCTCTTTCTTATGCTACTAATAACTATTCCATTCTGTCTAAAAAACTGCGTTATGATCAAAATTTATCTTCCTCTGATTTTTTCTCTAAGAATTCTACTTCTCTACACTAATGCAACCTGACCACTACTATCCCATCCCATATTGCTAAAAAAACAATGCCTCTTTTATGAACAGTAGCCTGGTTTTAACTATAGGTGACTCCACAATGGGAAAGTAGAATGAGACCAAATCACATGTCCATAATCCTGGGTCTGGGGGGGGTCTGTCCTGGGGTGTCCAGAGTCTGGGGGGGCAGGACTGGCAGGGGTGTCCAGGGTCTGGGGGGGTCTTTCCGGGGGGGGTCTGTCCTGGGGTGTCCAGGGGCAGGGGGCAGGGGGAAGGGGTGTCCAGCAGGGGGAGGGGTGTACAGCAGGGGGAGGGGATGTCCAGGCAGGGGGAGGGGTGTCCAGCATGGGGGAGGGGTGTCCAGGTGGGTGGTCCAGGGGTGTACAGGGTCTGGGGGGGTCTGTCCTGGGGTGTCCAGGGGCAGGGGGCAGGGGTGTCCAGTAGGGGTAGGGGTGTCCAGTAGGGGGAGGGACTATCCAGGGAGGGGGAGGGGTGTCCAGCATGGGGGAGGGGTGTCCAGGGGTGGTTCAGAGGTGTCTAGGGTATGGGGGGGGGTCTGTCCTGGGGTGTATAGGGTCAGGGGGTAGGGGGCAGGGGGCAGGGGTGTCCAGCAGGGGGAGGGGTGTCCAGCAGGGGGAGGGGTGTCCATCATGGGTTAGGGGTGTCCAGGGGGGTGTTCCATGGGTGTCCAGGGTCTGGGGGGTCTGTCCTGGGGTGGGGTCATTCCTGGGGTGTCCAGGGTCAGGGGTCAGGGGTGTCCCGCAGGGGGAGGGGTGTTCAGCAGGGGGATCTAATATAACTCTTGAAATCTCATTCATGTGTTTCCAATGAGTTCTTCGACTGATGTAACAGTAGAAAACATAAACCATTTCACAAAAAGTGATCTGACCCTCGTTAAGGAAGGTGTAAGTGATAAGCTTGCAAGTCGGGTTTCATGTCCTCAAAGCACACAAAATTTAGAAAAGTTGTTGAACCATCCCTACTATTTTGTTTACATCCACATTGCCCAAAAACTAATTCCCAGCTCACCATAAACCTGACAAGGATAAGCTCTCTCTTTTATCCAGTTCCGATACCGCCATCACTAGATGGTCCATTATGGACACTTAATGAGTAGGTTTTCACTGAAGGTAACCTTACACCCTATGCTACAACTCTATTCTGCTATGACAATAATGAGGAAATTTCATTTGGCCAACAGGGGGGGTTGTCCAGCAGGGGGGGTTGTCCAGCAGGGGGGGCTGTCCAGCAGGGGGAGGGGGTCCAGGGGTGGTGTCCAGGGGGTGTCCCGGGGTTTATGGGGTCCAGGTGGTGTCCTGGTGTGGTGTCTAAGGGTGTCCAGTGGGGGTCCAGGTGGTGGTGTTCAGGGGTGTCCAGTGGGTGGTGTCCAAGGGTGTCTAGTTGGGGCATGGGGGTTGTCCAGTGGGGTGCAGGGGGTAGGGGGCAGGGGGAAAGGGTGTCCAGCAGGGGGAGGGGTGTGCAGCAGGGGGAGGGGCTGTCCAAGCAGGGGGGAGGGGTGTCCGGCAGGGTGGGGAGGGCTGTCCAGGGGGTGCAGGGGGTGTCCAGTGGGGTTGTCCAGTGGGGCTGTCTAGTTGGGTCATGGGGGCTATCCAGTGGGGTGCAGGGGGGCATGGGGGACTAAGGGGGGCATGGGGGGTGTTTTGTTTCATGTGGATTTGTGGCCTCACTAGATTGGTTGTTCCATTTTGAGGTACTGTAGTGTAAGTGTAGTGATAACCCCTATGACCCAAGTATCTTCAAAATCTTGATCATTTGTATTTCTCATCCTCTAAGATATTTATATAGGTTTCCTCTTGTGAAAACCTTGATCGCCATTACTACTTTGCTTCATCAGAGCTCTTTCCATACCTATCTCTCCTTGAACTCATATCATTTACTGTTTTATAGTGGAGATGACGTCCTTCCTTCAAGGAAGAAGTGAAGACCCTTCTTGGTGATAGTTCCACAAGTGCAGAAATGAGAATATGAACTTTTGGATCCTGGTAAAGATGGGCTGTGAGGGGGGGGGGGGGGCTGGTGCAGGTGGGCTGGGGGGTTGCAGGGGGCAGGGGGGACTGGAAAGGGGTGGCAGGGGGGACTAGCAGGGGGATGGGGGGGGAAGGGGGGGAATGGAAGGGGGGAGGGGGTGGGCTTGTAGGGGGACAAGCAGGGGGGCTGGCAGGAGGGGTGGCAGGGGGCAGGGGGCAGGGGGACAAGCAGGGGAGTGGCAGGGGGGGCTAGCAGGGGGCAGGGGGCAGGGGGGCTGGTAGGGGGTGGCAGGGGGACTAGCAAGGGGAAGGGGGGACTAGCAAGGGGAAGGGGGTGCTGGTAGGGGGACAAGCAGGTGGGTGGCAGTGGCAGGGGGACTGGTAGGGGGATGGCAGAGGGGTACTAGCAGGGGGTGTGGTAGGGGGCAGGGGGGACTGGCAGGGGACAGGGGGACAAGCATGGGGGCTGGAAGGGGGGTGGCATGGGGCAGGGGGTAGGGGGGACAAGCAGGGGAGTGGCAGGGGGACAAGCAGGGGGCAGGGGGGCTGGCAGGGGTTGGCAGGGGGGACTAGCAAGGGGCAGGGGGGACTAGCAGGGGTAAGGGGATGGAAGGGGGACAAGCAGGTGGGTGGCAGGGGGCAGGGGGGATTGGCAGGGGGTGGCAGAGGGGGACTAGCAGGGGTGTGGCAGGGGGCCGGGGGGACTGGCAGGGGGCAGGGGGACAAGCAGGGGGGCTGGCAGGGGGTAGCAGGGGGTAGGGGGGGCTGGTAGGGGGTGTCTGCAAGGTAGTGGGGAGGAGGGCAGGGGGGTCTGCAAGGCATAGGGGAGGGGTGCAGGAGGTGTTCAGGGGGGTGTCTAGGGGGTGTCCAGGGGGTGTCCAGGGGGTGTCGAGGGGGTGTCCAGGGGGTGTCCAGGGGGTGTCCAGGGGGTGTCCAGGGGGGTGTCCAGGGGGGTTTCCAGGGGGTGTCCAGGGGGTTGGGGGGTATTTTTTTATGTATGTGCACACCCTATAGCCACGGTTTTAAACCGTGGCTATTGGTTTATTGCCACGGTTTTTAACCGTTGCTATAGACTTAACTCCACGGTTTCCAACCATGGCTATAGATCCTGTCCAGTGTCTAATATAGCCACGGTTGAAACTGTGGCATTATGTATACATCCACGGTTCCAAACCGTGGCTGTATACCTAAATCCACTGTTTCAACCGTTGTTATAGGTTTAGAGCCACGGTTTAAACTGTGGCTATAGGATTAGAGCCACGGTTTGGAATCGTGGCTATAGGTCTGGGTCTATAGCCCTTCCAAACTTAGCCATGGTTCCTCAAACCATGGCTATTACCTATAGCCACGGTTTGAGGGCCTATATCCACGGTTTAAAACCGTGGCTATAGCCCGAATTTCCAGTAGTGTGTCTTCACTTTTGTTGTTTTGTTTTATTTTGCTTCTCCAACCCCCTAAACTCTTTTTATTAATTTATTTTGTAATAAATCAAGTATCTTAAATATACTAGGATGTTGTTATAAGAAGTATTAGAGCTACACTTACACACACATACATTTAATGGGTAAAGAACATACTGTTTCTGTGGATGGTGAATTTCTACCTCACGAAACGATGATTGTTCAATATTATTTTAACACCCTCAAAGGTGGCCATTAAGATGTCACTATATTTATATATGATATATAATATGTTTATGTTTTACTTAAGCTTCTGTATTTTTTATTTATGGAATACCTTCATGGTTTCCATTATGGTTAAACGCGATATCTTCATTTTAGGAAGTGTGGACTACCGCCCCCACAAAATGATTTGATTCATTAATACCATATGTGGTACGTATAAAGGATATATTTAAAGATATTATATATGATACCATACTGGAATTATAATACTATTATGTATCATTATTTTTTAATTCCATTAAATAATAAATAGAAATGGAAGTAGCATTCATGCGTACGTAAGGCTTACCGTCTCCATGAACGGTGCATTTCACTTCATACCTCTAAATGTTATGTAACATTATAAATTCATGTATATAATGGATATATATGATATATATAATATCTAAATAATGAATATAATTCTTTATATAATATATATTTTACCACATGAACAACTTGTAATTATAAAGAGTTTATTTTTTGACTCAAGAAGCAATGATCTAAAAAATGACCATTATTAACTTAAATAAATACATAGTGTTCATTGCATGGTAGTAAGTTATATAAAAGGACTAATGAACTTGAAAAGGGTTCTTAATAAAGTATAAATTAACTCATGTTTATTATTCAGGAGGTTAAAGAACGATCGAGTCATGTCGGGCCCGAGGTAACGGATCCTACCCCTCTCTTTCTTTTTAAGTACACTCTTTTATGTCATTCCTTTTAAGATCATATTTCTTATGATTGGTATTTTCTTTTATATTAATATTTCTGTAATTTTTATGTTCATATGATGATAGACTCTATTTTCTCTCATCAATCCATTTTGGAAGTTTTAATTGGCACCATTAGGCTGCCGAAATTTCGTAAGGGGCTTTTATCTCACTTTGTGTTTTCGTGAGATTCATACTGCATTTTCCAATATTTTCTTTTGATTGGTGTATGTACTATCCATTATTCTACTCTTTGTGTAACATACTTTTGTTTATGAGTATTTCCATCAATTTTTTATAGTCGTTCTTTCATGGGATGTACGTTTCGATAGTTACCCAAATCGGTAAGGGAACCTTTCAACCTCCTCTTTTTAAAAGACTTCATTTGTAATGTCTTTTAAATTTCATCTTATTATGTGGAGATATGTTCTTATATATCCTTATTGCCATAAATTTTATGTCCAAGTGATGAGATACCCTTTATCTCTCTCATCAACTCTTTTTCTAAAATTGTATGTGACGTCGTTCGGCTGTCAAGGGAACTTCTTAACCCAAATTCGATTTCTTTGGGTTCAACATGTAGTTATTGAATATGTCATCCTTTGAATATGTGTGAATGACCTTTGATTATTTTACAATTAATATCCACTTATATTGGGTTTATTTATATTTTTCGCACATAATTATGAGATTGATTTATCCTTAATTTAAGGATACCATCTTTATAATGTATTTCATCTCAATTTACATTTCCATTGAGACTATTGTTGTTGTGCAACAATTCACTCTTATATGGTGTATATAATTTCCTTTGGAATATTATATCATGAATCCATTTATTCTCATGATATTACAATGTTCTGATTAAATTTTATTCCTCAATTATTGTATTCAAGTTTCTCTCATTTTGTTAAAAATCCTTTAACTAAAATATCGTTTTAAATGTCTTAATGATTTAATCTTATAAATATTTTTCATTAATATCCATGTTTTCAAAATCATTTTAAGGATTTATTTATATGGATATTAATGGTTTAAAATGTTAAAAGCTTTAATGTGGTATGGGACACTTTGATTTAGAAATCTCTTTATTAAATGTTTTTAATCGTTTTGAAAATGGTTTTGAGAATGGATTCATTATTTCAATATCTTAAAAGGTTATATTGTTTTTGCAATGTGGGAATGTTATCTTTCCTTTATGCTTAAGTTATGTGCTATGATTATGTAATGGTTCTTGGGCATTGTTATGAAGACGGGTCATTCCGTGATAAACTGAGGGTGGGTGAGCCCGATATAACTGTCCAATGCATTGGGTAATGTTAAGGAGTTAAACATTATGGTTTCTCCGAAGAGATTTAGGGAATATACTGTGATGGGTATTCCAAACGTAACCAAGAGGGTTACTCCCTACATAAGAATGTTATGAATGCATCAAGTTACCTTTATGTATTATGATTTCTATGATTTATTCATGATTTTATTAGGTATATTAAAGTGCTTATGTTTTATGGGTAAAGTATGATTTCATTCTTATGTATAAATGTACTCATGTTTCCTTTCCATACTTTTTATAACCCTTACTGAGCTTTTTATGCTCATCCCAAGTTTTTGAAATGTTTTCACAGGTTAAGGGATTGGTACATGATATTATGATAGTGTCAAGGAAGTGTCAAGAAAGAATCCATGTTTTATTTTAAATATGTTTCCGTTGATGGGAAAATGAATACTATCTTTTATGTAACCACTTTGTTTAAATGTGGAATGTAATGCAAGTTTTATGATATAATTCTCTAAAACTCCAAACCGGAAAAGATCCTCAATGTGTAATCTTGTAATAACTCAAGATTAAGTAAGCTTTAAGGCTGGGGCATTATATTCAGAATACCAACTAATAAGACGGATCCTAGAAATAATTTCTAGATATCCAAAAGAAAATGGAAGATGCATCATGTCAGGCTCAATAACCACAATACATAAAGCACCTATGGCCAACCTTAATGAATCAATAGTAAACAAGTTAAAGTATAAAAATGCGTGTGGGTGTTTGAATGACTAAACCCAACAAAACTTCCACATCCCCATGGGATTATAATTTCAAGATAGTTTCTAAGGTGACACCTAATACCATATCAACCCAAACCCAATGTACTAACTCAGGGTCAGTCAAACATTGGGGCACCCACTAGGTCCCTTAAGTCAAAACACTCAAGAGGCATCCTACTTGGGATCCTTAGCTAAAAAGGTAAAAGAATTAATCCTAAATGGGATCCTTTAATTACAAGAATGATTGAGGAATCTTACAAAAGATCCTTGGAAAAACACATTGGTGAAGAAATCCTACATGGGACCCTCTATAACTATATAAAAATTAAGAGGAATCCTACATGGGATCCTTAGAACGATACATGGGTAAAGGTATCCTATAATGGATTCCCTAGGTTATCATGTAAGCAATGGCATACCATAGGGGACTGTTGGAAATTGGAATAAAAATATAGGCATACTACACTAGATTCACTTGGTCATAAAATAGAAGAGGAATCCTATATGGGATACTTGGAGGAAATGTGTGTCATGACCTCTTATGTTAGTAGGGAACATATTGCAAGGGAGATTTCATCAAAGAAAAATATAAAATAATATCTCTAGAGATATATCTCATGGATCATATCAAAAAAAATTCTCACCCTTAGGAAACAACTAAATTCAATAATTAGAGGACTTACCACTTTGCTTAGAAAAAGTGTATAATTACACCTAGGAGTCCTTAAAACACCCCCAAGGGTTTCCATATCATTGTCTATGTGAAAACATACATAAAACGGAATAATCATGGGTCCACATACGACTCTGGGGAGGAAGATACAAAAAAACCATAGAAATGGTAGAAAAGGGGGAGTACACGAAGTGTGTTCCCTAGTACACGACATATACCCTCAAGGACCCACATGGGTGTATAATCTAGACATAATTTGGGTGTAAACACCCATGTAAATTTAGTATAAGAGTGGTACATTGTGTGTACCCTACATGGTGTACCAGTCTATGACCCTCACGTAACCAAGCCATCTACTTTGGAATGGTTATGTACTTATACACGACGTGTGACCCGCACTAGGTCTATCCTTGTACTCTATAGGTCCATGTGCCCCTACATAGGCAGCTTGGCCGGGTACTTAGCTACATGGTTGAGTACTAGTACATCGCATGTATTTTTGAAACCTCATCTTCCCAAAAATGGAAGAACACACGACATGTGTTCTCTTAACCACACGTTGTGTAGTAAGGTTTTCTCAAATATAAAACAATTGAATTGCCTCAGAACCCCTGTTTCATCCCTATAAACAATAATTCAATCCAAAATAGGACATAAAAATAATATAAGGGGATAAAAACTTAAAAATAGTTAACCAATGGGGATTTATGGAAAAACATAAAAACAGCCAACCTTTGGATGGAATCTGCCAAAGCTTCACCCATTTCCATGGTTATATGATTTCGCACGGTGATCTGGAGCATCCTGAGATCCACAGTGGTACATCCATCTCCCCCACTCTCTTTATATTTCTCTATCTCCCACACCTATTTCTAGATCATGTGACGTGGAATCCATAGGGGAGTACACAAGAATCCAAATAAATAAATTAATGTAAAGAAATAAAAAAAAGAAATAAAAGAAAACAAAAGAAAAGAGGGGGAAAAGTCGGCCTCAGCGGCCAACTTGAGTTAGTGCCCTTCCTATGGGAAAATACTTTAATATAGACTCAATAATAGATAAATAATCTCAATATATTTCTTTGTTCAAAATATATATCCAAAATCACCTACAAAAAATGAATATCTAATTTTCCAAATATTAATTATTTATTATTCTGCTAAAATTTATATGGATTAGAATTCGACCAAAATATTTTCCTAGGGTAAAAAACATATTCCAAGACCAATAGAGTTGTAAGAAAAATATCTGAAATCATCTGTTAGGGGGAAACTACAATTTTTTACAATATAAGAATCCTAAAAAACATCAAATTTCTTCTCAAAGATTCAGTCCAGAAAAACATGGTTCCTTACAATCTCCCCACCATAAATCTTCTTATCACCGAGAAACTTTTCTGGTCAGACTTATAGCCATGATCATTACCCAAATATCTTCACAAAAACCTATTTGTACAATCTAGTGACTAAATTCATATATTCAACAACTGTCTCCCACATGGAAGACACATAACTGTGACTAATTTGGTACTCCCCACTATAGGAATGCACATATCATTATCTCCAACCATACCACGAGCTCAACAACCCATAGAAACAAAACATTTAAACGGGAAATGAGTATCACCACCCTCAAATAGAAAATGGTTCAATCCTAACCATATGGATTACTCTATGCCACTCATTGAGTGTAACCTCAATATGTTCCTTTTCTAAACTAGGTAATATATTTAAAAAGAAAAGAAGCTTGGTGTAGATTTGATGCGCTCTCGATATACTCAAGATGATTTCAAGATAGAGAATGGTTATCTCTAACTTGGAGTACACTAAGATTCTACAAAAGGACTTGTATAGCCACCTTCGAGCCATTGTTACAACAAAATATGTTATACCTTCCTTTAACCAACACCTTACACCCATTGGCCAAAAAATTATGTCTAGGTCAGGCCATGGGTTAACAATTTCATGGTACCCGATTCATTCTCAACGTCTCATCTACAATGATGGAATATTAATCACATTAACCACAGCTCCAGTGTAATCATGTATATATAAGGTTTTGAAAATATAATTCCCTAGCTTACACCCATGAACTCGCTGATTTACGATTAAACGGTACCATGTGAATTGGTGTGTACTTTTATCACACGACTCATATTACAGTAAGTCATCCCACACAAGGCTAATCTAACCACAAAATAAGGATTGTCAATCTTATTAAACCATAAGCTCCCTTGGAACTCCTCCTCAAAATTGGTAACCTCACCTCTACTATAATTTATCACATATCCACCTGTAACATGGTTTTGTTACAGTCATGAGTATCTACCCGTGCACTAACTATAATAGAAATAGTAGAAACAATGATCGACTAGACCAAGTACTCAAACATTCATTCCCATCAAATATAGTCTTGATACCCAATCACCCTATGTGCTAGTCAAAATATGAAATCATCCACATGTCTATAACTAAAATACTCGAGCACCTAACATGAATTGATCACAAAATGAGCATATAATTAACTCACTGCCTAAAAAGGAATTAGTAAACCTAGGCCAACCTCTATCACAAGAGGTTACCTTGAAAAAAATGACATAAACCTATAAGGTTCTGAGTCAAACTAAGGGCCTCTAGGTCTCTAACCTAGCTCTATAGATCCGGTCTCACAACTGGGTCACAAGTTCTAACCACCTAGCACATAAAATTCTAACCAATATAAAAAATATAAAGATCGCAACATCCTACAAATATTAAAACTCAAAACATGGTCTATAAGGGATTGATCCTCACCAAGAATACTCATAAAGAACTGCTCCTTGGTGTTCAGGATACTAATTAAGAAGAGGGAATGAACCGACACTCATTGGGAATCCATATATGTTAATACCCCCATGAGTTCTAATTTAAGATAACATCCCCAGTACCTATCGACATCGTACTCAGTGATCTGAATATGTAACCGTGACCTAAGACGGAACACCCAAAAAGTGGTACAATATAAGGGAATCACATGCGATATTGACCAACTAGGTTCACTACACCTCCAGTGCATAAAGACTGATTCATCGGCCTCAACACAAACACCTCAATTTGGATCCCTGTAACCTGCCATCATAATGACATATATATATATATGGATATATATATATATATATAATTTTTCCTAATTGAATAGGACTCAATACGTAGTAAAAATATCTCACTATAGGTCATGTATAATGTGAATCATAGATGCCCAATGTGATGTATTAAACACATATTTTCATTGACGAACAAGAGTCAAAATCCATCATTGTCAACTTTCCAGTGTCCAAAATCCAAATATCCATAGTAAATCATTTCATCCAAACAAAATGTGCATCACTAAAGGTGAATATCATATACAACATTTCAATAGTATATCAGAACAACAATCCCATACCCCTTACAACCAGGACTTCATAACAGAACATGTTTTCTGGATACACCAGTCTAATATCCATCACTATTTATAACACATTCCTATTACTCTTATATACTATATCTCAAATAGAAAAAACCAGGTAAATAACACCTTTGATAGAACTTTGTAAAGTACTGACAAAGTTTCCACTAAAATTTTTCCCTGATCAAGTTGGTTACGAGACCTCAAGCGCATCTCCTCGTATGAAAGAGTCTTACAGCTAGTAGCGAGGGACCAGGGTGTGATAGTGAAGAGACTATTACCTCATATCAGAGTAATCATATAGTATAAATAGTGGTTTATTATACATTTCAATAAATAAACAAATTTATGAAGTGGTAAATAAACTAAAATATAACATTACGTAATAATAAATGAAAATATTATATAATTCATAATAGAAATGTCATATATACAACAACGGTCACCCACTAGGATAACTACAGAAATATATAAAAAAGAAATTAAAATAAAAATACAATGCTCTGCTGCTAACTTTAAACTGTAACATGTACCTTATCTTTAGACATTTCCTGACTACACCATCCGGAACAGAAGAACTCACATGAGATGCTCCTCTCAAACATTCAATTATGGGCCTCATCCCTCCACCATGAAAACCAAGATCAAATTGAAAATAATGCATAAGTTCTACATATAAATTAACGTGAGAATTAAAGGGTGTGAAGATTATCATATTAGTCCACTAGAATGATAAACCTAAAAATACGATGTAATATGTGTTTCAAAAATAACTATGATCAGCCTAAATGAGAAACAACAGAAAATATAGGTAAAACCAATAACATGAAACCACATTCAAAACCTAGGTATGTGATCCCTTTCAACTGGTAAAGTTCCACCATGGATTCCATATCTATATATGTATACATGTTTAGTACCATACCTATACATATATTTATATATATATGATTATTAATGATTCAAGTGAAAGAAATGTCATAGAACTAATAAGCAGTTGATCTCCATATTCATGATAACCTACACATCCTATGAATAGTCATTAATCTTGATTTCATTCAACTCAAGGAGTGTATCATTAAGTCTATCTCTGGGTTTTTAATACCAATATCTATATTCCAGATTCATCCAACACCAAAAATGAATCTAATAAAGTTACATCACCATAAGGGGATACTCTTCCTACACCTAGGATCACTTATACTCACCTACAGTCGCTGTAAATAAGTATTCTAGGTAAGTACATTTGAATATCCTATAAATTTTCAGTAATCTAGACCCCATTTTACTTGGTCCATGTAAATCCAATCCAATGTTTGAGCCCTAGGTCTCAATCCATAGGTATTCACAATAATAGAAACTCAAATAAACTCTAATCTTCTGACCCTTAGGTGATCTGTAATGAGAAATCACTAGTGAGATGGAATTCCCAACCTTGGAGTCTCTAATAAGAGAGAGAGGAATCATCCCTATCATCTAAAAGTGTCTAATCAATCTTGGTATCCAACAATGTGAGACTCTATTATCAAAACCATGGTCAAGTAACCAACTAGGTAGATTTTAATCATCCTTATCTCTTGGGAGAGCGTAATCATCTATGAGTATAATCAGATCGAGAAGAGAATAATCATCCTTATCACATATCAAATAGAGAAGATTGCAATCATCCTCGTCACTCAGGAGGGCATAATCATCTATGAGTATAATCACTGTGGATTCCATGCCATCACATCACAGTGATAGTCTCAACATCTGAATTCGAGGAAGAACCACTAGAATCCAAATAATATAATAATCAGAATATATAGGCTCAAAATCTAGAACCTAGGTAGTACCTCTTGGTATAAAAATAATAATATGTAATAACTTGTATAAAAATATGTGTCATATAAAATCATTTTTGGGAATCCCAAAAAAAAGATGGATCCATGGAAGAATGATTAAGAATCCCAAAGAGAAAGAAAGAAGCCTCGAGTCATGCTCAATAGCCAAAAACCAGAAAGTACCTCTACCTATTGTCACTACATTAGTAGTAAACACTTGAAAGTATAAATATAATATTATGGGTGGATGAACAAACAAACCCAACACTACTACCATAGTCCCATGAGATTAAAAGTTTAGCATATGTTCTAAGGTGACACCTGATAGCATCTCAACCCAAACCTAATGTACTAACTCAGGGTTGTTCAAACATCATGGAACCCACTGGGTCCCTCAAGTAAAAACACTAAATAGGAATACTACATGGGATTCATGAGTTTTACATATAATATAATCCATATTACTTTGGATTCTTAACTAAAAATGTTAAAGGAGGAATCATGGATGGTGTCCTCAAACATAAGGAAAGACCGAGGCATACTACATGAGATACATCAAATAAAAATTCAGTGAAATTATCGTACATGGGACCCTATATAACCATATAAGAAGGTATAGGAATCCAACATGGGATACACATTATGACACACAATTAAAGGTATCAAACAAGTGATTTCCAATGTCAACAAATTAGTAAAGGCAACCCATAGGGGACCCTTTCTAATAGGCAGAAAAATAGAGGCACCCTACATGAGATCTTCTAGTCCATACATAAGAAAAGGAATCCAAAATTAGAACTCAGAAGAAAATAGTCTCATGGACTCTTAGGATAGTATGGAACATATTTTAAAGGATACATCCTAAAAAAATCTATAAATTATTATTCTAGAGAGATAGATCATGGTTCATCTTGGAAGATGTCTCGTCCTTAGGGGACAACTAAATTCAAGTATCAAAGGAAGAACCTCTCCGCTTAAGAAAAGAATGAAACACCATCTAGTATTCCTTGAAACACACATTGGGTTTCACCCTCATGGTCTATGTGAAAAGATACTCAGAATGGACAAATCATGGGTCCAATTTTGAATCCTTGGTGGAAGATATGAAAAATCCCTACTAAGGGTAGAAAATGAGGAGTGCATGGATTGTGTGCTCTTGTACATGGTGTGTACCCTCAAGACCCCACATGGGTGTTTACTCTAGCCGGACATGGCATGAAAACTCCGAAGTACATGGTGTGTCAGATTGGTAGATGGTATGCATCATAAAAGGGGTACTTGAATGTGTCCCTCACCTGACTTGGCCATATACTTTGGCATGTCATGCACTTCTACATGGCATGTCATCTGCATGGGGTTTTTATGTGTACTCTACACGGCCATGGGCCCCCACATGGGTGTGTACTTTGGCTGGAAATGGCATGTAAATGCCAACTACATGATGTATAAGATGGGTAGATGGATTGTTTCTTATAAGGGGTACCTTCATGTGTCCCTCACCTTACCTGGACATGTACTTTCGCATGGCTATGTACTTCTACAAGGCATGTGACTCGTTTTGGGTTTTTTTCCTATACTATACATGACCACATGCCCCTACATGAGAAGCTTGGTTAGGTACTCAACTACACTGTTGTGTACTATTACATGGCGTGAAATACCCATACGTGACGTATACTAATAAAAAATCATCTTCCTTAGAATTGAAGAATATACAATGTGTGTTCCCAGAACCACACGCCATGTAGTAGGGTTTTCCCAAATAGAAAACCCTTTAATCTCTCTAGAACCCATTTTCTTCCCCAAAATACAATAGATTGGGGAACCAGTTTCCATGAGTAAGAATATAAATGGATTAACCATAAAAATAATTAACTATGTGGATTTATGAAAAAACATAGAAATTGACTACCTTTAAGTTGAAACTTCCAAAGCTTCACCCATTTCTGTGGTCCATGGTTTCCACATGATTATCTAGCACATCTGGAGATCCATAGAGGTACCTCCATCTCTCATTCCATCCCCTTCACATTTTTTCCCCATATACCGCTCTTATTTATAATTTTTTAGAAGGCTAATCATTAGGGGAGTACATGAGAAGAAGAGAAAGTAAATGAAATAAAAGAAAAAAAGGTAGGTGGTCGGCCCTTGATCCCAACATTAGTTTTTTCATGCCTAGGAAAAACTTTTTTTAGACTCCATGGAAGAGATGTAATCTTAATCCAGTTCTCCATTCAAATGATATGAAAGAATGAGCATATACAAATAAATTAATTTTTAGTTTACTAAATATAAATTTTTAATTATTATTCTAAAATATAAATCTCATAATTCCACCAAAATCATTTCCAATGGTAAAAATACTATTCTGGGACCAATAGAGTTATCAAAAAAAATCAACATCATATAATAGGGGAAACTACCATTTTACACCTTTTAGGCGTCTAAAAGAAAAATTTAAATTTCTGATCAATATTTATGTCTATAAAAACATGGTTTCTTACATCATTACTGGTATCAAGTTAGACCTAATGATTGATGTCCTCTATTTACAAGTTAAGGGAGACACCAAGATAATTATCAATCTTATCAAGGGTGACTACATCATTATAAATCATGTTCATGTTCCCCTGCTGGAATGCTTCCATCAAAAGATAGCCTAGTTTCCTTCCCAACTGAAGGTGACCCATCTCCCTCATTTTCAAACGGTCGAGCTGATGCATTAGAAGTTTTATCTACATACCATGTAGAACTCTACCAAGATGACATGGTCATTAATGTGGCACACTATAGGTTCATCACCCCTTCCACTTTATAATATGTAATCCAACAAGTATATTTGCTAGTTGATGTTACTTTTATGAAAGGGTGATCAAATACCCCCATGGGAGAGGAAACGCCAAACTGGATGACTCCCTTTTTTTAGAATCACTATCATGAAATTATTACATTATAAAACGCTAATAATCAGCGAATACTCTGGTGTGAAGTACAGTTCACCCTCCAAAGTGGGTATAACCTTCAAAAAACCCTCTATGGGAGTTTTTTTATGGAATTCTTCTTCAATGCATCTGATATGAGGTACCTTAGGTCATGAAAGAGGTATATATTAGATCATATGTTTCTCATAGAGTTGGATTTAATATCTACCACAAAATTCAGAGGTGGGTCTACTTATGGACCAACATATATCACAACAACATTAAGTTCTCCAAGATGTGTAATGTGTGTCAGATCCCCTCCAACATTGTACATAAACCAAGAGATCTTCTCCGCACTACCAAATATTCTTAACCCTTTGCAGTATGGGGACTCAATTTTGTGGGGAAGTACCTCCTAGTTAAAAATCTATAGTGTTGGTTCAATTTGAACAAAACAAACTCTTTCTCAAAATAATTTCCCCTCAAAGAATTAAAAACTCATTCTATGGTTGGGTTTGTGAGATCACACATCATCCATAGATTTGGAGTTCCTCACATTATTCTCACATAAAATGGTACCAAATTACGGGTTGTCGAGATGAATAAACTATACACCATGTACAACATCCAGTCCCACTAAACTTCTCACTACTATGTACAATAATAATGTAAAGATTGAGGCATTAAACCAGACCCTATCTGACATCTTGCTTAAAATGGTAGGCTAGATCAAAAATATTTTTCCCAAAAAGCTGTAACGCTCTGACCCCAAAAGCCTAGAGTTGGTACATTATTTTAATAAATTGACATGATATAAGGAATCATGTCCCAAAAGACCAATCAATTTAGTATCCTGGGAAGTGCTAGATATATAAAATAGTTTTAAATTACATCATGAAATAAAAAAACAACATTGTGTCCCATTTGAACACTATTATATCCCTTAGCCTATTCCTGCAGGTTAATCATAAAATACTTCTTTGCATCCTGGGAAGAAAACACAAGAAAGGGGTGACTTTAGATTCTCAGTAAGAATAAAAATACAGTGGAAAATTTCATAAATAAGAACAAACATTTAAGGCAATATATAATACCAGAACACAAGACTTTTAAAATTAAACTTCAACATAATATGGCAATGATAAATCAAATAATTCCATTTAATTATTCATATGGATATTTTTCTAGTATAATAATTACATGTAATATCAATAGCCAATTTCATAATTATGGAATTCATAATTCCATACTTCATAACCACATATTCAAGGCCTTATTCCATGACTAAAAATAATATTTTTTCAAGGCCCTGTGCCAAGACACTAGTTTGTCTCATAAGAACTACCGATGTGTCAAGGATCTATAGTGGGATCCACTCGTCACTTACTAAGTCCAATTCATTCTTCATATGAAAAGGTAGAAACATAATCTGAACATTAGTATTAAAACTAGCATACCAAATGTCAATATTTTAGCCACAAATCATGGATGACATGAAAAGAGCATATCCACAGTCAAACATAACTCATTCAATAAAATATGGATGATTGTATTATCATAAATCAACCTCAATCAAGAATAAAATACACTGAAGGACATTGACAAAGATTAAAATAGTCCTTAAAACTATTTGAGAGAAATATCCTCTTTTTCTTGAAAACATTTAAATGTCGCACAATTTATCAAAGAAGTCATTTAAAAGAGATTTTTGATTCCATATGTCCCATAACAATTTCAAACATTTAAAATTAATTTTAATTTAAAAACATTTATGTTCATATAAATAAATACATAAAAACATTTTTAAAAAATGGATATTAATGAGAAATATTTTTAATAATAAATATTTAAAACATTTAAAACAATATTTTAGTTAAAGAGTTCTTAACCAAATAAGAGATGCATGAATACAAGTAATTGGGGAATAATGTTAATAAAAACATTATAATATCATGTGAATAAAGGGATTCATGATATAATATGTTAAAGGACTGTATATACACCCTATAAAAGTGAATTGGTGCATAATAGAAAAGAGGTCTGAAAGGAATGTAAATTAATACAAAATACCTTATAAAGATCGTATCCTTAGATTAAGGATAAATTAATGAAATAATTATGTGTTAAAAATATAAATTCACTCAATATAATTGAATATTAAATGTAAATCAATCAGATTACATTCACACATATTCTTTGAAAAACAAAACCAATGACTTGGATGTTTAACTCAATGAATGGAAATTGAGTTAAGATTACCCTTAAAAAGTTCATATCAATGGAATGTGAATTTATCAATGGAGTGATTATGTGTATCAAAGTTATATCCACAGAAAGGGGATTGGAAATTACTACATAAATAATAAACAGTTATTCCACACATAATCTTGGAGAAAAATAATCAATAAAGTATGCGTAATGCTCAATGAGTGGAAATTGAAATTTGAAATTCCCTTACCGGTTTAGTAACTTACAAAACACATACCCCAAGAAGGAAGTATCATATAATTAAGATTTAAATACCAATAAATTAAAATATATTACACAAAGAATACAATCATGGTAAGTACATACACCACACAAAAGGAAATAGTGTTAATATAGCATGAATCTCACAAGAATAAAAAGTGAGATGAAAACCCATTACCTTTTAATTTTCCTTAGTATAGGGTAGGTTAACCTCCTGTATAATGGTGAAATAATAATTATTAAATTATAAAAGAAACAAATACATAAATATGACAGAATATATGATCTTCTGATATTGCTTTGTTAATAATATTTTAGTAGTATCATCGTTTCGCGTGTTAACTGGTTCGTTTTATTTTATATGATTGGTTATGTAAGCCATGTTTATAATGGATATTATGTATTTGATTCAGATCCAGAATTATATTATGTTCATAAGAATTATTTTTAATGATAAAATGGATATTATTCTTGAATTATTATGATGGAGAATGAATCTCATCTCGTTCGTGGAGACGGTAATCCATACGTACGCATGAGTGATAATATCATTATATAGATGGTGAAATCGAATGTAATTGGATAGTATATCATATGTACAGAATCATTATATTTTTATATTTATTATTTACATAAGATATACTAATTATTATACACATTCAAATAATTAAGTCTTTGAATAAAAAACGACACCACGATGTGGAGACAGAAAGTCATACGTACGCACGTATGGTGACTTTTTCATTTATAGGATGGATAGAATAATGAATATGGTTTTAAAATATTTATAATAACATAATATTATGTTTAAGGTTCTAGAATGTGTATTCTGGTGTGGAAAAAAAGATAAAAAAAGTTGAAGAAGAAAAAAACTAGAAAGACGATGGTGAAATTATTACCTCTTTCTAAGGTGTTTCCTTTTGAGTTGATCAAAAGGGAATCTTAGGTTGTCTTTATGAACAAATTAAGGACTCTAGGCTGATTTTAAAGAAGTCTGGTGGATATTTTGGTAGGTTTTGGCTGAGCCAAATGGATTTGGTGGTGTGAAATTATGATAACGGGAAGTACCATTTTATAAGAGACGTGAGGGTCACTTTTGGAAAACCATGAAATATTATTTTATAATAAATATATTTTCGATTTATAATGGATAAAAAATGATTTATTTATTAGATAAGGTAGGTATGGGTTGAAAACCTCTCAACTAATAGGTTTTAGACAAGTTTAGGTTACAATTTTACCCTTATATTTTAGATTTAATTATTAGTTAAATAGTTTAACTTTTACTATGTCTTCTTGTTTTTTTACACTATATGGTTAATAAACTTATTATAAACATCCAAAAGAACCAACAGTTGTTCATTAATGACAAATATAATATTATTTAATCCTTTTTTATGAACCTTATATATTTAGATATATTATATCAACCAATAATATAGTATTTGTTTTAAAAACACTTTTTATGTCAATTTTGGCATTATTTAGTATTTGGTTTTTGTGACAATCATAACAGCATGATTACTTCAAAAAAATTATTTAATCAACCCTAAAATGTCATATTAAACTATAAAATTAGTTTAATTGATCTAAAGTCTCAAATTTCATTTATTTGTATATTTATATTATCAATTAGTTTAATCCTTAATTAATAAGGTAATTACTGCATCGTCATAGTGTCATAAATAAATTGAATTATTTAATGTCTAAAAATTATAAATAAAATACCATTATGTAGGAAATCATTTTATATTTCTAATGAATATTTATAGTCAAATTTATCTTATGTATAACCCTATATTAAAAATGGTTTAGTTATTAAACATTGAAAATAAAACTTTTAACTTTTCTTTAAATAAAATAATAATAGATGTCCTAATCTTATCCAAGTGGAACAAAATGATAATATTTTATTCCAAAGGTTTCTATGGTATAATTATAATTATATAATATAATTAGTACATGTGTTAGGGTAATTATAATAACAATTGTACCTTTAATTACACTATTTACTTTTAAGTGTGGTAAATAAAAGTCAAAAGTTACAACTCAACAAAATTTATTTTCATTTATTGAACCATATTTTACATACTGATATCAACCTTGTGTCTTGTATTTTGTAGATATAACTCACATAAGTGGAAAAAAGTTTTATGCAAATTTGCAAATTCTCCCGGAATGTGGGTAAAAGACGGTAAAAAGTTCAATAAAATTTTAAAAATATAATTTTATTATAAAAGTGATTCCAATGAATAACATTGAACTAATATAGGTATTATGTATCTATATTGACTTAAATAAATAAAATAAATAAATATTTAAATAAAAAGTCACTTTTTAAACAATATCGCAGTGTTTTTCACTATTCATCAAAAAATGAAAGTTTTCAGAAAAATACCAAAAAATCACCATAAGCTAATTTTGATTTTAAAAATTCAAAAATGTTTTCTATTTTACCAAATTAAAAAAATAGAAGTATCATTTATTAATTTAAAATTAATTTTTGTTGTCAATACCAAAAAGTGGGGTTTTAGGAAGTAAAAACTATCAAAAGATTGACATGTCTTTATGTCAAATTTTAAATTTTAAATTAGTTATAATGGCCTAAATTGTATTAAATGATAAAATTTTAATCTTATTATACTTTCAAACCATTCAAATGCATAATTTATCACTATAAATTATGTCAATTTATAAAGTTTTTTAAATTAAAATTTAGTATTTTCACTATTCATCAAAATCTGAATGTTATCAAAAAAGTACCAAAAATTTATCCAAATTAAGTTTTTATGTCTCGATTCTAAAAAAGTATTTAATTTTATTAAATTGAATATATAAAAGTTTCAAATATTGGTTTTACAAATGGGTTTCCATTAAAAGGTGGTAATATTGCATTTTTTTAAAATACTTTTTTATTATGAAAAATATAATTTGTTCTTATATTATGTATAATAAACACATAATATGTATTCAAAAATTTTATGAAGTATAAACAAATCAAAATTTTAGTTAATACTATTCATAACTGCTTTTTGAACGACTAGTTTGGTAAGCTGTGGTGTGCTCGAACTCGGTGTTGTGTGTAGTGCAAGCTATTAGATTACTTTTAAAGAAAATAACTTGCTATAAAATACTGGGGAGTCACATTCTTCCCCCATATTGGAAATTTCATCCTTGAAATTTTAAAATTGGGCTTGATAACTTCATTGAATGTCCCACATCGGAAAAAGAGTCAATAAAACTATCACTTTAACAGAAAGAAAGAGAAGTACAAAGGTCACCTGAGAGAACCCATACTAGGATTACATGTAGGAAAACATGGATATGGAAGATAAACTAAGTGTTATGTTCTGATAGAGAGTAATAGAAAACATGATCAGGAGAAAGTTAAAAACAAGAAAACCACAAACTTTTAATGGGATAAACGGTCATTAATTTCCCAGTTGGAAAAGTAAACGGACAACATTTTTTTGTTTTAAGTTCCATTTCATAAAGTTGAGGAATTTATTTATGAGATTGAGTAATAAAATAAATAGATATATTTACTTCTTAAGTATAGTTTCATCCTTTAATAAATTTTTACCTCTAATTCATCTTTTTTTTCAAACGATGAGTATTCAAGATGACTTGGTCACACCTGAAGCACTAGAATCAACTTCTAGAGAATCACATGATCCAGAAAGGATAAACTATATATTTCTATTATCCATAGAGATTAAACAAAACCAAAATGGTTAGTAAAATATTAAATGATCCCCAAAAAAGATAATCCTTTAGAGAAAAATATACTAATCTTAATTTCTAAAATCTATCCAACAATACCCAAAGTTCAATAAATACCATTCAAGAAATAATTATCCTTAAAATCCATCAATATAATCCAAACAAATATTGAAACCCAAAACGTAGAATAATTTTGTTATGTAGTATTCCACGTTAAATAGTATCCTAAATAAAATTAACTACTCTTAACCTAATCACATATTCTCTATGATAGGTTAATCATTTCAATAAATAACACAAATCACAATAAATCCATAATAAAAACATAGATAAAAATCCACCATTTGTACTCAAATGAAATCTCATAGTATTTAATTTTCTTTAGGCATATAGTGTTCCCAACAGAATGAACATATTCCAAAATAACACTTATCACTTAATCACCAAATCATTTTCCTATGCTAAGGATATCCATTTGATAAGACATAAGATCCCAAATCAACTTATTATTGATCAATAAAATAATTTAACTAAAAATAATTAGTCACACAAACCCGGGACTTCTTTTATTCTGGTGGTAGGTGATAAATATCAATCGCACTCTGGTTGTGGGTTTGATTCCCATAGATTTGTCTAATGCGATAGGTTGTCACACGGTCTGCATGTTGTCATTTTTCAAAAACTATATTTTTTAGCATTCCCAAAATCAGAAAAATTCTTCAAAAAAACCATAACGTTATATCACCAAAATTTTTATACCATACCTCGCATTTCTCTATCCATTTATTTTTACATAGGTTTTTCCTTTACCAAGAAGTTATCCAAAAGAATAGGGAATTTACTCAGGTAATGCTCAGGTCCCCTACATTTATAGAAAATTACTGTAAATGGATTATTGGGATCATTTTTATGTTTTTCTATAGTACTCTTCATTTTTCCTCGGTAATTCTTTACATTATGTCCTTATTTCCCACACATAAATCATTTCTTTGTTCTATTGAAACACTTTCCTAGGTGTATTCTTCCGCATTTCCTACATAATGAAAATTGATCTTTCTTTTCTCCAAGGCCTCCACTGTTGGAGCCCTTATCATTCCCCACATTTCTCTTCTTTGTTGTGTTTGGGAGTTTGTTAATATATATTTTGTTGATCATATTTTAGGAAAACTTATTCGGCATGAACATGATATTATTTACACCTAACAACAATCCATTTGGTTGCTCATTTCCACCACTGTTCACACCTTATACATTATGTTCAATGTTACAATGAATTCCTTGGAATACAGCCATTGACTAACACAAGAAATCATAATGTGAGTAATAAAATCATTTAGAGAGTATAATAACACCTTATTTTCAATCAAAGACACATTATGATTTACCATTTTTTTATTCTCATCTTATATTAAAATCCTTCAAATTGGTTTATAAAGAAAATATGAATTATCCTAAGAATATCCCTCGGGAGTGTCATAACTAAGAGTACAGCAAGACCTATTGTCATGTATCAGGATACCCCGGGACAAGCCCAAAACTCCTTGTCGAAGTTTTCACTCCTAGGTACATCTGTGCCAAAGCTGCCTCTACCTACTCGTATCCAGATAGTGATGTATTTCTTGGAAAACCCACATAATATTTACATCACCAAAATTTTTGGATGTTCTTCTATAATATTCCTCAATGTATATCTTCAGTTAGTGTTTCCTAATCAGGGTTTTTTTTCTAAATCTAGCTTCCATGGTTTGTATTAAACTTCCTCTGATACCAATTATAACACCCCGACCCCAGAAGACCAAAGTTAGTGCATTATTTTAATTAATTGGCATGATACAAGGAATCATTTACCAGAATGCCGATAAATCTTTTAGCCTTGGAATTACTAGATACATACATAAGATTTACATTACATCATGAAATAATAAAACAACATTGTGACCCCTTTGAATACTGTAATATCCCATAGCCTATTCCTATAGGTTAATCATAATATACTTATTTTCTTCATGGGAAAATTAAAACATAAGAAAAGGATGTGCTCAGATGCTCAGTAAGGATAACAATATATCAAAAACTATCATAAATAAGAACAAACATTTAAGGCAATGTATAATACTAGAACAAAAGCCTTTTAAACTTAAACATCAATATAATATGGCAAAGATAAATCAAATAATGCCATTTACTTATTCACATGGATATTATACTTGTCGAATAATCACATGTAATATCAATATCCAATTTCATAATGATGGAATGCATAATACCATACATCATAACCACATATTCAATGCCATATTCCAAGAATACAAATAAGATTTTTTCAAGCCCTTGTGTCAAGACACTAGTTTTTCTCATGAGACCTACCAATGCATTGAGGAGCTATAGTGAGATCCACCCATCACATACTATGTCCAATGCATTCCTCATATGAAAATTTTGAAAAATAATCTAAACCTTTATATTAAAACTAGCTTACCAAATGTCAATACTTTAGCCACAAACCATGAATGTCATAAAAATAGCACATCCACAGGCAAACATAACTCATTAAATACTATATGGATGATTTTATTATGATAATTAAACCTCAATCAAGAATAAAATACTTTGAATGATATTTACATAGATGAAAATAGTCATTAAAACTATTTGAGATAAATAACCCCTTTTTCATGAAAACATTTAAATGTTTCACTATTGGTCAAAGAAGCTGTTTAAAAGATATTTTTGAATAAAAGTGTCCCATACCACTTTGAAACATTTAAAATGAATTTTAATTTCAAAATATTTCTGTCCATATAAATAAATACTTAAATCCATTTTTAAAACATGGACATTAATGAAAAATATTTTGAAGAATAAATATTTAAAACATTTAAAAAAATATTTTCGTTAAAGAGTTCCCAACCAAATAAGAGACGCTTGAATACAAGTAATTGAAGAATAACATTAATAAAAACATTATAATGTCATGGGTATAAAGTTATTCATGATATAATATGTCAAAGGATAGTATATACACCATATAAAAGTGATTTGGTGCATAATGACAAAGAGGTCTCAAAGGAATGAAAATTGAGATGAAATACCTTATAAAGATCATATTATTAGATTAAGGATAAATCAATGAAATAATTTTGTGTGAAATTTATAAATTCACTAAATATAATTGGATATTCAGTGTAAATAAATCATATTAAATTCACATATATTCTTGTAAAAACAAAACCAAGGACTAGGATGTTTAACTCAATGAATGAAAATTGAGTTAAGATTACCCTTAAAAAGTTCATATCAATTGAATGTGAATTTTTAAATGGAGTGATTATGTATATCCAAGGTATATCCACGTAAAGGGTAGTGGAAATTACTACATAAATAATAAATTGTGATTCCACACATAATATTGGTGTAAAATAATCATTAATGTATGCGTAATGCCCAATGAGTGGAAATTGAAATATGAAATTTCCTTAAAAATTTGGTAACATACAAAACATACACCCCGTGAAGGAATTATCATAAAATAAAGATGTAAATACCCATAAATTTAGTTATATTACACAAATAATACATTCATGGGAAGTACATACACCACAAAAAATGAAATAGTGGCAGTATAGCATGAATCTCACAGGAATAAGAAATGAGAAGAAGACCCATTACCTTGTACTTTTCCTTAGTATAGGGTAGGTTATCCTCGTTTGTAATGGTGAAATAATTTTTATTAAATTATACAATAACAAAATACATAAATATGATATCATATATGATCTTCTAATATTGCTTTGTTAATAATATTTTAGTAGTATCATCATTTTGGGTGTTAACTGATTCATTTTCCTTTATATGCTTGGATACGTAAGACATGTTTTTTATGGATATGATGTATTTGATTCAAAAAAAATAATGATATTAAGTTCATAAATATTATTTTATTCATAAAATGAAAATTTTTCTTGAATGATTATGAAGGAAAATGAATCTCATCGCGTTCGTGGAGACGAAAATCTGTACGTACGCACAAGCTATAATATCATTATACATACGGTGAAATCATATGTAATTGGATGTTATATCATATATAAAGAATAATTATCATGTTATAATTATTATTTACATCATTTATACTCATTAATATAGATAATATCATTATACATATGGTGAAATCAAATGTAATTGGATGTTATATCATATATAAAGAATAATTATCATGTTATAATTATTATTTACATCATTTATACTCATTAATATACCCAGCCAAATAATGTAATGTTTGAATAACAAACTACACCACGACGTGGAGACGCTAAGTCATACGTATGCACGTATGGTGACTTTGTCATTTATAGGATGGATAGAATAATGAATATGGTTGTAACACATTTATAAAAACTTCATATTATAGAGAAGGTACTGGAGTTATTATTTTTGGTATAGAAACAAAAAAGAAAGAGGAAGTGGAAGAAGAAAAAACTTGAAAGATGGCCGTGAAATTATTACCTCTTCCTCTTGTGTTTCCTTTTGAGTTGATCAAAATGGATCATTAGGTTGGATTTATGATCAAAGTAAGGAACTTTAGATTGATTTTAGGGATGTTTTAAGGATATTTGGTCATGGATTTTCTGAGCCAAATGACTTTGGTGGTGTGAAAGTAAGAGAAGGGGAAGTACCCTTTTATAAGAGAGGTGAGGGTCACTTTAGGAAAACCTTAACATATTATTTTATAATAAAATCATTTTCGGTTTATAATGGTTCAAAAATGATTTATTTCAAAGATAAGGTGGTTATGGGTCGAAAACATCTCAACAAATAGGTTTTAGACAAGTTTATGTTACCATTTTAACCTTATCTTTTAGATTTAACTCTTAGTTAACTAGTTAAACTTTTACCATGTCTTCTTGTATTCTTACACTATATGGTTAATAAACATACTATAAACTTATAAGAGAACCTCAAGTGGTTCATTATTGACATTTATATTATTATTTAAGCTCTTTTTCTGAAACTTAGATTTTTAGAAATATTATATCAACCAATAATATTGTATTTTAAAAAAAACTCATTTATGTCAATTTTGGCATTATTTAGTGTTTGGTTTTTGTAAAAATCATAAAAGAAGGATTAAATTGAAAAACAATTATTCAATCAACCCTAAAATTTCATATTAACCTATAAAGTTAGTGTAATTCATCAAAAGACTCAAATTACATTTATTTAGATATTTATAATATCAATTATTGTAATATTTCATTAATAAAGTAATTAATGTGTCATCGTTGTGTCATAAATAAATTTAATTATTTAATGTCTAAAAATTAGAAATACAATACCATTATGTAGGAAATAATTTTAAATTTCTATTGAATATTTATATTGAATTTAACTTATGTATAACCCTGTATTAAAAATGGTTTAGTTATTAAACTTTGAATTTAACACTTCTAACTCTTCTTTAAATAAAATAATAATAAATGTCATAATCTAATACAAGTGGATCAAAAGGATAATATATTATTCCTAAGGTTGTTTTTGGTCGAATTATACTTATCCAATATAATTAATACATGTGATAGGGTAATTATGATATCATTTTTACATTTAATAACCCTATTTACTTTTAACCGTGGTAAATAAAAGTTAAAAGTTACTATTCACCAAAAATTATTTTCATCTTATTGAACCAAATTTTACTTATTGATGTTAAGAATGTCTCTTGGATTTTTGAAATTCAACTCACAGAAGTGTTAAAATTATGTTTTATGCAAATTTGCAAATGCTCCTAGAAGGTGTGTAAAAGACGGTAAAAAGATCAATAAAATTGTATTCATCTAATTTTATTATAAAAATGACTCTATTGGATCACATTGAACTAATATAGGTATTTTGTATCCATATTGACTTAAATAAATAAAATAAATATTTATTTAGATTAAAAGTCAGTTTTTAAACAATATCGCAATGTTTTTCACTATTTATCAAAAATTGAAAGTTTTCAGAAAAATACCAAAAATTTTACATTAGATAATTTTGATATTCCAAATTCAAAAATGAATTCTATTTTACCAAATTAAAAACATAGAAGTATCATTAATTAATTTAAAATTAATTCATGTTATCAAAACCAAAAAGTGAGTTTTTTAAGAGGTAAAAACTATCAAAAGATTGGCATGTGTTTATGTCAAATTTTAATGTGAAATTACTTATAATTACCTAACTTGTATTAACTGAAAAAAAATATAATATGATTATAGTTTCAAACCATTAAAATACATAATTTTACACTATAAATTATTTTGATTAAAAAAGTTGATTTCAATTAAAATTTAGTATTTTTTTACTATTCATCAAAATATAAATGTTATAAGAAAAGTACCAAAAATTTATCTAAAAAAAAATTTTATGTCTATATTCTAAAGAAGAATTTAATTTTATAACATTGAATATATAAAAGTGCCAAATATTGGTTCTAAAAAGGGTTTTCCATTAAAAGGTGGTAAAATTTCATTTTTTGAAAAATAATTTTTTTATCTGAAAAATTGAATTTTATTTTATATTATTTCTATGAAACACATGGTATGGATTCTAAAATTATATGGATTATATAAAATTAAAAATTTAGTTAATACTACTCATAACTACTTTTTGAACGGCTAGTTTGGTAGGTCGTGCTGTGCTCGAACTCGGTGTTGCATGTAGCGCAAGCTATTGAATTACTTTAAATAAAATAACTTACAATGAAATCTTGGGGTGTTAAAAAATCTACCCAATTCCCATTTTTCTTATAGGGTGGAAACCTAAAATTCCTCCAAAGAAACTCCATACATTCTTGTGTATATGAAATAGAAAGTTCTATTCATTTCGTTTTAGTTTCCACCACTCTGAATGACTTTCTATGACCAGATTACTCAATAAATAATATAAGATTTCTTTCTAGATGAGTTGAAATACATTAATGAAAACATTATTCATTCCCTTTATAACATAGAGAGGCACCAAAATAGGATAATGATATCATTTAATAAGAAATTTCACATTCGGTCCTTCCTATAAGGTGATATGGTACTGCCTCTCCAACCATTAATGATACCCAAGAAAAATATTCCAAATTTAGATCATATATAGGAAGAACCTTACATTATCCATAAGTTATATTGTTATGGGGAATACTATTTAATCACAATGTATGGAGAGCGTATCACACCTCCCACCTATACTAAGTTTATTAAGTTGTATTTTTTGTAAAACACTATGGTCCAAACTCTACGACCTTAAACTAGGAGCCACCATCAAAGATATGTGACCTCAAACTATAGAAACTAGGTTCCAATCATTATGACCATAAACTATTTTCATCCACCATGGTCTAAGCTCCATGAAAAAAATCCAAGAGTGTTCTTAGTATGAGTGGTATGAATTTAAAGTACAAAGTTTAATTTCCTCTGTTCATTATGTTAGACTATAGCCTTACCCTATGAAATAAATGTTGGATGCCTCACATACCATCTGTGAGATAACAAAATACTGCACACTCATCCCTTTATGATAAACTATAGTCTCAACCAATGTCATAACAGAAAATTCCACATTGAAAATGTGGGATTCTTTAATTCCCTCATCAGAGGGGATCCCCCCCCCCTCTAGTATTGTTCTCCTACATCATTATGTCCTAGAAATCGGTATTTATTGATCTTAATTACAATGGGATACATTGTGATGCTGAGACTACATATATTTGGGCCCATGAACCAATTACTCAGGATCCATTCCCCTTATGTATGATAAATTACATTCACTAAACATTTTTCCATTTAGCCCCACCTATGTTCCTAGAATTGTGACCTTAAGATATGTGATGTTTTTTAGGGTATTCCTGTGGAACATGGTCTTATATATCCTTCTTTTCACATCATGTTTTACCTATATATTTCCACATATATACCCTTAAAATAAACATTCCACCATCGAAAGCATCGTGACACTAATCTATTTTCAAATTCCCTTGGTCCAAACCTTATGACCTTAAACTTCACACAATTGGTTCTAGGCTTTCTTTTTTTCGTGAAAGGACTTTCTACCCCCCCCCCCTCATGCATGTTGAAAGACATATGCAACACCTATAAATACTCAAAATAAATACTCCTTGTCTAAACGTTAAGAAATTAAATAATGTTAATCTAACCCTCATTTACTCAGTTTTCTCCATCCCTGGTATTTCAAAAATATTATTCCCCTCCAATTTCCAAAACTGTATGTGGTTTTTTTACATTCTCATGTGATATGTAGTGATGAATAAACTCCTATATTCATGTCCAGCTACAAAATCATCACAAAAATACCCATTAAAAATGGAACAAACACATTTCATTGAACTTATGGGACTCTTATTAAGATATAGAGCCACAATCATATTCCTCCTATAACCAACTAATCGAGATTCCATCATGAACCAACATTATGATGAAATGAATGATCATATTAATGTGTAAGCCCTGAAAACATCCTCTTCACATGATTTTTAATTGTATCCTTACCTCTTATAATTTATGGATTCCTTATATCAAAAATATGTGTTGATTCAATATCCTCACTCAAGAGGACAACCTCCCACCATCTTTGGACACGTAGCACTCCATGTTTCAGTACTAACTGTGTCTTGATTCCCATCCCCATGGGATACTTAGTGATGCCCAAATCTCATATATTGGGTCCAACCCCGATCATTGACTCATTATAGAGTCTCTCCTCATTCAGGATCATAACATTGACTTGGGTATATGTTTTCATGTTTTTTTCTGGTATAGGGCCCCTTTAGAACCTCTTTCTCATCAGGTTACCACTCTATCATGATACACAATCCTTGTTAAGATACCCACAACATACGGTCCAAGCTATATGAAATTAAGCTTCTCTTATGTTATGAGATCAATGAGCTTAAAATATTTTATCAGTATTCTAAGTAGTATTACATTTAACTGTAGATCCTAATTTCCCCATCACAAGACATTAAATTGTTGCCTTGCCCCATAGATATCTGGGATGCCTCATATAATAAATATGACAGGAACAAAAAACCATCATCCTCGGCATATGATATTAAACTACAGACTTACACTTTATAGAATTATGATTCCTAATACTATAAAAATTAGATGAACCAAAAAGCCAATTTTCTTAACACATGATGTTAAATTGTAGTATTATGACATATATATTTTGGATTCCTACTATTAAGTATAGGATGACCAATACAAACATACTTAGTGCACAAAATTAAACTACAATTTTACCCTATGAAAAAAAACGTAGGATGATTCATATCACCTATATTAGATGATTCAATGTCCTTGCCATATATTACACTTCCCCTTTGGTGTCAGTCTCCTACCACATAACATTCCATAACTATGGGTGGATGGATTCTCATTACCATTTGATATGTATTGATTCCTGGATATCATATTTAGGGTTTATCCCTACTGTCAATCCATTTAGTGGATTTCCCCTTTTGGGTTAGGCTTGATCCCCATATGTTGGAATTTCCTTCCAGCGTATTTTGGTGTATGGAAGAATAGATCCATGCGCACTCTAAATTCCCTCATGGATATTCCCCAGTACCACTTCCATATTTTGTTCTTTTTTCAAATTAGATAATCATAATCATCCTAATCTAAATGGTCTCTCTAAAGAAAATTTTGTTTTGCCATAATGTCCCACATGTCTTCCCAAGCTCCTCGCGTAAAGGATCCTTGGTAACATATGGTCTCTCTCATGTTTCAAACTCATTCAATGGAAAAAATACATTTTTGACCTATAATTCATCGATCTGGGTGTATAACCTATGTTTTTACCATGTTCAATAGTTTTTACACACCCATTAGTCATTCCCTTTTTACTATATAGGTATTTAAAGTCACAATATACCATCACATGACTTCCTTAAATTGATCACTTTCTCCCCTTATTGTGGTATACTCAGAAAAAAAGGAAACTATATAATGATCCTTGTTTCTCACACTAAGCGTGGCTCTTGTAGGCTTAAGAGTTCGAAGGGATTTTTCCTTGAGAAGTATTTTGATTCATGGGTATCTCTCCTTGTTCCAAACTCTATTACCTTAAAATAGGAGCCTACGTCTAAGAAACAAGACTTCAAACTATGTGTAAGTCATCCTAGAAATGTTTCATGTGGTTATAGTACATATTATCCTTTAATTCATGTCAGGACACCATCCATTTGTTCCATGAACACTCATTTTATACTCTCTCCCCTATGGTCCATGCATTTTGACCACTAACTAATTATTAGATCATGGTATGAACATTATGACCTTAAGTTAGGAGCACAATTCCAAGAATCACAAATTTAAACTATGATAAAGTAAACATTGTAATGTTTCACATGGAATTGGGCATCATTGGAAATAACTTCACAATGGGTTTCTACTCTATCATTCCATGCATATTATTTTTGGTCATTCACCCCTTATTTTGGTTTAAACACTATGACCTTAAACGAGGATCCCAGGTCTAATCGTCACAACCATAAGCTATGTGCTAGTTTTCTCAAAGATGTTTTATTTGGAAGGTCCTCCTAGGTCGCTCATTCAAGTTAGGTTACCTATTCCATATTACACACATATCCTTTTGAGAAACACAAAATTGTGGTCTAATAATTATAACTGTAAAATATTTGTGACTCACCTAATATTCCCTTTCATGGTGAAGGGATTCTTGAAAACACTATTTCTATCAGTTTTAACCACTTTGATATCATAAGAACCTTTCTAGTGGATCCCACTTATGACCTGTAATTATAACCTTAAATTATTTTAAACATCATGGTCTGACTTGTATGTATTTGAAATACTAAATTCAAGAGGCATAAACATATGTATGGTTAGAAACCCAAAAGGGAAACCTAATAAATATTTAGACTCCACCATCTAGGTCAATCCCAATATTTTGGAAAAAATAAGTGGATAAAAAGAAAGAGGTAAAAAGCCAATAGGTACCCACTATGGACCCCTATAATAACCTACCTGTGCTCATTGAACCCCTTAGTTTAGGAAAAAGTTAGAATCAAATATTTTTCTCCATTTTCCTCATGATCTCATCAAGGGACTACCTCTATTGTGTTATGCTCTTACTTCCCCTCCACCTTGTCTATGAGGGTTTTATTCACATTGGTTCAGATGTCCTTATCATAAAACACTAAACTGTGCTATGAATTTCTAAATAAAATGATATTAAATTACGTGATACCTTGTACTCACTGTATGTCATTAAACTACATGTGTATCACCCTCACTCTACGAAGTTAAATTGTGTGTAAATAATCCTCTCTGAATGTATTTAAATTGTGTGTACATCAACCCCATTAAATGATGTAAAAATATAAATTATCTTAGGCCCTCTCCTAAAAATCCAATATACCTCTTCAGTGTCAGTCATATAATACATCCCTCATGTTCCTTGAACATTTCATGACATCCAAGATGACGCTCCCTATCGAAGATGAATCTGACATTTGATCAAACTAAAATTCCTAAACATTGTGCTTGAATCGATAATCGTAAAATTTGATGAGTATTGAACTCCATTTGAACATTCAACTAGTTCATCATATTGCTTCTTGTATCCCATTTTTGGGATCCCCATCATGATTTTCTTCATCTTAATGATCTTCAAAATGGAAATAGTGGCTATCCAAACTAGTTCACCTACAATCCTAGGAATAGGCATTGAAATACTTCTAACAAAATTTTGATATTGGTTCCATGTTTTGAAATGGTCAGTGGTTGATCCTCTTTTTTTCCCATTATTTATGGAAAATTATAGATTCTATGTTTCAAATATGGTTAGTAGTTATTCTCCATCATCACACCACATCTAATTGTGTTCTAAATATTTAGAATCTCAACTCACACTATTTTCACCCCTTTGTTCAAGTATAATTCAATTCTCTTGTAATTATCCTATTTTTTACTTTTTTACATTGATAATGAATTCATTTTTGAATAGATTCCCATTATCTAGTAAAAAAATTCTCTATTAGGGAACTCCTAGTGATAAATATGCATACCCTAATTATTCGACCCTTGTTTATAACTATCATATAAATGATAAATCTTCTATTTTTCACTTTTCCCGTACTACTCATAACATAAATGGTCTTAGGTATTAATTATCATTTCCCTTTTAAATATGATCATAGATATGATAAAAAAATATTTCAAATCCCATAAGCTATTTAAAGAAAATCATCCAAATTTTGGGAGGTTCATCCACATATTGAACCCCCCCCCCCCCCATTGTTTTAGGATAAGATAAATTTCCCAAGGATCTAACCTCTATGACTATGTTCTCGAGATTGGCCATCCTCTTTTGAGTATCCTCTAAATTCCACTATAACCCCACCTAATTAACTTCCACAATCTCTAAGACAAGGTTAATGTATTAAAACCTAATTTTTACCCAATGTCACTTGTCTTGGTACTTTCCCACTAGTGATGACACCTCTTCTTCCTTGTCCTCATTTACCAATTAATTGGACCTCAGTTAAATCATGATCTCTACTTGATTAGAGATGATGGTTTCATGCAATTACGCCAACTCTTCTGGATGAAAAATATCTTCATAATACTCATGTTGTTCATGGGAAACCTCATCCTTATTCTTATTTTGTGAAACATCAAACTCTTTCCACATGGAACATACCTAATCAATGAGGTAGTCTCAAGCTAGTGGATGGAGGATACTCCTTTCCACCCTTCTAGTCCATAGTCTTACTATCCAAAGGTGGAGTGATCCCACTATGTTTGGAAGATAAACTAGTCAAGAGTGGGTGATGAAATTATACATGCCCCAACATGCCTTGTATTAGAAGAATTGGTTCTCCTCAGAAATTTATGAGTCATAATCATCGAAGTCCCCTGGAGGAAAAGGATCCTATGAACAGAAGACTGCCAAAAAATCAGTATTTTGGTAACCTATAAGCAGATCCTCTAGTGGGATGATCCATAAGTCTTGGTATTTTCCATTATTATTGGATCTTTCACATACTGTGAGAGCCCCAACTACATCCTTTTGAACCTCCAAGGATGGATCAACTAATAATACTTCCATGAATTCCTCTATTGGTTGAATGGTCTTGACCACCTTCATTTAGGCATAAGCTCTAGTGTTTGCTACCAATTTAACTTTTGTGATAGGATAATTCATCTTATCCTCCCTAATTATATCTATTTCATAAACATTTTTTGTATCCTACATTGAGGCTTCATATCTAGAAGCCAGCTCCTGCAGTGCTTCCATGTTTGGATCATCCACCACAACCTCTTCAAACACCATCATGAAAGGAATATCCTTGTACACTATCATTTTACTATGCACTATCAACACTGCAATTGGTGGATCTCCAAACATGTGTTGAACAATAATTTAAAAAACAGGGTTTGTCAAGAATGACTTGTGAATGGAAATACATGAAGGAAAAAATCAAAAGGGTAAAGGATATAAAATATTTTTAATCTAATAAGAGTAGTTCGTTAAAATATATGGGAAGTCCCCTTAGAAATGGTGATCTCCTAATAGTCATCGCCTTGATTTCATACGCCACTTTGGTAGACGATTGGTCAAATATGTCCACAACATCATGGAGATCCCCCTTGCTTTACCCTTAAGGGGTTGGTAATCCATCATCCTCTTCTATAGGTTAATCATGAACACACCCTCCTCTATGCTTTTTTATTCTTCCATAAGTAAAAAATGATTTATGAGGTAATCTGAAATGTTAGGTAATATCCAAGGCACACGAGATCAAAAAATTTACCTGATTGATAGTGTTATCACTACCTTAGGGAATTTCATGATTGTAATATCTTCCCTAATACACCTACAATACTTATAGCTTAGCCACATCAGAAGCCATTTTTTACCACATGAATACCCAAAGAGGAATTCATTCCCAATATCACCTTTAACTAGTTATTCAATGGATGCATGATGACATGAGAGTAGATATGTTACTCAATCTCTACCATGTATTTAATTTCCTAAATTTTGGAAACATGGAAACCTACCGTTTCATGGACTATATTGAAGAGAGTTTATCTTTTTTTGGATATCCAAACTCTCCCAGTTTTCAGAAAAGATAGCGTCATTGGGAATATCTTGGTGGTGTAGTTGCTTTCCTGAACATGGGACATGTGCCCTTAGGAATGAACTACAGGGGGTTTCTTCCTCCCACAACCTCTTTTCAGAAAGTGTTGATCATATTTCATATCCTATCCCTATAAATTCCACATGTTTAAGGCCAGTAATTTTCATCTATCTGGCCAATGTTTCACCCATCGGACCAAATATACCTCTGTATCTTACCTTAAATGTTGATCACCTTCAACCTCATATACATGTGACCCCTTATTCCTCTTCATCTTGAATGGTTCACCACCTTATCATATCCCCTATATATGCACTCTCTCAACTCAATTGATAGTCATGGTTAAGACCATAAGAAACTGTGGGATATTGAAATTCATTTTGACACTATAAAATCATTTTTCAAACACATGTGCCTTGTCTTCCTGATGACCAAGGGTTAAAACTCACTAAAACATTCCATTTACATGCTCAGGTTCAACCACTAGAGGCATTAGAACTACCACAATAAGCTATGTTCGGTGTATGAATTTCATATCACCTTACATACCAACCACACCAATAGTACCCTTCCTTGAAAGGCCAAGAGGTATGACCACTATTTTAGGGTCCTCATTCCTTCATCAGTCACCATTCCTATAAAAATAGGAATCATATGTAAAATTAAAATTCTTTCAGATTAATTCTCACTATCACGTCTATTGAGCCCAAGTCTATAGGATGACTACTAGTGATGTTCATGATTGTTATCCAAAAGCTTTTGCTGGGTGGTGATATAGGGTTCGGATACTCATATCTCACATTGTATGTCATAACCCAAATGTATATCAAATGGAATTGATGATTCACATGGATGAGGACCTCCCTCAGATGATGTGGCTCATCACCTTATACAGCTCTTCCAGCACCAACACCACTAGGTTGATGAGATTCCTCGTTTCCAACACTGCAACTATGATTAAAGTTCTTGTAAACACCCCCATATTCATGTTCTGAACAGGGATCATCCATCCAAATATTAGTGTAGTGATAAATCCAACTAGCCTGACCATAAAATCCTCAAACTATAAATTTTATCCTCATAAAATCAACAAGAATACTCTATGATCCTCCAAAATTAGAGATCTTAACCTCTTAGGTTCACCTTGGTACATTAAAGTATCATCCCTAGTACAGTATCACTTTTTCATTCAAGAAGTACCCGATACATTTATTAAAAGGGTTTTCCTTCATCCCTTGTTTTTTGGTCACTCATCCCTAGCACCAAGCATATACGAACCCTTTAAATGATCGATAGCTACTCTTAGTCCTCCTAAAAAAACCTCTCTATGGAGGAATTCATCATTCATGGACCCTTTATTGGCATCACATCAACCAAGTATAGATCCCACAAACCGATGATGACCACTCCTTGGTGCATATGGAATGAGTTTGTCCTAGGAGACCACCTCCTCAACAGCTCAAACATGATGTCTAGTTGACGATATAAATGGAACTATGAGGACTATGATGTGTCATAAATCCTGAAATGGTTCAACTATGTATCAAACTCATGGAAATATATGAATTCCCAGAACACCTAGACCCATTCATTCATGCAACTTCTACCTTTTCATAAGTCATATTCCTCGGTTTAGCCCTTAAGATAGCCTATCATACCTTCCTTGAGAATATTCTCTTACTGAGGGGTAGATTTTTCTATCTCCAATTCTTTCTCTTTAATATTATTAACATGGTTCCATATGGTTTTTATAGTAAGATATTCATGATAATTTAGGAGGTTTCTTCCAATAACCTTGTGCCACTTGTACTATCTAGGCGCAATCTTAAATAAGTAGGGGACACATCCCGATCAGAATGTGGAATTAATACATCATCACTCATATTTAAATCATGCATTTGTTCCCTCTAACATAGCAGGTATTCATTTTGAGCCTCCATAATTAATGTAGTGAGTGTTTCATGATTTAACTCAGTTTAAAAGCTCTCCTCGATCATGAGTTCTCCATCCATCTCCCTTCACCGGTCTAAAAATAAATCATTACACATTGTGGACATTGTTCAAGGCCATAAAATATTTTATAATTTATTTTTTGGAGGAAATTTTGTTGAGGTTTACTCACGATGATCGAGTTTTTGGATGTGCTTTTGTAGAATTGTATTCATGATAGTCTGCTCACAGTATCATAGTTCATAGAAAAGGAGAGCTTCATGATTGGTGGGGATCAAAATCATATTATGATAATGAATGTATTTATTTTAATGAATATATATCATTGTCCTATATTTTTAAAAAATATCATTTTCCCATAATGCACCCCACATATAAAGGCATATAGTATGACTATGTTTCACAAATAGGCCCTTCTAATCAACCATTTTCAGTAGTTTTACCTTGAAATCTAACCCTCATCTCTATTTTTAGATCCAATTCAAACATGAGAATTTTTTGAATCATAAATATGAAATTCATGGGATGTTTTGAGGAATCCATGTCCTTTTAATTACAAATTCCATCATAAACCACCCAAAAATACACTTAGTATATTGGTTCTCAAAGGTCAGAAGCTTCTCGGGTGAGTCTGGTTTGCAAAAATCCTCATCCACATTAAGCTTGAGGTGGTAACCTTAAAATTAAAAAACTAAAAATAATAAAATTCACTGACCAAGTGAATCATTTGGTGGTAACCTATATGAAGTTCAACTTCTGTTCAAAATATCTCATCATTTTTCAAAGCACATAATATTTTAGAGATGCCACCATCTATAATTAAATTAATGACCTTGCCTTTAATGGTCCTATAAATACCCCCTATGTCTAAAATTAAAGATTAAGTGTCCTCTGATCTTCTGATAAAATTTTTGAATTTAAAAAACTCAAAAGCTTCACAAGTGAGAGAGATGATGGATTTAAAAATGTTTTTCATATTTAAAACAAAAGTTTCCATATGTTTTTCAGAACCTCGTCCTAGGTAATAGATTCCTTTCCAAATGGTCCATGGACTTCATGTAAGAATAAATCACTTTGTGTATCTTGGTGTTTGAGGAGGTAATTATTCTTTTCAAAATCAACCCTATGGTAAACAAGACATTACTCTGAGTTAGGGTCATCCAATTTTGTGAACCAAATTCTTTGTGAGACCACAGAACTCTATGAGACCCATTAACTTCACAAATACCAAAACATTTTAGAAATACCATCTTTTTTGAAACCCATAATCTAGGTATCTCCATGTTTCCACCTTTCAACCAATCCTATTTCTCGAAATTTGAGTTCCTAGGGGCCCCATACCATCCCAGGACTTGTTCAAACACACTCCAAATATCCATGAGACTTATACCACCTACCCAAAATTTTTATTCTACGAATAGGTTCACCAATACCTTTTTCTCCAAATCATAAGAACTCTAACATCAGACCTTCATATTTCTACTCATCCATGGTATTTTTTATGTTATTCCATGCTCAGAGGTGCATGAGAAATCAACACATGATTCCTAAAGGTGGCGTCACTTAGGAAAATGGGTTATATATCTTAGTAGAGAGTCTTTATTTTGAATCCTCCCATCACTTTCAAATGATATGCCTTATGTTTTAATCCCCATCCACATCTATGCTGTATGAGGTAAAAATTCATAGATCTGTGTCCTAGTCATACCACATGAAACTGTATTAAAAAATCCTTAGCACATGGAAAAAAACTATATCCTTACCTTTGTGATGAAAATATGATGTCCCATGTATGACTAGAATAGGTTTACCCCACACCTCTTACCCTGTGTGATGAACAAAAGATTCCCCATGTATAATCATCATGGGATGCCATATCCTTTACTACCATGGGCTGAAAATCCTATGTCGGGAAACTTCCATGTGTAAGCCCCACACCATCCTTCCTAATCATGGAATAAACCTCATATCCCAGGTATCCCATATTCATGATCCCCAAAATATCCCTCACTATCACTCATTTTGAAACACAAGAGTCCTTACTATATGATGTTAAATTGAATGGAATGTTCCTATCACATGACCTTAAGTTGTTGCATAGAACTCTGTGTGTTTTGATATATATTTACCGATATAGTATATATGATTCCTCCATGAGGTTCAACTCCCACAACCTCTAATTGTGAAATCCTACCCCATGAGGAGACACACTCCTCCAATTCCAAGTGTTCAATATTCCCCCCTCGGTGGACACACTCCACCAAATCCAAGAGTGAAATCTTCTCTCATGAGGGGACACACTCCACTAAATCCAAGTGTCAAATATTTCCATTTATGGTAACACACTCTACCCAATCCAAGTGTGAAATATTCACCCATAGGGGGAACCCCTCCACAAAATCCAACTGTGAATTTTTTCCCCTACGGGACACACTTAACCAAATCCAAAGTGTGAAATTTTCTCCCTAAGGACAAACTCCAACCAATAATAGTTTGAAATATTTTCCCATGGTGATACAATCCACCAAATCCAAGTTTGAAATATTCTCCTTAGGGGAAATACTTAACCAAATATTGAGTGTGAAATATCCCCCACTGGGGACACACTCCACCCAATCCCAAAAAGAATTATACCCCTAGGGACACACACCACAAAATCCATGTGTTAAATCCCCCCCCCCTCTAGAATATACTCCATGTAACACCCGATACTTTTATGTTATATAAATCATCAAAGGAATCTTTTTCTACACAACACTTGCTTGGCTTGCTTTACACGCAATCACGACCTTCCTCGATAGCTTGCGTCGTACGCAATACCGAGTTTCACTAAACAACAATGTGCTATTAAAACTAGCCGTTATGAATAGTAATAACCACTTTTGAAATTTTATAAATTTTATTTTTCAAAATGGACTTCATTTTTTGACTCAGAATATCGAAATTATCCTAGGGTGAAATTTTGGTATTTTTCTGAAAACTTTCAATTTTTTGATGAATAGTGAAACCACTAAGTGGTAGGTTAAAAACTGAATTTTGCATAAAACTTAATTTTACCGCTTCTGTGAATGGAATTTCAAAAATCCGATAGACACGGTTGATATCAGTAAGTAAAATGTGGTTCAATGAGATAAAAATAATTTTTTTGGTGAATAGTAACTTTTTACTATTTTTTACCGCAGTTAATAGTAAATAGGGTAACTAAGGGTAAATATGATATTAATATTACCCTAACACATGTATTAATTCTATTGGACAAGTTTAATTCGCCCAAAAACAAACTTAGGAATAAAATATGACCATTTAGGCCCACATGGATTAGATTAGGACATTTATTATTAATTTATTTAAAGAAGGGTTAAAATAGTTAAAATCAAAGTTTAATAAGTAAATCATTTTTAATATGGGGTTATACATAAGATATATTCGATTGTAAATATTCAGTAGAAAGCTAAAACGATTTCCAACATGATGGTATTTTATTTGTAATTTTTAGACATCAAATAATTTAATTTATTTATGACACAAAGATGATGCAGTAATTATCTTATTAATGAAATATTGACATAATTGATAATATAAATACCAAAATAAATGTAATTTAAGACTTTTTATGAATTCCACTAATTTTATAGGTTACTATGATATATTAGTGTTGATTTAAACAACTTGGTTCGAACATATAATTCTGTTATGACTTTCACAAAAATCATATATCAAATAGTGTCAAAATTGACACAAAATAGTTTTTAAATCAAATATTATATTATTAATTGTTATTTTATTCCTAAAAATCTAAGGTTCGGCCATATGACTTAGATAAGGATATATATATTAATAATAAACAATTTTGTGTTCTTTTGGCATGTTATAGTAAGTGTATTAACCATATAGTGAAAGAAAACAAAAAGACATGGTAAAAGTTAAATTATTTAACTTAGAGTTAAATCTAATTGATAAGGTTAAAATAATACCCTAAACTTGTCTAAATCCTATTGGTTGATAGGATTTCGACCCATCCCCACTTTAGCTTCGAAATAAGACCCTTTTGAACCATTATAAACCGATTTTGACTTTAATATAAAATAATATTTTGAGATATTCCTAAGGTTCCCCTCTCCTCCCTTATAAAAGGGCACCTCCTCCCCCTCCTCCTCACACCAATTTGAGCACTCAAGCTCGGCCAACCCCTGCCATTTTCTCCTCTCCACTACCCTATAATAATCATAGAGGTCCTGGTCTTATTAAAAGACCAATCTTAGTTCCCTAAGTGGAGGATTCAAAGAGGCGTTCCAAAGAAGAGGTAATATCCATTACCGATCTTTTCAATTTCTTTCTTCTTCAACATCTTCTTCTTTAGTTGTTTCATGATACAGTAATAACATAAGTATTACTTACATACTGATATGTTATTATAAATATGAAACAACCCTAATTCACATTCTATCCATCCTACGGAAAAATCAAATCACTGCGCGTGCGTACGTACGGAATACCGTCTCCACGCCGTGGTGTAATCTATTTTTCCACCATCACTTTACAAGGATGGGTATAATAGTGTAATGAGTAACTATTTATGATTATTATAAAGTAATATTGATACTGAAATAATATATATATACTCCAATACAGTTCCACGATCATAGAAACGATATCATCACTCGTGCGTACGTACGGAATACCGTCTCCACGATGTGATGCGACTCGTTCTACATGATCATCATTACATAGTAATTATATAAATGAATTGAATGAATAAATATGATATATGTTACAGTAATACCATTCTGGATATAAGGTATCTATAACCTTAAAAGAAGAATAAGAATGTATTCGGCAAAACACGCATAAGAACAAAAGGCAATAAAGACCCGAGTAACATGTAACAATGAAATATTACTAACAAGAAGCTAAGAATATGACCATATATGATATCATATCAATATGTATGATTCTGGAATAAGTCAATAACATTATTTAAACCATTATACAGGAGCTTCAGACATGTACAAAGCAAATCGGACCTAAGGTAAGGGAAATATCACAATCTCATTTTTATCCGAGATTGTTTATACTTTGGTATTTACTGGGGTGTATTTTATCATCCACATCCATGTTTACTCAATATGTAATATTATTTCCATCCACCTACAATTGTTTAAATCCAATTTTACCCTTCGGTGAGTTTTTAGTAAAGGATATGAAAGGAATCTTTTGTCATTTTTCGTACGAGGTACTTTTTGTCTTTTCCGACAAAAGTACGAAGAATGTTTTTTTTAACTTATACGACTTGAATGGATTTTTAAAACATTATTTCCAAGAAGCTTCCTTTACAAGTTTTCAAGTTTATTTTTAATCAAATTCTTTTAGTTTATAATTGTATGACATGTTAAGAAAAGAAAAGTGTTTTTTGAAGAAGAAATGATATTTTCCTCAAGAATGGAGTTCAAGTGTTTTATCAAAATTATTTTCCATCTAAGATAATAAAGGGTTCTGTTTTTATCCCTATTATTACATGGATTTGATTATGTTGTGATGGAAATATTTTTATGAATTCCTTTATCTTATATGAATTTTTTTATGATGTCATGTTGTTTAAGAATCCCATTTTTATTAAATGGGTTACGCTATGATGTATGGTTTATGATTATGTGGCACACATAAGAAAGGATTAATTATAAGATGGGTGGGACATATATCTCCCTACAATGCATTGGGTAAAGATTTTATATCTCATGAGATAGACATGGCTGGAACGGAAGGTTATTTCGGTTCAGTGATACAGGACAGAAACGAGGAGTGATCTCGGTTCAGAAAGGGACTTTGTCAACTAAGATAGTCTTGGCAATGAGTCATGACTAACAAGAAATGATTTTACATGATTATGTGTGCATGCCACAAAGTTTCAAGTTTTATGTTATGATTATGGGGATCTCATTTTCACTTCTATGATTTATTCCATGTTAAGATATTATGATCTCTTTTGCAGGTTATGATTTTCAAAAAGATATGATATGATTTTTATTTCCATTATTTTCCCTTGCTGAGCATTTGAGCTCACCCTTTTATGTTTTCTTTTCCCCCGGTCAGGAAGATGGATATTAAGTAGAATATGCTAAAATGGACCCTAGATATGATGAAATAAATGGGAGACACTGTAGAATATTTATGAACCAGTTGTTTATGTTTCCCAGTTTCTAAAGACACTATACGTATACGGTCCTTTGTGGTTTTGTCATATGTTGTAATAAGTGTGCTTCAATTTTGAAGTATTAACAATGTATGTAAAGTATGGGTCGTTATAGTTGGTATCAGAGGAAAGGTATAGTCAACCTTTGGAAACTAGGATGTGAAAGCCTTAGTAAGAACCCTAAGGATAAGTCTAAGCATAGAACACAATCTTAGTGTTTTAGAAATGGCCTTGAATAACCTAGGATAAGACCTTAAGCATGAAAATTTTATTCTTGAATTATGTGGTTTTCCTATTATAATTAGTGTTTCTCACGCTATTCTTCTTGGTTTTAGTCAATGGCTGGAACCCGAAGGAAACGTGTTAATGCGGAATGCGATGGGAAATGCAATGATTGTCCCCCTGAGCAACCAAACGATATGGGAGCTGGAATGAAAAATCTTGTAGCCATGATCACACAACTTTCTCAAGCTATGAATCATGAAGGACTTCCAAACGAGCAAAGGAAGGAGCAACATTCTGTTGAATCCTTCATGAGGCAGCGTCCACCTTCTTTCAGTGGGTCTACTGATCCATTAGTTGCTGAACAATGGATTAGTACTACTGAAAAGATATTTTCAGTTCTTCAATGTTCTGAACATGATAAAGTCATCCTAGCAGTGTATCGTTTGGAAGGAGATGTTGATCAATGGTGGAATCTTATTAATAATACGAGGCAAAGGGATGAAATTGAGTCTATGGAATGGGACGAGTTCAAGAACCTATTTTTAAATAAGTATGTCCCTCGTATTCTCTGAACAAAGATGGAGAAAGAGTTTCTTGAACTGAAGCAAAGGGATGATGAATCTGTTGGTACCTATGAAGCAAATTTTACAAGACTTGCAAGGTATGCTTCTGGTATTATTATCCAACCTGAGAGTAAGATCGATCGATTCTTTAGTGGCTTAAAACCAAGTCTTAGAAGGGCGTTAGCCATAAGGGACTTCAATAGCTACGAGGAAATCGTTCGATGTGATCTCAAAGTCGAGATGGAGATTGGAATATCCCATCAGTCACATGGGTTTGATAAGAAGAGGAAGATGGAATTCAAAGAAAAATCTAAAGAGCACACGGAAATGAAGATGAGCTTTTCCTTATGCTCAAAGTGTGGAAAGAAACATGGAGGGAGTTGTCTTAAAGGGACAAGTAAATGTTTTAAATGTGGAAAGGAAGGTCATCGGGCATTTGAATGCCGTGATAATGGGAAGAAGATGTCTAATGACACAAAAAATGGAATGGATACACAGAATGAACCTACTACACTTCAATGTTTCAAGTGCAAGGAGATGGGGAATTATGCCAATCAATGCCCAAATCCAAGGGTTGATGATGATGGTCGACGTCAACAAAATCTTAAGGCCAAAGACAAAGGAAAGTCACATGCAATTTCTATCAGCGATGTGGAGTACGATAACGATGTGGTGAAAGGTACACTTACCATCCACTCTAAAGTAGCAAATGTTTTATTTGATTCTGGATCCACCCACTCTTTTATTTCTAAAGAATTTTCTAAGGGTATCACCGTATTACCTCAACAATTAGATGTTGAGTTAGCTGTGACAACACCTAATGGCACAACAGTCGCATCAAAAGTTTATAATTCTTCTCCGATCGAAGTTTGTGGGAAAGTGCTTCCTGCAAATCTTGTGATCCTTCCTTTAGTGGAATTTGATGTGATTCTTGGCATGGATTGGCTTTCTCTACATGGAGATCATATCAATTTCCAAATAAGGGAAGTCACATTTCATATTCCAGATCAATCTACGATCGTATATCAATGCAAGGATGAACATAATCTTCCAGTGGAAATTTCTTCCATCTTATGGGTATTGATTCCACTAAATGAAGGTTATTTATCTCAAATGGTTGGTGAGAAACTCACGATTAAGAATATGCCCATTGTACGGGAGTTTGATGATGTCTTTCCGGAGGAATTACTGGGTCTTCCACCAAATCGTGAAGTTGAGTTTTCAATAGAACTCGTACCGGGTGCTTTGCCTATTTCAAAGACACCTTATAGAATGGCCCCAATTGAGTTGCAGGAATTGAAGAAGCAACTCCAAGAGAATCTTGATAAGGGATTCATATTCCCTAGTGCGTCACCTTGGGGAGCACCTGTTCTATTTGTTAAGAAGAAAGATGGATCAATGAGACTCTACATTGATTATCGAGAACTTAACAAGATCACTATCAAGAACAAATATCCTCTCCCACACATTGATGACTTATTTGACCAGCTACGTGGAGCTCAATACTTTTCCAAGATTGATCTTCGTTCAGGGTATCATCAATTAAGGGTCAAAAGGTAGGATATACCAAAGACGGCTTTCCGTACAAGGTATGGACACTATGAATTTATAGTGATGCCATTTGGTCTTACTAATGCCCCTGCTATCTTCATGGATCTAATGAATAGAGTCTTTAGAGACTATCTTGATCCATTTGTGGTAGTCTTTATAGACGATATTCTTGTCTATTCAAAGAGCAAGGAAGAGCATGAAGATCACTTGAGAATTATATTGAAGACCCTGAGAAAGGAGAAGCTTTATGCCAAATTTACCAAGTGTGAATTTTGGCTTCAAAAAGTTGCATTTTTGGGTCACATAATCTCAAATGAGGGGATATCTGTGGATCCAGCAAAAACAGAGGTTATCGAAAGATGGTCGAGACCAACAACAGTAACTGAGATCTGAAGTTTTCTTGGTTTGGATGGATATTATCGACGTTTTGTAAAAGATTTTTCACGATTATCTAATCCACTCACCAAGTTGACTCGGAAAGGAGTTAAGTTTGTCTGGACAGAGGAATGTGAAGAGAATTTCATGGAGTTGAAAAGAAGGTTATCCAGTGCACCTGTGCTCACACTGCCTTGTAGTGGAGAAAGGTTTGTGATCTACAGTTATGCATCCAAGAATGGATTGGGGTGTGTTCTTATGCAAAATGATATGGTGATAGCTTATGCCTCACGATAGTTGAAAATCCATGAGCAAAATTACCCAACACATGATTTGGAGTTGGCTGCGGTAATCTTTGCATTAAAGATTTGGAGGCATTACCTTTATGGTGAAAGGTGTGATATTTATACTGATCATAAAATTTTAAAGTATATTTTCACACAAAAGGAGCTGAATATGCCCCAAAGAAGATGGTTGGAGCTGATTAAGGATTATGACTGCTCAATCCATTACCACCCTGGGAAAGCAAACAAGGTGGCAGATGCATTAAGTCGACAAGACCATGCTAGTTTATCCATGATGAGGATCACAAAAGATCCAATATTTATGGATTTACAAAGGATGGATCTTGGAATTATAATGGAAGGGGAAAAATCTTATCTTTCTCAAATGAATGTTCAACCATCTATACATGTGAAGATTAAAGAGGCACAGAAAGACGATGTCGAGTTACAAAAGAAGGTGAGAAATGTTCCTGAATTCAACCTTGATTGTGATGGGATAATAAAGTTCAGGAATCGGGTTTGTGTTCCTTCCATCCCCGAATTAATGAAGGAGCTTCTGGATGAGGCTCATAGTTATTCATTCTCTATTCATCCTGGAAGAACGAAGATGTATAGGGACCTGAAAGAGTACTTCTGGTGGGATGGCATGAAAAGAGATGTTGCTGAATATGTCTCTCGATGCTTGGTTTGTCAACAAGTTAAAGCTGAGAGACAAAAGTCTAAGGGGATGTTACAACCATTACCCATACCCGAATGGAAATGGGAAAACATCACTATGGACTTTGTCACAGGACTTCCTAAAACATCCAAAGGCAATAATTCTATCTGGGTCATAGTTGATCGTCTTACAAAGTCTGCACACTTCATTCCTATTAGAGAGGATTTCTCTCTAGATCAGCTTGCCAGGATAAATATAAAGGAAGTGGTAAGATTGCATGGAGTACCACTTAATATTATATCTGATCGGGATCCGAGATTTACCTCGAAGTTCTGGCGAAGTCTTCATCATACTCTGGATACAGAGTTGAGTTTCAGCACTACTTATCATCCCCAGACAGACGGTCAGTCTGAGAGAACAATTCAAACCCTAGAAGATATGTTGAGAGCTTGCTCTATAGATTTCAAAGGAGGTTGGGATCAACACCTACCTTTGGTGGAATTTTCTTATAATAATAGCTTTCAATCCAGTATTCAGATGGCTCCTTATGAAGCTCTCTATGGAAAGAAATGCAGGACTCCAACTTGCTGGGATGAAGTTGGGGAAAGAAAGCTATTAGGACCTGATCTCATTGATGAGATGGCAGAAAAGGTCAGATCTATTCAACAACACATAAGTGCAGCTCAGAGTCGACAGAAAAGTTATGCCGACAACCGAAGAAAAGACCTAGAGTTTGAAGTGGGTGATAAAGTGTTCTTACGAATATCTCCCTGGAAGAGGGTTATGAGATTTGGAAAGAATGGGAAGTTGAGCCCAAGATATATCGGTCCTTTCGAAATACTGGATCGTGTTGGGAAGGTAGCTTACCAATTGGCGCTTCCACCGAATCTCTCTCAAGTTCACGATGTGTTCCATGTATCTCTCCTGAGAAAGTACATACCAGATCCTTCACATGTACTCAGCTCAGAAGTTGTACCGCTGGAGCAAGATCTTTCTTATGAAGAACAGCCGATAGAGATTCTGGATCGTAGCGAAAAAGTCCTACGAAACAAGACCACTCGATTGGTGAAAGTTTTATGGAGGAACCACCAACTTGAAGAACCTACATGGGAGCTTGAGGATATGATGAGGGAGAAGTATCCTCATCTGTTTGTTACAAAGTGACGAATTTCAAGGGCGAAATTCTTTTTAAGGGGGGTAGAATGTAACACCCGAGAATTTTATGTTATATAAATCATCAAATGAATCTTTTTCTACACAACACTTGCTTGGCTTGCTTTACACGCAATCGCGACCTTCCTCGATAGCTTGCGTCGTACGCAATACCGAGTTTCACTAAACAATAATATGCTATTAAAACTAGCCGTTATGAATATTAATAACCACTTTTGAAATTTTATAAATTTTATTTTTCAAAATGGACTTCATTTTTGGACTCAGAATATCGAAATTAGCCTAGGGTGAAATTTTGGTATTTTTCTGAAAACTTTCAATTTTTGATGAATAGTGAAACCACTAAGTGGTAGGTTAAAAACTGAATTTTGCATAAAACTTAATTTTACCGCTTCTGTGAATGGAATTTCAAAAATCTGACAGACACGGTTGATATCAATAAGTAAAATGTGGTTCAATGAGATAAATAATTTTTTTTGGTGAATAGTAACTTTTTACTATTTTTTACCGCAGTTAATAGTAAATAGGGTAACTAAGGGTAAATATGATATTAATATTACCCTAACACATGTACTAATTCTATTGGACAAGTTTAATTCGACCAAAAACAAACTTAGGAATAAAATATGACCATTTAGGCCCACTTGGATTAGATTAGGACATTTATTATTAATTTATTTAAAGAAGGGTTAAAATAGTTAAAATCAAAGTTTAATAAGTAAATAATTTTTAATATGGGGTTATACATAAGATAAATTCGATTGTAAATATTCATTAGAAATCTAAAAAGATCTCCTACATGATTGTATTTTATTTGTAATTTTTAGACATCAAATAATTTAATTTATTTATGACACAAATATGATGCAGTAATTATCTTATTAATGAAATATTGACATAATTGATAATATAAATACCAAAATAAATGTAATTTAAGACTTTTTATGAATTCCACTAATTTTCTAGGTTACTATGATATATTATTGTTGATTTAATCAACTTGGTTCGAACATATAATTCTGTTATGACTTTCACAAAAATCATATATCAAATAGTGTCAAAATTGATACAAAATAGTTTTTAAATCAAATATTATATTATTAATTGTTATTTTATTCTTAAAAATCTAAGGTTCTGCCAAATGACATAGATAAAAATATATATATTAATAATAAACAATTTGGGGTTCGTTTGGGATGTTATAGTAAGTGTATTAACCATATAGTGAAAGAAAACAAAAAGACATGGTAAAAGTTAAATTATTTAACTTAGAGTTAAATCTAATTGATAAGGTTAAAATAAAACCCTAAACTTGTCTAAATCCTATTGGTTGATAGGATTGCGACCCATCCCCACTTTAGATTCGAAATAAGACCCTTTGGAACCATTATAAACCGATTTTGACTTTAATATAAAATAATATTTTGAGATATTCCTAAGGTGCCCCTCTCCTCCCTTATAAAAGGGCACCTCCTCCCCCTCCTCCTCACACCAATTTGAGCACTCAAGCTCGGCCAACCCCTGCCATTTTCTCCTCTCCACTTCCCTAGAATAATCATAGAGGTCCTGGTCTTATTAAAAGACCAATCATAGTTCCCTAAGTGGAGGATTCAAAGAGGCGTTCCAAAGAAGAGGTAATATCCATTACCGATCTTTTCAGTTTCTTTCTTCTTCAACTTCTTCTTCTTTAGTTGTTTCATGATACAGTAATAACATAAGTATTACTTACATACTGATATGTTATTATAAATATGAAACAACCCTAATTCACATTCTATCCATCCTACGGAAAAATCAAATCACCGCGCGTGCGTACGTACGGAATACCGTCTCCACGCCGTGGTGTAATCTATTTTTCCACCATCACTTTACAAGGATGGGTATAATAGTGTAATGAGTAACTATTTATGATTATTATAAATTAATATTGATACTGAAATAATATATATATACTCCAATACAGTTCCACGATCATAGGAACGATATCATCACTCGTGCGTACGTACGGAATACCGTCTCCACGATGTGATGCGACTCGTTCTACATGATCATCATTACATAGTAATTATATAAATGAATTGAATGAATAAATATGATATATGTTACACTAATACCATTCTGGATATAAGGTATCTATAACCTTAAAAGAAGAATAAGAATGTATTCGGCAAAACACGCATAAGAACAAAAGGCAATAAAGACCCGAGTAACATGTAACAATGAAATATTACTAACAAGAAGCTAAGAATATGACCATATATGATATCATATCAATATTTATGATTCTGGAATAAGTCAATAACATTATTTAAACCATTATACAGGAGCTTCAGACATGTACAAAGCAAATCGGACCTAAGGTAAGGGAAATATCACAATCTCATTTTTATCCGAGATTGTTTATACTTTGGTATTTACTGGGGTGTATTTTATCATCCACATCCATGTTTACTCAATATGTAATATTATTTCCATCCACCTAAAATTGTTTAAATCCAATTTTACCCTTCGGTGAGTTTTTAGTAAAGGATATGAAAGGAATCTTTTGTCATTTTTCGTATGAGGTACTTTTTGTCTTTTCCGACAAAAGTACGAAGAATGTTTTTTTTAACTTATACGGCTTGAATGGATTTTTAAAACATTATTTACAAGAAGCTTCCTTTACAAGTTTTCAAGTTTATTTTTAATCAAATTCTTTTAGTTTATAATTGTATGACATGTTATGAAAAGAAAAGTGTTTTTTGAAGAAGAAATGATATTTTCCTCAAGAATGGAGTTCAAGTGTTTTATCAAAATTATTTTCCATCTAAGATAATAAAGGGTTCTGTTTTTATCCCTATTATTACATGGATTTGATTATGTTGTGATGGAAATATTTTTATGAATTCCTTTATCTTATATGAATTGTTTTATGATGTCATGTTGTTTAAGAATCCCATTTTTATTACATGGGTTACGCTATGATGTATGGTTTATGATTATGTGGCACACATAAGAAAGGATTCATTATAAGATGGGTGGGACCTATATCTCCCTACAATGCATTGGGTAAAGATTTTATATCTCATGAGATAGACATGGCTGGAACGGAAGGTTATTTCGGTTCAGTGATACAGGACAGAAACGAGGAGTGATCTCGGTTCAGAAAGGGACTTTGTCCACTAAGATAGTCTTGGCAATGAGTCATGACTAACAAGAAATGATTTTACATGATTATGTGTGCATGCCACAAAGTTTCAAGTTTTATGTTATGATTATGGGGATCTCATTTTCACTTCTATGATTTATTCCATGTTAAGATATTATGATCTCTTTTGCAGGTTATGATTTTCAAAAAGATATGATATGATTTTTATTTCCATTATTTGACCTTGCTGAGCATTTGAGCTCACCCTTTTATGTTTTCTTTTCCCCAGGTCAGGAAGATGGATATTAAGTAGAATATGCTAAAATGGACCCTAGATATGATGAAATAAATGGGAGACACTGTAGAAGATTTATGAACCAGATGTTTATGTTTCCCAGTTTCTAAAGACACTATACGTATACGGTCCTTTGTGGTTTTGTCATATGTTGTAATAAGTGTGCTTCAATTTTGAAGTATTAACAATGTATGTAAAGTATGGGTCGTTATAGTTGGTATCAGAGGAAAGGTATAGTCAACCTTTGGAAACTAGGATGTTAAAGCCTTAGTAAGAACCCTAAGGATAAGTCTAAGCATAGAACACAATCTTAGTGTTTTAGATATGGCCTTGAATAACCTAGGATAAGACCTTAAGCATGAAAATTTTATTCTTGAATTATGTGGTTTTCCTATTATATTTAGTGTTTCTCACGCTATTCTTCTTGGTTTTAGTCAATGGCTGGAACCCGAAGGAAACGTGTTAATGCGGAATGCGATGGGAAATGCAATGATTGTCCCCCTGAGCAACCAAACGATATTGGACCTGGAATGCAAAATCTTGTAGCCATGCTCACACAACTTTCTCAAGCTATGAATCATGAAGGACTTCCAAACGAGCAAAGGAAGGAGCAACATTCTGTTGAATCCTTCATGAGGCAGCGTCCACCTTCTTTCAGTGGGTCTACTGATCCATTAGTTGCTGAGCAATGGATTAGTACTACTGAAAAGATATTTTCAGTTCTTCAATGTTCTGAACATGATAAAGTCATCCTAGCAGTGTATCGTTTGGAAGGAGATGTTGATCAATGGTGGAATCTTATTAATAATACGAGGCAAAGGGATGAAATTGAGTCTATGGAATGGGACGAGTTCAAGAACCTATTTTTAAATAAGTACGTCCCTCGTATTCTCTGAACAAAGATGGAGAAAGAGTTTCTTGAACTGAAGCAAAGGGATGATGAATCTGTTGGTACCTATGAAGCAAATTTTACAAGACTTGCAAGGTATGCTTCTGGTATTATTATCCAACCTGAGAGTAAGATCGATCGATTCTTTAGTGGCTTAAAACCAAGTCTTCGAAGGGCGTTAGCCATAAGGGACTTCAATAGCTACGAGGAAATCGTTCGATGTGATCTCAAAGTCGAGATGGAGATTGGAATAGCCCATCAGTCACATGGGTTTGATAAGAAGAGGAAGATGGAATTCAAAGAAAAATCTAAAGAGCACACGGAAAAGAAGATGAGCTTTTCCTTATGCTCAAAGTGTGGAAAGAAACATGGAGGGAGTTGTCTTAAAGGGACAAGTAAATGTTTTAAATGTGGAAAGGAAGGTCATCGGGCATTTGAATGCCGTGATAATGGGAAGAAGATGTCTAATGACGCAAACAATGGAAGGGATACACAGAATGAACCTACTACACTTCAATGTTTCAAGTGCAAGGAGATGGGGAATTGTGCCAATCAATGCCCAAATCCAAGGGTTGATGATGATGGTCGACGTCAACAAAATCTTAAGGCTAAAGACAAAGGAAAGTCACATGCAATTTCTATCAGCGATGTGGAGTACGATAACGAAGTGGTGAAAGGTACACTTACCATCCACTCTAAAGTAGCAAATGTTTTATTTGATTCTGGATCCACCCACTCTTTTATTTCTAAAGAATTTTCTAAGGGTATCACCGTATTACCTCAACAATTAGATGTTGAGTTAGCTGTGACAACACCTAATGGCACAACAGTCGCATCAAAAGTTTATAATTCTTCTTCGATCGAAGTTTGTGGGAAAGTGCTTCCTGCAAATCTTGTGATCCTTCCTTTAGTGGAATTTGATGTGATTCTTGGCATGGATTGGCTTTCTCTACATGGAGATCATATCAATTGCCAAAGAAGGGAAGTCACATTTCATATTCCAGATCAATCTACGATCGTATATCAATGCAAGGATGAACATAATCTTCCAGTGGAAATTTCTTCCATCTTATGGGTATTGTTTCCACTAAATGAAGGTTATTTATCTCAAATGGTTGGTGAGAAACTCACGATTAAGAATATGCCCATTGTACGGGAGTTTGATGATGTCTTTCCGGAGGAATTACCGGGTCTCCCACCAAATCGTGAAGTTGAGTTTTCAATAGAACTCATACCGAGTGCTTTGCCTATTTCAAAGACACCTTATAGAATGGCCCCAATTGAGTTGCAGGAATTGAAGAAGCAACTCCAAGAGAATCTTGATAAGGGATTCATATGCCCTAGTGAGTCACCTTGGGAAGCACCTGTTCTATTTGTTAAGAAGAAAGATGGATCAATGAGACTCTACATTGATTATCGAGAACTTAACAAGATCACTATCAAGAACAAATATCCTCTCCCACACATTGATGACTTATTTGACCAACTACGTGGAGCTCAATACTTTTCCAAGATTGATCTTCGTTCAGGGTATCATCAATTAAGGGTCAAAAGGGAGGATATACCAAAGACGGCTTTCCGTACAAGGTATGGACACTATGAATTTATAGTGATGCCATTTGGTCTTACTAATGCCCCTGCTATCTTCATGGATCTAATGAATAGAGTCTTTAGAGACGATATTCTTGTCTATTCAAAGAGCAAGGAAGATCATGAAGATCACTTGAGAATTATATTGAAGACCCTGAGAAAGGAGAAGCTTTATTCCAAATTTACCAAGTGTGAATTTTGGCTTCAAAAAGTTGCATTTTTGGGTCACATAATCTCAAAAGAGGGGATATCTGTGGATCCAGCAAAAACAGAGGTTATCGAAAGATGGTCGAGACCAACAACAGTAACTGAGATCCGAAGTTTTCTTGGTTTGGATGGATATTATCGACGTTTTGTAAAATATTTTTCACGATTATCTAATCCACTCACCAAGTTGACTCGGAAATGAGTTAAGTTTGTCTGGACAGAGGAATGTGAAGAGAATTTCATGGAGTTGAAAAGAAGGTTATCCAGTGCACCTGTGCTCACACTGCCTTGTAGTGGAGAAAGGTTTGTGATCTACAGTGATGCATCCAAGAAGGGATTGGGGTGTGTTCTTATGAAAAATGATATGGTGATAGCTTATGCCTCACGACAGTTGAAAATCCATGAGCAAAATTACCCAACACATGATTTGGAGTTGGCTGCGGTAATCTTTTCATTAAAGATTTGGAGGCATTACCTTTATGTTGAATGGTGTGATATTTATACTGATCATAAAAGTTTAAAGTATATTTTCACACAAAAGGAGCTGAATATGCGCCAAAGAAGATGGTTGGAGCTGATTAAGGATTATGACTGCTCAATCCATTACCACCCTGGGAAAGCAAACAAGGTGGAAGATGCATTAAGTCGACAAGACCATGCTAGTTTATCCATGATGAGGATCACAAAAGATCCAATATTTATGGATTTACAAAGGATGGATCTTGGAATTATAATGGAAGGGGAAAAATCTTATCTTTCTCAAATGAATGTTCAACCATCTATACATGTGAAGATTAAAGAGGCACAGAAAGACGATGTCGAGTTACAAAAGAAGGTGAGAAATGTTCCTGAATTCAACCTTGATTGTGATGGGATAATAAAGTTCAGGAATCGGGTTTGTGTTCCTTCCATCCCCGAATTAATGAAGGAGCTTCTGGATGAGGCTCATAGTTATTCATTCTCTATTCATCCTGGAAGAACGAAGATGTATAGGGACCTGAAAGAGTACTTCTGGTGGGATGGCATGAAAAGAGATGTTGCTGAATATGTCTCTCGATGCTTGGTTTGTCAACAAGTTAAAGCTGAGAGACAAAAGTCTAAGGGGATGTTACAACCATTACCCATACCCGAATGGAAATGGGAAAACATCACTATGGACTTTGTCACAGGACTTCCTAAAACATCCAAAGGCAATAATGCTATCTGGGTCATAGTTGATCGTCTTACAAAGTCTGCACACTTCATTCCTATTAGAGAGGATTTCTCTCTAGATCAGCTTGCCAGGATAAATATAAAGGAAGTGGTAAGATTGCATGGAGTACCACTTAATATTATATCTGATCGGGATCCGAGATTTACCTCGAAGTTCTGGCGAAGTCTTCAGCATACTCTGGATACAGAGTTGAGTTTCAGCACTACTTATCATCCCAAGACAGACGGTCAGTCTGAGAGAACAATTCAAACCCTAGAAGATATGTTGAGAGCTTGCTCTATGGATTTCAAAGGAGGTTGGGATCAACACCTACCTTTGGTGGAATTTTCTTATAATAATAGCTTTCAATCCAGTATTCAGATGGCTCCTTATGAAGCTCTCTCTGGAAAGAAATGCAGGACTCCAACTTGCTGGGATGAAGTTGGGGAAAGAAAGCTATTAGGACCTGATCTCATTGATGAGATGGCAGAAAAGGTCAGATCTATTCAACAACACATAAGCGCAGCTCAGAGTCGACAAAAAAGTTATGCCGACAACCGAAGAAAAGACCTAGAGTTTGAAGTGGGTGATAAAGTGTTCTTACGAATATCTCCCTGGAAGAGGGTTATGAGATTTGGAAAGAATGGGAAGTTGAGCCCAAGATATATCGGTCCTTTCGAAATACTGGATCGTGTTGGGAAGGTAGCTTACCGATTGGCACTTCCACCGAATCTCTCTCAAGTTCACGATGTGTTCCATGTATCTCTCCTGAGAAAGTACATACCAGATCCTTCACATGTACTCAGCTCAGAAGTTGTACCGCTGGAGCAAGATCTTTCTTATGAAGAACAGCCGATAGAGATTCTGGATCGTAGCGAAAAAGTCCTACGAAACAAGACCACTCGATTGGTGAAAGTTTTATGGAGGAACCACCAACTTGAAGAAGCTGCATGGGAGCTTGAGGATATGATGAGGGAGAAGTATCCTCATCTGTTTGTTACAAAGTGACGAATTTCAAGGGCGAAATTCTTTTTAAGGGGGGTAGAATGTAACACCCGAGACTTTTATGTTATATAAATCATCAAAGGAATCTTTTTCTACACAACACTTGCTTGGCTTGCTTTACACGCAATCGCGACCTTCCTCGATAGCTTGCGTCGTACGCAATACCGAGTTTCACTAAACAACAATATGCTATTAAAACTAGCCGTTATGAATAGTAATAACAACTTTTGAAATTTTATAAATTTTATTTTTCAAAATGGACTTCATTTTTGGACTCAGAATATCGAAATTAGCCTAGGGTGAAATTTTGGTATTTTTCTGAAAACTTTCAATTTTTGATGAATAGTGAAACCACTAAGTGGTAGGTTAAAAACTGAATTTTGCATAAAACTTAATTTTACCGCTTCTGTGAATGGAATTTCAAAAATCCGGCAGACACGGTTGATATCAATAAGTAAAATGTGGTTCAATGAGATAAAAATAATTTTTTGGTGAATAGTAACTTTTTACTATTTTTTACCGCAGTTAATAGTAAATAGGGTAACTAAGGGTAAATATGATATTAATATTACCCTAACACATGTACTAATTCTATTGGACAAGTTTAATTCGACCAAAAACAAACTTAGGAATAAAATATGACCATTTAGGCCCACTTGGATTAGATTAGGACATTTATTATTAATTTATTTAAAGAAGGGTTAAAATAGTTAAAATCAAAGTTTAATAAGTAAATAATTTTTAATATGGGGTTATACATAAGATAAATTCGATTGTAAATATTCATTAGAAAGATAAAAAGATCTCCTACATGATTGTATTTTATTTGTAATTTTTAGACATCAAATAATTTAATTTATTTATGACACAAATATGATGCAGTAATTATCTTATTAATGAAATATTGACATAATTGATAATATAAATACCAAAATAAATGTAATTTAAGACTTTTTATGAATTACACTTATTTTCTAGGTTACTATGATATATTATTGTTGATTTAATCAACTTGGTTTGAACATATAATTCTGTTATTACTTTCACAAAAATCATATATCAAATAGTGTCAAAATTGACACAAAATAGTTTTTAAATCAAATATTATATTATTAATTGTTATTTTATTCTTAAAAATCTAAGGTTCGGCCAAATGACTTAGATAAGAATATATATATTAATAATAAACAATTTGGGGTTCGTTTGGGATGTTATAGTAAGTGTATTAACCATATAGTGAAAGAAAACAAAAAGACATGGTAAAAGTTAAATTATTTAACTTAGAGTTAAATCTAATTGATAAGGTTAAAATAATACCCTAAACTTGTATAAATCCTATTGGTTGATAGTATTTCGACCCATCCCCACTTTATCTTCGAAATAAGACCCTTTGGAACCCTTATAAACTGATTTTGACTTTAATATAAAATAATATTTTGAGATATTCCTAAGGTGCCCCTCTCCTCCCTTATAAAAGGGCACCTCCTCCCCCTCCTCCTCACACCAATTTGAGCACTCAAGCTCGTCCAACCCCTGCCATTTTCTCCTCTACACTTCCCTAGAATAATCCTAGAGGTACTGGTCTTCTTCAAAGACCAATCTTAGTTCCCTAAGTGGAGGATTCAAAGAGGCGTTCCAAAGAAAAGGTAATATCCATTACCGATCTTTTCAATTTCATTCTTCTTCAACTTCTTCTTCTTTAGTTGTTTCATGATAAAGTAATAACATCAGTATTACTTACATACTGATATGTTATTATAAATATGAAACAACCCTAATTCACCTTCTATCCATCCTACGGAAAAATGAAATCACCGGGCGTGCGTACGTATGGAATATCGTCTCCACGCCGTGGTGTAATCTATTTTTCCGCCATCACTTTACAAGGATGGGTATAATGGTGTAATGAGTAACTATTTATGCTTATTATAAAGTAATATTGATACTGAAATAATATATATATACTCCAATACAGTTCCACGATCATAGGAACGATATCATCACTCGTGCGTACGTACGGAATACCGTCTCCACGATGTGATGCGACTCATTCTACATGATCATCATTACATAGTAATTATATAAATGAATTGAATGAATAAATATGATATATGTTACACTAATACCATTCTGGATATAAGGTATCTATAACCTTAAAAGAATAATAAGAATGTATTCGGCAAAACACGCATAAGAACAAAAGGCAATAAAGACCCGAGTAACAAGTAACAATGAAATATTACTAACAAGAAGCTAAGAATATGACCATATATGATATCATATCAATATGTATGATTCTAGAATAAGTCAATAACATTATTTAAACCATTATACAGGAGCTTCGGACATGTACAAAGCAAATCGGACCTAAGGTAAGGGAAATATCACAATCTCATTTTTATCCGAGATTGTTTATACTTTGGTATTTACTGGGGTGTATTTTATCATCCACATCCATATTTACTCAATATGTAATATTATTTCAATCCACCTACAATTGTTTAAATCCAATTTTACCCTTCGGTGAGTTTTTAGTAAAGAATATGAAAGGAATCTTTTTTCTTTTTTCATACGAGGTACTTTTTGACTTTTCCGACAAAAGTACGAAGAATGTTTTTTTTAACTTATACGGCATGAATGGATTTTTAAAACATTATTTCCAAGAAGATTCCTTTAAAAGTTTTCAAGATTATTTTCAATCAACTTCTTTTAGTTTATAATTGTTTGACATGTTAAGAAAAGAAAAGTGTTTTTTGAAGAAGAAAGGATACTTTCCTCAAGAATGGAGTTCAAGTGTTTTATCAAAATTATTTTCCATCTAAGATAATAAAGGATTCTGTTTTTGTCCCTATTATTACATGGATTTGATTCTGTTGTGATGGAAATATTTTTATGAATTACTTTATCTTATATGAATTGTTTTATGATGTCATGTTGTTTAAGAATCCCATTTTTATTACATGGGTTACGCTATGATGTATGGTTTATGATTATGTGGCACACATAAGAAAGGATTAATTATAAGATGGGTGCGACCTATATCTCCCTCCAATGCATTGGGTAAAGATTTTATATCTCATGAGATAGACATGGCTGGAATGGAAGGTTATTTCGGTTCAGTGATACAGGACTGAAACGAGGAGTGAACTCGGTTCAGAAAGGGACTTTGTCCACTATGATAGTCTTGGCAATGAGTCATGACTAACAAGAAATGATTTTCCATGATTATGTGTGCATGCCACAAAGTTCCAAGTTTTATGTTATGATTATGGGGATCTCATTTTCACTTCTATGATTTATTCCATGTTAAGATATTATGATCTCTTTTGCAGGTTATGATTTTCAAAAAGATATGATATGATTTTTATTTCCATTATTTGCCCTTGCTGAGCATTTGAGCTCACCCTTTTATTTTTTCTTTTCCCCAGGTCAGGAAGATGGATATTAAGTAGAATATGCTAAAAGGGACCCTAGATATGATGAAATAAATGGGAGACACTGTAGAAGATTTATGAACCAGTTGTTTATGTTTCCCAGTTTCTAAAGACACTATACCTATACGGTCCTTTGTGGTTTTGTCATATGTTGTAATAAGTGTGCTTCAATTTTGAAGTATTAACAATGTATGTAAAGTGTGGGTCGTTATACTCCACCACCCAACCATCTCAACAAGACACTATACTTAATACCAACCCATATCCACAAGATGTTAAACTTTTGAATGAACCACCTCCACATGAAGTTAAACTTGTGAAATGATCTTGAATACCTACCCCATACAAAAAAATCAGATTACTGAGGTATAATATTTATAAGACTTAATCCCCTAGTATCAAATACCTCATAATCGACATGAGAAGCATTAGGTTACATGCTTAAGATGGTTTACACATGAGTTACCCTAAAAAGGAAGAGTTTATAGGTTCCCAACAAACCTAATGTCCATAAATTCCCATAAATTTCCAATATTAATAAACATCGTTACCAAAGTTAGATGCACTATCAAAATAGATGAATCCTAATTAACCATCATCTACCTCGAGATGGAATAGAGAACAATTTTTTCAGACATGATTTCAATCTATGAGGGAGATGCTAACTAGGGGATGATATACATGGAGGAATACATTTAAGTAGAAACCAAAATACCGTCATCCTATTTCTATTAGGGAGTTCAAATCATTGATTAAATATATAGAGGCATCTTTCCTTTTGAATTGATGGTAAACATAGTGAAATGAACACGACCCCAGAAGAAAGAGTCAGAAATCGTGATACTATAATCATATATCTTCACCTTGTGTTATGTGAATGGATTATGAGGCTATGATTTCATATTGTTATGAATCTTGGATGTATAGGAATGAGGTATATCATGAATAATATTCATCACGTAATTTTGACATGACATATTTACTACTTGTCTGTGGTTCTATAAATAATGGAGAACATAAAAGCTTAGGTTTCAATAAGTTGTATTGTGTTGAAGATATGAGTTTTTGATGAAGTTAATTCATATGGACTCTTTTACTTGTCTAATTATAATAGTGGTTCAGGATAGACTATGTAATGGTGAACTCGGGCAACAATGATGATGAAGGTGACTTCCATATCGATGGATATGATGATGGGGATGATGAAGTAGCGCCTCTATTCATGGGAAGTACAATTTACCTTATTGAGTCATTAAAAGCAATTAAAAACTTTTCAATTAATATTTTGAAATTTTTATTTGGATAGGTATTTTTTATTATGGTTGCAACTATATCTTTTGTAGATTTCCTCATCATATACCCAAGGGAATTCTGATTAAAGCAACCAGGTCTCTTTGACTCTCAAAATGGTTAGTTTTAGAGAAAAGTCATCATAGAATTTCTATAGAGATGTTTCATGTTTACTTTTCATGGGTTATAACTATAACACCCCAAACTACCATGTAACGTTTCTCTTTGAATAATACAGAACCATGTGTTGTACGCAACTTCGAGTTCTAACACACCACAACCAATCAAACTAGCTCTTATGAATAGTAATACCCACTTTTTGAAATTATATAAATTTTATATTTTAAAATGGAATTCATTTTTGGATTCTTAATATCGAAATTATCCTAGGGTGAAATTTTGGAATTTTTCTAAAAACATTCAATTTTTGATGAATAGTGAAAAACACTGAGTTATAGTTAAAAACCAATTTTTTTTAAATAATTAATTATTTTATTTAAAATTATATTATCTCAAAATAGATACATAATACCTATATAAGTTCAATATAATTCATTGGAGTCAGTTTATAATAATTTTAGATATAAAAAAAATATTGAACTTTTCACCATCTTTTACCCATCTCTTAGGAGAATTTGGAAATTCACATAAACCTTTATTTTAAAGCTTCTGTGAGTGAAATTTCAAAAATCCAAGAGACACGGTTAATATCAAAGAGTAAAATGTGGTTCAATAAGATAAAAATAATTTTTGGTGAATAGTAACTTTTACTTTCATTTAACACAGTTAAATGTAAATGTGGTAATTTAGGGTAAAAATGATATTATTATTACCCTAACACATGTCCTAATCCTATTGGATAAGTATAATTCGACCAAAAAAAACCTTACGAATAAAATATGAAAATATTTGGTCCCCTAGGATTAGATTAGGACATTTATTATTATTTAATTCAAAGAAGAGTTAAAAGATATAAAATCAATGTTAAATAACTAAAACATTTTTAATATAGGGTTATACATAAGATAAATTATATTATAAATATTAATTGTAAATCTGAAATGATTTCCTACATAATGATATTTTATTTATAATTTTTAGACATTAAATAAGTTAATTTATTTATGACACAATGGTGATGCAGTAATTACCTAATTAATGAAATATTAAAATAAGTGATATTATAAATATCAAAATAAATGTAATTTAAGAATTTTTATGAATTACACTAATTTTATATGTTAATTTAAAATATTAGGGTTGGTTAGATTCATTTGTTTTGAAACAATAATGTTGTTATGAATTTATCAAGAACAAAATACCAAATAGTGTCAAAAATGACATAAAAGAGTTTTTAATAAAATATTATATTATTAATTGATATTCTATTCCTAAAAATATAAGGTTTGGAAAAAGGACTAATATAATGATAGTTGTATCATTAATGAACCACTTAGGATTCTCTTGGAAATATATAGAAAGTTTATTAACCATATAATATAAAAATAAAAAGAGACATGGTGACTATCAAACTATTTAACTAAGAGTTAAATATAAATGATAAGGTTAATATAGTGACCCAAACCTATCTAAAATCTATTGGTTGAAAATATTTCGACACATCCCCACCTTAAAATTTAGATAATCCACTTTGGATCCATTATAAACCGAATATGAATTTATTATAAAATAATATTTCTAGCTTTTCCAAAGGTCCTACCACGCCTCTAATAAAAGGGCAATCCCCCTTCTCTCTAATTCACACCTTCAAAGCCTTTTGGATCGGCCAACCCCTACCCAAATATTCTCTCAACTTCCCTCAATTCAACCTAGTGGCCTTAGTTTGATCTGAAAGACAACTTAAGGAGACCTTTTCATCAATCAAAAGGAAGAACCCAAAGAAGAGGTAATGTTTTCACAACCCTCTTTCAAGTTCCTTTCTTCTTCAACTTATTCTTTATTGTTATTTCCATTATAAAATAATAACTCCAATATCTTCTATATACTATGATATTATTATAAATATGGTACAACCATATTCATTATTCTATCCGTCCTTTGAATGACATGTCACTGTACGTGCGTACGTACGGCTTACCGTCTCCACGTCGTGGTGTAATTGTTATTCCAAACATTGTTATTTGGATGGGTATGATAATGATGTGTAATTGAAGTAAATAATAAATATAACATTATAATGCTTCTGTATATATGACATACCATCCAATTATATACGATTTTAATATCCAAATAATGATATTGTCGCTCGTGCGTACATACAGACTACTGTCTCCACGAACACGATGAGATTCATCCCCCATTGTATCCATTCAAGACTAATTCACATTTGATGATTAAAAATAATTTTTAAGGACTTGATATAATTCTGGATATGAATAGGATACAAACTATCCATAAAAAACATGGTTTATTTAACAAAACATATAAAATAAAATGAGTAAGTTAACACCTGAAACGACGATAATACTAAGATATTATTAACAAAGAAATGCTAAAAGATAATATATGATATCATATTAATGTATATAATTATTTTATAATTTAATAAAAACTATTTCACCATTATAAAGGAGGATAAACAACCCTCAACCAAGGAAAAGTACAAGGTAAGGGTTTATTTCACAATCTCTTCATTATCTGAGGTTGTTTATACGTAATTACCTACTGGGACCTCTTTATCGTCCACATCCACATTTCTTAAAAATGTATTTTAAATCATTCTTACTATTGTATAGACTATGGGATAAAGTCTTTTATACCCTTGTTTACTTTTTATAAGATGTTTATAAAGGAATCTTTTCGTTGTTTTCCAAACAAGGTCCTTTTTTACCTTTTCGACAAAATTAAGGTAACAATGTCTTTTTTTAACTTATACGGTGGTGGGGATATTTTCCACCATTATAAATTCATAAAATATTACCTTACAAGCTTATAAGAATATTTTCAATGTAAATGTTTTCTTTTATAATTATGTGACTTTTAAATGATTTAAAAAAAGAGATATTTCTCTCAAATAGTTTTTATTTCATCTTTGTCAACATCCTTTGATGGATTTTAATATTATTTGAAGTTTATTTATTATGATATGAAACTTAAATATTTTATTAAAGGTTTTGTGATTTGTTTGACTATGGATGTGTTATTTTTATACTATTCATGGTTTATGGAGAAAGTATTGACATTTCATATTCTAGTTTTAAAATGAATGTTTATGTTATGTTTAAACCTATTCATATGAGGAATGCATTGTACTTAATAAGTGATGGGTGGAGCCCGCTAAAGCTCCTCAATGAATTGGTATGTTTCATGAGACAAACTAGTGTCTTGGCACAAGGCCTTGAAAAAATCGTATTTGTCGTCTTGGCACAAGGCCTTGACTATGTGGTTATGATTGTCTTGAATTATGCATTCCATCATTATGAAAGTGGTTATTGATATTTAATTTGATTATTTGACTAGTAGAATATCCATGTGAATAATTAAATGGAATTATTTCATTTTTTTCTTCCATATTATGCTGAATTTCAAGTTTAAAAGGATTTTTTTTAGTTATACATTGCCTTAAATGTTTATTCTTATTTATGAAAGTTTCTGATATATTGTTATCCTTACTGGCCATCTGAGCTAACCCCTTTCAATGTTTTATTTTTTCTAGGATGAGAAGAAGTATTTTATGAATGACCTATAGGGATAGTATGAGGGGATATGAGTGTGGTCTATAGAGACAAGATGTTGTTGTAGTTTTTCCCTTTATGATATAATGTATAATTTATGAATGTATCTAGTGATTCCAAGGCAACTAAACAATCGTTCATTCTAGACTTGATATTTTGTGATCATGATAATGTTATATAATAATGCACCAAATCTGGGTAACTATGTTCAGGGCGTTACAATTGGTATCAGAGGAAGTTTAGTAAAAACCTTGGAAGCTGGATTAAGATAAACTTTGATTAGAGCACATAGACATACGATGGACTTTGAGGATTAGTATAGAAGAACTTCCTAGAATTTTGGTATTATAAGGATTTTGTGAGTTTTCTGAGCAATACATCCATGTCTAGATATGTGCAGGTAGAGGCATCCCTAGAATAGATGTACCAAGGGGTAAAACCCGAAAACACTGCGTTGAGCTAGACTCAAATGGGAACAGGTGCACGACAACAGGCCTTGTTGCACTCTTGGTTATGACACTCCCGAGGGATATGATTAGGATAATTCTCATTTTCCTTAATAACCATTATGATGGGTCTATAAGTAAATACTTCCACAAAGAAAACATTTTTATGATTATGTATTATATCCATAAACTGTTCAATTTATGTTAAGTGTTTTACATGTTTGGAATTATGTATTTCGATTCATAAACTAATCTAGTTTATACCATTGTTTAGAAATGGTGCCTATTAAAAGAAATGGAAACCATATCAGTGCATGAATTCCATTTAGGGATTTCCCTCCTGCTCAAGATAATTGTAGTGGAGCTGGGGATGCAACTGGTGCTAATCAGCTAATCACCATACTGGGACAACTCACTCAGGTTATGAATAATAACCTTACCCGTATGGAGCACCCTGATCCGCAGTGTGGAGGATCAATATTAGATCTCTTCATGAGAAAAAAACCATCAAGATTCAATGGCAGTACAAATCCATTAGTAGTTGATCAATGGATAAATTATTTATAGAAAATATTCTATGCCTTGGGGAGTAGTGAAAGGGAAAACTTTATCATGGCAGTTTACCGCCTCATTGGAGATGCTGACCAATGGATGTCATTGATTCAAAACACAAAAGAGGATGATGAAGTATCAAATATGGAATGGATGGAGTTCAGAGATATTTTCATAGAAAAATACTTTCCCTGTGACCATCGAGCGGATAAGGAAAGGCAATTTCTGATTCTGAGACAAAAGGAGGATGAGAATGTTGCAAAGTATAAGGATAACTTTACACGGTTAGCGAGGCATGAAGTATATTATATATGTAACCCAAGGAGTAAGATTTATTTTTTTCTTTGATGGGTTAAAACCATTTATCTATTGAGCATTAGTCTCACAATCCTTCTTGTCGTACGAATATATTGTCTCATGTGCTATCAAGACAGAAAAATAATTCTCTAAGTCTTGTGAATTTAAAGAAAAGCAAGAGAAAAAGACATTTGTTGATCACTCTAGGAATGGAAATAAGGGGAAGAAGGTAAAAGATGAATATCCATACTATAGTAAATGTGGGAAGAAACACCCTCATACTTGATTGAAGGGAATGTGAGTCTGTTACAAGTGTGGTGAAAAATCCCACCAAGCTCGTGATTACAAGGGGAAGAAAGAAGCAATAAATGTTCAATGCTACAATTTCAGGGTGATGGGACATTATGAAAATGAATTTACTAAGCGTCAGGGGAACTTACCTTAGAAAAAGCCAAGGGATTAAGTCCAAGCTTATGTTACCACTACTACTAATGTAGAATCTCTAAAAGACATGGTGGCAGGTAATTTAATGGTTTCCTCAAGTTTAACCAATGCTTTATTTGATTTAGGATCATTGAATTGTTTCATATCTTCCTAGTTTGATAAGAAAATTAGATATTTCCAATTTCAATTAACAAGGGAGTTGTTAGTTAAAACTTCTAAGGGAAGTATCATTGCAACAAATTTTTGTGAATCAGTCCCCATTAGAGCACATAAATGTTCTTTATCTGCTGATCTCATCATCTTACCCATGATTTAATTTGATACAATCCTTAGTATGGATTGGCTTTCGGACCATGATGCAAATAGTTATTGTAAGAATAAGGATGTTATGATTTTTGATGATGATGATAAAGAACACCTTATCTTTAGAGTAGAATCATCACCACCTGATTCTTATCTAGATCCACCCATAGTAGCTCAACTAAATTGAATTATCAAGGGGGAAGAGAATGAAATAACTGGGGGTGAGGAAAGAAATGTTCAAATAGAGGAAGTACCTATTGAAAAGAAAATGTAGATGTGTTTCTGAAAGATTTACCTAGACATCCTCCAGAACGAGAAATTGAGTTTTCCATTGATTTAATTCCTGGTTCAAGTCCTATATCGAACACCCTTTATAGAATGGCCATTATTGAATTAGTTGAACTAAAGAAATAAATAGATGAATTGAGTGATAAGGGATTTATTCACCCTAGTGTTTCTCCATGGGGAGCCCCTGTCCTTCTTGTTAATAAGAAAGATGGATCTATGAGGTTATGTATCGACTACAGGGAGATCAATGCTATAACAATAAAGAACATGTATCCCTTACCACGCATTGATGATTTATTCAACCGACTTCATGGAGATCAGTATTTTTCAAAGATTGATATTCAATCTGGATACCATCTGTTGTGTGTGAAGATGGAATACATTCCGAAAATAGTATTTCGAACTAGGTACGGGCATTACGAGTTCACAGTAATGCCTTTTGGATTGACTAATGCACCCTCTGTCTTCATGGACCTAATGAATATAGTTTTCAAGTAATTTCACTATGATTTTGTGGGGGTATTTATTGATGATATCTTAGAATATTCCAAAATCTACGAGATCAAGAAAATCACTTTCGCATTCACCTGAAGACACTTAAAAGACATGAACTATATGAGATGTTTAGAAAGTGTGAATTCTGGCTTTAGGAGATCTCTTTTCTTGGTCATATTGTCTCTAAGGATGGAATCTCTATTGATCCTTCTAATACCAAGGCAATCCAAGAATGGCCAGCACCAATGAGTATAACTGAGGTACGCAGTTTTATTGTTTTAGCAGGTTATTATCAGCATTTCATCCAGAATTTTTCTCGATTGGCTAACCCATTAACTAAGCTCACATGTAAAGGGGTTAAATTTGTATGGCAAAAAGAGTGTGAATAATTTTTTGAAGAACTAAATAAAATATTTTTCAATGAATTTATATTGACTCTACCATCGGGGAATGATGAGTTCGTTATTTATAGTGATGCATCAAACAAAGGAATTGGTCGTGTCCTTATGCAGAATGATAGATTTATTTCATATGAATCACGACAGCTGAAAATTCATGATAAAAACTATCCTACTCATGATCTTGAGTTATCAGCTATGATCTTTTCTTTGAAGATATGGAGACATTATCTCTATGGTGAAAAATGTGATATATATACTGATCACAAGAGTTTGAGGTATATTTTCTCACAAAATGAACTCAACATGAGGCAATGGTGATGGCTTGAACTACTAAAGGATTATTATTGCATGATACACTACCACTCAGGGAAGGAAAATAAGGTGGCAGATGCTTTGAGTAAAAAGGATCATGGAGTTTTGAAAAAGAAGAGAGTTTAAAAGGATCCTATAAACATGGATCTAGTAAATATGGATATGGTAATCACCATGGAAGGTGAAACCTCAATAATTTTCCAAATGGTTTCCAAACCATCTTTACTAGAAATGATATAGAGTTCTCAAAATAGTGATGAAGAGTTTAAAAAGAAGATTAAATCTAGGAATGATGGGAGATTGAGTGACTTTGTGTATGAAGATGGAATTTTGAAATATGGGAAGAGACTTTGTGTTCCTGATATACCTGGTTTAAAAAAGGAATTGTTAGATGATGCTCATAGTTCCAATTTTTCTATACACTCTGGGAGCACCAAAATGTATAGAGATTTGAAGGAACATTTTTGGTGGGACAACATGAAGAGGTAGATTGCTTATTTTTTTGTAAATATGTATGTTTTGTTAACAAGTGAAATACAGAAGGCAATATCCTGGAGGAGTCATGCAACCTATTCCCATACCTGAGTGGAAATGGGATAATATTATAATGGACTTTATTAGGGGACTACTAAAGACTCCTAGAACGAATGATGCAATATTGCTCATTTTTTATTGTCTTACCATGTCATCACATTTTCTTGCTATAAGAGAAGATTTACCACTTGAACAATTAGCAAGACTATATATTAATGAAGTTGTGAGACTTCATGGAGTACCCCTATCAATTGTTTTTTATCATGATACCCATTTTACTTCACGATTCTGGAAGAGTCTTCAGAAGGCCTTGGATACTGAACTTTGTTTGAGCACTGCCTACCACCCACAAACAGATGGACAATCAGAACGGACTATTCAAACCATATAATACATGTTGAGATCCTTCTCACTTGACTTTTAGGGTATGTGGGATCAATTTTTACCTCTGGTAGAATTTTCATATAACAATAGCTTCCATTCGAGTGTTCAGATGGCACCATATGAAGCGTTATATGAAAAGAGATGTCACACACCAACCTGTTGGGATGATGCTGGTGAAAGAAAACCCGTAGGCCCAGAACTGGTGGAGGAAATGATGGAAAAGGTGAAGGTAATCCAAAATCACATCAAAGAAGCTCAAAGTAGGCAGAATAGATATAATGATAACCAAATGAAGGATTTATAATTTCCGGAAGGAGATCATGTTTTCTTGAAGGTACCTCCATGGAAGGGAGTTATATGTTTCTGTAAGAAAGGTAAATTGTGTCCCAGGTATATAGGTCCTTTCGAAATTCAAAAATGAATTGGGGATGTAGCTTATCATTTGGCAATGCCGCCAAATCTATCCCAAGTTCATGATGTGTTTCACATATCACTGTTTAGAAAATACATGCCTGACCCAACACATGTACTCACTTATGAGGAAGTATAACTGGAACCCAATCTGTCTTATTGCGAAGAGCCTGTTAGGATTCTTGATACCAGAGAACAAGTGCTGAGAAACCAGACGACTCATCTGGTAAAATTTCTATGGGGAAACCATAAGATGGAATAGACAACGTGGGAACCCAAGGAACTTATGATGAAGAACCACCCAAGTCTTTTTATATGGTAGTATTCTAGAAAATTTTAGGATTAAATTATTTGATGCAGGGGAGAATGTAACACCCCAAGCATCCACGGTATGCTTCTCTTTGAATAATACAGCAGCGTGTGTTGTACGCAACTTTGAGTTCTAACACACCACAACCAATCAAAATATCTGTTATGAATAGTAATACCCACCATTTAAAATTATAGAAATTTTATCTATTAAAATGGTATTCATTTTTGGATTCTGAATTTCGAAATTATCCTAGGGTGAAATTTTGGTATTTTTCTAAAAACATTCAATTTTTGATGTATAGTGAAAAACACTGAGTTATAGTTTAAACCCGAATTTTTATTTAAATAATTATTTATTTTATTTACATTTATTTTAGGTCAAAATAGATGCGTAATACCTATATAAGTTCAATGTAATTCATTTGAGTCATTTCATAATAATTTTAGATATATAAAAAATTTATTGAACTTTTCATCATCTTTTACCCATCTCCTAGGAGAATTTTCAAGTTCACATAAAACTAAATTTTACCAATTCTGTGAGTGGAATTTTGAAAATCTGAGAGACACAGTTAATATCAAGAATTAAAATTTGGTTCAATAAGATAAAAATATTTTTTGGTGAATAGTAATGTTTTACTTTTATTTACCAAGGTTAAAAGTAAATAGGGTAATTAAGGGTAAAAATGATATTATTATTACACTAAAACATGTAATAATTATACTTTATAAGTATAATTCGAACAAAAACAACCTTAGGAATAAAATATGAACCTCTTTGGTCCACTTGGATTATATTAGGACATTAATTATTATTTAATTCAAAGTAGAGTTAAAAGAGATAAAATCAATGTTAAATAAATAAAACATTTTTCATATAGGGTTAAACATAAGATAAATTAAATAATAAATATTCATCAGAATTATAAAAATATTTCCAACATAATGATATTTTATTTATAATTTTTAGTCATTAAATAAGTTAATTTATTTATGTCACAATAGTGATGCAGTAATTACCTAATTAATGAAATATTAAAATAAGTGTTATTATAAATATCAAAATAAATTTAATTTGATACTTTTATGAATTAAACTAATTTTATAGGTTAATATAACATATTAGGGTTTGTTAGATTAATTTTTTTCAAATTAATAATGTTGTTATGAATTCAGCGAAAACAAAATACCAAATAGTGTCAAAATTGACATAAAAGAATTTTTAAACCAATGTTATATTATTAATTGATATTCTATTACTAAATATCAAAGGATAGGTCAAAGGATTTATATAAGTATATATGTATCATTAATGAACTACTTTGGGTTCTCTTGGAAGTATATAGTATGTTTATTAACCATATAATATAAAAATACAAAGAGGCATGGTAAATCTCAAGCTATTTAACTAAGTGTTAAATATAAATTATAAGGTTAATATAGTAACGAAAACCATTCTAAAATCTATTGGTTGAAAGGATTTAGGCCCATTACCACCTTAAACTTTAAATAATTCACTTTTAATCCATTAAAAACCGAATATTAATTTGTTATAAAATAATATTTCTAGCTTTTCCAAAGGTGCCCCTCACCCCTCTTATAAAAGGGCACTCTCCCTTATCTCTACTTCACTCAATCAAAGCCTTTTTTCTTGTCCAAAACCTACCCAAAGTTTCTCTAAACTTCCCTAAATTCAACCTAGAGGCCTTAGTTTGATCATAAATCCAACCTAAGGAGCCCTTTTGATCAATCAAAAGGAAGAACCCGAAGAAGAGGTATTGTTTTCACCACCCTCTTTCAAGTTCCTTTCTTCTTCAACTTCTTCTTTCTTTGTTATTTCTATTCTAAAATAATAAATCTAGTATCTTATATATAATATGATGTTATTATAAATATTTTACAACCATATTTAGTATTTTATCCATCCTTTTAATGACATGTCACCATACGTGCGTACGTACGGCTAACCGTCTCCACGTCGTGGTGTAATTGCTATTCAAAACGTCATTATTTGGATGGGTATGATAATGATGTGTAATTGAATTAAATAATAAATAAAACATTATAATTATTCTTTATACATGATATACCATCCAATTATATACAATTTTAATATCAAAATAATGATATTGTCGCTCGTGCGTACGTACGGACTACCGTCTCCATGAACGTGATGAGATTCATTACCCATCTTATACATTCAAGAATAATTATCATTTGATGATTAAAAATAATGTTTAAGGACTTTATATAATTCTGGATATTAATAAGATACAACCTATCCATAACAAATATGGCTTATTTATCAAAACATATAAAAGAAAACGAGTAAGTTAACACCCGAAACGAAGATAATACTAAGATATTATTAAAAAATCAATGTTAAAAGATAATATGTGATATTATATTAATGTATGTGATTATTTTATAATTTAATAACAACTATTTCACCATTATAAAGGAGTTTAAACTTCCCTCAACCAAGGAAAAGTACAAGGTAAGGGTTTATTTCACAATCTCTTCTTTATCCGAGGTTGTTTATACGTAATTATCTACTGGGACCTCTTTATCATCCACATCCATGTTTCTCAAAAATGTATTTCTAATCATTATTAATATTTTATAGAATATGGGTTAAAGTCATTTAGACCCTTGTTGACTTTTTATAAGATGTTTATAAAGGAATATTTACGTCATTTTCCAAAAAAAGGCCTTTTTAACCTTTTCAACAAAATTAAGGTAAGAATGTCTTTTTTTAACTTATATAGCGGTGTGACTATTTTTTTGCTGTTATAAAATAGTCAAATCATCCCTTACAAGATTATAAGAATATTTTCAAAGTAAATGTTTTCTTTTATAAATATGTTACTTTTAAATGATTTAAAAAAGATATATTTCTCTCAAATAGTTTTGATTTCATCTATGTCAACATCCTTTGATGGATTTTAAGCTTATCTGAAGTTGATTTGTTATGATAAAAAACTTCCATATTCTATTGAAGGTTGTTTGATATGTTTTACTATGGATGTGTTATTTTTATACCATTCATGGTTTATGGAGAAATTATTGACATTTCATATTCTAGTTTTAATACGAATGTTTATTTTATGTTTAAACCTATTCATATGAGGAATGCATTGGACTTAATAAGTGATGGGTGGAGCCCAATATAGCTCCTCAATGCATCGGTAGGTCTCATGAGAAAAACTAGTGTTTTGGCACAAGGTCTGGACAAAATATTATTTTTAGTATTGGCCCAAGGCCTTGACTATGTGGTTATGATAGTCTAGCATTATTAATTCCATCATTATAGAAGTGGTTATTGATATTGCATGTGATTATTCGACTAGTATAATATCCATGTGAATAAGTAAATTGCATTATTTAATTTTATTTCTTCCATATTATGGTGAAGGTCATGTTTAAAAGGCTTTTGTTTTAGTTATACATTGCCTTAAACAAAAATTATTATTTATGAAAGTTTTCACTATATTGTTATTCTTACTGAGCATCTGAGCTCACCTCTTTCTATGTTTTATTTTTTCCAGGATGTGAAGAAGTGTTTTATGAATGACCTGCAGGGATATTTTAAGGTGATATGAGTGTGGTCTATGAAGACAAGATGTTGTTGTAGTTTTCACTTTATGATGTAATGTAAACTTTATGAATTCATCTAGTGATTCCAAGGCTACTAAACTAATCGGTCTTTCGAGACTTGACCATTTGTGATCAAGACAATGTTATGTAGTAATGCACCGACTCTGGGTAACTAGGGTCGGGGCATTACAATAACACTTAGAAAACATTTTATGAATTATTTGTAACACATTCGGTCCTTAGAAATGTAACTCTATACACTAGAAAGTTAGTTCCTCGTATTACTTGAAGTAACCTGAGTGAGGGTATTCCCTATGAAGGAATAACCAAGCGTAATGTTGGGAGTTTATTTTTAATTAACATATGTGTATTTTTCATATTAGTGACCTTTTATTAACTTGAGTAAGGTATTGTATGTTTTCTTAGAACCTGAGAGTATATATAACCATTTGTGTTAGTATTCATGACACGAGGTTTGGTTTTGAAGTGTGATGGACACACAATGACTTGATTTAACACCATTGTGATGGGTGGTGTGTAGTGAAACTTGATTGGAAGTATATTCCTTTTCATAATATGATAATTGTTAGTTCTTGATTTGTTTAAGCTGGCACTATTTGTTATGTGGATGAATTTAAAGGAAAGTGAGTCAAACTTGGAGTTCATGTGGTATTATCACTCAAACCTAGTGAGGATTCATTTGGGGAACTAGGTGATCTACTATGCTGATTCTTTTTTTAATATCCTTAATGTGTATTGTTTTCTTTAATCATTGGGAAATAATTAATGGATGAGTGATCATGTGGTGGTTATGTGTGATTTGAAGAAATAATATTGGAATAAAGACAATTGAGGAAGTCACGGTTATGTGGATGGGCATGGTGGAGTCTGTTATGAGAGGTTACTGATGTTTTTTGATTTCGGATCACCCTTAGTATTGGAAACCAAACAGTTTTTCATGAATATAATAGTGTTTAGTAACACAATGGTTAACCCTTTTGGACTTGTCTCTTTAGTGTAATATTCAATCAACAATGGATTAGGGTTCCATTGTGTGGTCAACTAGAGTTGTCATTGATGGAGATATTAGGGTTCGATGTAGCAGCATGGGTGATAGATGAGACCCATAAAAATAGATGTTTTAAGCTATTAATAGGATATTATATAATTTTAAACAAATCATGAATGGTTTCATGATGTTTTGTTCAATATTTTGAGAAATCTAGGAGTACACAGTGTGTGTTTTTTTTCTTGGGAATCATTTAAATGGATGGTTGCACTTAGTCATGGTGTTTGAGGAAGACTAGTAGATAATCGAGAATACAAATGTATGAATTTAATGTTAAAATAAGGGTACTCTAATGTTAAGTAGCATCGACCTAGTCACATGTATAATGGCCTCTTCTGTGAGAAGGGTTATGGTCTATGCTAGATTAGTTGTTTTTTGATCATGGAGACTCTAGAAGTCCAATGTCTAGTAGACTCAAGAGTATCTATTTCAATGATAAATTCTAGATTTTGATTTATATGTAGTATCGGATTGTGAAAAGATATGGTCTTTAGAATTATCATAATAACAGTTTCAACTAAGATAGATTTATATCATTGGTATGTTGATGTATGATTGAGAGCCATGTGGATGGTTCATGTTGTTGGTAAACCAATTAGAGAAACTCCTTAAAATTTAGTCGAGACATCTATAAGAAAGATAAAATTATTTAATTATTATAATGAATATTAAGGTATTTTTATTTGTGGATTTTCAATTACCTTTTTAGGTAGTTATTTGGAATACTGTCGACTAATGATTTTATGTGAAACTAAATATGGTGGGTTGAAATTTCATTGATCTCATTGTATTAATTATTAATGAGGTTTTAATTCATCGAAAAATTACTTTTGCAAAAGTTCAAACTCTTCATGTTGTGTCGGTCTATAGAGACTCATTGGTTCAACCCAAAACTAGTAGTGAGGTGTTGGTATAAAATCTTAACATATGTCCTTAATTTGATCAATTATGATAGAATTAAACTGCATCATTAATTTTATTGGACTATCATAGTCTTGATCAATATGTTGTTTCATATAGTTGAAGTTACTATTATATTTTAGGAATAATTGTTTGAATACATTGTAGTGTGTTGAGTTAAACAGAATTAGTGATCCCGATATTAATGTTGGACAATAATTAGATTTTGGATTAGATTCTAGTGTTAATTCTTAGAGTCATGTAGTGGGAGAATGAAGGGTTTTTAGGAGTGAGAAAAACCTTTATATCGAATTTTGGATTTGTGGGTGGAATATAGATAACTCTATATAAATGATGATCAATTTATATCATGAGGTTTCATTTGTGTTGTAACACAACTTCTTGAGAAAGATAGGTGTTATGGTTGGGATATTGTAATGAACCACATTTTTATAATTCATAAATTGTTTAGGGAATTTAAATGAACCTTTGGTGGATGGGTTTTTGGGAGAAACATATGGGGAATTGAGGTTATTCATTTTAAAAGAACCTTAAAGGGTATTTTTATAATTGAATGAAGTAATGGGATACAACATGACCCTATGGGTTTTAGTAGATATGGAAAATATATCTCAAACACACCACATATTTCATAGTAGGGTGGGTAGAGTCATTTCTACCTACCAAGTCTCACTGACTAGCTAGTGAGGTATGTAATGAACCTATAGCCTTGAAAAACTCCCTAGATAGTTGGTGAGACTACAATGAGAAGTTGATGGCTATGGGAGGCCAGCAGTGTTCACTCGACATCCTTTAATTATGTTATATTTTTTCTTTTTCAACACTATGGGACCCTTAATTTTAGATGGGTTGGATTGCTTCAAATATCTCTCATTGATCTTGGGTGGATCTAAACTTAAACCATTGGAAAATCTAAGTGAGATACTTTTATTCTTCTTTGATTTTGTCCAATTACTTTCTTATATGGTTGTTAGTTTTTTATCATTCATCTTAGATGATACTATTTGTGTGATTAAGAATTTGTGATCTATAGATGTTATAATTCAATTTTGATCTACTTTCCCTAGATTTTCTTAATTCTCAACTTATCATTGTCCGCCCTCCAAACCGATAATTAGAAGACAATTCCATCATATCATTATGGAATTGTATGAGATTGATATATCATAGATAAAAATTATTATATGATGTCTTGTGATGATGAATTTGTATTATTGATAAGAATTTGATGAAGGAATTTCCTTTGATAATACTTCTTTTGTTTAATATAAATTGAACTGGACATTGAAACATGGAATTGATTTTGGGATTTAACTCATCTCAATACTAAGAGTATGATAGGAGTGGATCGAACTATTTTAGATGACATTACATCTAATGTACATCATGTGTTTATATTCATCCTAGGGTATATAATTGAATTATATTACATTGGAATTTCTATTTCTCCACATGAAGGGGATTTTCCCAAAAATTAATTTAGATGTGTGAGAGGAACCTTCCATGGATGGTTGGTCAAGGTTCTAGCTAGGTGGTAATATATGGTATATCACTCCACTAGTGATCCTTCACTCTTTAATGTTAGTTCTTGTGATCATTTAATTAATTGAAATTTAGTTAAAATAAATTAATTTTAATGTTTCTTCATGAAAAGAACCATATGATGAATTTTGAAGGCCAAATGGACTTTGATTCACTCAGACGAAGTTTAAAAGATTTTCTTGACATAGGTTTCACTATTTTTGAGGAATTTAGTTCCATTTACTCTAACCTTTGGTATTATGAATATTTATTATCATGGTATTTTTTGTTTTCTATGTTGGGTGAAAACCCCTTAATTCATAATATGTTATGAACACTAATTAATTCTTTATTAATTAATTTTCATTGAGTATTAATTAATTAAATGAACTATTACTAATATAATAGGATAAAGTTACCAGGACTAGTTCCTCATATGCTGGCTTGATGCTGGTCAAGGATAGATGAGGTTTGATTAGAAATATGTTACTTGGATTACATGGACCATCATTTTTGTATGTTTCGGTTAAATTAGACCTAGTTCTTTTGAGACCTTGATTGATGATATGAAAACATCTGTGTGCATGTGTTTCCCATGAGACCCTTTGTGATGATTTTTCTCTAAGTATGCATGATTATCATGTTTCCATGTTTGATTATTATCATATGTACTAATTATTTATATTATTCTCATGATGATATGTTATTATCTTCTTATATGTACTCCATTATTTCGTTGATGTGATAATTTAAGACTATACATGATATGAATTATTATTCCTTGTTATAATTGGGTTTTATTGTGGTATTTTATAGCATGTGGAACCATAATTATGGTATCAGGATAATATGGATGTTCAATTCTGGATAAACATCACCTTGGAGTGGGAGTGTCAATACATAATGATGTATATGGACTATAGGTAATTTTATAGTATGGATCAGATCAAGGATATGTTATTTTCATGGGATTAGACCATGTATGGGTTTAGAATCTATCAATATAAGTCTAAGTGGGTAATTCCAAGAAGAGGTGATGTGATTATCCAATTACATGAATTATGTCTGGTGAGACTTACCATCATTTTAGGGTGAAAATAACTATCAGGGTGGGGCATATAGAGTTCCTAATACTGATGACCATTAGATTAGGGCAGGTGGTGTTCCTGATAATGACCACTATAGGGTGGGGGTATGGGTTTTCATTAAACATGGAACTTGGATGGACATGTGCATAGTTTCAACTGATATTAGGAAATCTGACACGTCTCATGACATGTCGTGACATATGGTTACATCCCCTTTTATATTTATACTAGAAATAAAATGAATTATTTATGGTTGGGGGTTTATGGTGTCTTGGTAAGTTCATGACCACTTAGTATGTTGTTGTTTTCTTGTTTATTATTCGGTGATATTTATATTTCATGTGTTATTTTGTTTTTCCTATTTACTTTCTTCTTATATTTTCACAATCACATACACTACCTATTAATAGTTGTTTAATAGACTGTGTTTTTGTTGTCCTACTAAGTTGTACTTACACCTTTCTTAGGTGTCTATGGAACTTGGTTATGTAAGAGTCCCTCACATATTTTAGGTACATGTTTGGCTGTTTCTTTTGTATGATAATCTAGTGGGATAGCTCTCTATGATTCTAAAGACTATGATAATATGTTGATTGGAGTGGGGTTGTAATATTTTGTACTTTTATTATTTCTATAATTTCATTGATCATCCTAGTGATTTATTAGTGACTTATTTCATGTTTTCATTGTAGGTTATATTTTTTTAGATTTATACACACTGATGGTATGTTATTAGTTTTCTACTTGATCTACTACTATACTCTTTATATGTTTGGTTATTTATTTTTTATTTTTTACTCTTATTCTGAGTATAGTATCCCCTTTATTTCACCATTTACCCTTACTGCTAGTTGGCATCCTCTGGAGTATGGGGATATGTGTTTGAGGTCATGTGGAATGATAGCATGAAATCAATGATTCAAGTTGGGATGTTACTACTGGTTATGAGAATAATGCCTCTTGTAGGGATTATATATTATTATGTATAATTTTATATTCCTATGTGTGTATGTGTAAAATAATTATTTGACTTGATATTATTATTAATCCATTCCGTGACTCTTGGACATTGATTTATTGACTAAAACCATGATATCATATTTTAACTGGGATTTTAGATACATTGGGTGTGTCATGAGTATTATGGAATTAATAAATAAGTCAATATAGGATTTTTCCATTCATGTTTGATGGATGTTGATATCCTAACACTTTTATGGAAATAGAATCACCAGATTATGTTCATGGTTATAGAATTTATATCAATATATTAATTTCTAGAAAAAACAATGGAAAAACATGGGTGTATCCATTCTGTTATTGTCGGGGCTCATGAGGATTTTATATCCTTTCCTACAATGAGGATATTTCTTTTATTGGTAGGTAAAATACCTTATACATTAGTAAAATGGTTAAACAATGTTATCTCCACTCTTTTCCAAGTGACATAGTAGATTTATGTGGGTTATATTGGTTGATAAATAAATACTAGGGAAGTCGAGTCCACCCATACTGTTGGAATGTGGGTGATGTAATTCATAACCCAAATGTTTGATTCAATGAATATAGGGTGGGGAAGTCATGTCTGTGATGACCAACAATACCCTAAGGTGCTGGGTTTTTCTATAGTATTATCATGTCACAAAATTATTGGGGTTCCTTTCCTATAAGGGGGTGATGCCTCAATTTTTAGTCATATTCCCGTATGCATTGACAGTATGGTCAAATAGAGGTTTCCCCACCATTTTCCAAGGGTCATGAATGATTTATAAAGACTCAAATTTCCAAATGATGAAGCTGGGTATGGATCGAAATCCATGAATGAAGTTTTTTCAAACCCTAGGGTAGTTTAGCTCTTTAATTTTGAATTACGTGCCCAATGCCATTTGATTTCGAGTCATAATGTGTGGTCCATCAAAAGGATCAGGAATGGATCATTGAAGTCCTTCTTTGAGAAAGGGTTAAAAACACAATAATGTAACATTGAGGATGTAAAATACACTTGAAAGTTATTGTTTTTTGGATTGTAAATAATGTTCCAAATCACTCATTTCATTTGGTCGGTATCAAAAAATCTTGTAGGGGATGTCTGAGAACACCCTCATTTTTTGGGTTCTTCCACGGTGATGTCATGCTCACAATAATCGGAAATAAATTTATTTAGGGACAAGATGACATTGTTCGGTATATCTGTGCCCTTATGCATCGATATCATGATCAAATAGAGAGATGTATTTTCTTTTACAAGGGCCATAGAAGGTTTAAAATGACCTGAGACACTCAAATCATGAGGTTGTTTTGTGTAAAATGTAATATTCAAGAAGGTTTTGAGCACCGTAAAAGGTGTTTCACCACTTAGGGAACATGTTATCAGGGTGAGGGGATGGGGAAAACCATTAATATAACTTTTTACAAGACTAGAGGGTCCAGTAAGCATGAATCAGCTTTTTATAGGGCCACAAAGCAGACCGTGTGAGCTTTATGCCTCGCTTATTTGAGTCGTATTGTTTTCTTAAACTCTGGAGATGAAAAGTTTACCGAGAAAAAACATGAATTTTTCTCAGGTTTCCCTTCACAAGTTTTCATCCTACAATGTTTGGCGCCTCTTTCGGTAGCAATTTAATCTCTTGTAATTTAGACCATCAAAGGATAGATTTCTAGGGTCATACAACGTTTAACAATAGTGTAAGCAGTTTACATCCATGACATAGATGGACTTATTATGAAGGGAATGTTACATAAGATCCTAATTAGGATACCCAAGTTCAGTAGTACCACATAATCCTTCTGAGAGGGAGATAAAAATTTTGTAAATCTTGGCTCATGGATCGAATTTTATGATTAGTGATATTGGAAAATCATACTGGGGATGTCCTAGAACACCCTTAGGTGCTAGGTTATGCCATGGTGACATCATGCTCATAAGAATTCGAATTCTATTCATATAGAGAGAATATGTATCTAGTTTACTAGTATGATCCATTATGTATCGATATCAAGTTCAAACAAAGAGATCTATATTTCTTCCCAATAGTCATTAAAGGTTTGTGGCAACCCAAGGCACCCAATACATGAAGTCTGATTTATGAATTGAGGTTCTTAAAAGATTATTAATGTAACCCATAATATAGTTTAATTAGGTAAAGAACATGGGGTACATTTATAAGGGATGATAATGGGAGATGGACTACTCATTTTAACAGCATTTTTTGGGGATGTATTTGTTTTTCAATTTTAATGGCATATTGCTATGAAATTTTCTTTGCAGTTAAACAACATATGGTGTAGAAACATTTTATCTTTTATAGTTTAACATCATTTGGTAAGGATGTATTTGATTCCTTTTAGTTTAACATCTTATGGTAGGGATGTGGGAACCAAAATAAAAAATTGTTCAAGATGTATTTTGTGCACAAGAAAGCTATACGCAGACCAGACTCATAATTATAAAACATGATATTGTATGGCTCAACCCATAAATAGTTAGGGGGAAGTACCTTGTGAATGTGAAAACCATACAAAGGTATGGAGGGAAATTTTTTATTACCATAGATGGTCCCAAGAATTATATATCTATGTGTCTGTGCATTTCTTCTATAAAAAAGAATCAAGAAACATGTAGTTTCTGAATGGAAAACACTCTACACAGGCATGATCCATATGCATATGGGGAATTTTACACATTGATTGTTATATATTGACCTAGGATTGAGGTTCCAGGAACCACTACATATCTTGGGATGACATGAATCAATTAAAACATAGTTCTTAAGGAACCATGCTATTAAATTTTATTTGGGAAGGACATAGGTTCCCCGACATGAAAAGAGAATATTATGGCTATACCATAGAACTAATATTTATGCATTACTATGTATCATGTGATTATAGAAATGAAACCACATGTTGTTCTTTGAATGAAATATCCCGACATAGTTCAATTCTATATGTATGTAGGGGAATTATTTTGTTTATTTATTGTGTTTTCTCTTGGATTGTATATTTGGGAATCACTATATATCCTATGATGACTAGAATCAATCCACACATAGTTATGGAAACCAATAAAATTTAGTGTCTTATGAAAGGGACATTATCTGTACATTTTAACGACATGTGGTGAGATATCATTGTGTGTCTTTTATGTTTTTACATTTAAGATCGTGGTCACCTTGTCATGAATTGATATGTATTATTTATGCAGGTACATCACTTACCAAAATTCCTAAGCTCACATGGGCAATTCTTGGTGTGAGAAACAAGTAATGGAAAATGATTCTTACAGCATAGAGTCAATTCAGATGATATACATGGGAATCTTTTACCATGTGGTGGCTATGCGATGACATAGGATCCATGTAACACTACATATCTCGTTAGAGTTAGAATCAAGACTTATGTAGTTCTAGAAATCCATGTAGTTTAGTGTCATGTGGCAGGGATATTAGGTTTGTAGTTTAACATTATTTAGTGAGGGTGTGGGTTACTTGATGCGAGGGAAGAGTAATTTTTTGACTGGGCCCAAGAATGGGGTTTAGGTGTCACTATATATTTTGTTATGGAAGGAATCTATCCACACATAGTTCATGGAAACCATAGGGTTTGGTGTCATGCGGCGAGGACAGCATCCATGTAGTTTAACATCTTGTGGTAAGAAAGTGGGTCACCCAACAAGGAAAAACGAAAAATATTGTGCTTGGGCCCATGAATGGTGGTGTGGGTCTCACTATGTATCATATGATGGTAAGAATCAAGCCACATATAGTTATTGTATAAATATATTCACTATGAGGAACTGAATATCACACAAGAAAGGGAAATTTCATTTTTATTTTGCATATATATAGCTTGTGTGTGGTGAATCATTAGTGAGATGATGATTCTTGTGAAGTCTAACATTATACAATGAAAAAATATTTAATAAATTTTTATTTTCATGTATTTAGGACAAGATAAAGAATTCATTTTAAAGTCTTTCTATACTGACTGGTTCTATACTATTTAACATCATGTGATCACAGTGAACTTTTTTAGTTTGATGTCACGCTATTAAGAAAATAGATTTCCTGTATTTTAACACCTACTATCGAGATTATAGAAACTTCATGGCACCTATGAAATTTATTTGTTATAAAAACATTCATTGGTGGGGTGTCTGACATGATCCATGTCCATTACATCTAGTGAGTAAGCTCTTTTATGATTGACCTTATGTATAATGTAAGGCCCTTCCCATTTGGGGTCCAGTATCAGAGGCTTCTTACATAGAATAAATAGGGTTTGGAAAGAAAACACGAGTTCTACATTGAGGAATTAATATTGGAAAAAAATATTTAAGGCTCCTACAATCTAATTTTGATGAACTTTTAGGTTTTGAATGGTGTACAACCTTTTCTCATTATCACTCTCTAATTCATCTTCTTCTTTTGTGATTTCTCAATATCCAAGAGTTTTTCACAAATTTATATTCAAAGTGATGTTGGCTAGTCTTCTATGGGTAACATTGCCTTAGTTCTATACACTGATTAATATGGTGTTTCTTATTTAGCTGTACATGTGCTTGTGAGTTAGGCCCATCAATCATACAGGACCTTGTCCAACCAGGTCTTATTGTCTTTATTCGCTATCTTCTGGAGTATATTTTACAGAGTCCTTTTGAAATAATCTAGCAATCTATTTTTCCCTACATGATATCATGATGAATGATTAAAATCGATGTTGTACTCCTAGTACATTTTCATTAACACTGTAGAATAGAAGTCAGTGTCATTTTCCATAATTATTGTGCGAGGGGCACTGAACCAAGTGACTATATGGGACTTTACAAAGTTGATGATGTTCATTGTATAGACTCTTTTGAGGTAAATTCCCTCATCCCATTTTGTGATAAAGTAAGTAGAGGTAAGGATATAATTGAACTATTAGGTTGTGGATGGTGGGTGTTTTCCCACAAAATACATTCCCCATACAGAAAATGACCACGAATATTTAGATTTATGTAGAAATTACTAGGGTTGATGGTTAAAGTATTCATGGATCTGAGATGCATGAAATAATCTGGTTAATTCAACACTGTCCAGTATCATGGATTTCTAGTAGTAACTCATCCTCCTGATTTGTTGGGAGAGCCTGGTCCCAGAATGATGAGAATCATAGGCACCTATGTGGACTTCTTCCATGATGGAAAAAATATCACCCTATACTGATTATGGGATCCTTCCATCCATGGCTGAGTATTGGTCCATCTTTCCTTGTGGAAATGCAAGCCTGGTTTATTTTCTCCATGTCACATAAGATTATTTAGGGTACCATCCTTCAGGTCATGATATAGAATATTGATTCCTTTTATCAACGTCATCTAGAAATGTGGATATATTGGCCAATGTTTCAGCACGAGCACTCTGTGATCGGGGATCATGATACAATGTGGGCTCAAAAATGGATATCATTCATTAACCACCGAACATAACCAATGAGAGGGGAAAGATATTCCTTTCTAGTAGAATATGCTCCATTGATATGATTTATCATAATCTCTAAATCCCATTTGATAGTCAGGTATGATATTTTCTATGATATGGATATTTCCAAGTTAACGATGAGGGATTAGTACTTGGATAAGTTATTTTTTCAGGGTTTTTATAGTGAGAAATAGTGTGGAGAAACTTATTTGACTGAAGAAACAAATATAGCCCCTAAGACAACTTGGTTGAGAATCAGGTTTTCCAGTATCTTGATGATAGGACTCTGGGATACACCATCAAAATAAATCTCCCATGTATGTGGAACATAATGGGAATAGAAAACATCCCCATCTGGAAGCTCGATATAGGTTGGTGTACTTTATGGGGTGGGATGCTCTGTGTGTAAATCTTCCAAGGATTTCCCGTTCACCAAATTTTGTGATATTAACTCGATGTCAAATTTTTATAGAGTTAATACCCATTAGGAAAAGCACCTAGTCAGTATGAGATTTCCAAGGATGTACTTGATTAGATCAACATGATAGACCAGGTGGACTTCATGGTGGTTTAGGTAATGCCCCAAATTTATGCACTATAAATATGATTATCAGGAATTTCTTATCCAAATTTGAGTATCATGTCTCAATACCTAGAACCATTTTGATGAGGAATTATATAATGTTCTCACTTTCCACATAATTCTTCTATGCATTGAGGGAACTGAGTGATCATTCCATGGTGGCCACATATAAGATGATTGTATTTCCTTCCGTTAGGGGAATCAGGACAGGTGGGTGTAGTAGGTAATGCTTAATACTTTCAAAGGATTCTTGGGAGTCCCCATACTATTGATAGGAAATTCATTTCCACATTATTTTGGTGAAGGGTTGTACCTTGTTGGAAAGATTGGATATGAAACTCCGAATGTAAGTGAGGTACCCCTAGAGCTCCCTCAATTCATTGAGATTCATAGGGTAACATTTATTGAATAGAACGAGTATTTTCAGGTTCAACCTCGATGATATAGTGGAAACCCAAAAATCCAAGAAACTTCCCCGATGTTACCCTGAAAGAGAATTTTAGCAGATTCGTCTTTGTACTATTCTACCATAGCTTGTCGAAGACTGGTTGAAGATCTGTGAAGTGATCACAACATTAATAATATTTGATCACAAGGTCATTGAAATAACATTTGACTATTGTTCCCAAGAAGGCCTTGAATATATGATGAATAGCAAGTGGATAAGTGGCGGCTTGATAGAGAAATATCCCCTAGGATGCTCTGTAGGTAATGGATTCCTCATCATCAAGGTCAATCTTTTTCTGATTATTCCATGAATACCCATACATGAAGGACATCGCCTAGAATATAGTTGTTTCATCAATCAAGAGTTATTTAATTTGAAATGGGAAGTCATACTTTTGTAAATATTGATTTAATTATCTGAAATTGAAGCATACACTAATTTTTCCATTCTTTGTCTTGACATGGATGACGTTGGTGGTCCATCTTGGGTATTTCAATTCTCAAACATCATTTTAGTTGATCAATTTGCTGAATTCTACCACTAAATTGGTATCCTGAGAGTGGTTAATCTTCATGGATTCTAGTTTAAAGCCTCAACCATCATTGGGTAAACTGATATGGTTCATTGCGACATATGGATTCAATCTAGGAATTTCTTTATAATTACATACAAACACATATTGGGGTTTCTTTAGAAATGAAATGTATATATCATTCTCCTTGAGATGCATGCAGACACTAATTAGTGTAGGTTGCAGGTCTTATTTTTTTCTCATATTTACTTATCTGAGATCATCAATGGTGGTGGGTATGACTTCCTCAAATGTGGGAGGGTATTTCTTGAGGTCATCCTTATTTTCTTCTCCTATGTGTCTATGGAATCATTCTTATATGGAGTTATCAATATGGGGGCATCTCTGTCACATTTGACATGAGAGTGATCGTAAAAAAACATTATCATCTCCATATGATAGAGTAATTATAGAAATATTCTATATATGATTTTATTCTACCCTATCACTGTAGAAATATGAGTATTGGATTATTCAGATTAGGTCTATTACCTCAACTAGATTAATAGGGATCAAGTAGTCACTATCAGTTGTATTTCAACGATCTTCAGGGGTGGTCCCTAATCCATTGGGGTATGCAACTTGTATATCATCATCCACAATTGGTTTTTTGAATTCCCTTTAATAGAAACTTTCTTCATCATATTTGGTGCCTCAATCCCCCATGGGAGAACTATTGCCAAGTATTATGTTGATCATACCATCAATGGGGTACTTCAAACACTAATGAAATTTTTAAGGTAATGCCACGTGGATATGTATCTCGGGTCTTCTGAGTATGAAATTTTATGAAACTTCTTGCTAGATAATTTTAAACTCAGAATTATATGTGAGGTCCCCAAAATAATAATTGAGATTTATCTTCTTGATAGGTCATTTATCATGTGTTTCATACCCTTTAATGGTCAAATTTGTGGGTGATAAGTCTCCTTCTCAATATTCCAAATGTCAAAGGGTCAAAATCAGAAATAGGATGATCCTAAAAACATTGTCAATAAAATCCCTTCATACATCGACATTAATGAGTATTCTTGAATAATATAGGGGGATGATGTGTCCCCGGATTACTTCTTACTGATCATTCTCTGTGAATGATATGGAAACATGGAATTCCTTAAGCAAGGTCTCCATTTAATAGAACTTATCTATAGTGACATTTGTATCATACTCTTATTGGCTCAAGAAGTCTTTATTTAGATCCTACCTAACATATTTTGAAACATAGATAGAATGCGTTATTGAGATCCTTGCTAGAAAAACCTCAAACTATTTTATATTTCCTTACTTTTGTGATAGAGGTTAACACATCCCAAGTTGGGGTGTCTCCTTATTACGAGGCTGAGGGGGAATATGTATTTGAGGAGGAGATGGTTAGTGCCTATGAATGGGCCTATGGAGAATCTTGTTCTAGTGGAATGTATCATACTAGCCTTATCGATTTTTTGGGTTGAATAGATAATTTTACCCCTGCTAGGTGGTCATGAAATATAATTAGTCCTGGGTGACGTTTTGAGGGTTCTGGGACACTTCCATGCCTCTTTTAGGCTTACTAGAGTACATTATCATGGGTTATAGCTTTATATGTTTCCTCTATGAATATGTGGATGAAATATTGGGTACAACCAAACCTAATCTATACCTTGTATCCTTGATTCATGTGTATAAAGCCTCCTATTCCCTGGTTGCATGTGGGGAACTCATACTCAGAGTCATATTCATCGTCAGATAAGGGGAATTCCAAGTATATCACTTTAACATATCTAAATATGAGATATTCATCCAAGGAGGGTTTCATTTGATGGGGTGGTGTCTGTTCTATAGATGTTGTAGGGAATAAATTCTCAACACTCAGAGTCTATGTTGGAGGTAAATACTATTACTATAATTCTTGTTTTTGTTTCTTATGGTTGTGTTCACCTCTTGCAGGAATACATGATATCACCTTCCTAGGTGACGGGGTAGTTTTGATTATATGAATCTTTTCTCTCAATGTATCATAAGCTTGGTCAAATTTCATTCGATTCATCTAGTTGTTGAACTTCTTCTCATTCATGTCTATAACTTCTTACCAATCATCTTCTTCTTCTTATTGGTCGATGGTTATGTTGGTCACCAGCTCTAGGGAGTTACCAACATCACCTATCTGAAATCGAACATTACTTAGAGGACATGTTTGAAGAAAAATAAATCCTTGATGATGTGGCTCAGCCTTATATGGAAAGATAATTAGTAGGTATGATTGATGAGGTTGTCCTCATTGGGACTCTTGGGATATTTCATCTTGAGAAGGTTATTTCCATGGATACAAGGAAATAATAAGGGACTTTTTCATTTCAGAGGGAGTATGTTTTATTCATGCATTCCTCAAATCACGGGAAACATTTTCTCTGTTTCGCTTCCATCCATGGGATATTCTACTATTTATTCCAATTGATAGGAAGCATCATGTGATTTTGGACCTACCTGGGTGCTTGAATGGGCACTACTACTAGTTTGAGGGTAATGGAGGCAGTTTTTTCCTTATCAAGACTTTTCCCAAATATTGAGGGAATGATTTGAGATTCAGCTTTAATTCACTATATAGAATCTTCCAATAAAAATTCCATTTTTTGATCTCATAGAACCCACCTGGATACTTCAAAGGGATCATAGGTGTCTATGGATAATCCCATATAATTTCAGTCTTGATTTAAAATAATTATTCCTTTGAAAGAGGGTTTCTAAAATAATAGGTTATACCATTCCATATTTCTATGAATTTAGATACCATCTCATTTTTATGCTACTTACAGTTCTTCAGGATGAAAATCTATGTCTTCTTTAATGTGGACATAAACTAGTAAAGTTATTAATGATGAAGTTCTTCCCATCCTATACAGGACTGTGTTGGAAGTATACTTTATCAAATAAAGGATGGACAAACTAGAGTCTTTACGAAACACTTAATCATGGTCCCCTCCTATTGGTCTTGACTTCCCATCATCAGCCCACATCAGGACATGAATTGTGTGAGATGGTGTACTAGGTATCATGTGTCGTCAAAGGGGGAGAAGGTTGGATTGCCAAATTTGGGTGGGGGAAAAAGTGTCGTACACCTATTTGGGGTATGGATTTCTATTAGGATTCACTGGTGCATGTCACCCTTTTAGGGATTCTATTCATGTATCTAGGGACTTGATGGTGTTCAACAGTTCCATAGGTATTGTTTAATGAGTCATTTATCATCTATAGGGAGAAGACGAGGTCTGATGACATATCCCCATTTTCATCTACCACCAAATTTTGATCTATCCTAAGAGTAAATCATCTACCTAAAGAGGGAGAAGATATCACTATAATGGAGGTAATTCATGATTATTTTCAACTTCATCATTTAAGGGGACCAAATGTCTAGATCTATAGCTTTTATGACACATAGATGCTTCTCTTGTAATAATATTAGTAATGGTAATATTAATCTTTTCTAGAAGATGATTCCAAGTGGGAGTCTTTACACTGAGTATATCCTCATTGATTGGTTTGATAGTCTGTATGTCACTCTCATATTTTGACAATTGATCTTTCATGAAAGGATTTTAAGTTCTTCTAGCTAGTGATTGGGATGTAGCCACACCTTTCACTTTATCATTGGTTAAATTACATTGTAGATGTGAACAATTGATATTTAGTGATTCCATAATATAGAACCTCCTCTAGTTTCGGGTTTGTGCAGCCTTGGTGGGTGTGTCTATATCCTCCTCTAAGGGTAATTTTTTTATTTTGACCCTCTATATTTGTTTCTTGATCCACATTATCTATTGTGTTGACATTGATGACATTTATAGAAGTGTATTGGGAAATGGTATTTGTTCTGTTATGTTAAATGCAACATGATGATAATTTACCTCTTGCAATAAGGGCATTTCTTGAACCCTTTTCTATATTGGTCTTTTTTTTCTGGCAACCCCGGTGGGGTTTGATTTCATTCATCATACATTCCTCCCATATTGGACTTTGAACAATGAACGTAAGGTTGTTTTTACTCATGTTTTTCAAATTATCCCAAAATGGTAGAGGTTTTTCTTCTGTTGGTAAGAACATTTGGAATGCCAACCATATATATTTACCTACTAACATGGAGAAGATTTACTCCCTCTACATTAATGAGGATAATGAAAATTCCCTCAGCCCTAAAGTTTGGGAACCATCTAGTTCCACAACTAGCATTGACTAATCCTATTGTTTGGGATCCAAAGATTCTAGTCAGGGATTTTATGATTCCTTGGAAAAAAAATTGAGATATAAATTCCCACATCCTAGTGGTATGGTATTGATCTAGAATCACTGTTGATTTCCATAGGACCCTATTGGGGGATGATGAACCTGGTGATGGTGATTGAGATAAAAATTCCCCCAACCTAGTGGAATAGGTTTTGTTGGAAGATACTATTTATATGTCTTGAATATTATTAGGAATTGAAAATATGAGGGGTATAGTTGTTTTTATATATTCCTCTCTCCTTGATTGATAGATTTTCCCCTGGAAGGTTCCTATGGGAGTTTCTATTGTGACCTATTTGATATGGTGAAATAGTGCTCATGCAATATTTTAGTGCAATAGTTGCCCATTATTGGAGTCTTTATTTATGGGTAGTTGTATAATTGATTGTAAATTTATCTTCCATGTCTAAAATGTGATACCATTGTTTCAAGGGTCCTAGTTCAAAGATATATTAGCTATAATCTTCCACTACTCATGATTTCCTAGAATCATTGAAGTGCGGAAATTTAACTATATTGACAAACTAGATCATGAGTTTCTTTTCCCCTAGATTTAAATAGAGGATGTGAAATTATAGAATGCCATATCTTAGAGGATCTATTGTTATTTGGGTGTAGTTAATTTCAATGTTTCATACTTTCCTCATCCTTGAATAGGGAGGCATGACATGGTATCATATATTAGTTTTCCAAGAGTTTTTATGTAATGGTAGAAAGTGTGTTGTAGATTTATGTTGTCCTTTTTTGGTTTTGAGTATTAGCCAATGGAGATAGTAGCCAAGTCTATCTTATAATAGAGAATATTGATGGTTTGAAGGTGACCATATATCCATGATAAGGGAGGTGTCTATACTTCATTCACTGATAATTTTTCCACATATTTTGGTGTAGATAAGGCATTAACTTCTTTTCTAACTCATATGGGGTCTCATAGTTAAAAGTATAGAGGAACCAAAAAATGGTGGTGAGTTTATTTCTATAAAACTCTCTACATAAGTCAATGTTGGCCTAATCCTCATCAAACATACACAAATCCATCTGTTCATACCATAGAAGATGCTTGTCGGGGCCTCCTACTGAACAAAGTGTGTTGTTATTGGAATTTGATGGGGAACTACATATGATTGAACCCAGTGTTTTAGGAAAATCTCTATATAAGGAAATATGAGTTTTGAGAAACTATTTATATAGAGTTTATAAGGAAATGGGATCATTTCTCTATTCATGGGAGATATCATAATGGGGAGGTTGACCATGGTGGATGTCAAGAGTATAGTCCCTGAAATCCATATCCATACTTCCTTGAGGAAAACTATCATGGTAATGATTTCCTTATAATTTTTTTTAAGAGTTTAAAACCCCTTTGAGTGTTGATAATGTGTCTTGAACAACCCCAAGTACACTGTAATTTATCATATTAGTGATATGATCCTCCTTATGTGTCATGGATGGAATATTTCAACCTACCTTTTGAAATTTTGCAAGAATATGATTATGTAGCATGAAGTCTATCAGAATATATTGATAGTAATCTGGTGTTGTGGTAATATGATCCTACTTCAGAGAATATTTTGGAATATTCTAATTATCTTCTTCATTATTGGTGTTAATATGATCTTAACATGAGGCATGTACCACTTTCATTTTGGGAGCCTTGGTCAGAATAGGAATATAGGATTGATCCTAAGCCATTGAAGTATGCCACTAGTTTTTCTTGTTGGGAATATGATCCTATCCTAAGGAATTTGTCACTCTCACTTGGTGATCCTTGGTCATAATGTTAATTTGAGCCCAATCATGAGGCTTTGGAGTATGTTGCTGGTCTTTCTTGATTAGGATTTGATCTGGTCTCCAGGCTTGTGTTTCTCTAATGTGGTGAGCCCTAGTTGTAGCGAGAATATGAGCCCAATATGAATATATATTCCATATAAAAATATAATGAAGTACATTCATAATGGGATAAGGGATATGAGAATCTGTTATATATCCTCATAAGGATGATTATTTTTTCATTCATTGGTAGAAGTAGAGATATGATCATGGAAATAGTAATCTACTGGAATATTCCAGTCAGATTCATTGAATGGAACATGAGTGTGTCCTAAAGAATGTTCCACTATCACATGGTGAGGTTTGACCATAATGGGAAACTGAGCTCAATCATAGGTCTTTGGAGTATTCCACTAGTCTTCTTTGATAAGAATATGAGTATGTTCTAAGGCATGTGACGCTCTCATTTTGTGTGCCCTATCTAGAATGGGGACATGAGTCCGATCATGGGCCTTTTGAATATTATTAAGATATTTTTCATTAGGTATATTCCCCTCACCTAATGTATGTTCCAATTAGACTTTGTGATACTCAATTGAAATGGGATTATGAGCCAGGTCTGGTGCCTCTCCCTTTACTGAAATATGCTGATAATCCTCATGGATGATAGAATGAGTGTGTTCTTTCTATAGAGAAACCACTTGTTCATTTTGATCAGATTATTATGATACCCTTGATATATGAATATGAATATATGTCTATCCCTATATTTTTACTAGTTCCAGAATATGTCGTTGGAGTTCTTAAATGGTTTCTAAAATGTAATGAAATTTTAGCAAAGTTTTTGCATGAATGTAATCTAACACAGTTTATGTATCCCTTATATATTTGCAGATATCGTCAATTAAATAAGGAATATTATCCCCCTTAATTAATCATTTTTTCAATGGAATATGTAGATGGACCTCATGTGTGGGGTAGGGATATGCACCTCCCTCATTTATGTTGTACAAATATGCCTGAATACTTGTTCCAAATGAGTGGGAATATAAGTCGGCTCGCTGGTTACTACTAAAATATGCTGGTAAACATCGTTAGTGGGAGTGGGGATATGAGACCAATCACGATTATACAAAATCTTACATGTTCTATATGTCTTCCTTTTTCTTGTGCATGGATATAAAAGGTGTTACTATATCAAGAGTTTCTCTCAATAGTTGATTGAAGTGTGACAATGGTATGGTTCTAGTAAAAGTGGTTGATGGGATCCCTTATCTATCTGAACTAGAAGGGAGGTATAGTTAACCCCTTCGTCCACCTTCATCAGATATTGAAGTTGGAAATTTTCAAGATCTTGGGATAATATCATAAAGAAGGTGGCAGTGGTGATGAGTGCCACTATCTTTAATGTACCTTTCCTTAGATGATGCAGAACCATCATTTTCATCACTTAGAGACCCTGACATATAGCCCCAAGATTGAGATCATACCATTTTTATGGTATTCCTAAACCATTATGTTCACCATCCTATGCTGAAGATATTGGGTGGCTAAGGAAATTGTAAGGCCCACAGGGGTTACTATTACAGCTGATTTTCCATAACAGTCAATGGATAAATACCCATCAGATTAGTCTATTTTTCAAGAGAAGCATCTACACTTGCAAATATAACAAGGAACAAGGTCATCAATTAGTGCATCATCATAGGCATGATATGTACTCAATAATATATGTAAGGGTAACACAATTGTTCTTTTATTATCGATCCTTCCATTCTTCTTGTGTGGAATTTTCAAAGTGAGGATGGTATTATTTCATAAGAACCCTGATTATAGATGATCATCAATACGATTGATGTCTTGATTTCCATTCTCTCATAGGATATGAAAACAACACACCATGAAATATGGTAAAATTATTACCCTATTATTTGAGTGATTCACATTTGGTTTGAAATTTGTTTCAAGGAATATACAATCAAATAGGCCCAATTTATGGTCAACAAAATAATTTTTTATTAGAGATATTTACATAATATTCACCATATTTTTTGAGTATAAATATGAAAACAAAATGGCCCAATGTATGGTCAACCAATAAATTTTTTAGAGATTCATGTCATTTCACCATTTTTATTTGCGTGGGAATAGGAAAAAATGGCTTAACATATGGAAAATAAATCATCTTTTTTATTTGATACATTCACATAAGGTTTACAATTTTTGCTACCAAAAAATATGGGGTGGTATTTTTCCTAATTTTAGTTTTTAGGGTGTTCAATGTGATTCAAAAATCTTCACATCAGATTTTACTAGGTTTTTCAATAATGAAAACTTCCCGCAATTCCCATATATAACTGAGTATGGACTTAATTTCCAAAGATTGGTGGTCCTTTAGGGTTTCAGACCAAATGATTCTTAAGAAATCACATTGGGTGAAATGATGTGAGGTTGGGCACATCATACCCTTTAGGGGGGAATGTTTTTCCTACTATGGGATTCTCTTTTAGATTTAAGTTATTATCACGCATATATTCCTAATCCTTATATAAAATCGGTTACCCTGAAAAAATGAACATAGGTTCAATCTCTTTTACGACCGAATGGGAGTATTTTTAGTGAGTTTATCTATATATATCTAAGGTTTTTTCTCTATATCTCCTAAGGGGTAGAAACTAATTTATTGAAAAAGTATCTCAAACCACTTAGGATTATTCTTCCATGAAGGTAGGTGTTAAATTTTTCAATTATGGTATCGAGGCATTATGTGGCATCCTACGTATCCTTAATATACTAGGAATCAAAACTCACATAGTTATCTAAACCTATAAAGATTAAAATAATGTAGAAATGACATATGTATAATAGAGATTAGGTACATGGTACGCGATCTCGAGCCTCGGGTAGGCATCCTACATCTTCTAGTTTTGAAAGTAATCAGATTCATAATAGTTCAATCATGCCCTTGAGACTATCCCTAAGGTAGATTCCCTTATACAGGGGTAGTCATATCATGCCACTCATTGGGGATTACACGCTCGGGTTTCCATGGATGGTGGAGATTTATGATGTGAATGATATGACCATCATAACTCTTTAATCCCATGCGATCCATGCTCAGTGTGGGAAACAAGGTATACAAAGTAAATAGTCTCACTAAATATAGATGTGGGGATTATGTACTAGGATCCCTTTGGATGTTTAATATGGAGATCATTCCATAGGAAGGAATCCTATGTATTTTGGTTATTTTAAGAATCATATATCTTGTAGTTCAGTTGAATCCTTTGTCCATTGATGAATGAGGTAGAATGACTAGCCCATGGGAATGATTGGGACCTAATGGTCAAAAGGTAAGATACATGGGGGCTCTTACACTAAAGTGTATGCTTATTTGATCTTGGTCCTAAAGAAGGTGTCTTATGTATCCTGATTATTTCAATAATTAGAGTTATCTTTGATCAGTTTTATCTATGAATACTCAATAAGTTTTCCCGGGTATGTGGGACATATCATATTTTGTAGTTGATCATGGATTACTTTTTAGGTTTTTGGTAATGTGAATGATATGATCATTGAATCTCTCTAATCCCATGTGATCTATTCATGGTGTGATAAATAAGGGATGGAATGTAATAAGTCTCATTTCTTATGGATGTGGGAAATATATTTAGGGAAATACCTTTGTATGCTTATAATGGAGCTTTAACCTTAGGAAGGAATCCTACATAAACATGTTATTGTTGGAATCTGAGTTCTCATAGTTCATTTTACTCCTTAGTTCACTGATGGATGAGGTCGAATGAATGGCCCAAAGGAATGGTCGGGCTTTGATGGTCGAATTGTCAGATACATGGTGGGGATTACACTTAGGTGGATTCCTATTTGATATCAAGCCTTATTAAGTCATCATAATTGTCCTAGTTATTTTAGGAATCAGAGTTCTCATAGTTTAGTTTAATCTTGTCTTTCACACTGATGTTTCCCTGGTATAGAGGTTGTACAAGGTTATCATGTCATGGGATGTCTAAGTTTCCTATAATTATTGTTATCTTGACATACATTGATCTTCTTCTTGAAATTTCTTGATTTTTTTGACACATCCAGGGATTTCTTGGACATTCTTGGTTATATTGATGACATGTACAAAAACATTCCCCTGATCTAGTTTCCTTGTCTTATAGAAGTTGGATAATCTGAGTGGATTGTGTAAAGTCCATCTCATGATCAAGGATGACTTTTCAAGAGGAAATCTCAAGACCTAGATGGATTATCCAGAAAAAAATCACATTATCTCATCTAATGTGCTTAGAAGGAATTGCATGATCTAGTTGACTTTCCTCGGTGTCATTGTGAAATCTATATCACACACTTAGAGGGTGTCATAATAGTCAATTGTACATCCCTAGAGGGTGCCGCATGTCATGGTTGGCTTTCCCAAGGGAAATAACTTGATCTGAATGGCATGTCAAAAGTCCATCGCATGATCAAGTCTATCTTCCCATGAGGATGACATGAAATCTTTTTGATAATCTCTAATGGCATCACAATACAAAACTGATATGGATTGGTGCCTCCGTATTATTTGGTAAACATGTCCAGAGGACATCATAATGTATTGATGGTGATCTTGAAGGTTGTCAAGAGACTTGAGTTTCTTGCTCTAGGGACTCCATGTTACTTTTTATAACATGTTAAGGAGACTTCACATGATCAAAATATTATACCAAAGGAGCATTGTGTGATCTAGAAGACATGTATCAATTGTATCGTATGACATGGATGGTATATGCAATGCACCTGAGAATCATCATATATATTCTTTATAGAAGTATTACATATTTTCAATCATTATTTCATCCTTTTATTTTATATGTTCCTTATATTTTTTCAATTCAATCTTGTTTAAGTCTCATGTGATTCAGTAGATATGTGGGTTGTCACATGCATAACCCATCATAAGTCCATCATGTGATTTATGAGTGGTCATGCAATGTTTCTAAACATGCCATATGATTCATTAGGATGTTCTTCAAATATTGCCTAATGGAAAACCTTTCTGATAATGAGATTGGATTATCTAAGAGATCTTCTCTGATTCCCTGGTGTTCTGGTGTGAGGGTCCAAGAATTTATTATTTCATACTAGGTTAGTGGATTTAGAGGCCTAGCCACCGTTGTTATAATCTTCTTTGCGCATAACATATTGTGAAAAAATAGGTAGAATTTTGTGGAAGGATTTGATTTTTGACATTTCACAACATCCTTTCATAGGTCATTCTAGGGGAGTCTCATGATTTTTAGTGAACAAGATACCATCTCCTCAATTCCCCATTTATTTTATTATGTAAAAATAATGGAATCTTTTCTAGTTATGTGGACATGTTGAGGGGTTCTTAAAATGTTATGTTGACATGTATAAGGAATATCATGATATCAATATTCCTGTTGAAAGTATTTCACATTATTTGATATTACATTTTCCAGGATCTTCCATGAGGAAAATATGGATTACCAGGGGGCCTTCACAAGATCAAGCTAACATGTCAAGAGGGATTCTTTAGGATCATGATGACATGTCGAGGAGGACTCTTTGGGGGAAATGATGGTCACTGATGGTGCTCAACATCCTTTTAATTGTTGGAACCACTTTTTGTATAAGGTTGTATTTGTTGTCAATAGTTGTCAATGCAGATCAAAATGAAGGAGATCATGAAATACTCCGATGAAGTATAATATTGATGATACAAATGATTGTTGAACTGATCGTAATTTCAAAGGAACACGTATCAAATATGATACATTGTTTAAAACAATGAAGAATGTGAGGTGTGATCCATCTGAGGCAGATTAAAGGACAATGGGTTTTGATGGAGACCATGCACTTACTCATGATTGCATGAGATGGGTTTTGATGGAGACCATGCACTTACTAATGATTGCATGAGAACCATGCAAGAGACTTCTTGAAGAATAAGATCACATGTTTTGCATGAAGTTGATCATGACGGTTGAAGAAGAAGACAATGTGCAATGATTGGAATTCTGCGATAGCCATGCACATCACATTGTCATAGAAGATGATGATGCTAAAGCTGTTCCTTCAAAGACTACATATCACAATAGTGGAGGTTGTGATAAAAGCAGAAGAGTTGCTGAAGTATACAGATCACCAAGAAGAAGCGCTATTGAGGTGATCGTCCTTGTCGACAACGCAAACATACGACATACAAATTTGTTGGAAAAAGAGATTCTATGGAGGCAGGTCGAGTTCGCGGACTGTGGATAATGATCAATGTTTCATTCAATGAACGTCGAAAAAGGAATGGATGAACTGGAGGCGGAGAAAAAGAACAGCATTGAAGGTGGCGCTGTTTTCCAGTGTTTGCCAAATTTTGGGGGTCCAAAATCTGGATGTTGCTGAGCATCGCGAAAAGTGGATTTCCAGGAAGATCATAATTTAATATGGCATGGGCATCAGTTTCACAAAGATGGGATGCATGGACTAGATTTCGTGAAGACCAGAAGAATGGAGGCGGTGAGTCTTCGTGATTACGTCAAGCTTCGCGATTACGTCAAGCTTCGCGAACGGCATAGGATGGGGAGCTTCGCGGCGATGAAGGTGGATGTTGCTGAGCCTCGCGAAAAGTGGATTTCCAGGAGGATCATAATTTAATATGGAAAAGGCATGAGTTTCGTGAATATGGGATTCATGGAATGGATTTCGCGAAGATCAGAAGAATGGAGTCGGTGAGTCTTCCTGATTACGTTAAGCTTCGCGAACGGCAGCGGCTGGAGAGCTTCACGGTGATGAAGGGCTTTGTGAGGGAGCTTCGCGGCGAAGGCGCGAAGGAATGTTGGGCTTCGTGAAGGGAGATTCGCGGCGCTGTCGCGAAGGTATGTTGACGGTGATGCTTCGCGACTACGTCAAGCTCCGCGAATGGAAAATTGCCGCAGAGCTTCGCGATTTGGACAGAATTCCGGCGGAAACTTTGGAGCTTCGCGATAGGTGCTGACGTGGCGTTGACTTTGCGTGAAATGTTCGAGGGTCGGTGGAATCACCTATAAATAGAGGCCGACCCCCTCAAGAGAAGCATAGAGAATTTCATAGAAAATCCTTGCTCTCGGTTCGCAAAGGTATCTCGCAAAGACAGTGTGCTTCGCGAAAGATGAGCTTCGCGGCGGCTTTCCTAGCTCCGCGAAAAGTCGTGCACCCCACGTTGGCTCATTGAGCTTCGCGAAGATCCAGGAGCTCCGCGATATCCAAGCATTGCGAAGGCTGGAGCATCGCGAGTTTGCTTCGCGAAAGTTGAGCTTCTCGGCGACTATCCTAGCTCCGCGAAAAGGTTGTGCCCCGCGTTGGCTCATTGAGCTTCGCGAAGAGGCAGGAGCTTCGTGACTTCCAAGCATTGCGAAGGCTTGAGCATCATGAGAGTGCTTCGCGATTGAGCTTCGCGAAAAGGCAGGGGATCTACTCAGAATTGCTTGAGCTTTCCAAAATTGGGAGCCGTGTGAAGTAGGGGACTTTGTGAAGACCCTTTCCTAAGGTTGTTTGCCCAGTGGACAGGGGCAAGAGGATTATTCATCAGTGGATGTAATCTGGACATTGACAGAGCATCATTTAATTGATCAATCACATAAGTGATTGTGATTCAGGAAAACAAGGATAGGGGACCTAGTGCATTCAGTCATTGCACTAAATGAGGATTGAACTGAACAGAGCATCAACTCTGAACTCTGATGCAAGCAAAGTCTCATGCTGAACAGGAGACATAGAACTTCATGTCTATCCATTGAGGAGACCTTCACGTCTATAAACTGAGTGTGACTTCTCCAAGGGCAGTGATCCAGGGGGAGTAAACGGGAGTGACCCAAGGGAAGCAGTGAGCTATCCATGAACCCTTGTAAAGGCAGTTAGCCTGGGCCAGAGTGACTGTGCCTAAACAATTGTATCCGCAGCTAGTGAAGCATAGTGGATTTAGGTACGACCGAAAACCTGTCGGCGTATGCTCCGTGGATGTAGCCCTTAGTGGTGAACCAAGTAAAAATAGCTATGTCAACTCTCTTCATGTGAATGTTTCATTACTGATCATATCCTTCATACAGGTTTAAGTAGTTCCTACCAACTTGGGAACAAGATCCACGATTTAAGGAGAAAAAGTTGCCACCCTGATTCACCCCTCCCCTCTCAGGGTGTCCCAGGGTCCTACATTAATGATATCAACATATCTAACCCTTGCAAGAAGCTCATATTATTTCCCTTTTATTTCCTCTGTTATATTTCATAATGTTTTGAAGACACATGACTTTGTATGAGTGTTTTTTGAATACAATCAATCTCCCCATCGATGATGCATCACATAACCAATAGAGGGTCCAATGGAGATGTATAAGAAATAACATGGACAACCCTCTATTTTTTATTTAGAGCTGAAGGGGGTGAATGACTTCCTATACATGTCTGAAACCCTTTGCGAGGTGAGCGTGACATGCCAGTAGTCTTTTCCATGACAAGGGGGACATGTCATCGGGACTTATGCAATGTCTTGAAAACTACATGGGGAACATTGCATAAATATTATTAAAATAAGTGGATGCTTTTATTTTGATATTTTTCTATTTATTTTACAAGTATCTTTGGATGGATTATCATGTGTCTGCCGCATGACATGTTGCGTGACTTGGGGGAGCTCTTCTGGTTTTCACTGCCTGATCAGCGAGTGTCTTGGATGCCTTTGTGAGAGCAGAAAACTCATTAAAGGGGATATGTGATATCTTACATAAGTTATGTGTTTTTAATGACTACCCATATGACCTTTATAATGTTATGTGACTGCATGTCTTTGGAAGGTTCATGCAATCTGTGTGATTTTGGTCCCCTTATCCTTCATTTTCTTTGTGAGGAAAATAATGCCCATCTTTAGGTACTTATTACCTTGTGGATTTTCCGATTCTCATTTGGTGAGCATAAACAATGAATCTGTTTCCTCAATCCTATAATCCTTAATGTTTTATATCATGATTTCATGTTGAACCACTCGAGGTTAGTGTTCCCTTTTTCTCCTTCTTCTCTTCTCTTCTCTATTTCATGGTTTTTCTTCCCCCCTTTGTTGTACATTCCACGTCTCAACCCTATGTGGTTTTTTATTTATATTTTATTAGGGTTCATTATTCTAGGTTGTTTAGTTGATAATTTAAGACTTCGTATCTTTTTTATGAATGTTTCCCTTTGTTTGGGATTTACCGGTGTTGGTGTTTCCATGAATTTAAATATCCCAAATTTACCTCATGTTCACAGGTGTTTTAAATTGATTCATTTAAAATTATAAATTCTGGTTGGATTCAACTAGATTTAAAAACTTATGTTATTCAATGTTTTTATGTGATTACAACTGATTTCCTATTGGGTTTTTTCATTGTCACTTCTTTCAATTTTTTCTTAAGGAATAAATTGTGTTTTATTTAATAAAATATTTATGGTTATTTTTAAAGAGTAATTTTGTGTTTCCAAATTATTTCATATCATTTGATAAATTTTGTAAATTATTCATGAGTTAAAGTGGAAATGTTTTTTGTGTTCTACTTATTTAATAATTTTACTATGCTATAATTTTTTATTCTTATGTGATTCACCTATGATTGACATCAAGAATGTTTTATAATTTTTTTTAGTTTTATGAACATTTGTATTGGTATATAAATATATATTTACATGTTCACATATTCAAATGACTATATGTTATTATATACATTTATATATGTTTATAAATACATGTATATGTAATTATATATGCCTGAAAAGTTTAAAAATGTATGTTTTGAATTTTAAATTCTATGTTTGAATTTGGTTTTCCCAAAATATTTTGAAGTGTGGTTTTTATATTATAGTTATTTCATTGAAATATAGTTTTGGTGTATTTAATGTTTATGAAAATGGCCTCAAAAAAATATTTTTCTTTCATTTGATATTTCTAAAGGGGTTTTCAAAAGAAGCATGTTGTCAATTTTTATTCTCGATTGTGGGTTGTTATTTTTTGTAAAATTAATGTTGAATATGAATATTGTTTTATGGTTGACATAAGAGATACCATAGTTAGGTGGGTAATAGGATGGGTGATACCCTGGTTATTTATAAGTTTCTAGATATGGTTCATTTCCTGTTAAAACTTGATAGATACCAAGTCATATTTGTTTATTAGGTTCATATAGCTAGCTAGAGTTCCATGAGGGAGTCAGTTAAATTTTAAACCTATAGGTTATATCTATTCCCATGATTCATGGATTATAGTTTTTTTGTTTCACATATTTTAGTTCTAAATCATGATTTGATGGCTTATTTTATTATTTTGGTTTACAACATTCTTTTATATTCACTATTTACTTATGTTACACTTCAGCCATTTATTTAGCATGGTTTTATTGATTTCTTACACAATTTATTTATTTCATTAAGATGGGATTTCCTTTTTAGTTTCACTTTATACATAAATCTAAAAAGGATAATTACAATGTCTTGTTTTACATGTATTCTTTCCTTTGGAATATTGGATTTTTAAACATTTGTTTTTAGTTAATGAGTCTTAAGCCTAGAAAATATATTTTTAAGAAATTATATTCATTTAAATAAAAGAAAATAGATGATTTATAAAAAAACAGTTTGCTATGATGTTTGGTTTCCATGTACTCATTTATAAAATATATTTACTAAATTCATTTCAAACTATATTTTTATGTTTATTTGGTAAAATAATTGAATTGAATATTTTTCCATTAACGTATTTGGTTATCAATATCACACCTTACATGTACCACTCGATGTTTATATACAGTGTGTCCTTTTATAAGTTTGGGATTTGTTTCTCAAAATATGGTCTATATTTTATATAGAGAGTGAACTTGGTTTACATGTGGTATTTTACTAGGTATTCCTATAATTAAATTTTATTATTTTATTATATTTTTCCACATAGGCCATTTCATACATTAAGTTATTGTTATCGGTGGATGCACAATATATGGGAAGTCGGTAATGTAATCTAGTGGTGAAAAATATAAGGAGGGAGTTGGGGTGAATAGTGGTATTTATTTTAAATCTATTACATCTACTATTTTTTATATTATTTATATTAATTTAAATTATTATCGTATTGATTTTGGCAAGGACATCTGATTTATAGATGGGTCATTCTTTAATTTTAGTAGAATTCTACTTATCATTAAATATTGTTTATTTGGATGAAATTTTTCCAACGTTATTTATTAAAATTCCGTAAATATAATTGTTGTCATTTGGCGAATGGTAATTTCCCTTAGGTCAAATGTGAGATGGGTTGGGTTTCAATTCTGGGGGAATCCAAGGCTAGATAATCACACTACTATTATAGTATAATTTGACAATTGGATGATGTTGTTCCTAAAAACGTTGAAAATAAAATGAACTAACCCCTAAAATGTAGTAAAAGGTTTGAATAGTCCTATCATACTAGCCATAAATTTATAGATAATTGGTTGTTCTTGGGTTCAATTTTATATTTATATCCTTTGAATACTCCTCCTAAACCTAGAAATAAATCATGTATGGTTGTCAGAAATAATTGATAATGGAACTCCATGATGTCTCAAAACATATTGAATATAAAGGAAATCTAGTATCTCAAGGTAGAAATCCTCTTCCATAATTATAAAATGTGTATAATTTTTTAATCAATCAATGGTTACCCATTTTCAATTTTTTACCTTGGATATCTTAGGAAAACTAGTATTCAAATTCATAATGATGTTATCCCACTTCTATATAGGTATGTATGTTGGATTCATTGCACCCTTGAAAAATTTTCACTAAGACCTCACATTCTTACATTATAAATTTATTTTTTTATAATCAGTAATCTCTTTTTTCATACCAACCCACCAATATTGATCTCACAAATATCTATACATTTTGGTGGTTCTATGTTTTATAGAGAATATTGATCTATGGGAATCATCTAGCATCTATTTATTTAAATATGGAATAAATAGAAAACATATCCTTTTACTAAACCTTAATATTAAATATTATAGATCATTGAACTCATGAATAAACCCATTTTTTCACAACTTTTATTTTCCATTGTGTCGTAGAATTGTCTCTTTTTCCTTCTTGATTTCCTCTAATAATGATGGTTGAGAAATAATTTGGGATAGTAATAATGATTTCCCATTCCATATGAATTACTTTTCCATTTTTACCAAGTCCTTGATCAATGGGTCTCCTTAAATTATCATAATTTAAATGGAAGCATGTTTATTCCATGTTAATACATTAGTTACTTTGTTTTGTCTCCCATGGTTATAATGAATAGGTAAATCGTAGTCCTTATGTAGCTCCAACCATTTTCTATATCTATGTGTAGTTTCTTTTCTGTTTATATGTACATGATAATTTGGTGTTCTGTTTATATATCACACTTCTCTTCATAATTATATTGTCACAATATCATTAATGTAAAAATATATAAAGCTAACTACAACTAATGGGTTAGATAATTGTTCTCACGAGGATTCAATTGTATAGATTCATATGAAATCATCTTGAAATTCTTCATGAGTATACATCTAAGTCATTTCATTTATGCGTCATTGTGGATTAAAAATCCTTATCCATCATATGGTATTGTTAGAAAATTTACACTAACCATCCTCTTCTTTAGTTCATGGAAACTTTGTTCATTCTATCCAGTTTCAAAGAACACCACATTATATCATCATAATTACCAAAGTCTTTTATTTTTATTTCTTTTTATAAATGATGTATTATTCCACAAAATAATAAATAAATATTTCTATAAGAATCAATAATTAATATTGAATAATATTTCACAATACTTGTAATGTTCATATAAAAAAAATCGACTGATTCATTCACTTTTTTCATCAACTCAAGGAATTCCATTTCAATTTTTATTTGAAGGGTACAGGAAAAATACATGTAGAAAAATATTTTCTAATATCCTCCCACTACATATCTTCTATATCATCCTTTGAATTAATGTTCTTGATTAATTTCCAACATTGATCAGATTTTCCCTTTAAGTAATATATAACATAAGTAAATTTCTCTTTCTAATAACAATGAAGCATATTAAATATCATTTCTATAGTGTTTATCTATTTTCTATGATCAATGGATTAGAGGATCCATTTTAAATAGATACTCATTGATTTTTAATAGATTAAATTAGTAGTTGTTCCTTACTTGGTGAGGTTTGATTCATAACATGATTTATGTTATTTTTAATAACCTAAGATAAATAATTCTGCATCATCATGAAGTTTTCAAATATAGATCAAATCATTTTGGGAATTTACTCATTGTATTTTCCATTAAATCAATTATTTTTTTGTGTACCCAATAATATTTTTTGGGGGTTACTACCCCAAGGTGAATCTGGGATAGATATTGCATCCCCTTGTTTGTATCAATAAAGGGATGTTATTTATAAGAAATCATCCATTCTATAATTCATCAAAAAAAATAATTTTTACTATGTTTAGACTTATACCTAGGGTTTTCACTAATGTTTCCTATTGTAAATTTCCATTAATAACTACACCTTGGTTTTATAAAGACTATAGATTCTACCTCTTTCATATATGATTTTTAACATGAATCTATAAATAAATAAAACATTGATACAATACAAAGGTTATTGTAAGGTTTAGTGTCTTTGAAACTGGGAACATAATACATAAAATACATAACCATTATTTAATACTATTAAAACCTATATTTATAATCCCATCCTAGTTCTCATTACTTTATATGATTTCCTAGTTACATAGATTGAAGGAAAGGATGAGTGTAAATACTAGTAAGTGGATAAACGAAGGAAAGAGGAAGTAATAATTATAATGGATAATTCATGGAGAATAACATAAGAGAATTATAATAGGTACATGATTTCTAAAATTTAAATTTGTATATAATATAAAATTATACATTCATAATCATATAACCATTTTTTGTCGCCATGTTTTTTGTATAAACTTATTTCCAATGTTATTCACTAAGGTATCTAAAATATGATATCTCTAGATATTATTTATTTACCCAATGAATTGGATCACTATTAGGGTACACCTTTCATATATGTAAATTCCTGGGTTCCATCTAGATTTATAATCATGAGAAATCATTTCGTTTATAACTTTTATGAAATAACGAATGAGTTTCGTTTAAAAGACATTGAGTTTATATGTGCTTAAGGACATTCACTTTTCATAATTTTTAACTCGTGAATTGGGAATATGGGCTTCAATTATAGAAATTATTGATAAATGAATTATAATTACATCTATAAAAATATCCTTTCATGAAAATAGGGTTGGGTATTCACAATGTAAAAGGGTTGCATTGAAAATAGAAGAATGGTTTCATCAACATAATATGTATACAAAGTATTTTATAGTATGGGATTATTGAGAGGTAATGGAAGTATCAAATTAATATAATATAATTAATCTAGTAGTTTAATGTTCATAAATATATGAAAACAAAGTAATTTGATAATAAGAAGACTTACTGCAAATGAAGTGCTTGAATGAAAAGGTAAATTAGGAAAATCCCTTAACTTGTGAGGATGCTTCCCGAAGCTTGATAACAAGTACATAGAACTGAATAAATTCATTAGAGAGACTATAGAGAGATAAAATGAGGATAAATGCATGCCCAATGGATTTATAGTGAATATGAATTAGAGAATCGGTGGTTATTTATAACAAATGAGGGATATTTTTTATTAATTTCAAAACATTAGCCTTCGACATCTATGTTATTAAAAATTTAAACACATTGGAATTATTATGATTTTATCCAATGGTTTTGGACATGTAAGGAATTTTTTTATTATATTGATGTCTAAGAACTTTAATCTTTTATGTAATGTCATTTTGGATGTGGAATTTATTCTTATTCTTAAATAATTGGTTTTAAAATCATATAATATACTTTAGGTTTTGGATGATTCATTATAGGCTTAGATAAACTAATTTATAACTTTAGAATACATTATATTAATGATAAATCCAATATTTTCTTCAAAAAGAATGTATATTAATTATTTCAAAAAAATTATGTCATTATGCTATCTAATACTTACCATATATACATTCTATATTTTACTTTTTACCCAAAGAACAATAATCTTAAAAAATAAAGATAAATTAACTATTTTCAAATTTTATTGTGTGGATTTCAAACAAAATTCCATTTTTTCAAAATAATTTCCTAATTATGAGAATAAATTTTTATATATTAAAATTATTTATTGAAAATAAAAAAAAATTATTACTTGGTAAAATTTTATCATTTATAAAAACTATTTTGGATTGAAAGAAAAATACATTATCATTCATATTCGGATATATATTATTTTTTATTACTTTTTTATGAAAATGATTTTTTATTTACATTTTTGAAATTTATCATAAAAATGTATTTTAATGAAAATTACACATATATATTTTCCAGAAAATAAATTATAATATCTTTCTATCAATCATATAGGTTATCATATACATCCTCTAATCATGTGAATTTTATATAAGAGAGATTTATTAAATAAAAATATGTGTTTTATGTAAATACTATTTTATTTTTAAAAAAATACACCTTAATACTAATTATGTTATAGATTCATAACCCTTTATCACCCTAGAATAAGTGATAAGGGTATGATATTTGATGATGGTTATTTTATGGGGTGGTTTGGATTACATTGATCTAGTAGTAGTCACTGTCATCTTTAACTTCTCCCGTAACTAATTCCTATTGAGACCAAATTTTTAATGTCCTTCTCAGACTTGGACAAGGGTGAAACCCAATACTACTACCTCCTTCTCAATCTCAACTAAATAAAATTCTTATAGAAGGATATTATTGGTTTAAGTTACGGTTTATATCATCTTCATTAATTGTATCTTATCATAACTCTTAATATACACTAATTATAAAGTTCAAATTATAATGGAAACATTACTAATAATAATAATGCCCAAAGGCCATAATTAACAATTGTCGCATAAAAAAGTGTTTTGTACTTTATTTTCTGGTGAATTAATCTTAAATTATATTATATTAATAAATATAATCCATATTTTTTCAAAATATAAATTTCATATATAAATGTTTGAGTCATTATAACATATCCATTTTGACTTCTAAAGTTTTACTTTAAAACCAAAATGGGTAACCTGGATGTTTTTGAAGTATGTGTATTAGTTGATGGAGTACCACACCTTAGTTTCCATAAATACCATTTCACTATCTTAGAAATATTTTGGGGAATGCATAACTTTTCCATGTATAGATAACGTTCAAGGGAGATTAAACCCATTCTATCAAAACTAGCCAATCTCTAAAATCCATGTACCTCATGGATTATGTAATTGATGAATCATTCCTCTTAAATGGATTCATTTTAAATGTTGGACTACCAAACTACATGGATAGAGGACTCATTTCCCATCTAAGTGTGGGAGTACCTAAATATATCAGTTTTGTATGTACCCATGCCTTATGAGGACCAAGGGTGTAATAACCCTAATGCTAATCTAAATGACTCATACCATGAGCTATTGGGGGTGTACCATGATCTTAGAAGAATAAATGGGACCTAAACCTTCCATTTACATTCCACCTGGGGAGTTTTAGACATCATATTTGGTTCATAAGTTACACTCAACAACATTCATTTCCCCTACAAAGCTGAAGAGTTGAGATTTTTCAAACCACCATTCATCTCACCTCTGATGCCAAAGAGGGAGGTACTATTGTGTTATATATAGAAAAATCCTCAAGATGGGTTAATAACATGTCAAAATCTATGTTTTTCAAAATTATATACAAAAATCCACTAACCCTGGGGAAATATATGGAAATTTCACTAGGGTTACATGGCATGTAACACCTTTGGTTATGTCTCAACATATACTTCCCTTTAAATGGAATTTGAATTCAACTACTTAGCATGTAGTATAATGTACATGGAATCTGGGATTGGCTGGGGAGGTAGTTTTTGTATATCCCTGATATATTGGTCCGTGTCATCTCAATATACATGAAACATACAATGTGATACACAATGCGAAAATAGCATGACATGCTCATCATGAACCACCAGTTAACCGATTTATATAGTCCAAGACCACAAGAAATTTAATCTACCTCAACACAATTTGTTCTTTATATGGTTTGGTCTTGGTTTTTTCTATGGCCATATCCATCTCATGTAGCTCATGCATGGTGTGTACTCTTTCTACACACCATTTATGCCTGATGAGGTGGTTGGGCATGTTTTCTTCTACTCCTTGGGCTATGTGATCAAAAACTTCTTAGAATATATTTACATTATATATCTCACATGATTTTTATAATCATACATGAACAAAGAACTATATCTATGGAGTTATTCAATTTGTATTCCTTTGAAATACATGTTGTTTACTTTTTTTATTTTCCCTAATTCTATATTTTTTCAATTTTCTTCAACTTCTAACATATCCACCCCAAATAAAACCTAAAAGACCAAATATACCCTCTTTGATTATTGTTTCACCTCTATGAACATTTTCTGGATGACCTTGGATAAAAATCACACTTAAAAATTTTCACACCAACCCATTTCACCTAGATTAATCACTTCCCTCTTATATATGATGTCATTGCACCCCAAGAAACACATTTTCAATCACTACATGCCTAATCAAACTCCCTTTTACATTCCACTATACTACTATGATCTAAAATAAGATCACACATCTATTGATCACTTTTTATTCGTATTGGGCTAACCTCATTGAACTATTATCCATGGAGAATATCAATGGTGAATGCATGAAAGGAAAGTGAGATAGAACAAGAATATAATGAGGGTTTGGGTGGCCATTAAAAATTTATGGAAATGTTTTATTGTTTACAGATATATCATCAATAAAAAAATTACGGAGAATCCAAATATTTCGATTAGATTTATCAATAATTATATATTATGAGAAATTTTTTCAGTCAAAAAAACATGAATGATTATTGAAATATGAAATTGGAATGCAAATCAATGAAATAGATAAGAAATAAAAAATAAAAAATCCTACACCAAAAGAGAATAATTGTATTTTAAATATATATCTCACCAATGAAATCATAGGTTTCTTCCATCATTTTCATGTGAACCAATCACTGATATCATTGTGGATCTTATCTCGTACTTTTGATTAAATTTTAGTTCTACCAAGATATATCCACTCCTCCCTCTCTCTTGATATAAGGTTTATGATGATGATAAATATGGATTACCCTAAAGATAAATTATAAGGAGGATTAAATATGATGATATTATAGAGTTGTGAAATTATTAATTAATTACTTGATAATTTAACATCACACCATCGATGGGTCTATCCCAAAGACCTAAAATTCTAATGGCGGTTAAATCACCCACTATGTTAAACCAACAACTCCAAAATCAATAGTGGTGTAAAAATTCCCATATGATTTTCCATTTTGGTGATATAAACATCTATGTTCATGAGATAAATATTTAATTAAAATTTTAATATTAAATATCCCTTAAAATTTACTATACTTTGAAACTCACCAAAACATAGACCAGGGTAAGCACCGCACCTTGAGGTCGATGAAATCATAGGAAAAATACTAAGATCTTCTTCTTGGTTGTATTTAATCTTTTACCACTTGAGAGGTATCGATACATTCAAACTAAAAATTACTCTATGTATGGATTGGTAAAAATATAGGCTGCTATATTTTATCCAATTATATTCTATTTTCATCCTTAAAAAGTAAAAACTTGGACCATCTCAATAATAAATCGCACAAAAAAACATGTGTGGAAAAAAATAAACCTCCACATACACTTCCTTCATCATTGGGGTTCGAGCTATGAGAAAACTCAATACACAAATACATAATAACGAAACATTATATTTTATCAATAAATCAATCATATCCACTTCATTTCAGAGAAATACCTTAATGGGAAAATATTTTTTTTCTCTATTTAATTATTTCTATGCCTTTACACCCTAAGGTTGGCTAAATATATAAGATGAAATAAAACCATGAAACACAAAAATTATACTTGGAATGATTCACAATAAATGTTGAACTTTGTGAGATAACATCACTACCCAACTTCAAAGATAATTCCCAGTATTTTTCATATGAGAACAACCCATCTATGTCACACTCTACAGTTGAACAAAAATATCTCAAACTGACATCAAAAGAGTTGGAAGGATGCAAGCTCCTTAGGATATATATAAGATTCTCCATTATATCCTACCAATAAGGTTCATAAACCAATAGAAATATATCATCACATAGTGGAAACATATTCCTTTTTATATATCCTCTTTACAGACATTCATATAAACTCTCCATCTATATATCAATCCCTAATAGGTTCTCACCCACCCTTAAAGGTGATCTGGTTAGGTTTTCATCACTCCTTTGTAAAAGATATCAATGAGAACATTAGGGAACAATACCAACCTCAGGAAACTATCCATTATCACACCACTTCTCATTATAATATATTTCAATTAAAATCAAAAAAAACATTTATATAAACATGCCTTTTCGTCTCTATACACCAAGATAACACCTACCAAAATATGAGAAACCTAGAAACAAAACCTCTCAAAAACCTCCTGATCCTTTACCTAATTTTTTTTACATATGATGGTAATTTATATGATGATACATTGTACATAACTAAATAACGTCCATGATCCACTAAATAAGTATTACATATAATGTGTCTCCAGACATTTAATATGAACACTATGGAAAGAACCAATACCCACCTGGTAAAGTGGATGACACACTACCCACCTTCTATAAATACATTCTTTTACATCATCTAAGAACATATAGTCACATGATACCACCTAATTATCATCTACACCATGGGCCTCTCACATACAAGGCAAGATTATGGAGATACCATCATCAATAAAATGTAAGAAATGTATCCCTCTCTAAATAAGAATCAGCCTCTATGGAGATATATTCTCAAGAGACACCTCCATTAACTATACATAGATGCCAATATTAAGAGTTTCATCCACTAATACTCTATTTAACCTCCAAAATACTAGAAAAAACCATATTTTTAACATTTTAACAATTACACAATGAATGAAAAACACACTTCAAGATTTTATTGCATAATTTGTACTCTCATGATATGAATAAGGAATTTAATAGAATTCCTAATATAATATTCCATGAACCAAAAAAGGAATGTTTTGGACCATATATTCAATAACCCCAGAAAGTTTGTTCACCATTTCACTTTACAACACTGAATTTCCATCCTTGAAATGCATGTAGATTCAACATTGGTATCCCATTCAGAAAATGACAAAACTATAATTGGTGTGACAAATTATTTTAAAATCATATATTTTTATAAAAATAGTATAGTAAATAACTATTGTTTTTCTCTAGAGAGGGTTAAAAAATTTCATTTTTCACAATTAGTTGGAAATTGTTTGATTTTGAAAAAAAAATTGATATAATTTGAAGTCGATTTGGTTTTGTAAATATATCATATTCTTTTAAAGTATTTATAATAATTCCTAATTAATTTATAATTTAAAGACTCTATAATTGTTTCATCTATATCCCTAGGTAGAAGAATATAGTAATGACTATTCTAAAAATTTTCACTTCTTGATCTTTCCACCTTCCAACATGTTTAAATATGTTTCAATAACACTAAAATAGTGAACCACTACTAAATTTTATGGAAATAACCAATATTAATTTTAAATTACTAATAAATTTTAATATACTCTATTACCTTTACACATAATACAGTAATTTCTCGACGATCCCCACTAATCATATCCTATTATATTAAAAAACTAAACATAAAAGGATATATTTGGTTCAAAAATCATGGTAAAAATAATGAATAGGTTAAATTATTCTAACTCATTCACATTTAAATTAATACTCTCCCATTAAATATTGATATCAATTAATCATGAAATTTTTTTGTTACTTAATTTCTAAACTAATGAATTATTATCAAATAAAATTTCCTTAACCAATCATAAATGGTTTTTACCCCACCATTCGATGGGAACTAAAAAATAAATACGGAATAATGTATAATTACAACTAAAATTTAAAACATAAAACAATTCTAAAAATATATGAACAGAAGTAGTAGTATCATGAGATAAAATCCTCAATTATCATCCTTATACCCTTTTATACCTTTTACATAGACTCTCTATTCAATCATTAAATTTTTTATATTAATAGTACTTTAATTTTTTTGTCTTTTCCTTTCATTTGTGATCTCTCTTAAAAGTAATTCTCCCTAGTCCTCTTTAAAATACGCAACTTTCTTTTTATTTCCCACAATTAGTTAAATTGTCGATCATTTATTATGATTGATAATTTCCATCAAGATCTATTTGGATAACTAAAACGAGGTTGAATACATATTTATGTGGTGACATGGATTAGTAGGTTATAAAATATATGAACCTTACATTCTTTCCCTGGGTCATCTTCTTATTATCAAATTTTACAAAGGTAGTGAACCTTATGAAAATAATATATCAACCTTAGGAAGTGATGAATCTAACATTAAAAGGTTCATGTTTTCAAAAATTAATAAACCTTATGATGTTTTTAAACCTTAAAAAGTTTATAATTAAACCTTATGATATACCTTAAAATTTTTATCTCAACATTATGATCACTATTGATCAATATTATGAACTTTTCCTTCGCCATGATATAAACCATCGGATCAAAAGGAATCTATGTGATTCCCACTCATCAACCTTGAAAAGTTCCTTGAGGAAACTTATGATAATTATTCCTTGTGAAAATATGAACCTTATCTTTATAAGGTGAACAATCCATTAGATTTCCATTATTCCAAAGCCTCTTCAAGTTAAACCTTATAAATATTACAAATGAGTATTATATTCAATAGAACATTTCCAAATTTATCTATATAATTTTATATATATTCCTTTCCCTTAAAAACATAAAAAAAGGGAAATTAATATCTAGCTAACTATTTATTCAATAAAATAAATAAATAAATGAAATTCTTAAATTTACAATTTTATAAAATATTCACAAAATCTAATGATTAAACACTTTAATTATAAAAAACCTATGATACTAATGAGATAATAAATTTGTGTGAATAAAAATAATTTAATATTAATATAATATAATGAATTTATTTCCTTTTCTTATTTTACCACACTAAATCCTTATACTATTGGAAAGTTGAACATCAAATATATAACCCTCACATGATTCCAAATAATCTCTAATATGAGTTCCCATTTATTATCCAAGAAAAATAAACATATCATTCCTCCTAAGTGTTCTTAACTTTATTTCAATATAATGTAAATTCAATTCATCCCCACTCTTTTATATCCTCCAGTACTAATTTATAACAATATATTTAAAGTATTTCTATCATCACTCAATTTTCAATTAAAATAAAAAATTTCCCCATTATAATATATATTATGGGTCACCATAGTATTGTTGAATTTATTAATATCTACCCAGTTATTTAAGTACAGTTTCTTACCATGAGAACTTTTTAGGGATTCTCTATGGATAAGCGTTAGTAGTTTCCTATTTGATGGGATTAAAATGTAGAATAGGGGTTTTTTCTATATTTTAAACCATAAATCATGATTTTAAATTATATAGAAGAATATAATCCTTTCTAATTTACTCTGGTATTGATTAAAAATTACACCATTTTATTTTTAAAGGAATTTTCACACATTCTGATGCTTTAGAAGAATTAAACATTTATTCTATCTAATTTCTTCATCATACTTTATTTACTTGTATTAGTTCAGGTCATATTTACATTTGAATATAGAGTGGAGCCTTTTATGTTTAAAGAATTATGTGAACATATTTCTCCTAGTTTGGAAGATATTTTGTTTCCATTTCATTCATATTTTATGATTTCTGGGCCCTTTCTCTATGATATATTTATAAATTTCCTAGGAAAATCGTCCAGATTAGTACATAAACAATAGATTAGTGCTTACTCAACATTAATAATGATCACATAGATCCCTCCCCATCACTTGTGGTAGATGTTTAATATTTAATAACATATATTAGTAGTGTCCTTAATGTTCCATTGTTTTGACTAGATAACCCATCAAGATATAGTTTTTCATGTATGACTTAGTTCTCTTGATAAATGAGGATATTATAATAATATGTCAAATTGGTTTAGAATTTACTATCGTATCTGATTAAAAAATAGTGTAGTATTTCATGGAATATAATTCAAAAATCCTTCACCTTGTCATTAATTTCCTAAAAATTTAATTTTAAAATAGGTTTATTTTAGCTTCAACTAGGTTGAGAAAATTAGTCAAATTATATTCTCATAATTAGTATAGTTCAAAAAAATATGCAAGGGTCTTCAAATTTATCTCAGTATATTTCAAATCCCAATTAAAATGAAAAATAATCCCAGAAAATATAACACAAAATGATAAATTAAAAGCACCTTAAATTTTATAAACCCTAAAACAACAATTTTTTTCATCCCCCATATTAATGATTTAGTTTCTATAGTTCATTCTCATAGATATAGAAATTTTAGAGCTTTGGAAAATCTGGATAGAAATTATGATGATTTAAGGAATTATACAACATGATGTTACTATTGTTAGGTAGGTTGGAAGAGTGTGGTCCCATCCATTCTTTATTGTATAAATTTTTTAAGGAAATTGTTCTCCATGTTCCCCTTAATAGTGAATGGGTTATCATATCCTTTAACAATTTCATCTAAAAACCAAATGGGTATACATGAGTGACTCTAAAAGGTTTTTCCCATATGGAATGATTTTAACTACCCATTAACTTTCGTCTTATGTTTCATAGCATAACATGTTCTTCCGATGAATCTTTTTTTAAATCAGTTTACCCTATTCAACACTTATACATTATTTGTAAATCATAGAGTTTTATAAATAATCTCATAGAATTTCACATATCCCTTGGATATATAATATTTTTTCAAATATGTTCAAATATTTATTTATCTACTTGACTATTCAATGAGTTTTATACTCTAGATCTAGGGTTAAGTGATAGATCTTCATATAAATAAACTGGAATAGACACAATTTAATGGGATTTTTTATGTTCTCTTATAAGACACTAAATTTTCTTCCAACATTTTTCCCTATTAATTTCTATTTCTAACGATATTTTTCTCTAATATTCCCTTGATCTATAATTAAAAGATCATTTTGGACATTATTTTTTGCTAATAAGGTGTTGATGTTATATGATTCAATCTATACATTCTCATTAAATTTTTCATGATCTCATTACATAAAAGAGTCTTTTGATCAAATATGATTTATCTTGTAACTTTAATCCTACAAAGAAATTACTCCATAAAAGGGAACAATAAGAATTAGCATCATAAATTTTTATATATTTAGATTCCATACATATTAGAACATTATTAACATCCAATAAAATAAAAGAGTTTAAAAGGTATATTATGAAGTTTATAATGATGCTTAGTCCTTATAATTCAAATATTTCACAAAATATTATAGTTTTTTGAAGAATCTATTATCTTTTAGAGATTTTCTATTAAATTTACACTACTCATTTATTTTACAAAATATTTTTAAATTTTAAAATATTATGGGACTCTGTATACTTAATTTTAAAAGTTTCCCAAAAATACATTCTGGTCCAAAGTGGCCTCTGAAATCTAGAGTATGGTAAATTTAAAGAACACAATATACCTTAATCTTGTGAATGTGTACTTAAATAATTTCATAATTATATATTTCCTATATATATATATAGAACTTCCCAAATATTAAATCATGATTCAGATTTGAACCAAAAAAATTCTTAAGGGTTTATGTGTGATGGAACTTGATAAATTACTTAAAATTTGGAAATATAGTATTCCATGGTATCTCTTCTTAAACCAAGTATAACAACTCTCCTATAATGAGTTAGTTAAATGTATTTCATTAAAATAATTTCAATTCATCTATATGGGAGATCCTTCTCATATTATCTTTTATATAATCATTATCTCCCTTATTATCCTTGACATTTAAATCGAATTCTCATAAGAGTAGCATCCATCTTACAAACATTGGTTTAGATTTTACCTTCTTCATTAGGTACCTATATTCAGAAAACATATTGACTATAATATCAAATAAATATGATTTAAAACTATCCAATAAATGGTATAACTTCTTGTATAGTTTTTTTTATAGTGTTTCTACGAATGATCTAGTGTTCTTGAGGAATATGAAATTTCTTGAGTACTTCCTTGAACTCTTTGATATAAAACAAGTCTTGTAATATATTTTAGTGTATGAAAATATGGGTTAAATGGGTTCTCCCAACATGGTTTCTACATCACTAGATATGTGTTCAACAACATAATTAGTTCTTCAAAATCATTCCAATAATCATCATAAAAATTAAATTTAATATCATTCAAAATTAATATGAGTGATCAACGTTATTGTTTCTTATTTAAATTTTGTATGGTAATTCTTTAGCCTTTTCTAATTGATAGTGGGTGGTTTATTATCTCATTATTTAATCACTTGTAAAAAGTTATATATGCATTAGTGACTTTAAAAGGCCTTTATAACATAGAATGAAGTTTACCTACCATTAAATTCAGTCTTGAGTTTCAAAGAATCACTTAGTCTCACTAATGAAATTATTTTTATGAATCAAATTATTACTTTCCACTCTTATCCTTTGTTTATAAATCCTAGGGTTTTGAAAATATTTACATATAATTTTTTCTAGCTCCTAAACCAATGGTATTATTTTTTTCTAACTCGGTCTAAATCCATATTTATCCCCTCAACTACCAAATATGATTTTTATTCTAGATACTTGGGTATGTAATACATCTTCCAACAAATAAACTAGTACGGAATCATTTTAATTTGAATGTTTTTGGTTGTTATGTAATCCCATAAGGTGCCTTCCAAATATTAACTACAATCTTTTCTATTTTGAGGAATAGTATTCTCAAATATTACCATGAAATATCTAATTTAAACGCAACTTGAAAATAATTTTTTAGAAGGTAGGATGTTAATGACTTATAATTCACTCTATACTTTCTCAATAAAGAATTAATAATATTATTACTGAAACGAGTCCCTTGATCACTGATGAATACCCCTAGACTTCAAAACCAATAAAAAAAATTATTCCTAAAAAAAACATAAAAATTATTATCATTAGTTTTTAAGGAAATATATTCCAAAAAAATGAACCATTCTTCACATATAACAAAATATAAGAGTTTAAAAAGGACATGGGGAAGAGTCACATAAAGTTTATGCCCCAAAATTTAAACATTTCACACAAGCCTTTTGTATTTTGGATCATATATTGTCTTTTAGAGATGTTTAAAATAAAATAATTGTACTATAATCTATTAAAAAAATATTTTGAATATTTAAATAAGGTTGGCCATTATATACTTAATTATAAAACATTATTATAAATCCTTTGAGGTCTAAAGTGTCCTCCATAAGCTTGAGTATGGAAAAATAAATAATATACTATATATCACTCTGAGGAAAGTATATTAAAATTAATTTAACATTATATATTTTCCAAAATATATAGAAGTTGAAAAATAAGAATTATTGATTTTTATTTGAACCTTTGGATTTTTTAAGGGTTTGTGTGATATATAACTTAAGAGGTCGCCAAAACGTTGACTATATCAATATACCATGGTACCTATCCTTTAACCAAGTAAAATTATTCTCCTAGTATGGATTCATTAAATATATTATTTTCTCATATTTTCACTTCATTTGTATAGGTAATCCAACTCATATGATCTACATCCATATTCTTATCTCCTCACTTATCAGTTAAATTTAAATCAACAACTCATATTCGTAGAATACATTGTTCCAACCTTGACTTAGATTATACCTTATTAATTATATACCTAATAGATATATATTCTAATAATATAGTTACCTTAATATGTTAGAAGTTTGATATAAAAAATTTTAAAGAAAAATAATCGTTAAAATTTCTTTTGCAGTTGATTTATTGGGGTTTTATGTTGCATCCTTTATTCTTGAGGTATATACAATGGATTTTGTTATTCCTTCCACACATTGAGACAACATTTATCTAATATCATGGTTTAATTCATTACATATTGATTAAATAAGTGCTCCAAGTTAGGTGGTTTTGTCACTAGAGGTGTTTTCATTTTATTCTGTAGATTATCAAAACTATTCTAAAAAGCATCATAAAAATTAAATCTCGTATCTATATAAAGTAAAATGGAAATTTTAAAATAAATCTTAATGAAATCTTTGTTTATCCTCCTATAAATCCATTTATTTCTTATAATTGATCTACCATTATTAACATAATTTTGATAGGGTAATGCATTTTTGACATCATTTCATGAATTATCCACCTAAATACTTTTTTTGGATTACAATGCCCTATCACTATCCCTCTTAACATAATGAAATTTAACGTTTAAAATTTGATATCATGGTTCTTATAATTGTATTTTTTTTAAAATTTAACCATATTTTTTATATAGAAATCAAAATAGATTCCAAGAATTTAAAAAATCATCTTGAAAAACATCTAGGTAGTCTTTAATATAATTAAATAATCTTCTTAACATGCATATTTTTTATTTAATTAGTGTATTAAAAATGATAAATAGAATGTTTATATAAGAAAAAAATTACATGGTGACATGTAAATGATTTATTTTGGTGGTCTTAATTTGTAAAGGGTACCTAGAAGTATCTAAAAAATCCATCTAAAAATAGTAATGTATAATTTTTTCCAATATTTCTAACATTTAGTCAATAAATGTAATATGAAGATGATATTTACTAGTGAAATTTTTTAACTTATTATAGTCTATACAAACTCTTAGTCCATTTTGGACTCCTATGGGGATTAATTCTCTTTGTACATTTTTTACAATGGTGGGTCCTTTTCCTAAGAAATATGTGAATGGGACAAACCTATAATGAGATTCGGATGGGGTAGATTATACCTTATTCAAAAAAATTATCTCTATCTCACTCTCTCCCATGACCACCTATACCGTAGTTGGTTTGAGTTTTCTTAAGTTATTCCTAATAGGTTTTGAATTTTCTTCAAGAAAAATTATATACATGTCGATTTTGGTACTAATATCTGGGATATAGTTTAAAATTCAGCCTATTTCTTGTAAATGTTTTTCAAATGTTCAATAATTTTAAATTCTTGGTTTTTATATAGCATTAAATTGATGATAACTAGATACAATTAACTTTTCATTAGGTAAACATATTTAATGTTAGTATATAAGGGTTTTAAATACAAGTTTGGTGGTTATTATATAGATAAAATGAGACTTCTTTTGCTTTTTACCAAAGCTAGTAATTCCTTTACCCAATATAGAATATAATTATCATCTTCATTAAAAAATAATAAAAACCATTAAAGAAATCCACTATTAATTATTTTACTAATCGTTGCACAGTGTTTTCAAGTTTCTTTCAATTTTCAAATATTAATTGTTTTCCTAGAGTTATAATTCTATTAATATACTTTATTCTTCAAATTTATCATTTTCATGCTAGTGTTATAGTGTGAAGATTTAATGCTACTTTTGGTGGTACCTCCTAGAACTTAAGATGATGAAATTCATGGTTATACTACCACGTTCTATTGTGAGAGTTCCTTCATGTAAATTTTTGGCGGTATTTACTATATTTTAGAATGTTCCAACCAATTTTATATATGGATAAGTTAGAGTCCTATGATCCTACATTTTTACTACATATAAGTCAAATGGAAGGTACATATTGTGTACTCAAACTATCACATCTTGTAGGACTCCTACTAGAATTGTAGTGGACCTATTTACATATTTAACAACCACTGTTATGAGATCCAATTATCATATCTATAAAGTAGTAAAACCAAAATCATGCATTAAATAATAAAGAGTATCCAAGATCATAAAAATAATATTTAAAAGGAAAATAACCAATGGTAAATGTGGTAGATAAAGTTTATAGATTATAACACTTGGTAGGAAATTGGGGGTGATCATGGATAAAACCCTACTACCTAATTTTATTATTTTATTTCATTTATTTATTCTCTTTTTAGTGAAAATTTATTTAAGGAACATAGCATACTTTGTAAAAAAATTACATCTTTAAGAAGTAGTATGTTGAATTGTACTTTCTACATGTTTTCTAGAATATCCTTTTATATTTTTTTCATCTTATAGTTTCTTTGATTAAATAATTCTAGAATGAAATATGAGTATAATGTATTTTTTATCCATTTTATATTTTTAAAAAATATTTTATTATTATTATTATTTATTATATAGTTTCCTTTCTATCGCTTTCATTCTTTCTCTTCGAATTACTTTTTATGTCCCTTTTTACCTAGATCTACTTAATTTTCCATTGTAAGGGATTATTTTTTTATTAGATTTATAATTGTTGATAGGGTGGATTTATTTACAAATTATTCTGGTGACCTTGATAAAATTCCCTTTATGGGTGATTTTAAAGACTCAATATGGATTAATTATTTTTTTATATAATAGAAAAAATTTCTATTTAATATGAAGAACATGGGTTTTGTTAGTTATTATTTTGTCCTAATTAACTAAATATATGAACATTAAATGATCCTTGGGATATAAGAGATGCAATAATATTTATTTATTTTGTAATTAAGTATGGTTATATTGAAAAATTGGGTGCTCTCAACCCAATTTGAATTTTACTTTTTGATAACCATATAATATTTTTTGTGAGTTATCCATGATTTATTCTTACCATAATAGTATTGATACTTCTAAATACAGTATTTAGATTTTAATGCCCATAGATTAATTTTTGTATCAATGGGTTTGACAAAGTCCAAAATACAATGATAACCTCGATATACTATGCCATTAATCAAAAACATATTTTTTATTATATAGATACATTGTACTAACTGAACGCATATGATGTCTCATTATCTGGTGTCAGGGAATGATAATAATTGATACATATTCTCATAAGGTTATAACTATGTGACCAAAAGTAGTGGATATCATGAGGATAGAAAAAAAATAGGAACACCACATGTTTTTGGTGTCATTGGTAGTTCCTATCTATGAACATGTTCATTGGTCTCTTAACATGTGATCATTATTAGTATGTATTCTTTGGTTATAAACATTAATTCATGATTAAAACCATGGAATCTGCATCATGGAAAGGTATATTGGGTTGGGTGCATCATTGGTGGTATAACATTGATTGAATGGTTAAGATAGTTTTTTTTCTTCTGAAAGAATGATATGCTTCAGGTCCAGTTAACCAAAATGGTAGTACCTTTATGAAATCCATGGCAATTGGGTTTAAAGGTACGTTCATCTAGTATAGTAAAAAAATAATAAATCATGAATGGTTTGTGAAATTAAGTGTGAGTTCTTCTTTATGAGATATCACAAGATAAAGAGATTAGAAAACATAGTGTTTTTCATAAAAGATCGACATTGTTATAACTAAATCATATCTCTTTATGGGATATGATGGGTTTCTAGAATCCACTTATAGTATATAAAAATTACTCACTTCTATCCAGATAAGGACCTAGAGGGTCACACACTAATCATATTCAATATTCTTCCCTATTCTAAATGAATAGATGTTTAGTAAGTGGTGGGACCCACTGTGGGATTCAAATTAGGTCCAAGTATGACCGAACACTTTGAAATAAAAAAATTAAATATTATTTATTTTTAGAATAATATTTTTATGTTTTATTTTATTACTGTACTCACAAGTCATTATGTGAAAACAAAATAATTATTTTCAATGAAATATTATTATTCAAGGTTCATTAAGTATTTAATGGGATAAGTGAGTGGAAATAATGACTCAAATTTTATTATGTAACATATATATGATGTTATTAGTATGTAATAAAATTTTAGTAACATTTATAACATAGTTAATAAGTCATTTTGTGTCATTATGTATTATTTTGGAGGTTTAAGTTACTAAGAGACCTATGTGAAATTTTTGGGACATTAATCATACTTATATATGTCTTTAGAAGCTGAAATTCTTAAAACTATTCATTAATAATGATTTTAGATCCTATATATCTTTTATCCTAAATTATAGAGAAAGAAATAAGAGATCTAATCACTTATATTATATTTTATCATCCCAGATCGAAGGAATGTTTTTCAGGTGATTATAAGGATGTAAAAAAGATTACTTGATTATTCATTATAGCACATAGAGACTGAATAAAGACAAAAAAAACAATCTCTTAAATCTTTTGTGGGTGATCTAGAGGGTTATGAGTTAAGTTCATTTGAATTAAGATCTCTAAAAGCAAGAAAAGAAGAATTCCAATCAAAATTAGAAGTGGTAAAATTTTGATTTATTTTCTCATTCATAATTTTCAATACATGATTAAATTGACTTGATTTGTGGATGAATATAGGATTGGGTATACCATATTTTTTATTTTGAAACAATTCAATCCCCAAAACATAAATATACCATATTTTACACTTTCATCAATACCCAGGTTCCTACATGTTATTTACATAATTTTATACTTTGTATCAAAGTGAGTATTTGAGGTATGTGTTTATAGCACCAATTTAGAAGTATGGGTTTGGAGTTTCATTTTTGGTTTCATAGGATGGTTTAGATGAAAATAGAGATTATGATATTTTCTTATTACAATTTAAGGGTTAATAAGTTAGGGTTGATCCTAATTTCAAAGGTATATATTACCCTTTGGGATATTATATGATTTACTATTAAATAAATAATTCATTTTTTGGTGGAGTAGAATAAGATAATTTTAGTGAAATCCCTAGGGATAAGTCTAAGTTAAAATTATATGTTTAGTATAACATCTTAATTTTGTTGTAAAATAATTATCATGTGGATATTATTTTAATTTAATCCCTATATAGATACTATAAGTGGATACAAAATCTTACACAAATTAACCTTGATGAAATAACTTTAAAAAGGGTGGATATGGTATTAACTCAATCATCACCTAGTGCATGACAAATAAGCCTAACTTGAAATCTCCTTTAACACTCAGGAGATATTTGATTTGGTTAATTCAAATTTATTTTATGAACCATTATGATGGATTTGAATATTTTAATGTTAGATAAACTTATAAAAACATTGTCTTATATAAAGTATATTGAAATGTGTAAATTGATATGTCATTTCTTGGAAAATGTATTGGTTAAATTTAGAGATAATATATTTATATTCTTTTTTGGTCTATAATATTTTATGAAAGAGCATGGTAATTTGGTATCCCTTTTTTATTATTGGGTAAATAAGTATAAGATAACTGAACTCAATATAAACTAGGATGAACCAATAATGGTAAAGGTTCAACTAAGCGTAATACAAGTTGAAATGAGTTATATTAATGTTGATTTGTATGAAAGGTATGATAAAATGATATTGTTATAAAGTGATACATATTGAGGTAAAATTTTCATATGGTTATATTTTGTAATTATATTATAATTATAATTAATCATGTAAACTCCTTTGGTATTATTAATGGGTGAAGCCCAAATAAAATAAGATAGCAATGGATTCCAGGGAATATATGGTAATTGGCCCAATGAAAAACAAAATGAATTAATGTATAGAGTGAAAATTCACGTGATTATTCTTAACCTTCTATAATGAATTATGATTAATAATTTGAAAATACATGAAATCCAAATAAAACCAAAAAAATAAGGATAGAGTCTCATGGATGTTCAGGTGATGAAGATTATAAAGGAAAGAAGATTCAATATCCTTCTGGTAAAAAATGTGAGTAGAATCACCCAGGGAAATTTATTTAATGAACATGATGATGTTTTATGTGTAAAAAAGAAGTAAATAAACAAAATAAGATTTATATTAACATGTTGGACAAAAAAATATTTCTTAGTCATTACTTTATTAGTAAGGTTGACACATTATTCCAAAATATATCTTGAGTTTTATTTATCATTTAGGTACCATTGAATAATTTATTTACTAAGTGATAATTAAAATTTATCAGATGAAATTTATTTAATATGGTCTTATTTAAAAACCAAAGATTTTAATATATGATTACCTTATCAATTTGGTTAGTAGCTTGTTCCATAAGCAACACTAAACTTAAATGAAAATGTAATATATTTAGATAAAATATATTTATTTATATTTTTCCATTAAAACCTATATTTTGAATTAGTTGGAATGAATAAAAAAATTAGGATATATATATATAATACATTCTATTTTTAATATGAATTAAATTAAATTAGTTCACCAAAATTTACTAATAAGATCATTTCTTGTTTAGAAAAGTATTTTAAAACATATTTTTTATGTGATATGAATTCATTTCAATAAATTTATGATTAAAAATGATAAATTATATTATATAATAATAATAGTTTAACATAAATTTAGTTGGTAAATGATAATAAATTAGAATTATAATAGTTAATATTAAAAAATGGCATTTTCCAATAAAAATGGTTTTTCATAATATTTATTCCAAAATTTTAATTTATAAATTTTTCTAATATTAATTATTAAAAAAATAACTTTGGGATTTATAAAAATAATAGTTTCCTAACATAAATTTTTGTAATTTTTCTAAAAAAAAAATTTGGTGAATAATGAAAAATAAATATTTTAATAAAGAACTATCACTTTTATGACATTATCATAATACAAGAAAAAATTCTAGGTTTTTTCAAAAAAAACTAAAAATAATATATATTTATAATTAAATAAAATAAATTAATTTTATAGTTTTTTTTTAGAACCCATGTATATGGTTTCGGGAATATATGTAGTATTTTATTCTAAACACACCTTTTATTCACTTAAATTAAAATTTACATGTAAAAAATTGTATAATTTAAATTTATTAAAATATATTTCATATTTTATATAAAAAATATTATATTATTTAACTGGTGAAATTTCAATTTTACGCATAAAATTGTGATTACTAAGATTAAAGTTAATGGTCCTGATAATGGTAAAACAGTTATTTTCAAAGACTTATTTTCCAATATTGTGTAATTTATATATAAATAATTAAAATAATATATATTAAATTATGAATCTGATATTTTTTAAATATAAATATAATTATATTAAAAAATATTTAAATTCTAACCTCTGGTAAATAAGATTAAAAAGAATAACTATTAAAACATTATTTTTATATAAAAACTATTTTTCTATATATATAATGTTTTAATTTAAAAGATAATTTTTTATTATTTATAAATTAAATTATATTAAATAGATATTAAATTTATTTTCATCACACAAAATTTTGGTAAGTGGTGTTATTTTTTTAGTAAAAATAAATTACTTAGTTGAAAAATAGTTACCAAGGTAAAAAAAGGAAAAAGTAAAAACCTCAGAACAAATGACTTAAGAAACATTTAAAACATCTATTGAAATAACTTTTCCAGTATTTATAAACCCAATATCAACCTAAAAGCCATTATTTATTACTTTTTGAGTCATTTGCACTTAAATAGTGTAATGATATCATTAAAATTTAAAGGGTGTTTTCAAATGTTCCCATTTCACACTTAAAAAAGGTAAAATTACACCTCTTCATGCCACACCCATTCCTTTAAATATATTCATAAAACTATTCCATTTAATTAATCTTAGAATCCTATCTCGTTTTCATAATCCTCTAGTCTTAATTATTTTTCTTAATCCCTTAATTTCTAGGGTGACTTTTAATAGAATGTTCTAAGTCTCAAAGTGAGTATTACATAATCGTTATCACTTTATTCTTAATATTTATCTTACAAACTTATCTTAACCATATTAATATTTTATCCACATTATCATTATTATACAAAAATTCTATAATATTAATGAAAAAAATTTATTTATTCATTTATATCTACTTAAAAATTAAAAGGATGTTTATCATGAATTGTGTGACTAATGCCTTCACAAAGGGACAACAACCATTTTTTTGTAACCACATCTTATGGTCAAATTAAATGATTTTATTTATTTATAAATTTGATATATAAAATATAACTTTACAAAAAAATTATTGACCATATACTTTTTTCCCTCAAATTATTTGAGAAATGGAATCATTAATCGTACATCTGTGTGGGCTACCGCCTCCTTGAGAAATGAGTTTCATTTATCCTCATCGCCCATCATGGATGGAATTAAATATTTACTTAATATAAAAAATTATTAACACAATTAATATTATGGATATAATAAAACTATTTTATGATGCTTTCTACCATGTTCAACATACATAATGAAATACAAAAAAATAAACTAAACAGCCTTAAGTAATCGACATTGGAAAGAAAACAATATAATTAATAAATAACATTGGATAATAAATGCTTTATATTAAAAAATATACATTAATAATATTCTTAATGAGTTATCTAAGAAACTTAATTTTGATATCTATAAATTCATGCACATGCATAGAATGAATCTAGAAAAAAAGTAAGGGTTTTCATCTCAAATTCCTCTCTTTGAGACATGTTTGTTATTGGTATTATAAACCTAATTTTATTTATATATTTTATATACTACCAATTTGACATATAATATCATGAATTATATTTTAATAGTTTTATTTAAAGTTCAATTACAAGATCTATCTTTCACTGGATTTGAATAAATTTACTCAAGACGCACATGTTTCATGGTCTCAATTATGATTCTTTGAACCATGTTACATGTTATGAACCATATTTCCATTGTATGGTTTTTTATTTATTTACTATCCCATGAATGTGTTATAAATTATTTTTGTGTATTTCATTGGATTGACTAATCCAAATCAATTTCTATCCTTCGAATTACATTTGACTCAATTTTTACCCCAATTGTAAGAGTTTTTGGTAACTCAATTTTCAAACATTGAGTTGTGATAGTTCACTTGAAATTATTTCATATAATTTGGGGTTATTATTCCCATTTATTTATAAGGTTTTATTATCTCATTTTTCACATTTTTACCACATAATCCCCATTTTAAATGTTTCATTCTTCATGGAGTATGTTTCTCATAAGGTATATTGTTAACTCATATCTTTTTTTTTTGAGTTATAATGTTTCATATTTAACTTTGTTTTACCATGATTTGTATATAAAATAGTAATATTAAATTATATTTTATTTTTTAATGATATTTTTTAAAATAAATTTTAATAAAAATTTAAAATTATTTCAATTTGTGTTTTGAATAAATATTTTTTGAAAATAATAAAAAGGTTTTTCCCTTTAACTTTCATATATTTTGTATTCCCCTCCAAAAAAATATATGTCTTTTAAATGATACATTATAGGAAGTTATTTTTAAAATTATATTTTTTTAAAATATTTAACATCACCATTTAAAAAGTTACTTTTTAAATTTACATGTAAATTATTATTTTATACCAATGTCAAAAAGATAATCTAAAATCACTTTTATGTATTCAATTTCATTTCCTTTTTCATTTTCAAAAGGATTTACCATAATTGGGTTTATGTTTCATGGTTTTTTTTAATATATATATATATATATTACCATTTTGGGGATTGAACATGAAATATCAAAGAATTTAATTCTTGATCTACTCCATTGTAATATTGTTTAATGCATTATTTTTATAATGGTGTTCTTAATTTTTGTCATCACCCTTCTATGTTTACATTGTTACACTACACGTATTTTCATTTTTAAATATCCACCTACTTTCTATTCGTAGATTATGATCATATTATTCTAGTATTGACTTAAAAGTATACTCATTAAACAATATTGTGTGAATATATCATTTTAAAAAATCTTTATTGAAGGATTTTCACCGGGAAAACAAGATTATTTATTAGATTGGGATGTATTAATATCCTTGATAATAATTGACTACTAACACGGTTTTAATATGTATTCACATTCCATATCTTTCATTATATGGATAGTCATTTTTTTATTTAACTCGACGATCCCAAGTGAATGGTATGAAATGTATTGTTGACTCTTACAGTGAATGCATTAGAATTAATCAAGTGAAGGTTGGAATGTAGAATTATATATACCTTTGATGCAGCGACAGGCCTCATGCAACAAAATATCTTGGGTTTTGGTGTTTACAACTCCCCATATCAGTATAATTTCTTGGAATAAGGACTTACGGGCATGTTTTTTATTTCATGCATTATGCATTCCATCAGTATGTGATCCGTATTATTTATATTTGTATTTTCATTTATTTTAATGTATCTAAAATGCCCTCAGTTTCAATTAATTAGTGGATTATTAATATTATTTTTTTCTGTTTTATATTATGTATAACATGTTTATGCTTTTAAGAGATTCAGTTATATGTTTCCCCTACATATCATTGGATCTCGCCCCTTTATTATGTTTCGATTCCCCATGTTATGAAGAGAATTAGTAAATTTTACATGTGTAGAGGGATATCACGTGTGGAATAATTTTTTGTAGATATTTAAGAATCTTTATAGATTATAAAGTTTCACATATAATGGAAAAAAATGTATTTTAGTACAAAGAGCATGGGTTTTTTTAGTTTCTGTTTTATCATAATTCTCTATATCTCTAAACCTAAATAGATCCTTGGAATATAATATTAATTACTATTTTTGTAATTAAGGATGGTGATATGTAGAATTTTAAAGCTAGTATCTAAGTGAGTTTGTAAATAACTTGTTTATGAAACTAGATTCAGGAGTGAAGGTTCAAAGAATCACAAGCAACCTTCATTGATAAGATAAATTCGTAATGAATAAAGCATATATAGGTAAGATAATATGATAAGGACATGAAAGATATTAAATATACATTATATTAGGCATGTATTATCTCTTAGGTTTCATAGGGATTTAATAACACTTATTATAGGTAGTGGAACTAATTAAGAATCCCAAACTAATATCTTTATCCAATATAAATGAAACCCTGAAAAACTATAAATAGAGAAAATAGAGAAAATTTCACCATATATAATTGATCCATTGTAGAATCCATTTTCACCAATCTTGTGGTTTTATAAAGATCACTAAAGTGTATCTATTTAAATTACCTCTTTATGATGTATCTATATGTTGTTCCTAAACCACACTTTACAAGAATGAGATCCATCTTCTCACAATAGTATGCTAATTTATCAATAGGTAAACATAGATGGAGAGGATATCATCAGTCACAAGGTAGTTTCCATTGAGTATTTAAAAATATATGTTACATACAATCTCATGGTAACAAACATTTATAAGTCCTTTGAGGACACTCCTTGGGTGGGATTGTAATTACTCGGTCATATATAAGGCATGAGTAAATACCGCTTGGATAGTTCATGAATTCATCACATGAATTCATTTTCTGATCATTTCGTCATATGAAATATTTTATTTGATGGTAGATAATGTGGAAGAAACACCTATATGATAAATATTATTATTTATGTGCCCTTATATAAAGATAGTAGCATGGTTTTTTTCCATATGATATGGAAGCCATACACATTTAATTATCCCTGAAATCGTCATATAATATAAATCAATTGACCTTAAAATTCATAGATTTGGTGGAATGAAATGCAATTTTAATCCTTTATGATATACCCCAATAGTTAAATGTATCTGGCAAATTTTCATTAAAATTGTAATGGACTAAATTCAATAGACATTAGACAGAACTCAAGATGACCCACCACATGGTAGAGATAAATATAAAAACTAAAACATATATCAAGAGTAACTGAATCTTGATATATAATCAAATTACAACATGGAATAAAAGTACACAACCATGAGACATAAAAGGAAAATACTAAAGTTTAAAACTGAAAACAATACTAAATATGAACAAAACCAAGTCTCCATGTGACTATATAACACTAAAACTTCATCTCACCATAAAGAAAACATCAAAAAAAAAGAATATGATTATTTATATGATGACCATCCCATTACCTATATCCATTAAAACCATATCATCACACACTCAAATGAATCTATATAATGTATATATCTATGAAGCCATCACTTCTATATTTAAAAAAACAAATTTGTAATGGAATTTCCTTTCAAGGAAATTTTCATAAAGCCTCCTTCTATTTTCATTAAAAACCAAATATTCAAATCTATATGATTATTAATATAAAAAAAGTGATAAATAGATGTTAGTAATCAAAAGAAACCATATCTTAAAAGATAAACACATAAGAAACCAGACATAAAACAAAACCATCTTGAAAAAAACCATTTAAAAGTTGGGATATTTACTATAGAAATACATAATAGAACACATGAAAGAAAAATAACATATGTATACCATGAATAATATAGATATCTAGACATATCATAGCCTATAGATATCACAATTATACCCCAATGGTGCCACACTCATTGAGGATTGCATGTGTCCATAACCTGACATATTAATTGTTTTCAATGTGTTATGTTTTCAAAAACATTGAAGTTTACCATGAAAAAATTTAAAAAATATTCCCACAAATAAAGCAGCTTCTTCCCTGATTGAAAATACATTTTTGAATAAAAATCATCTTTGAGGAATTTCATTAAACACATGATTTTTTTAAAACTAATTATAAACATAAATCTATTTTAGAAACATTTACAATGACAACATAGATAAAATTGGACATAATAACAGTCATAGATTCCAAATAAATAAAATTAATAAACCAAAATAGATTAATTTAAAATACTTTTGAGTAATTCATATGATATGAACATTAAATGCAGACTCTTACCTCATCAAAAACATAAAATTAGTGGCCTTTAATAACATATAATGGAGTCATGGAGATCCATCGCTTGGAGGACTAGATCCTTAAGAAATGTTATTAAAAGCCCCATAAAATCCCCTAAATCAATCAATAATAGGCCAATTGTGTTTCAATGGAATAAGTGGATAGAGACCAAAGAGATATCTAGAAATAGGAGAAGCGATTAGATGTAAAATGGAATATGCCTTATATAAATCCACCAAGATCAAAGGGAAAATTCCAAATATATAGGGATATAACACTACGAATCATCATAGAGAGGATAAGTTGGGATAAAGAAAGATTATGAGAATATAAAATTGAAATCAACCAAGCGAATTGGGGAAAATTTTCAATTTTATGAATACTACAAGGGAGTCATGGTTAGGTCACATGGTTAGACGAACCATAATATTACCATGTGGTGGCTTCATCCACTTGAAAGATGAATCATGGGGATTCCTAGTAAGAGTAAAATTATTAGAAAAACCGCAATCAATCTATGAGAAATCCTCTATAATAAACCCCATACATTTATATTGTTTTCTTGGTGACTTTATAAATTTGTAAAACCATTCTTAAACCATGAAAATCACCAATATAACCAATAAAGACATATTTCATGGTCATAACATAATTACTATTAATTATGTTAAAACCATGCACCAAGATTTATTTTAAAAATATATATAAATTTTTGACTGGTAGCTCCTTAAATCCTATATAACCTCATTATATTTAAACTATTCTCCAAATTAAACATACATGTGACATGGAAGAAATCACAGTTTTCCCCACCATGAAATATTATAGGTCCAGAAAGTGCTCAAGATTATACACTTGTGAAAAGATAAAGTGGCTAAAACATGATAAAAATTTCCTACTCTCACACCTCATGGATAACCCATCAATACTACTATAGTAAACGGACCAAGCTAATCATTTTATCAAGTATTACTTTTTCCTGAAGATCCATACACTAAACTGGCTTCTCAACCAATGATTTATGAGGCTTAAGATGAATATATTCATGTTTAATCACAAGTTAAGGGTCCATTTCATACCTTATCATTTGGGAAACATTAAAGATATAATTAATAAACATAAATAGATATATAAATTCAACCTAACAATCCAACTTTAAAATATGTTTAATTATATCTAAATGTCCAAAAAACATGGTAAGAACATTCCCTACATACCCAGTTGATGATGTACCAAGAAATATGACACTATGAGAAATACCTGATAAAAATACTCAAAATACAATGGTTGATAAATATGGTTCACATAGTATATTAATGAATTTGAGCCTTTACTAATGTATTTTTAATCAACAACACCTTTTCTATTATCTCTTGAAGAATACTCAGTCCCACCTAAGAATGTTCTCATAACATTTCCCAGAACAAAGGAGATCGACATGGATTCCAATACAATTTCATGAAAGGTTACATTTTAATAAAATATTGATATCTATTTTTATAGAAACAATATACCAAAGGAATATGATTTTCCCACAAACCACTAAAATCAAAGACCCATTCTCAATGTATATCCTCAAAATTTTGAATAGCTAGCTCAATATTCCCATTTGTCTGAGGGTGATATTCCCTTCTTAATTTCAATTGGTAACACATAATTTCTTGAAAACCTTTCAAAAACCTAGATTTAAACCGAGGATCTTTGTCATAAAAAAATGCAATAGAAACTACATGGAGATTCAAGATCTCTCAGAAATACAAACGCATACACTTTTCTATGTTTATTATCTATTTAATATGAAGGAAATGACCTAATTTCATAATCTGATCAATAATGACAAAAAAATTGTCTTTACTGCATGGATTTCATTATAAATCAATAATTATGTTCATAGATATCCTATACCACTTCCATACTAAAATGGGTAATGGTTATAAAAAACATGCATGTATTTGGTGTTCTTTATTAATCTTCTATATATTATGGCATCATGACATGATGTTTGCAATTGTCCACCTCTTCCCCGAACACTAATACTAATGTATCAGATAATAATACATCTTGGTAGTCATAGGTTTTATATACTAACTAGACTAGTTTCCACTATGTATCAACCCATACCTTATAGATATCATAATGTCCAACCTACCTCAAAAACACAGTGCACAAATAGGAGACCGAGACTAATCCCCAAAGGTCTCCCCACCATTAACAATTTTAATAAAATATTATAAACTATTTTTTTAGTTGTTTGATATTAATCTAGTAATCAAATGATTATTCGGCCTTTATAGAAGCTAAGAATAGCTTCCCACTATCCTCTTCCAATTCCAATCTCATCTCATCAAAAAAATAATTAGAGACCACTCCTCCACTAATTTCTATAGGGGTTTAGTCGGTAAATTCCTTCTCAACACATATGTGACCACATTCACTTCTATAGTTTTATATGAAATATCAAAATAAAAACATTGAAGATACTGAGCATATTATCTTTTTCATAAGTTTATATCCCTCTAATTAAATATATAGTTTAGGCTCATATGGTCTGAATATATTTTAAATTTCATTTTAGATAGATAGTGGAACTAGTTTGTGAGATTGTTCATCATGGGTGCCAAATCAATGTCAGGGGTCTGAAATTTCTTATGATAAGGGTGTAATTACAGTGATATTTTGGGAACCACATTTTTTTCTACAATAAGACACACACAAATCATATACATGGTGTATTATAGAAAAAATCAACACCCAAAACAAATTCTAGAAGAATCAAAACTAAATTCGAAGTCAAATTCACCATCATTTCATCAAAATATACTTGAGATTTATAATTATGCTCCAATTTAACACCATTACAGATCAATTCTATCCTTATAGATTCAAGAATGTAGAAATATAAAACAACCTACCAATAATAAATATCTAAGCAAAGTAATATCTAAATCCCAAACATATTTCAAGTTTTCTCCGATAACATCATTTCCCAGATCTTTTCAAGATCCCCTAAAATTCCCCTATCAGATATAACATGGCCCATAAACTTCACTTCATTGATTTAAAATTAACATTTATAAATATTTCTATACATATGAGGTTCTTTTAGGATTTTATGTATGATATCCAAATTATCCCAATATTCCTCATGTGATATGGAATACACTAAAATATCATCCATAAAAACGAAAACAAAAGTGTTGAAGAACTGATGAATTATATGTTTTATCAATGCCATAAATAGAACATTTTCATTAGTAAGACTGGATGGAATAACCAGGGACTCAAAATGCCTATACCAACCCCTATTTATTGTCTTAGTTGCATCTTCTTCTTGGAATATTGGATTATTGTACCCTAATCACTAATCAAATATAGAAAATCATCTAGCTCCTCTGATATGATCGAATAGATCTTCAATCCTAGGAAAGGGTTATTTGTTCTTAACAATCACCTGATTAAGATTTTGGTAATCAACATAAAGCCTAGGGATTTTTTCAACCATATTTTAAAATATTACGGAAGAGACTAATATGACACACTATGATGAATAAATATCTTGGACTCAATATCTAATTCATGAAATTTAATTCATTCAACTAAGAAGGTTCCATATGATATGATGGAATATAAATGAGCATCATCCCAGGAAGAAGGTCAATAGTGAACTTGACCTATCTCTCTTTGTAGAGTGGTAACCCAAAAATCATTAAGAAATATGTTAGGGTATGTAATCAACACTATATTTGGTGGAATACACAAACATTGATCAATAGTTTCAATTAACATTTCCAACATTTAGAAAGATATCATTCTAGTATTAGGAACAATATGCCCTAATCTCCCTGTTCTAAGATCCCACTCACCTAAAAAATACATGAGGGATTCCATTGGAAGAAATAAACTAAACTAAATGATTATAAATCTCTATCTGAGACATAACACATATCATTTAATACATTCTAATAATAAGGTCAAATATATCACTATCAAGAAAAAATAAATAACATACAGCTTTGATGTCGATAATTATCACTTGACATTAGGGTCATTTTATGCCTTATTCAAACCTATCTCCCATAGGTGTGGAATGATCCTACATAATTGACATGTTATATTAGTATAATATGAATATTCAATCAATTTAAATGATATAAAATAATGATACGTACATGTATTTAATAAATTTAATACCATAGACGATGAAATGTACATCATACCTTTCATAGTAGCCTACACAGCTATACATTCCTCTAGTGTATACTCCATGTAGTAAAGAAAAACAACCTCAACAATTCATTGAGTTTTCATCATTACATGAGCATCAAATTTTCATGAGAATGAAATACACCAACCTTTTATGAATTAAAAAATCTTCAGATCATTTGGTATGAGTGAATCTATATATACTACCTTGGGACATTCTTCCACAAAAATGATTAAGGTGACTGGATTATCTAAAATGATGAAACATCCTGAGTGATTTGGTATAACTAGGCTTAGTATGAATATTTCTCCCACACTAATATTAAAATACATAATTTAATACCATATAATCCCCTAAAACTTGTCCCTATGTAAACTAAACAACCTAATTACACATCCATTTCAATCTAAATGACCCACCTTGGATACCTTACACTACAACAAAAGCTCCATCTAAATTTTTTTCCAAACTAGGTATACCTCAACCATAGTTAATTTATCAACCATCACAAAAAAATTGGTAGGTATAAGAGAATCATCATTGAAATTTTATAAACCCTCAAAGTGATCTCAATACTTTTATATTTAAGATATTAATTAGAAACACGCATAGATGATAAGTGAAACATCTCAGTGAAATGAGTGGTAAATTCTATAAACAAATGATCCCCTTACTCCAAGGTCCAAAATTAAAAAATATTCACTAATAAAAATATATCAGGGTAAATTTATCTATTGAATATCGTCTTAAAATTATTCCAGGTAAGATATTTATGTAACATAGCTTTCATGATGGAGCCCCTACATTTTCATCCTAAACCTTCAAGAATATAAGTTGTAAAACCCATCTTTGGGTACTCTGGAGTCTTCAATAGGTGTAGGATTATATAAATACATTTGATCCACACTTCTGATTCCTGGGGTCCCATGTCACTATTGAATATATGTGGATTATTCATGATAAATTGTAAACCATGATCCATAATTTGTCCGCATTTTCCAACAACCGCCTAATCCAGATTCTGTATTGTGATAATAATTGCTTCCTCCAATGAAGTTTATACTTGAGGATTCATTTTTTAAAACTATATAACAGATTGATCTACTTAATTTGAAAGATATATTCAAGTAGGATTTGTCTAATAAGAACAAAATACAACAAAAAATTACCTTAAGAGAAATTATATGAATTAAAATACAAACTTCTAGTATACATGATAAATATTTAAACAATAATAATTTTAGAGAAACCATATATTCAGTCAATGAAATGAAAAACAAAATTAGGAAATGATTGGTTCATCAAGATAACGCCAAAAAGAACCCAATCCCAAAGTTTGATAAAAATTCAAGGCCACCATTGGTAACTCGAGTTCAGACACATAAGTTAGTTAGCCAAGAAAACTTCTACACTTAATACCTGAATTTAGATAGTCCTAACTCTTATCTTCCAAAAACCCTAAACCAAACCCAGGTAGTTTTATTTCTCTTTTAGCTGCATATTTTCTCAAATATCATTTTCTAATGAACCAAATTGGTTTGACATGACACGTCACCTGATATTACCAGCTAAAATGTATAAATCAACCCAAAAAACAAATCATGTCTCAAGAGTATCTAAAATTAGAAAAATAATCAGAGTACAATGTGAAAAAATAAAAAAGTCTAAACCTGAAAGTATGAATAAACAAGAACAAAACAAAGTCATTAAGTGACCATCTACCACCAACAACCCATATCACTATGAATATGATATCAATAAAGAGAAGTTTATGAGGTACATCATTCTATTACCTTTACATATGTTTTGTAAAACTAGATCCACATACACCCAAATTCATATACATGGTATGAAGAAAACTCTGAGTAGGAAACTACCATAAATCTAAACAATGTCTGTCACTATGAAACTGTTAGTTCTAGATTTAAAAAAACATGTTTATAAAAATTTTCCTTTGAATATAATTTTTATAAAACAAACTTTGTATTTTTTTTAAAAACAATCCATATTATATTCCAAAAGAATAATAATATAAGAAATATTGGTAATTAGAGAGAAGTAATCAAAAGCAATAATATCTCAAAAGATAAACACATGTGAAAACAAACATGAAACAATACAATCATGTAATAAACGAGACAAAAATTGGGATCTAGCCTATGAGAATATGTACTAGTAAGGAAAAAGGAAAACTAATCCAAGAATACTAAGAATCTTATTTATGTCAATTCATTATATAATATAACAATATAACAATCACACCCCATATGGTGTTACCCTTGATAAGTTCTCATTTGTCCATAACAAGATGCACCCAAGGTTCCCAATGTGTTATTTTTTTCGAAACATTTAATTAAACCATGCTCAAAATTTTATATAACATTTAAACAAGGAATGAATCAATACTATCATGCTCAAAAAATCAATTTAGTGAAAAAAATAATATTTGATCCATTCAATTGAATGCATGATGTGTGTAATAATGATTCTAAAGAAACCCCCTTTTAAACCATTTCCCCAGTCAGAAAATATAAAATTATACAAAATATCTCCCATATATTTTAAATTAATCAATTTTACAAACCAAATAAAATTAATTTAAAAGAACATTAATTATTTCATCTGATAGAAATATTGTATAGAAACACCTACCTCGTTAATGGGGTATTATAGTGGCCTTTAAATACGGAGATTAGAAATGGGGGGATTAAGTCCTCACAAGCCTAAATCCATAATGAACATCATAAATTACCAATAAACTCTCTATATCTAGAAATCAAAACTCAATTGGGTTCCAATTGAATAAATAGAAAAGAGATCAAGGATAGATCTCGAAATTGAAAGGAAGCTGTATGGGAAAAAATACCTTTAATAAATCCACAAATAACAAAGGGAAAACATCAAATAGCCATGGATAGATTCCTAAAGAGAATTAGGGGGAGGCCATGTTGGGATAAAGAGATATTATTAGAATATTTGGCTTAAAATGGCTAATTAAATAGGGGTAAATTCTAATTAAAATAATATAGAATGGATCCCACAATTGGGATGCATGGTTAGAAAAATAATTCATGTAACACCCCAAGGATTTAAAAATAAATTTTAATATAGAATGAAATGAATGAAACACTAATTCTTTGCATAATAACACTTTTTTTTAAGTAGATGGTTATAACCCAGTCATTAAACCTAACTTTCCCACTTATATGTTTTCAATTTTGAAAAACATATATACACAGTTGCGATCAGTGATGTATTTAGAGTATGTTAGGATCAACTTAATTTTGGGTGAATTATAACTTGACCCTTATGAAAAGTAATATGACCCTTATGAATAGTAAATAATCCAAATTAATAGTATCTTCTTCCATGAATGTATAAATAAAGTATAGGCATCTTATAAGTGACAATATTGTCATAGTATAAGTGTCAAAATTTATGTAAGTCCTAAATGTATAATTACAATATTGTGATTAATTTAATAATTAAAATAAAATTTATTTTCATAAAATGTAATCATAAATTATTATTTTATTTTCTTATGATTATAATATATTATTATGATACCTTGATTTATTTTTCAAGGTTTAAAAAATCAATTATTGTTTTAAAATTGATATTTTTCTAATTAATTACGATTTAATTTGAAAAATTAAATTTCATATATGTATAAACTTATTTTCAAAAAATGTGCTTCATTTTTTGAATTATTCTCATCAAAAAATTGTTATGGTGAATTTTTGGGATTTTTATGAGATACAAGAATTTTTTGTAAATAGTGAAATATGATAATTTACTGTATATATACATTATTTTTTAAATACAATATTCCTAATATCATGGCAGATATAAGAACCCTTCATTTGAACTCACATTCTCTCTTTACTATTTTTAGTCACAAGAACCAACATTATTTCTTATCTTGAGAAAAATAATAAAATAATTATTTAAATAATGGAACCCCCCCCCCTCCTCAACTATAAATACCAACCCTCACCCATGTTCTCCTCACACCTCTCAGACTTTGAGAATATTATAAATTATTTCCAATGTTTTTTTCAAGGCTCTAACCCATGTCCAGGATCTTCTGGTCTCACCAAAATGCCAAAACCAAATGAATTAAGGATGATCATAAGTAGAAGAGATCAACAGGTAAAAAATCCTCTTTCATTTCCTTTTAATTTCATTTCAATTCTTTTTTTTCTTATACTCTATTCACATCACCTTATCCAAGAGGCATGAAAAATATAGTATCATATATATACTAAATATTTAGCATTTATATGGAAAATTTCATCATCATATTTCTTCACCTCTGCCTATTATTCTAAAAATAAAAATAACGTTCGTGGTGTGTCAATTTACTGACATTGTAAACTATGTTTTTTCAATTTCCATTACTTCCTTAAAATATAGTTATAAATCCATTTTAATATTTCAAATATATTTTAATGTGTTTTATATAACAAATTTTATTTTATATAATAATCATATATACATAATATTAAATCATATAATGAAAATAGTTCGTGATTATCGATGAACCGCTAAAATGTTCTAAATGAATATCATTAATTATTTATCTAATGATTCATCATTTATATATGAAAACAAAATGATTTATGGTGTAATTTAAAATTTTTTAAAGATATTAATACCATTTTATTTCTCTTCAAGATTTTCTCTTCCAATCAGCAAGAAAATCCATTGCGAACCGGCCATGGAAACTGTGTAAAGAGCACACCCAAAACAATGGAAATAACAAAATACTATTAATAAATAAAGTGAATGATGTTATAAAATGGTCATACAAGGAGTTATAAATATGAATATGTTTCTCTAAAATATTAATAATACTTTTTTAACCATTATACATGATTTTTAAACATTTTTAACTAAGATGAACCTGAGGTATGTGAATTCTTAACAAAATTTTAATTATTTGAGTTATCATTCAACTTCAATGATTTTTTCCTAAAAATATTATTTGTGAAATAAATTTATATTATATTATGTTTTATTATGTGGATTTATGTTGTATACATATATTTTATTCATTCTATTATTTCTAATTTAAATTATATTATATTCGTAACGGACTTTTCTTTTAAAATCCTCTTCTAAACTTCTATTTTTACAAAATTAAAAAGTTATGTTATTATGAAGGTATTATTATTTTATATTTATGTTATGGTTTTTTATTTTTAATGAAGAAAGATGGAACCTATAAATCCCTTTAATTCATTGGTTATGTTTAAGTTGTAGGTTGGCCATATGGTTATTCCATGTGTAACTGTGATGGTTACACCATAAGGTGGCCAGGAGGGTAAAATTGTAAAGTATCCATGAGAGGTAAAAATCATAAGGTAGTCATGAGTGTAATACCCCAAGCTTCCATTTTATATTTCCCTTTGAATAATGTAATAGCTTGCTTTGAATGCAACTTCGAGTTCAAGCACCCCACGACCAATCAAACTAGCAGTTATGAATAGTAAAACCCACTTTTTGAAATTTTATAAATTTTATTTTTCAAAATGGACTTTATTTTTGGAATCATAATGTCAAAATTAGCTTAGGGTGAATTTTTTTTCTCTGAAAAAATTCAATTATTGATGAATAGTGAAAAACACTACGTGTTTGTTTAAAACCTACTTTTTGTTTAAATAATTATTTATTTTAATTAAATTTATTTTTATTAAAAATAGATACATAAAACCTATATAAGTTCAATTTAATTCATTGGAGTCATTTTATAATTAAATTATATGTATAAAATTTTATTGAATTTTTTAATGTCTTTTAACAACCTTCTATGAACATTTTTAAATTTGCATAAAATGTAATTTTACCACTTCGGGGAATTTAATTTCAAAAATATGAGAGACATAGTTGACATCATTAAGTAAAATTTGTTTCAATGGGATGAAAATAATTTTTGGTGAATAGAAACTTTTGAATTTTATTTACCACGGTTAAAAGTAAATAGGGTAATTAAAGGTAAAAATGATATTATAATTACCCTAACACACATAATAATTATATTTTATAAGTGTATTTCGACCAGAATACCATAGAAAGAAAATATGATCCTTTTGGCCCACTTGGTTTAGATTAGGACATTTATTATTATTTTATTTAAAAAAGTGTTAAAAGTGTTAAATTCAAATATTTATAACTAAAACATTTTTAATATAGAGTAATACATAAGATAAATTAAAAACTAAATATTTATTAGAAAGATAAAAATATTAACTACATATTTATATTTTATTTATAATTTTTAGACATTAAATAATTAATTTTATTTTTGACACAATGATGATTCAGTAATTAATATATTATTGAAATATTAAAAAAATATTATAAATATTAAAAAAATTTAAATCGATAATTTTTAAGTATTATATGATTTTTTATAGATTAATATTACATGTTAGAGTTAATTAAATAAATTTTTTATGAAATAATAAAGTTTTTATGACTTTCACAATAATCAAATACTAAAGAGTGTCAAAATTGACATAAATGAGTTTTTAAAACAAATACTATATTATTAATTGATATAATATTCCTAAAAATATAAGGTTTATCCAAAGAACATAGATATGGTTATATATATCAATAATAAACCACTTCATATTCTCTTATCTTTTTATAGTAAGTTTATTAACCATTTACTATAACAGTACAAGAATACATGGTAAATGATAAACTATTTAACTAAGAGTTAAATCTAAAATATAATGTTAATATAGTGACCTATACCTACCTATAACCTATTGGTTGAGATATTAATGGCCCATACCCACCTTATCCTTGAATTAAATCATTTTTGAGCCATTATAAACTGAATATGATTTTTTAATAAATTAATATATTAAGATTTTCATAAAGTGGCCCTCGCCTCTCTTATAAAAGGGTACTTACCCTTCTCTCTCAAAATCTATTTGACTTGATAACCCCTGCTCAGATATCTTCCAAACTACCCTCAATTCATCCAAAAAGCCTTAATTTGATCAGAATCCAACCTAATGACCCCTTTTGATCAAATCAAAAGGAAGAACTTGAAGAAGAAGTTTTGATTTCATCACCTCTTTCAAAGTTCTTTAATTCTTCCACTTCCTATTGCTTTGTTGTCTCCATACCAAAATAATAAGTCCAATACTTTATAATTACTTTGATGTTATTATAAATATTTTACAACCATGTTCATTATTCCATCTATCCTTTTAATGAAAAATTCATCGTACATGCATACGTGCGGCTTACCCTCTCCACATCATGGTGTAGTTTCTTATTCAACACTTCATTATTTAGATGGGTATAATAATGAGTATAATTTATGTAAATAATAAATATAACATGTTAATTATTTTGTATATAAGATATACCATCCAATTACATATGATTTCACCATCAATAGATTGATATTGTCACTCGTGCGTACGTACGGATTACCAACTCCACAAATGTGTTGAGATTCATTTCCCATCCAAATAATTCTAGAATAATTTTAATTTTGTGATTAAATTTTTTTAAGAGATTAATATAATTCAGGATATGAATAAAATACATCATATCCATATCAAACATGACATACATAACAAAATATATAAAGGAAAACTAATCAGTTAACAACTGAAACAATGATACTACTGAAATATTATTAACAAAGCAATATTAGAAGATCATATATGATATCATACTTATGTTTGTGGTTATTTTATAATTTAATAACAATAATTTAACTATTATATAGAGGTTTAACATACCCTCGATTATGGAAAAGTACAAGGTAAGGGTTAATTCAATAATCTCTTATTTATTTGAGGTTGTTTATACATGAATATCCACTGGGACCTCTTTATCATCCCCATCTGTGATTCTTAAAAATGTATTTCAAAACATTATTACTATTACCTAGACTATGGTTTAAAGACATTTATACCCTTGTTTTACTTTTTATAAAAAATTTATAAAGTAATCCTTCCATCGTTTTCCAAACAAGTTCCTTTACGACCATTTCAACAAAATTGATGAAGGAATGTTTTTTTAACTTATACGGTGTGTGTGGCTATGTTTTTCCATTATAACACCTTCGAAGATTCCCTTAAAATATTATAATAATTTCTTCAAAATAAATGTTTTCTTTTATAATCATGGGACTTTTAAATGATTTCTAAATAGAAATAGATATTTCTCCCAAATAGTTTTGATTTCATCTATGTCAACATCCTTTTATGGATTTTACAATAGTTTGAAGTTGATTTATTATGATATAATATTCCATATTTTATTGAAGGTTTTATGGTATTTTTTATTGTGGATGTGTTACTTTAATATTATTCATGTTTAATAATTAAATTATTAACATTTCATATGTTAGTTTTAATATAAATGTTTATGTTATTTTTAAACCTTTTCATATGAGGAATACATTAGACTACGTAAGTGATGGGTGGAGCCTTCTATAGCTCCTCAATACATCGGTAGGTCTCATGAGACTAACTAGTGTCTTGGAACAAGGCCTTGAAAAAATTGTATTTGTATCCTGGGCATGAGGACTTAACTATGTCGTTATGATGTCCGGCATTATGCATTACATCATTATGTAATTGCCTATTGATATTACATGTGATTATATTACTAGAAGAATATACATTTGAATAAGTAAATGGAGTTATTTGATTTATCTTTTCCATATTGTGCTGAAGTTTAAGTTTTAAAAGACTGTGTTTTAGTCTTATATATTGCCTTAAATGTTTATGCTTATTTATGAATGTTTCCACCATATTTTTATCAATATTGAGCACCTAAGCTCACCCATTTCTATGTTTTATTTTTCATATGATGTGAAGAAGTATATTATGACTGACATGTAGGGATAGTATAAGGGAGATGAATGTGTTCAAATGAAACACAATTTTGTTGTTTTTTATTTCATAATGTAATGTAAAACTAATGTTTGTATCTAGTACTTCCAAGGCTAATAAACTGATAGGTCTTTCGGGATTTGATCCCTTGTGATCATGCCAATGTTATGTAATAATGCACTAACTCTGGGTAACTTGGGTCGAGGAGTTACAGCGAGGGTTGCAATTTTAAATAATTAATTCACCAATATACCTTTATGATTTTATTTATGTTCTCTATGTTTTAGGTAAATCTCATATTTCACAAAGTATGTATATGATCCTTTATGGGTGAGAATTATGTCTTTGTGAAAATGATAATATATATCTATAAGTATTGATGGACTAATGGTTTCTTTCATTATTTTTATGTCCCTTACTGATATTTTTATTCTCATCACATGTTTCTAAATTATTTCATGGGTTTTATGGATTTTTAAGAGAAATATCATTGTCAAGTTAAATGTTATGTTGATTTTTCAAATAAATCGTGTTATATTTTTAACAATCTATGTTTTGGAAAAAAATGATTCAATTTTAGTGGTACCCACTTTTTATTCTTGTGGGTTGATATGTATGAATTATTTTATAAATTTCTAAAACTATAAAATTAAAAGATATTTGGGAATGAAAATAAGTGAAATATAGTTTATTTAACTAGATTATGTAATGTTTAAGATCGTGTCCTTATAGTTGGTATTAGAGAAAAATTTAGATAACATTGAGGGTAAGGATGATGTTAATAGAATATAGTAAATATATTTTACCGTATATTTTTGTTGAAATTAAATAGCATTTAAATATTACCATGTTTCTTCATCTAAGATATATTTTTTCAGAATGGTTTTCCATAGAATAAACCGAGAAGTTGAAGTAGGAAATCATTGAGTGGATGATATCTTTCTAAATAGGCAACCTGGAATGGTGGGAATTAGAACAAAACAATTTGTAATAGGTATAGCTCATCTTACATAAGCCATTAATTGTGGTGGAATCCTTGTATGGGAACAACTAGAGTTACCAAAAAAATGAAAATATTGGAACATTTTATGAGGTAACACCCTCTTACTTTTAGTAGATCTTTTGACCTAATGGCAGCTGAAGGATAGATTATAGCCTTTGAAAAGATATTTGATGTCATGGGGTGTTTATAAAATCAAATGGTTAGTCTTTCCATTTAACATATTTTAAGTTGAAGCTGAATGGTGGTGGTAAATGGTCAATAATATTCAGGGTAGTAAGGAGATTGACACCTCAGAATGGGCTGAATTTAATGATATGTTCCTCCATAAATACTTTCCTAAGGTTTTTCAACTTAATATGAAAAATAAATTACGTTAATTGAAACAAAAGAAGGAATATTTGGTGGTCATGTATGCAGAAAAAATCACTCGAATGGAATGGTATGCTCCAAATCTTATTTGGGATGTTGATAGGAAAATCAATCATTTTTACTCAGGATTGAATCTATGATACAGAAGGGTATTGGCCACTTGATAATTCAAAAATTATGAGAAAAATTTATGATGTGATAAGAGGGTAAAAATTGTGTTTTTTGATGATCATGTTTACTTTGAAAATAAGAATAAGAAGACAAACTTATGGAAAATGATGGGTAATAATCAATCAAATTAATCTGAAGGTAAGAAAGTTCATTTTCCAGTTTGTGAAAACTGTGGTAAAAATAACCTTGGGGAATGCCTTACCAAAACTCCGAAGTGTTTTAGATGTGGTATGTTTGGAAATATGTCTTGATATTGTAATGAAATTGATATTAATATCAATTATTATAAGAAAACTATAAAGGTTTTTTGAATGTGCGGAGAAGGGTCATTATGAAAATACTTTCCCAAAGAAATATCTAAATGATGGAAATCAGCCAGATTATAAGCAGAAAGGTGTAGTGAGATCCTTTGGGACTATTTCAATAGATGTGGGGCCATCCAATTAAGGTATCAGCTATATTGTATGTTTACACATATTTTTCTAATGTCTTGTTTGATATTGGGTCTACACAATCCATTATGTTTTACTAATATTTTGGTGAATTGGAAATTTCACCTCAATAAATGATATTGGATCTTATAGTTAAAACACTATGGGAAATATTACCTCAAAAAGGCATTATAATAATATTTCTATTATAGTATATGGAAATACATTACCTAAAACCCTTTTTGTTTATCTATTAGTAGATTTTGATGTCATTTTGGCTATGAATTGGCTTTCTATTTATCATTATAAATTTTATTGTAGATCTAAAGAAGTTGTTTTTTAGAAATATATTTAGTTTTTAAACAAGAATGAACCCATTCAATTGATAACATATTAGAATGCTGAGAAACTGTTGAAATAGATAAATAAATGTTATCTTTATCATATTGTTGAAAATAAGGGAAATGTTTAGATTGATCTTATGCCTATGGTAAATGAATACCTTGATGTTTTTCATAATGAGTTACCCATTGTTATACTTGATCAGGAATTTGAATTTACTATTGACTTGGTTTCTAATGATAAACTAATTTCATTACCCCCTTATCAAATGGATCAAGTGAAACTTACTGAACAGAAAAATCAATTATAGGTGTTTATTGATAAAGTCTTAATTCTTCCTAGAACTTCAACCTTGGGTGCTTTTATTTTGTTTGTTAAAAATAAAGATGGTTCCATTAGACTCTGAATTGATAATAGATTTTAAATAACATTACAATTAAGAATAAATTTCCTTTTCCTTAAATTGATGACTTTTTTGATCAGCTTCAGGAGCTCAGTTACTTTCCATGATTTACTTGAGATCTGGATACCATCATCATAATGTGAAATAGGATGAAATCATGAAAATATATTTTCATACTAGATATGGTAATTATGGGTTTGTTGTTATGCCCATTGGTTTAAAAAATTCCCATGTAGTATTCATGGATCTTATTAATAGAATATTCGATGAATATTTGAATAAGTTTGCTGTTATTTTTATTAATGATATTTATTTATTTTAAAAAAATTATGAGGATCATGAAAAACATTTAATGATTTTATTTCAAAATCACAAAGAGAAGAAGTTTTACAAAAAAAAATTATAAAATTTGTTTTTTTGTAACAGATTGTTTTTCATGGGTACATTGTAAATAAAGATGGAATAACAATTGATCCTACCAAAAAGAGGTTGATGAATTGACAAGACCTACACATGTTATAGAGATTTTTTTATTGGATTTTTATGTTATTACTGACAGTTTGTTAAAAATATTTCATGGTAAACTAGACTACTAACTACGTTATCATGAAAGGGGGTAAAATTTATTTAGACAGAAGAATGTGATGTTTTTTCAAGAAATAAAGAACAGATTGTTGAATTATCTAGTTTTGGCCCTACCTTCAAAAGATGCTAAATTATTCACCTATAGTGATGCTTCATTGAAGAGACTTGGTTGTGTACTAATGAATAATGATCAGTTAATTTCTTTTTCATTAAGACAAACAAAACCACATGAGTTAAATTATCCCACACATGATTTGGAATTAAAAAATATGGTTTTTAATTTAAAAATTTTGGAGGAATCATTTATAAGGAGTCAAATTTTTAATTTATACTGACCATAATAGACTGAAGTATATATTCACTCAGAATAAATAAAACCTAAGGTAAAGAAGATGGATTTAATTGAGAAAGGATTATAATTTCACTATCAATTACCTTCTTGGAAAATAAAACAAAGTAAATGATTCCTTGAGTCTAAAAAATTATGAATCATTATCCATGTAACATTTTGAACATGACCCCTTGATTAATGATAATATAAATTTTGGCTTGGAAGTTATTGGTACAGAAATTCTTCTATTTTTTAAGTGTCATTGAAGTCATCTTTATCAGATAGAATTAAGCAAGCATATAAGAAAGACTATGAGCTATAGAAAAAGGTATAATTGGTTAAAATGGATAAGTTTCCAAAATATAACCTTTATAATTATTGTGTATTGAGATTTGGAAAAATATTATGTGTTCCTTGTGATTACGAGGTGAAGAAATAATTATTGTGTGCAGCTCATAGTTCTCCATTTTAGTTCAACCTGGAAGTACTAAATTGTATAGATACTTTTGGGAGTATTACTGGTGGTATGGAATGAAAAGAGATATTTCAGATTTTACCGTGAAATGTTTAACATGAAAATAGGTTAAAGCAGAGCAACAATTATCAAAGGGGATGCTTCAGTCTTGGCCAATGCCAGAGCAGAAATGGAAAAATATATTCATGGACTTCGTGGTGGGGCTACCAAAGACTTCTTGAGGTAACAATGAAATTTGGGTTATTTTTGATTGGATGACTAAAACTGTAAATTTCCTACCTATTTGAGATACTTTTTTATCAGCATTGTCAACTGTTCCTCAAAGAGATTGTAAGGTTACATAGAGTTCCTCTTTTCATTGTATCTAACTGTGATCTAATGTTCACTTGTAACTTTTGGGGAGGACTTCAGTAGTTATTAGCCAAAAAAATAAATTTCATCATGAATTTTAATCCTCAATAAGAAGCACATACCAAGAAAATAATTCAAACTCTAGAAGATATGATTTGAGCTTGTTCAATGGACTACCAAGGATTTTGGGTTTAACATCTTTCTCTAGTTGAGTTTTCTTATAATAACAATTTTAATTCCAATATACAGATTGATCCTTTTGATGAATTATAAGGGAAGTAGTGTTGAACACCATAATTTTTTGGATGATGTTGGGGAAAGGAAGTTTATGGGACTAGAATTAATAGAGGAAGTGGCTCATAAAGTGAAGATGATCTAGCAACACATGAGGACAGCTCAGAGTAGGCATTAAAGTTATACAGATGATAGGAGAAACTATTTTTCTTTTAAGTTAGGTGATCATGTTTTTATTTGAATTTCACCATGTAAAAGTTTTAGAGATTTCTTTATGAAACGAAATAAATATCTACAATTCATTGGACCTCATGAAATCCGAGAGAAAGTTGGAATAGTCTTCTACCAAGTAGCTTTGTCTCTGAGTTTATCTTAGATACACAGTATTTTTCATGTTTTGATGTTCAGAAAGTATGTTCTAGATTCATCTCATGTTATGATCCCAGAAGTAGTTCAACTAGAAGATAACCATTCTTATAAAGAGAAAAATGTTTATATTATTGATCGAAGAGAGAAAGTATTACAAAATAAGGTAATCCATCTGGATAAGGTTTTATGGAGAAACCAAATGGTTGAAGAATCAACATGGGAACATGAAAAATCTATTAGGGAAAGGTACCCTCACTTGTTTAATAAATAAATAAATAAATTGGGAGGACACAATTTTCATAATATGGGCAGAATGTAAAACCCCAAGGATTTACAAATAAATTTTAATATTGAATGAAATTCATGAGACACTAAGTCTATATGTAATTACACATTTTTTAATGAGATAGTTATAACATATCCATTAAACATAACTTTGTCTCTTTTATGTCTTGAATTTTGAATAATGGACATACAAAACTGCTATTAGTATGATATTTATAGTCTTTTAGGATCAACTAAATTTTTGGTGAATAATAACTTCATCCTTATGAATAGTAATGTGTCCCTTATGAATAGTAATATGACTCTTATGAATATTAAATCATACAAATGAATATTAACCTCTTCCATTAATGTATAAAAAAATTAGGCATCTTATAAGTGAACATATGATCATAGTATAAGTGTTGGTATTTTTATTAGTCATAAATATTTAATTATAATTATATAATTAATTTAATAATTTAAATGAAAATTTATTTTAGCAAAATGTAATCATAAATTATTATTTTATCTTATTATGGTTATAATATAATTTTATGAGACAATGATTAATTTTTCAAAGTGTTATAAAATCAGTTATAATATTAAAATTGTTATTCTTTGAATAAACTGTGATTTTATTTATAAAAAATTAAATATATCATATTTTGAAAATTATTTTTAAAAAATGGAGTTTATTTTTGAATTCTACATATTGAAAAATAGTTAGTGTGAAATTTTTTTATTTTTCTGAAATACTTGAATTTTTTGGTGAATTGTGAAATATGATAATTTACCGTATATATACGTTATATGTTAAATATGTTATTCCTAAAATCACAGATGATGTAAGAACTCTTGATTCAAACTCGAATTATCTCTTAACTATTTTTAGTCATAATTATCAACACTATTTCTTCTCTTGAGAAAAATTATGAAATAATGGAAAATCCCCCTCTCCTCCACTATAAATATCACCCCCACCCCCTCTTCTCCTCACACCTCCCAAGCTTTGAGCATTGTCTAAATTCTACCCAATCCACTTACAAAGGATCTTTTCCATGTCCATGACCTTCTGGTCTCACCAGAAGTCTAAAACCAAAGGCCTTAAGGAGGAACTCAAGGAGAAGAGATAAAGAGGTAAAAAACCTCTTTCATTTACTTTTAATTAAATTTAATGTTTTTTCCTTTTATCATACTCTATTAACCTAACCTTATAGAAGAGGAATGAAAATTCCAGTATAATATATATACTATAATTTTATCATATTTTTGGAAAAATTAATCATCATACTTCTTCTCCTCTCCCTCTTATTCAAAAAATAAAAACATCGTCTGTGATTGGTCGATTTACCGATATCACACACGATGTGTTTTCAATTTCCATTACATCCTTAAAATATGGTTTAAAAACAATTTCAATGGTTTAAACATATTGTAAATTGTTTTATATAACCTATTTTATGTTCTGTAATTAACATATATACCTAATATTCAATTACATAATGAAACTAGTTTTTGATTATCGAAGAATCGTCAAAATGATCTAAATGAATATCATTAATTATTTATATAATTATTTGTCATAATATATGAAAACAAAATGATTTATGGTATCATTTAATATTATGGAAACATATTAATACCATTTTATTTCACTTATGTGGTTTCTCTTCCATTCAGTATAAAAATCCGTTACAAAACGACCATTGAAACCGTGTAAAGCACTCAACCAAAATAGTAGAAATAAAACAATATTACTTCTAAATGTGTATAATGATGTAATAAAATGATCATATAATGTGTTATTAATATCCCATATAGAATTTTTAATTCCCTATGGTACTATACAAAAATATATTTATAAATCCTAAACTATCCTACTCGATTAATTATTAGTGTAGTGAAGTGGAAGTTTGAAGTCGAATCCATAGGGACGGGGAAATTAGTTTCATTATGTTTTCAAAAATATTTATTTTATTATATAGTATAAATAGGTGAAATAAGGTTTGATTTATTTATTTTATGAAAGTAGAATGAAAAAAAGGCAACATATTGTTTGGTTTTGTGAGCATATTTGAAAAGTGTATCGGGGTTTAGTAATTTCCCGGTTCATGTGAAATTGGATATTAGAAAATATGTTTATTGGTTCATGATTTATGTTGGATTCGAGATGTGAAATATTCAATGATCATGGTATCCCCTCCTTGATTCGACAATTTCATATTTCCCTTGGATTGGTAATTTAGGATTTTTTTCGAATCGATATTGTCTCGATACTGTTTTTAAACCTAATTTCCCCAAAAGTCAACAATGGTCATGCCATATTTAGGATTTTCAGTTGCACAATTTAAATTTTCATTTTCAATTAAATTATTAATGGTCATGATAAAATAAAATAAATGTATTGGAATTTGATTGAAGAAATTTCACAATCGAAACACATGAATAATAAAAAGAATTAAATCCAATGCACTTTCCCCCTTCGATTGATGGTCCATTGATTGTCTCATGATCATCTGTACAATGTGTAAAAAAATCTCAATCCAGATGTCCCCGACTGTCGCATGAGAAGCACCGCCTCTCCCTAAATAGATTTTCGCCACCCTGAGAGAACTACACTGGTGCCCCTAAGTCCTAGGATCCACTCTAGAATCCTTTGAAATGCATATATCCATGTGACAGTCATCGTCTACATGCTTTAGAGGTCATAGCTACCATGTTCCCAGTGCTATCTCCCATTATTAGTCTCTTCTCTAATAGAAATATCTCCAACAATAAGGCTTGATCAAGTACCCCATTATAGGTGGTAATGAAAATGGATACTATTGAATCCTTGATGTCCCGATGTAATCCCTACTCAAAAGTCTAAGATCTGAAGAACTAGTCTCTCCCTATATCCAAGGAGAGATGTGAGATATCAGTAAACCTCACTGAGTACTATTCAACAGTCATACTATCCTACTGTAGATGCAGAATCTTCAATATGTGTACCGATCACAATGTGGATGGATAGAACTCTTCTTTGAAGAGATGATCAATGTCTGACGAAGAGATAGTTATCTCATCGTGTGAATGATTCAATAAGAACAACTATTTCATAACAGATTCCTGATGAAGCCTCACATTGAGTTATTCCATATGATCTTCTACAATCCTCACATGGAAAAAAATGTTATGGACTACCTCTATCCAATCCTCATCCACCCAGGGGTATGGATCACCACAAAACATAGGAGGTCACTTCCTCTAAACCCCCTCAAACAAACTCAACCTGTCTACATCCCCAACTGGTACTACCAACTCTAGATACAGATCAATGGGTTGTGGTAAAGCTAGTAAACCCATCATATGTCATATCTGTAATACATACCCTTGTGCCAATACCTTTTCACCAAGTGGATCATCCTCATGATCATGTAGTGGAATCCAACCAGGATAGCTATGTGGAGGAGTTAAAAAATTAAAATAAGATGTAGCATGGTAAAAAGTGTATATATTGGGAGTTGACTCATGAGGTAAGTGGAAAACATAACCATTATTATATGATTCATGTGCCAAAAAATTTCTCTACAACCAATTTTTAGATGTACCAAGTTTAAAGGCTTGTAATCAGAGTCTTAGTGTATGGATACGTTAGCCGCCACCCCATCACTAGAGTCCCTAGCCTGAAAGGCGAACTAGAAACAATAAACATTTATTCCCAATACTAAATTCACCAACTATAGAACTATTGTATAATATACTACTTTGATACCTCTCTATCATGACCCGACCCACCAAGGTCTGACCCACGACTACCCCAATCCCACCTCAAATTATAAAGGGGCTGCAGACCAACACTAAGTTGGCATATCCCACAAATGGGAGGCATTAGCCTAAAATATGTACACACACATCTCCAATCCCATGAAATACTAAAATATAAAACAAATAAAACAATGGATGCATACATCTAATATCCAACAATATAGTACTATAGTAAAGGTACCGAAAACAGAATATTGGGTCAAAAAAATACCCAACTAAAAAATATAAAATTAACACCTCCACCAAGGGTGGGGACTAAGTGAAAATAAATCTCTAAATAAGACACATTGCCCTAAAAATATCTAACTACAGTCCACATGATCCATGTCCTCCCAGGACATCGTTAAAAGGATCGTCCTATGCATAATGAAAAACACATATTGGAAAATCCCATGTAGGGGTGAGTACAAAAATACACGGTAGGAGACCCCAAAAACACTAAATAAGAATCACCAAGTATATTAATCTAAATAAATATATAACAATAAATGTATTATATAAACATCTAGATATACTTAGGAAATACACCACACCACCAGGTGGTCATAACCAACTTCCAGCCATAGAATTAAACTCGATGCAATGCTCATTCTTGGAGAATCCACTCCACGATCTGTGATATCATTGGAGACACTCAAAGAAAAGGTCTAATTCATCGGGCCTCACACAATGAAATATCACTAGTCTAAGAATACTTTGATATATAGATAAGGGTTACACCTAGAACTATTGGGAGACAACATGAACCTAATATGGATCAACCCACAATATAGGGGATCGTATTTCAACAACACCAAAAAAACCCTTAAGATATGTCCTCCTAGATGAAGGATTAAATCCCTTATCTGAGTGGACACACTGATTCCACAAACTATGCCCGGGGAAAAAAGGATGATAGAGGATCGCACTCCAACCTCACAGAGGGACACTAAAACTCTATCCAAGACTCATCATCTATAGGGTTCACAATCTAGTAATATGGATTTAATGTCACATTATAACCTCAAGGTAAAGGACCATGGAAAAAACACTTAATTTATACTAGTATAAAATAAGAAAACAAATATCCACAGTAACTCTTCATGGGAGTACACAGAGTGTACCAGGAGGTACATGACATATCCAACAATCCCCATTCATGCATGTGTGGAAGAGCATCACACGGTGTGTAATACCCAAATACACGGTGTGTATAAGGGGTAAATAGCATGTAGAGACACATGGTATCCTACATGGGTCATCTAGTTGTGTCTATGTATGGTGGTTGTGTATGTGTATCGGCTCATGTACACCAAGCCATATCCGTGTATAAGAACACAACATGTTATCTAGTCATGTAAGTTTACCTATGTCTGTGTACTCTTCGATGTACATGATAAGTCACGTGGGTGAGGTCACATGTTTTGTGACCAGATTCACATGCAGTGTTATGTTTAGCTCTGCCCAAAACCCCAGTGTCGCCACCATGGGGGCCACACATCTTGTAATACTGAAGTACACGTCATGTTTCTCATGATTTATAGATCTGATTCTGTACCATTCTACATCTCACCGGATCTGTCTCTCTTTAAAAAAACCTATATATAGGTCATTACATAGTCATCTTGTCATCTGATCTTAAGATTTTTGTTTCTAAATCCACTCATATAATGATCTATTGAATAAAACCATCATCATTCATCAAAAATAAGAAGATTGCGGAATGAATATTTGTATGCTATACTCCCATTCATCCACCATCATATTTTAACCTTTACCACACCATCGATCATGAATCGAGCCCTCGGTATCAATGTGTTGTGCTAGATAATGGTCGCACAATAATTTAATATCAGGTATTCATCAAACCATGGGCCAAATGAAAATTCCCTTGATGAACATGGGAAGAGTGGAAGAAGAAATCCATAAGATAAAACATTGAGGAACTAACCTCAACCATTTTTCATTTTCCCTCGATTCATTATCATGGAAAACATTAATGAAGAGGGATAAATCAATGAGAAAAACAGACAATTACATTAAATTAAAAATACCAGCAATGCGTGAATAAATTATGTTTGTGGAACTGATCCACGTTCACCTAGGATTGAATAAAGGGATAGAAAATCACAAATAAAAACATCCAACCTGAATATTGGATAATTTTTTTGATGAATAATGGTTTCATATCTATCATTAATGAGATCCAAGGAGTCCATTGGTGTGACAATACATGATCTGATCCTGATCCATTGTCGTCCTCCATGAAAATCTCTCCAGTGGTTTTTGGGAATCTCCAGGGTCTGACTAGAAAACACTGAGGAAATTATATAACCATTCATTTAAATGAAAAATAGTCATTGTTTCAAAAAGTAAAAAAAATAAATAAATTTTTTAATTTGTTTCATTTAATTATTCCCATGAATAATTTTTCACAAATGGCATGTGCCGACAAAGATTATGTCACACCTGGGGTAAAAACCACATTCTGAACTCAACAGTGCCCCCAGATTTTTTATCTAAGATTTAGCTCTTGATTTATTCTAATTTTTTAGGAAAATTGTGTGTGCATTCTATTTAATATATTTAATATATTTCAAACATTTATTATAGGCCTCAGAATCACATGTTGTCTCAACACCTGGTCTCAAATATAATTCCTAAAATATTCAAAAATAATACATGGAAAATCAAAGATGTTACATTAATGGTATGATTCTATTATTATCATCCAAATTGAAGGAAATATTGATTGATTAGTAAATAGATTAAAACCAAGTCTCCAAAATGTGTCACCCATATGAGACTTTGGTTTCTATAAAGAAATTTTCTGATGTGATATTATGGTAGAAATGAAGATCAATATCACCTATAATTCTAATGGTTTTGAATTGAAAATAAAAATGTAATTTAAAAGAAATTATGAAAATAAAAACCATATAAGAAATAATATGTGTCTTCATTTATTACATAATTTTTGAAGGAAACATGGAGAATATTTTCTTATGTGGACTAGTAAATGATCTAAGTGTGCAATGAAAATTAATAAAAAAATATAATTTCTAAAGAGATAGTAAAATGTTTGATAATGTTTTTAATGGATATAAATCTCAATAGAATGAACCAATAACAATTCAAAATTTCAAATGCAAGGACTTTGGGTGTTATTCTAAATAGCAATCGAGTCGGGGTGTTAATGATGATAACCAATGTTAGTAACTTATTTATCCTAAAGAAAAAATGAAATATCATTTGATCACTATTGATGATGTGGGTATGAAAATGATGTGTTGAAAGGTACACTTACCAACCACTCTAGAACTAATAATGAATTATTATTTTCCAATTCCACCCACTCTTTTATATTAGAATAATTTTCTATGGGTATCATGTTACTACATCAAAAAATTTATGTTCAATTAGTATTGAAAACTCCTAATGCAATTATGATCACATAACAAGTATTTGAATCTTATATGATTAAATTTTGTGGGAACATTCCCCCTGTAAATATAATTATTCTCTATATAATTAAATTTAAAATTATTTTGGGTATGTATTGGATTTATTTATATAGATCTTGTATCAATTGTGTGGGAATTCAAGTCACATTTTATATTCATAACCAATGTATGATATTCTATTGGATTGAGGATAAATATGAAAATACCAATGAAATTAAATCCATTATATGGGTTTTTAGTCCTTCAAAAATTTTGTATTTATCTTATATGATTAGGGAGATACTCAACATTAAATATATTCCTATCTTATGGGAGTTTTTTTATGTCATTTTGTAAGAGATTAATAGTCTTCCACTGAATTGTGAAGTTGAGTTTTCAATATAACTTATACCTAGTTCTATAATAATTTCAATGAAAAAATATATAATGTACTAAATTTATTTTCATGAATTGAAGAAGAAACTCCTATAGATTCTTGATAAGGGATTGATTCGAAAAAGTTTGTCACCATGGTGTACACCTCTTATTTTTTTAGGAATGAATATTGATTAATACAACACTATGTTGACTATGAGAAACTTAACAAGATCATTATTTAGAATAAGTATAACCTAACCCATATTGATGATATGTTAGATCAATTATTAGGAGATTGATATTTCAAAAAGATTGAACTTTATTCTGGATATTTTCAATGGAGGTTCAAATGTGAATATATAACCAATACAGTATTCCATATAAGGTACAAAAACTCTGAATTCTTAGTGATTTCATTTGGTTTTACTAATTCCTCTCCTATCTTCATAGATTTAATGAATATATTCTTTACAGAATACTTTGATCATTTTGTGGTAGTATTTATAGATCATAATATTATATATTTCATGATTAATGAAGAGAATGAAGATTACATGAGAATTTTACTAAAGAATTTAAATAATTATAATCTTTATGAAAACTTTTCCAGGTGTTAATTTTTTATATGAATGGTTTCATTCTTGGGACATGTAATCTAAATCAAGGGTATATCGTTAAATCCATCAAAGAAGGAAGTTAATTAAATTTGTCCCAGAACAACCACTATGAATGAGATTGGTAGTTTTCTTCAATTGGATGGATATTATAAATTATTTTTAAATAATTTATCACGGATATTTAATCGACTCACCAATTTAACATATAATGGATTAAAATTCATTTTGACTAAATAATGTGAAGAAGCATTCAAGGAGCTGAATATAAGGTTAGTATGTGTACCTTATCTCAAAAAAATGTATAGTGGAGAACGGTTTGTTCTTTATAGTGATTCATTAAATAAGGGGATCGAAAGTTTTATTAAGTGTAATTATATGGTGATATTTTATGTCTCTCTCCAATTGAAGTTTCATGAGAAAAATTACTTGACTAATGATTTGGAGTTTTCCATTTCATTAATGATATGGAAAAAATATTTTTATGAGGAAATGTTTGATATATATATATATATAATGATTATAAATTTTTAGAGTATATATTCACCAAGAAATAATTTAAATTGTGAAATGAGGATATGGTTGGATTTTATTAATGATTATGAATGCTCATTTCATTAATACCCTGGGAAAGAGAATGATGTGAAAGATGCTTTGATTCAAAATGATCATTCTATATTATCTATTATAAAGTTCACAAAAGATCCAATATTTTTTTAGTTTCAAATGATGTAATTTTCAATATTTATGTAAAGGGGAAATAATATCTTCTTCAAGTGATATTTCAACAATCTATCCATGTTAATATTAAAGATTTGAAGAAGAAATATTTAGATATATGAATTAATGTGAGAAATTTTTTTATGTTCAATCTCTTTTATCATGGAATGATAAGATTTCGGAAGCAAGTATTTTTATCCTCAATTCCATACATGAATAAGGATATATTGAAATTATCTCATTTCTTATAATTTTTTTTCATCCTTGAAGTATAAAAGATTTATTGGTTTCTAAAAGTGTAATTATAGTGGGAAAATATAAAGAGATATTGCTTAATATGTATCTCAATTCTTGGTATGTCAGCATGTTAAGTCTGAGCAGTATAATTTTAATGGGATGTTACAACCATTAACCATATTAGTATGGAAATGGAAAATGTTTCTCCCTAGATTTAATGATAGTATTTTTTTTCCATCGGGAAATAGGTGGATGGGATTAGGTGATGGTTTTACATGGGGGGTTAAATGATTTACTCAATAAATCATGCCATGGTCTATAGTTTTTTAGTATTTCTAAGAAAATCCCAATGGTTCCCACATCCATAACTGATAACATACCTTTTTTCTAAAGGCAGGTTGTCCTTTTGGGTTTCAGACCCAATGACACTTAGTAACTCACATTGGTCGAGACTATGGGAGATCAGTCTTAGAACACAATTTTAGGGTAATTGTTTCTTACTATGAGACTCTCTTACAGAGTTAAGATATGTTCATGAAATTATTCCTAGGATACAATATAGATCTAGTTAACCCTTTTTAAATATCTTGAGAAATAACATATATTGATAGAAGAAAATATGTGCATGTCACAAGTTCTCCATCACTCTATTATTTATTTATGATACTTTGGTTTGTGACCATGTTCGGTCGCTCTAGAGTTTATTGTCATCCAGGGGAGTTGTTAATGTCTTGGATATGAGATTGAACCTATCTGAGGCATCCTACATATCCTATAAAAATATGAATGAAAACTAGTGTAGTTCATTTGACATAGTTTTGCGTCATGTCATTATACCCATCAATGATGTTTAACGTCATGTGGTACGGATCTAAATATCAATCTTGGACCTCAATGAGGATTCACATGTATGTAGTTTGAGGTAGTAATAAGTGTCTACATAGATCTTACAATTGGATTCTATATAAGGCCCCAGCCTTAAACCTTACTTAATCTTGAGTTATTACAAGATTACACATTGAGGATCTTTTCAGGTTTAGAGTTTTAGAGAATTAGATCATGAAACTTGCATTACATTCCACATTTAAACAAAGTGGTTACATAAAAGAAAGTATTCATTCTTCCCATCAACGGAAACATATTTAAAATATAACACGGATTCTTTCTTAACATATCCTTAACACTATCATCACATCATGTACCTTTCCCTTGACCTGTGAAAAACATTTAAAAAACTTGGGATGAGCATAAAAAGCTCAGTAAGAGTCATAAAAATATGGAAAGGAAACATGAGTCCATATATACATTATAATGAAATAACACTTTACCCATAAAACATAGGCATATCAAATCATGAATAAATCATAGAAAACATAAGACATAAAGGTAACTTGAGGCATTCATAACATTCTTACGTAGGGAGTAACCCTCTTGGTTACGTTTGGAAGACCCATCATAGTATATTACCTAAATCAATTTGGAGAAACCTTAATGTTTCACTCCTTCACGTTACCCAATGCATTGGAGAGCTATATCGGGCTCACCCGCCCTTAGTTTATCACGGAACCACCCGTTTTCATAATAATGCCCAAGAACCTCAACATAATCATATCACATAAAACATGCATAAAGGAAACATAACAATCCCACCTTTAAATCACAAGATATCAATACAACACATTGATATAAAGACATTATGAAAACCATTTTCAATACCAAAATAAAAGAAAAGTAAAACATGGTATTTATTTTTCTTTTAAAAAGAAGGTATGGCTTGTAGAGGAAGCCGAAACTCAAATAACGGTCACGACGGCGGAGAAGTCATTGTCGCCGCATACGTACGACAAAAACATTACCTTTTTTCATTTAGTAAATGCTTCGTATAAAAAATATTCCTTTTTAATAAACGTAAAAGTCAAAGGGGTTTATACACCGTATAAAAGAAACTTGTGTATAAAATAAAATATGCTTCAATCAAAGGAGATTGAGACGAAGTCCCATACCACCTTGAAGCTTAAAATTTTAAACGATTAATATCCATATAAATAAATCCTTAAAACCATTTTGAAAACATGGATATTAATAAGAACAAATAATTAAAACATTTAAAACGATATTTTTGTTAAAGGGGTTTTACCAAAATTAGAGACACTTGAATACAATAATTGAGGAATAACATTTAGTCAGAACTTTATAATATCATGAGAATAAATGGATTCATGATATAATACTCCAAAGGACATTATATACACCATATAAGAGTGAATTGGTGCATAACAACAATGAACCCTCAATAGAAATGTCAAATGTGATGAAATCCCTTATAAAGAAGGTATCCTTAAATTAAGGACAAATAAATCTCAAAAATATGTGTGAAAAATATAAATACACCCAATATAAGTGGATATTAAGTGTAAAACAATAAAATTTCATTCACACATATTCAATGGATGACATATTCAATGATTACATGTTGAACCCAAAGAAATCGAAATTGGGTTAAAAAGTTCCCCTAACAGCCTAACAGCATCACATCAAAATGAGTTGATGAGAGATAAAAAGTGTATCTCATCACTTGGACATAAACTTTACATCAATAAGGATATATGATAACATATCCCAACATAACAATATGTAAATTAAAAGACCCATCAAAAGAAGTCTTTTAAAAAAGAGGTGGGTGAAAGGATCCCTAACCGGCTTGGGTATCTATCAAAACATACACCCCATGAAAGAAGGACAATAGATCATTGATGTAAATACTCATAAACAAAAGTATATTAAACAAAGAGTAGAATAATGGGCAGTACATACACCACTCAGTGGAATTTGTAGCAAATGTAGCATAAATCTCACGGGAATAAAAGTGAGATGAAAAATCCCTTACGAAAACTCGGCAGCCCAACAACGCCACATAAAACTTTAGAATATGGATTGATGAGATCAAATAGGGTATCTCATCACATTAAAATAAAATGTACAGAATAAGGAATATAAAAGAACATCCCCCAACATTAAAAAGAGGAGCTTAAAAGAAGTGACATAAAGGAGAGTACTTAAAAAGAAAGAGAGAGGTTAGATCTCTTATGAAAGTTCGGCAGCCTAACAGCGCCACTCAAAACCTCCAAAATTAATTGATGAGAGAGAATAGGGTCTCTCATCACATGAACAAAACAATTACAGTAATTTTAATATAAAAGATCATCCCAATAACAAAAAATATGATCTTTAAAAGGAATGACATAAAAGTGTGTACTTAAAAAGAAAGAGAGGAGTAGGATCCCTTACCTCGGGTCCGACTTGACTCGATCATTCTTTAATCTCCTGAATAATAAACTTGAGTTAATTTCTACTTCCTTAAGAACCTTTTTCAAGTTCATTATTCCTTTTATATCACTTATTACCATGTCATAAACATTATGTAATCATTTACGTTAATAATATTTTTTTTGTCGATATTTGGTTCTTAAGTCGAAAGTGGACTTCTTATAATTACATGTTGTTCGTGTGGCCAAATGTTTATTATATCCAGAAATGTATTCATGATGTAGATATCATATATTTCATATATATCCAGTACATGCATGCATTTATAACATTACATAATCATTTAGAGGTAAGAAATGAAATGCACCGTTCATGGAGATGGTAAGTCGTACGTACGCATGAACGCTATTTTCATTTTTATTTCATATTTTATAGAATGGAATAATAATGATATAAAGGTATATTATAATTCCAGTATAATATCATATATAATATCATAGTTCCATCCTTTATACATCCCACATAGGGTATTTAACGAATCAAATCACTTTGAGGGGGCGGTAGTCCGCACTTCCTTAAATGAAGATATCGCGTTTACCCATAATGGAAACCATAAAGGTATTCCCAAAATGAAAAAAAACAGAAGCTTGAGTAAGACATAAACCTATTATATATCATATATAAAAATAGTGACATCATAATGTCCACCTTTTAAAGTGTTAAATGAGTATTGAACAATCATCGTTTCGGGAGGCAGAATTTCGCCATCCATGGAAACCGTATGTTCTTTAACCATTTTATGTAGTTGTGTGAGAGTGTAGCTCGAATAAATCTTATAACAACATCCTAGTACATTTAAGACACTTTTGTTGTTACAAAATAAGTAAATAAAAAGATTTTAGGGGGTTGGAGAAGTAAAATAAAACAAATGAACAAGAGAGAATGAATTACCTTTAAAAGTGTAACTCCTTTTGATTTGAGCCTAAATGCTTCCTTTGAAACGATTCTGCCCAAAGGGAATCCTCTAGGATGAGGAGAGGGATGTGGAGAGAGTAAATGTTCAGGGTTTGGCTGAGCCAAAGTCTTGAGTAGTGTGTGTAAGGTGGTAGAGGTGGGGGCCTTTTATAAGAGGAGAGGAGGGGCACTTTTGGAAAGTAAAGAAATATAACTTTATTTGAAACTGTTTTTCGATTTTAAAAGTTCCCACATTGATATAATTTGTGTATAAGGTGATAAGGGTTCGAAATCCACCCATCCAATAAGTTTTGGACATGTGTAGTTCACAGATTTTACATTATCTTTCCATTTTATTTAAATCGTCAAATAATGATGTCATCGCTGCATCATTATTATGTCATAAATAATTTAATTTATTTAATGTCTAAAAATTATAAAAAAAATACTATGATGTACTAAATATTTTTAGCTTTCCAATGACTATTTATAATAAAAAATATGACTTGTATAACCCCATTTAAAAATAGTTTTAGTAAAACATATCATGTGTGTGCCATTTTTTACATTAACATTAAATAAAAGGTATTTATGTCATTTTCCAACCAAAGTGGCTCCATGGGGTCCCCAAGTTGACCCATGGCTTTTATCGGTCGTCCATGACACAAAAAAGGAGGTTAGGACATGTGTCATGGTGTTTTCATATTTTTATAATATCATTTTTACCTTAAATTACACTAATTGCCTCTAATCGCGATTAATGGAAAAAAGTTACTATTCACCAAAAAATTATTTTCATTGCATTGAACCACATTTTTCATACTAATGAAAAACATGTATGTAGTATTTTGAAAATTCAATACACATTAGTGTTAAACTTTCATTTAACTGAAAAATCAGTTTTCTTGATTACCACTTAGTGGTTTCACTATTCATCAAAAATTAGAGTTTTTTAGAAAATTACCAAAAATTCACCCTAAGCTATATTTGATATTCCGAATTCAAAAAAGAAGTCTATTTTACAAAATTCAAAACATATAAGTCACATTAATTAATTTAATAATTAATTCCCATTGTCATAGAAAATAGCGTGTTTTTATAAAACAATAAGTATCAAAAGATTGACACCAGTTTAAGTCTAATTTCAAAGTGAAATTGATTCCAATGACCACCATTGGATTAAATGGTAAAAATATATTCTAATTTCACTTTAAAACCAATTCAAAAGATAATATAATCATATAAATAAATTAGATTAAAAAGAGGTTTTGAATTAAAATACAACATTTTACACTATTCATTAAAAAATGAACTTTATCAGAAAGATACCAAAAATTTACAGAAAGTAAATTTTGATGTCCCAATTCTTAATAAGAGTTTTATTTGGTCCAAAAGGATTTATAAGAGTGAACAAAACTATATTTAATGACGCTTCGCCATCAAAAGGCGATAAGTGAACCTTTAGTGAAAACTAAGGCATATACGCCTAAAATTGAATTCTTTCTGTATTTTAAGCCTCTATCCTTTATTGGATAAATGTAAAAATATTTAAAAACATATATAATAATATTTTAGTTATTTCTATCCATTCCCGCCATTACAACAGCTACATGTTAACTTCCATTTAAAATAATATTATTTTATTATTAGAGTGCAACATAAGATTCCCAAGAAACTCGTTGTTGCGTGTTGGGTATGCCATCGAGCATAGCAACCCCTTTAAAGTAATATTAATACTTTATTCAAAAATATGGATAAATATGAAAATGTAATATTCTTTATTTACCTGGGGTGTTACATCCTTCCTCCCTTTTGGGAATTGCTTCCTCGTAATTTTTAAAATTGAGCTTGGAAACATCCTTGAACGTCCCACATTGGAACAAGAGTCGGTAAAACAATCACTTTAAAATAAAGGAAGATAAGTACAGAGGTCACCCAAGTTAACCCATACTATGATTCCGTGTAGAAAAACATGGACATGGAAGAAAAAGCAAAGGGTCATGTTCCTGAGGGAGAGTGATAGTAAACATGTCTAGGAGAATGTTAACAATGAGAAAATCACAAACTTGTGATGGGTTAAACTGTATTCGATTCCCCAGTAGGAAAAGTTAATAGACAATATTTTTGTTTTAAGTTACTTTTTATTGAGGAATTTATTCATAAGGAAACATAATCACTTATCATATTGACTTTCAACTTTTACTAAATTCCTTAATCAAACTCATATTTTTTCCAAAAGACGAGTATTTAGGGAGACTTGTTCGCATTAAGAGTACTATAATCAACTTCTAGAGAATCACCTAATCCAAAAAAGAGAACTATATACATCCCATGTCTTTAGGCTTTAACCAAAACCAAAACCAAAAAGGTTAGTACAATGTCAGATAATCCATAAAAGGATAACCCTTTAAAAAGAAAATCTATGCTTAATCTCCAAAATTTGTCCAACAAAACCCAAAGTTCAATGAGGACCATCCGATAAACAATTTGTCCATAAAATTCTTCAAAGTAAAACAATCTAAGATTGAAACCCAAATATTTGAAGGATTTAGTCACATAGTCTTCCAAGTTAAATTGTAACATTTATCTCCAAACAACATTAGTTGCTCCTAAAGTCTCGTATTGAAAAGTAATTAACCTAATCACATATCCTCCATGATAGGTTAATAATTTTCATAAATAACCCAAAATCAACTTACTCTTAATTCATAAAATCATATAACTAAAAATAATCAGTCAAACTAACCAGGGACTTCACGTAGTCCAGTGGTAGGCGATAAATACCAGTCGCACTTTGGTTGTGGGTTCGATTCCCGTAGCTTTGTCCGACGCGACGGGTAGTCAAACGCTCTGCGTGTTGTCCTTTTTCCAAAACTATATAATTCTTAAAACATTCCCCAAAATGAGATAAAATCTTCAAAGATGATCATAAAATATTTTAACCTCAAGTTTATCTCATGCCTTTCATTTTCCATCAGAACATATAATAACCCATAATTACCTCAAAAGTAAGGATCATATAAACCCTAATGGTTACCTTAATAATTTATTACCTGAATTTCCACATCGAGTTGGCCATCTCATACATGATGCATTAGAGAACTCACCAAGGTTGAAGTGGTTGATCATGACTCCTTGATAGTTGGTTTAGAACAACCATGAGATTCCTCATTGAATCCCCCATCTCATCCAGTCTCTTAATCAGAGAACCACCACAGTTTCCTTCAAACCCATTGTCACATTGGTGCCTACTAGATCCAGACATTTACTAAAACCAAAAAGGTCAGTGTGAGTATATCAACATAACCACCATGTACTAATGAGGAAGATAAAAACTAAGATATACTTACTCATTCACTTTATATAAAACTAAGACTCTTTCTGAAATCCTAACCATTATGGTAATGTCACTTGTGCTTAGAGAATACCCTAACCTCTAAAGTTATCTAAACCGACCTTTGATACCAACTATAAGGCCCCAGCCTTAAACCTTACTTAATCTTGAGTTATTACAAGATTACACATTGAGGATCTTTTCAGGTTTAGAGTTTTAGATAATTAGATCATGAAACTTGCATTACATTCCACATTTAAACAAAGTGGTTACATAAAAGACAGTATTCATTCTTCCCATCAACGGAAACATATTTAAAATATAACACGGATTCTTTCTTAACACATCTTTGAAATTATCATCACATCATGTACCTTTCCCTTGACCTGTGAAAAACATTTCAAAAACATGGGATGAGCATAAAAAGCTCAGTAAGAGTCATGAAAATATGGAAAGGAAACATGAGATCATATATACATTAGAATGAAATCACACTTTACCCATAAAACATAGGCATATCAAATCATGAATAAATCATAGAAAACATAAGACATAAAGGTAACTTGAGGCAGTCATAATATTCTTACGTAGGGAGTAACCCTCTTGGTTACGTTTGGAATACCCATCACAGTATATTCCCTAAATCTCTTCGGAGAAACCTTAACGTTCCACTCCTTCGCGTTACCCAATGCATTGGAGAGCTATATCGGGCTCACCCGCCCTTAGTTTATCACGGAACCACCCGTTTTCATAATAAGGCCCAAGAACCTCAACATAATCATATCACAAAAAACATGCATAAAGGAAACATAACATTCCCACCTTTCAATCACAAGATATCAATACAACACATTGATATAAAAACATTATGAAAACCATTTTCAATACCAAAATAAATGAAAAGTAAAACATGGTATTTATTTTTCTTTTAAAAAGAAGGTATGGCTTGTAGAGGAAGCTGAAACTCAAATAACGGTCACGATGGCGGAGAAGTCGTTGTCGCCATATACGTACGACAAAAATGTTCCCTTTTGTCGTTTAGTAAACACTTCGTATAAAAAAGATTCCTTTTGAATAAACGTAAATGTCAAAGTGGTTTATACACCGTATAAAAGAAAGTTGTGTATAAAATAAAATATGCCTCAATGAAAGGAGATTGAGACGAAGTCCCATACCACCTTGAAGATTAAAATTTTAAACCATTAATATCCATATAAATAAATCCTTAAAACCATTTTGAAAACATGGATATTAATAAGAACAAATAATTAAAACATTTAAAACGATATTTTGGTTAAAGGGGTTTTAACAAAATTAGAGACACTTGAATACAATAATTGAGGAATAACATTTAGTCAGAACTTTATAATATCATGAGAATAAATGGATTCATGATATAATACTCCAAAGGACAGTATATACACCATATAAGAGTGAATTAATGCACAACAACAATTAACCCTCAATAGAAATGTCAAATGTGATGAAATCCCTTATAAAGAAGGTATCCTTAAATTAAGGACAAATAAATCTCAAAAATATGTGTGAAACATATAAATACACCCAATATAAGTAGATATTAAGTGTAAAATAGTAAAAGTTCATTCACACATATTCAATGGATGACATATTCAATGACTACATGTTGAACCCAAAGAAATCGAAATTGGGTTAAAAAGTTCCCTTGACAGCCTAACGGCATCACATCAAAATGAGTTGATGAGAGATAAAAAGTGTATCTCATAACTTGGACATAAAATTTACATCAATAAAGATATATGAGAACATATCCCAACATAACAATATGTAAATTAAAAGACCCAACAAAAGAAGTCTTTTAAAAAAGAGGAGGGTGAAAGGTTCCCTTACCGACTTGTGTATCTTTCAAAACATACAACCCATGAAAGAAGGACAATAGATCATTGATGTAAATACTCATAAACGAAATTATATTACACAAAGAGTAGAATAATGGGCATTACATACACCACTCAATGGAATTTGTAGCAAATTTAGCATAAATCTCACGGGAATAAAAGTGAGATGAAAAATCCCTTACGAAAACTCGGCAGCCTAACGGCGCCACATAAAACTTCCGAATATGGATTGATGAGATCAAATAGGGTATCTCATCACATTAAAATAAATTTTACAGAAATAGGAATATAAAAGAACATCCCCCAACATTACAAAGTGGAGCTTAAAAAAAGTGACATAAAGGAGAGTACTTAAAAAGAAAGAGAGAGGTTAGATCTCTTACGAAAGTTCGACAGCCTAACGGTGCCACTCAAAACTTCCAAAATGAATTGATGAGAGAGAATAGGGTCTCTCATCACATGAACATAAAAATTAAAGTATGTTTAATATAAAATATCATCCCAATAACAATAAATATGAGCTTTAAAAGGAATGACATAAAAGTGTGTACTTAAAAAGAAAGAGAGGAGTAGGATCCCTTACCTCGGGTACGAATTGACTCGATCGTTCTTTAATCTCCTTAATGATAAACTTGAGTTAATTTATACTTCCTTAAGAACCTTTTTCAAGTTCATTATTCCTTTTATATCACTTATTACCATGTCATAAACATTATGTAATCATTTAAGTTAATAATATTTGTTTTTCCGATATTTGGTTCTTAAGTCGAAAGTGGACTTCTTACAATTACATGTTGTTCATGTGGCCAAATGTTTATTATATCCAGAATTATATTCATGATGTAGATATCATATATGTCATATATATATAGTACATTCATGCATTTATAACATTACATAATCATTTATAGGTGAGAAATGAAATGCACCGTTCATGGAGACGGTAAGCCGTACGTACGCATGAACGCTACTTTCATTTCTATTTCGTATTTTATAGAACGGAATAATAATGATATAAAGGTATATTATAATTCCAGTATAATATCATATATAATATCATAGTTCCATCCTTTATACATCTCACATATGGTATTTAACGAATCAAATCACTTTAAGGGGGCGGTAGTCCGCACTTCCTTAAATGAAGATATCGCGTTTACCCATAATGGAAACCATAAAGGTATGCCTAAAATGAAAAAAAAACATAAGATTAAGGAATACATAAACATATTATATATCATATATAAAAATAGTGACATCATAATGGCCACCTTTTAAGGTGTTAAATGAGTATTGAACAATCATAGTTTCGAGAGGCAGAATTTCTCCATCCACAAAAACCGTATGTTCTTTAACCATTTGATGTAGTTGTGTGAGAGTGTATCTCGAATAAATCTTATAACAACATCCTAGTATATTGAAGATACTGTTTTTGTTACAAAAGAAGTAAATAAAAAGAGTTTAGTGGGTTGGAGAAGCAAAATAATACAAATGAACAAGAGAGAATGAATTACCTTTAAAAGTGTAACTCCTTTTGATTTGAGCCTAAATGATTCCTCTGAAAGGATTCTGCCCAAAGGGAATCTTCTAGGATGAGTATAGGGATGTGGAGAGAGTAAATGGGCAGGGTTTTGCCGATACAAAGGCTTGAGGAGTGTGTGTAAGGTTGTAGAGGTGGGGGCCTTTTATAAGAGGAGAGGAGGGGCACTTTTGGAAAGTAAAGAAATATTACCTTATTTGAAAATGTGTTTCGGTTTTAAAAGGTCCCACATTGATATACTTAGTGTATAAGGTGATACGGGTTGGAAATACACCAATCCAATAAGTTTTGGACATGTGTAGTTCATAGATTTTACATTATATTTCCATTTTATTTAAATCGTCAAATAATGATGTCATCGCTGCATCATTATTATGTCATATATAATTTAATTTATTTAATGTCTAAAAATTATAAAAAAAATACTATGATGTAGGAAATCCTTTTATCTTTCCAATTACTACTTATAATCAAAAATCTGACTTGTATAACCCCATTTAAAATTTTTTTAATAAAACATATCATGTTTGTGCCATTTTTTACATTAACATTAAATAAAAGGTATTTATGTCATTTTCCAACCAAAGTGGCTCCATGGGGTCCCCAAGTTGAACCATGGCTTTTATTGGTCGGCCATGACACAACCAATGAGGGTAGGACATGTGTCATGGTGTTTTCATATTTTTATAATATCATTTTTACCTTAAATTACACTAATTACCTCTAATCGCGATTAATGAAAAAAAGTTACTATTCACCAAAAAATTATTTTCATTCCATTGAACCACATTTTACATACTAATGACAACCATGTATGTCGGATTTTCAAAATTCAATACACATTAGTGTTAAACTTTCATTTAACTGAAAAATCAGTTTGCTTGATTACCACTTAGTGGTTTCACTATTCATCAAAAATTGGAGTTTTTCAGAAAGATACCAAAAATTTACCCTAAGCTATATTTGATATTCCGAATTCAAAAATGAAGTCTATTTTACAAAATTCAAAACATATAAGTCACATTAATAAATTTAATAATTAATTCCCGCTGTCAGAGCAAATAGCGTGTTTTTATAAAACAATAAGTATCAAAAGATTGACACCAGTTTAAGTCTAATTTCAAAGTGAAATTGATTCCAATGACCACCATTGGATTAAATGGTAAAAATATATTCTAATTTCACTTTAAAACCAATTCAAAAGATAATCTAATCATATAAATAAATTAGATTAAAAAGAGGTTTTGAATTAAAATACAACATTTTACACTATTCATTAAAAAATGAACTTTATCAGAAAGATACCAAAAATTTACACAAAGTAAATTTTGATGTCCCAATTCTTAATAAGAGTTTTATTTGGTCCAAAAGGATGTATAAGAGTGAACAAAACTATATTTAATGACGCTTCGCCATCAAAAGGTGATAAGTGAACCTTTAGTGAAAACTAGGGCATATATGCCTAAAATTGAATTCTTTCCGTATTTTAAGCCTCTATCATTTATTGGATAAATGTAAAAACATTTAAAAACATATATAATCATATTTTTGTTATTTATATCCATTCCCTCCATTACAATGGCTACATGTTAACTGCCATTTAAAATAATATTATTTTATTATTATAGTGCAACGTAAGATTCCCAAGAAACTCGTTGTTGCGTGTTGGGTACGCCATCGAGCATAGCAACCCCTTTAAAGTAATATTAATACTTTATTCACAAATATGGATAAATATGAAAATTTCATATTCTTTATTTACCTGGGGTGTTACATTCTATGTCATGATAGATATAAAAATAGAGGCCCTAGGTAGGACTTATGAATATAGTACTGCCCTATATTTCTTCATTGAGAGTATGGACCATTGAGCAGAGATGAGATAAAATAAGACATACATCCCAATGGTGACCCCATTCTAGGGGAATTATCATCATGTTATTGGTATAATAATTTCTAGCCTCTAATCCCTCATGATTCGTGCTTAGTGTGAGAAAAAATAAACTGTAGAAGATCAGACTCATTTCATGAGAGGATATTTGTACAATGCATACACATTAAAGTTTCCCTTTGAGAGGTATGATTTATCCTCTAGTGAAGGATGGGGAATGAAGATCATGTCTTAGTAAGGAATCCAAATTAACCTATTATATAGTAGAAATTAGAGTCATCTAAGTTCAGTTCATCCCTAACCCATCGATGTGTTTGAGGTACTTGAGAGAATTATTGAGACTAATAATTAAAATGATGCCCATGTATGAGCCCACTTCTCATCCACTGATGGATGATGAGGGATGGTAGACTCATGTCAGAATTTATTCCCATATGTCATAAATACATGGTTCATGAATAGACTTACACTGAAGTGGATTCCTATTAGATCTCAGCCTATAGGAAGTAATCCTACACATCCCAATTATAATAGAAATCAGATTTCTCAAAGTTCACTAGATTTCTAAATTGTAGATGGATTAAGGTAGATGATCTCACTTTGATACATTATTATTATCCCTGAGGTTTAAATAATGTTAGAGACTTTCTCCAGGATGGATGTTGATTGGAGATACAGCCATAGTAAGGCATCCTACGTATCCTATTTCGATAGAAATTAGAGTTCTCATAGTTAATTTGGATCCATAACCTGATGATGGGTTAAGGTATATGGTCATGGAATCAAGTATTATTGTTTTATCTGAGGTTTTTGGAATGTTATTGTATTATACCAATATGTATTTCCTTTAGATGTTGGTCCTTGGAGAGGCATCCTATGTATCATGTTTGGATAGGAATCATATTTCCCATAGTTCATTTGATATGGGCTTACACACTCAGGTTTACCTTTAGAGGACCACCTAATAGAATGATAATAATGGGTTTTCATGAGTGTGTAACCCTACCCCATTGAGGAAACTTCCCGTAAAAAGAGGGAATGTGACCGAAGATTCTTGGTTGGATCTACATGACATGGGTCTTGGTGTATCTTCTAGATGAGGTTGATATTCCCAAGGGGATATACTTGACATGTCTTGGTTTTTACCTAGACATTTCATGATTTTATGCTCTACGTGTTCAGGGTGTCAATCTGTTATGGCAGGCACGTCCAAGGGTTTCTTCCCAACATGTCCATGAACCTTCACATGACCTAAGTTGACAAGCCTAATATTTTTCACATGACGAAAGTGGGTGTGTCTAGGGTCTTTCACGTGATCAAATGACTTTTCTTCGATTCCTTCTCATGAGTGGATTATACATGTCCAAGATGCATCGCATAATCAAAGGAGACAATTCTGGGGACTTGCACATGATCGAAGTAGACATGACTATACATTGTCACGTGATCAACCTGACATGTCTCTAGACTATCGCATGACAATGATAATATGACAATGAAAGATTGCATGTCTAAATGTTAATAAGTTGTCACAAGACTGACCTTACATGTTCAAATCTTGTCTTATGACAATGCAGGCATGTCAAGGGGCTATCACTGGATCAACTTGGATTGTTCATAGATTGTCTAGCGACCAAATTGGTCTGTCCATATATTGTATTGCGAATAACTTGGTTTGTTTAGGGCTACATAAGGTCATATAAATAATAGTAATAATTCATTAAAATTAATGATCTTGAGAGATTTACTTGGATATATCTCATGAAAAAAAAATTGATCTTGCAACTGTCCAAATGTCGCAGGTGCATTTTAAAGGGATCATTTCATAAGTATATATGGATATTATATCAATGAAAATAGGAGTGCATGGATAGTGGATTCATTCCATAGTCACACCTCCAAGGATATCCATGGTAATGTGAGGGATTTCCCAGGATTTCTCATGGGTATCAAGGTGATATAAACATGTTGACGGGCACCCTGCATGATGGATCTACATGAAGGTCCATGAATCAAATGGCCTTAAAGAGGACATATGATGGATTATAAAACCATGTGTGGGTATTTTTTTATTAAAAACACATGGGAGAGGGTTCACTCAACAAGAAGAGTGTATATGACATAGGGGTCACTTGTCCTCTTTTTTCCCTTGAATGAATTGGGTGTCCATAGGGATGTTGCATGTTGAGGAGGCCACTTATAAGGCTGCATGTGAGAATCACGAGATATAAATTATCATGATATTATAATAATATTTTCACTTATTCAAGGCTGAATGACTGCATTGCATGTGCATAGGGAAAGTTTTGGGGGCTATCTTCCATGTTCATCAAAGCTAGTGGTGTTATCCTGCATGATTGGGGGTCTGCAAGAGTGTGTCTCATAACAGAGGGTTAAAATCAAGCTCCTTTGTAAAATTCATTTTCCTTCAAATGGATATTGTGATGGAATCTTCTACTAATCCAAGGACCCAGAAGGGGTGTCATATACTAAATAATCCACATCCATTTATGCATGTTAGCATTGTAAGATAGGGGTGTTCACTACATCACAAGACCAATGTTTGGAATGTACATTGGTACATGCTTATGGGAACCAGTATAGGTGCATCACTAATTTGGGGGCCTAAAATTTTGTGTCATATTTGGTTCTATTAATCATGTGATCACATAATAAAAAGTAAGGTCATACAGGGGGTCTTTCATATGAGTGCCATGGGTGCACTCCAGGACTGTAAGCATGTAAGAAGGTCCTTATTGGTGAATTTTTGAACCAAATGGGGTATCATGTGATTATTTTGATGACTAATATGAAACATTAATATCATGACATTCGTTTCATCATACGATCTCTTGATCTTCAAAATATCACGTGATAAATTCATACAATCACTTTAGGATGTTCTCCAAGGATGATTATTAGTGCACCCCATTCCTTTAATTTAATTAACTGATACTCCCTCTCCTCTCCAATAATGTGTTTTTAATGGGGGGAAGGGGTATTTATAGGATGAATTTGGCCAAAATTGGTGATGCTTTGCTTAGGTATGATGTTGTGTGTGTTGTATATGGAAGTGGAGACATCACAGGATCGACATCACAGGGTTATTAGACATCTTCACATGATCTTCATTACTTTAGTTTTATTTTTTGATTCCACATTACAGACTGTATAATCCAAAATGATTCAGATAAAAAATCATATAGAATACATATGGGTCACGCAGTTGTAAAATTCATGTGATGATTTCATTTATAATCATCGCATTGATCTTAGGATCAAAAATGAACATGTGGTGGCATCGTGCTTTGGTGAAAGTTATTTTAACATTCTGTCATCTCTTATGATGAGATTTTTTATTCTAGGACATCAAAGGTAAAGTTTCATGTCTTAAAATGGTTCAATTCCATATTTGACATGATTTTATTATGGTTAATGGTTGTCATGAACTTGGATGGATAGAGTACCATCAAGAGGAAGAAGATGATAGGTGCTTTTACACTATGTGGGATTGGTTTGAATCTATGTAGTATGGGATTCATTTTATTCGAACTCATGATGCACAGGATTGAATAGATAGATCAGAAGATTAGGATCCAAGATCATATGATTGTTCTTATATCCTATGGTTTTTTAGGATGGATGAACAATGTCCTCTTAGAATCATGTCCCACGTTAAAATTTCCATCATGCATCCATCTGATTTATAAGATAATGTGTGACCTCCATTTTCCAGAAGCAAGTATGGGGTTCCACTCACAAACTACACCATCACTGCCCTGTGTTGGCCCATTGTACTACTACTTTTCCTCTCTACATCACAGCTCTACCCTTCTTTCATCACTTCCTTCATGTACACCATATACCAATAGTGAAAGCTACCTAGGCTGGCACCCTTGTCATGGTTGAGGTGTCTCTCGCATAAGCCTAGGTCGAGATTTCTTTGCTTTTTGGTGTTAGTTGTCCCAATTTTTTTTCGAAGGTGGGACTCATAAATACTTTGAATAAGTTTGATGAATATAATAAGTTTCAAATGTGAATTCCCTTCTAAAGTAAAATCCCTTTCTTCAAAGGTGAAACTTTTGGGTTCTTTATAAAAAGTATATTAGTGATTTTTCATTATCTCCAATATTATAAACTCTTCTATAGAAAATTTCATATCACATAGTTATGGGTATCAAAAAAATATCCCCCTTAGAATGATATTTTTTCGTAATGAAAATAATCAAATTCTAGGGTAATCGCAGATCACATTACAGCATAACTGAACTTCTAACAGGCATTGATGTTAATCCCCATGAGAGGATTTTCCCAAAGTGAGTTGACTAAGAAATTTCAAGTGATATCAAGAGGATACTTATAACCATGATTTCATAACATTACATTACATTATATGAATCATCCAATACACCCCTTCTTCACATCATACCAAGTAAACCCATCCATTTGGATTTAAATGTATAAATCACGATATATTTATATTTAGAGTTTCTCATGAATTCTACCAAAATGAGACTCCTCCTCAATATATCTTATTTGATCATCTTGGGATCAATTGGTCATAAAATTGGGATTTAGGTGGAGAGTTACTAGTGGATGGATCTAAAGTAAGGAACTTGGACATCACTATGTATCCCACGGGAATGGGAATCAATCTGTATGAAGTTCTAAAATATTCCACCATACAGATCAAACTTGTGCATAGGGATCATAGGTTCATGGATAAATAACTCAATGATGAATGTTCTTATATAGATCTAGATCATACGTAGGAATGTGAATGTCACTATTTTTTGACGAATTATTTTGTAGTAATCCTTGTTTAGGTCGATATGTTGCTCGGATCATACATGATACCCATCAATTGTTTGTAATAACAAACAAATCCAATCACCTAGATTTGAGTTCATATATTACATGTAAAGACCCGTAAAATTCAATAAAATGTTTTTCTTAATTCTCTTGGGAATTTTACAAGAATTAAGTTTCTGACGGCACATAATTCTGAGGCCCGGTGTGCCCGGAATCTTTTTTCGAAGTTTAGCTCAGGTACGTTCAGTGAATGAATGATCGGGTTTTTATAACTTTTGAACAGGTGCTCGAAATCGGATTCCGAGGGCACCGTTGGAATTACAGTGCCGGTAATTTCTTAGAAACACCTTTTTTGGAGTTGCATTTTCTCGGCTGTGGGTTTTAAATTTTTGGGTTAATTAAATGAATAAAATAAATTGGTCGCACCATTTATTTTATTTAAGTTGTTTAACCTAAGTTAAGGGGTTAAAGTGGGACCCACAATATCCTACAGCACTAGGTAGGATATTTGTGGGGTGGGGCCCACACGATCCCCACCTTTATTTTACCCCCCTCCTTTAATTAAGAAACGCACCCACACCCCCTTTTTAATGAAGTCAACTCATGCGTTTCTCTGGTTAATAAACGCCTCATTAATTTGGGTAGTTAAATCATTGCAATTAAGTCTTTTAATTTATTGTTTCTTTTGAATTCAAACATTGGATTGTGTGTTAATAAAATAAGATAACTCTTATTTTATTAGGGGTTGGTTTTGTAAGAGGGTTTGGGGAGAATTCTCTCAAGTCGTGAAGTTCTCCCTCCTCGACGAAGAACGCGAAGAACACTGGATACTCAGAGATAGATGACACGACGCTTCTTCCATTGCGTTCCTTCCTCTGCGAAGCTTCTTCCGCAATGCTTCTTCTGCGATGATCCACCCTCCACAATGCCTTATTCCGTGATGGTTATTTTTTACGACGAATCCTCGCTCATCGAATTCGACGAGCTAGGGATTTATTTTAATTGTTGTTCGTGAATTCTTCTATTTCCCTTCTTCTTTTCTATTGGAGCCACCTGATACCGCAATAACGGGAGGGGGTCGGACCGCACGAACATGGTCCACCCTCTTCTCCCCTTTAGTTTTTTGATGTTGTTTGCACCATGAACAAGGAAACGCAGTGTCGAAGCACCACACGGAAATATTAAAGAAAGGGGGAGAAGCGGCGTCGTCACGTCGCGCCGTTGAAGACGAACCAAAAACGTGGCACGGTCGCGCAACGCCGGAGAACTACAAAAGCACTGCAGCTGGAGTGGGGCTGCGGCGGAGGGGCACGGTGCCGTCGCACCATGCCGGACGGACTAAGGCCGTGGCGGAGCGTGGAATCCAGCGGCCGGTTTCGGGCCGCCAGCATCGGAGCAGGGGGACCGGCCAGCGCCGGTCCCATGGCGGCAGCAGCCGGCCGGCCAGAGCGGGCTGGCCAGTCAGGGGAAAACCGGGGGTTCGTAACCCCCGGTCGGTCAGCAGGTGTGGCCCCCCACAGAGGGGTCGCGGGTTCTCAACGAGGGGGGCAGTGCCCCCCCCCCCCCTTCACCGCTCGGCCGTTACGGCCGAGCCGACTATCCGCTATCCGTGCCAACGCACCGGGCCGCGCCAGCCGGGCCGGGACGCTCCCATGCGGGCCGGACCCGGACCTAGTTCGGGTCGACCCGGTTCGGGCCGACCCTGGGTGTATCGGGATGGGTCGTACCGGGCCCAAACCCCCTAATACTGAACCTTTTTCGGTCTGTTACCCATAACTTGGGCTACGGACCTTCGATAGACGCACCGTCAGTTGTGTAGCGATCCTTGGATCGAGACAGTCATTTTGGTATTTTACACTCAAGGTTTCGGAGTACTTTGGGTTCGTCCGGGTTGGTTCGTACACAAAACCAACCGGGCCCTCGGAGTGGAAACACTTATAACTTGAGCTCCGGACGTCCGATTGACGTGTTGTCCACTTTGATGGATTCCTCTAAGTGAGACGGACCTTTTTGCTTACTCCGCTTGAGGTTTGGACGTAGTTGGAGTTCCGTTGGGTTGGTTTTGACTTAAAAACCAACCGGGCCCCTTGGACAAAAAAGCCAATAACTCTCAGACCGGGTGTCCGAATGACGGGCCGTCTGTGACGTTGAGTTCCTGTTGACGATACGGAACTTTTGGATACATAAAATCTGGACTATATGTCAGTTTATGTATCAGCCCCTCGGCTCGTGGATCGGACCCTCCCGAACGAGCTTGCTGTGTGCGAGAACCCTAGAGCTGGCTACGACTACGACGACGATGACGACTATGCAGAAATCCTCCGTGGATTCGACGGCGACGACTACAGCACTCAGCGATCCTACGTGGATCAGTGCTACCGATCTTGTGTGGGTCAGATCCTGTGTGGGTCAGCACTCAGCGGTCTTGTTTGGGCCAGCGCCTACAGATCCTGTGTTGGTCCGATACTGTGTGGGTCATTGCGGGGGTTAGTAACCTATCGATCATGTGTGGGTCAGATCCTTTTTGGGTCATTTCGGGGGTTAGTACCTATCTATCCTTTGTGGGTCCGACAGCTTAGATGAATTAGCGGCTATATCTAATCTTCTCTATTGTGATACGAAGAAGTATACCTGTGTGAGCTGAATCTTAATTTGCTTTCCTTTGTGTATTGTGTTGTGGTATCCTATGTGGATGTGATCGAACTCAGGCTCAGATGTTGGAGTCGAACGCGAATTGATGACTTAGGTTTATGTATGGGAATATACTCAAGTAGTGTTGGATGTTACTTCGTGATTGTATCATTCCTTTGTGGATTATCCTTTGTGGATTCTGGGAGACCTTCGGGGGTCTCAGGGTCCCTACTGAGTAGCTTACACTCACCCCTGCACGGGCTATGCCTGCACTACATTGTGTTGGTTGTAGACGACGGACAGTGCTGATTGTGGTTGAGGGACGAGGAGCAGATCGGTACCCGGAAGTGGACCACTGGGCGGGACGTACTCGGAGCAGATGGCTGGACCTAAGGAGTTGTGGAGGCTATATATACCCACCCTTCAGGTGGGACTTCCAGTGGACGGGTCGACGCTGCGGATTTACTTTTTCAGTTGTTGTACTCCCTTTTTCAGTTGTACTTTACTTTCAGTTTGGGTTTGTATTCTGGCCCACCTACTTTTCCGCACTTACTGTTGTACCCAGTTTTTACTTAGTGTTTACTTATGCTTTCTTGCTCTATGGTGTTTGTTTACTTTACAAAGGCAATGCATTCCCTATTTACTAGGAATTACGCCTTGGTGCCAGTCTCCAGCCCCTGGCCTTTGGAAGGTGGGCCTGGGGTAGTCACGACATAGGCCCCGAGGATGGGTCATGACAAATTGGTATCAGAGGAGTTCGGTTCTGACAAAGTAATTAGGACTCTGATATTTTTCTATGTGAAACAATAGTGTTAAGAGTATTGAGTGTGCTTATCAATCCAAAGAGTCCAGTGTTGGTGTGGCGGCCGACGTATCCGTACACCAGGACCCTCACTTCTGATTTCTGACTTAATGCACAAAAACATTGATTGCATGTATGTTTCAAGTTTTCTTTGTGATAACTTTGTGTCAGCTCACCAGGTATATTATTTGACCGTGGTGCACCTGTTTCTATTCATGATGGCCCCATGATGGCCGCCAGCTAGGGTTCCGAGCATTGTGCGTGACGACAGCCCACTGATTGACGAGGCCTCGGTACAGGACCCTTTGACAACAGAGGCACCGGCGGTACCTCTACCCGCCGAGCCACCGATGCTACCAGCCCCAGCCGCTGACGATGCACATCGCCTTAGTGCACTGCATGAGTTTCAACGTCAGAGACCACCCAGGTTTCGTGGGGAGATGGACCCTCAGGCAGCCGAGGATTGGCTGGAGGCAGTTGTACGGGTTTTCAGGTTAGTGAGGACACCATCAGACCTCATGGTGATCCTCGCAGCAAGCCTCCTGCATGTGGCAGCAGGAAGATGGTGGAGCTTGATGCTCCAGATGCACGATGAGGCATCTTTCCTCTGGACGGACTTTGAGAGCCTCTTCCGCTCAGAGTTCGTCCCAGCCACCCTATGTGCGGTATGCATCCAGGTGCTTCTACAGCTGTGGCAGGGTAGCTTGACGGTCGCCCAGTACTCGGAGATATTTATCGATCTCTCACGCTACTCGGCGTACATGGTATGAGACCCATTCTTCCAGTCCCGGAACTTTGAGCAGGGATTGAGGCATGAGATCAGGGCATCGCTGATATCCCTCAGCATTCTGACATAGGCAGGGGTACTGGAGCGAGCCCTTCTCATCGAGAGCTTCCTTGTTGAGCCTACATCAACAGCGAGACCTGTCGCAGGGTGGCACGTAGTAGAGTCTTCTGCAGCAGGCAGTTGAAGGATGACTCATGGGTCCAGGTAGACCAGACCCTCAGGCAGACGACCTTAGGACACTATCTTAGTGGTGCGGGGCACACAGCGCGGAGCCAGTCTTTCGAGAGGTAGACAGTGCTACGCATGCGGCGGACAGGGCCACATGGCTCGTGACTACCCGACCCATCATGCCGAGGAGCAGCAGATGGTTGAGGGACCACCCAAGCAGAGGCAAAGGGTCGATCATGGTGGTCCGTTGGGAGAAGGTGAATGAGGCAGAGGATCTGGCCGAGCAGCAGGTGGTGGGCGACGCTTTGAGGCTCTACCACCACCACCACCAGGAGGTCCACCCCGACCACAGGGAGCTGGCGGGCAGAGATAGGCACAACTTCAGGCAGTAGAGGCCTATGACCGCGGCGTGCCCGAGATGATTCTAGGTACTATCTGTGTCTATTCCACCCTTTCTGAAGTTCTTATAGACATAGGAGTGAGTCATTCTTTCATAGCCGCTACCCTTGTTTGGAGCTCGGAGATTCCGACAGATCTGTTGGCTCGATCCTTACGGCTAGACACTCCTACAGGAGCAGACTCGACGATTACTCACTGGTTCCGGCAGTGTGAGCTTACTCTAGGAGGTGAGAACATCAGCTAGGATCTTCTTGTAGTGGCATCGAGGCCTTACGATGTCATCTTGGGCATGGATTGGTTATCTACAGTCCATTCTCAGATTGACTGTATTAGGCGCAATGTGCGGTGTGTACACACTGACAGGAGCAGGTTCACCTTCACCAGTGAGAAAGGAGCCTTCGCAGCACAGGATGGACTCTCGCAGAGGATGGGATAGCCCATCACTCATCAGTTGTCTAGCCTCATCCTAGGAGCAGTTGACATGTGGGGTCCTAGTTTTCCTGCAGTGGTGGATCAGTATGCGGACGTTTTCCCTGAAGACGTTCCAGGACTACCTCCTCGTAGAGAGGGAGACTTTTATATTGATATGTACCCCGAGACAGCCACGATATCCACTCCATCATATCATATGGCCCTCACTGAGCTTCAAGAGCTATGGGTATAGTTGGAGGACTTGCAGGGCAAAGGATTCATCTGACCCAGTATTTCACCCTGGGCTTCCCCGATACTGTTCGCCAAGAAGGCGGACGGGAGCTTGTGACTTTGTGTCGACTATCGTCTCCTGAACTAGGTGACAGTGAAGAACAAGTATCCGCTACTAAGGATTGATGAACTCTTCGATCAGCTCAAGGGAGCCCAGTGGTTCTCGAAGATAGACCTTAGGTCAGCCTATCATCAGCTCAGAGTTCGGGACAAGGATGTGCAGAAGACGGCCTTCAGATGTCGATATGGCCACTATGAGTTCTTGGTTATGCCATTCGGCATAACCAATGTTCCAACAGTGTTCATGGGCCTCATGAACAGGATCTTTCAGACATACCTTGATTGATTTGTCATGTTCTTCAATGACGACAATCTGATATACTCGACGAATGAGGAGGAGCAAGCCTACCACTTGCAGCTTATACTTGACACACTACAAGAGAACCAGCATTATGGAAAGCTCTCAAAGTGTCAGTTCTGGATACATGAGTTCCACTTCTTGGGACACGTCATCTCTGAGTCGGGTGTGGCGGTGGATCCTACGAAGATCGAGGCAGTGCTAGTTTGGGAGCTACCCAGGAACGTGACGGAGGTGCGGAGTTTCTTGGGACTAGCTGGGTACTACCGGAGATTTTTTCTAGACTTCTCCAGAGTTGCGGCACCACTCTCAGCCTTGAAGAAGAAGGGGAACCCTTTGTGTGGTCAGAAAGATATCAACAGAGCTTCCAGAAGCTGAGACAGAGATTGACCAGTGCGCCTATCTTGAGGCTACCGGAGGAGGGAGTTGGGTACGTAGTTTACCACGATGCATCAGGGACCAGACTCGGATGTGTCTTGATAGAGGAGTGGGCCATGATCGCCTATGGATCACGTCATTTGAGGTAGCATGAGAAGAACTACGCTACCCATGACCTAGAGTTAGCAGCAGTGGTCTTCGCTCTAAAGATGTGGTGACATTATCTGATGGGCGAGCGCTTTACAGTCTATTCTGACCATCAGAGTCTCAGGTACATCTTCTTGCAAATGAACCTGAACTAGAGACAACGGCTATGGGCCGAGTTCCTCCAGGACTATGACTTTGAGATAGTCTATACTCCTAAGAATGGGAACGCAGTAGCCGATGCTCTCAGTAGGATGCGGAGGCCACTTGAGTTCGAGGTTGGTGACCACGTCTTCTTGAGTGTCTCACCTCGGCATGAATTACGGAGAATTGGCCAAGGCAGAAAGTTATCTCCACGCTTCATCGGACCTTTTCAGGTCCTCAGCAGGGTTGGTGAGGTGGCTTATTGCCTGGCTCTACCACCTCAGTTGCACTAGGTGCATGACGTCTTCCATGTATCCCAGCTGAGGAGGTACGTGCACGACCCAATGCATATCATTGACCATGGGGAGCTGGACGTTGATGATGGGGCGACTTTTTCAGAGGTCCCAGTGGAGATTGAGGATCGACAGGAGCGGGTCCTACATGGACAGTCGATTCCTCTAGTGGGCATCAGATGGCAGCACGGGAACCACCAGGAGAGCACTTGGGAGTGGGAGGCTCAGATGCGTGCTTAGTACCCACATTTGTTTCCCTAGTTTTTGATGTATCTTTACGGGGACATAAAGTCCTGAGGTGGGAGTGATGTAAAGACCCAAAAAATCCAAGGAAATTTTTTTCTTAATTATCTTGGGAATTTAACAAGAATTTAGTTTCATATGGAACATAATTTTGAAGCACGGTGTGCCCGGAATATTTTTCCGAAGTTTAGCTCGGGTACGTTCAGTGAACGAACGAGCAGGTTTTTATAACTTTTGAACCGGTGATCGGAATCGGATTCTGAGGGCACCGTTGGAATCTCAGCACCAGTAATTGCTTAGAAACACCTTTTTCGGAGTTGCTTTTTCTCAGGTGTGGTTTTTAAATTTTCGGGTTAAGTAAATGAATAAAATAAATTAGTCGCACCATTTATTTTATTTAAGTTGTTTAACCTAAGTTAAGGGGTTAATGTGGGACCAAAATATCCTACACCACTAGGTAGGATGATTTTGGGGTGGGACCCACACGATCCCCACCTTTTTTTCAACCCCCCCTCCTTTAATTAAGAAACGCACCCTCACCCCCTTTTTAATGAAGTCAACCCATGTGTTTCTCTAGTTAATAAACGCCTCATTAATTTGGGTGGTTAAATCGTTGTAATTATGTCTTTTAATTGATTGTTTCTTTTGAATTCAAATGTTGGCTTGTGCGTTAATAAAATAAGATAACTCTTATTTTATTAGGGGTTGGTTGTGCAAGAGGGTTTGGGGAGAATTCTCCCAAGTCGGGAAGTTCTCCCTCCTCGACGAAGAACGTGAAGAACGCGAAGAACTCCAGATCCTATGAGATTGACAACGCGACGCTTCTTTCGTGGCGTTCCTTCTTTCGTGATGCTTCTTCTGTGATTCTTCTTCCATGACGATTCTCCCTCCGCGACACCTTCTTCCGTGACGGTTATTTTCCGTGACGAATCCTCGCTCATCGAATTTGACGAGGTAGGGATTTATTTTAATTGTTGTTCATGAATTCTTCTGTTGCCCTTCTTCTTTTCTATTGGAGCCGCCTAATACCGCAATTACAGGAGGGGTTCGGACCGCATGAACACGGCCAACCCTCCTCTCCCCTTTGGTTTTTTGATGTTGTTTGCGGCACGAACAAGGAAACGCGGTGCCAAAGCACCGCGCGGAAATATTAAAGAAAGGGGGAGAAGTGGCATCGTCGCGCCGCGCTGTTGAAGACAAACCAAAGGCACAGCATAGTCACGCCATGCTAGAGAACTAAAAAAGCGCCGCGACCGGAGCAGGGCCGCGGCGGAGGGGCGCAGCACCGTCGTGCCGCGCCGGACAGACCAAGGCCGTGGCTTGGGCCGCAGAGGAGCGGGGAGACCGGCGGCCGGTTTTGGGCCGCTGCCGTCAGAGCAGGGGGACCGGCTAGCACCGGTCCCGTGGCGGCAGCAGTCGGCTGGCCAGAGCGGGTCGGCCGGTTAGGGGAAAATCAAGGTTTCTTAACCCCTGGTCGGCCAGCAGGTGTGTCCCCCCACATGGGGGCCGCAGGTTATCAGTGCGGGGGGCACCCCCCCCCCCCCCCCCTCACCGCTCGGCCGTTACGGCCGAGCCGACAAGCCGCTGGCCGCGCCAACGGGCCGGGCCGGACCCGGACCTGATTCGGGTCGACACGGTTTGGGCCGACCCTGGGGGTATCGGGCCGGGTCGGACAGGGCCCAAACCCCCTAATACCGAACCTTTTTCGGTCTATTACCCATAACTTGGGCTACGGACCTCCAATCGAAGCACCGTTAGTTGGGTAGAGATACTTGGATCGAGACAGTTGTTTTGGTATTTTACACTCAAGGTTTCGGAGTACTTTGGGTTCAGATGGGTTGGTTCATACACAAAACCAACCAGGCCCTCGGAGCAGAAACGCTTATAACTTGAGCTTCGGATGTCCGATTGACGTGTTGTCGACTTTGACGGATTCCTATAAGTGAGACGGACCTTTTGGATTACTCCAATCTAGGATTAGATGTAGTTGGAGTACATTCGGGCTGGTTTTGACATAAAAACCAACCGGTCCCCTGGGACGAAAAGGCCAATAACTCTCAGATCGAGCGTCCGAATGACGCGCCGTCTGTGACGTTGAGTTCCTGTTGACGATACGGAACTTTTGGATACATCAACTCCAGCCTATGTGGTAGTTGATGTATCAGCCCCTCGGCTCATGGAGCGGACCCTCCCGAACGAGCTTTCTGTGTGCGGGAACCCTAGAGAAGGCCGGGACTGCGACGACGATGACGACTGTGCAGAAATCCTCCGTGGATTCGACGAAGACGACTACAGCACTCAGCGATCCTACGTGGATCAGTGATACCGATCCTATGTGGGTCAGATCCTACGTGGGTCAGCGCTCAGTGGTCCTATGTGGGCCAGCGCCTACAGATCCAGTGTGGGTCTGATCCTGTGTGGGTCATTGTGGAGGTTAGTTACCTATCGATCCTGTGTGGGTCAGATCCTTAGTGGGTCATTGTAGGGGTTAGTACCTATCGATCCTTTGTGGGTCCAACGACTTAGATGAATTAGTGGCTATATCTGATCATCTCTATCATCCTATGAAGAAGTATACCTGTGTGAGATGAATCTTGATTTGCTTTCCTATGTGGATTGTGTTGTGCTATCCTGTGTGGATGTGATCGAACTCGGGATTGGATGTTGGAGCCGAACGCGAATTGATGACTTAGCTTTATGTATGGGAATATACCTAAGTAGTGTTGGATGTTACTTCGTGATTGTATCTTTCCTTTCTGGATTATCCTTTGTGGATTCTGGGAGACCTTCGGGGGTCTCGGGGTCCCTACTGAGTAGCTTTTACTCACCCATGCACGGGCTATGCCCGCACTATGTTGTGTTGGTTGCAGACGACGGACAGCACTGATCGTGGTTGAGGCACGAGGAGCAGATCGGTACCCGGAGGTGGACCACTGGGTGGGACATACTCAGAGTGGACGGATGGACCCGAGGATCTGTGGAGGCTATCTATACCCACCCTTCAGGTGGGACTTCCAGTGGACGTCTCGACGCTGCGGCTTTACTTTTTCAGTTGTTGTACTCCCTTTTTCAGTTGTACTTTACTTTCAGTTTGGGTTTGTATTCTGGCCCACTTACTTTTTCGCACATACTTTTGTACCTAGTTTTTACTTAGTATTTACTTCTGGTTGATTGCTCGGTGGTGTCTGTTTTCTTTACAAAGGAAATGACTTCCCTATTTATTGGGAATTACGCCTTGGTGATAGTCGCCAGCCCCTGGCCTATTGAAGTCGGGCATGGGGTAGTCACAGCACGGGCCCCGAGGACGGGTCATGACATTACAATAGGTTTCTATTTGATAAATTTTCATGAATTTCCGCTAACATGAAACTCTTAGTTATTTTACCTACTTATGTTATCTTGAGATTTTCTGATTTCTAATGATAATTTGGGAACGATATCCTTCCTGGAGGTAAAATGCTAAAAATTCTTCCCCAGTAAGGGGACTTAGTGAGATTGGTGTAATTTTTTATAAGGTGATATGGTGGTATCCACAATATTTATATCTATTTATTCATTTTTCCCTAACTTTTTACTAGTATTCATATAGAGGAAGACTTAGCGGGCATGGGATTGAATTTTTCTTAGGAGACCTTTTTATAATTTCTTGACCTGACATGTTTTTGTGCATGTTCTAATTTATAAATGATTGATATTTCCTAGATCAGGAAAAGTTTATGTCCAGTGAGCATATACTCAACATCTTCCCAAGATTATGTTATCAGGTTCTCAACCTAGAGAAAATTAAGTCTCTTTCATTTTTTTAAGGTCTTCAAAGATAGATCATTATTGGGATGTAGCGTAGATACATTTATCTTAGACCATTATTTTTTTAGGGTATTCTAGCTCAGACCATTAAAGTTTATTAGTTTAAAGTCATCTATTATGTACCTTGAGATGATATGTAGTTTAAAGTCTTACTATCAAGATGTAGTTTCTGAATAATGAATGGGGAATACCTGACAGGGATGACTCAAAACACCCTAAGGTTATGGGTTCCACTATGGTGTAGTTATGGCTCATGAGGATTAAATTTCCTTTCTTGGAAGGATGATATACCTCTGTTTGGTTGGTAAAATTCCTTATTCATCACCATCATGTCCAAAAAATGGGTCTTCACTCTTTTCCAAGGGTCATGGAATATTTATGGGAGTAATATAGTATTATGAAGAAAATATAGTGAATCAAGAGTCCACCTGGATAGTTGGAATATGGGTTTTGTAAATCATGTCTTCGAGATCTTGAATTGATGAATCATGGAATGAGGCATACTTACAAGGGATTACCCAAGATACCCTAAGGTTCTGAGTTCTATTTTGGTGTTTTTGGGGCTCATGAGGATTGGATTTCCTCTTATATAAGGATAAAATGCCTCTAAATGTTAGGTTAAATAACTTATGCATGATTCAATATGGATTAAATGTATGTCTAATTAGAGTTGATCCCTGGTCATTCTTGAGGGCCATGGAATATTTATGAAGACTCAAGGGTTTAAAAAAATTGGTTATTGAATAAAATCTATTCAAGAAGGGCCCTTTAACCATAAGTAAATTTTTCTCCTAATATGAATCTTGAGCCCTATGCATTGTGGTTTCAAATCATGAGGTGTGGGCCATAAAAAAAATTCAGAATGGATTATCACATTCCTACTTTGAGAAAGGGTAAAGTACATAATGACATAACATCGAGGGTATTAAATCCACTTGAATATTCGGATTAAGATAATTTGAATTCATGGCCAAAGTGATCAGGTCATGGGGAAGTTATGGTATATTTGTGTCTAAAATGACCAAGAACTCCCTTTGGTTTAGGGTTCTACCATAGTGATTTCAAGATCACAACAAACAAAAAACCCTTTATACTAGTCCAATATGTCTCTCATTGGTAGTTCTAAGCCCATATGCATTAATATAAAGTTCAAACAGAGAGATATATTTTCATTTATGATGGGTATAAAAGGACTTTTGTGACCTTGGGAACTAAAATCATGATGTTTTATTATGGAAAATGTATGATTCAATAATGCTTTTAGTACCCTAAATGTTGTGTCATCGCCTAGTGAACATGTTCTCATAGTGAGGAGAAGTAACAATCCATTAATCTAACTTATTCCTATACTAGGGGGTCTATCTATCATATCATGGATTTTAATAGGGATAAAAATTAGTCCCTATGATATTTATTCCTTATTTATTTTTTCACTATAGGTTTCTGTAACTCTAGAAATGAAGAGTTTAGATATAAGAGAAATTACTTTTTCTCAGACCACCCTTTGTGGGGTTTTAATCTGATAGGTTTTGTGTCTCTTTCAATATTTTTTCGATGTATTTTTATTTGGACCATTGTATACTAGAGTTAATGGTCGTACCACTTTCATCAAAGTGCAGACTATTTAAGGTTGTGACACACATGGACCTAACATGAGGGACATGTTACACAAGAACCCGATTAGGAAACCCAAGGCTAAGAGTGGTCTAACATATTTTTGAGTGGGAGATGAAATTTTTTTCCATCATGAATCGAGGTTCTCAAGTCATGAGTAATGATATGTGAAAATCATACCAGGAACAGCCCAAAACACCCTCAGGTGTTGGGTTCCTCCATGGTGACATTAGGCTCACAATAAATAGAAATACCTTCTTATATATCCAAGATATCTCTTATTGGTAAGCCTCATCCCTTTTTCATTAAAATCTTGGTCAAGAAGAGAGATATATTTTCCTTTTGAAGGGCCATGAATGGTTTGTGGTAACTTGATGAACTCACAACATAAAGTGTAGTATACAGATCGAGGTGATTAAATGATGGAAGAATCACCATGTACTATGGTTGATTGTGGTAAGTCTCTTGTGGTTCTTTGATAAGGAATGATAATGGGATATGGATAACACATTTTAACATCCTATATTGGGGATTTATTTTCTTATGTAAAGTTTAACATCATGTGGGAAGGACATTTTCCCAGAATTTTAATATCATGTAATAAGGATGTCTTTGATGTGCAGTTTTAATGTAATGCGACCAGGACATTTTCCTTGGATTCTTTCATCATGTGGTAAGGAAATGGGAACTGATGTGAAAAATTATGAAATATATATTACATGTACAAATAGGTCACATGAATGTATAACTCTTATATAGGTAGAATGGTCTTTTAGGGTTCATCCCAATTGCAAATGGGATGAATTTGTTTACCGGTTGTTGTAGTTGGGCCTTGGATTGGGGATATGGGAATCACTACGTATCATGTGATGAAAGTAATCAAGCCACATATAGTTCTTGAATGTGAAACTCTCTATATCAGTTTTACCCATAAATAGATGAGGGAATTGTTTCTATTTATTATTTTATTTTGGCCTAGGATTGGAGATCCAGGAATCATTATGAATCATGTGATGACATGAATCAATCCACACATAGTTCTGGAAGAACCATGCAGTTTAAAATCATGCAGTAAGTATATAGGCTTCCAGAAATGAAAAGGGGTATTGCAAATGGGCCTATGTATAGAGATATAGGTGTCACTATTTATCCTATAGTAATAGGAATCAAGCTGTAGGTAGTTATTAAATATGGAGTCTCCTTCTCAAGTTTGACTTATTCATAAGGAGGTAGAATTTTTATGCTTATTTATTTTGAATGGACCCGAGGTTGGAAATTTGAGCATCAATACATATCTTGTAATATTAGGAATCATTTCAAACGTAGTTTTTTAAAGGAGGTGTGGTATGAGACCAATACCATTGATATTGGTCCTCTTTGTAATTTCTATAGTAATTTACAGTTTTATGTCATGCAAAGGACACCAACCATGCAGTTTAACATCATGCGGTGATGAATCATGGTATACCTTTCATGGTATTTCATCCATGACCAACAAGATTCTTTTTTGATTTTTTATGCTGTTTTTATTTGGGGAAGACCATAATTAAATTCCTAAAATAATGTGAGCTATGCTCGGTGTGAGAAAAAAGTAACGGAAAGGGTTCTTCTCACCATTAAGAGGTGATTAGGGACAAGATATCAGAATTTTTTATTATTTTTTGGATGGAACAAGATATATAATCTATTAATCTTTATTTATCTCATTTAAATGCTAATAAAGTAAAACCGTTCAAGAGAACTCATGTAGTTTAATGTTGTGAGTGAAAAAAATCATTGATGAAATTTAACGTCTTGTGGTAAAGATGTAGGTAACCTAACATGAATGAATTTGAACCATTGGAGGATATATGCAGTTTAATTTCATGTGATGAGGTTATTATCCATGCAGGTTAACATTATTTGATAAGGAAAAGAATCACCTAACATGAAAGAAACAAAATGTTGGACTACAACCAAAAAATAGAGGCTCATACATCACTACATATCCTGTGATGGTAGGAATCAAGCCTTGTGTAGTTCAAGAAACATGTATAGGTTAATTTAATTTGGTAAGGACATCATCCATGTAGTTTAATGTCATGTGGTGAGGATGTGGGTCAATTTGTATTTTAAATTCTTTCTAGTAGGACTTGATATGTATTGAAATTTAATGTATTTCTACTAAGATGAGAGACATTGTGTATTTTAACATCTTTCTACTAGGATGAGAGACACTATGATGTTTAACATATTTCTTCCAGGATAAGTTATTTTGTGCATTTTAAAATCATGCTACCAGGATGAGATATGTTGTGTAGTTAACGTTCTGATTCCAAGATGAGTGATGTTGTACAGTTTTAATGGCATACTACTTGGAAGTCTCTGTGCGGTTTAACATCATGTTGTTAGGGCATGATACACTATGTAGTTTAAAGTTATATTGTTAGGATTGATTTTTATATTTTAATATCATGTGTTTAGTACATGTCCCATTCAATTTAACATCACGTGGTAATTATGTACTCCATACAGTTTGACATCATGTGGTCTGGACATGCTATGTATAGTTTAATTTCATATGGTCAATGTACACTCTCTATAGTTTAATTTCATGTGGTTAAGATTAACTTCATATAGTTTAACATCATGTGGTTAGGATTAAATTTATATACTTGAATGTAATATTCTAATGATGAACTTCATATAGTTTAACTTCATGTGTTTAGTACGAACCCCATACAGTTTAATGTCATGTGGTTAGGATGAACTCTAGAACTCCTTTTTTGATCAGTTTGGGATCTTGTAATTAGAAGTGGTTATGGGTCTAGGCATGTTTTGGAGGTTTCTTCTAGAAAAATCTCTCAATATCTCTATTTAAATCACTCATCATTAAAGCTAAATGTATTTACCTATTCAAGCCATAAATTTTGCCTCTCTGGGTCATCTACCTACAGTTGTGAAGTGCTATTGATGGTTGATGGTGCATTATATATGGTTAACCCTAGTGTTATAAGAATATTTTTATATCAAGGTGATTGATATTTTTTAGTACCTCTCTATATAGAGGTGTCTGATATTTTTTATTACCTCTCTATACAACGGTGTCTAGGAAATGGGAGTGTTTCCTTGTCTATGGTAGATATCACCATAATGAGGTTGACCAGAGTGGATGTTAGGAGTAGAGTCCCTGTTATCCATCCCCACACAACCATGAGGTGTAATATCATGGAAATGATCACCTTATTCATTGGATAAATAATATATATACCCTTGGGGTATTGATAATTTCTCTTGAATAAACTTTGGGAAAATTGGGATTAAGAAAGTCAGGGGTATGAGCCTCACTCTACATTGTAGAAAAAAATAAGTCATCCTTTATTTTTTGGGGTTGATCATGGATATGTGCCTGCTCTATGATGGATACCATAATCTGTTAATAATTTTTTATTATTATGAGAATATCATCCCTCAACTAAGAAGTTATTGGAGTATGTCAATGAAAATCTATAATAGGGATTTGAGTATGTCCTAAGGCATGTACTACTATCACTCGGTGGGCCTAGGTCAGAATGGGGATATGAACCTGATACTAGGACTTCAGAATATGTCGCTAGTATTTTTTTATCAGAGTATGATCCTTTCCCAAGGCATGTGTTGCTCTCACTTGGTGAGACCCAATTGAAATAAGAATATGAGCCCAGTCTGAATATGCATTCCACGTCGGAATATGTCAATGGACCTATGGAATGGGATAAGGTATATAATCCTCCTCCTATAAGAAAATGAGATTGTTTTACTAGGTTTGTTGAAAGTAATATAAGCTTTTCTCAAGGCATATACCACTCTCACTTGGTGAGCCTCATCAAGAACGATGATATGATCCCAATTTGGGGCCTTTAGAGTATGTCTTCATATTTCTTTAGATATGGATATTATTCTTTACTAAGGCATGTTCCACTCTCAATTGGTGAGCCCCTATCCCTAATAGGGATATGAGCCTGATCTTGGGACTTTTTAATATGTCTCCGGTATTTTTTCATATGGATATGAGCCTATCATGAGGCATGTTCCTCTCTCACTTGGTGAGCCCCAGTTGGAACGGGGATATGACTCTGGTCTTTAAGAAACATCATTTACCGAGATATTATAATAATCCTCTAGGATGGGAGTAAGGATATGTTCTTGCTTTATAGTAGCCACTTTTTAATACTGATGAGAGTATTGTGCTTCTCTAGCTATTGAGATATGAAAAAATTTACATCCCTACATCTTCACTAGAATATTCTAGAAGAGCTCCTCTACTACGTTCAAAAAGCACTGCAATTTCAACAGGTTATTTACAAGAATATATTCATGTATGCTCTCAACTTATAGGATATATTGGTCAATGTATTTGATTGAAGTAGAGATATACACTGACTCCTTTCCTCTTTATACCCACTGAATTTTTTGATAGGAATTATGCACGGGGGGGCATGGATTCATACTATTCTTATTCTTGTTGTATGTATATGATAACAAACATTGTTTGAACTGAGTGGGCTATGAGCCTTCTCTCCCCGGTTCATAGCTATCTAAATTTTACTAGGTGTCCTTTATGCCCAAATCTGAGTGTTTTGGGAGGTGACCTATTAGAGAACTCCTCCTTTTGGAACCGGGGCTGTTATTTGTTAAATGTAATATGGTTTGTTTTTTTCTCAATCCTCTTATGGATGATTAGGGATATTGTAAGGAAATTGATCATATAGTTCAATCCATAAGAATTATTTAAGATGGTGTAGTTTCCCAGTGTTTGAAATTTTTTTTGGACTCAAAATTTGGAGTTTGATGTTGGAAAATGAAGGTTTTTCACATAGGAGTTAATGGTATGAGAAATGGTAAAGAGAACTTGAAAATTAAGGGAACCTCATACCTCAGAACATGGACCTTGCACCATGTTCTAGGAATGGTTTTTATCTGCGTACCTGGAAGTAGGAACAGTATGTGGAGTGGTGTGCAGAACCAAACACAATTTATAGTGATAGTTCATGGTGAAGACATCTTGTACACAGAATGCTAAAGGTTTGCGGGATTGATGCAGTTTTCAAAATAGGATATGTACACAGTGGAGGATAATAGTATCGAATGAAGTTCAATATACAATGAATATTTTACAACATTGAAAATTTGGGTAAATCAGATTAGGAAAATTTTCAGAGTTATGTTTATATTTATGGAGTAGTAATCTTCTTTTCGAGGGACAAGATTAGAGAATAAAATTTTGGGAAGAAATCCAGTGAAGTCTGAACTAGTTTACAGAGGAGAAGACGGTACGCAGAGAGAATCATCTGCATAAGGAAATAGTCTACAAAAGAGAGTACGGTGTGAGTAAGATTCTTTTGTAGTACGCGGAGGAACAAGGAAGTACATGGATAAGGATGGTACATGGAGGAGTGGATCAGTGTTCTAAGTAAGGTAGGATGTAGATCAAAGTAGTTCCCAGAGGATCTAGACGGTATGTGGAAAGATTAATGGTATGCAGATCACCCAAAGAAGCTTGAAAATTGACCAAATCTATTTGAGAAATTAATTTCCATAACCTATCAGTGTGTGTGAAAAAATTACATCTTTGGGTGATAACGAGACTTCAATGGAGCATCCCTTTACAGTTGAGGATGCATGATTTACTGTTAAACTACTGAAGAAACTTTCAAGTAGATAAACTGAGTGAATATTCTTCCAATATAGTGAGCAAAGGTGAGTCAATGGAAGTGATCCAAGGGACACAATGTTCTATCCCTAAATCCCTGTAAAGGCATGTGCCTAGAATAGAGTGACTGATCTAAACTTCTGTAATCCATGACTTGTAAATATTAGTGTTTTTTTGTATGATCAACACACTATTAGAATATAATCCTTACATGTATCCCTTAGTGGTGAAATAAGTAAATTTTTTATGTCATTTCTTTTCATGTTATTGTTTATTTTCTATACTTCCTCTTCTGATAGATTTAACAGGTTCCTACCAACGTGGGTACAAGATCCATCAGTTTAAAAGAAAACGTTAACACCCTGATTCACCCATCCCCTCTCATGTTGTTTTGGGTTCCTTCATCCTTAATATGTGACTAAGTGGTATTTGAGATTTTTTGATATAGTTGGGATCAAGATTGTACTTTTTTGGTGGAGCGTTTGGAAACAATAATTTTCGATTGATGCTGACGATGTCTCCTATAGATTAATATATCATCTATTTTATCTTCCTGTGATCGGGACATGTTTTATGCAGTTTATTTTCATGTGTTAAGGAAGTTAATATTGGTTTCTAGGCCATTATATATATATATAGGAATCCCTATATGTCTCATTAGGATGAGAATCAGGATTTACATAGTTCTATAAACCTATTCAGTTTAGTTTCATGTAGTAAGGACCTCAACCATGTAATTTAACTTCTTTTGATAAGGATGTGAATATAGGTGGTTGGGCCAAGATATATGATTCTAGAATTCCTACGTATCACATTAGGTTGAGAATCAAATCATATGTAGTTCATAAAACCCATGCAGTTTAGTGTCGTACAGAAAGGGCATATGTCGTGAAGTTAAATATCTTGTGGTGGGAACAATAGCCATGTAGTTTAATCACATGTGGTAGGGAAATAAATCATACAACTTAATATCATGCAGTAAGAACATCATCCGTGGATATTAATGTATTTTGGTGAACATGAGTGTGAATATACTATTTGGGGACTGGATCCTCCTACGGATCTTTGATAACTCTTATTCATATCATATGAGTTTCTGGATCCTTCAAATTTATCAAGCCTGCACTTACATGTATCTAAAACTAGTCCATGAAGACAAATCATCTCTATATTGTGTATTTGAGACATCAACGATAGGGTAAATGGTCGTTATAGTTTGTCAAACCTTCCACATTTAGATTTATTATTATTGGGAGTCTCATCAAATGGTTTTCCATTCCATAGTCAAAATACCTGGAGACTTGTTTTTTTTTGAAATAATAGTTTGTTTTTCAATATTACAATAAAATATTGTCATTTATCCCTCTGAGATATGTCTCTCATTCTCTACTACACAACTTGTGTGTTCTATTCAGATTTCTCGGATGACTATAGTATGGATTAAGTTGTTGGTGGTTCAAATATACCCATTTCCATTTTCACTTGAAGTCGGTCTTCAAATAAAAATAAACATGTGTTACTGAGACGTTTATTAATGTGGAAATGATTATAATGTCCTATCATCATTTCCTCACTCATCTTTCTCATTTATTGGATCTCTATAAAACCATTTGACATGGAATAGTTGAAATACATATGAATATGTTGTGATTTGAAGGAATATGATTTTTTTTCTCAAGGGAAGAGAGATCATGCTTCTACCATCTCATGTTATTTATTCTTATATTTTTGTGGGAGAATGGTTAATTTTGGATCCCATTGTAGAGGTTCTCGGTATTTATTGATCTGGGGGAAGCTGCTAAAGTATTGGGGGTCATGGATAATGTAGATGCTTCCCACTAATTAAAATACCCTAACTCTCCTGGAGGTTTTGTGGAAACATATGATGTCAGATGTTTTCTAGAATTTCCTCGATGAGGAGGCCAAAAATATAGAAATTTCCCCTACCCTATGGTATGGGGAACTTCTATGCAATGAGATCATCCATAGGAAGGTACTAGTGAATCATCGCAAGGTAAATATCTTAGAAGTATTCCCACAATTATTTCCTGGAGAGACCTATTCTCTCATCGAAACTAGGAAATCTGTTCTTCTATAGAGATTTCCATATCATCTTCAAGGGGATTGATGGTAGGATCCAGAAAAATGCACTTTCCTCTAGTGATGTTAGGGTGAGTAGATGAGGACATGAGTTCCAACATTTACCCCATATACAAATCCACTACTACCCCAAACCATATGCTCCATTTTCAATACCCTCTTACATAGAAACATGGTCGGTAACACCATCAACAGTTGCCTAAAAGATACCATTGAGCCTTTCTTTTCCTATTCTAGTGGTAGAAGGTATGCCAACCAAAAGTGACATGTTTGAATATAAGAGTGTTTAATTATACTCTTCAGGAGTATGTTTGTCTATATTTAATGAGGAGTCTTCAGATCTAATTAATATCATACTGACTGAGACATAAGTGGGATGGTGATCCACCTCAACACAGTATCTCATTTGGTGGGTGAGTTCCCAATATGTTGTTTGGGGGATTCTTACCCACTATACCATTTGATGGATCAATTCCCATTGTACCATTTGAGGGGGCAGTGCCCATTGTACCGTTTGAGGGGTTAGTGCACGTTATACTGTTTGATGGGTTGGTTCCCATGATACCATGTGAGGGGTTAGTTCCCATTTTGAAGATGATCCCATGGTAAAATATGATAAAAATTACCTTATCTCTACTATCTAGGGTTCTCATTAATATCCCACAGTTACCAAGGATTGTTATGATGAAGTCAGAATCTCCTAACTAGTGATGATATGGGATTGATTCTGGGACACTATTAGGATACATGCGTGGGCCTTAGGAATATTCGATGTATTAGGGCAATAAGAATACTCTAATGTTTTATTGTGTTGATACCCCTAGTGGGCTCTCCTACTAGATGACCCAACTTGGATAGTTGGTGTACCCATAACTTCCCCTGCATCTCCTGGTGGAATCCCAATCATATTTCAATAATGATCACCAGCACGGAAGGTATCCCTCCTAGGAATCTCCTAAGTTATTGAGTTGACATGATTATTTTTCTCATACACCTACCTGATATAGGTATGGTATAATGTTTTACATTCTAGGAATAGTCTCAAAAATGGGTTGAATGCGGCAATAAGTACCACTTCTTATCCTTTATCCTATCATGGAAAATAAGGATGGTGGGAATTCATCTTCTAAAGGATATCATGGTATGGTTCTAGAGTTAGGATAGAGCTTTTGATAAGCTATACTAGGACCAAGACATTCATTAACTGGTACTGGAGGTATTGTGTCGGTGACATCGTACGTTGAGGCCTCAAGGCCAAAGTGGCTTTTCGGGTGATCTCATAATCTATCGGTACATTTGATGATTTCATTTCAATTGCAAGGAATCTGGAAAACTATGAGGGGGACAATAGAAAACTTATTAGTGAAGAATCATATATAATAATACATGTTTGATCAATTAATTTCATAGTTAAAGGATAAAGAGGTGATATGTAACACCCCGGTCCCATTTACCCAGAGTTGGTACATTATTACTAACATTGGCATGATCACAAAAGATCAAGTCTTAAAAGTCCGATTAGTTTAGTAGCTTTGGAATCACTAGATGCATTCATAAAGTTCACATTACATCATAAAGTGAAAAACTACAATAACATCTTGTCTCCATAGACCACACTCATATCCCCTCATCCTATCCCTACAGGTCATTCATAAAATACTTCTTCACATCCTGTGAAAAATAAAACATAGAAAGGGGTGATCTCAGATTCCCAGTAAGTATAACAATATAGTGGATACTTTCATAAATAATCATAATCATTTAAGGCAATGTATAACTAAAACAAAAGCCTTTTAAACTTGAACTTCAGCATAATATGGTAGAAATAAAATGAAATAATGTCATTTACTTATTCACATGGATATTCTACTATTCAAATAATCACATGAAATATCAATAACCACTTTCATAATGATGGAATGCATAATGCCAGACTATCATAACCACATAGTTAAGGCCTTCTGCCAAGACTACAAATAAGATTTTTTCAAGGCCTTGTGCCAAGACACTAGTTTGTCTCATGAGACCTACCGATGAATCGAGGAGCTATAGCGGGCTCCACCCATCACTTATTAAGTCCAATTCATTCCTCATATGAATAGGTTTAAACATAACATAAACATTCCTATTAAAACTAGAATGTGAAATGTCAATACTTTCTCCATAAACCATGAATGGTATAAAAATAACACATCCAAAGTCAAACATATCACAAAACCTTCAATACAATATGGATGTTTTTTATCATAACAAATCAACTTCAAATAATCTTAAAATCCATCAAAGGATGTTGACATAGATGAAATCAAAACTATTTGAGAGAAATATCTTATTTTTAAATCATTTAAAAATCAAATAATTATAAAAGAAAACATTTACTTTGAAAATATTCTTATAAGATTTTAAGGGAAGCTTCGACAATTTTATAATGGTGGAATATAGCTGAACTGCCATATAAGTTAAAAAAAGACTTTCTTACCGTAATTTTGTCAAAAAGGTTAAAAAGGACCTTGTTTGGAAAACAACGGAAATATTCCTTTATAAACATCTTATAAAAGGTAAAAAAGGGTATAAATGAGTTTAAACCATAGTCTATAAAATATTAATAATGATTTGAAATACATTTTTAAGAAACATGGATGTGGATGATAAAGATGTCCCAGTGGATAATTATGTATAAACAACCTCGGATAATGAAGAGATTGTGAAAAAAACACTTACTTTGTACATTTCCTTGGTTGAGGGTAGTTTAACCTCCGATATAATGGTGAAATAGTTATTATTAAATTATAAAAGAATCATATGCATTAATATGATATCATATATGGTCTTTTGACATTTCTTTGTTAATAATATCTTAGTATTATCGTCGTTTCAGGTGTTAACATACTCATTTTCTATTATATGTTTTGTTACATAAGCCATTTTTTATGGATAGGTTGAATATTATTTATATCTAGAATGATATAAAGTCCTTAAACATTATTTTTAATCATAAAATGATAATTATTCTTGAATGGATACGATGGGGAATGAATCTCATCGCGTTCTTGGAGACGGTAGTCCGTATGTACGCACGAGTGACAATATCATTATTTTGATATTAAAATCACATAGAATTGGATGGTATATCATATATACAGAATAATTATAATGTTATATTTATTATTTACTTCAATTACACATCATTATCATAGTCATCCAAATAATAATGTTTTGAATAACAATTACACCACGGCGTGGAGACGGTAAGCCGTACGTACACACGTATGGTGACATGTCATTCAAAGGATGGATATTATACTGAATATGGTTGTACCATATTTATAATAACATCAAAGTATATATAATATACTGGATTTATTATTTTGGAATGAAAATAAAAAAGAAATAAGAAGATTAAGAAGAAAATAACTTGAAAGAGGGTGGTGAAAACATTACCTCTTCTTCAGGTTCTTCCTTTTTGATTGATCAAAAGGGCTCCTTAGGTTGTATTTATGATCAAAATAAGGCCTATAGGTTGAATTAAAGGAAGTTTAGAGAATATTTGTGCAGGGTTTTTCCGAGACAAAAGGCTTTGAAGGTGTGAATTAGAGAGAATGGGGAGTGCCCTTTTATAAGAGGGGTGAGGGGCACCTTTGGAAAAGCTAGAAATATTGTTTTATAATAAATTAATATTTGGTTTCTAATGGCTCCAAAGTATATTATTTAAAGTTTAAGGTGGGGATGGGTCTAAATACTTTCAAAAAATATATTTTAGATAGGTTTGGGTCGCTATATTAACCTTATCATTTATATTTAACTCTTAGTTAAATAGCTTGACATTTACCATGTATCTTTGTATTTTTATATTATATGGTTAATAAACTTACTATATACTTCCAAGATAATCCCAAGTGGTTAATTAATAATACACCTATCATTATATAATTCCTTTGGTCAAACCTTATATTTTTAGGAATATAATATCAATTAATAATATAATATTTGTTTTAAAAACTCTTTTATGTCAACTTCTACACTATTTGGTATTTTGTTTTTTATAAATTCATAACAGCATTATTACTTCAAAATAAATTCATATAACCAACCCTAATATGTTATATTATCCTAGAAAATTAGTTTAATTCATAAAAAGTCTCAAATTACATTTATTTTGATTTTTATAATATCACTTATTTTAGTATTTCATTAATTAGGCAATTATTGTATCACCATTATGTCTTAAATAAATTAAAATATTTAATGTATAAAAATTATAAATAAAATATCATTATGTAGGAAATATTTTTATCTTTCTAAGAATATTTATAATCAAATTTATCTTATGCATAACCCTATATTAATAATGTTTTTGTTATTTAACTTTGATTTTATCTCTTTTAACTCTTCTTTCAATTAAATAATAATAAATGTCCTAATCCAATTCATGTGGACCAAATAGGTTCATATTTTATTCTGAAGGTTGTTTTAGGTCGAATTATACTTATCCAATAGAATTAGGACTTCTGTTAGGGTAATAATTATTTCATTTTTACCCTTAATTTCTCTATTTACTTTTAACCGTGTTAAATAAAAGTAAAAAGTTACTATTCACCAAAAATTATTTTTATCTTATTGAACCACATTTTAATCCTTGATATTAACCATGTCTATTAAATTTAAGAAATTCCACTCACAGAAGTGGTAAAATTATGTTTTATGTGAATTTGTAAATTCTCCTAGGAGATGGGTAAAAGACGGTGAAAAGTTCAATAAAATTTTTATATATCTAAAATTATTATAAAATGACTCCAATGAATTAAATTGAACTTATATAGGTATTATGTATCTATTTTGACCTAAAATAAATTTAAATAAAATAAATATTTATGTAAATAAAAATGCAATTTTAATCTATAACTCATTGTTTTTTGCTATTCATCAAAAATTGAATGTTTTTAGAAAAATACCAAAATTTTACCCTAGGATAATTTCGATATTCCGAATCCAAAACTGAAGTCCACTTTAAAATATAAAATTTATATAATTTCAAAAATTTGGTATTACTATTCATAATGGCTAGTTTGATTGGTTGTGGTGTGTTAGAACTCGAAGTTGCGTACAAAACATGCTACTGTATTATTCAAAGAGAAGCATACTGTGGAAGCTTGGGGGGTTACATGATCAATTATTTTTATACAAGGTTTAGAGTAGTTAAAAGAAACATAATGGGTTTCCATTTTGTTTCATGACAAGTGTGATACAAAAAGGCCCTGATATAAACTGGATATTCAATAATTTTTTACCCATGAAAGGGATGAAACATCTAAAAAAATCACAATAGGTTCACCATTTTATTTATTCATGAAATATGTGGATGTGATTAGGTGATAGTTTGATATGGGGGGTTCAATTCCTTACTCAGTCACTCACATCTGGGTTTACCATTTGTTTAGTCTTCCAAAAAAACTCCCAACAGTTTTCACATCCATAATTGGGTATATTCCTTCTTTCCAGAGGTATGTGGTCCATTTGGGTTTTAGAACAAATGATGCTTAGGAACACACATTGGTCAATAGGATGGTAGGTCGGGCTCATCACACCCTTTTGCGGGGAATTTTTTCCTACTCTGAGAGTCTATTATAGATATAATATATGTTCATTAAATCCTTTACAAGCTCCATTACTGGGCGGATTTTCCCTATGTCAATATAATTATTAACAACATATATTGTTAGGAGTGATTGTTTTCATGTCATGTGTTCTCCATCACTCTCTTATTTACTTATGTTGATTTGGTAGGTGACCATGATCAGGAGATCTAGGGTTTATTTTCATCTAGGGGAGTAGGTGGGGTCTTGGAGATGGGATTATACCTCTATAAGTAATCCTACATATCCTGTGAAAATAAGAACCAAAACCCACATAGTTCATTTGAACTAGTTTAAGGTCATGTAACTAGACCGATCCATGTGGTTTAACATCATGCGGTAAGGACATAAATATCATTCTCATACATCGTTGAGGTATCCTATGTATCCTGTTTGAGGAAGGAATTATAGCCTATATAGTTATTATAATGGTTGTTTATTTCATGATATATATGATTAAGAGGCCCTAGGTTGGACTTATGCATATTAGACTACACTATATTTCTTTGTCGGGAGTATGGCCCTTTGAGCGGAGATGGTATATAATCAAACATACATCCCAATGATGACCCCACGCTATGGGAATTGAAATAATTATATTGGTACAATCATTTCTATCATCTACGACCATGTGATTCATATTCAGTGTGAGAAACAATAGATAGTATTAGATCGAACACATTGCATGAGGGAATATTTGTATTCGTCTTAAACTTTAATGTTTACCTTTAAGATGTATGGTTTCCCAACATGTGGAGGATATAATATGGTGATCATGCCTTAGTAAGGAATCCCAGGTATCTTGTTTTATAACTGGAATAAAATTCATCACAGTTTAGTTCATCCCTAACCCACTAAGAGGTAGACTCATACCTCATATAGTATGGTGATGCTCGTGTATGATCCCACCTCTCATCTTCAAATGTATGTTGAAGGATGGTAGACTCGTGATATAATTTAGACCCCTAAGTCAGAAATACTTGGTTCATAAAGGGGTGTACATCCAAGTGGATGCCCGTTGGAGGTCGGGCCTTTCGAAGGTGTCCTACATATCATGGTTATGATGGGAATTAGTGTTATCATAGTTCATTGGATCCCTAACCTGATGATGGGTTAAGCTAGATGATCATGTTCAGAGACATTATTTTTATCCTTGAGGATTTACTAATGTTATGGGATTGCTCTAGGATGGATTCATATTGTATATCATGCCCTAGTAAGGTGACCAACATATCTTGTTTGGACATAAATCAGAGTTATTGTAGTTCAGTTGGATCTCTAAACTGATGATGATTTAAGGTAGATCGTCATGTTGAAAGACATTATTGATATAACCAAGGTTTTGGGAATTCTATGGGATTGTACCTAGATGGATTCACATTGGACCTCAAGCCTCATAGAGGAATCTTATGTATCATGTTTGGATAGGAATCAGATTTCTCATAGTTCGTTTGATCGGGGATTACACACTAAGTTTTCCCTTTGGAATATTAATTCTCTATCTTCTAATGGATAGAGAAATATTGTAACCATGAAAGGTCTAATGGACATGATTATCTTGACATGAAGGCCCCTCCCAAAATGATGATATAAATATGGTCTCATGAATGCGTAAACCTACCCCATTAAGGGCAGTTCCTTTATAATGAGAGAATGTGCCCGAATATTCTTGGCCAAGGTCCACATGGAATGGGTCTGGAAGTATCTTCTTGACATGGTTGAAATTTCCTAAGGGATCTACCTGACATATCTTGGTTGTCCACTATACATGCCTTGATATACTTCCTCACATGTTCTTGGTGTTAATATGTTTTGGTAGGCGCGTCCAAGGGTGTATGCCCGACATGTTCATGATGCTTTCCATGACCTAAGTTGACAAGCCTAATATTTTTTGCATGATCAAAGCAGGTGTGTCTAGGTTATTTCACATGAGCAATTGATTTTTATTGGATGACTTCACTTGAGTGAATTAGACATGTCCCATATATTTCTCATACTCAAAGTGGACAAGTCTGGGGTCAACCACATGATCTAAGTAGACATGAATATACACTATCATGTGATGAACATTACTTTTTTGTGGAAAGTAGCATAAAATTCAGACATGTAAATGGCAAATCGCATGCCAAAATGCTAATAAGTTCTTATGAGACTGAATTGAATTGTCTAGAGTTTATCATTTGAAAATGAAGACATGTCAAGGGGTTGTCACTTAATCAACTTGTATTATACATAAATTGTCTTGAGACTAACCTGGTTTGTCTATAGATTGTCTTGTTACCAACTTCATTTTTCGAGGTATTCCTAAGGTCATTATAAGACCAATGAGAAGTCTTTAAAATGTATGGTCTTAATATAGTTATGAGGAAGTATCTCATGAATTTTTGTTTGATCTTGTGCTTGTCTGAATATTGTTGGTGTATTTACAAAGGGATCGTGCCCTTAGTCTATATGGTTATTATATCCATGGAAATGGGAGTTGATGGATAGTGGATTCATTCTATATCTACACCTCCTAGGTTCTTCATGGAAATGTGATAAATTTACCAAGAGTTATTAGGTACATCATGGTGACATATACACATTTAGGGGCACCGTATATGATGGTGTTTTATGAAGGTTTGGGACTCACATGACCTTAAATAGGTTTTCTGATATATTATTCTACCATTTGTGGGTCTATTTATTAATTCCATTCACAAGGGTGAGGGTGAACTCATCAAGAAGAGGGTGCATAACATATGGGTTTCACATTGTAAAAAACTGTCCTAGGTTACCCTCAAACCTATCACCTGGCCCATTTTGTCACATACCTAAAGGGTGTTCCCAATTTCCATGGGCTGGTGAAAAGCACCCAAGCATCGAACAACATACCAAGTGGAACTATTTATCCCAACCTAAACAAACACATGTAATATATATACACATAGAGCAGTAAGTAATAGAGGAAAATAAATAAATATATGTCATAACTATAAGAAGATAGTAGAAATAAAGAAACTGTAAAAGTATCCAAAATCTCTAAGAGAAAAGTCCAAATAGAAGGATGAAAACCAAATAGCTACTCCATGTAATTGCATGGAATAACTCCCAAATTCTAACCACCAACTACCCAACTCTGCTGACATGAAACATTACAACATTAATATGGCTCCAAGCCTTTACCTATATTGTAAAACATACAAAGGTATATGCACTACCAAAGCGGTGTCCAATGTGTGATCTAATAGGATTAAAATGATCCCACCCATGTGCTCCATAACAAGTCTCTATATAAATATTTTGTATGAACCTTTCAAATAAAACAATTCATGATAATAATTAAAGTAGTTTTGTGAAAAATATGGTAAACATTTACCTTTTTCACAATTTTAAAACAAAAGAAGGTCTATCAATTTCAAACATGATTTTCATTTCATTTATCATAAGTAAAATAATGAATGTCATAGTTAAATCAGAAAATCCATGCCATACAAAACAATAGTAGCATCACAGGTATCAAAAAACCATGTAAAACAATTGGTCAAGATAGCATAATACTCATACCACAATCAATCAAGTGAACAATCCAGTTCATATACCCCATGAGTAAATCCCCTAATAATGTAAATATTGGTCCCCAAGAACAGCTGGCCTAGGAAAAAAAGAAAATACTCATTAGAAAACCTCATGATAGTCATAGAAAAAATGGAATATGGCCTTAAGCTAAACCTTCTACCTAGGTACCAAAGGTAACCCATGAGGGTTTTTTAACAATTAATTTCAATGCTTTGAAGATACCCCTTTTCCTTCTATTTATCAAACAACCAGGGAAACCCATTTTTCTTTAAAAACTATTTTAAACACACAAAAAGTAGTCATGAAAATTTCATACCAATTTACCTATAAATCAATTTATAAAAATGGAAAAATATGTTTTATCAAACATAGGATAGAGGTTTTACCACCTGCCTCAAAACTCAGGTCGCACATGCCCGAAACGGGATATGCCAAAAATAAAAATTCAACAATGTCAAAAGAAGCCCTAGAATCCAGTCTAAGTCTCAAAAATGATTAAATTTAAAAACATTGTGTTAGTAGAAATTATAAAACACCACATACCTTAAGAACATACACTTGTTGCACCAAAACTTATGAAGAACGACATGAACAATGGATCAATCATCATATAAAAAAGATCTAATGGTGTTTGAGGGCTCCCAAAATCACCTAGGGATGTATCTAGGTTGACAGTTAGTGACCTAAAGGGGACATAATTGAGAAATTTAGTTGTGAGGCTCTTTAAAAATAATCGCTAGGACTTTACCCGATTTGTAACCCAATTAGACATCTTGAAATTATAAAATCCCATAATCACTAAGAAATCTTTCTCCTTTAGATTAAAAATGGATTTAATTTCATTTAATATTTACACATAGTGTAAATGTATTACATGGCATGAAATATTTATACAAGTAGTCGAACTAGTAGAATTTGTGATAGAAATTCCCACAAATACCTGACTTCACCATCATAGGTATCCTCCCATTTCTTTATTATCACAACCTAGACAAAGAAAAATTAAAACTATGGAAATATTAAAAACATACTTATCATAAGAGTAATGAGATGTTATACACATCCTATTTTCTTTCCATTTAATATGGGGGTATTTTTGGGGATGTTGCGTATTGATGCATCCACTTCCAAAGCTGCATGAAGGCATCACGAGATTTAAATGATCATTATATTAAAAGATGTAGGGCCTTCTATATAACTTATTCAAGTCTGTATGAGGGTATGTGTTGGGGGATATTTTCCTTGGTCTCCAAATCCAGTGGTGGAATGTCGCATGATTAGGGTTTCACAAGAGTGTATCGCATTATAGAGGGTTCACATGAATCTCTTTTGTGTGGTTCACATGGCTTAAAAGGGGTCCTGAGATGGGACCTCGTTCCATGCCAATGACCCACAGGGGGTGTCTTATGCCAAAGAATCCATGTTTAAGGCTTCATGTAAGCACTATAACATATGGGGTTCACTACATCACCAAATAAAAGGTTGGAATGTACACTAGTACATGCTTGTGGGCACTAGTGTGGGTGTATTTCACGTCAGTGGCATTTCACTATCATGTTTCATGAGGTTTTAATATTCATGTGATCACGTAATATGAAGAAAGATCTTACAGGGGGTCATGAAAATGACCTAAGTGGTGCATACTGGGACTATATACATGGATAAAGGTCATGTTTGTTAAAGTCGCGAACCCCATGAGGAATCACATGATCACATGAGTACTTATTATAAACCAGGCATCACATGACACTCAGTTTTTATGAGATCACATGATATTAAAAAATCATATGATAGGTTCTTTTGATCACCTGAGGAGGTTATCTTGGGATGATCATCAGCATGCTCAATTCCTCTACTTTCCTTCACCACTTCTCCCTCTCCTCTCCCCGTGTGTGTTTTTTTGAAATGGATAGAGGGTATTTATAGGATGATTTCAGCCAAAATTGGATTCACTTTTCATGGAGAGGATTTCACATGTGTTGGCTAAGGCAGTGGAAACTTCATGGGGTTGATATCACATTGTTGTAAGAAGGATTCACATGATCTTAATTCCTTAATTTTTCTTCTCATATGTTGTTTGATAGACTTAGATAAATCTAATTTAATTTAGATAAAAATTAATAATAAAGACAGAGGGTTCATTTTGTTGTAAACTTCATACGATGATTTCTATGATTTTATTAACTTTGATCACATAATAAAAAGATGATAATGTGATTGCTTCACACATTGGTGTAAGTTATTGTGACATTCCACTGGCTAGTTTGATGGGATATATTCTTCAAAGTCATGCAAGATGAAGTTTCGTGTCTTAATTCAATTTGATTTGGGATTTTTGTAGATGTCATTATGGTGGATGGTAGTTGCAGGATATTATAAATAGAGCCCCATAGGGAAGAATAATATGATAGGTTATTTTTCATTTCACAAGATCAGTTTGACTTTATATAGTACAGGATTGATTTAATTCAAACTCTTTATGTATATTATTGAATGTATGACATAGGTTTTCAAGAGCCAAGATTAGACACTTGTTCTTTAATCTGAAATTTTTTAAGAAAAATTAATGGTTCCTTCTTAAAATCATTTCCCACATTGAAATAGCCATTGTGCATGCCTCTGATTTCTATGATAAAGTGTCACCAACAGTCACTAGAAGTGAGTGTCGGAGTCTACTTTAGAACTACACCAGTACCACCCCATGTTGGCCCACAGTACCATTGTGTTATAGACCTATGGCATGGATCTACCCCTCATGCATTGAATCCTACCATAATACCCTCTTCCATCAGTGACAACCAATTGGGCTACCTCCCTGAGCATGGTTGAGGTGACTCTCGCATGAGGCTAGATCAAGCTGCTCTTTTGGTTGGTGTTGGCTGGCCGATTGTTTTGGAAAATGGGGAATCATAAATACTTAGAATATGTATAATGAATATAATAAGTTCCAAATATGTATGAACTTATAAATTAAAACCCCATTCTTTAAATTTTAAACCTTTAGGATATTTATAAAAATTATATCAATACTTTTTCCATTGCCTCCAAACATTTTAATTATTCTACACCAATGTGTGTATCACATAATTATGGGTGTTAACATTGTCCCAAAAAATCTTAAGGAAATAATGTTATTTAGGTTATAGTCAAATTTCTTATGAATTCATCACATTTGATTGATATTAGATAATATTTCTCTCTTGATCATCTCAATATAAAATCCATTATGGAATTGGTAATGTAACATGTAATACCACATTCTATGGTATTTTATCGATATTTTAGGTTTACCTCAATGTTATGGTGAAGTATCTAGAAAGATATGGATATAGAGTTTTGTTTCAGTACTTCCTATCATACATATATAGATATCATATTTCATAGGACCATTTAAACCCTATAGGATATTTTGATATCTTTTTATATGGATTGAAAAGGTGTTTTGGATTAATAACTTCCTCTAGTAATGTTTTCTCACAATTATAGATTTCACTCAATAATCCAAATAGATCCTTATGAATCTATATATAGAAGGAATTATTGAAATCCATAATTCTATGATAGATTTAGCTAATGAAAAATATTGGGACCTAATCTACTTTAGTAAATATGATTGAAGGTTTGATCTATTCAATAACGCATCAAGGCATCATAGAGTCGATGGAAGTGATATACTAAAAATCATCGGTGAGATCTGAAATTAAAATATGGTGGGAAAGTATTCTCATAAATTTCTCAATTAAATAAGGTTATAAGATTTAAAAATAGGGAAAACTAAACCAAATATATATTCATCCCTTCAATATTCTTAATTGGGTCAGGATATATGTTTATCACTTGGAACTTCCATCGGACTTCACTCAAGTTAATAATGTGTTCCAAGTGACTCTTTTAAGGAAGTAAAAACATAATCCTTAATGTGTACTCAAATTAGTGTTTATAATAGTAGATCATGATATTTTTTATGAATAATAATTGTTATAAATCTTGAATCTTTGAGATAAAGTGTTATGTAACACAACTACTCACCAAGTTAATGTACCATTGAGGAATTAGAAATTTTAGGAATCTATTAGGGAACCCGAGGATGTGATAAAGTAGATATATTGTCATTTTTTTCATCATAATGATTGAATTTTGATTGAAAAATTAATTTTAATTAGGTTTAAATGTAAAACCCCAAGTTTTTATATTTATTTTCTTCGAAATAAACTTTTGGAATTTCATTGCTTTCTTTACATGTAACCTCAAGTTGAAATGATCTTTTGATATAATATACCTTTATAACCTAGTTTTTGGATTTGTTGGTATAAATCAAATTAACAAAATTATGAAATATATATATACATGTAAATTTCTCTAAATTTAAATTTATTGATTAATTATTAATAAATAATCATTAAACATTTTAATAAAATCATTTCATGATTAAAAGAACCATTTTTATGAAGAAATGTATTTTTCTAGGTGCTATAAATTTTCTTATGAACAAATATATTGATCGCTATTAAATAATGATTTAAATGAAATTTATTAGTATGGTATGAATAATCTTCTATAAATTAGTTAACTAAAGTTTATTAATTAAGACAAATCTTTTAAAGGTAAAAAGAGTTGTTTTCCAAAAAAAATAGTCTTTTATTTAAGTAATGTATTTTTATCATAATAAATTAAATAAATCATCATTTATTAATGATTTTAATGAAATTTTTAGATTATATGTTCAATAAAATATTACGAAATCCATTTTATAGTTTTTACAATTCATGTAATGAAAGAAAATTCAATTTTATTCTTAAAATTCATTTTTCAAAAAATGGTTTTCATTTCATTTTTTGCACTTATTGTTAAAATTAATATTTTACACTTATAGAAATTGAATTTTATAAAATAGATTAAATTTTTGAAATAATAATATCTAAATTTTATAATAGGGACACATTGAATTTTGGTCATAATGAATAGAAAAAATACAAAAAAAATATTGTCACAGTTAAGGTTAAAACTGGTTTATTGATGGCTAAACTAAAAGATAAGGGTAATGATTCAACATGAAATCATATAATTATTATTAATTAAAGATATTAAAATAATATATTATCTAAAATTTAAATAATTATCCATTTTTAATCATTATAATTGATAAATAGATTAATTATATTTAAATATTTTATGTAATTCCATGTGTATCATCTCCCTCACTTATAAAAGGAAACCTCCCCTCCTCCCTTATTCATGAATTATAAACCTTATATATTATTTAATACCTACAAAAAAAATATTCATTAAATTATTTATATATCTCCTAATATCCTCTTAATAATAATATTTCAAGCCAAGGTGTAATCCAAATGAGGTCTCCCAAAGAATAGGTATAAATCTAAACCGGGCTCTTTGAATTTTATTTCTTTTTCCAAATTATTTAAACAAATTGTATCAAAAATTACATGATTAGTATATTATAATAAATATTATAAAATCTTACTATTATTACAAAATAACTATTTCCCACATCCTTTCCATGAAATGGGAAATGAAATTATCGCTCATACATACGTGTGGACTACCACCTCCAAGTAATGATACGATTCATTTCCCATCATTATCTCACATTAATGGATATAATGAAGGATTAAATAAATTTATATGATAATTATTAAATAATTATGACTATTTAATGATATAATATTATTTATATTTACTTTCTTCTTTTCTTTATAAAATGGAAACAATGTACATGCATACATACAGACTACCATCTTCTTGAATAGTGTAATTCATTTTTCTATCTCTACCTATTATGGATGTATCTAAATATAAAATTAATTAATATATATATATATATGATATTTATATCTTTATTAAAATTACTTTTATATTTTAACCATGATCAGGATGTAAATTGCATAATAGATAAATTGAAACATGCATGAAAAATGAAACAATTATCATCTGGAATAGTGATTTTAACAAAGAATTGTTAATGAACAGGTGATAAGATGTTATAAGTAAGCCATGTATGGTTTTATAAGTATGAATATTTTTATTTTATGAATTATAATAAATTTAAATTAATTATATAAAATTTAATAGTTCTCAGGATGCAATTCAAACTTGAGGTAAGGGTTTTATGTTATAATTTTACTTTTTACCAGGATTGTTTATTATGAATAAATTTTACAATGAGGAATTTACATGATATATATCTAAAAATATTATGTTTTTTCATTATAATATGATTGTTTATATATATTAAATTTTTTATTTTATTTTTTACCCTCTATATACTCAATATTCTGTAATAATATTCTTAAGGAAACCCAACATTGTTTTGATCTTCAGATGACTACTTGTCTTCCATGTCCATATTTTCATTAAATGGTTTTCATGAATATTTTTACTATTATCCATTGATTTATTAAAATAATTTTTACCCATTTTTTTACTTTGTATAAATATTTTTAAAATTAATCTTTTAACCGTTTTCTAAATTTGGTACTTTTTTCCAATGATGTGGATGTAATTTTTATTTTAACATAGACTATACTAAAATATTTTCAATATATCTTGAATGATCATTGCTTTAAATTTTACTTTATAATTATCTATTATTAATTCTAAATAAAAAGTTTTTCCTCATATTTTTTAAGTTTTTATAATTTAATTATTTTATTTCATAATGAAATTGTTTTTTTTTTCAAGAAATATCCTCGTGATATTTTAAAGGAATTTATGATCTACAATAACATACTTGGAAATTACTTATGATTCACTGGGATACAATCCTATCATAACTTCCTTATTAATTCACTATATTTTTTATTATTATATTGATGAAATATTGATTAAAACTATTCTTATTTTTAATAGTTTAGTTATGATGAAATGATAAATGTTTGCATGATATTTTGGAAAATATATGAATGGATTGTGATTATGTGATGGGTGGGTCTGTTATATCCCTCCAATTCATTGGTTAAATTTTAATTTTTTATGAGAATAAATTATACATGGGAGGTCATCGAAATCTCAAAAAAGGTATAAGGGTGGTTATTTTATGCTAAAGGCAGGTACATGGGTGATAAATTAAGTCTAACATGTGATGAATGTGTTAGTGTGTAGGCTTGAAATAATATTACTATGATTATGATTCTGCAAAAAAATTATATCATTTTTTATGACATGATATTATTCTAATGTTGTGTTATAATTAATGTTATTTGATTTTTTTATAATTCTTGCCTTATGATCATCCAAGATTTAAGATGTGACACATGATTATGTTATATTAATTATTAGGTATTATTTTCATATGTTAAACTCATATTATCGTATTATTCTTCTCATGTAATGATTAAAATGATCACTAATTGATATTTCCCTTATTTACCAATATTGATCATCTGATCTAGACCTTTATTATGTTTTTTCCCAAAGATATGAGGAATGGTTTTAATTTTGGTATGTATAAAAAGGGTGATAGTGATGAATAAATTATTGGGATATTTTGTAGATATTTTATATAAAATTTTTATGTATATAACCTTAAACATTTGAAAATCATTTATGGTTATATCATGAATATCAATTATATTTAATGAATATTAATCTATTATGATGTAATATTTATGTATTTAATGTTTTATTCACATTAATTTACCCTTCCTAATTGAAGAATAAATTTCCATAAGACTGGTACGTGACATGGACATTCCATAGAATTTTAAAAACCTTTTTTAAATATCTCTTATTATTTCTTATTATGGAATCATTAATCCTCCTTCTTGATAAAACCTAGGTTTCAGTGAACATGACTAGATACATAAAGAAACATTAACGAACTCTACCACTAATAATTCTCCTTCAAGATTTTACTTTTCACAACTCTTGTTGTAAACACAACACCAAAACCTATACATCAAATGATAGGTTCTAATTTTCACAAAACATTGAGTATATTAAGTTAAAAATATCTTGAACCCATTAATTTTTTCATAAAAAATCCATATATTTAAATAAGATTATTACCAAAATTAAAATAATCCTTATTGGAAATATCTAGTATCTAAAGTCATTATAATACTCGATCGTATTAAGTACCTATAACATACCAAATCATATTGAGTATATGAGATTTAAAATACTTAGGTATTTTAGTATCTAATTCATTTTAAACCAAAATTGAATCATTATTTTCTTCTCAAAAGAATTTATATTCACCCTTTGAAAAATTTCAATAACTGGTTACATAGGAAGGAGTTACTCTAACACATAGAATTTAAACATAATTATAAATTTTCTTATGTTAAAAATATTAAAAAATTATTCAATTAATTTTTTACATACAAAAGTATTTATCTCAAATTTATATTTGGTGATGATGTTATTCATATTAAATATAAGATTTTATCAGATGAGTATAATTTTTTATTACCATTTAATAAAGAATTTTTTTAAATGTGGTCCTATTAAAATAATTACCCCTTTAAATGTTATCATTCCCATTAGTAGTCTAATATCCATATTTCATCATGACTTAAAATTGATATCACATAAATAATTTATGACCATATTTTGTAGATAACTATTTTCAATCGTATAATATATGTATCTTGGATAGAAGAGTGGATATATATATTTATCCAGATATATTGTATGGATATAACAAAAACTTTATTCTTCTAGTATCATAATTTCTTATACTTCCCAACTAATTATAACCTAAAGAAAATTATAAGAACAATAAACCTAATATTTAGTCTTACCACATTACTTTCATTCCTTTCACATGATAATTCATGGACAGCTAATAGTTATGGTCACCCATACTAAATGATCATGTTCTTGAAAAGTTATATATTAAAAGGAATATAACATATAGTATATTTAATGGGACATAATCTTACCATACTATCCCATGTTATTTTATTTATGTGTGCATGCTTCTAATAATTTTTTTTAGAATCACAATTTTATCCACAAAACCAATATATTCAAACCATATAGATCTCAAACTCTTTATGCAACACACATTTTGTGTTACTCACCCAAAAATAATATCCTAATATATTTACACATATAAAAATAAATCTAACATATAACATACATGAATTTTTATATAAAGGTTTGGAATTGTATGAAATCAATAATATCCACATGAGTAGGCCTAAAGCCATAGATAAACAACCCCCACCATTTTAGAATAATTCATAATATTCAAGGATAATATGAATTCCAACCCAAAATCATACTACCCATGGATACATTAATCAAGTATATTTCAATTAATCATAACTCTAATGCTTAATTTATATAGTCTATATTCAATAACTAAATTCAATCTAATGAATTTAATTAAAAATCTTGTTCAAGGTAAATGAAAACTAAATCTCATGTAATTACATCTATCATATAATGCAAGGATCAACAGTTTAGAAAAACTATTTCACCAACTCTAAAATAAAACATACACATATTCAAAATATAATAAGTTTATATTTAGGAATAATAAACAATGGAATAACTTTTAAATTAATTAATAATTCAATTTTTTAAATATAATATAATCATTTCTGAAAAATATATAAATTAAAGCTAATATACACTTTATAATTTAGTTATTAATTTTGAAAATTCCAGAATATTAAAATAAACTCTTTATATTAGTTTTATAATATGAAATCCTACATATTATTTATTATATGTCATCTCACATTAAAAAAATAATATTTTTGTATTATAAACATTTGATAATCCAATTTCTATTTTTTAAACATTTTTCATAATCTAACTATCATATACTTAACATTATTGAAATTTTGATGAATATAATTCATTAAAAATATTTTTGAAATTTGTTCCATAAAATATTTATTTATAGCCTGGGGAAAAGAAACATAAGAATAGTGATCACAAATTAACTATAAGGGTAAATATAAGAATTAACAATTGAAAATATTTAGTGAGAATAATATGAGAATAAGTTTATGAGAATATATTTAAAGTTAATGATCATAATATAAGAGATTTAATAAACCTCAAAACTTGTATTATAAATCCAGATACCTGGAATATTAATTTTATTGAAGACAAGAGTCATATAAGATAATCATGAGCCATGTGAAAATAATACTTGATTACATGAAACAATAAAACTCATTGAAAACATTGAAAAAATAGTGTCGGTATCTTGGAATATCAAAAATTTATCATAGAAACTCCAAAAATAGTATAATTGAAATATCTATTAGGAGTGAAATACATCATTTTACATTATATCCTCTTAAGAGTAACTTAAAATTTGTTTAATTTATCACTTTACCTAATACATTGGATGTCGGTAATAGACCCACTCATCCATGGTTTATAATGTAACCACATGTACTTGGTTTTTTGCATAACCACCCATCCTTTGTTTATAATCAAACCATTGGTAAATAATATATATATATATTTCCTAGTACCATATAATGAACAACAAATTTAAAATCATTCACTTTTCAACAAAATAAGCTTGAATAAAAGGCATCATTTCGCTTTAAATTCATTAACCCATGGAAAATAAATGGGTTCCATGAAAATATCTTTAAAAATAATAATCCAATAATATAAATAATAAGGATGTTATAATTGTAACATATACCCATTAGATAATATGAAAATAATAAAGGATATTATGACATATTTAATATAATATTTATCTAATTTCTCTAAAAACAGTGAGAATATCCATTTTGTTGGATTATGTTTTAAGTAAAAATTATAAGAATATTGGGGAAAATATTTTCTTTTAAAATAATCATGGAAACTCATAAAGGAAACTTTAAAGAAAAAAATAGTAATTATGGTGGGAAAATCTATTAATTTGGTAAATGTTAAAACAAATATCACCTTCAAACTTCTCACAATAATCAAAAGTACCATATTTTGAAAATTATAAAATTATTCCTTTTAAAACATTGTAAATAAAGTAAAATATAATTGAAAATGACATTAAATTTATTTATTTATATAAAATAAGATTATTTAAATCATTTTAATTATCAAGTATATGTAAGAGAAAAGACACCCTACCAAAAAGAGAAACAAGGTCAGTTTTCCTTTACAACGTTCTTTTGATCTTCTAAGGAAATAGATAGGTAAAAATAAAAGGGAATAATTGTAAACTCCTAAATAAATAAATAAATAATAGATACATGGTTCAATATATAAATATCATACAATTTCTTATAAATTAATCATGAACCTAAAAATTTACAAAAATAAATGAGATTGTAACATAAAGCCATTATCGCTTTGGAAACATTGGAATAAAAAGTCATTGAAAAATAAAATTTAATATTGATAAATAAATCCCATGAATTATAGGAACTGATATATCAAAATTAATTCATTTTAAATTAATTAGACCATATAAATAAATCATTGTTCATAACTTGAAACATGTCTTAAGAAAATGAAATTAAGAAAAAGAAAACCCTTTCAAAGATCATAACATTTGAACTAATAATTAATCCATGAACTTTTCAAGTGAATATATATAATTACACATAGAAAACGTTTTAATATGGTATAAAAAATTCTAATATCAATTAATACATAATCATATCATTGTAAATTTAATGAATAAGTGTTATAAACCGATGAATTGAAATTAAGGTAAGAAACATGATGCCTCAAGTCCCAACATGTTATATATGTCCTTTAACTTCTGTATAATAGACTTATATTGATTATTTACTTGTTTTATGGATTTATATGGGTTTATTAAGTTATCATTAAGCCATTTTTCATTTTTTTCATTTTTATATATAATTACTTAATTGATTAATCTACATAAAGTGTTTTGAGGATGTTTGGTTCATAATTGAAAAATGAATTTGATAGGTTGAACATGGTTAAATTTTTAATTTTTATACCATTAAAAAAATAATTATAATAAAATAATTATAATTTTTATATATAAAATAAACTTTTAGTTTCATCCACTAAAATCATTCATTAAAAAAACACATCAACTCGTGAAGAGGTAGTCTACACATACACATGAATTTTGTTTTTACATTCTGTTGGATTGAGAATAAAAAAAATATATAATATTATCTTTATATAATCATTATCATGTTAAAAAATTTCATACCTTTATTAAATCCATCCTTATAACCAACCATGAGTGAAATTATTGAAAAATTAAATACATCACGATGTGGAGAGGGTAGTCTGTATGTATGTATAAATGTTGTTTTTATTTTCCAATATATAGAAGGGTAAAAAGATAAATGATATATTAAAATTATATAATTATAATTATGTCATTAATATCGTATATATAAATTAAATATTTCATTATTAAAATCCATTAAAGGTTTTGATGGATAAAGAATTTCATCAATTTGTGGGGAGGTATTCATCACGTACGCACAAATGATAGTTTTGTGTCCCATTTAAGGGAGAAAGAGATTAATAATGTTTTATCCAATGAAATAATAACATAAAAATATATATAATATACATATGTTATTATAATATATTGGTTCATATATAATTTAAGTAGGTGTAAGAGGAAATAAAATGAAAGAACTTGATTTATAGTTATTCTTCCACTTTAGAAGACCACCTTTGTCATAGCCCTTTAGTCTTCTAAGTAGATATTTTGGTGAAAAATGACATATGGAATTTTTTAAGTATTTTTTTAGTTATGATTATAGTAATTGTTTAATTTAATTGTCTCAATAAGTGTGGGGAATAGATGAGGCATGGTTCCCTTTTTTAAGAGAGGGTAGAAGCACCTTTGGAATTATGTAAATTGATAAATTAATTTAAAATAATTTTCATATTCAAGTGACCCAAAATTGATATATTTAGAATTTAGTAAGAGTATTATTCTAAATAATCTCATTAAATTTAATTTATATTGGTTTATATTATGTTTTAACCCTTATATCTTAATTCTGACCCCCCTACCATGTTAACCCATTTGATGATTATTGTAGAACCCAGATCAGTGTCAAGTCACTGGGAGAGGGAGGGGTAAAACCATTGTCCCTTTTTATTTTTATGAGTTTTCCAAATATAATTCAACCTCTATAGCTAGTTTAATCCTCAATACACTATTCTTATGTCTCTTATATTCATCTTTAATAATGTTATAATGTAAAGGCACAGAACATAAGTACTTACATGGTGTGGATCAAAGACATAATCCTTATTGTGTTTGTTATTCTCCCAAAAAGGATTCTATACTATATCAATAGGTTGTTAAAAATAAGTAATTGGTTATACCCACCAATTATAAGCTATTTATACCCCCAACTTCAATACACCTTTAGAAATTGGTTATACCACCCAACTGCACCTTTTTCCAACAACTGCTTATACACCCTAGATGCAACCTTTGTCTTCAGATGGCTCGATCCACTATAAAATTATCTTCGATGATCCTTTTCCATGAGATATAATCATTACACTTTGACATGTACAATTCAAGTACCTTTACAATGATGTTGGTCTTTCTCAAACAACTTCTGATCATAGTAGATAATCAACTAACTTAGTCAAACATTTCTTAGGCTATGCATGATTTTGAATAAAGACCTATACTAAATATGGATGTGTGCCAGTTTTGCACAAAAGTTATTCAATTATATTATGAATGAACAATCCTTTAACAATATTATATCTATAATTCTAAAGTTATGAACTCAATCACACTACATGAAATAATTGAATGGCATCCAAAGCCTTGGTTCACATATCTCAAGAGTGTTCATGATCCTGCATGAATGAATTCATGTGCTACCTATTTCATTAAATCCCCCACACACTTTCCACCTCTTTGTTTTTTTCTCACACATGATCTCCCTTAATTCCTTATCTATATGTTCATGAAGATGACTGTATGTATGTAATGGTTGTATCATGTAAACTGAGTGTTCACTATCTATTCCTGATAGTATATGTGTACTAGTCAAACAAATTGTGATGTCACTTTCCTCATGTAAATTGTGTGCTCTTATTATCAAATTAGAAGCATTTATGGACATGGTTTTATACCTTTATGACAGAGATTAACACTACACCTGAAAGGGTTTACATGAGTGTGAATAAGTGAATTCTCATCTTCACACAAACCAAGAAATATACTAATATAGAATATTAAGTTATCTCAAGGTTCTTCTTGTGACAACTTATTTGTGAAGAATGATTTTTCTATACACAAGTTGAGTGCTTGTAGAATTATCTTCTCCCCCTCACAAACCAAGGATTCACGGAACTCAGTTCTCTTCATAATAGGGTTTGTGTTTTCTCTGTTTCATGATATATCTCTCAAAATAATGATTGAAAGTATCACATATGGGCCTCAGTAGTTTTATATTTATAGGAAAGACTCACTTTTCCTTGCACCACTTAATAATAATTTTTCCGGATGTGTAAAAAAATTATTCAAATTCCCTAAAAGTACTACTTATTCACGATCATTTCAATTTCTAAAGATCAACATTTATTTTAATCTTCATGTAACACTAAAAAAATAACAGTGACTCAGCTTCACGATTAACTCTCACTGGCATGTGATGAGGATCGAATTCTTCTCAACTATGGAATCTCAAACACATCCACTACCATATTCAACTCTTATTTTCATTTGAATAAGGATTTATATTCAATTTATTTTTATGAATGAAAGATGGAGATTTCATGCATAGAAATTCAAATTATCATTATCTATTTATCTCAATCATAGAACAGCCTTGGAATCCTCAGTTGAAACACCAGAGGATTGATGATCTTATCTAATGAACTATAATTCTTAGACGTCATTGTAAGTAGGATATAATGGTGCCTTGAGATTATATGAATGGTATAATCTACAAAATTTATCTAAAATTCTATTTATATTTTTAATGATGGATGAATAGTGAACTTTTTAGGAGCATCCCACATGTATTTCATCATATATCGGGGTGGTGGTATAACAATAAACCACTACCATTTAACATCCATTAATCTTGAACCCTATATTGTACTTTCCAATGTCGTCTCTCCCTACCATGGTGCCACCCCACACTATGGTGACGACTATTCACACATGTGTTGTAGGCCCCAACCATATTCATGGGCATATATGGTTGTGATCATGTTCCCACCCATTTTTCCTATGGTATTGGCCTTGGATGGTTCTCCCATAATGTGGTTGACCTTTGGGTCCCACATGTCCTTAAGGTTTGAGCTAGCCTTGGTTATAATGTGGGTTGGATAAAAAAATTATATCAGCCTAATTAAGTACATAGAAAAATTATCTTGGTATAGAAATCTAATTTCAAGTCTTACATATTTGATAATATAACCTTTACAACTTCACTTCAACTATCCTTCATGAATTAATAATTTATTTTTTCATGGAAACTCCAAATCTTATTCTCTTCATGAAATGTGAAACTCATATTGCATGAACTTATCAATTATTTCAAGAAATTTTTCAAACAATTTTTTCCTTCTTAACACATGTCTTGGACATTTAAGATTAGTATAATCAATAATCACAATTGACCAAGGTGATTTGTCTAAGTCTGATATCCAATTCTATTACATGAATCTATAATAATTATCTAGGAATCACCACTTCACATCATCATCATACCAAACACATATTGAAATATCATTGAAAACAAATGCTATACTAGGTCGAACAATCTTCCCCTTTGTATTTTGTTTTCAATACCTCTTTAACACACTTTATAAGATTCAATATGTGTGCTCAAAATTTTCTCCCTCTTATTGGAAATCACATGTAAATGAAAGTGGTGATTTTATCAAAATAATAATCCTCCATTGGAAGATAATTTCATGAATATCTCTAATATGGGGATGATATCACATGGTTCTCTTAGAAAAGATCCTTTGGTTAATCGACTCTAAGTCTACTTTGGCTGACCTATTATAGAAAAAAAGTGATATTATCAATGTTTTCAATTATGTCTATAAACAACCATTCATGTGAATTAATTCTTAGAATGTCTTAGTTCTTTTACAAGGTGTTGTATATAATCATATTTATGAATGAAATGTTACATTCTACACATAAATCAAAAAACACATTAGAAAGTTCTAGTAAAAAAGATAAATATCTCCCTTTATCTCATTTTTTCATCAAAAAAGAACTTTCTCTTAATTTATATAATAAAAACAATTAAGAATAAGGGATGGAACTATGATTTTAATACCTCATCCTTCAATTTTTAAATCTATTCAAAATTTCCAGATTCATTCACAAAGTTACTCCCCCTTAAGGGATGAAAACATTTCTTCCATTTCATGGAAGTCAATATATTCCATTAAGTAGTATCTCTTCATGATGTCCAGAAATGGTAGGCTCAAACATATATATCAATTCTTTACATGTTAGATTAAAATAGATAAAATAATTAGAAATAAGAAAGAATCTCAATTGTACTTTTAGAAGATACATTCATTCTGAGAGCCTCTTCTCAATCTAGACTTCTTATTCTTCTTAGATATCTTAGCACATGTGATTCATTTTTCTTCATTAGTATATACTTCGGATAACAATGTTCTTTCTTCTTCAGTATAACAAGCACTGATTTGTTCATTCCAAATTTTCTTCTTGATCTCTTCTAGGGCCGGTAGTATTTTCAAACAATGTTTTTTACAATTCCCAGTCTTCTCACATATTTCACACTTTTGAATTCTCAGGTCATCTCTTTTTGATGTATTCTCATAAAATTTTAGTGGAATAACTTTCTCCACCATAGAATATTTAATAACATGGATTCATTTAATTTGAGAAATTTTTTCAACTTCTTCCAATTATATAAAAAATATCAATTGGTTTGGCCAAACAAATATGCATTCTTTCTAAAAATTTGCATTTTTTATGTTTAATATTATTCCCTATCTCAGTATAGGTAACATATCTAGGAATTATTTTAAATAATTTATTATATTTTTTACCTTTTTGATGATATCTAACACAAACTATCTTCAAGAATTAAAATATTTATTTTGTTGATAGATTTGATGATTTTTTGTTCACATGCATCTCTTTTTGATAATCTGAACTCATTTTTTCAAAATTTATTTCCCTTGATACATTCTCATTATTGGTAGTGACATGTTATACTAGCATGAATAATCTTAATGAACAAACACTCTAAAACACTAGAAATAGCCTTTGAAACTTGATCTTCTAAACTGATAATAGTTCTACTATGAATATTTTTATTGATTTATTTTTACAAATTCAGGTTGTTTCAACTTGTGAGGAAACCTTCAAGATTAATTAGTTCGTTCTTCCTTTTTGGAAGTTGTTTTTATCATATTTTTTATTTCATATTTAGTCTTTTCTCTTAGGCATGAATTTTCAAAAGTAAAAAATGTACTTTGAGACTCAAAAGGTAAAGAAACTACCCCTTCTGTGGAATCTTCTTCTCAGTATCATTTGAATATTAACCCTTAAACTCGACATCTAAGGTGTAATATTATTCCATATTCATTAACTTTATTTGAGATGAAAGACACATTGATTATGTCTGAGAAATATCAATATATTTCTCAAAAATATTTTCTATTAGATCATTCACCATCTTCTAAAATTTTGATATTTTGAATTTTTATTGTTTATTATCTTCAATAAGTGTTGATTCTAACATTACAACTGGTTTTTCTTCCATATTTTTAATCTTTCCATCTAACTCAGTTATCATTATATTATGTCCCCTTATTTATTTAAGATGTGTCTCCTCTTTCATTACACATTCTTTATTTTAAAAGGTGATTTAATCAAATTATTTCATCATCCTTTTCTTTTACTTCCTATGTTTCATATTGACAACAAGTGTATTTTTGAGATTTTATTTTAACATCCATTCTAGATAAATTCTCTCATTACCTTAATCATCTTCAAATTTTTTATTATGATTCTAGGATTTACCAATAATAAACATTATATTCTTAAAAGGTCTTCCATCTTCTGACTCACTGCTTATTTATTAAGATTCTTCCAATTCTATGCTCATTATATTTCTATTCTTTGAAAAAAAACTCCTTTTTGTGTTTCTCACACTTTTTTTGTGGGAATTGTAATCTTCCTTGTCTAATTCTTTGTCAATAGCCTTCTCCATTGGATGTTCACTAGAAAAATAACCCTTTATTTTGAAATTATATTACTTTAGTGATTTTTTTCTTTTTTTATTTCACTTTTTCTATTAAACATTATGGTAAATAAGGCTATCATTTTATTAAAGTATTTTTCACCCTCATAATTTTTAGAATCACTTTATTGTGGTTATTCTTTGGTTATTTCTTTACTTTTTATCATGGATTCAAAGGCCTTATAAATTTTTTCTTTCTTATTTAATGATGTAATTTTTCTCATTTCATATGAAATGAGAATATTATAAAGTTCATAAAATGGTATAACTTTTCAGTATTCTAGAGCTGAAACTTTGAGATCATATTTATATAGAAAATTTCTCATCAACTTCTTTACAATGGTTGTATCATCCAGCTTCTCCCAAAATATTTTTATGTTACTTATAAGTTTATTTACTCTAGTAAATTAGTTATCAACACTTTAATAATCACCCATATTAATATCCTCAAACTTTCTTCTTGAGATTCGAAGATTTTCTTCTTTGACTTTCATATTTCCTTCATAGATACTTCGTAATTTATCCCATGTCTCTTTATCAGTTTGTAGACCCGTCTCTTTAGTGTATACCTATTAGATAGATCCATAAAGATTTTATTTTGAGCCTTTATATCCATCTCATATTTCATATAATTTTCAAGATTTATAGGCTCATTCTCATTATAGAGTGGAAATACCATTGTATTTGTATCTATTTCTTCTACTCCAATTGATAAGAGATAAAATATCATCCTATTCCTATTACCGAATTTTTTTTTCATTTTATAATGTCTGGTTTTAGGGTTCCTAGTACCCAAAAAACACACATGAAACACCGGATTACAATATCAAAATCAAAACCACCTTCAAAATTCAAACATACTGCCAACCACATCTCGAGCCGCGAACCCTGCATCACTCCTCGAGCATTGAACCCATCGTGTCTGACCAAACACATCAATCCACAGCTTGCCATGAAAAACATAGCACATGCATCAATCGTATCGCAAGAGAGTTCCACCAGCGTCCATCACCGGTGGCGTCCGTCAACATAACCATTGTTCAAGCTCGTAGGTGACACCCGATCAGACCAAAACAACCACCAAAACCAAATCCAGGAACCTCAAACAAGCATCCCCAAAAAAACCCCAGCCCTGGATCCAAACCCAGAGCACTAAAAAACAACAAAAAACCCTACGCAAAGCCGCATCAGAAGATAGAAAATAGGAGAGCATTCTGCCTCCACCAAAGCATCAAAGCCGGTTCAAATCCACCAGATCCATCCACAAACGCATCACAGAGCAGAAACTAGAAGAAAGATGGAATAAAGGAGAGAAATTGTTAACAGAAAAGCAGAAAAGAACCTAGTCAAAAACCAGATCTTGTCCTGAATCCCATCACCACCAACCAGATGACCCCCGGAGGCCACACCCAACCACCAAGTGCCTACATCCGAGAACGTAGAGCCTCCCTCAACCCGCGGAATTTGGGACTCGGTCGGAGGATGACTGTGCTGCTGTGAAGCCAAAACCAAAAATATGGTTCAAGATAACGATGGATGAAACAAGCGCAGCATTACACCAACCGAGCTAAGGAAGCCGCCGCCACGAACAACAGACAAAGGTTGGAATAGCAGAGCTTGATCGTGGTGAAACCAAGAGGCGGTAATGGGAGAGAAACCCTCGTTCTGTGTCACCCCTTACGGACCCATCAATTCCCCAAGTATATTATCCCCTATTTCTATAACTATAATAATTCTCACCATTGAAAATAGGAACACCCATATCGTTTACTGAATTTATATTCTCCATCATCATTAATCTATTATATATTTCAATGGTAACCTTCTCTATGATACCAATTATAGTTCCAAGATCATTTTAAGGTCACTGAGAGGGGGAGGGGGGAATCTAGGATCCATTTTTATTTTTATGAATTTTCTCAATCTAATTTAACCAATATGGATAGTTATATAATTGATATACTATTCTTTTGTCTCTTAACCTCATCTCGAATAATTATATAAAGTAAAGTAATAGAAAACGAGGACTTACATGTTTCAGTACGAAGACCTACTCCTTTCCATGTTGGTTATTCCACCAAACATGGATTCTCCACTATATCAAATGATGATTAAAATAGTTAATTTGTTAAAACCCCTAATTTAAAGATAGTTATCCCCCCCCAATATTATTTCAACTTCATTAGTTGGTCATACCCCACAACTACACATTTTTCTTCAAGTAATAATTTAAACCCCTAGTTGTAGCCTCTCTCTTTAGATGGACCAATCCACTATAAAAATATCTTTAGATAACCTTTTCTTTGATTTTATAGGATCACAACTTATCTTATACAATTAATGTACCTTTTAAATAATGTTTTCCTTTCTTAAACCGCTTTCAATCACATCGAATAATTATCTCCCTTAGTGAACCAGTGCTCAGTCAATGAATCCTTCAAAATGATTACCCAACCTCAATATGGATTTGTGTAAGTTTTGTAGAAAATTTCTTTAATTATATTATTAATTAATAATTCTTGAAAATACTCGGATATTTTCTTCTTGAATTACGATCCTATGAACACTCCATTCAAGAATTTCATGTCATATGAAGCCTTGGTTTGGGTATCTCAAGAGTGCACATGATCATGCATGAATGCATGCATGTGCTACCTTTTTAATGTAAGTTTTCATACACACTATCCACCTCTTTATTTATTTTCACACACATTATCTACCTTAATTCATACTCTACATGTGAATGAACTTTCAAGTATTCATGCACCGACTGTATCATGTATAATGAGTGTTCCCTTTCTATGTTTGATAGTATACTTATATTACTCAAACAAATTATGCTATAACATTCCTCAAGAAAACCACTTTTGTTTATTATTGTAAGAATAGCCTTCCTGAATGGGGTTTTATAACATAATGTAATAGCTTTCTCCTACACCTAAAAGGGTTCACATAAGTGTGAAAACCTATAGGATTATCTTCATGAAAACCAGGAGGTCTAAACATGGAGAATATCAAATTATCTCAATGTGATTCTTGGAACAACTTCCCCATGAAGCACTATGAGTGTTTTTTGCACAATTTGAGTGCATGTTGGATTCTCTTCTCCCCCACGCAATACAAGTCTTTATAGAATTCCCATCCTTTTGTGAATTGGTTCGTAGTTTCTATATTTTGAGAGAGCTCCCCGAAAATAATTATTAGGAGCAGCATATACAAGCCTCAATGATTCGATATTTATAAGAATTCCTCATTTTGGCTTGAAATTATGAATATTTGATTTTCATACTGCATTCAATATTTGTTCAAACACCTAGAAAATATGGCCAATTCAAAATCATTTAAATTCCCGATGATATCAATTTATTTTAATCTTCACGTGATGTTGAAAATAATAGGGTCTCGGCTTCATAATTAACTCTCACATGCATGTGATGAGAATCCCATTCTTCTAATATAGTGAAAATTGAACTCATCCATTTCCCTCTACTATCAATACAACAAAATAGGCCTTTAATAATAAAATAATATGCCATTATCAGTGCTAAAAAAGCACTGGAAATATGAGAATGGTTAAAACCCTGGAACTTTTGTCAGTGCTAAAAAAGAATTGTTAAAGGCCCCCTTTTACATTACTAAAAAAGTGTTATTAAAAGGTTAATTCAACATTTCTTCTTTTATCCCTCTTAAAGGACCCTGTTAATAGAACTTTTTGAGCAGTGTTAAAGGGGGCCTTTAACAGGTTTTTTTAGTGATGAGAAAGTCACTACTGCTGAAGGGGCCAAAATTATTTTTTTCACACCAATTAGTCCAACCCCCTTCATCAGTGCTTCCACGACCCCTTTAACAGCATTATACACCCCCTTTATCAGCAATTTTCACCCCACCACCTTTTATCATCACTTTTCAAATTTCTATCCTTATGTGTTCCCACATAGATTCAAACCCTACACATCTCCTTCGAAGATGGAATACCTTTACTAATACACCATATTATTTTGTAGTCTGTTTAATGATATTTCTGTTTATTTATATATATTTACATATTTTTAAATAATTATTTTAAAATGATTTTATACAATATGTGTATGTGTGTGATATATATATATATATATACATATATTTATTTAAATATATTATATATTATATTCATCTATATATACTAGAATATAATATAAATATATATATCTTTATTAATAAAAACATATGTATATGTATATATAATGTAAAAATGGTTTGATATTTTTTTAAATACATTTTTAGAATATTTATTTATTTACATATATTATAATATACATTTATTACATAAATTTGTTGATATATGTAATTATATGACTGATTTATTATTAGATATAAGAAAACATGCCTATATTTAATTATAAATAAAATTAAATTATGAAAAATGATAAAATTTTAAAACCATAATATCAATATGAATGTAATACCTGGGAATAAAATCAATCTCCACCAAAAAAGGCAATAACACCCCCTTAAACATGGTTGAAAACCCATTGAATGTTATAAAATCGGTGTACCCCGACTAAAAACTCAATTTTGGATACCTTCTAGGCCTTTGGGCCTTGAAAATGTGATATAGGTTTACCTTTGACACTAAGGGTGTAGATATTGTCAAAATATTTTATTTGATATATGGTAGAGCTCAAACAGACACTCGGATCAAAAGTTATGGTTGTTTGATGTTTGAGTCACGTTTTCAACTTATTTTAGATCCTTTATTAATTTTTTGATTTTTTTATCTTCACATTGATCTTAAATAACTATTAATCGATAATAATGAGAAAATTATTTATTAAAATTATTCATTTCATTATTTTATAGGCCATTTTTACAAAATATCTTATATATTTTTTGTAAATTTCTATTTACCTTATCTAAAACACATTTCAAAAAATATATATTATATTTATATCAATATAAATATATTTATATATTTATATATTATTCTTAATTAAATTTTTTTTTTTTGAAATATGACTTTATCAGCACTACTAAAAAAGCACTGATAAAGAAAGTTTTTATCAGCGCTTCTAAAAAAGCGCTGATAAAGACCCCACTTTAATAGTGCTTGTAAAAAAGAGTTGTTAAAAGGCCCCATTTATGAGAAATTTTAAAAAATAACTGATAAAGGTTGGGCCTTAATCAGTGCTTGTATAAAATTGCTGATAAAGGTCCCCCTTTAATAGTAAATATTTTAGTGCTATTAAAGACCCCCTTTAATAGCACTTTTTTAGAGCTAATAAAGGGGGTATTTAACATCATTTTTAGCTAGTGTTGTTAAATCCCTAGAGCTAGATAATCCTAGTTCTGAAGTAGTGTACTTTAATTTTAATTTAGTTGAGGATTTATCTTTGATTTTTTATCATGAATTCAAGATAAAGATTCCATGAATTGTGATTTGAAGTCTCGTTGTCTCTTTATCTCAATCATAGAATAGCCATGCAGGCCTTGGTTTGAACTATGGAGGTTTGGAGATGTTATTTGGTGAACTAGAATTCTTGGACATCCATGGAGGTCGAAGATGATGGCCCATGAAGATCAAATGACTGAGATACTCCACATCATGTGGCCATTGTTCTATATTTATTTTTAATAATGGATGAATAGTGTTCTCTCTATGTGTGCCCCACTTAGATTTCACCACATTTTGGGGTCATGGTATAATAGTAAACTGTTGTCATTGAGTGGCCAAAAATCCTAAACCCCCACTAGAACTACCCTATATTGTCTATCCATGTAGCCATGATTCCCCACATAGTGGCGCCGCCTTTTCTCCCATGCATTGAATTCCTTGTCCCAATACATGGTCACATGTGGACACACTCCTCTCACCCATGGAGCCTACTTTCCTGGATTGGGATGACTTTTTTAGAGTGTGGTTGACCTCTGAATCCCACATGGGATTAAGGGTTGAGCTGGCCTAGGCTTCCATGTGGGTTGGCTCAAATTATTTACTTGAGTCCAATTAAATACTTATAAAAATTATCTTAGTATAGACATATAATTCCAAGGCTAAAATAATATTCCAAGACAACTATCTCAACTTCTATTCAACCATCCTTCATGCATTAATAATCCCTTTTTTCATAGAAACTCCAACTATTCTTATATTCATACAGTATGAAATTCATATTGTTTGGCCTTCTTAATTCTTCCAAACATTGTTTTAAACAATGTGTTCCATCTTAACACATTTCTTGGATATTTAAGATCATAAAAATCAACAATCCCAATTGACTAAGAAGAATTTTCCAAGTGGGATATCCAATTACATTAGATGAATCCATAAAAACTCTCCAGGCATTACCACGTCATGTCATCTACTTACCAAACACATATTGAAATATCATTGAAAACAATTGCAACATTGGTCCCAACAGTTACCATGATATCAAAGTTTATTACTCTTTTGGGAGGAATAAATTACTATAAAAGGAAAAGTGACCCCTAAGTGAAAAATGGTTGATATTCTCAACCATATCCCATTCAATTTTATAAATATAATACTTTTTTAATTTCAAATGATAAAGTATTATTTAACATAAGATGTTTTTTTCATTTTCATGACTATTCACATTGTTTGACCTGAAATACATAAAGATAGTAATGGAATTCTAATATGGACTTTTAATGCATCATAAACATGATATATTTGTCTAAAAAATTTGAAACACAAAATTTCATTCAAATTGTATTGCATTTAATGTTTTTAAAACCATTTACTTGATTCTTATCTTGCTTTAAAAAACATTGGGTCGGTGTTGGGTAATCATTTAATGTAATTATTCCAACACTAAAAGTAAAAAAAATAAAAAAAAATATTAATAAGAGAAATAAACTTTTATAACCATTCATGACTTTTTTTATCCCTACTTAAAATATTATAGATATTAAAATAAATAGGCATCCATTATGGAATTTTCCTTTACATAAAGTAATATAAAGTTATTTATCAAAAAACCAATGGGGCCAAAATTCCATATTTGGAAAGATTTTAATGTTTTGTAAAACTAAACTCATAAAAATAAATATAGGAAATATTATGGATGATTTTTAAGCCTTATATCATAGTTTTAACATTGTTATACTTCGTTTATCCTTAACGTGGAGACATCATTTTTACCAAGGTTACTATTCATTGTGACAAAAAATAAAGCTGATATATTTTCAAAATTTGGAAATTATGTTTAAAAATATGGAATCTATTTTTAAAAAATTCAGAACCTAGAAGTGTCATAAATTACATAAAAATAAATCTACAAGACGTGATGAAAATGGTTTTCCATATAAATGTATTTTTAGTATAAAAATGATGTTATACCAAAATTAGTCATAATGTCGATAAAAATAATTAATTCAATTATTTTTAATCAAAATGAACTAATTATATTTGATAATAAATTCAAAACAAAATGTTACTTTTTAAATACATAAATTGAAAATACTATTTTCAATAAAATATGTGTCTTTCTGTTATTCACTAAAAATTTAATCCTTTTAGAAAAATATAAAAATTTCATCTTACGATAATTTGGATATAAAGACTTCAAAAATGGTATTAGTTTTATAAATTACAAATTGTAAAAGTTTTTTAAAACAATTGTAATGTTTTCCCACAAAATGAAAAAAAAATTGAAGAAAATATATTTTGGGATCATAAAATAACTTTAATGAAAATTGAGTACTTATTTATTAGGAATTAATACATATATTTAAAATATATAAAACATTTATCTATCTATGATGTAGTTATTCATATTAATACCTTTCAATTAAATGACTAGGTCTTAATGAACATAATTAAATAATAATATTTCATGGTTGTTAAAGCTTAGTGTTTCATGTAATGTATGCTATTAAACATAATATTATTTTAAAATCTTATAGTATTAAAAAATTAGGATATATTATCATTTTATACATATATATTCTATAGTTTTATATTAATATTAATTATTTATCTTATGAAATCACCTTCCAGAACATATAGGTTTAGTATCTTTAGGGACTAGATACACAATCAACTCATCTTCAATATATCCCAAAAATAGTCTTATCACATGATAACCTTTTTTAAATATCATATATAATATTCTTACTCATAACCTAGGGAGTTGAAATATAATAAAGGGTCGAGAAGAGTTGGCTAGTAAGGGTAAACATAAGAGATAATATTCATATATCAAAAGTGATCATAACAAGTTGTACATAAGAATGAAAACATAATCAAGGTGAATGAATAAAATATAATTGAATAATACCTAGTAAATAATAAATCCTAAATCATGAATTATAGAAATATGGATTTTTTTTATAACATCATACATGAGTAATAAGAGTTTGGAAACATGAATCAAAAATTATTATCCATGTAAACATAGCATAGGAATAAGAATATGTCATATACATAAGTATTGAAAAATAATTCCTTAGGTCAAGGATCATTTAAAATAACTTCACATAATTAATGTAATCCCATGTTTTATTGATATTTCTCCCCAATATCTAACATGTTATCTCATGATATATAATTCTTTACCCAATTAATTAGAGGGTTTTATAATTTTTGGCCCACCCATCACATAATAGAGAATGTCCCATTGAAGTTTGGGTTTACTCCCAAATACCAATCATCTAAGTCTTACATATTTCTCTGATCACCCATCCCAAAATTAAAATATATACATATGTGTTCCCATGAACATGATAACATTTTTAATTCCATCATATATTATTTAACCAATGAAAAGAAACAATTTCATGAAAACATCCATAATACATTATCATTATATATCTAGAGAAATATGTTGGATAGTATCATTAAATCATATTCTTGGTGAACCATTAAATGATGTTAACATAGATGAAAGAAATTATAAGAGAAATAAAATTACATTATGAAAGAAGAACAAAAACCTTTTACATTTTTTATACATTTTATTTTAAAATAAAGTATTTTATAGAATAATATTAATATATATTTCATTATAAAATAATTAAAACATTAAGAGGGTGTTTCATAAAAAAACATTGAGGATTGTGGGAGAATGTGTTACACTTTGTAAAAAAGTGGAAATTGGTGGGAAATGACCTTACCGAAAAGATTAAAAGAATATTCCATTTTTAAAAAAATTATACTGTGTTTAGAAAGTCCTTAAGAAATCAAAGAATTATAGATAAGAAATACATGAAATAAAATAAATAATATATACACTAAGGGGACATATTTTTGACCAAAGAGAATAGGTAAGTTCGGTTTCACTTATAATCCTTTGAGTAAATTATGAACAAGAGGGGTGGTGAAATAGTAAGAGGAAATGTAAAACTCATTAAAATAAATAGTTGAACAAAATTGAGGTGTTTTTGGAGTGATATATCATAAAATTTAACTAGATAGAAATTTTGTCATAATAATCTCAAATTCAAATTCTGATTAGAAATAAATCCCTTTCATATTTGGTAACTTTTGAATAAAACCCTCTTAAAAAGAGATACATTGATGGATTTATAAATCACTTTAATTTCATTATAATTATGGTAAAAAAACATCCATGGGTATTATATACCCCACAAAAAAAAAGAAATAATTGGTGAATATGGGTTGTATCTCAATGATGGGAAATTGAGATGAGAAAACCCTTAAATTTACAAATGACTACCCTAGAAGTGATTTAAACTAATGGATAATAAAAATAACTTTGTTAATCACATATTTCAATACCTTATTCATGTTTATTACCTTTTATAATCTTAAATTATAATTAATTATACATATATATATATATTACTTAGTTATTATTTATTTTCATCATCGAATGCTAGTAATTTTTATTTTTTTATACTAGTTTCATAATTGATATATAGGTCCTTTTTCTTTGATACCAAGTTTATAATTCCCAAATTAGTCAAATTATTTGAATCGTTATGTTCAAGTAATTTATATAGTTCCTTTTTCTAAAAACCTAACCCAAATAATTGGGTTTAGACTGGAATTCCACATGATCCCATGCATGCCTCCCCATACATGAAAGGTTTACACCTTGTGGTGAGGGCCAAGATGGATATAATAAGGAGTCGATGCCCTCAGTATTAGGTAATCATCAGGGTATACAAAGGAAGAAATAATAGAACCTTAAAAAAATAAGGAACAAATAAATAAATCATTAGAGTAGCAACATGTGCCTAAAGTGACAATCTATGCAATATCAACATGGAATGATATTCACATAAACTAAAATGAGAGAAAAATGATCCCCATAGGTGGAAGATCTAGGTAAAAGATAAAAATATCTAATAAAACTATAGAATAAATATAATCCCAAAGTATATCTTATGACTTCCTACACCCTCATGTTGATCCTACTCAACCACCCAATGCATGGATCTTTCCCTTCAATGAATCCCTTGTCATGAAATCTATACATTCAGTAAGATATCTGAGAATGTTGTGTGTACAAACCCCACTATGATACCACCAATGGTTCTTAAAATAAGGTTATAAGATATACCAGTGCATTCCATGAAAGTAAACAATGCATAGATAAGGAACAAGTATATCACATAACCTATATCTATATATTGGGTCCTTCAAAACCAATTCTACAAGATTTGGCTCCATACTAGAAGGAATTTCTAAAAGCTACTTGACATATCCCCCTTGATGGGATAGTCTAAAAACACATCTAAAACATCCCCCAAGAAGATATATCCCATGTACATGTCGATCAAATTTTTTTAACACCCCCTCAAGGTAAAGACCATATGTATTAACCTACATGATCAACTAAAGATAGAGAAGAATAGCACATACAATTAAGTTATATAGGATAAAAAATCAATATCATGTCAAATTAAGAAAATTCATAACCATAAAAATAGACATGTTAGAAATCATCATGCATAGGTATCATGGGGATACACACACCTCATCTGAAAAAACATAAACATATGTCTCATGGGAATACACACACACCTAATCTAATAAAACCTAAAAAATATGTCTCATAGGGATACACAAACAATTAAAATCATTCCAATAACCCATATAAACAAGTTCTAAATATAAGTACCACCTACCATAGGTGCAATAACATTCTAATAAAAAGTGTTGGTATCTAAGTCATATTAAATTTCATTGAGTCCTAGAACCATTCCTCGCACATCATTATTATAAATTTATGATCAAGATTTAATTGGTTCCAAACTCAAAAGGTAGTACAATATCACACATGCTTGATAATATTAGTTTCTAACAATGATCTAGGTCTAAACAATGCATAGATTCCAATTCTCCAAATCTGAGTGCCAATTCAATCAACACCCAAAAATTACCTCATTAGATCATTCCAAAACCTTTATATTAAATAAAGGAATCAAGAATAAACATTTATACTACTTAAAAGAATATATTATTGATCAATATCAAAACATAACTCACTATATATGAAGATTATGATCAAACAGATGTTTAGGAATCGAAGGAAGGAGATGAAAAGATAAGAGAGATCTCAAAAACACATGGGGAGAGCCTAGGGTTTAGACTAAAAAGAAAGAGGTGATTGATAAAATAAATGGGTGATTTTATCATTTAATCTTCTATAACATACTTCATTCTTAGTGTAAATTATGGATTCATGTCATGAAAACTCTATATGGATAATACACTGAAAAAACCCCATCACCTTTCTTTAAAACCTAAAAACCTCATTCGTGTCATGAATATCACTTCATGTAATGAATTATGTTTCACATCTTGAAAGTAAAATAATTGATTCTACCCAGAATCTATTCTCATTGTGAATATTTATTCACCATGTAAACCATCACATGTAACTATTTTCCATATTTTGAATCATTTACTTATCTAAATGCCAATAACATGCCTAAAATAATTTAATTACACCCTTTAAGATGATAAAAATATTAAAATAAGTTTTACCTTGAAATGTATGATGTTACAAATATCCCCCTCTAATGAACTATTATCATCAAGAAGTGTCTCTAGAGGTCTATTCAAATAAATCAGGCCAATGTGAATGAATTTATATCTTATGATCCCATGTCTATTACTCAATATGTTTGTACTTCCATTTGACCTAAATAAGGAGAACAATAATCCCTAAAAAATCATTCATACTTTGGTCAATGATCTGAATGATCCACTCAACTAAATATACATCTAGTTCCAACTCAATATCCTCATAGTTGATTACATGTATAGGATAAGGCTCATACCTTTGAAGCTAACACATTTAGAACACATTATGCATACCTTCATGGTATGTAGGAAGATCAAATTTATAGGCCACCATCTTGATGTGATTGATGGTTTTTAATAGACTAGTGTACCATGTTTCAAATTTACCTTACCTTTTAAAATACCTACACCATAACCAAGGGGAAACCCATATGAAAAATCTCTCTCCCACAATGAAATATAAGGGTCCACTCCTTTGATCGAAATATGACTAATTTCTTACCTATGTCATAACTATCCACTTACGAATCAACTACACTTGATATGAGGTCTCCTATACCAAACTAATTGCAAAAATTTAAGATTCATCTACCTAGTTCCAGCACAATGGTGAAAAACATGGTCATCCATAGAGAACCTCAGACGGAGTCATCTGAATTGATAATTAGAAAATGATGTTGTAGAAAACTGTACAAGAATCAAGTGAACTTCTTAATATCCTACAAAATATAAAATACTTTCCTGAATCATATTCTCTAATGTTTAGATTGTTCTCTCAGGCCATTCATTAGTATAAGGATGATAATCAATACTAAACTTCAACTGATTCCGCATCGCCTTCTAAATTATTTTCCAAAAAGTGATGTGAATCAAGTATCACTCTTAGATACCATGCGTTAAGGATCTCTGTAATGCTTAAAAATATCCCAAACATGGATCTTTCCATGATCATCCACCAATTTAGTCTCTCAAATCATTAAGAAATGATCCACTTTAATCAATTGATCCACCACAATCCACATGGTGTCTCAAAATACTATATTCTAAGGAAAACCTATCATAAATTCATGGTTACCTCATCCTACTTCCACAAAGACACTGGAGTGGATGGAATAATACTCTAGGTCTCTGTTTCCTGGCCTTGATCCTCAAAAAACTTAGAAAATGAGAGAAAAATCAAATAATGACTCTTTTTATGTTAAGAAAACATAATTTTCATCTGATAACATGATATAATTTGGTTGATGTTGGTTCACTGACCACTATAAAGAATGAGTGTCTTTAATCAGTTCTTCCCTCATAGAAGAAGGAACCATCAATCTATCATGAACTAAAAAATTTTTGCATCTATATAAGATTCATCCTAGAATGGAACCATTTTCTTCCAACCTCACACGTATCAAAATTTAATCTTGATCAAACCCCTAACTGGCTTAAACTCATTCTAAAAATGGGGACATGGTCACCAATTGTGTACAAACCATTTCCACTCAATCCTCAATTATGACCACCTACCAAAATATTAGTAAATCCATAATATTTTCACCCTAATTTTGATGTATTATCTATAAATTTAAGTGTATTCAAAATAAGTGAATGTATAACTACATTCCCTTTCATGGATGAATACTCCATCTCAAATTTGAAAATCTAATGATATTCTACCCAATTCCTCTAATGAAGATTCAGTTCTCACAAGGATAAAATATATTACAGACATTTATGGGTTGTGTATCTAAAAAATCTCTCACTAAAGAGGAATATTCACCAATATTACAAAGTAAGAACCATAGCTTCTAACTCTAAGTCATGAGTATGGGATTTCTTCTCATGGGGTCATAGTTGACAAGACTTGTAAGAAAATACCTTGTCTCATTTCATCAGAACAACTCCTAATCCAACACTGGATGAGTAGTAATGCACGACATACCTAACTCCAAGATCATGGAGAATCGGAATTAGAGTTGTCATAAATCTTATTTCCATCTCTAAGAAGTCATCTGCACACTATTGTTTCTATTCAAAATTGACTATGTTCTTTGTAAGCATAGTTATACGCACTTATAGAAAAGAGATGTCCAGAATGAACCTCCTATAGAACCAATCAAACCAAGGAAACTCCAAATCTCAAACATGTTTCTTAGTTGTTCCCAAAACCTAACTTTTTATACCTTATCTGGATCAATAGATATTATTGTTTGAGAAACTTCACATCCAATAAATCACACCTTCTATATCCATATATGGCTCTTTAAAAATATTTCATAAATTTGATGTCCTCCAAGCATACTTGATGTGATCTTGAGGAGTCTAGATTGTGATTCCAACATCTTGGAATATATCAGGATTCCGTAAATAAACAAAATAAATGAGTCCATGTGTGGTTGAATGTTCTTTTTCATAAGACCCATGAACATTTTCAGAGCATTTTCTTGTCCAAAATGCATAATGAGATACTCATACATCCCATATCTACCCTTGAATGTTATCTTTGGTAAGTCTTCCTCTCACGCCTAAAGCTGATGGTATCAAGAATTCATATAAATATTTTAAAACCAATGAAATCCTATTAGATGATCAAAATAGTCCTCAATCCTCATAAACATGTACCTATTTTTCATAGTGATCTAGTTTAACTTTCATTAGTCCACACAAAGATTAAAACTACCATCATCCTTCATAGAGAACAACACTGGAGCACCCCAACTGTAATTTATAAATCTAATTAATCCTTTATATTAAAGATCTACAAGATATACCTTGATATCCTTTAACTAAATTGATTCTATAAGATATGGTGGAATCAATAGATTCTATTCACCAAGTACAAGATCAATCTCAAACTCCACTCCCCTATCTTGAGGTAACACTTTGAAATATTCTTGAAATACATCTCAGAATTAGTCTAATAAAGGAGAATTAGAGGATGGATTCACTTTCTAATAAACTACAAGGATCATTCTAGATGCCATTATTGAAAATAATAATCTCTAATAAGAATCTACTACCACTCTTCTTACTTCAATTTCCCATTTATCGGTCAACATGAACCCCCTATCAATGTAAAAGTAACTCATCTCTGATAACAATTTATGTTTGCATAGTATCTAGTGAACTATTATTTTCCAAGGATCATATCAAAATATGAAATATTCATAATTTTGAAGCTCCACGCATGATTTAATTAAAATATCACCATCAAACAATATAGACAGATATGTAGATGATCCACTTTCTTTCTCTAGTATGTATTGATAGATAACAACATAAAATATAACATAACTAATAATTCTAACCCAGTAACCACTTTAAAAGATATAAACAAATGGTATGTTCTTTTAAAAAAAGAAACATAGAATTTAGAAGAGATTAAAAACATATATAATACTATCTAAGGTTTATATTTATCATCTTCAGAAGCCAGGTAATCCATATAAACTCTACTAGAAACCACTATATGATTTCCCAGAGGCTCAAGAGTTACTTTATTCACTGATCCGTGTGGATTCTACACCCATTTTTTGAGTTCCTCTACTCATATCAAATCATATCCTTGTTGGTTGAGTCCATGAATACATATAACATTACCAATTCAAATGACCAGTCTTTCCACACTGATGGTAAGTCCTGAGAGAAATTAAACAAAACATGAGTTATTTTTCTTTCTTCTTGTAGTTATTACACCTAAAAGATTCCTCTTCTATAGAGGTATTCAAGGAACCTTTACACTGCTCTAACATCTTAGAACTGCCTTGGAATCTCTTATATAAATTACTATTCTATTTAAAATAATAAGAAACTAAAACTACACTAAAGAAAGTACTAATTGGACAATGGGAAGTTGGAAGAGGTCTTGTAGCCCTGCCTTCCTTGATTCACTTCTCTATTGTTAGAGCCTTATGAATCACTACATCATAGGTCATTTAATCAAATTTCTTAACATGGAATTTCATCTCTGGAAGAATACAAATCTCAAAATTTGTTACTTTTTATCCTTTTTCCCAAACATAAGAGGATAGAAGAATATAAACTCAGTGAATGACACTGAATAGGAAGACACTGACATTGAACCCTGATGAAGTTCCATTAACTCCTGAGCATGGTCCTTTTTTCAAAAATTATGGAATAATTCCTCAATTAATATTCCATTAATGGTCACCCATTTCAAATCTTCATGAATTCCATCTTGAAGCATCACATTCTACAATGATCTACTATTTCATTGAGGTATAGTAGTCTTTAGCTTAAACATTTGATCTTTTGGGGTCTCCGCCAAATTAAATATCCTCTTGATGAATAATATCCAGTCCTCTACATATGAGGGGCCTCTAGTGCCCTAGAAGACTGGGGTATGTTGGATTTGGAATTCATGAGTGTAATCTCCCATCATCATTGTAATATCCCAGATCTTGATGCCACTCAAAGCTACCCCATACCTGGTTGACCACATGGACTCAAGAGCATATCCCTAAACTCTAGAGGCTATCGACTAATAGTGAGGACCTAGGTGTGATAGTGGGGAGACTATTCCATCATTATTAGATTTCAACACATTAGAAAACAATAATAGTTCAATATTTGAAGCAGTAAATCCATACAAAAGAATATAATTGTGGAAGAATAATAGTATAAATAAACTAGAAGTCATGTCATACACAAGATGATGATATATGTAACATGTTTCTAACAAAACAACTTGATTAGTAATACAAGGTAGATGTAAAATATATATAACAAAATAATAAAAAGGAAAAATCAATCCCTATAAAATCATAATCCTCTGCTTGGTCCCATGATCTCTTTCTTCTAAGCAGCTTATCAAGTACCCAAAGGAGGGTGCTTCCCCACATGATTACCTACAGTCATATAATCTACTTATCCCTAAAACAGGACCCAAATAGGGTTTCAGAATAAATCCTTGCAGGAAACCACCCAATGTCTATTCCAATCCAAAAGTGAATATATATAGTAGGCAGTGTGCAATAAGAAAAGAAGTAATCAAGGAATAACTCCAAATTAACATCCCATGTACTCCGGATTTCATTTAGATTCATTTAATTTATTAATTCAATTAAATTGAATTTATAAGAATCAATATCCATCTTAAGCCCGATGTCCCCCATATAATGGGTAGCACAACTGATGCATCAGATGGTCATCTAGAAAAATACAAGTGAAGACTAAATCCAAGCTTATGCTTTGTCTTTGAAAACTCATCATAAGTCATTTCATTTATAATTAAATTCATAACCTGAGCCCTTCCATGAAATTCCTAAGTTGGAATTAAAGTATCACTCCAAATTCAATATCAACCAACACCCTACAAGCCTATCCCTAGTGAACCTATTAGAAACCTGATATTTCTCTAGGTAAGGTATAAGTTCGGGTCATCAGAGTCCTTCCTTAGTGGTCATATAAAGAATCCCCAAGTGTCACCCATGACATATAATAAAATTCCCCTTGAGTCCATCAATGGAATCCCCCACATGGATCCTTGTATCATTGGGCATATAAGTATATCCTCAATTAGTATATCCATGGAATCCCTCTATGGATTCATGTATCTCCCATAGCATAATCACATTAACTATAGAGTCTGTCTATGAAATCCCTCAATGGATCCATGTATCATGCATGGTATAATGGTCAATAGTCATATGAGTCTATACATGGAATTCTAAAGTGAATCCATGTGTCACTAAAGGATATAATCATTTAACCATTATAATTCCATTTAAACATTTCAATTGACATGCCAATGTCAAAACCAAGAGAATCTATTATAAAACTCACCTCAAGGGGGTGACTCAAGCATTTGGACTACCTAATAATGATTTTTCTTTCATTAACTCAAGTGGTAATATCTTATATATCAAGAAACACAAGTAGAAAAAACTAATACATGGCTTTAAAATCATTAACCCACATGGTCATTTCATAATAATGATATTTTCATGCTTTATTAATCCATTTAATGGCATGGTCTCAAAATAACACAAAAGGGATAACAATTCAAAGGACACTCAAATACTCTAATTTCCTCTATTAATATAACAATATTAACTAGCCTATCAAGCTATAACATGGATTTTTTATAATATAACACACATGGGAAACCCCATAATTAGATAAATTCAATCCAACAACGTCCAATTAAATCATTGTCTCCATTTTACTCACATGGGAAAGGCAACATGCTTTAAACAATAAAGGAATGCATGGTTTAAGGGGAAATTATTCCATACCTCACCCTTTAACCAATTCAATTACAATATAAAAATATTGAAATTCAATTATTCATAAATTTCAATTTTAATAACCCATGAAAGGGATAAAAGGCATGCCTCATAGGCATCCAAGGCCAAAATCCATAAATGGTCTTTCAAGAAAACTCACCCATGGGGTAGTCCTTAATCAAGGTGTGAAACCTATATAATGTGTAGTCATTCCTATTCAATTACCTAATCCATGATAAGAAACAATATGGTTCTATTTCAATTTAAGGATATCCCCAAAAATGGGTGCACGACACTCCAACATATATAAACAGCTAAACATTTAGTAAAAGGCATGAGACCACCTACCTTAGGCTCGTTCTTGATATTACATCCTATATCAATCTATGATTAATTCCAATTTGGAAGAAATATGAAAAACGAATGAAGAATATAAAATTAGGGCATATGCACCTAAATCCAAATTGTACAATTGATATTCAGAATAATCAAGAATGTTGAAAAAGGAATTAAGGCCTTACCATTGCAGAACTAAGGAGATGAACTATGATTGAATTGGGGTCTAGATAGTTAAGGGACATGAAATCCTAGAATAGGATCAAATGATAGGTCCCACATTTTACCTTTACTTTGTAATTAATAAGGGAGAAGGGATTTAAGTTATAAACATTTCATGGTGAAAATATTCATTTTACCCAAAAAACCTGGGTCACATGGTTTTGGTGGACATATTTTCAAACCATGCTTCATGTCTCATGATTCACTATAGGAGAATAGGCCGCTCACATGATTTACCTGCATGGTTTACAAACCATGAGCAAACTGTGCATAGAGCCTCTATCAAATCTACTAAAAACTATAGATATGTCACATGGTCGTGCAACTCCTCCGACATGGTTTCATCAAACCATGTGGCTTGTAAACCCGAATTGTCCAGCCTCACTAGGTTTAGTCAAGCCATGTTGCCCACCCTGCACGGTTTGCACGAACTGTGTGCTAAGCTTAAAACACCCAAATGTTGGGTTCTGGAATCCGGAACAGCCCCAAACACCCCCAAGACCTATGTGAACTCAACTAGAACTCTCATTATGACATAATTAAATAATTAATCTAAGAATTGATTGAAAACTCAAGATTCGTACCTCGAAGAATAATTGGGTTCTTAAAAATGTCCTCCCTTAAAGAAATTCATCCCCGAATTTCCCTTCCAAGGGTGGTGAAACAATATCTATTAAGAACATCAGCCATTATGATAAAAAATCAGCCTCCCACTCCTATGTATCATCCTACACTAGGTTATGATGCCATAGAACCTAAACTAAAATAACATATCAGCCTCATAGAACCTTCATGATATGATCCAAAACTTGTATAGGATACTCCTCAAAGGATGCATTTACCTATAATTCAACCTCCTTAGGCTAAAAAGCCTGAGACAGGTTTGAATATTATTATCACAACTATAAACATGGAAGACGTTGTGCATAGACCGGTACCTCTGAGATAACTATAATCAATAGGTAACCGTCTTGACTCTCTATAGAATCTCAAATGGCTAGACATGTCTCGGCAAAAGCATTCCTTGTCTTCTGATCTTATTATGTCCTAGCCTTAGTGAAACATGTAGGAAAACATGATCCCTGACCTACAACTCTAGAGGTTATCCACAGTGATCATTGTAATATTTTCTATGAGACTAGACAATATCCATTCTCTTCTTAATCAACTACACCTACTATATGGTCCCCTGGACAAGACAAGGTCCCAACATAGCTGATTCTCCTACCTCTAGCCAACATAGGGGTGATCGGCATGTCCTACCACATAAATCCTTATAAGAAACCATATGAATAGTATCCTGAAATCTATTATTATTTGAGAACATGATGAGGGGTATATTCCTCTCCCAAGAGTCCTCAAAATCTAGGACCTATTCTCGAAGCATGTTCTCAAGCCCCCGAATTGTGCGCTCTAACTGGCCATTCATCTAGGGGTGGTATGTCGTACTCAAAATCACTTGTGTACCCAATGCCATCTATATCCCTCACAAAAAATGTGAGGTAAAATGGGTATCCCTATCTGAAATACTAGATTGTGGGACCCCATGTAGTCCTATAATCTCACATATGTAAAACCTACCTATATCATCAACTCTGAAGGTTTCCTTGATTGGTAGGGAATGTGAAACATACATGATCATGTCCACAACAACCCATATGGTATCTCTACCACAAGGAAATCTTGGTAAACTTATCATGACATCCATCATGATGTCATTACATTTCCACTTGAAAATGGGTATCTTCAATAAAAGTATGGATAGTCCCTCATGTTCCACCTTCACCTGGTGATAGGTGGAACATCGCATGACCAAACCAGCTACATCTCTTTTCATGTTTGGCCACCAATACTAATAATGTAAAACCTGATACGTCTTGGTGACATAAGTATTCACTACCCATACAGAGGCATGAAAATTATTCAATATTTTCTCATTCATATCTGAAGAATTCCACACGTGACCATGTAAACATAGAACATCATCCTTTCTTACAGTCCAACTAGGAGGAGGGTCCTCACCTGCCACACTCTTCTATAGAACTAGACCTTTGGAGTCCTATAACTACCTCATCCTAACTCTATCCAGTAGGGTAGAGGTAACAACTAAGGATGATAGAAATGTATTCCCCTGACTGTCATGCACCTCCAAGTTAATCTAAAAGAACAAATCCATAAGCTTTCACTCGCTAATGGCTTGTTGCACTACATGTATCTGAGTCCTTCTTATCAGTGCATCGACCACTACATTTCCTTTACCAGGTTTATAGGATATCTCAAATTAAACAAACTATAGGTATTCAACACACATTTGTTGCCTCAGATTCAAATCATGCTGTTTGAATATATAGTTGTCGATTTTTTGGTCTGTGTACACCATAATATTATCTCTCGGTAAGTAATTTTTTCAAAAGTGAAATATTTGAACTACCACAGCTTACTCAACATCATGAATAGGTTAATTCCTATCATGTGGGCTCAACTGCAAGGACCCATATACAATGACTCATTCCCACAGCATACTAACTACCCCTACCTCGATACCTGATGCATCATAGTACATAGTGTAACTCCTACCTCGATGTAGAAAAATTAGTATTGGTGTTGAATTTAATCTCCCTTTCATCTCCTGAAAGACTGTCTAATAAGAATTTGTTTATATATAATTCACACCCTTCTTAGTCAATCTGTTCAATGAAACTTCTAATCATAAAATTTATGTAATAAATTCATGTTGTAACTATGTTTCCCTAAGAAACTTTACACCCCAAATACATTCTTGGTATACTCCCAAGAAACTATTTCTCTCACCTTCTCTAGGTCCACTAATACTCTTATCTCTAAGATGACTAGACCTAGGAAGTGAATCTAATCTATCCAGAAGTGGAACTTTGTGAGATTATAATATAACTGATTCTCTCTCAGTGTATTCAAAAATTTTCTCAACAAGTTTGGCATGGTCATGTAGATTGTGATAATACACCAATATATCATTCACAAAACCCACAAGAAATGAGTCATGATAATGATGGAACACATGGTTAATTTGTTCCATAATGGCTGTCAGTTCATTCATGAGATCGAACGACATTACTAAATACTCATACATACTATACCTTCTCCTCAAGGCTGTGAAAGGTATATCTAATGGTCTAACATGAACCTAATGATAATTGGATCACAAATAAATATTTGAGAAGACATGAGCTCCTTGGAGCTGGTTGAAGAGACCATCTATTCATGGAAGAGGATACTGGTTCTTAACCATCAACTAGTTTAATTTCCAATAATTCACACATAGCCTAAGGGTATTATCCACCTTTTCACAAAAGGATTGGTGAACCCCATGGAAATGTATTGGGTCAGATGAAACCATTTGCCTCTAAATCTTCTATATTTCTCTTGATCTCTTGAAACTCCATCATACCCATCCTATAAAGAGGAATGGATACTGGTGAAACTCCTGGATTAATATTGATAGAGAACTCTACCACTCTTACTAGAGTTAATCCCATAAATTCATTCAGGAAAACATCCCTGAAATGATCCACTACTGGAGAGAAATTAGCCTAATGTGTTCCTTAATCATCCAGATATAAACTCCCAATATGGGCTATCATCCCACCCAACCCATGAATCTTGGGTCTATCTCGACTCACTTGGACATCCCATTCACCTTTTTTAAGAAACTATTATTTATTTGGTGATGCAAAACTAACCCTATAACGATAGAAATCAAAATAGGTTTGAAAGGAAACCAACCAGTCCATCTCGAGAATTATATCAAATATTGTCATCTTGAGGATGTAGAGGTCCCATGTAAAGTGACAGCCTCAAAGCTCAAGGGGGAACTCCCTACACTAACGCACACCTTCTGTCCTGACCCCTAACAGAATTTCTAACATCATAATGCCATCATAAGGAAAATTACAGAGCTAAAGGCTCTCCATAATGGGTAAAAAATATAAATCTATGTGATTCCCCTATATAAAAATGTGAATAAGATTAAACAAGGGACACTAGAATAATACCTTTAGAAGTATAAGTTTACGATCCTTCTCCTGATGGGTTTATCAGACTGCATATGTCTGGTGTGTACTGTACCCCTGTGACACTACCTAGATACCATGAGCGGATCCACCCAATTGTTACTGCACACCAAAGGTATGGATACCATGGACATGACCGCCACCTCATCCTAAACACCCTATTGTACCTTAGCTCTTTGTCTAGTGATAATTTGATTACCCTTCTTTTGAAGGTGGATTCAATGTGGACCCTCTCACTATTTGTGGGAGGAAATTTTCTACATAAGAACTATAGATTGCCCATCTTTCTGCAAGATTGGCACTCAACTAGGTCCTTCATACATTGTGGCCTCATATTCCCAAAACTACCACACTGGTAGCACCTCACCTAGCTACCTGAACGGATGTTCTAACTTCTAATATCACTGTGTGGAAGCTCTAGACAACACTATCTACTACCGGTAAATGCAGTACCAGACCTAGGTGTCGAACCGCCCTGGATCGCGCCACCAGATTTCCCCAAGTTACGCTTTGGGATTAGTGCTTGATTCAATATTCTAGAAATGGTAGTCAACCTAAATACATTCACATGTGGTTGAATGTTGTTCATTAGACCATCCTTGAATCGCCTAGCTTTTGATAAATTGACACCCATATGAATAGGCATGAAATGATGGAGCTTAGAAAAAAGGCCGACTATTCCATAGCCGATAACATGTCATACTATAGATGTAATAACTCCCATGATATATTATCCTTAAAAGTATCTGTATATAAGTAATCGTAGAAAACCATATGAAACTCCATCTAGGCTATTTCCCAATGATGATTAGTCTAAGTGATAATATCCCACCATCTCCTAGAGGAATCACACATCGTGTACGTAGTGAGAATTACCCTCATCTCAGGAGGAATATATATGTTCTTGAAGATAGAAATCACTGCATCGATCCATGAATCAATAACCTATAGTCCGGTATCCCCAAAAAATGTGGGAATATGTTTCTACTAAAACTCACATGTCAACTCTTCCATAGCTAGGACTGGTCGTGGTTCTACTTGAATGGTCTTCATGAACCGTAAAAAGACTTCACGGAACTGTGCCTCATCACTTGTGTTGGGTTTATCAGCTGGTGTCATAGTTGGAACTACTAGAGGATCCACTAGTATCTCATAGACTACCACCTTTTGATTGTGATCATCACAACCCTCTTGGTGTACAACAAGAGGGTGTCAATGTTTCACGACTCTACAATACCAAACACATGACTCAGTTCAGGATCATTAAAGAGTTTAGAGATCAAAAGTGTAGAACAAAATATGATACGTAAAAACCTTCTTCTATAATAAATCACCCCTCTTTATACCCCATGGGCCAGTTCAGGTCATCAAAAAAGCAAGATACACTACCAAAATCCCACAACTAAGGTTGGGTCTGGTCAAGTTCTCTATCAAAATCCAATTCAGTTCCACTTGTTTTCATATTCATTTCATTTTAAACTAAGTTTACATTCACATTCATTTAATTGATACTAATCTCATATTTATCACATTCCATTTAGAAGGTTGAACCAATGGTATGCTGAATTATGATATGTGGGGCCCATACTCCCAAAGAATCAAAGCATTGAATCCACTTATTGCATATCATAACTCATTTAATCTTAAGGTTGAACCATGTTCCAACAAATTCCTATCCAAGAGGGACTATGCACCACAAGTACCAAATATTTGCTTCTATATGCTTCAAACCATAATATATCACAATATACCTAACACAATAGAAGGAATATTTATCACAGAACCTATCGCAATATAATTTGATCACTAATTCATTCTAAATGGCATGGAATAATAAATTGAATATGAAATGTAACAGGTACCTATATTATGCATGAGATGGAATACCCTCACCTCATCTGGTTATAACATAATAGAACAAAACATACTATCAACAATAATAGCATAAATCAAGTACATCACCCAATGGTGGAATCAAATCAACTATAATTTTCAAAATCCATAAAAATAGAAATTTAATTCAAGGCAATTTGGCTTACCCCCTATACATGAGTTAGCTATGCATGGGCATAACTCATTAACAAATCATCATTTAGTCTTATACCTTTATAGTATCACCTAATATTAAAGCATGCTAGGAAAATAAATTCACTGATACCACTTTGTAACATCCCGGTTCAGGATTTCACTCAAAGTTGCCTTGAACCCGGTTGGCCACATGGCCTTAAGTGCATCTCCCCAAATACAAGAGGTTGCTGACTAGTATCAAGGGACATGGTGTGATAGTGGGGAGAATATGTACTCATTATCAAACTATAACATAGTAGAAATCAATAATAGTTCCATAGTGGAAGCAGTAAATATATACAACAGAATATATCTATGGAACTCTGCTAGTATAAATAAAACAGAAGTCATGTCATAGACAATATGATTATACATATCACATGTTTATAATAAAAGATAAATATCTAAAATACAAGTAATATGTAAAATCCATATAAAAATTTACCAAAAGGACAATATAATCCTATTATAATCGCAAGCCTTGGCTTAGTCTCATGCTCTCCTGCTCCTAAGTAGTATATCAAGTACTTGAAGGAGGGATATTTCACGTATCATTACCTATAATCCTTTAATCTATTTTGGCCTCAAATACATGACCCAAAGAGGTTGTGAGACTAAATTAAAGTAGGCACCCACCCAAGGTTTGTTCCAGTCAGATTGTGAATATATATAGAAGACAATGTGCAATAAGAAAAGTAGTAAGGAAGAACTCAAAAGTAACATCACACATACTCTGGAATTTGTTTACATTCATTTAATTTATTAATTAAATTACATTGAGTTTATAAGTCTTGAGATCCTTCTTAATCATGGAATACCCTATATAACTAGTGGCACAACAGATGCCTCAAAAGTTCATTTAAACACATATAAGTGAAGATTAAATCCAACCTTGTGCTTTGGATTGGTAGACGCGTCATAAGTTATTTATTTTATAATTCAATTAAAAACATGAGCATGTCCTTGAAATTCCTAAGTTGGAATTCAAGTATATATATAGGTTATATATCAACCAACAACCTACAATCACTTCCCTATTGAATCTCTCAATAACTCAGTATCTCTCTAGGTGATGTATATGTCCAGGTCATCTAAGTCTATATTTAGTGGTCCTATAAGGAAGCCACAAGTATCACCCATGACATATAATCAAATTCCACTTGATTACATCTATAGCATCCCTAACTTGTATCCATGTATCACTTATCATATATGTCTATCCCCAATGAATCCATCTATTGAATCTCTCAATACATCCATGTATCACCCACGACATAATAACATTAATGATAGAGTATGTCCATGGCATCCCTCAATAGATCCATGTATCACTCAAGGTATAAATTCCAATAGTCACATGAGTCCTTACATGACATTATAATGTGAATCCATATGTGACTCAAGTTTATTATCATAAAACCATTACAATTCCATTTAAACATTTGATTTGACATGACAAGGTAAAAACCAAGAGCATCTAATATCAAATTCACCTCAAGGGGTGACTCAAGCATTTGGCCAACCTAATAAGGCTCGGTCTTTCATTAGCACATGTGTGAACATCTCATATAACAAGAAACACATGTATAACAAACAAGTACAAGAATTTAACATCATTAACTCATTTTGGAATTTCATAATAATGAGCTTCACATGATTTATTAATTCATTCAATGCCATGGTCTCAAATTAACTCACAAGGGATAAAAATTCAAAGGACATTCAAATACTCTTATAGAATATTTTAATATTACAAGACTAAATATCCTATCAACCTATCACATGGATTTGTTATAATATAAATCACATAGAAAACCCCATAATTAGAGCAATTAAATCTAGTTGCATCAAATTAAATCATGGCCTCTATTTTACTCACATGAGCATGGAAACATGCTTTAAACCACAAAGGAATACATGGGTTAAGGGACAATTATTCTATCTTTTACCCTTTAACTAATTCAATTACAATCTAACAATATTAAAATTCCATTAATAATCAATTTCAATTCTAACAACCCATGAAAGGGATAAAAGGCATGCCTCATAGGCATCCAAGGCCAAAAGACATAAAGGGTTGCTCAAGGAAACTCACCCATGGGGTGGTACTTAATCAAGGTTTACAACCTACAACATGCATAATTATTCCAATTAAATTACCTGAATCATGATATTCAATAATAGGGTTCAATTCCAATTTTAAGAAATGCCCCAAAAATGGGCGTACTGCACTCCTACTGTCACATCTTGGACTTGTACACTCTTTTAATTTATTATTTTCTTGGTATCACATAATTTGGATGAATAAGGTCTTGAGTTGAAATTTTTGAAACTTGGAAACTTTTATGGATTTTAGACTGGTGCACGGGCATAGTACAGTGGACAGTAACCATGTGGTCGGCCCAGGTGTCCGTGTTGTTTCCTAATGTTTAAAATAAATGAATTTTTTTGTTAAAATAAAATAATTTAAATTTTTAAAATATAATAGGAATAATATTATTTAGGTATATGATATTAATATTATTATAGAAAATGTTATTAATATTTTTATTATTAAATGGTTATGAATATTATTATTTTTAAACTGTTACTACTGCCATTATTATTTAAAATAATAAAATTATTATTAGAATTGTTATAATTATATTATTGGTATTATTATTATTATTATTATTATTATAAAATGGGGAAATGATCTCTATAGGTGCTTCGCCCCTTCCCGAATCGTGACCCCCACCTTCCTCATTGGGTTCTTCCACACAGTGCCTCCCCATCCTATCCAGCTACTCCCTCGACCCAACGCACTCTCCAATCAGCCAACATCGGCACAATATTCAGCCCCTCCATGCATTGTAACTCTAGACATATCCCCTACATAGAGATCCTTCCATGATCTGGTGTGGCCCAACAACCTAGCCTCTAGGACCCTCTCTATCCATACAACTTCCCCTTCTAGAAAACCTTACTCTGGCAGCCCAATCCTTACAGCTCTGACCTACTCCAGTGCGGTCATTCCCCCACCCCTCATTGACAAACTGCTACACCATTTAGTTTTTCTTCTTTCCTTTTTTATTGGTGTTTTATTCATTTTTTTCAAAACCTTAATCATTGGGTTATCATTTTCATGATTTCTTCATAGTTTAGGGTATGTGGTTTGTCTGTGGGTTGTTGTTCTTCTTTCTGTTGGGGTTTTATCACATTCGTACATATTGATGTAGGTGTCTCTATGCCCTTTAGTCCAATATATTTCCATGTGATGCTTGAATTTTATTATTTAATCCTTAAAACATATTTTTCACCATTATTATATTCATAATTAATTAATAGTATCATTTTCTTATTGATAGATTTGGTTAAATATATGTTTTTGGAAGTTTTATTATATATGCTCATGTTTTTTCTTATCTAATTAGGTTTAATAAAATTTATTTCTCTTTTAATTAGTTATGATTTATTTTTTTGGGTGGTGTTTACTTATAGAAACATTTTATGGAACTTTTTGTCTTGTTGGGTTGGTTTTATGAAAATTGGTGTTTTGATGAAAGGATTTATCATGTTGGTGGATGGTGTCTGTGATGTTTATTCAAAAAATCAATGTTTGGGAAAGAACCGATTGTTATATTCCAATGGATGTGGGAACATACATGGATACATGGAGTGCACCCATGGATGGGCCTTTAAATGATGATGAAATTTGGATTGGTTCTTCAATCGAACATTGGTTTTCTAAAAAGAACTCATCTCTCCTCTTTCCCTGTCTTTTGATAAATGGTTCTATGGTCTAAAAAATGGCTTTGGTGGTTTGAAATTTTTTTGGAAGGTTATGACATGTTTGTTGTTTGATAAAAAGGTAATTGTTTCTTAAAATAGTTGAAATCTCGTTTTTCACTGTTGTGTGTGTTTTTCATGTATTCAACTCATTTTTGGTGATTGAGTGGATTTAAAACAAAGTCCCATTTTGAAAGTATGACATGTTCAAGTGTGGGTTTTAAACTTAATGGTCATTTGGTGGAGGCATAGTGAAAATGGAATTTCTTATTTTTGGAAACGGTTTTCTTGGTGTTTCTTTCTCTTTGATAAATGTACCCCAGTTGGGAAGAACTAAAGGTTTGTTTTTAATTTTGAATTGGATATTTTAAAAACCCTTATTGGTTTGGGTTCCATTCCTAGTTGGTGATCCTTCATATTGGAGGGTCCTCAGCATAGGATTTCCCTTGTTAAATGAATATTTTATGGAAAGGGATCACCCTTAAGGTGGCCTGGGTGGTGCCCGATTGTGTGGTGTATTTGGTTATGCATATTTATATATGTGTGTGTTGTTATATTAATTGTATTGAACACCCCCGTGTAAAACATAACATGGGAACCTGCCATAGAAAATAGTTTTACTGATAATGTTTTCTTCATTAGTCTAGGTTATTATACTAGCTAGTGACCCATAACAGGTGGATACGTGGGTTTATTGCTATGGGATCAGGCCCTTTGATAAGTCTAGGTTGGGTAACGGTCAGGTATTGGGGCATTATGTAATCATTAAGCAGGGGACTTCTTTAGGATGAGTCACATGTATATTATTTTCTAGTTCTCTTATGAGTTCCAAGGATTTCCCATGTTTTCCCAGTAAAGAGTACTACTTGAGTTGTTTCCTTCATTATGTGGAATATTTTTCTTACATCATATTTTGGTATTTATTTGGAAAACTGTGAATGTGTAGTTGGGTTAAAAATGATTTCTAATTATATGTTTTGATATAAGAATCACAACTCACCCTTTTTACTTTTTATTCTATGTTTTAAAATAATAGATAAATTCATTGTTTTATTTGTTTTAAAATTTAAAGTGTATATGAAAATCTATTTTTATAAATTTATATCAAACTTGTAATAATGGAATTCTTTTAGAAATAAATGACATTAATTGTTTGGTGATTTATTACTGAGTAAATTGATAGCAACACCTACTTTATCTTTTCAATTTCAGGTTCCCCTAGTGTTGGTTTGCACTCAGAACAAACTTGTTTTTGTATTGGGTGGTAACCTATGAAGTCCAATGGGGGTATGTGTAGTATTATCCTCTTTATGCTTCAAGAGTTTATTTTTATTTCTCTTTTTATCCTTCTTTATTTATTTTTATTTCATTTGTGGGCCCTATAATTCCAAATTGTTTAGTTTTGATGCTTGGAACTAGTTTCCAGCTTCTGAGGATTAGGAAACCCCTTTAGGTTATGCCATGGACCAGGTCAGGTAACCAGGTCTGGGTGGACCCAGCTTGGTTCATGAAGAAATGGTATTATAGGAGGCCCTTGATATTTGGGGTTCTTGATAAATGGGGATTAGGACTATCGGGACTTATGAGGTAGGTTCTTGAAGAGTGTTGTGAAATCATTCTTGCACTTATCCTCAAGTTGCTAGGGGTATTCTGGGATTTGAGTCTTTTGTGTTGGGTTGTTTTGGATTAGTTAGTGATAATAGAGGCAAATCGGCTTATGTCGTGGCCTCGTGTGGGGTGGTGACCCATGTGTATTCCAAGTTCCCATTTCTAGGTCCTCTTAGTATTATTCCTTACATGGGGCATGGCTTAGCACCATGTCACCAGGTTAGGAATAGGCACTAGTTCCTCATTCCAATAGTTTGTTGTTGGTTGTGTTTTATTTTGGTTTTGGTTGGTGTAGGTATGTTGAAAATGAAATTTTATTTTGAAATGGAAAATAGATTTAAATAATGGAGGTGTTTTTCTTCAGCTGATTTTAAATTGATAAAGAGGCATTCAAAATTGAAAGTGTTTTTGGTATGGGAAGGTGTATTGGGTGCGAGCCTTGGTGATCCTTATGGATGTTTTCATGTGTGTAGGGTATTAATGGAAAGAGTGTGGGCGAACGTGTTCATGGATTATGTGGATTGAAATAGATGGCCACACATGTAACCGTTCATATGATTACACAGGTGGGGTTTTTGAATCTAAGGTTTAACTTTGTTTTTCAAAAATTGATTTGTAAGAGAAGATTATTTTGGTAATTGACCTTAGAAGAAGGAAGTTTTAAAATTTAAAAGGTAGTGGTGGTTTTTTAAATGGAAATTAAATTTTGGGAATTGAATTTGGTTTAAAAAGAGGGTTTCAGTAAATTTGAAAGTCTCTTGAAAATGTGGCAATATTAAAAATTAATATGAAAAGGTATATTTTTTTAAAGGATATTTTTGGTTCTGATTGATTTTTTTTGGCTTTCGAGTCGATTTTTTTGAGCCCAGGGTGTTTATTTTGAATGAATTTTGGCTTGATGCCTATTTTCATTGTGTTTTCTGTGTTGTTCTGAATATGATGCCTATAAATGTCCCCACATGTTTTTAATGAGTCCTACCTAATTCTAGTTTCTATCGAGTGTTTCTTGTCCTTCGATGTATTTGGGGTCTGTTATGGGAAGTGAAGTAGTTTGAGGGGATTAAATCATGTCTTTGAATGGTTGGGGGCTCTTGAGTTTGTTAGAGTTCATATTGTATTGGGTTTATTAGAGGGTCTAGCCTCGAACCATTGGAGGTGGATGTATCATCGTAGTTGGAGTTGTGATGATGTGGGAGGTGTTTAAGTCTGTCTTCACCCAATGTATCATACCAAAGGAGGTGAAGACAAAAATATGTAAGAGCCCATCTGTAGTTAACAAGTCTAGTGGTTAGTGAAGGCATGTGTAGCTGCTTCAAGGAGTTAGGATTCCAGAGCGCAAGTGCTTGGAAAATCTGGTGTCACTCATCATTTGTGAGGGTTCCCCATCTACTAGGAAGTATTTACCAGTGGAACCAGTATCTAAATAATCCCTTTCATTGATTTTGACTTCTAGTTCATCAGACAACTTTCTGAGGTGTCATCAGTAGGGCTGGTTTGGGCATTTCAAGCCATCTTGGTGCATCCCTCCGAAGTCTCACCATCGATGTGGTCATTTGAGTCACCGGGGAACGTTTTGTAAGAAGAATCATTTGAGGAAGGAGTTCTAATTGGGGGATTGTAGTGAAATACTGTAAGGGATAAGATGATTCACCCTTTAAAGCCCCATCCTCAGGTCTTGGGGTGATGCTTTCATACAGTCAGGAGCTGACAGGGGTGTGAAGCTGTGGTCTAGGTTTTGAGTTCCATGTTGGGACTAGAACATTAAAAGCCTTTTCATTCTAGTTTTTACGTTGTTAAAGTTTTACCATCATTGTAAGTTCATCATTTCATTTTAAGAGTATGATGGACTTGTTCCATTATAATCTAACCGGTTTTAACTATTTAAAAGTGAACCTTTTGAATCATTCTTTATATTTGAGTGCTTAAGTTTTGCTTGTTTAGAGATATTTATTTTTGGTGGAATTTATGGCTAATGTTTCGGGTTCATTGATTTGTTTGATTTTCTTTTAGGATGTTACCCCTGGCATTGGGGGGTTTTTGGATGGTGTAGAAAGTTGTTTGTTCCGATAACAGTGTTGTTGGTTGGGTTTTTATGTTTCTGTATTAGTTGAGCCCTTATGGTGGGGATAAACCCCCCCCCCCTCTACTGTTCTCCACTCAAATGTGGATTTGTATTCCTCTTAAATCAGTTGGGGTGACCTATAGAGATTAATGTCATCCCAAGACTCTTTGTTTTCCATAGTTTTGTCTGGGAATGGACTTGAACTTTGGTGAACTATCAGCACTGTGAGTTTCTGGGGGAAGAAAGTGTCTATGGTAGGGAGAACTGTCATGCCCTGACCTTAGACACTCATCTAATTTATTCTTTTCTCAGTCCCATGTCATTTGGATGAAGTTGAGTGGGGTCTTGGGTTTAAATTTTTTAAACTTGAAAACTTTGATGGGTTTCAGACCAGTGCACAGGCACCACATGGTTTATAGTAATGGTGATGTCGGCCCAAGTTCCTTTATTGTTTTCGAATGTTGAAAAAAATAACTTTTTTTATTAAAATAAATTAAATTAAAATTTTAAAATATAATATTAATAATATTATTGAGGTAGATAATAATATTATTGTTATTAAAAATGTTATTATTATTTTTATTATTAAATGGTTATTAATATTACTATTTTTCAATTGTTACTATGGCTAATATTATTTCAAAGAATAAAATTATTATTATAATTTTTATTATTATATTGTTGGTATTATTATTATTATTATTATAAAAGTGGGGAAATTATCCTTAGAGGCACGCCTCTACTTCCTGAATTGCAACACCCAACATGCCCCATGGGTTCATCCATGCAGTGCCTCCCCACCCCATATAGTTTCTCCCTCTCCCCAATGCACCCTATGACCAGCCAACTCTGGCATGATACGCCACCCCTCTTGGTACTGTAGTTGTGGGTGTATCCCCTACACATCGATCCTTCCCTGCTTCGGCATGACTTGACCACCTAGACTCTATTACCCTCCATGTCTGTCCAGCTTCCCCTTTTGGTGTGACCTAATCCAATGACCAGAACCCCCCCCCCCCCGCTCTACCCTGATCCAGTGTGGTAATTCCCCCACCCGTCACCAAAAAACCATTCCCATAGTTTTTTTGTTTTCCTTTCCTTTTTTGTTGGGTTTTTCTCCATTTTCACAAAACCCTAATCATCAGGTTATGATTCGCACATTTTCCTCATATTCTACGGTGTTTGGTTGGTCTGTGGGAATTGTTCTTCCTTCCATTGAGGTTTTTTCACTTTCCCACGTGTTGAGGTAGGTGTCTTCATTCTCTTTATTCTAATTTAATTCCATTTTATACTTTCGTTTTATTATTTAATCCTTCAAACATATATCACACCCTTATTATATTCCTAGTTAATTAATGGTAGCATTTTCTTATTGATATATTTGGTTAAAAATAAGTTTTTGTATGTTTTCCTATATATTTTAATGTTTGTGCTTAGCCAATTGGGTTTAATAAAACATGTTTCTCTTTTAAATGGTTATGTTGGATATTTTTGTGTGGTGTTTTCCTATAGAATTTTTTTTGGAACTTTTTTGGCTTGTTGGATTTGCTTTATTAAAATTGGTGTTTTGGTGAAAGGTTATATCATGTTGGTGGATGGTATGTGTGATGTTTTTTCAAAAATAAATGGTTAAGAAAGGACAACTTGTGCTATGCCATTGGATGTGGTAACATCCATGGATGTATGGAGTGAACCCCTGGGTGATCCTTCAAATGATGATGACATATGGAGGGGCTCTTCTCTAGAACCTGGGTCTTCTAAAAGGAACTATTATCTCCAATTTTTATCTCTTTTGATAAATGGGTCTATGTTTTACAAAATGGATTGGGTGGTTTTAAAATGGTGTAGAAGGTTATGACACATTCGGTGTTTGATAAAAATTTATTTGTTTATTAAAATGGTTGAAAGCCCATTTAGAACCTTAGTGTGTGTTGTCTGTGTCTTCAATTAATTTTTGGTGATTGAGTGGATTTGAAATAAAGACATATTTGGAAAGTGTGAACTTTTCGAGTGTGGGTTTGAAACATATAGGTTGTTTGGTGGAGGCATAGTGAAAATGGAATTTCATATTGTTGGAAATAGTTTTTAAGGTGTTTATTTTGTTGGAACCAGGGTTATTTGAGGATAATAATAGAGTATGGTTTGTGTTTATTGTCAATATACACCTGGATGACCCAGGAGTTTGCAAGGAAGGTGGTCATACATTTGAGGCTGAAATAATTATTGAAGGTGGCGCAGTTTCCCAGTGTTTTCCCAATTTTATGGGCCTCAAAATTAGGATTTTGATGGTGGAAAAAGAATGTTTGTCACAAAGTAGTGAACGGTATGTGAAACAGAAAAGAAAATCATAAAAATAAGGGAAATTCATACCTCAGAACATGAACCATGTACCATGTTTTTGGAATGGTTCTCAGCTGCATACCAGGCAGTGGGAAAAGTACGCAGAGTGGTTCGCAGAACAAAAAATGGTTTGCAGTGATGGTTCATGGTGAATGTGTATGATACGTAGAATGTTGGAGGTTCGCGGTGTAATGTCCTAGATATGGGTGCCTCCCAAAGGTTCACTTAACTTGGTTTGTCACATCACCTCAGGCACATTTCCCCAAATGCCAGAGGCTTTCAACTTGCAGTGAGTTCCATGGTGTGGTATTGGGGAAACTATGCCATCATTGGCAGAACATACATAGCAGAAGAAAAATAGTAAATAATAGCGGAATCAGTAATATCATACAATAGAAGTAAACAGTGGAAGACTAATAGTATGAAATAACTAGATCATATATATAAATGATGCATGTTTCATGAGTTTAGGAAAGAATCCAAACAAGTCACAATACTGGAAATAAAATACAGAAACCAAAGTACATTAAATAATGTAAACTCCAACAACATCGTAAGCCTCGGCTTAGTCCCATGCTCTCCAACTCCAACAATAATCTTGTACCTGATGAAGAAGGGCGATTTCCATTATCTATACCTACAACAATATAATCTGTTTGTGTCCAAAATCATAACCCAAATAGGGTGTGAGATGAATCCCAGTAAGAAAACACAAAAATATTTATGCCTAACTATCATTGGATATATATATATATATAACTGGTTGTAAGTAGGAATGAAGAAATAAACTAGCAAGTACTGAAAAGTAAAAAATACTACAGTTTCCAATTACATTCATTTACATTTATTATTCAATCCATTGAATCATGTAAACCTTGGGATCTAGCCTAAGTTATATATCCCCTCTGTAAGTAACAAAAAATATATATTATAAGACCATATAAACAATCAAGTAAGTTTGGGTCCAATCTTATACTTTATCTTGGCATACTTCCCACAATCCTTCAATCATTCATAAACAACCCACTGGGAAAGTTCTCACAGTATAACCCCTATGGTCTAATATATCATCAATTCAATAAATAATGACCCTCTGGGAAATCTCTCATTTTCTAACACCTTTGGTCCCATATAGCATGAATCATTTACAAATAACCATATGGGAAGCTCTCATAGTCAATACCCCTTTGTCTACATATCATCAATAAAATATAAAGACCACCTAGAATCTATCACGGTCATTTCCCTAGGGTCCAACATTCATTTAAAAAAATAATAATGATCACATGAGAATCTCTCACAGTCTAACCCACTTAATTATAAATGACCACATGGACAGCTCTCATGGTCTAACCCCTTTGTGAAGCTATCACAGTCCAATCCTCTTGGGTCAACAATCACAATGCATGAACACATGCATTTCTTATAATCATAAAATCAATCCTAACAAAAAAAGGCGTGGAGACAAGGAAATCCTAGAGACATCCTAGACCAAATGGTTATAAATAAACAAACAAGGGAACTTACCCATAGGTTGTCCCATAAACAGGGTATATAACCTTACACATAGGCAACAACCATTAATTAATCAACCAAACCATAGTAGGTATTAAACAGGGTAAAATTACAATCAAGCAATTCCTCAAATGTGGGTATGCGGCACTTTTAGCATATATAATCCAAATACGAACAATGAATGGCACAAACCACCTTCCTCAATTTTGTACGATCAATACTCTTGAATGTCGGCCCTTGAATCGGCCTAGATCAGCATAGATCTATAAAAAGGTGAAAAATGTTCAACCTTGAATAACTCACAAGAGAGGAGGAATCAGAAAGGACTCCAGAGGAATTGACAAATCACCGGTAGGATTCCATTTCACCCGAAGGTGTCTCAATACGAGGTCAGATGGAGAAACATGGGCTCGATCTTTGTTCGGCGTTTCCGAGTGCTCTTGTATTAAACACAAAAATAGGATGTTTGTTCTGGACATGAGACTCTACCTTGCTTTGATATATCATATAAAAAGAAAACTAATTTGTGTGTTCATTAAATGTACACACCATATAGTAGCCTTAACTGAACCCCTCTTTAAGAGGTCTTCCAGGTCACCTACACGGCCATATACTCGGCCGTTACACGACTAGTACGTATCTATAAACAGTACCTGGGCACACAGCGTGTATTCAAAAGTACACATCGTGTACCTATAACATTTTAATTTAATCCTTCTTCATCAAAAACAACCCTAAATCAAGATCCATACCTAAAATGAAGATCCCAGTTCTTAAAACATCCCTCCTTAAAGTAATTCATCACCGAATTTCCCTTCCAAGGGTGGTGAAAAAGAATCTATGAAGAACTCGGACCAAAACAGTCACACATCAGCCTATCTCTCCCAAATATCATCCTATACTCACTTGTGCCTCCATAACACCCATACTAAAGGAACAAATCAGCCACAGAGAACCTTCATTTTGTAATCCATAATTTGTAATAGGTTCTCCTTGAAGGATGCATCCACCCTCAACTCATCCTCCTCGAGTTGAAAATGTGAAATGGGTCTGTAAAGTATCGTTGTAGCTAAGAAACATGAATGAAATTGTGCATATCTAGATACTTCTAAGGTAATTACCATAGATAGGCAATCGGCCTGACTCTCTCTAGAACCCTAAATGGCCCGATGTATCTTGGTGAAAGATTCCCCTGTCTCCCAATCCTCTTGTGTCCCAAACTTGGTGTGATAATTAAGAAAACCCAATCTCCGACCTCGAACTCCAGACATCATCTTCATCGATCAGTATAAGATTTATAGAATGAATGTGCAGTATCCATCCTATTTTGAATCAAGTCCACCTACTCAGTGGTATCGTAGACAAGATGAGGTCCCAGAATAGCTGCATCTCCTACCTCCAGCCAACATAGGGGTGATCGGAAAATCCTACCATACAAAACCTCATAAAGTTCCATCTAAATGGTAGCATGAAAATTATTATTATAGGAAAACTCCACCAAGGGTATGTGTCTCTCCCAATATCCCATGAAATCCCAGACGCATTCTCTAAGAATGGCCTCCAATACCTAAATTGTGTGCTTGGACTAGTCATATTTCTAAGGATGGTAAGCTGTACAAAAAAAGTAAATGTGTACCCAAGGCCCTCTATAGTCCCTCCCAGACACAAGAAGTGAACCAGAAATCTATGCCTAAAACGACAGAGTTTGGAACCCCATGAAAACGTATAATCTCCTGGATATACAAATTTCCAAGCTCATCAACACTGAAGGTTTCCTTCATCAGTATGAAATGTGAAACCTCCATTATTCTATCAACAACAACTCAAACAGCATCACTTCCTCTGGGTGAACTAGCTAAACTCATCTTGAAATCCATCACGAAATCATTACACTTACACTTAGTAATGGGTAACTGCTATAATATACCTTCTGTTTGCTGATGCTCTGCCTTCACCTACTGACAGGTGGAACACCTCATAAATAAACAAGCTACATCCATATTCATATCTAGCCACCAATACTAACGATGTAGATATCGATACATCTTGGTGACACCAGGATGAACCGCCCATACTGAGGCATGAAAAATGTGAAAATGTTCCTCTGGTATGTCTCTTTACACTCATACATTCCCATGAAAACACAAAACCTCGTCATCACCTATGGTCTACCTTGAAGTAGGTTGCTCACCTGACACCCTCTCCCTTAGGACTAGGCCTTTAGAATCTGATAGCTGGCTCATTCGCACTAAATCCAAAAGAGTATAAATAATATCAATAAAAGAAAGAAACATCTTCCCCTATCTTTGGTGTACCTTCAAATGTATCTCAGAGAACAAAGCCATAAGTTTCCACTCACTATTGGCCTCCTGAACTACATATATATTTTTCCTCTAGCTCAACGCATCAGCCACTGTGTTGCCTTTCCTAGACATGTAGGCAAGATCAAATTCAAAAGACTAAAGGTACTAAACCTACCTTCGTTGTATCAAATTCAGATATCATTGATTAAATATGTACTTAAGGCTATTTTGGTTAGTGTAAACCATAAAATGATCTCCCAAAAGATAATGTCTCCAACAACGCAAAGCTTGAAAAAATATAGCTAACTTGAGATCATGCATCGAGTAATTCTTCTCATGTTTCCTCAACTACCGAGACCCATACACAACTAATCCTTCCCCCTAAATAAGAAATGATCTTAGTCTAATACCCGATGCATCACAGTAAATGGTGTAACTATTTCCTAGCTCTAGAAAAACTTGTATCGGTGCTGATGTAAATCTCCCTTTCAGCTCTTGAAAGGATGAATCGTGGAATCTATTCACAAGTACTTTTCACCCTTCTTATTCAGCCCCTACAGTGGTGCTACTAAGCATTCAAAGTCATGTATAAAGAGTATGTAGTAACCATCTATACACAGAAAACTATGTACCACAAATATGTTCTTTGGATGCTCCCAGGAAACTACTGGTCCCACTTTCTCTGGGTCTATTGATACTCTGGTCTCTAAGATGACATGAACCAAGAAGTTAATCTGGTCCATCCCAATGTGGCATTTTGATAGATTAACATATAATTGATTCTCTCTTAGTGTACTCAATACGATCTCATGATGGGTGGTGTGGTTGTGTCGAGTGTGAGATTACACCAAGATATCATCCATGAAGACTACCACAAAAGAATCCATATACAGATAGAACATTTGGTTCATCAGTTACATGAACACTACCAGCGTGTTCATGAGATCGAATGTTATAATCAAATACTCGTATAGATCATACCTTCTCCGAAAGGTAGTAATAGGTATATCTAATTGTCTAATGCATAACAGATGATAACCGGATCTCAATTAAATCTTAGAGAACACCCAGGATCTACAATGATGATCAAATAGATTATCAATCCTTGGTAAGGAATATCAGTTATTTACTGTTAACTAATTCATCTTCCAGTTATCCACACGAATTTTGAGGGTAACTTCTTCTTTTGTAAAAAGGACAAGTGAATCCCAAGAAGAAGTACTAGGTCAGATGAAACTGTTTTCCTGGAACTCCAATAACTACTTCTTGAGATCCTATAACTCTCGTGTAGCCACCCTATAAGGAGTAATGGATATTGGTACTGCTCTTTGCACAATCTCAATAAATAAATATACATCTCTCTCTCTAGAGGTAAACCTGGAAACCCGTCTATAAAGACATCTCTGAAATGATCCACCACTGGAAGAAACTTCATACATGAAGTCCCCAAATCATCCAAATATTAACTAGAAATCTGGGCTGTAATTCATCCCAAACCTTGATTATTAGGTCTCACTCTGCTCACATAGACATCCCATTCTCCCTTGTGTAGAAAAGATCCACCGTTTTGTGATGTGAAACTCACCCTATGGCGATAGCAGTCACCAAAGGCCTTAAAGGAGGCCAAATAGTCCATTCCAAGAATGAAATTGGAGCATGTAATTTCTAAGACATAGAGGTCCCACAAAAAGTGAAACCCACCACCCTTAAGAGGGCACTCCTTGCACTGACATACACTAGTCGTCTTAATCCCCAACAGAGTGTCTAACGTCAAAACATCATCGGACATAATGATAAAAATCCCAAGGCTCTCCATAATGGAAACATATATAAAACTATAGGAAGCCCCTATATCAAAAATAGAATAAGCTAAAATTGAGGCAACAATAATCATACCTCTTACCATAGAGGGTTCAAGAGCCTGCTCTTGCTGAGTCTGTTGCATCACAAAAGTATGACCTATACCGCAGCCCTACGACCATGCCTTGGTACCCTGAACTGGTCCAACCTGATGTCACTAAAAACCCTCGATCTGGATACCACGACCATAACCACCTCCTTAGCCTGAATGTCCTGACAAATACTTGTTCCATAACTAATGATAAATGGGTGGTCCTTCTCCTGAAATTGCAACCATAACATAACCCCTCTCACTTGCTGATGGTGATTACACCTTGTAAAAATGCTGAAGATGACCAATCTTGCAAAAATATCAGCACTCAATTGGGTTCTTCAAGAAATTTGGTCTTGTATTCCCACTCCCTCCACACAAGTAGCGCACCATTTGGATACCTGAAGAAAAAATCACATGGAAGCTCCCCGCGGTGCTTCCTGATATCGGTCAAAAGGGTATCATCCCTGGATGCTGAACCGCTCGAGCTCACAAATCCTAACTCCCTTAGATTGTTCTTGGTAATCAGCACCTGATTTACTATAGAAGTCACTAAAGTTATCCTAAAAATATTCACATATGATCATATGTCATACCTGAGACCATCCTCAAATTTCCTAGCCAAATATAACTGGTCACATCCCATAATAGGTTTAAAGCACTGAATCTTTATAAAACAAGAAGATTAATTCATCATTGAAAGAGTGCCCTTCTCAAAATGTATGAACTTCTAGGCATGATCGTACCTCAATGTCTCAGGGTAGCAATAATCATATAAGGTCCTTTGAAACTCTTCCCAAGACATATCTCGATGATGTCATGCATGTATGATAAAATCCCACTATCCCTTGGCAGAATCACGTAGCATATAATTCAAGAGCTTCAGCATCCTCTCCAGAGGCCTCTCTGAATGATCGAAGATTGAAATCATGGCCTCCAACCATGACTCTATATCCTTTGGTCCTCCATCCTCTAAAAAAGTGGAAGGATGCTACTGCTGGATCACCTGTGTCAACTATTCCATATTTGGGGCAGGATGTGGTGCTCCTTGAAAGGTCTACATCATCCCCATAAAGCCTTCATGGAACTGTGCGTCAGCTCCTGCATCTGTTATAATAGTTGGTTCCAAAATGGGCATGATGGGAGGATCTGTTGTTAGTCCCTGATCTACCATTTCTGGTGTTTGATCGTCACCATGTACTGGGAATACAACTAGAAGAAATCTTGGTGGCTTGACTCTGTAAGATCAAGTGCATACCATAGTTCAAAATTATCAAGGAAGGTAACTTAGAAGTGAAAAAATGGAATATGATAAGGAAAGAATTCATGTTTTAGAAAAGATGGTTACACAATTTGTAGAACCACTACATGGTGTGTTCCATTTAAGCATTAACATGGGCATGTACCTCAGCCAATCTGGTCAGGTAACACCCCATACACACGACATGTTTCTCAATAGACATGGTGTGTACTTGAATCTTTCCTCCTTCCCAAGTACTTATACATGGATATAACTACACGGTTCTACTTGTGTAACACTGCATGGAATGTTCACCCTAGACATGGTGTGTACAATCTAGGTTTCATCCACCCATTCCGTTCATCACCCGGCTAGATACACATTCTTTTATAGCACAGTGTGTACTCAAAGTACACGATGTGTTTTACCAAATGTTTATCAACCTCATGTCTCTACTCACACAGTCAATCACACGGTCAAAAACTACATGGCATGTATACATGGGACACGGATTGTACATAAGAAAACTCAATTCTTACAGAACAGAAAAACACATAGCGTGTGTTCATAACATCACATGCCGTGTTTTCTGGGTTTCTGGATAAGAAGCCTCTAAAACATCTCTCGAACCCTCAAAAACATATAATTTTTTCAAAGGCATGCCATGTTCCGATCCTTGAGAGCCTATAATCCCCGTGAATCAAATTTGTTCATCCTTATTCACATCATTACTTGAAATAATTCAATTAAAGTTCAAACATGACCCACCAAATTCCAATCCAAGAGGTCCAATAACACCTCAGGGACTAAAAATTGGCATTAATCCAAATGAAACTTTACATATTTCAATACCCTATCAAAATATTAGGTATTCTATCATGACATATATCACAACAACATGCATATCTAGTATAACATCTATCATAATAGCATGCAATCAGTAATGCTCTCTGAATGGCATAACAAGAATGCTTGACATGTAATCTCTAGAAAGTACCTATATGATTCATGAGATGGAATTCCCTCGTCTCATCAAGGTTAAAAAGAAATAGAACCACAATTATATCAATAATAACATCACAAAATAGGTAATTCATCCAACAGTGAAATATAATCAATTGGAACTATTGCAAAACCAAAAAAAATCAATATTCGTGGTAACTTGGATTTTTCCTTTACATGGGTTAGCTACTCTCGAGCACAGCTTATTACCAACTAGCTATTAATTCATATACAAGTCTATAGGATCCAAATATTAAGGTAAAAAAGAAAAGAAAACACATCTAATACCACTTTGTAACATCTCGGATCTGGGTGTCACCCAAAGGTTCCCCAAACTCGGTTGGTCACATCACCTCAAGAGCATTTCCCCAAACACCAAAGGTTGCCAACTAGCAGCGATGGCCAAAGTGTGAGATTGGGGAAACTATTCCCTCATTGGATTAGTATACACTACTAAAGACAAATAGTAAACAATAGAGTAAGAAGTAATACCATACAACAAAAATAAATAGTGGAAGACAGATTGTTGGAAACAACTGGAGCATGTATATAAACGACGCATGCCACATGTGTATAGGAGAGAAAAAAAATAGCAATACTATAAATACAATACAAAAACCAAAATTACATAAAATCAAGTAAGATACAATATCATATCAAGCCTCATCTTGGTTCCATGATCTCCATCTCCAACAACAATCAAGTATGTAATGAAGAAGGTCACTTGTCCTTATCTATACCTGCAACCATATAATCTGTATGGCTCAAAAATCATGACCCAAATAGGGTGTGAGACGAATCCTAGTATGGAACCACCCAAAGATCTATTCCTAACTATCAGTGAATATATATATATATATATATAGTAGGGATTAAGCAGGAATGATGCAATAAACTAGGACATACTCAAGAGTAAACAATCCTACAGTTTCCATTTACATTCATTTATATTTATTATGCAATTAATTGAATCATGTAAACCTTGGGATCTAGACTAAACTTAATATCCCCCATGTAAGTAACAAAATAGATGTCTCAGAAGGCCATCTAAACAATCTAGTAAGGCCAAGTCCAAGATTTTTCTTTAGCTTGGAAGAATTGCCACAATCAATCAATCAATCTTAAACAAACCTCTAGGAAATTTCTCACAGTATAACCCCTCTGGTCTAACGTATCATCAATTTAATAAATAATTACCCTATGGAAAATATCTCATAGTTTAACCCCTTTGGTCCCATATAGCACCAATCATTTACAAATGACAACCTAAGGCAGCTCTCATGGCCAATACCCCTTGGTCTACATATCATCAATAAAATATAACAACCACTCGGTAGCTCTCATAGTCAAAGCCCTAGGGTCCAAAAATTAATTTAATCGAACAATAATGATCACCGGTGAATCTCTCACAGTCTAACCCAATTAATTATAAATGACCACCTAGGTAACTCTCACGGTCTAACCCCTTTGGGAATCTCTCACAGTACAATCCTCTTTGGTCAACAATCACAATGCATGAACACAGGCATTTCATATAATAAACAACTCCATCCTAAAAAACAATTCATGGAAACAAGTCAAGAATAAAATCATCCTATACTAAATGGTCTTAAACAATCAAATAAGGTAACACAGTTATAGGGTTTCTCATAAACAAGGTATCTAACCTTATATGGAGGAAACAACCCTTAATTAATCAACCAAAACCATAGTATGTATTAAACAGGGTTAAATTAAAATCAATAAATACCCCAAATGTGGTTATGTAGCTCTTTTATCATATACAATCCAAATAAAAACAATTAATGACACAAACCTCCTACCTCAATGTCATACGATCAATAGTCTTGAATGTCGGCCCTTGAATTGGCCTAGATCAGCATAGATCTATAAAAAGGGGGGAAATGTTCAACCTTGAATAACTCACTAGAGAGGAAGAATCGGGAATAATGGATCTATGTGAATTGAGAACTCACTGGTGGGATTCCAACTCATCTGATGGTGTCTTAATCGGAGGTCATATAGAGAAATAGGGGATGGTTCTTGGTTCATTGTTCCCGAGTGCTCCTGTAGAAAACATGGGAAGAAGAAGTTGCTTCTGGACATCTGACGCAACCCCTCTCCAATATATCAAATAAAAATTAAACTACACAGCTTGTTAATTAAATTTACACACTGTGTAGTATACTTAACTGGCCCCTACTTTAAGTGGCCTTCCAGGTTACTTACACATCCATGTACTCAGTCGTTACACATCAAGTACACAGCTATCTATGGTACCCTAGTACATAGTTTGTACTCATAAGTACATGAAATGTACTTAGAAAATTCCCATTTCTTAATTTTTCCTAAAAAACAACATGAAATCAAGATCCAAACTTGAAATGAAGATTTGGGTTCTTACACGCTGGATTGATGTGGTTCATGGGACAAGAGTGGTATGCGGTAGATGTTGTACCAAAATCAAAGATTCTGTAATTATTAGATTAGTAGATTTTTTTGGATCCATTAGTGCCTATATATGGAGTAGTAATACCTTCAATTAAATGGACGGAACAAATATTGAAAAATATGATAGGAATTTTGAGAATTCCAAAGCGGTTCGTGGGAAGGAAACTCTGCAAAGGAAGATGTGATCTGTGGAGGAGAAAAATAGTCTGTGAAAGAGAGTGTGGTTCACGGAGGAAGCTCTCATAGTATGCGATGGAGAAAAGCAATATTTGGAGCAAGAAGGGTTGTGCATGGAGAAAGTAGAGGAAGTGTACAGAGCAGGGGTAGTTTGAGGAATGTGGTTTTTGAAGGAAGTATACGGAGATGGTATGTGGTGGAGTAGGGCAGTACACGGCGAACCAGGGCAGTACGTGGTGGAGCTGTACTATAAGCAGAAACAGAAGTGGTACGCAGAGGAGGTGATCCTCATAGCATACCCATAACATAGTACACTAAAGAGTAGAGTGGTACGTAGAACACTCAAGGAATCCTGTAAAGTGACCAAATTAGTTTTCAATTGTCATTTCCATAGCCTACTAGTGTAGGAAAAAATGATATACCTCTTTGGGTGAAAAAAAACTTCAAGAGACCATCCATTTGCAGTGGAGGAATCATGATTCAATTCTAAACCATTGAAGCAGTCTTCAAATTAATAAACTAAGTTATACTTCTCTTAGACCATTGGGCTAAGGGAATTCAATGGAAGTGATACAAGGGACATAGTGAGCTATCCCCAAACATTTGTAAAGGAATTTTTCCTAGAACAGTGTGACTACGGTCAAACCTTTGTATTCCACATCCAGTGAAGATTAGTTTATTTTGGTACGACAGACACACTGTCAGTGTATGCTCCTTGTATGTAGCCCTTAGTGGTGAACCATGTAAAGGGGGTTTTTGGTATCTTTGCATTTGATTGTTTGATTATTATTCTTATCCATCATATAGGATTAAGTAGTTCCTACTAATGTGGGAACAAGATCCATCACATTAAAATAAAATGTTTACATCATGATTCACCCCTCTCCTCTCAGGGTGTCTTGGGGTCCTAAAAGTGGTATAATAGGGAAAGTTTCACATATATTGGATACTCTACAGTAATTATATTCAGTGTAGGATTGAGTTTTCTTTCATAATTCAGAAATAAGGTGCAGTTTTGATGAATATTTAGTTATCTTTGAGAAAAATTATATATCCAGTGTGACCATGATGAATATGAAAAAGGAAGAGAAGTGATAGTTGAAGAAGAGACTCTTATATAAAAATGAGGTGGTATTTGGTTCTCTACACCTTTCTGAAAATGAAGATATATCAGGCCTTGATAGTAAATAGAAAGTACCTCATGTTTCCAACAAAGAAAAGGAAAACCTCTCCCCCTCCTGTAAATCAAAAGTTTCAAATGATCAGGAGGTATGTGTTAGAACCTTTGAAAGTAATACTCAAAATAAGAATGCCATCAAAAGTGGTGATGATGATAAATCTAAAATATCACATGACTTATCAGTTGATAGATTAAGAAATTTTCTAAATGAAATTCCTAAAGAAATAGCCACTAGGGTTTGTGGATTATTTCAAATAATGAAGGTAGAACTCACCCAGCTGAGGAAAGAAGCAGATTATATGGAGTAAGGCTTGGAAAGAAAAGTTTCAGAATGTTATAAGCTCTCCAAACAAGCGGTAACCATTAAAGAAACAAAGAGGTAACTTGAAATAAGATTCATAAAATAGTTCAAATAATTTTAATAGAATGATGGAGTCAAAAACGTTCTTGAAGAAAATATCCATGTTCTCGAAGAGAAATTTAATAGCAGAACAAATTTCAAGAGTCTATAGTTGGATGAAAAATCCCAGAAGATCAAGTAACATGACTCTTGGGTTCAAAAAAAAGTTAAGATACATGGAGAAAAATTTCTCACAATAAATAAGGATTGTGAGGAAAGTATGATTATGATTGAAGACCATAACATCATCCTCAATATGAAATGTCTAGATTTGGAACCTCAGTTTGCCAATCTTGAGAAGACATTTGTTGAGACATCACAAAATAAGGTATCAGTTTCTATTGATACTCAATTCTCATTAGAGGATCATAAATATGAAATTCCTCAAACATGTTATAAGAAGATAAAGAAATCTTTTGATGATCTGTCTCAAGTAGCTGAGAATAAATAGGTACCATACAAACAAACTTTTTATAATGCCTTTAAACATTTTTTCATGAAGATTACAGGTTGTAAAACAAATATTGGGAAATTATGGATGAATAATGGAGATATGAAATCTACCACCATGTCTGGGGTAGATAGGATGAAGATTATGGAAGCCGGTTTTCGATAGGGAGCTCAAAAATTTAGGAAGAAGATCCAACAACCTTATGCAAGAGTTACAAAGGAATCATGATTTTTGGGTCAATGTTGGTGTTGCAACAGATTTGGGAATCATTCATTTAATTTTTGGTACAATCCACTTAATGATAAAGCACAAAGGAATCTTGTTTCAAGGGTGATCAGGCCAAAGATGAAGAAACAACATCCATAGGTCCAAAAACATTTGTTTAAGGAAAATATATTTGTAATTCTTGATAACATCTGTGATGTACGCAATGGAAGCGGTCATAAGGATTGTACATAATTATCTCAATATGATGTTATTATTGATAGAAAAATAAGGTCACCAATGCTGTAAAAGTACAATGAAGCTACCTTGTGAAGAAATCAGAAAAAATTTGTGAACACAAATTCTACCAAGAAGATCTCAAGTAAGGAAGCTAAGAAGACCTTGGTTTTTCAATCCATAATGTTTTAGGGTATTTTATCCAAAATATCTACTAAGAGGGATAATGCTCAAATGAACCAATGTGGAATATCCAAACCTTAAGAAATAGATCCTAATTACATGCTCGTTATTTGGCTATAATATTTGGAAATAATGAGGAAACTTGACAATGGGCATGCCAAGGCTAGTGAAATTAGAAAAGAAAAGGCCATATATGATGAGGAAAAAGATCATGAGTTCTTGTTATCAAAATGAATATCTCATGTTAAATAATTTATGTGAGAGAGATTCATGAAATCTAGTCACATTGCAAAAGGATTCTTATCCTTAATACCAGAGAAAGAAGAATCATTGAAGAAGAGTAAGAATGTAACATTCATGATGGCTGTTAAGAAGAAACATTCTCCACACAAAGAAGAACATAATGTGAAGATATCCATACCACATAAAAATCGATCAAAATATTTGTTTAGATGTGAAACCATGAATACTGGATTAAATTGAGGAACTTGGTTGAGAAAAGCATCTCAACCATGCTGTTAATATTTATGATTCTAGGAGGATCCAACTTATTCTCTTAATCATCTATGTATATTATGTGTTCTTATAATGTAGGTAATTTAAGGTGAAGAAATATCATAGTGGGAGAACCTTATAAGTAGATAGAGATGTCAATTCTTGATATCCAAGCTGAAGAAGTAACTATCATTGAATGATTCCTCAATTGATATTCAAATGAAGATATGATTAAGGATCAACTTTAGATGAAGAATAAGATGTTCTATTATGGATAACATGGGAAAATAAAGTACCATCTTGGATTGAATTTACTACTAGCATTATAAAGAACATGTGTTCAAGAATATTATCCATTTTGAAGTTGTGGAATTCATCCAATGTTCAAAGTCACAAGATGAAAATCCATTATAGTGTTCCCTCTATACAAAAATTCTTTTAAATCCATTCTTGATGAGATTATCCATTATGAAGGTGCTAAAAATGTCACCCTTGAGGGGGATACAAATGAATAATGATGAATAAGCTTCCATAATCATTATTTAAATTTTCAACATGGTAATTCTGAAAATTTCATGAAGATTATTTCATTTGAATGGGATTTTTGGTGATCAGTGGAACAGATTAAAATGAGGATGTAGATGTTGGAGTGAAAACATTTAGAGGAGAAATCAAAGAGCTGAAATTGATCAATCAAACATCATTTAGGATTAGATCACACTAAAACCTACAAGGATACTGGGGAAGGATGCACAGTCTATATTCCCATAAATTATGGAACCAACCTCATTTGAAGAAGATATGACAGTTGAATCATGGGCTAAATCCATGAATGAAGAACTTGACCAGATTGACAATAACCAACAATGAGATCATGTTACATGACCAAAATATCAAAGGAAGATCAGAAACAATGCACACCTAGTGTGTAAAGGCTATGAACATGATGAAGGAATTTGTATCGAAGAAGGAGTTTCTCCAGTGAAAAGACATGAGTCAATTAGATAGATGTTGAAGGCAGCGTACCTGAACAGAATTTTGATAAAAAGGTTTAATTTGAATGACTCGCACCATGATCATGGTATTACCATTGGAATTATTATCTGAATATTCTCCAATTCAAAAGAGGAGTTGTTTATCATAAACTCTGAATGAAGAATTCATAGGAAGATCAATTTATATTTCCTGATTATATGGATGATATTATACTTGGAAGTAGCAGGAAGGGATCAGTTAAAGGATTTTCCTGTTACATGAAAGCATCATTAGAAATGTCCACTCTGATTATGGTTGAAACTAAACATGGAAAGCATGAGGATTGGTCTTCTGGGGATCCCACCATGTATATAAGAATCATTAGAATAAAATTTCACTTGAATGCAACACGTCTATATATCGTGTTCTCAACATGCCCAACGACTCAATTTCAAAGTAATTCCAAGAAATAAAATATGACGATAGTTAAAAGAATCATGATACATAACATCCACAAGCAGTGGATCATTATCTAATTGAAAGAAATGTGTAGTTTGATTGAGTACGAAATGGGAAAACACTACCCTCAGCACTGTTGAAGCTTGATATATCTCAACAGCAAAGGCCTGCACCCAGCTACTTTAGAGGAAGCAACAACTACCTGATATTAGTGATGAGGTTTATGGTTAATATATGATCCATGATGAGTATGATTTGATCTATCAATCCAAAATTTGGTTCTTTTGGTTTATTTTCAAAGGGGGAGACTGGATAAATTTAGTGACTCAATGAATGTGCATTTGTTTTCTAAATCAATGAATGTGAAATGTTTTTTTATTGATAAAGCATCGATGGAGAATAGATAAATTCAAAAATGAAACTATGGGGGAGAAAAGAGAAACTGGAGAACTCAATTCATGTCCTCTCTCTTGTTTTCTACATTGGGCACTACTCACGTAGGCTTAGAGTGATGGATGAGTTGTTTCTTGAGGTTTCGATTTTTTATTGTGGTTGGTGCTTCAGTGAAATTATTGGGAGATTGAAAAAAACCCAAAGGGGAAGATTTTTTAAACCAAGGTTGTTTCTGGAAAATAATGGAGTAAGGTTTGTGTTTGTTATCAATATTTACATGGATGAGCAGGGATTTTGCAAGGAAAGTGGTCATATATTTGAGGAAGAAAGTAGTATTGATGGTGGTGAAGTTTCCCAGTGTTTTCCAAATTGTTGGGCCTCAAAATCTGGAGTTTGAGGGTGGAAAAACAACTTTTTTCACATTGTAGTGAACAATATGTGAAATGGAAAATAAAACTAGCAGAATAAGGGAACTGAATACCTCAAAACATAGACCGCGTACCATGTTCTAGGAATGGTTTTCTGCCTCGTACCAGGTAATGGTAATGGTACGCGGAGTGGTTTGTGGAACCAAAAATTGTTTTTGGCAATGTTTCGTAGTGAAGGCGTGTGGTATATGGAATTTTGGATGTTCACAGGATTGATGTGGCTCGCAGGACAGGAGTGGTATGCGGTAGAGGCTATACCAAAATCAAAGATTTGGTAAATCCTAGATAAGTTGATTTTTCGGATCCATTAGTTTCTATATAAGGAGAAGTAATCACCTTCATTTAAATGGAGGGAACGAAGATTAAAAAATCCAGAGGGAATTTGGAGAAGTCCAGAGTGGTTCTCAAGAAAAAAAATCTACATAGAAATAAGTGATATGCGGAGAAGAAAAACAGTACATGAAATAAAGTGTGGTTCATGAAGGAGGATCTCACAGTACGTGGTAGAGAAAGGCAGTACGCTAAGCAAGAAAGGTTGTATGCAGAGAAAGCATAGGTAGTACACAAAGTAGGGGATGTTTGTAGAAGGTGGTTTGCAAAGGCAGTATATAGAGCTAGTATACAGTGGAGTAGGGAGGTACGCAAAAAGTAGGACAGTATGCGGTGGAGCTAGATGGTACGCGAAAACAGAAGTGGTATGCGGAGGACGTGATCCACATAGCATACTTGGAACAAATTACATAAAATATAATAGTGGTACGTGTAGCACTCAAGGAGGCCTGTAAAGTGACCAAATCAATTTTCAATAGTAGTTTTGATATCCTACCTGTGTGGGAAAAATGATATACATTTGTGGATGAAAACATGACTTCAATAGAGAATACATTTTTAGTTGAGGATGCACGATTAAATTCTAAACCATTGAAGTGACTTTCATGTCAATAAACTAAGTTAGACTTATCTTAGAGAAGTGAGCTAAAGGGAGTCAGAAAAGGTGATCTGAGGGATGTAGTGAGCTATCCTTGAACTTTTTTAAAGGCAATGGTCCTGGCACAGAGTGACTGTGGATGAACCTTTTTATTCCACGTCTAGTGAATATTAGTGTATTTTGGTATGACCGACACTCTATTAGTGTATGATCCTTGGACTTATACCTTAATGGTGAACCATGTAAAATTGTTCTATGATTTCTTTGAATTTGATTGTATGATTGTTGTTCTTATCCATCATAGAGGTATAACTAATTCCTACCAACGTGGGAACAAGATCCATCACTTTAAAAGAAAATGTTGACACCTTGATTCACCCCTCCCCTCTCAGGGCATCCTGGGGTCCTACGTCTTTCTATATGATAAATATACTCAATTTGGGTAGAACTAATGGACATTTTTTCATTTTGAATTGGCTATTTTAAAAACCCCTTCTTGGGTCGGGTTCCTTGCCCAGTTGGTGATCCTTGAGATTGGATGGTCCTTGGTTTAGGACCTCCCTTGTGAAATGAAATTTTTATGGCAAGGTAACACCCTTGAGGTAGATGGGGTGGTTCCAAATTATGTGGTGTATTTTTTTATATGCGTGTGTGTGTGTGTGTGGATTTTTATTTGAATTGTATGTAACACCCCCTTGTGAAACATAACATGGGATCCTAGAATAGAAAAACGATTTACTGAGAACATTTGTTTCACTAGTCTAGGTCATTATACTAGATAGTGGTCAATAGATGGTAGATACGTGGGTTTATTTCTATGGGATCGATCCCCATGACTAGGACAGTTAGGGCAATAGTTGGGCATTAGAAAGTTACGATGTCATTGAGTAGGGCATACCTTCAGGATGAGTCACTTGTATAGTATGTTCTAGTTCCCCTGTGAGTTCCTTAGATTTATCATGCTTTACCAGTTATGAGTACTACTAGAGATGTTACCCTCATTATGTATAATCTTATTCTTTGTGTTTGGTTTTGGTATTTATTTTCAAAACTATGAGTGATTGGTTTGTTTAAAAATGATTTCTATGTAGATGTTTTGTTAAAACAATCAAAACTCCCCCTTTTTATATCTAATTCCATGTTTTAAATTATGAGGGAAATGGATTATGTTGTTTGTTTTAAAATGAAAATTGTGTAAGAAAATATATTTTTATAAATGAATTAAAGTTATTATTAGTGGATTTATTTTGGAAATGGATAACACATATTCTTTGGTGATTGCCTACTGAGAATCTCGGTGCTCACCCCTACTTTATATTTTTGGTTCCAGGTTCCCCCAGTGTTGGGTCACTCTCATAGTGAACTTGGTTCTATGTTGGGTGGTGATCTATGAGGTCACATGGAGGCATGTGCAGTTTTTCCTCTTTCTATTGCTAGAGTTTAGTTTTATTTCTCTTTTTATCCTTGTTTATTTATTTTTCTTTAATTTGTGGGCCAAATCATTCCCACTTGTTTAGTTTTGATGCCTAGAACTGGTTTTCAGCCTGTGGGGATCAAGAACACCCTTCGGGCCATGCCGCATACTGGGTTGGGTAACTGGGTCAAGATTGACCTAGCTTAGTTTGTGACAGCGGCATATATAAATATCTCGACATTCCATGAAAGGTGTAAGAGAACCTACTTTTGGAACATGATTGATAACTCATCCAGTATCAATCTTGGATTCATCATGGTTTGGAATAAATATAAAGAACGTATAAAGAATAGGGAATTCAGGAATATGATCCTAAATTGAAATAGCACAGTTGATATCTATAAGAATCAAGAATTTTTTAAAAGGAATTAAGTCCTTACCATTGTGGATCGAAGGAGATGAATCACATTTGAATCAGATTCCAAATGGTGAAGGGATATGAAATCCTAGAATATGATCAAATGATAGATCCCATGTTTTCCCTTTACTGTGAAAAAAATATGGGATAAATAATTTTAGATTATAAAAAATTCAGTAGAAAAATCATCATTTTACCCCAAAAAACTAGGTCACACAATTTAGGTGCATGGTTTGTCAAACTGTGTGACATGTTACATTATTTACTGTAGGAGAAAGGGTCACTCGCATGGTTTACCCACACAGTTTACAAACCATGCACAAATCGTATGTAGATCCTTTTTCAAATCTATTGAAAATGGTAAGCATGTTGCACAGTCATGTGGCTCCACCCGCATGGTTTCATCAAATAGTTCGGCCTATAGGCCCCCACTTACCAACATTGCATGGATTATTCAAGCCATGTGGCCTACTCCACATGGTTTTCACTAACCATTCACCAATATTAAAACACCCAAACATTGGGTTTTGGGCACTAGAACAATGTCGTACACTCCCTGACATCTTTGTGACCTCAACGACCACTCATATTTGGATTTATTTAATGAATTAAACAAATAATTGATGTAAAAATCAATATTTTTACCTCAAATAAAAACTAGTTTCTTAAAATTGTACCACCCCTATGGGGTCCTTCACCTTAGACAAAAACTAGCAATAAGAGTCCCAGCTGGATCAGTTCTAAAGTTTGAGCTACTAGAGAATCCATAGGAGAATGCATAGTGGAAAAATTATTCATAATAGGTGTCCCAAGATTTATATGAGGTGTATTTCTTGATATGACAAATCATTACTTAAAAAATCCAACAACTAAACCAATAATACTGATAGAAAATCACATGCACACACATAAGGGTTTATTGAAATGCTCAACCTAAGTGACTACCTAAAAAAAGAATAACCTCTTAAGAACTATCCAAAACCCAATCCAAGAATCTAGTACCTACACATTATTCATATCCATATATATACACTCAAAAATAGAATACTTAGTCTTAAATAAATTAATGTAGAAAATAATTCACCAAAATCACATATCATAAATTTAAATGGGAATTTAAATTATTTGGTCTCTATCTAATACAAGAAATAAGCATATGGAATGTGATACTACAAGACTAAACATTATGCATGAACACACACAACATTAAATAAATCAGTATACCAATATCATGTGTATCCTTCAAGGTGAATCAATTCAATGATAAAATCAAACAATAAGAACATCCAAAGAATAATGTCAATTTTCATGGAAATTTTTAGGTCCACTATGAAGTGTTGTCTAGAAACTAAAACAATTTACCTTGTTTGAGTCCAAACTATCCTATCTTCTCTCTACCGTATCAAAAACCTAGTCCATGAAAAAAATTAGTGAACCTAGTTCTCTATTACCATTTTATAACACCTCATCCTATATCACCTGGCTCAGGCTGGAATTCTGCATGACCTCAAGTGTGCCTCCTCATACGTAAGATATTAACAACTAGAGGAGAGGTCCAAAGAGGGACATTATGAGAATACTATTCTCTCAGTATCAAGAAAAAATCAATGTATATAAAGTAATTGATAACAAAAAATTCAATGAATAAAGAGTGAATAAATAAATAAATAGGATAGTATCATACACCTAAAGTACTGACTCATGAAATAACAGTATTGTGTGTCAGTCATATAATCCAAAACTAGAAAATAAGGATTTATATAGGTGGTGGATCAAATAATGAGATACAAAACAAGTAAAAAAAACTATAGTAGACATCAAATCTCAAATTCTAACCAATAAATCCTTGAACCCCCTTTTTTGATCCTTTTTCAACCTCCCACCATAGGGCCCTTTCCCTTCAACAAAACATTCGTCCTAAAATATAAATAAACACTGAGATACACAAGTAAGGTGTGAATATGAGACCTAGTAGGATACCACCAATGGTTCTTAAAATAAGTTCATAAGATATATTGGTGCATCCCATGAAAGTAAATAGTGCATAGATAGGTAATAAGTATATCATTACAGCACAACATTTATATCGGGCCCATAATATCGGCTCTACAAACTTTAACTACATTCTAGAAGGAATTTCAAATATTCTTATGGCCCATCCCCCTTGATGGGATAGTCCAAAAACATGTATGAAATTTCCCCTTTAAGGGATGGTCTATATACATATCAACTGGACATCTAACACATCCCTCTTAGGGAATAGTCTATATATATAAACATGCACACTCAACTACAATGAGAGAGGAGAAACACATACAATAAATAGATATAGGAAGATATATCAATATCACATCCTATTTAGAAATATTCATAACCATTACAATCTACATGCAAGAAATCATTAATCATAAGTCATATGGGGTTACACACATATACCCCATGTGATCAAACATCAATATATGTCTCAAGGGGTTAAACACACACACCTAATTTAATCAAAATAAAACATAGGTGTCACAAGGATACACACACACACACCTAAAATCATGTCAATAAAATTTATAAAGAACCAAAAATGATAAGTACCACCTAATATAGGTTCAATGATGGTCTAATGACAAGGGTTATTATCCAAGTCTAATTTCACCACTCCCGATCCAACAACCATTCTGGATCCACAATAATTAGAATTATAGGATCAATATTTATTCAATTACACACCCCAAAGGTAGTATGAGATCACACATACCCATGAATATCTGTTTTCATCAATGATCTAGGTCCAAATGATGTGCAAATGAAAATTCTCCAAATCTAGGTGTCGGTTCAATCAATTTATGACATTTACATCATTAGATAATGCCAAAACCATATGATTTTTTTAATTAATAAAGATATAATATTTTTTACAATGTTTTTAGACGCCAAAAAGTGCTTAGGTGTTTAAGAATGTTTTGAAACAACAAAGCGAGGTCATATTCAGACCCAAAGAACCGGTCCAGTGGGCCCGAAGGTGTTGCATGAAAAAAATGGTGAAGCACACGAAAAAATTGTGAAGCACATGAAAAAATTCATCCCACGCGAAAAGTTCCAAGATTCACGAGGAGTCCTCAGCACCGGCGTGAAATAATTTCGCACCCGCGCCCCGCGCAGTTGACATTTCGCATTACCACCTCTGCCACACAACTATTTCATTCTGGCCTCTATTGTGCACCCCTGGGAACCTATAAATAAAATTCAACCCCCATCTATTTCAGGGATGAAGAATATGAACCTGCCCTCATATGCGAAATTCGGATTCCACGTGCACAAAGATGGCCTTCAGGTACGGTTCTTTTCATGCCAAGTCACCCCGGGGACTGCCTTTGTGTGAGATCCCCATGGATTAGACTGACTTTAAATCCCATTGGGGTTCCCCCCTTGCATGCAATTCCTTCCATTTCACATAGTCCGGTCAATTTCATGCAATTCTTTCCATTGCGCACACCCCTGTCCTTGTGCGCGCCCTCTGCAACTTGCGCGCAATTCATACTTCTTGTGTGCAATCCTCCTAGTCGTGCGCAAAACCTCAGCCCCATATTTCACATAAGAATCACCGATTTCATGCAACCCTCAAGGGATACGCGCAATTCCTCGGTGTCCTTCACCTCGGTGCTCCCCAGGCACCCCCTTGCATGAACGCCTGATGCCCTTCTTCTAGGTGCCATTCGTAGGTCTCTTGTGCACCCTGGGAATCCACATCATACATGGTTTTCCCATGCGACCTTCTAGGCTCGTACTAGTTAACTTCAAAGTCACTTGGACAATTCTTCCCGTTGTATTTCTTTTCCTCATGCCTCTTCACATAGGTGTGCTACCAGCTATTGCTTCTTCGCATAGCCACGCTAACGTGGACCCCTCAACGGTTCTCCCTAACACACCCCCTTGCTACGGCCTTGCCGATACCTTCCCTTCCACAAGGTTCAGAGGGCACCGATTATATAAGTCCTAGGGGTGTAGAGTGAACCCGCTTCATCTGAGCTGTAGGACGTTAAAATTACAAGTGCCATTATCCTCAACACATGATGTTAAACTGTGACCAAGCCTCGTGCCTTGCACGCAGGGTCCCCCTACCTTGGTCATTCTCTATGCCCACTAGTCTCTATGGGGATGGGATCATCCCTCACAGGGGGTGATATCCTCCTTATTGGTGTGGCGTTTGTCCATGAGGAAGGGAGGCCACCTTTGCGTAAGCCCTTAACCTTTCTTACAGGAGGCAACACCCATGTTCCTCCTCACTCCCCCTATGCCAAGGCCATCCAAGGGTGTGATGGGGAATGGTTCTTCTCCATTATTCTATCCCAAATCCCTCTCCCTCTATGCTTTTCTCCCTCAGGCCTCCATCCTAGAGTAAGTCGCAGCACCTTGTGCTGCTCAACGCATAATCCCCTCTTCATTTCCCATGGACGCACCCTTCACGACGTAATCGTCAGGTCCCTACTAGCTCTTGTTTATCACAACGATCATGACTCCCATGAGCTTAGAGTGAGAACCTACCATGACAAACCTTGGGCCGCCTTAGAGTGTAAGCCCCAAATTACCTTATCCAACGTGACATTAAACTATATACCCAAACTACAGGGACTTTGATCCATGTCAAGGCATGGTACATAGGAATCCTCCACGAGGTTCATTCCCCACCACCTTGGGCCGCCTCAGAGAGTAAGCCTCAATCCATCACGAACTATGGGGACTTTGATCCATGTCAAGGCATTGTATGTAGGAAGCCTCCACAAGGTTCAAGCCCCACCACCTTGGGCCACCTCAGAGTGTAAGCCCCAATCCATCCCGAACTACGGGGAATTTGATCCATGTCAAGGCATTGTAAGTTGGAAGCCTCCACGAGGTTCAACCCCACAACCCATTGGTCATTCTGACCCCATTCATGTTGGTTCACCAAACACCTTGGGCAGCCTCATAGTGTAAGCCCCAATCCATCCCAAACTACGTGGACTTCGATTCCCTGCAACAGGGATACGTAGGAAACCTCTATGAGGTTCAAGCCCAACACCCATGTCTCATCCTGATCTCTCCCTCGATCCCACGTGTCTTGGGAAGCTCATGCCCTAACCTGGAGGTTCCACTTCCTCTAGGTCCCGTCCATGCGTCCATCATCACAGGTCACCTCCTCAGGTGTCCCATTGTTCCACTGAACTACGCGGACTTTGATTCCCCTCCATGGGGATACGTAGGAAGTATCTTAGAGGCTCCATCCCAAATCCATCATCCATCCTGATTCTTACCCAGGCCGCCACATCCCAGTGAGATCATGCCACCTCATAGCCCATTCCATTTAACATCATTCAGGAATCCACCCACACGTCTCCCCCAACCTCAGTGTCCCCTCCAGGGGTTGCGCCCATCTGATCCACTCTAACCAGTTTTCTGATCAGTCTGATCTATCTCTGTTGGACATTAAACTTGCGGCATAACCTATGTTAAACATGGTAATAAGAGGAAAACCTCATATACAAGCCTATGGAATATGATTCCCTACATTCGATGTGGGATGACTCGGGCTTCTGCTCCCTCGAGAAGCCCTATAATAAGGGCCTGAAGACAGACATGCAAATCCCCCAACGTCAAGACATGCCAGTGATGCTCAGTGTGACTACTCTCCTAACTAAAAGTTGTTACCCTGACCCGAATCGTTGGAGCATCCTGATAAAAGCAGTGTAATAAACTGGTGTCCATAAATATATGGCGCTGGGAAGAGTTTCACAAACTACGCCTTAAATCTATGAGGGAGACCTAGACTAGGTGATGAGATCTGAGGAGGAATCCACAGAAGGAAGAAAGGACATCCCATCTTCCCATTTCGATCAAGGAGCAGACGTCCCTGAATGAGGAGCAGATGTCGCCTGCCTTTGGAATGCAGGAATGCGGGGTAACAGCAGCTCATCCTCTATGTGACAGATGTGCATGCACCCAGCGAAAGTGTTGGAAACAGACATAGTGAACCCAACGTGAAGGTTCTTCTCCTCAGCATGGAGGCTAGTAGTATTGAAGGCCTCAATGGATAATCATGTCATCTGGTACCAGGTCCCATCAAACAGGCCTGACATGAAACTCGCCAGAAGTTGGGACAGTCGAGATGTTAAGAATTTCGTCCTGCGACGTTGTCAATGTGGATACCTCTTACCGGCCACAGAATATGGGACGACACTGGGGCACTGGTTGTTGATTTCTTTTCCTAGCAGTGTTAATGAGTTCATCTCCCTACTTTTAGGAACCAAGTTGTTGCATCTAGAGCTCGATCACCTACCCACCAGCGCAGGGGCAGGGGCAGTATCGACGCGGCTACCCCGCGCGGTTCTGCCTCTTCCATGATGGCTTTGACTGGCATGACTATTGGGAGCCCAAGCCCCCTCTCCCCATCAGAAATTATCCAGAGTAGGGTAATTAATGATCTTGTAAGATGTACGAGGAGGAGGGGGTCATCCCTACCAAGGATATGGTCCGCATGGATCTCGAGGCAGTAGTGCTTCACCGTCAACGCCGCCCCCAAGGGTCGTGCAGGGAGCCGCTGCTCCTCACCCCAACATTAAATCGTTTTGGGAGATTGTCCCTAGAACGCATTGACAACACCCTCCCCTACGCTGACGAGGTAGGTGATGTTCAGGCCGGCCCAATCGGAGTCCCGCTTCAAGGACTCCATGTGAGGGCTCCCACCAGGCCGCGTCAGCATCACCTCCCAGTTCCACAAGCCTGGGAGCAGGAAAACCACGCACCTACACCACCGTCTCCAGTTCATCTGACCCGGCGCTAGCGTCGGGCACAAATGGAAGTCAACGTCAATGACTGCTATGGCCTGAACCACTGTTGGATCATGTCACCAACTCCCCGCATACGATGAGTAGGGGCAGTTATATGCTTGACATGAATCCAGGCCCCAACCGCCCCATGGGCAGGTTTGGTCGACTCTCCCGGTTGCTGGAACAGGTGATGGTTGTTGTAGGCCAATCCACAGTAATTCCACCCATTATGGAGGCCCATTCCGTGATTCCACTACAGAAGGTGTGGAACCTCCCTACTTCTCATCTCGGCTTGGAGTTCTACCCCACGCCACCTTCAACCCAAGTGAGGGTCTTCCCCATGACAGCAACACTCCGTATGAGGGTCTCTCCCATGCTCACTACAGTGGGTACGGGGTCACTCCCCCTGCTGCAGACTACAGATATGGAGACATTTTATGTCTGGTCACCCACCAGCATGGAGGTCCTCCCCATGAACCTTTTGACATTTGTCTTGGTGCTCCTCACACCCCGTCATTCTTGGGTGGAAACCCTCTCGGCCCTAGCAGCAGTGCAGCCAGAAGACCACATGTCAGAAATCATCCCTGTCTTGAGGAGCCACCCAGGGGAAGGAAGGCGGGTCGTCGCCACCGTAGGAGGAATTCTGGGGAAGCCCGAATAGGAATAAGACCATTCTGTATCTCAGAATCTGAAGTGGAGTGCGACCCATCACTGGAGCCCTCTCCTCAGTCCTCTGAGTCAAGGGCTGGGGTAGGAACGAGGCGCATCAGCCTCGTACTCCCGGAATGTGAGATCCATAGGATCCATGTTTCCTTATGAAGGTATATCCAGGAGGATGAGAACTTGGCATGTCCCAAGGGACCAATGCGCAGTCACCACTAGCATCTCCGAAAGCACCCTCTGCCTTGGCTAGAGACTACGGAGATCTATTTTGGGAGTCAATTGCGGAAGATCTGTGGCACAACCCACCCTCGGCAGACGCTAATGCTGTGTGAGGAGCTCTGGTTTCTGGCCCATATTATCGTGACATGGAGGCCAAGTCACTGCAACCCTTAGGGCACAACCCATGATTCGGTGGCCAATCAGCTCGCTCGCCGTATTCTCCACCGGCCATCTTGTCGTGCCAACAGTCTGCCTCGGTGTCGCTGCCAGTTCCTCAGACACCCTCAGTTGACGAGTGGGGATATTAAAGCTCAGACCCTGAATCTGAGCTGAGGAGATTCTGGACCATCCTCGCATTGGGCCACTTCCCCAAGAAGTTTTGGCCAGTCGTAGGGCCAAATTAGGGTACACTAGAATCTCTCACCTCGGAGGAGTTTGAAGGTTTCTGCCAGACCCTCTGGGCGACTCACTTTCGTCTTCACCACCGACGATTGAATTATCCCGGGAGCCAAGAGCATCTTGAAGAGATCAGCGAATAATTTCGTCTGGTTGACCGGGCCACACTCCTCGTGGTCTAGCACCCTGAGTCACATGGACACCACAGGGCCCTCTAACAGTAATGCGTTCAGAGTTTTCAAGTACTCCGCAATGTTATTGAGGAGGCTACCCCCCACACACATGTTTGTGGCTAGGGGAAGTATGCTGCCCTCCTCTTTAGTGCAATTCTCTGACAGCCTAACTTGCTAGGCGATAGTGAGGATATGCCCCTGAGAAGAGTTTCAGTCAACATGAACGATCTGTTAGGAGGGGAAAACGAGCTAGAAATTCTTGATGGGAACCTCCTCCCTGAGGACATGCCCCCACTACTGGACCTGTCGGGGAGAGTTACTTTCCAGCAGAGGAACCTATTGGGTCTCCCTCCACCTACCGAGGCATTTTTACTCAGTCAGAACCTCGGTAAAGGCAAGAAGAATATTGGTGTAACCAAACACTCCGACCCGTCTTCCTCAATGAAAAAGACAGAGGAAGATCCCGAGAAGGCCGCGTTGCACCAGTAGCTTGCCGAGCAGAAGAAACTGGTTTATGACCTCCTGGATGAATGTGTTGGGGAACAGTATCAAGATTATGGTGACCCTCGGCCAGTACAGTAGGGACAGATGCAGCTTCTCCCCGGCTAATTGCCCCAGGGTAACCCTGAACAGCCTGTCCATGTAGAAAGGGTAGAGGTCGGTGCTTATGGAAAGAGGGCACAGTATGTCTCTCCAAACCCTCTTGAACGGCACGAAAATCCAAGTAACCCTTCTCGATCTCCTCCAGCAGCCCCAAGGGGGTGCTCCACCAGCCGCTCCACGAGGTGTTGAGCTTGGATACCTCATCGAAGAGCCCGGCAATGCGCTCATGGTTAGGGATCCCCGTCATGACATGGACCAGTGTCTAGACGATCAAATGGCGGCACTCATCACCCACCTTGAGGATTTGGAAATGAGATAGGTGTCTATCACACCTGATGGGAAGCCATACCCGGCATGGGTGGATGACATGCCAGCACCCCCGGGATTTGTGAATCCCACTTTCTACCCCTTTAATAGGATGGGGGACCCGTCGTAGAACCCAGACCACTTTAACTCGAGGTGTGGGTCCTTGTTAGGAACCCTGGCATAGTAGGAGGCTGCCAAGCTCCGTTGTTTTGTTCAGACACTGGAAGGGCCGACATTTTTTTGGTACAGCCAGCTCCTTGTTGGATCCGTGACTGGCTGGGAAGGCCTTCACAGGAAGTTCCATTACTAGTTCAGCTCTACAACCCATAATATGAACATATCAGACCTCTTCAGGTGCAAGTAAAGGCCTAATGAATGAGCCATGAATTTCATCGCCCGGTGGAAGGGGCTCACATAATCCCTTGACATGCCACTGGATCGGGAGCAATTACTAACAATGTGTGTGGTAAATGTCAAGATGGAGCTGGTTCCCTACATGATCACTCAGAACTATCCTGGAGGGTTCTGATATTTCTCGGATAAGGCCTGGTGCCTCGAAGAAGCCCTGAAACAGGCTAGTCAGGCATGCCTGGTGCCCCCTGTGATCCCAGCAAGGAGGGCTTCCAGAGCCAAGCCCACCATGGTGGCCCAAGTAGAGGCCCCCTTGCAGCTAGAATTGCTACCAGTGGAGCCAGATCCATAGCCCTGCAAAGATCCACCACCATGGGCACAGCTCCCAGCCTAGAAGTGTCTTCAGAATCACCAGGCACCCCCACGTAACGTTCCACCACCGCCTAGGTAAGATAATCAAGTTCTTCCTCCTCAGCAGGCTCCTCTAGCCCCCCATCAGAGACAGGCTCCCAAAGCCCCCTTTCTAGACAGAAGGAATCAGACCTACTCAATTGATAAGGCTCAGGTCCTCGGTTACTCCTGCATCACCTTAGAGAAGAGAATTGTACGACTGCCTGAGTAAAGAAAGCCAGAGGAGGCGCATCTCACCGATCACCCCAACTACTGCCCTTATCATCAGATCCTGGGGCACACCATCAAGCAGTGCTATGTGTTCAAGTACTGGCTCCAAGACTAGACTGAAAACAACATAGTCAGGTTGGGCCCAGCCCTAGAAAAAGTGGCGGGTGTCTTTGTGAGGTCAGATAGCAGTAGAAACGTCGAAGGTGAGTGTTAGCAGGTTTCTGACTGTGAGTCCCAGAAGTATAATATTTGGATGGCTTGAAATACGGTTTCCCATGCCCATGGAATCATTCGGTCATGTCTGAATCAAATAGATCCTCCAGAATCTATGGCCAGCACTTATTTGTCATCATCTCAGCCGACCACTTCCCAGAAGAGAAAGCATCGATGGCGCAAGAAGAAGCAACGCGCTCCTCCAATGTCGCCATTGTCCCACACTCTCGGTGAATTTATGCCCCCTGAGATGGGTATTCCCCCCAGGACCTGCCCAGTGGTGGATGATTCGTCAAGTGACAGTAAAAGGTATGCTTCAGTTAACACTGTTGAGTTGGTAAACCCCTATATGACTCCCAACAAGGAGGAGAACCAAGTGAACCTCTCCAATGTCCCCAGCTGACGCCAATGTCGGTAGATCCATGGCCATATGGGTCATCAAGGCGCACCAATTGTCACCTCTAGCTAGGTCATCCATGCCGCTGAGACTATACAGCAGGCCCAACACAGAACCCAGCACGCGTAGCCTCTTCATCCAGTGTCGATAGGTCCATCTCCACCACCGTTTGTGCTACTGGATCAGGCAGAACCACTTCGACCGTGTCGTGAAAAGCTTCACCCTGCTACAGGACGATCTCACTCGTCTGGCCCTCATCTGATAGCTACCCTAAGGGCTTCGACTAAGGAGCAGCGAGATGTCCCTAGTACCAGTGAGCCGTCGGTCCGACCGACCGGGCCCGCCATGCCTTCCATCACAGAGTGACTCCCTGCAAGAAGAAGTTCGCACTTGGAATGGAAGTACAATGCTCTCATGCACCTCATTGGTATCCCAGCGAGGCTTTCTATCCTTGAAGCTCTTCTCCTGTCGCCAGATATGCGTGAAGCACTCACCAAGGCTTTAAGGAGCCCCCTCTAGTTTGAGACGGAGATAGCAGCTACAGAATCTTTTCATGCTGAAGAAGTTGAGGATGATGAATGTCAGGCCATCATTTCATTCTCTAGAGAGGATAAAGGCTCCCCCATACGGTGGCACATCCACCCGCTATATATCACCGTCCAATTCAACTACGTGGAGGTTCGCCACTATCTTGTTGACACCAGATCTGGGATCAACCTTATCCCGACGAGGACACTGTAGAAGTTAGGGTTATCTGAAGATTACCTGACTCCATATGATTTAAGAATCCAGGGATGTGCCAAGACAGAACAGACCCCGATCATCAAGATCCATCTGAAGACCTAGTTCGGTGGCCTAGTTTCCAGCACCGAGTTCAGGGTTGTCTCCTAGGACACCACATATAATGCATTGATGGGCAGGCCATGGCTCCACCTACATGCGTCGGTCCCCTCATCATATCACCAATGCCTCAAGTACTCCATTAATGGTCAAGTGGGTGTGCTTCAAGGTGATGCATATCCTATCGCCTCTTGTGAATCCTGCTACTTAGATGCTGACTATTATAAGAGCAAGGATAAACAAGTCCTGGTAAGTGAAGTTGATCCTGTCACTACTACGACCAACCCTTGAGCAGGATTGAATGACACCTACGTCTTCCCAATTTATAGGTTGGAGGCCATGAACCCTGATATAGGGAAATGTTTTGTCATTTTCAAGACTAGAGGGAACCATGCTCCCAAGTCCAGGTTGTGTCGAAAGATCACTTCGTATTCTTATACGAATCAGGCCCCAGTGATCTCGGAGCCTCCCACTCCTGTCAAATATCAGGACATCTGGCTCCTGGAAACAGTAGTACGTCATACTTGTCTATTTCGCTAGGCTGGAATAAGTTGTCTCTGGTTGACGCACCACTATTTCTTCAATATTGTAAAGAGTGGCCCCTTGGGCCGGAGACCAGATGGGATCAGGTCGACAGCTTTCATAGCCATGGTCTCAGTAGTGCCGAAGTTATATGATGCAATAACCACTACCACACAAGCTGGTAGCAGTCTCCCATCAGGGTTTAGTAAATCAGAATCAGCTTCCCCCATGGAAGATCCCTCTCTAAGTGGAGAAGAAGATATAAAGGATGCTCCCCCTCCCTTTGAGAAAGGCATCTCAACCATGGTCGACGAGTTGGTACAGGTGAACCTCGGAAGCGAGGCGGACCCGAGACCCACATTGATCAGTGTTGTTATGTCCCCCGAGGAGTAGCAGTAGTATGTAGGCTTCCTTAAACAACACCTTGATGTATTCTCCTAGAGTTATGATGAGATGTCGGGACTAGATCCTTAGGTAGTTGTCCACTTCCTCAGTCTTCTGGAAAATCATCGCGGATTCAATCAGCCTCTCAGAAAGATGAAGCCTTCTCACGGTTCCATGGTCAAGGACGAAGTTGACAAGATCATCAGATTCAACTTCATCACGGAGGTAGAGTACCCCAAGTGTCTAGCCAACATTATGCCATTCAAAAAGATAAACAGGTAGACTAAGGTCTGTATTGACTTCTAAGATCTCAACTGCCATTATCTGAAGGATGATTTTCCCCTACCAGTGATAGAATTGTTTATTGAAGCTACGGCGGGGTTCCAAGCCCTCTCCTTCATGGATGGTTACTCCTAATATAATCAGATCTAGGTGGCCCCCAAGGACGAGGTGTCCATATCTTTTAGGGCACCCCAAGGTACTTTCTATTACCAGGTTATGCCCTTTGTCCTGAAGAAAGCAGGTTCTACCTATCAGCAGTCCATGCATCGCATATTCAAGCCAAACCTGGGAAAATTGGTGGAATTCTCTGTGGACAACCTGGTAGTCAAATCTCTCTAGTGCCAGGACCATCTCAAGGACCTTGAGAAAGTGTTCGGTTTCCTCCATTCCTTCCACCTGAAGATGAACCCATTGAAGTGTGCCTTCGGGGTCACTTTAGGGAAGTTCCTTGGATTTGTTGTCTGGTACTGAGGCATCAAGATAGACCCATAGAATATTAGGGAAATCATTTAGATGCCTCCCCCGAGAAATATTCGGGAGCTCCAAGGTCTCCAAGGACACTTAGCCTACATATGCTGATTCATTGTGAATCTAGCTGGAAAGTTTAATACCTTTTCTCGACTCATGAAGAAGGGCACCTCTTATGATTGGGATGAGGAGTTCCAGACCACCTTTGAGGAAATCAAGCAATATTTGCTCCAGCCTCCAATCTTCATGTCACCCGTCTCTGGGAAGCCATTGGTCCTCTATGTCACTGCCCTAGAACGGTCCTTCATCACCCTTATTTCCCAGAAGAACAATGAGGGGATGGAGAATATCCTCTACTATCTTAGTCGCATGCTCCTCGATATGGAAACTAGATACTCCGCCATAGAGGAGAGCTGTCTTGCGCTCGTATTTGCTGTGCAGAAATTGTGGCATTACCTACAGCACCACGAGGTACAGCTAGTGTCTCGAGTGGACCCACTAAAGTATATTTTGAATCGCCCCTTGTTGACTAGCCTACTAGCGTGGTGGGCGGTGATTCTCCAGCAGTTCAAGATCAGGTTTGTGCCTCAGAAGTCTGTCAAGGGACAGGTGTTGGCAGACTTTCTGGCTGCCCATCCAACCTCCACAGATCAGTCCTTGGACCTAGATTTTCTTGATGAGGCAATCCTCTCAGTCGATTAAGTCATACCTTGTGGGAAAATTCACTTCAATGGTGCCTCCCAGAGCCCCACCGGTAGGAGGCTCAATGATCCTAGGCTCAACAGAGTAGGTCTGGGTATCATCTTTATCACCCTGGCACAAGTCGTCCTACTGTACTCATTCCTATTGTCAGAAGGTTGCACCAATAACGAGGCAGAGTATCAGGCCCTCATTACTGGTCTTGAGCTGGCCCTTGAGATCGATGTGCCCCGTTTTCATGTGAAAGGGGACTTCGAGCTAGTTATTAAGCAGGTCAATGGCGACTATGTTGTCAAGAAACCATAGCTCATACTATTGTTAGAATGCACTCTCCAGCTAATGGCACAATTCCCTTCTCGGATAGAGGTTATCCATGTCCCTCAGTCATAGAACGGTCGAGCGGATGCTTTAGCCAATTTAGCTGCATCACTTGCAGATCCCGAGTAGGATGATCTTATTATCCACGTGGCGCATCGGAGATTCATAGCTCCTATTACCCCAGATGGTGATGATGGCCCATAGGTAAGCCATATTACCACCGGTGCCTCAGCACCAAGACCCCTAAGTCGTCTGGATGTGGTGATCGAAGTGGTTGCTGATTGGAGGACACCCTTGGTTGAATACATCCAACATGGTAATCTCTCGTCAGATAGGGCTGAGAGCGAGTGAATCCGACGTCGTGCGTTGCAGTGTACTCTCCAGAATGGTCCCAGCCTTGATAATATCCTCTATAAACACGGGTTTGATGTTTTTATCCTCTATTGAATTCAAGGGGATGAGATTCTATAGGTCATGCAAGAGGTTCATGCCGGTTCATGTGGTGCCCATCAAGCTAGGCCAAAATTGTCTCCCCAGATTCGGAGATTAGGGTATTTTTGGTCTTCCATGATCCATGACTGCATCAAGTTTTCCAAGAGGTGCCAATCATGACAAGTTCATGCTAACTTTGTGCATCGGCCACCAGAGCTTCTCCACAATACCAAGTACTCTTGGCCCTTTGCAGTCTGGGGATTAGATATCGTGGGACCACACCCACCAGCAACGGGCCGCAAATGACGATTCATTCTGACTGCTACGGATTTCTTTTCTAAGTGTCCAGAGGTAATTCCACTCAAGGAAGTCAAGTCTCGTTCTATCGTTGACTTCTTGAGTTCCAATATCATCCATCAATTTGTGGTTCCTCACGCTATCCTCACTAATAACGGCACCAACTTCCAAGTAGATGAGCTGAATAAATTGTACGCTAAGTACAACATTTTCTCTATCCATACCTCCCGCTATCACACATAATCAAATGGACAGATTTAGGAGTTTAATAAAACCCTCTCTAACATTATGCAGAAAATGGTTGGTCACAACAAGAAGAGTTGGCCGGATAAGCTCCCCAACGCCCTCTGGGCTTATCGGATGATGACTCGTAATTCCACCCAGGTGACCCCATATTCCCTGGTGTATGGAACTGAGGTCGTCCTTCCCATCGAGATTCAATTTCACTCATTGCGCACAGCGGTCTATGACTAGCAAGCACTTGATAGAGTGGATGATATTCATCTAGCTGAATTGGAATCACTAGACGAGAATAGGCTTTATGCCTTGCACAACCTAGAAAGGAATCAGATAAGGATGGCTCGAGCATTCAATAAGAAGGTTCGCCTCTGCTCTTTCCTGCAAGGCGATTTGGTATTATCCCTCAGGGCACCAATGATCCCTGACAGGAAACCACCCAAGTTGGAGCCCAAATGGGAAGGACCTTTCATTATTCATAAGGTTTTCCCCAATGGTTCGTACTCCTTTATAACCATGAATGGTGAGTGCATAACTCCTCCCACCAATGCCAAGTTCCTCAAACAATACTTTTCCTGACCCTTTTTAGGGTCCTCCATGACCTTAAACTGGACTACGGTCATGAACGACCTTAAACTGTCAGTCCCAAATGACCCTAAACTGAATGCTCATCCCACATGACGTTAAACTGTATCTTCAAGAACTATGTGTTCCTTGATTCTCATCTTTATGGGATACGTAGGACCGCCTGAACATTTAGATTTTGGGTCCATCCCCATCTCTTAGAGATCTCCCGATCTCCCAGACACCTAGGACCCTTGGCCTGTCCCTGTCCACGAGGGGGATATATAGGTGTGGTACAGGGTTATGAACTCCTTCATGTTGGGTTTTTGGCACCATGCCCCCCTTCTCCCAGGAATTCTCCATATCTTGGCCGCCCTCAAGTTTGGCCCCTCAACCCCTTACAATGGTCCTCCAATGTGTCAATAGTACTCTGTTCTATGACCAGGAGTGTCAGATTCAACTTAGAAAAGTTCCTTCCACTTGTGAATCTTCGTGTTCCCCTTCATTTGGGCCCCCATTATCTTTCACACCTGAAGGGACCCCCAAAAAACGGCATGGATATCATGCCTAAGGTCTCTCCTATGGTTACAGGCCAACACCCCCGAGGGTTTAGGACATCAAATTGATACAAATACCATGTTGCGAACATGTTCAGCGGTTGATGCTCATTTGTTTGTCCCAATTTCAGGCTAACGCGATAGGATGTTGTGTTGCGAACATGGTCAGCAGTAATACTTTGTCGTTACGATAGCCCCTTCAGGCCTTGAATGTTGGTTGCATGATTCACATTATGTTCCACCCCATCATAGCCAGGTGGAATCTCGACACTCTTGGCACTATCCCTCATTCACCTCTGCACGTTAGGGGGAAAAGGCTGAAATATGGCGTCCTTCAGGGCTCCCACGGTCCGAGCACTAAGACCATAAACTCGGATCTTCATTAAGGGTTATGTGTGGCTCAATCCTCATCCCCATGGGATACGTGGGATCACCCGGACATCATGCTTCTGGGTCCAGCTCAGTTGGGAGCCAGTTTCTTCTGCCCCTTATCCTATGACCCCCACTGGCCTCCTGGCCCAAGGCTCCTCCCCCGGAATTGTGCGCAGTGGTGGTGTGGACCTCGTCCTCATTCATGTCAGGTATGATTTATCACATCATGATCATTCCCTAAACTCCAAGCCATATGACCTTAAACTGTGTTGGTGGGTCCAATCACATGACCCTAAACTATGATAATATCATTCTGGCCGCACGATGAAAAACAACACTGCATTGTGATAACCTCATCATAAGGCAAATCACGTTGGGTATCAGTCATCCACCATACCATTTGTCAAAGCCTTTATATGTCTTGATTATTATGGTGATGCCAGGAATTTCTACCCTAGGCCTATCACTTCACAAAAAAACCCATTCACCATAAAGGACAAACAAGATACATCAAATGCCGCTTCTTTTGGTGCGAGGGCTAGACCCGCACGCCCCTTTCATCCTTTGCACGGGTACTTTACTGTATTGTGCCACCACCCAAGAACTATATATGGATTGATTATCATTCTCATGAGATATGTAAGAACACCCGGACACTTCCCTATAGGCCCAGCCTAACTATCGTGTTTGGTTCCTTGACCTAAACACGTCCCCAAGGAACGCATGGTAATCTGGACTTATGTCCTCATTTGTGTTGGGTTTCATAATCACCTTACCATGTGCCTCAAGCATTCCCTACTGATCCACGGTCCGATTTCTAAGACCTTAAATTAAGACCCCTTCCAGAACTATGTGTGGCTTGATTCCCATCCTTATGGTATACGTAGGAATGCCCAGACATTTCCTCTCGAGTCCAACCTTGGGAATCGCAAATCCCATTCTTTCCCCCACCGCTAGCCATTTGACCTGACCCCCCCTGGGGAGTTGTGTAACTATAGAATTTTACCTGAACAAGTTCAGGATGCCTCATAATGACATTGGTAAGCAACAGTTACCTCACCAGAGAGGTCCTATCTAAAAGTAGGGATGATCTATGATCAGATTAATGAGCCCTCCTAATGTGATTCCACCACAGTGGCATAATCTTGGGAGTGTTGGATTCTATTCAAACAAACCACCACTTCACTTTCCACGCTTTTCATACCCCTTTATTCGGATCCTCATCCTCTTTCACGTTTGAAGGGACCCCCTAACAGTATGGATGCTCAACCTATGGTCCGCCTGCTATCTTAGGCCAAAGTTCTGGAAGACTGATCACATTTGAAGGGACCCCCTAATAGTATGGATGCTCGACCTATGGTTCGACTGCTATCCTGGGCCAAAATTCTAAAAGATTGATCATGTTTGAAGGGGCCCCCTAACAGTATGGATTCTTGACCTATGGTCCGCCTGAAATCCTAGGACAACGTTCCAGAAGACTAATGGATGATATTTTAGTTAGGTCCCGTGTTACGAACATGGTCAGTGGTTGACCCTCATTTGTTGTCCCCATTTCAGGCCAATGCAATAGGGATTTTGTGTTTAGAACACGGTCAAAATTCATCCTTTATTTCCATTCCCCTCTCATAGTGTTCCGAATTTGGGTAACGTGATTCACATTTTGCATTCCCCTATGTTAGGACTGATTCCAATGCCCCTGGAATTGCCCTGATCATGCGCTAGAGCACATTGAGAAGAGGATACGTCGATTAGTCTGAGGTCCTATTCCTTTGATCGGGTCTCCCTCTTCTCCTCAGAAATCCAGGTTCGAATTTCAAATGCCCAAAGCTTGTTTTGTGCTCTAATGATCAAATGAAGTGATAGTATGAGCCTCTTTTGATTCTCATGGCCCACGTGAGCTTAGAGATGGATTGATATTTATTTTGGGATTATGGTTAAGCATGTTAAACCAGAAGGACAAGTATGTTAAGCGAAGGGGAAAGTAAGTAAATTTGTCCATACATACACTTCAAAGAAAGAAAGAGAGCAACAAGAAGCAATAAGGTGAGATAAGTTTATGGGTTTGGCCGAAACAGGGCCCTTAAGGGTCGGCTTCTTGGATAGATCTCTCCAGTGCCACCACCTTTTGACCGGTGGCCTCCAAGACTGCCTCCCATCCCCTGAGGACCATTTCTTCATCAGTGGTTGTGGAGCGTAGTTCGCTAACCTTGGCCTGTGCCTGCACCTGTTCAGTCTGGAGCTCAGTTATCTGGGGACTCTCATCCATGATTTGTTCTTGGGCATCTGCCAGCTAGGCCATCAACTACTCCAGAAGCTCAGAACAGTTTTTGATTAATATCTCATGTTCTTTCACCTATTCCTCGAGGCATTGGACCTCCTGCTTTACCCTCATAAATGATCGGGTACTCCCCGACTCCTCCCGACATTGGGTAATGTCAGATCATCGACTGCTCTCACGCATCTTCTCGACCATGTAATCATGAACTGTTAGGTGAAGGTGTTGAGTGTATTCCCATACAGCACATGATAAATGCAGCCAGGTGTCGAGTGACCCCATCCACTTTAGACATTCTTCCTGAGGCTGACTGAGAAAATGCTGGATGCACTTCCATCCCTTGTGTCGCATCATTTGGCTCTCCTCGGCTGCTTACAAATAAAAAATCATCGATATCTTTGGGATCAGCGGACCAATATATAGGGAAGACAGCTAACAGGCCAATAGTATGGTCTTCCTCAGAGATTCCTCCCATGGGAATAGGCTCCTCAGCATATGGGTGACCTTCCTCTCTCCCCTTGATCTTAGTGTCACCCTCGTTGACTTTCGGCCTTGACCTGATAGAAGCGCCACTGGTGTCCACCTCTCCCTGATCACCAATTGTTGGGGCCAACTCAGTTTGGGAGGCATGTTCCAGATGGGGTGGTATGTTTTCCATCGGCACACTCACGAATGGTCTAGGTTCAGCAGCCTGACAAGCCTCCAATGTCATGATCACTGTACAGACAAGGATCACCTGATCAGTTGAGTCCTCTGAAAGTGAGTACCGGTATCAAATTAAAGAACTTACAGGAACCCAAGGCATTAGCCTCTAGTGCTCTGGCTTCTACAGGAGCTGTCAGGGCGGGGTATCCCTCAACACTCATCAATTCAATAATGGGATTCGGTGCTCCACCTTGTCCCATTTGCGCTTCCTCCCCTCCATCGGTTAGGGACTCTGAATCGGCATCCATATGCTCCTGAGTAGGACAATAAGGGTGGGTTAAGTATTTCAAATTAAATAGAATAATGTAAAAGGATAGATAAGGGTTGAATCATACCTTGAGTATCTCAGTAACATCTATTTCAGAGCCGACGATCTCACCACTCTCCTAGAGACTCCCTTGGTGGGATGCCCCCTGAGACCCTTCACCTTCAGGATCCTTCTCTCCTTCACCTTCACCTTCCTCTTCTCCTCCTGCCTCATCTCCTATTTCACTACCCTCCAACTCACCATCGCTGTGATCTTCCCCCGGTGTCATCGTTTCCGGATCATGCCCCTGGATAAACATCACCTTCACCAAGAGAGGTGGCTCTACAAGCTGACCCCATTGGCATGCGTACATGTCCATGGCCGTTAGATATGCATGTCGTCGGTGGAAGTTCACTCTGTCGGCGACCCGGACAAGCCCGAATTCTAGAAGTTGGATCCCATCTCGCACTATCTTCTACCAGAGGGATTCAGTTCTCATTGACTGTCGCAGGGTTAGCCAGGCTGACAATAGCGCAGGGAAGATTGCATCGTGGGAAGGATGAGGCAGGTATCTTATTTTCTTCCTAGGATGTTCTCTAGCCACTCCGTGGGACCCCCCTCCTCTATGCGATAAGGGCGCGGCCATGCCACGTGTTTCCCCCATTGCTAAGGTCCTAGCCTATGCGGGCCTCGTTTCTTGAGGATCTTCTAATACTCCCCCACAACTGACAAAGAACACGGGGATTCCTCTCCTCCGGAACATCTGTGTATACTTTTTTGGAATTCGCTATAGGAATCTGAACTACCTAGAAAACCTGGATGACACATAAGGCTCACAGCAGATCTTCCCATCAATCTGGTCCACAAGCACCCCACCTCTGATGCTGTGGAAGTACTCCTTATGCTCCTGTGAGACTTTCCCATCGTCTATCAGCTAACCAGTTGGGGTGGGGAATGGGATGAAGGCGAAGTTGGCATGGTTAACAATCCTGATTCATACTCCCTCCTCTTTGAGCGTCATCGGCATGACCCCGGAAATATTCATCAGAGAGGGTCACAGTCCATTGCCTGGGGGACAGATGACATTTGGGAAGATGTACCTGCCACAATGAGCCACAACCCATCCATGGAAAATCTAAAATGGGCCACATACTCTCCTAGGAGATCCCCCCCCCCCCCATCGAGATGAGTCCAAATATGGCGTACAGCTGAGCCAGCACGAGGACCCCCAGGTTGAACCTCTTGTTGGCAACCATTATGCCAGCCATCACCAGAGTCGTTGGACGGACGCCCATCCTTGCGTCCCTCACGGGCAAGATCCACCCTCTTAGGAATGTGGCGAGGAATCCGGTGTACCGAACACTCAGGTCTTGTGCCTCATTTATGTTGTAGCCCCACAACTGGTAGTGCCCCACCTCTAGGACCCTCAAGTATGATCCTCTCTTGCTCCTCTAAGCCATGGTTGGACACCATCTCCCCCGCCCAGACATTTTTACTTCTGGATCCCTCTCCAAGAATAGGCTGAACTAGTCCTTTTAGGCGATATCATTCAGTAAGTCCTTGACCCCCAGATTCTCCTTTTCCAACTCCAGCAGGTGCCACGTCAGTATGGGGGTTCGTGATCTATCACCCCATATGTTCATCGGTGGGAGGAATTCATCATATTGATGGCCCTCCAAAGGGAGTCCCCCAATATAGTGGATGTCCCAGAGACTGATGTCGACTTCCCCATGGTGAAGATGGAATGTGTTGGTATTAGGGGACCACCAGGTGACCAGCTCTGGCCCATGCTTAAGCTGGTAGTAGAAGTGGAATTGTGATGTCCATACTACCTCGAATAGACCAATATGCCATAGCTCGGCCCCAAATTGGTTGCACGTATGGAGAACCCAATATGCCAAGGCCCATTCTCTAGTGAACTTGCCTCCAGATCACAGGTCCCAGTCCTGCAGCCAACCTTTGGCCTCGTTAGTGATGCTCTGATGGAAGGTGCTCGTGTAGAGGGCTGGGGAGATCTCCAAAATAAGGTCACCCCATCAATGGTCCTAGTCCTAGGATTAAGGACATATACATCTATGTGCCTAGTTTCTCTGGTAGGGTGACCATTGTTGGTGATGTTGTATCAAGGAAGGTCGTCTTCACGGGTCACCCATGACTGTGGCACATCCACCTCAAAGCTCGGAAGAGGGACCTCCTCCAGAATACCAAAGTCCCACAACAGTAGTTTATTGGACAAGGAATACTCCTTTTGGGCAAGTTTTATCAAGTTGAAGAGGGTATGGTTGTTGGAGACAACCCTTTTGCGCCATAAACATATGGGTTTGCAGCTATTTCGGCTCTACGAGCAGCATCTTCTCCTTCATTAACCAAGTTGGTGGCCATCTTCTTCCAACTAAGTGACCTAGAAGTGGTCGCTAAATCTGTGAGGTTGGTTCAAAATATCAGCAGGGGTCGTGAAATTTCAGTCTATGGCATGAAAAACCCCAGGTTTATACATAAAATGATGCCTGATATCGGTGGAATTACGTACAGCCAGAGTAGTTTTTCATGCAGAACCAAAGAAACTTTTGTGCACGAGAGATTGAGGCCTATCACACGTGAAAGGTTGTATGGATCATGGGACATACGACTCCTTTTATAGGCTAAGCCAGGGTTTCATGCCACGCATAAGGTGGATTCTGCACCTGCATGAAAAACGGATTCCGCGCCTGGCAGAGTTTTGCATGCCGGTTCATATTTTTTGTGTGCAGGGGATCCACTAAGCCTTTCATTTCAGTGTTTCCCTCAGAATCAAATCATTGTGACCCCTTTTTGATCCAATTCTGGGGGGAATTAGTAGATGCCAAAAAGTGCTTAATTGTTGAATAATGTTTTGAAACAACAATGTGAGGTCATATTCAGAACCAGAGACTCGGTCCGGGGGGCTTGGAGGCGTTGTGCGAAAAAAATGGTGAAGCGTGTGAAAAAATGTGTTTCGCATGAAAATTTATGGGATTCTTGAAGAGTCTTCAGTGCTGGTGTGAAATAATTTCATGATCGCGCCCTACGCTGTTGACATTTCGTGTCGTCGCCTCTGTCGTGAAATTATTTCGCACTGGCCTCTATTGCACGCCCCCCGTGCACCTATAAATAGAAAGTGACCCCCTTCCATTTCAGGGATAAAGAATTTGAACCGGCTCTCGTGTAGGAAATTCGGCTTCCACGCACACGAAGATGGCCTTTAGGTACGGTTCTTTTCGCACCAAGTTTCCTCGGGGTCCGCCTTCGCGCAAGATCCCCATGGCTTAGACTGACATCCAGTCCCTTCCAGGTTCCCTCTTCCACACAATTCCTTCCATTGCATGCAAGCAGGTCAATTGCGTGCAATTATTTCCATTGCACACACCCCTGTCCTTGTGCACGCCCTCTACCAATTGCGTGCAATTCATACTTCTTGCGCGCAATCCTCCTAGTCATGTGCAAAACCTTAGCCCCCTATTTCATGCAAGCATCACTGATTTCACACCAACCCAAGGTTTTCTGCATGGGGTTCCCTTATTTCATGCAACCCTCAAGGGTTGCATGCAATTCCCCAGGGCCCTTGACCTCGGTGCTCCCTAGGTGCCCCTTGCGTGAACGCCGGATACCCTTCTTCTGGGTGCCATTCGTAGGTTTCTTGTGCACCATGGGTATCTGCATCATACATGGTTTTCCTGTGTGACCTTATAGGCTCGTACGAGGTAACTTAAGAGTCCCTTGGACAATTCTTCCCATTGTGTTGCTTTGCCTCATACCTCTTTTCAGAGGTGCACTAACAGATGTTTCTTCTTCACATATCCATGCTAACGTGGACCCCTCGATGGTTCTCCCTAACACATCCCCCTTTCTAAGGCCTTGTCGATGCCTTCCCTCCCACAAGGGGCAGAGGGTTCTAGTTATGTAAGTCCTAGGGGTGTGGAGCGAACCCTCTTCGTCTGAGCTGCAAGACGTTAAACTGCATAGTGCCATCATCCTCAACACATGACGTTAAACTATGACTTGTCCCCATGCCTCGCACACAGGGTCCCCCCACCTCGAACATTACCCACACCCACTCATCTCCATGGGGATGGGATCATCCCTCACATGGGGTGATATCCTTCGTATTAGAGTGGCGTTTGTCTGCAGGGAAGGGCGGCCACCTTGGTGTCACCCCGTAACCTTTCTTGTAGGAGGCAGCACCCCTGTTCCTCCTCACTCCCTCGGTGCCAAGGCTAGCCAAGGGCGTGATGGACAATGGTGCTTCTCCTTTCTTCCATCCCAAATCCCTCTCCCGCTGCGCTTTGTCACCATCAGGCCTCTATCTTGGAGTATGTCCTGGTACCTTGGGTCGCTCAACGCATAAGCCCCTCTTCATTTCTCACGGATGCACCCTTCATGATGTGATCGTCAGGTCCCAGCTAGCTCTTGTTTCTCCCACCGAGCATGCCTCTCGTGAGTGAGCGCCGACCATGAAAAACCTTGGGTCGCCTCAGAGCATAAGCCCCAAATTCCCTCATCCCACATGACATTAAACTCTATACCCACACTATGGGAACTTTGATCCATGTCATGACATGGTACATAGAAAGCCTCCACGAGGTTCAAGCCCCACCACCTTGGGCCTACTAAGAGTGTAAGACCCAATCCATCCCGAACTATGGGGACTTTGATCCATGTCAAGGCATGGTAAGTTGGAACCCTCTATGAGGTTCAAGCCCCACCACCTTGGGCCACCTTAGAGTGTAATCCCCAATCCATCCTGAACTATGGGTACTTTGATCCATGTCAATGCATGGTACGTAAGAAGCCTCCACGAGGTTCAATCCCACCACCCATTGGTCGTTCTGACCCCAATCACATCGGTTCACAGAACACCTTAGGACACCTCAGAGTGTAGGCCCCAATCCATCCCGAACTACGTGGACTTTGATTCCCTGCCACAGGGATACTTAAGAAACCCCCATGAGGTTCAATCCCAAAACGCATGTCCCGTCCTGATCTCTTTCTCGAGCCCATGTGTCTTGGGAAGCTCATGCCCTAACCTGGAGGTTCCACTTCCTCTAGGTCCCATCAATGTGCCCATCCTCACGGGTCGCCTCGTCAGGTGTCCCATCATTCCACCAAACTACGCGGACTTTGATTCCCCACCACGAGGATACGTAGGAAGTCTCTTCAAGGCTCAAGACCAAATCCATCATCCATCCTTATCCTTACCCGGGCCGCCATATCCCAGTGAGATCATGCCACCTCATACCCTGTTCCATTTAATATAATTTGGGAAGCCACCCACGCGTCATCCCCAACCTCGGTGTCCCCTCCGGGGGTTGCGCCCATCTGATCCACTCTAACCAGTGTTCCGATCAGTCTGATCTGTCTTCGCTGGACATTAAACTTGTGGTATACCCTGTGTTAAACATGGGAAGCTAAGGAAAACCTCCGATACATGCCTATGGAATATTATTCCCCGCGTTCAATGTGGGATGCCTCAGGCTTAAACGCCCTCAAGAATCCCTATAATAAGGTATAGAAGACAGACATGACAATCCCCCAGCGTCAAGACATGCTAGTGATGCCCAGCGTGACTACTCTCCTAACTAAAGGATGCAGCCCTGACCGGACTCCTTGGAGCGTCCTGACAGAAGCAGTGTAATTAACTAGTTTCGATGAAGATATGACATGAGGAAGAGTTTCACAAACTACATCTTAAATCTATGATGGAGACTTGGACTAGGTGATGAGCTCCAAGGAGGAATCCATGGAAGGAAGAATTGACATCCCATCATCTCATTTCGATCAAGGAGTAGACATCCCTGAATAAGGAGTGGATGCCACCTTCCTTTGGAAAGCAGAAATGTGGGGTAACAGTAGCGCGTCCTCTGCATGATGGATGGGCACACGCCCCGGTGAAAGCATCAGAAAATTTTTGAAGAATTTATAATTGACCTATATCAACATATAACTCTCCTGATTGGAAGTGTGGGATAAGAATGATGTCTAGATGTCAGTGGAACAAGATATAAAGAGAGTATAGATCCTAAAAACACTTAGATAGATTCTATCATTTAAATAATATGAAAGGATTTTAGTGAGAAAATAATAGGTAACACTTGTTATTTAATCTAATATAATAGACTCCATTCATAGAATTAATTATAGATTCACACCGTGAAACCTTGGGATTGTCGATAGATAGAAAAATACATTGTGTTACTTTTAAAAGAAAAATGTTCTTATTCACATTATGAATATCATTTCACATTATTAATAAGTATTAACGTCTTAAAATAAAAATCATTTTTTCTTCCTACAATCCATTTACATTGTAAATATTTATTCACAGCATGAACTGGCTCATGTAGCCAGTTTTAAGCTTTCGAGTCATTTTCTTCAATGAACACCACTAACATGACTCATTTTATTTAATTACGCCATTTAATATGTTCTGAATCTTAAAAAAGTAATACCATGAAATTTAGTTTGTTATACCTTTTCATTTGATAGAAATTATGGGCACGGTTCTTGATAATGGAATCCATGACAAGCATTGTTTGAGAATTTTCTGATAACAATGAGTTAATGAATATTTATCATATATTTTTATGTCACCAATATAGAATCATATTCATGAAATATATTACTCATTAATATCATATATTTATATTATTAATTATTTATATTTATTATTGTTGAAAATGATAATGTTGGTATAGAAATTTATGTGGTTGAGCAAACCCAAACAAGAACATGATACAATAGCAACTAAGTAAGAGTATAGAGTTATTGAATTATAGTATAATTTTATAAAAATAATATTTAAGTTAATATGACATCATTAAAGTGTAGGATAATACATATAAATATTTTAAATGATAAGATAATTGAAAATGTAAGGGAAGAACTTAGGTATTTGATGAATTTTCTTTTTCTCAACATGGGTTCCCTCATAATGATGGATTTGGGATTCTTTATTGAACCTATAATCCACCCAAAGTTTTAGAAATATTTGGGAGAGTATAAATATGAGTTTATATTCAATATATAACTGAATGGTTTTAGTTATTTGGTATGTGTAGAGGAGGGGTCCATTTATAGGTGAGTTGGGAGTGGCATTTCTGCTAATATTCATTCCTTAACATATAAGGTTGTCATTTTAAATAGAATGTGGATAAAAACTGGATAATAATGGAGTTGGGATAATATTTATTTATAAAATACCTCATAAAAACATTTATAGATAGTTTTTTTATATTTTATACCTTTACCACTTAGTTTAGCCCTTATTTACCTCATCATACCTTTAATGTGGTAACTCAAATTTTACTATTTTAACTTATTTTTATGCATACAAAAAGATATTAAACACCATATAAATTTCAATATGATTATTTAAAATTTTGAATCCATATAATCAAATTATATTTATAAATATGAGAAATTTAACTTTTAAATAAAATCATAAATTATATTCAGAAAACTATATCTCTAGAAAAAATGTGTTTTTAAATATAAAGTGTTCTTAATATAATTTATTATCAATTACTAATAAAATGATAATTAATATATTTATTATTCATTAAAATATTATATTATATTCAACATTTAATATAGATAAACTTAATTTATTTATATAAAAATGTTAGTGGGACTTATAAAAACAATTATTTGAAAATAACACTTTGAACATTACCATGGTAACTAAGTTTTATCTCAAAAATTAGTTGTATTTCTAATAATAAAAGTGTTCTTATTACATAATTTTAACATTCTAAATCCAAATATGAAATAAATTTTATGATATTAAATATCTAAATGTGGAATAAAAATTATTTTAATATAAAATGCATAACGTGGAGAAAACAAATATTCAAAATATTTTCTTACAAATAAAATGAATTTATTATTATTACTTTCCTAGTAAAAAATATTATATGATTTTTAATTAATTTTATTATATATAGTATCATTATATTTCATTAAAATCATTCTTTAATAGTGATCAATTTACAAAACAAATTAAACACATATGTGAATTTATAAAAACATATAATATATAAGAAAACAATGTTTTTTACAAAGAATTGTTTTATTTAAAGATGAATTATTAAATTATTTTTAATTCTTATTCAAGAATTATTTTCTGAATGTTATTAATTTATATTTATAAAAAAATATTCTATTTTATGAATAAATTTTATTTATATCATTATTTAAAATTAAAAAATTTAATGAAAATATGCAATTCATAAAAATTGATTATTTTTAGTCAATGTTCTTTAAGTAAAATTTATTAGTATCATTTAATTATATTAAAATCAATTAATTTACTGAAAAAAGGTTATTTATAATGAAAATTAATATTTTTAAAAATATAAATAAACATTATTCATATCATCAAAATTTTGGTAATTCCAAACTCGTAACATGTTTACTATTATTATACCCAATAGATATATACCCCATTTATAAAGGTTATATAATGGTTGTATTACCCTCATTACCTCCTATAAATTATTTTAATTATATCTTTTTATATTTCAATTATCATTCCATAAATTTTCATTTAGTAGCTTCATGATTCTTTATCCTTTCATTTGGTTTTATTCATTGTAGGTTTACTTGTACTAATGAATATTTTTAAGGGTAATGATGGTTTAGGGGGGTCTCATAGTTTTAAAGTTATTATTATTTTTTATTTATTGTCTCATATTAATTTATCATATTTTAATCAATGTGATCATCCATTGATTGTAATATTCCATAGAATGTAAAATACTAAAAAGTTTGGTATAAAGAATAAAGAGGTGTTAGTTTGATTTATATCTTGTATTAATTATTTAAGTTAAATTCTTATTAAAGAATAGAAAAAATATTTAATAATAATTTTCTATTTATATTTTTTCTTAAAACCTTGGTTTTTTAAAATGTAAATGTTTTTCAGATAGAGTAACTCAATAGGGGTGAATTGAGTTCCCAATTAAAATTTTTGTAAATAAAAAGACTAAGATAAAACCACCTTAATAAAATAAATGGTCCAATTAATCAAAATAGAAGATCGATATAAGATCTGTCCTTTTAAAATATATTTAAAGAGTGATTTGGTATCAGTTAAAATGTGGTTTATAAATACATTAAATTTTTATATCAATTTACTAATATAGAAACTATATAAACATTAGTTATGATTAATTATCAAAGAATTTATTTTTTTGTTAATGAAATATTATCTTCAATATGATTGAAAAGAAAAACAAATAACATGGTGACCCAACAGAATAAAAAAGAGGATAAGTATCAAGGTAAGACCCAATCTCCTCTATTTGAAAATCGCTTACTTCCAAGTAAATTATAAATATAATCAATAAAAATCTATGACCAGTATTAGGTATACAGTTAATAGAAATAAGATATCCAGGCTAAAAAATCAACTTCTATAATTATATGTGGGATGAAAGAAAAACACATGTCATACAGGTACATCTTCCACAAACACAATGGTAAATAGAATAATGAAAAGTATAATAACATTTATTCTCCAAGAATATGTAGGAGACATTGTGTGTTGAATAATATGAAAACAACACAATACCTAAAATTAATGCATACATAACAAAAAAGAATAGAAAAATCTTAGCCTGATGTGTTCTTTATGTTTATAATCATTATATCAGTAGTGGTGAGGAATATGTGCTTTTTTCTAGAAATATTTAAGTAGAACAGGGGATCATAGAAATCTATAGGTATTCTTTAGTTGATCTTTGTATGTTTTCTCAATCAATATCGATAATGGGTTCAGTGCTTCTGTGTTATTAATCTTCACATAATGTGAATTAGAAATTTCAATAGAATTCACAAATTCGATTGCATAATTTTCTTGTTCGTTAGTAATCATTGTATATGTGTATCCTCATGTAGTCCCTGTAATAGATCCTTCATTAATATATAGAAGTGCCTATTGATGGAGATCCACATTCCTCAAATCATCTTTTACTATGTCTTGAGAAATTGGTCAAACAATGTAGGAATATATCTAGTCGTTGAACCATTCTCTCTAAATACCTCGAATAGAAATTGTATCAAAAAGATGGCAGTGATTCCACTGATGGTAACTCCTTTGGCAGTAGTAGTGACTCGCCTCTAGTAGTAGCTCATCCTGGCAGTAACATTGACTTGAATTTGGAGGTATCTCATCCTAGAGGTAATGGTGACTAGATTCTAGATGTAATGGTGACTTGATACTGGAAGTAATGGTGACTTCATAAAGGTGGTAATGGTGAATCAGCATTATATATATCAAAAATATCATATAATTAATATGTTTATATAAAATTATTTCATAAAAAATGTGAAAAATTAGTAAAAAAATTAATCATGGTCTTTTTATCATTAAAATAAGAGTGTGTCAAACATAATTCATTCAAGGAGGTGCCAACATTCTCCCCTTTTTGATGATCACAAAACATGGAATTTTATAAACCATGTACTAAATAAGTAACTAACTATAATTAGATATAGGTGTTATTTTAGAAACAATATTCTTATAACTAAATTCCTAATTATCTCCCCCTTTGAGATTATAAAAAAATAATAATAAAATGGGAGAAACGAAAAGAACACAAAGTGTTTTCATTATCTAAGTTTCACAAATATTTATGTCAAAGGAAGAATGTACATGATCCCTTTCAAATAGGTAATAGTAAAATAGATTCACTCTTTAGAAGATGGTAGATGATCAACTTTTTCCTTTCCTTTGTCTTTGGCCCTATCTATATCACTGCCCTCAAAATAAATTGTTGAAGTACAGGTTCGGGAAAAGATTATAATAGATAGTAAAGTTGTAGCAATGGGTAGTGATTCTCTAAAAAGAACTATTCTGAGTTGTCTGATAGATTCAACTAGGGACAAAATCAGAGGCTAAAGTGGTGGAGGCATAAGACTGTATTGTTGAGATATTAGAGAATCCATGTACTAAATTTTTCAGGTATATGTGGTTGAAGGAATTGATGAAATGGTAATGGCTTCTCGAGAAATAACATTTGTTTTATGCACATGTAGATAATGTTTCAGATTATTACCAAATTCCAAAATTATGGAACCTCCCCTTTTCATAGCATTAAAAAATATTCCTTTTCATCCATAAACCTCTAAAGAGATGGTGTGATAACTTTTAACTGACTCGCCTATTCTTTAAAGGTTGTTCTTACAGGTTGGATCTTCAAGTTCCCATTAAGAGACTTGAAATTATCAAACGTTTAATTATTAGTTTAGATCCTTGATAAATAATATTTGATATCCTTTTTTATCATTTCCTTATCTCTTTTGAGATCACCATCATACTCTTTTAATAATTGAATGATATATTCTCCATGAAAGTGTATCTACATAATCTATTATTCATGAGTACTTACATATCCTAAAGAATTTCTGAGTTCTTCTCTGATAAACTGTTGAATCATATCTCTATCCAACTGTACTGAAGTAGGAGGAGGTGCAAATGAAGTAGAGGAAACAATAGATAAACTATCCATCTTTTAAGAAATAGAAGTCATGAAATTTGAAACAAATGTTGTCGGACTTTCTACTGAATATTTCAGACCTTCTACTTTAGATTTAAACCTTCTATTATCAATCTTCATTTATTGAATATGAAATATAACTTTTCATTGGATATGAGATATGATCAGTTTAACAAAATATAGAATATTTTCTTCATTAAAATTAGAAGTAGAGGAAGGTTGATTATTCTAGACATTAGAAAAATATGACACCAAATTCTTCATCAAAGACTTCATATATGAATGAAATTCTCTTTTTAAATAATATAAATCATCTCAGGTTACCACATTAAAAGGAAATACTTTGTTAGAAGTGGAAATATTTCTTTTCTCATGAAGTGACTCATCTAGTCTTTCTATTTTCATAGGAATTAAAGGCTATAATTCTCCACCTGCATCTATATAATTCACTAGGAAACCTTCACTTTAATTTCCAATTCATCATCTGAATCACTATATGTCATCCCAAGTCTAACAAAACCTATATATTTCTCCCATTATTAAAAGGATATAAATGAAGATCTGACATAGAGAACAATTGTAGAGCCCTACATATTTGATAACTTTGATCAATTTTTTTTCTTGAAGGAAAATTTACTGTCTATTTTAGTTAAAAATTGGATGTTTGTGAAGACTAAGCCAATAAATTAGATTGTTTACCTATAATGGTAGTCAGCACCTCTTCAATTATATTAGGAAGAACATCTATCAAATTGGTTTCCAAGTTTTCCACTGATTCCAACTGAGCTAACTGCTCATCAGGATTGGGAGTTTTCTCTACCTTACTTGCAAATTATATATCCTCTATAAGAATTTCTGTAATTTCAGACATCAGTGTATCCTTAGACTGAATTTATTCTCTGATATTGGATACAACTGGTACAAAGGGTTTAATTAAATTAACTCCTGAAAATGATCAACATGATCAACATTATTATTTTCATTATCCTCATGATGAGAACCACCTTCTTTATTTTGATCAACTTCGTGATTAGAGCCACTATCATCAGTTCCATCATTAGGATTCTCATCATGAGCTTTATCATCTTCATCGTTATCATTATTTCTAAAAGATTCTTCTGATTTCTCAATATCCAAAATTTCTTTGTCAACCTTTTTAATAAAAATATGATTTCCTCAATAATTACATTCCTCACTTGAAGTCTCAGAGGTAAATGATTTAAACTGAGATTCTCCAAATACTTTATTATATTCTTTATAATCATTCTCAGGTAAGAGTTTTTATTTGTTAATTAGAGAACATGATGAACTGACATGTTCACTGGATACTCTTGGTGGATATTTTATTATCTTTGGATCACTCCCTTATTCAACTGACACATCTTCTTCTTCTTCATCTATTTTAGCAATGACATATATATTATAGTAATCAAGTATCTAATCATATTCAAGAATAGGATCTACCATGTATTTAGTCTGTTTGGGTGATTAATTGGGTTAAAATAATCATATAATTTTTCATTATCCCTGAACCAACATCCCTTTCAAAAATTACAGCTTACTTTCACTCTTTTGGAAATTTATTTTGACATGCAAAAACCACCCATTTTATCCTCAACTTCTTCTTTAGTTTTAACATAACCCCTTTCTTCTAAAATGGAATAAATAATTTTGGGATAAATGTGGGAGTTTGATCTAGATCTCTTTTTGCACATATCAAGCATATGGACCATCTGAAATATACATAGATTTATTCTTTTCCCTTTCTTCATCATATACATAATGTATACATCTTGTTATCTCATTGTGTTAAAGTTCCATTTCCTTGAACATTAAACATGCTAGAAAAACTTAAATAATATATTGTACTCACCATCAAGTTTAATATATGTTGGTCTTCTCTTGTTTCTATATCTAGTCAATTCTAGGAGATCCCTTTATAACTTATCATTAGTTATACTACCCTGGAAATATTTATAAAATCTTTTGTGAGGAATCTGTATACATTTTTCCCATTCTATTGAAGTTAAAGTAATCTTGTCTCCATATATACTACTACAAATTATGTCGGTTTTCTCCCCAAAATAAATTATTTATTCTAATAAAATTCAAGGACATCCCATGGAAAATACACTCGATGATTCAAGGTAAACCAGTTCATCCACTTCTATTTTTATATTACCTTTAACACCAACGTATTTCTAGTTGGAAGCCATTGTGCATCAATCACTTTTTCTACTTTAATTACACAGTTATTTAGATGATGTTTTACTAAAACTACTTGCAAAATCCTTGTATAAACTTTTCATTTCATGGAAGGCCTATTCTCTTATGGATTTCTTTCTATAACTCACATCATACGGGCCATTCAAATGAGTTGAAGAATTCTGGTGGAACAGGGAAGAGGTAAGATCAGTTCATGAGGAAGGCAAGGAATTGAAATTTCAAGGGATAGTAGAAGTGAATTAATTTTAAGTAATCTTTATGTTTTTATCATTTCGGAATTTTAAAAGAATAAAAATAAATTTAAGATTAAAAAATTCAATCAGAAGAAGAAAATAAAAATGGTAAAAAAAATAATGGTAATATAAAAACAAATGGTGGCTCGTTCAATAGTGACTCAAAAATAGTGACTCATCAATAGTGACTCATCAATGGTGACTCAAAAAGGGTAACTCATCAATGGTGACTCATCAATAGTGACTCATAAACAGTGACTCAACAACGGTGACTCATCAAAGAATGTGCATCATTCCTAATTCATGTTTTATGTAGTTTAATATTTCAGAATTCAAAGGATTCATGAATATATTAGCTAACTGATGTTCAGATCCAATAAATTATATCGCCATTTTGATAATGGTATCTCAAAAAGTGATGTCTTTCATCAATATGTTTTGTTCTAGAGTGAGATACTAGAATTTTCGAAATATTTATTGATCTTGTGTTATCATAATTAATAGGTACATGTTTAAATTGGTATCCAAAGTCAAGTAAAGTATGTTACATCCATAAGATTTTTTCCCAGAAACTTCCAGTTGGTATGTATTTAGTTTCGGCACAAGATAGTGAAACATAATTTTGATTCTTACTAAACCATGATACTAGAGATTTTCTGAAAATATGACATGTTCCTGATGTGATTTTTCTATCTAACTTGAAACCATGAAAATCATCATCTAAATAAATAACTAAATCAAAAGAATGTTTTATTGGGTATAAAAATCATAAATTGGTTGTATATTTTACATATTTAAAAATTATTTTGACAACTAATAAATGTGACTATTTTGTATTTTCATGAAAGTGAGAACACATACATACATTAAACATAATATCTGGATGACTAGCTGTTAAGTAGAGAAGACTTACAATCATACCTATGTAACTATTTTGATCTACTGATTTCCCAATTTCATCAAGGTATAGTTTACAGGTGGTACTCATGGGAGTATCACTTATTTTTGTACTTATACGCCAACATGTTTTAAAAGATATTTAGTTTATTTAATTTTATTTAAAATAATTAATTATTTATTTTAAAAAATATGAAATCTAAGAAAGAATTTGGGTTCACCCATTAATCTCATTTTAAAAACATTTGGCATCAATTTTGAAAAATTAGAACCTAAGAAATATTTAGTAGTTTAAAAAAATAACATCATCCATGTATATTTGTACTATTACAACATTTTTAAAGTTATTTTTATAAAAAGGGTTGGATCAGCTATACCTTTTGAAAAACTTTTTGAAATAAGGAAATAGGTAAGCCTATTATACCAAGATCTAGGAGCCTATTTTAAACAATAAAAAGATTCTGTTAATTTAAAAAAGTGATTTGAAAAATGAGGGTTTTGAAATCCTGAGTGTTTTTTAAAAATACCATCAATTATAAATCCATTTATGAATTCACTTTTATTATGAATTTGATATAGTTTTAAGTTCAAATTTGATGCATAGGAAAGTTGTGTCATAATGGATTTAATTCTTTCTATAGGTGAAGAATTTTATTCATAATCAATACCTTCTTCTTATTTGTAACCTTGTGAGACTATTCAAGCTTTATTTCTTACTATATTTCCATATTCATCAACATTTTTTCTAAACACCCACTTAGTGCCAATAGTTACTGAATCTTTAGGTCATTCAATAAGTTCCCAAACATTGTTCCTTTCAAATTGATTAAGTTCCTCATGCATAGCTATTACCCAAAATTCATCATTGTGGCATCATTGATGTTTTTATGTACAATTTGTGACAAAAAGTCTTGTTGTTCAATTTTATTTCTTAGGTAATCTCTATTATATGTACCTCAATATGAGTTTCCTATTACTGTATATAAAGGTTGATGTCTATGAGTCTTAATGTGTCTCAGAGAAGAGGGGTTGTAAGGCTCAAATTTTTCTTCCAGATCAAGTTCTGGTATATTAATGGCTATAGTATCTACTTGTTTAGCAGAACATTCAGATGGTTCTGAATTAATATTCAATGATAAAAGATCCTATTTAGGGTCATTAAATACAGTATTTGTTTCATTGGGATCATTTTCTTTAAACTTGATATGAACAAATTCTTCAATTGTTCTAGTCTTCTAGTTAAACACTCTATAGGCTTTGATAGAATTTTAATACCCAAGGAAAATTACTTCATCACTCATGGAAGCAAATTTTTCCAAATTATCCTTTTTATTACGAAAAAACACTTTGCAACCAAAAACTCTAAAGTAATTAAACTTTGGTTTTCTGTTATTCTATAACTCATAAAGTGTTTCCCTAAATAAATGTCTAATAAAAACTCTATTAATACTATAACATGCTATATTAACATCTTTACCAAAAAAGTAGATAGGTAGTTCATACTCATTTAACATGGTTTGGGCTATCTCTTGAAGAGTCATATTTCTTCTTTCTACCACACCATTTTTGTGGTGTCCTGGGAGATGACAAGTTGTGATTATAGCCATTTTGAGAATAGAATGACTCAATGTCCTAATTTTTAAAATCTCGACCATTATAACTCCTTAAGGTCTTAATCCTAAGTCAACTAAGTGTTTCTACAGATTTTGAATACTTAATAGAATAAGAACAACCTTTCCTTTTGTGAGCTATATATAATACCCAAGTGTATCTAGAATTCATCTATATGGACATACACATAGTGTTTTCCATTTATACTAGAGACTTAAAAAGGTCCAAATAGGTCCATATGAATCAACTCTAGAGGTTGAGAGGTTGAAACTTCCTTCTTATATTTAAAAGAAATCTTGTGAATTTTCCCTTTTTGGTAGGGATTAAAAACTCTATCATTTGAGAATTCAAGCTTTGGTAAATCTCTAACTAACACTTTCCTAGTTATCTTTCTAAGTGAGTGAATATTGAAATGGACAATTCTCATATTCCAAAGCCAATTTCTTTATGAAATACACTTAAGGAAGAAATATTTTTAGAATATAAATAATTTAAATAAATAAAATAAATATTATCATTTCTCAAAATAGAAAATATTAAATCATATTTATCATTAAAAACATTCCATGCATTGTTTCAAAATTTTACATAAAATCCATCATCACACAACTGGGATATATTAAATAGATTATATTTTAAACCATATATATATATAAAAATTTGGAAATGAATACTGAATTATAATTATCAATTTCTCTAAGGGTGATGATTTTCCATTTTTCATTCTCACCAAAGGTGACCTATCCACTATTAGCTTTGATAAAATTATAGAATTTTGAATACTCACCAGTCATGTGTCTAGAACATCTGCTATCCAAATACCATATAATTTTTTTGGAAGTTCCCAAATAGGTTTCCTATAACAAAAATTTTATACAGAAAATTATTTTGGTACCCAAATTCTCTTGGTTATAGATATGTTAGAAATAATAGATTTTGGTATCCATATTTTTTTAATAGGTTTATTATAAACAGATTAAATAATTCTAGAGATAAAAACTATATTAGGTCCACTTGAGTGAGTATTTGTTGTATATGAACTTACTTTACTAGATCTTGATGTAAATCTAGTTTTTTTAATTTTTCTTTGTCATGGTTGGTCATTTATGCCAGTTTTTTACTTGGGAGAAAATTGTTTTCCCAATATTTGAGTTAATTTTTTCTTACCATTGGTAAATTTTTCTATGTCTTTCTTTTGTTGTTCATTTGAAAATTTTAATTCATTGTTTTCTTTCAATAGTTGATCATTTTTCTAATTTTCAATAGTAAGATTATTTTTAACATTTACTATTAAGTAATGTTGTTTTATAAGGGACTTATATTTATCTTTTAGCTTGTTAAATGAGTCTTCTATCATGTTATAGTAATAATACAAATATGTTTTGTTCATTTTTTACTAATTATCAATATTTTAGTTATTCTCATAAGTATATGAATCATTAGTAGGAGAGATTGGAATAGAATTTTGTACCTATGATATGCTTGATGTAAAGCACATATTATATCTATCAGACTCATCTTCTTGACTAGTGTCTGAGTCACTTAAACTATCTTCATAGGCACTACATGTCGCTTTTGTGGCCTTTTTGTATCTCATGTCTTTATCCTCATACTAATTTTTATAATTTAATTTTATAGAGTCATCTTTAATGTGGTGTTTCATATTGCATTCATAATAGGTAAATTCATTTTGAGTGTCATCATTTTTTCAATCCTTTTTCTACTTTCCTTTATTATCATAATCTTCTCTGAAATTTAACTTTTATAAGAAATTATTTTTCCTATATAATTTCTTTAATTGTCTACCCATGTGTGATATCTCTTCATCACTATCATCAGAAGATCCTTATTCAATGGAATTTTTGTATTTAGTAGATTATAAGCCTACTGATTTTCTTTTTGGTTCATCTTCATCAATATATTTGTTTACTTAAATCTCTTATTCATATATCATCAGTTTTATTATCAGTTCCTTGACAGGTAGTTTACTTATATAACATGATTCTATGATTGATACATATTTTCCTCTCCATCTATCTGGTAAGAATTTAAGCAATCTCATCACATGATCTTTATTTGTCACTTGATTTCCAAGTGAGTGAATGTTATTCATTATTTCATTGAACCTAAGATGAATATCAGAAATATTTTCATCATATTTCATTTTAAAAGTATCATACATGATTTTATATGTATTAAGTCTCATTTCCCTGAAATTTGTTGTTCCTTCACGTGAGACAGATAAGGTATCCCATATTTCAAAAGAGTATTTCAAAGTAGATATTCTATTGAATTCATTATATTTTAAATCACATAACAAAGAATTCATAGCATTGAACTTATTATTATAATAAGTTTTTGTATCATTATTCCAATCATTTCTTGCAATTTGTGGTTTTTCATATTGATCTTATATTACTATCCATAAGGAAAAACCTATACTTTCCAAATGCATTCTCATTTTTATTTTCCATTGATTATAGTTATTTCTATTAAAATAAGAAGTTCTATTGGTATCAGATCCTTCTTGTATATTATCCATAAACAATTAAAATTTTGAAATGACAAAAATGTCATATATTTATAATAAAACTAAACTCACAATAAAAATAGGTAAATTTAAACAATCATTTGATACCAAATTTTGGTCTGAGAGGGAAAATCAAGAGGGGGTAAATTGAGTTCCCAATTAAAATTTTTGTAAATAAAAATACTAATATAAAACCCCCTAAATAAAATAAATTGTCCAATTAATCAGAACAATAAATCGATATAAGATCTATACTTTAAAAATATTTCTTAAAGAGTTATTAGGTCTCAGTTAAAATATGGTTTATAAATACCTTAACTTTTGAGATCAATTTACCTATATAGAAACTTATATAAACACTAGTCAAGGTTAATTATCAAAGAATTTTTTTGTTAATGAAACATTAGCTTGAATATGATGTAAAATAAAAACAAATAACATAGTGACACAGTGGAATAAAGAAGAGGTTCAGTCTCAAGGTGAGACCTAATCCCCTCTACTTAGAAATCACCTACTACTAAGAAGATTATAAATATAATCAAATAAACCCACAACCTACAATAAGTATACAATAAATATAAATAAGCTTTCCAGGCTAAAAATCCTCTTCCATATTTATACATGGGATGAAATAAAAACCTATGTTACATAGGGACCTCTTCCACAAACACAGTGGGATATAGAATAATGAATAAGAGAATAATAAGTATTATCAAATAATATGAAAGAGACAGTGTGTGTTGAATAACAAGAAAACAACACAATGCACAAAAGTAAAATAGATAGAACAACTAATAATAGAAAACTATTTCTCCAATATGTTCTGTAGGTTCGTAATCCTTAAATTTGTTGTGTTGAGGAACCTAGGATTTCTTCTTGAAATTTTGAATTAGAACAGAGGATCATAGAAAAATTTTGGTATGCTTCTGTTTATCTCTATCTATTGTATCCATTAATATCTATAACAGTTTCATTGATTCTTTTCCATTGACATTCATATAAATAGAATTATCAAGTTTGAAATAATACACAAATTTGATTGCATAATTTTCTTAGTCATCAGTAATCATTGTATATGTGTATCATCGTGTAGTTCCAAGAGAGAGATCCTTCACAAATATATAGCAATACTTGTTAAAAAAAGATCCACATTATTCAGATATTTTTTTACTAAGTATTTATGACTTTTTTCAAACTATAAAATAATATATCTAGTCATTGAGTCATTCATGTTGAAGACCTCAAACAGCAACAGTTGCAAGAAGCTGGCAGTGACTCTACTGATGGTAACTCCTTTGACAGTAACAGTGACTCGCCTCTGGTGGTAGCTCATCCTAGAAGTAACAGTGACTTGAATATGGCTCTCACTCATCCTATAGGTAATAGTGACTTTATTCTAGTTGTAATGGTGATTTATACTGGAGGTAACAGTGACTTGATACTGGCGGTAACAGTGACTTGATACTGGCAGTAACAGTGACTCACCGTTATACTCACCAAAAATAGCAATAAAGTAATATGTTCATATAAAATAATATCATACAACATGGGAAACATTATTAATAAATGAATCATGGTTTATGATCATTAAAATAAGAGAGTTTCAAACATACTCAATTCATGGAGGTCCTAACAGTAAATATATATGTGTTTTTTCTATGCTATTTTTTTTATCTTTCTAGCATATATATTGATTGTGATTTAATGGATTGAGATCTATTCATCTTAACTAGTGTATTGTTAAAATGAAATGTTTTAATTGGTAAAATCAGATAACACTAATTCACCCTCCCCCACCATAGTGTGGTGAATCAAATCCTATGAAGGGGAAAATTTGTATCAAATAATATCTTCTAACTCTACTTGGATTTAATTTCATTGAATGGTCTAAGTTTTGAGTCTATCTTTTTAGAAATAATAATGAAGTAAAAAAATATAAAAATAACTATTAAATATATATTATAACATTATCTATTACATGACTTTGAATAATAAAAAATAAAAATGAGATGATAAATTTTAAATTAGAATCTTGCATGTGTAAAGAAAAATAAACTTCAAGTTCAACATGTTGCAATGATAGAGAAATATAATTTTAAGTGAATAGGTAAGACCTGGTGGGAAAATATAGTATTGATAAAATATAAATCACTTATACCCTTATATTTTCAAAGGTTTTATATAAAGATAATTTAATTGAACATACTTGATAGTATTTTAATTTGGATAAACCATTTATAAGTGGTGAAGATCATGTTTCTATTGAATTACAAGAATATTCATATGATGTATTGAACAGAACCATGAAAAACTTTTTAAAATAAATAGTCACTTTTATTATTGGATATTTTAGTGACTTGAAGGTGTGTGTCATATTCCATTAATAAGATTCTAAAAGGATAGAGAAAGCACCCACACAGAAGGTGTCAATGTGTACAAACCTCGCCAAATTGATTGATTCAAAAAGTTATTAGAATATAGATCTTGAAGAAAGATTCACCAAATTTCATAATGAATTTAAAAATATAGTTCAAGATAAATATAAATCCAATAATTTATTTTATGATAATATTAATTCATTGAAATAAAAAGAAAGAGAAACAATAGATTTCTGGAATAATAAATTAGAGATCAAAGATAAAAATATTAAAGAACTTGAAAATTATTTATAAGAGAAGAAAAATAAAAATGAATAGTTTTAAATAATCATAAGAAGATAATTAAAGAGTGTAAAGAGAAAATTAATTTAGTTAAATATAAGAAAAATATTCTCAACATGAAGTGTCTTTAGCTAGAAGTAAAATTGGAAAATATGGAATTTGTTCAACATGAATCTTCATAAATAGTTGAGAGAATAGTTTCTTATAAATATATTTCTGAGGAGGATATTTTTTCCAAAATATCTCAATCTATTGGAATGAATTTCTATATATTATATATATATATATAAACTACAAAATTAAAGAAAATAAATGTAATTATTTTTCTAGAAATTTTTGTTTTTTAAATTTTGTTTGAATGGATAGTGCATGTTCAAAGGAAATTGTAGAAATATATAGGTTGGTAAAAATGGTGAGAAACTCACCAAAACATCAAAGGTTGTTGTAAAAATTTACAAGAGTGTTAGTTACCAAAAATATACTCAAAATTTATGAATTTTTACACAAAAAATTAATATTTAAAAGTTATCTTGAATTTGTTTCAATGATAAAAATCAAGGTTCACTTGATAATATTGGTATTGTAAGAATTTGAGACACATATCCACTAACTATTGGTACAAAATTTAAATAATTAGAAGATATGTAAGAAATAAATTATGGTGGATTAGTCTTTAGTAATATTGAAGTATAGAAAAGAAAGTAGAAAATATATTTTCCTCTAACACATTAAGGGTCATAGAAAATATCAATGGAAATTGAAATAAATGTGACATGTAATAAATAATATTAGTTCAAATCAACTCACTATATTAAAACTTTATTTGAATAAAGAAGACATAAAAATCGAAGAAAGAATTAAAGGATCCAAAAATGTGAGTTTACATTGGGTTATGAGAAAAAAAGAGTTTATTAAACAAAATACACCCAACAAGTCTTGGTATGATACTTCCTAGAAGACACTGAGAATAAGTTTCTATTGTGAAAGAAAAGGGTCGACCATTGAATATTTCAAACAAGATATGATTATTGGTATTTTTTAGGCAAGATAAATATATAAATAAGATAATTAATCCATCAAATAAATAAGAGGATTGGTTTAGTAGAACACATCTAAGAGGATGAATAAGAGGACAATTTTCTTCAAAATATTCCAAAATAGTGTGGCTCAAGAATTTTTAAGAAATAGTTTCTAGGGTACAATTAATCTGGAGACATATAGAAATATTTTATCATCATTTTTTCACTCTATATTGATGTTCTAAAAGTAATGAATTTATCATGTGGTAATTAATGTTATTTTATTGATATGGTAAAAAATATGGTCTCTAATAATTATAATAATAATTCAAGATAGATAACCATGCTTTCCAAGGATATTGGAGTCTTTAAAAATAAGGGATAAAAAATCAAGTGTTATTTAAATTTTGAGTGGTAATTAAAGGAATTGATGGGTTGGGAAACAAGCCTTATCGAACTATTTTTCTATAAGGAACAAAAAATAAAAACATCATATTCTCAAATTAATTGTGTTTATTTTTCAATATATGGGATTCAAGATGATTCATTTAAGGGGATAACTGGTTTGGTTAGTATGTTATGAAAGTATTATAGAAAATAATGTTTCCATTATGGAGCTATCTACCTTAATGGAATCATATATTCAAGACATATTATTAAAATAATGATTATATTTCGTAAGAATATGATATCAACATTGATGAAGATAATATGGAATATTCCCATTTATGGGGAGAAAAGTCAAATAAGCTTTGTGAAATTATTATTTTCTTGAAGTTGGAAATCTATAAAGTGTTTGAGAATATCATTGTTATGGTATGTTAGTCACATTTTCCCATCCTTGTTTTGAAATAATTATTTGTGATGATAAGGTGAAATTTTATTTTATAATGATAAGTAATGTGATAAGATATCGAGAAATGCATGGTTGTTGAGGATTTATTGTGGAATTAAATGATCACTCTTATTTTATACATGGATTAGTGATCATGTAAAATTAGTGGTGATTAATTGATAACTCATGTATGATACCAACATTTGTATTTATTATCAATGAGTAGAGAGAAAATTATTTCATAACTTGTTTATATATAAGTATTTATGGGTATTGATAATAAATCTAAAAGGGGAAATGTTTTTGCCCCATGGATAATGGTATTATAACAATTATAAATACAAAATTATAGTAATGTATATTAGATGAAGATTAATTTTCCAATGATCTGATATATAATTTAAATCTTTTTTTATTATATTGAATATAAGTTTTCAATAAGGGGGTATATTTTAGTAGATTGTGGAATATGAGGTTGTTATTGATTAAAGTGTTGGTATATAGAATTAAAATTATAGCTGGATCAAATTAATGAGCTGATGTGGTTGAGGGAAAGTTGGATCATGAATTTGGGAAAGTTTTATTGATTCTCATGGAGAGTAAATTTTTTATTTAACCATAGGTCAATCTGAAGAAAAGTAGGTGCTATAGATATTGAGTAAAAAGAATAATATGAGTTCTATGGAGTATATATTCTACTAAAAATTATATATCTTGGAATTAGTTAAGAATCAATATAATAATTTTAATGAGAGTTCATCCTATTATTGTTTTCATTTTATAGAAGCTTCACTTGGATTATGATTTCTAAAGAAGAGATAATTTTTTAAAAGAGTGGTAGACATTGGAACACACAGAATGGTTATTATATGTTTCATATTATTTTGTAATCGTTATAATATTTTTAATAGGAATGATAAATTCTTGAAGCTATTTGATGTGTTTTGAGATTATTTGATGTATTTGTAAATGATTAGAAGAATATTTGTATCAGTAAGAGATAGATTGGTTTATATTAATTCTATAAAAAAAGGAGAGAATTTTATTTTTCATTGCATGTATAATGTCTTGGAAGTGGAAAATGGAAAATAAAATACAATGATCTAGTAGAGTAAAATTAGGAAAACAAAGAATATACATAAGAATATCCCTATGTTTTCACTGTGATATATCAGATAAATTTAGATAATATATAAGAATAATATAAGCATACATAATATCTTCTAGTGAATACATATGATCTACTTGGTAAATTCATAACAATAAGATATGGATATGTAAGAGTATATTATGGATTCAACTGATACATAACATCTCTCTAGAGAGTACATAATATGAAGTAGGATTTCTCAATTGAAATATAAGATAAAATATGATAATTATAGGTTTTATTCATGTTACAAATGTCATAATTCTAGGTTATTATGTAGTGATTTATTCTGAATATTATGGTGTTGATGTTTGAAGAGAAATATTACACTTTTAAATGGAACATTACACCATAATTATTTCTATATGTAAGCATTCACATGTGTAAAATAGATATGGAATTTTTTTGAAGTTAAAATGATTTAAGAAGAAGGGTTTTGATAATAATTTAATGAAATGGTCATAAATATTTGATAAATTTCTTTAATGATAATTATAAGAAATCAAAGTGGTGGTATTTATTTTATTATTCTTAGGATTAGAGATAGAGGTATTTATAATTAATATTTGATTAGTTTTGAAAATTAAGATCTTGAGTCTAATTTTTTTTGATTTCTCAAAGTTAAATATTTGAATATATTATAATTATCAATGTTGAGATTATAGAGTTAATACAAGTCAAGGAAGTCTGTTTTAGTATATATATTGATATATTGACCCGTTTATTTTGAATATATTATGTATCAAATAAGAAGGTTAAGAAGATAGAGATATGGGTATGATACTATGATTTATTTTTCTGTATATTAAGGTTCTTAATGAATGATAATTATAGCTGGTCATGAAGTGATTATAATAATTGAGGAAGATGGTCAAATATTTTTAGTCCAAGAAGAAACTTTATCATTATTTTTAAATTTTTCTTCATTAAAATATCTATTTTTATTTTTACAATTAAAAGTTAGTACTTTTAAATCTATAAGTTGGGGTTTTCAAATCTGGTTTCTACCAATATAATCTTTGAGGTTATTACATTTCCCTTGTTCAATTATTGAAAATAAAAGATTAATTGTGGGGGGGGATAACAACCACCATACACCAAGGAATAGCCCACACATTATGATTAAAACTCATAAATATCTATATTCTATGTTATTTTATATTTTTTATCTTTCCTTCATGCTTGTAAACTGAGTGTGATTTGATATATTAAGATATATTCACTTTAATATGTGCATATGTAACACCCTGAGAGTTTAGTACGTGTTTTATATTCACTAAATTATTTGTTTAACATTTTGTATCATATGAAACAAAAAACTAAAATGAATATATTAATGAGTTAAAATTATTAAATATGATTATTAAATTATATTTATTAAATTTAACTGGTATAAATATAAGTAACCTCATTATGAAATCTATGTACAAAGGATAATAAATGGAATCAAGTAGTTGGAGTCTTCCTTACAATGCTCATTTTAATGATTATGTAAAGGAGGTAGAATAACTAATTTTTTATGAGAATAAACCCAAGATGAACTTTAACAAGTATGAATTGATTAAAATCATCTATGGGAGAAGTTTACACTGGTGTAAATAACTACGAGATCTATGTTTGGTGAATCACTGCCCACGATTTCCACCATTTCTTATCTTACCCATAGATCTTATGATGTGGTATTGAAAGGTTTTTTAAGTAGAATATATGATGATATAAACATGTATATATGTTTATATTATGACTCAATATATGTTATATAATAAATTAGATTTCAATTATGAATTTAAAATTATTAAGTTTACTTTATTATATAAATTGTTTTTGTTTAAAGGTATTTCTCTAAAATATTTTTTATTTTCACCTATATAAAGAATTTTTTAATTTTTTAATATTTCATAAATTTAAATTTATGTTAATTTTATGTATTGAATTGATATTTATTACTATAAATTATTTTATCAATTTATATGATGTTTCATTTTAGAAAAGAATATTTTTAGTGTTTTTTCATGTACAACATGGTTTTATTTAAAAGTTAGATTTTTTTATTTTTATTTGATAAAATGAACATCATTTTAGGATTAATCTAGTCAATATTATATTAGGATGAATTTTTTTGTTTTTATAAAAAAATTTATTTTCAGGTGAATAGTATAAAATAACTTTTTAAAAATACCATAACTTTCCTAACATCATCATGATATAAGAATGAATTATAAATTTATGAAACATATTTATAGAAAATATATGTATTTAAGGAGTAAAATAATGCATTTAAAAAATAATATTTTGAATTTAAAAATCTATGTTTTATATTTTGGAACCTAAGTTATATTTGTTTCTAATAAAAAACATTTTATGGTGTTTTCATTTAATTATGTATTCATAAGATTCCATTCAGTTTTGGATTGATTTGAAAATAAAAAAACCCCTCTTTTGTTTAATCATAAACCAATTAAATCAATATTATTCAAAATATTGGGTTTAAATAAGTATAAATTCATTTTATGATTAAACAATTACAATTTTTCTAAAAAAATATATAGTGTTATGTGTTTTTATATTAAAATGGTTTTTTTAATTTTTGAAATTAAATAAAAATTATTTAAAATTTTGAATTAGAATATATAAATTATTTAATAAGTTCAATTTTATTTTTTCATAAAAATAAGTTAGAAAAGGTTAAAATTAGTCACTATAATAAGGGTTAAAATATGTTAAATGGGTTAAATTAAGAGATAATCTCACAAAATATTACAAAACCTTATAATTAATTGAGTGGATAGTGTATTTCTCAACCAAAACTCATCTTATCACCCTTAATTATCAATTTTGGATTCACTTAACTTGAATATGACATTCCTTTTGTTACGAACCAGCCTAGGTACCATGGTAACCAGATAATTGAGTTAGTATTGATGTAGCTCAAAGGGCATTTTTAATCCCCATGGGTTGGTGATTTATACCTCACATCATACAAAATTAAAGTGGGAGTAAATTTTTCACAAAAATTTTGGAAGTAAGATAACATATCAGTATGAATACAAAAGAAACTTCAAAGGGAGAAGTGTACTACATGTCAAACATGTAAGAAAACCCAAAGTATTGCAGAAAAATACTAGAGAACTGAAGTAACATTCCATGTCCCAATGGAAGAAACTCTCCAAATCCATGGATCTATTTCTATAACTATCTATAAGTGGTTCTTTACCCCTGGTCAAACCTGTAAGGAGAAAATCTACAAACACTCGAAGGCACAGGTAGTGTGTGATCTAAAATTCTAGTATAGTCTCACTAAGGATTCCCTAATAGATTACAACATTAAAATTACCAAATAAATATCTTTTAATTTTAAATAAATTGGTGTGGGATTTCAAAAGAATATTTAAACAAATATTGCTTAACATTTCAAATGATGGAAATAATTTTAAAAAAATTATTCACATTTCAATTGATGGAATTTTTCTAAACAAATATATTAACAAAACAATTTATGTAAAATTGTTTATATAAATTCACAAGGTATGTAAAACAGTTTACACCAATGGTATATATTCATTTAAAATACAAAAAAGTGAGAAAATTATCATATGCCTAAAGGTATAATAGTTCTAGGATAAGGGGATACCACACACTCAAGGTGACACGACAACATGTGTATACACACATCCCTTTGGTACAGCCCAATGTGACTTCATCACCATCCTATTTGGGATGTGATGTAATGCATTTATGTTTTAGAACATTGTAAATTATATAGTGTTGTCGAATATCTCACTAACTACCTAAGGCCTACATATTCTCTAATAAAAAATCAATTATGTGAAATTTACATTAAGGATACTTAAAATAAATTTCATCCCATTCTCCATTTCAAATGTAACGCCCCAACCCCAGTTACCCAGAGTTGGTGCCTTGTTATATAAAATTAGAATGATACAAGGAGTCATGTCCCGAAAGACTAATCAGTTTAGTAGCCTTAGAATTACTAGATACATTCATAAGTTTTAAATTACATAATGAAATAAAAACATCAACAAAATTTTATCTCCATTGACCATACTTATATCCTTATCCTATCCCTGAAGGTCAACCATAAAATATTTCTTCACATCTGGGGAAAAATAAAACATAGAAAGGGGTGAGCTCAGATGCTCAGTAAGGATAAAAATATATTTGAAACTTTCATAAATAATCATAAACATTTAAGGCAACGTATAAGACTAAAACAAAATCCTTTTAAACTTAAAATTCAGAATAATATGGCCAAGATAAAATGAAATAATGGCATTTACTTATTCACATGGATATTATACTAGTATAATAATCACATGAAATATCAATATCCACTTTAATAATGATATAATGTATAATTACAAACTTCATAACCACATATTCAAGGCCTTGTGCCAAGACTACAAATAAGATTTTGTCAAGGCCTTGTGCTAAGATAGTAGTTTGTCTCCTGAGACCTACCGATGCATCGAGGATCTATATCGGGCTCCACCCGTCACTTACTAAGTCCAATGTGAAAAGGTTTAAATATAACATAAACATTCGTATTAAAACTAGTATAAAAAATGTAAATACTTTATCCATAAACCATGAATGGTGTAAAAATAAAACATCCACAGTCAAACAGATCACAAAACCTTCAGTACAATATAGAAGATTTATATCATAATAAATCAACTTCAAACAAGCTTAAAATCCATAAAAGGATGTTGACATAGATGAAATAAAAACTTTTTGTAGATAAATATCTCTTTCTATTTTGAAATCATTTAAAAGTCATATAATTATAAAAGAAAACATTTATTTTGAAAATATTCTTATAAGCTTGTATGGGAAGCTTAGATGATGTTATAAAGGCAGAAAATAGCCACACCCACCATATAAGTTAAAAAAGACATTATTAACTTAATTTTTTCAAGAAGGTCGTAAAGTAACATTTTTGGAAAATGACTAAAAGACTCCTTTAAAAACATTTGTGGTCAAATATGGGTATAAATGACTTTAACCCGTAGTCTAGTAAATAGTAAATGTCACGAACCAAATCTGGTCACCACCAATACCGGCATCAAACCTAGCCCATCACAAGTCCCAAAGGGCATTACCTATACCCACAAGTTGGCACAAGTGCCCGGGTATCATCAACTTAGGTTTGGGAATGATTTACCCGAGTATGAAAGCATAAAACATTAAAAACAATCCACAATATAAATCTGAAAATTACGAGCCAAACAAGTCTAAAGAAAAAACCAGAACTGAATACATTGGTTTAAATACAATAAACATGGTCTAAATACAAATAAATACAACAGAAATATATCCCCAAGGAATCCACATGAAAAGGTATCATCACCCACAAGTCGTCTCCACAACTCCGCACCATGGATGGGAACTAACACCCTGAAACGCCATCACCCATAGCATTCCTTTTACCTGATTCAAGCATAATAAATTCACCTTACACCCAAGGGGTGTATGTAGGGTTTGATACTAATCCCAATAGTATACTACCCAATGATTCCAAATATCATTCAATACAATGTGAAAAATCAAGGAGTATTAATATGAAAATAAAAGCAGTGATAAATTCTAAGAAATGAAACTTTCAATTGAAAACAATTTTCAAGCTAAAATTATCATACATTTCACACATTTAAATAGAAATGTTATATACTTTAATGTAATTAAAAAAACACCCCAAGACATGGGAAAATATCATAAATAAAATGAGCAACAAAATCGGGAACACCTCTAGGCACTAGATAGTATCGGGCCCCATGTACCTTATATCTCGTTGTAAAGTAACCATAGTAAAATCTGTTCACATGCATCATCCACTAGTAGGGAACATACCCATAACCTAGTGTTCACCAATCATCATCCACATAGTTTATTTAGATTTTATATCATCCAAATTCTAGGTGTAATAGGGACAAAACTCATCTGGTCCACTAGCTGTACTAGTACACATCCGCCCCACCTAGGTACTCGGGCTTCCCCCTTTGTGCTCAAACAATTTTAGAATTCTACATAAATCAATTTTTATATCAAACACCACTAATGGTCACATAAAATCATTATAGTATCTACACACATTTCATACCACTTAAAACACACAACAAAACACTTTGATTTTCAATAAAACTTCTTCTCAAAATCCTGCATTGTTTTGCACCCAAAACTCTTTAAAAACCACACTTTTCACAATATGTGAACACTTGTAAGTTACCCAAACATAAATTTCATCCTAATATATTTCAATTAAACCAACAAATAAAGTTTTGGGAAGCCCCAAGTGAACCAAGAAATGATAACTTAGTAAAACCTTCATTTTTACACAAACAATGCACTTAAAAATCACATGTTCTCCAAAAAACATTAAAAACCATTTTTGTCACAACAAACAAAGGGTATAAACATTAAAAACATTATTTTTGGACCTATTACAGTTCAATGAAATCAAAAAAGTATTTATTGGGAATCCCCAATTGAACCCTTAAATGATTTCTAGGAATAACCCCCAATTTCACCTAAAAATAGAACTTCAAATTTATTTTCAATACAAATGCCACTAAAACTAATTTTGGAAGCCATAATAAAATTAAATAAACATTGAAACAACTAAAACACAGTAATATAATTCAGATAAATTTCATAAACATGGAATCACCTACCAATTTAATGAAAACCCTTGAATCTTCGTGTGAAAATCAAATCAGACCACCGCCACACAAAGGGATACTAGATCAAACATAAAACCACAATAATTGAACAATAAAACCCTAGGATAAACCCTAGGTTCTAATAACTACCCCCTGGTCATTTTTAACTTCAAAGGAATTGAAATAAACTTCATGGAAAGGGGAGGAACTGAGGAGGAGAGACACTTGAGATTCTTTAAAGTTCCTCCACCAAATCCCCCTTAAAATGGGGTTCCAAAGAAGTTTTGAGTGACTTTAAGGGATACCATGAAATTTAGGTTCGACTAGGGAGATTAAGGGTTGAATTTGAAGTTGTAATAGAGGAAAAAGAGTAAGAATTGTGAGATTTATGATGGAAAGAACTTACCTCCTCAAATCTGGCCGATTTTAGAAACCCTAAGAAGTTCTACGCTAAATCGCAATGGATATTAGATCCAAAGTGGGTGGGAGGATACTAGGAGCACGGTTGGGTTTAATGGTCTTGGTTGAGGCTTAGAATCACTGAAACATCCTTATAATTGAATAACTTATTAATCAAACAATTTTTATTTTTAAAAATGGAAATGGGCCTTGGGGTTGGCCCAATTCATTAAATAAAAACACCAAATACACAATTATTATGGATTACTAAATGTCCCAAATTGTAATGGTGGTGTTAAGAGGTCAAGGGAGGCAATTTAGGAATTAGAATGGGTGCAAAATATTAAAAAATGAAAAAGTTATAAAAGAAACAAAATTAGTTTTTAAATCTGGAAATGGGCTCACAGTTTGCCCCAAATCATGAAATCTCACCCATTCCTCAAAAAATGCATGGTAAACCCAAAAAAATAAGAATAAAAATTAAATGAAAAATTTATTTAAAATTATTCATGTATGTGACAATTCTCCCCACCATGAAAGACTTTCCAACCTGGAAAGTCAACCTAAAACTTGATCGGAAAATAAGAGTGGGCACTCTTCCTCAACCCAGGACTTCTATTACCATGTCTCATGTGTATCACTTCCATGCTTCCAACGAACCCAGACTAACAGAATAGACTTCCCTCAAAGAACCTTCTCTTGGAAGTCTGCTATTTGCACTGGACGCTCAAAAACTGACAATTCAGGCTCTATCTCCAATTGTTCCCAACTCAGCATATGGGATGGATCTGGGTTGTATTTCTTAAAATGGGAGACATGGAAGAAATCCTGGATGGACGTCAACTGAGAAGGTAAGTCCAACCTATAAGGCACATTTCCAATATGCTCAGAAATCTCAAAAGGGCCAACATATCGTGGTATCAGCTTCCCTTACTTTCCCAATCGATGATGGCCCAGATGAGGGGCCACTTTCAAGAATACCCTGTCACCCACAAACAACTCTAGGTCTCAATGCCTCTGGTTAGCATAAGATTTATGATGACTCTGAGATGTCAATAAACATTTCTCGATTAATTTGACCTTCTAAGAAGTCTCCTGCACCAGGCTCGGCCCCAACAGTGAGGTCTCACCTACCTCATCCCAACACAGGGGGACCGACAAGGCTGGCCATAGAGCGCCTCAAAAGGAGCCATTTGAATCAAGTATTGGTAACTATTATTATAGGAAAACTCAACCAATCCCAAATGGCTATCCCAAAAACCTCCAAAGTCTAGAACACATGCACAGAGCATGTCCTCCAAAATCTAATTCGCCCACTCTGTCTGACCATCCATATGAGGATGGTATTCTATGATCATATTAATTTGGGACCCCAAGGCCTTTTGAATGCCTTCCCAGAACTAAAAATTTAAACGAGGGTCTCTATCTGAGACAACGACTGATGGAATTTCATGGAGTCTCACCACCTCCTGAAGATACAAATGGCCCAACTCATCCACTTTAGTTGTATATCTGATCGGAATAAAGTGGGATGATTTTTTCAGACGATCAATCACCACAAAAATAGAATTTTTACCCTAAGTTGTATGAGGTAATCTAACAATGAAGTCCATAGAAGCCTTGTCCCAGTTCCAGGTAAGAATGGGTAATGGCTAGAGAAAACCAGAGGGCCTTTGATTCTCTGCTTTCACCTGCTGGCATGTGTAGAATCTCGAAACAAATTTTCCTATGTATCGTCTCATACCAGGCCACCAGAACCACCGACAGACATCATAATACATCGTGGTGGCACCCAGATGGACAACCCACTAATACTGGTGGTTTTACTCCATCACCACATTCCGTAGAGATAACGGCACTACTGAACAGCCCTTGAAGCACAAGATTCCCTCAGGGGATGATGACCAATATGAGGATGTATCCCCACCATGAAGAAACTGCTTCAACCGCTAAAAAATCTCATCACTGGGCCATTCCCACTAAATCAACTCCAACAAAGAAGGTGTTAACTGGATTCTCACCAAGAATTCCCCTCCACTATGTCCCCTGGTCTCTATATGCATCTGAGAAAAGAGCCCTATCAAAGTTCACTCATCATTTTACTTCCTCAAAGCCTGCGCTGGAACTCTTATGCTCAAAGCATCATCCACCACATTACCCTTACCTAGGGTATAGACAATGGTAATGTTTAAGCCTTGTAAGTACTCGATCCAACGTTGTTGCCTCAAGTTGAGGTCCTTCTATGAGAAGATATAGGCCAATATTTTTTATCAGAGTAGACAACAAGCTTCTCCCCAAATATGTAGTGATTCCAAGTCTTAAAATAATGCATCACTGCTTCCAACTCCAAGTCATGGGTTGGGTAGTTCTTTTCATGTGGTCGGATTTGGCAAGAAACATACACCATCGCATGATCATCCCGCATAAGTACGCACCCAAGACCCATAAAAGAAGCATCACAATAGACCACATATCCCTTTCCAGCCTCTAGAAAAATTAGCACAGGATCTATGATAATTCGCCTCTTTAGCTCCTCAAACGATGCCTGACAATCTAGGGCCTATAAAAACTTCACCCCTTTCTGGGTGATCATGGTCATCGGTGAAGCAAGCTGAGAGAAGTCCCAAACGATTCACTTATAATAACCAGCCAGGCTAAGGAAATTCCTGATCTCGAACACATTCTTCTGCTGCTCCCATAAAATAACTTCACTAATCTTCTCAGGGTCCACTGAATCCCCCTTCTTAGAGATCACATGCCCCAGAAATCTCACTTCCCTAACATAGAAATTTTACTTTAACAACATTTCATAGAGGCAGTGATCCTGAAAAGTGCCTAAGACGACCCTCTAGTGATGTTCATGTTCCTCCTCAAAGCCAGAGTGTACTAGAATGTCATCCATTAACACCACAATGAAGAAATCAAGATATTGATGGAACACCCTTTCATGAGTGCCATAAAGACCACTGGAGAATTGTTCAGTCCAAAGGGCATGACCAAATACACAAAGTCGTCGTACCTGCTTCAGAAGGCTATCTTTGGGATATCTGACTCCTTCACCCTGAGTTGATGATACCCTGAACGCAGGTCTATCTTTGAGAAAAAACTTTTCGCCCTTCAACTGATCAAACAAATAATTTATTCTGGGAAAATGGTATTTGTTCTTGATTGTTACCTTATTCAGCTTATGGTAGTCAATGAAGAGCCAGAGAGATCTATCAGCCTTTTTTGAGAACATAGGTGTGGCCCAAGGAGAGACTCTTGGGCGAATTAATCCTTTGGATTCTAAGTCATCCAGTTGTATCTTTAATTCCCTCATCTCGGTAGGGGCCATGCGATATGAGGGGAGAAATATTGGTTGTGTTCTTGGTGTTAGATCAATAAAAAACTCCATATCCCGCTCTGGGAGAAAACCTGAAAAATCATCTGAGAATACTTCTGGAAACTCATTCAGTACATGAGGTAGTTCAAATTCAGGGGAAATACCATCGTACTCTCGCACAAGTAACAATAACTAAAAGATAAGGCTTCCCAACTCTAGGAGTGGAGGTCCTACATGACCAAATGGAGGATTCCATTCTCCCAGAAAAACCTGATGACTCTCATCAAGTGTCGTGAAACTCACTCGCTACATGTAGTAATCAATGTGTGCATGGATGTTTACTAGCTAGTCCATTCCAAGTATTATGTAAAATAATTCCATATATAGAACCAGGAGGTCCCACTCCATCTCAACCCCTACACGGAAAGAGAACACAAGGGGAACTTGAGGCCCTTCTCCTTCTTCTTTCCCAGTGGTGTCACCAACTCCATTGTGAAAGACATCAACTCAGTTGGAAAATTCAGAATGTCCACAAAAAAAGAAGAAATAAATGAAACAAAGGAGAAAGTATCAAAAAGAGTTGTATCTATAGAATATGAAATCATAACGGTACCTCGAACTGTCGACGGTCCCGCCTCTGATCCTGCTACAGCCTAATCCACTTCATGAAGATTTCTGGTCTCTACCTGAGGACATCTGCTAGTCTATGGCTATGCTCTGAACTAGATCTACCTAGAAGATGACCCATCCCTACCACCATATCTTCCAAATCGAGATCCCCCAGTCCTCGATGGCTCAGACTATGTTGGAACTCCTCTTGAAGCCACTGACCCTGCCCCACTCAGGAGTGGACGTTCCACACTGCAAAATCGAGGCAAAATTCCCCATACCTCCACACTGGTAACAAGGATTCGGAGAAAGTGGACATGATGGTTGGATGTTCCTGGGCTTCCCACACTTGTGGCACATGACTGATCTCACATCAGAAGCCGCAGATGAAAACTGCCTGGAAGAGTGACCTGAACTGCCACCTCCTTTCTTCACATGATCCTCCTGCTTCCTTTTCTTCTCTGAGGAGCTACCACTACCCATTGCTGATACTAAACCATAGAAACCATCCCTACATTTCCTATAAATCTCCACCATGCATGCCTAGTCAAGTACCTCAGTATAGGTCCTCGAATTAAACAAAAACACTTGGGAGTATATCTCTGGTCGCAAGCCTTTCACAAACCTCCAGGCCTTCGCCCTCTCATTTGAGATGATTTCTGGAGCATACAAAACCAACTCAGCAAAATGATCAGTATAATCCATCACAGATAGATTCCCATGAACAAGGTCCATGAACTCTCTAGACCTAGCATAAGCCAACACCTCTGGGCAGTACTGTTCATTAAAGACAACCTTAAAGTCTCCCCAATGCATTTGGTCATTCTTCCCTATCTGAAGCACTGACTCCCACCACTTACAGCTGGGACCCTCCAACAGAAAAAAGTCACACTTCACCCTGTGCTCCTCAGGTGTTTCTAGGAACTCAAACATACGCTCGATCATCTCGAGTCATTCCTCTGCTTCCTGGGTTTTGGAGTTTCCTCGAAAGGTAGGAGGCTTGCTTTTCATATTCTTCTGTGCTTTATCTTTTCTAGGAACCATCTCTTCTACCCTAACAAAATAGGAGTAGGATTTGGTCCCTATCCCAAATATTAGATATCCCAGACCACAACCCTGACTATCCTATGATCAATCGATGTGAGGGAACTCTCTCTCACTTCCTCCCATGGGTGTGTGGGAGATTTTCGGAGAGGCATGTTGCTACAAAACACAACAGTCACAAAAAAATAATCAATACCACAATTCTAAAATTTTTAATAAAATACATAAAATATAAATAAACTAAACACATTTCAATAATAAATGAAACAACTACTCCACCCCCACCCAGTGTCCACATGTGGTCTTCAGCCCACATGTCTCACCTAGAAGTGAAGTCAGTCAGATAATTCCAACGTCCCTTGGTGACTCAAGGTCTTCCATGAGAGTTTCGGGCCAGGTACCCTACTTGTGACTGAAACCCCAAGACTCAGATTTCCTACATCTTGTCTATCCCGACTCATCACAAATTAGTAATATACCCCAAAAATATTAACCTCCTTGGATACCATTTTGTCACGAACTGAATCTGGTCGCCACCAATATCGGCACCAAACTAGGACCATCACAAGGCATGAATGGTGTTCCCTATGCACACAGGATAGAACAATTTCTCAGGTATCATCAATTTAGATTTGGGAATAATTTACTTGAGTATGAAAGTATAAAACATTAAAAATAATCCATAATATAAATCAGAAATTTTCGATCCAAACAAGTCTTAACAAAAAATCAGAACTGAATACATTGGTTTAAAGACAATAAAATTGGTCCAAATAAAAATAAATACAATAGAAATATATCCCCATGTAATCCACATGACAAGGGATCATCACCCACAAGTGGTCTCCACAACTCTGCACCAAGGATGGTAACTAACACCCGGAACTCCCATCACCCATAGCCTTCCTTTTACCTGAATCAAGCATAATAAAGTCTACTTAAATCCAAGGGGTGTAAGTAGGGTGTAAGACTAATCCCAATATGATACCACCCAACGATTCCAAAGATCATGCAATATAATGTGAATAAGCAAGGAGTTTTAATACGCAATGAAAAGCAGTGATAAATTCCAAGAAATAAATCTTTCAATTGAAAATAATTTTCAAGCTAAAATTTTCAGAATATTCACACACTTAAATATACATGTTATATACTGTAAATTAATTAAAAAAACACCATAATAAAAGTGAAAATACCACAAATATGATGAGCGTCAAAATCTAGAACACCTCAAGGCACTAGATAGTCTCGGGCCCCATGTACCTCATACCTCGGTGTAAAGTAACCATAGTAAAATTTGTTCACATGAATGAGACACTAGTAGGGAACATATCCATAACCTAGAAGTCCCCAATAATTATCCACATAATTTATTTATAGTTTTTTTCATCCAAATGATAGGTGGAATAGGTAAAAAACTGATCTGGTCCACTAGTCGTACTAGTACACATCTGCCCCACCTAGGTACCCGGGCTTCCCCCATTGTACTGAAACAATTTAAGAATGATAAATAAATTTATTTTCATATCAAACACCACTAATGGTCACATAAAATAATTACAGTAGCTACACACATTTTATACCACCTAAAACACACAACAAAACACTTTGATTTTCAATAAAACTTCTTCTCAAAACCCTCCATTGTTTTGCACCCAAAAATATTTAAAAACCACACTTTTCCCAATATGTTCACACTTGTAAATTAAAAAAACAGCAAATTCAGCCCAATATTTTTTAATGAAACCAAAAAATCAATTTTTGGGCATCCCCATGTGAACTAATAAATGATAACTTTGTAAAACCTCCATTTCCACACAAACATGGCACTTAAAAATCACATGTTCCACAAACAACATTAAAAACCATTTTTTCCGCATAAAACAAAGAGTATAATATTAAAAACATTAATTTCATCCCTATTATAGTTCAATTAAATCAACAAAGTATTTATAGGTCATCCCCAATTGAACCCTTAAATGATTTCTAGGAATAACCCCCAATTTCAACTAAAAATGGCACTTCAAATTCATTTTCAATACAAACGCCACTAAAACTAATTTTGGAAGCCATAATAAAATTAAATAAACATGGAAACATCTAAAACACAGAAATCTAATTCACATAAATTTCATAAACATGGAATCACCTACCAATTTAATGAAAACCCATGAATCTCCGTGCGAATATCAAATTGCACCACCACTGCACCAAGGGATACCTAGATAAAACCTAAAACCATAATAATTGACCAAGAAAACCCTAGGTTAAATCCTAGGTTTGAAAACCTAACCCCTGGTCATTTGTAACATCAATTTAATTGAAATAAACTTCATGGAAATGGGAGGAACTAAAGAGGAGAGACACTTACTTGATATTCTTTGAAGATCATCCAACAAATCCCCCTTAAAATGGGGTTCCAAAGAAATTTTGAGCGACTTTAATGGCTGCCATGAAATTTAGGTTCTATGAGGGAGAGTAAGGATCGAATTAAGAATTGGAATGGAGGAAAAAGAGTAATAATTGAGAGAGTTATGATGGAAATAACTTACCTACTCTAATCTGGACGATTTTAAAAACCCTAAGTTGTTCTGCACACAATCGCTATTTATATGAGCTCCAAAGTGGGTGGTAGGATACTGGGAGTGAGTCTGGGTTCAATGGTCTTGGTTGAGTCTTATAATCACCGAAAAATCCTTAAAATTGAATAACTTATTAATTAAACAAATTTAATTTTTAAAACTAGAAAGGGGCCTTCTGGATGGCCCAATTCCTTAAATAAAAACACCAAAGACACCATTATTATGGATTAATAAAGGTTACAAATTGTAATGGTGGTGTTAAATGGTTAGGGAAGACTATTTAGGAATTTTAATGGGATAAAATATAAAAAAAATAAAAAATTTGTAAAAGAAACAAAATTGGTTTTTAAATCTGGAAATGGGCTCACGGTTTGCCCCAAATCAGAAAAACTCACCCATTCCTCCGAAAATGCATGTTAAATCCCAAAAAACTAGAGTGGAAATTAAATGAAAAATAACTTTAAAATTATTCATTTATTTAACATTAAAAATGTTTTAAATTACATTTTTTTAAGAAAATATGGATGTGGTTGATAAAGAGGTCCCAATAGATACTTACGTATTAACAACCTTGGATATGTAAAGAGATTGTAGAATTAATCTTTACCTTGTACTTTTAATTAATGAACAGTATTTTATCCTCATGTATAATAGTTAAAAAAAATTATTAAATTATACAAGAATTATATACATAAATATGATATCATATATGATCTTTTAATATTGTTTTGTTAATAATATTTTAGTAGTATCATCGTTTTGGGTGTTAATTGATTCATTTTCTTTTATATGATTGGTTATGTAAGTCATTTTTGTTATGGATAGGTTTCATTTGATTCATATACATAGTTATTTTATGTTCATAAAAATTATTTTTAATCATAAAATGAAAATTATTCTTGAATTATTACAATGGGGAATGAATCTAATCGTGTTCATGGAGATGGTAATCCGTACGTACGCGTGAGTGACAATATCATTATATTGATGGTGAAATCATATGTAATTCGATAGTATATCATATATAGATAATCATTAACATATTATGTTTATTATTTACATCATTTATACTCATTATTATACTCATCCAAATAATTAAGTGTTTGAATAACAAACAATACCACGACGTGGAGACGGTAAGTCATACGTACGCACGTATGGTGACTTTGTCATTAATATGATGGATATAATAATGAATATAGTTGTACCATTTTTATAATAACATCATAGTATATATAAGATAATGAATTTATATTTTATAATGGAAACAACAAAGAAAGAGGAAGTGGAAGAAGAAAAGAACTTGAAAGATGTGATGAAATATTTACCTCTCCTTCTGGTTCTTCCTTTTGATTTGAAAAAAAAGGAATCCTTTGGTTGGATTTATGAAAAAAGGAAGGCCTCGAGAATTAAGGGAGGAAAGTTGGGAGGATATTTGGGTAGGGTTTGGCTGAGCCAAATTTCTTTGGAGGTGTGAAGTTAAGAGAATTGGAAGTAAACTTTTATAAGAGAGGTGGGGGTCACTTTTGGAAAAGTTTGAAATATTAGTTTATAATAAAATAATTTTCGATTCCTAATGGATCCAAAATGGTTTATTTAGAGTATAAGGTGCGGATGGGTCTAAAACTTTTCAACCAATAGGTTTTGGATATGTTTAAGTCACCATATTAACCGTATCTTTTAAATTTAACTCTTAGTTAAATAGTTTGACAATTACAATGTATCTTTGTATTTTTATATTATATGGTTAGTAAACTTACTATAACAGTCCAAGAAAACACCATGTGGTTCATTATTAATATATATAATTTTATCTAAGTCCTTTCACCAATCCTTATATTTTTAGGCATAATATGTCAATTAATAGTATAATATTTGTTTTAAAAACTCAATTATGTCAATGTTGAAACTATTTAGTATTTGATTTTTTTGAAAGCCATAGAAACTTTATCAATTAGAATAAAACATATTTAATCAACCCTAAAATGTCATATTAACCTATAAAATTAGTTTAATTTATCACAAGTCTCAATTTACATTTATTTGGATATTTATAATAGTAATTATTTTAATATTTCATTATTAAGGTAATTACTGCATCATCATTATGTCACAAATAAATTAAAATATTTAATGTCTAAAAATTATAAATAAAATATCATTATGTAGGAAATATTTTTATCTTTCTAATGAATATTTATAGTCGAATTTATATTGTGTGTACACTTATATTAAAAATGGTTTAGTTATTAAACGTTGAATTTAACTCTTTTAACTCTTCTTTAAATAAAATAATAATAAATGTACTAATCTAACTCAAGTGAAACAAAAGTATCATATTTTATTCCTAAGGTTGTTTTAGGTCTAATTACACTTATCCTATAGAATTAGGACATGTGTTAGAGTAATTATAATATCATTTCTTCCCTTAATTACCAAATTTACTATTAACAGTGGTAAATAAAAGTCAAAAATTACTATTCACAAAAAAATATTTTCATCTTATTGAACCACAGTTTACTTACTGATGTCAACCATGTCTCTAAGATTTTTTAAATTCAACTCACAGAAGCAGTAAAATTAAGTTTTATGAAAATTTGTAGATGCTCCTAGAAGGTGGGTAAAAGACGGTATCTAAACTTATTATAAAATGATTCCAATGAATCACATTGAACATATATAGGTATTATGTATCTATTTTGACCTAAAATAAATTAAAATAATAGAACTAATTATTTAAATAAAAATTTGTTTTTAAACAATAATGCAGTGTTTTTAACAATTCATCAAAAATTGAAAGTTTTCAGAAAAATACCAAAAATCACCATAAGGTAATTTCGATATTCCGAATTCAAAAATGAAGTCCATTTTGAAAAATAAAATTTAAAAAATTTAAAAAAGTGGGTATTACTATTCATAATGGCTAGTTTGATTGGTTGTGGTGTGTTAAAACTCCATGTGGCATACAATGCAAGCTAATGCATTATTCAAAGGGAAATGTACCATAAAAGCTTGGGGTGTTACATTCTCCCCTCTTTAAAATAATTTAGTTCTCAAAATTTCTAGAATATCACTACATAAAAAGATTAGGGTGGTTCTTCATTATAAGTTCCTCAGGTTCCCACGTTGCCTCTTCCATATTATGGTTTCTCCATAGAACTTTTACCAGAGGAGTCATTCAGTTTCTAGACACTTGTTCTCTAGTATCAAGAATCTTGACAGGCTCTTCACAATAAGATAGATTAGGTTCCAGTTCAATTTCTTCATAGGTGAGTACATGCATTAGGTTTGGAATGTATTTTCTCAACAATGATACGTGGAACACATCATGAACTTTGGAGATGCTTGGCTGCATTTCCAAACGGTGAGCTACAGACCCAGTTCATTCAAGAATTTCGAAAGGTCCAATGTACCTAGGACTCAATTTACACTTCTTATTGAATAATATAACACCATTACATGGATATACCTTCAATAAAACATGATCTCCTACTTGAAATTCTAAATCCTTCCTCCGATTATCGGCATATCTCTTTTTCCTACTTTGAGATGCTTTGATGTTCGTTTGTATAACCTTCATCTTTTCCATTGTTTCCTCAACAATGTCTGGGCCTACGAGTTTTCTTTCACCAATACCATCCGAAAAGGTTGGTGAGTGACATCTCTTTTCATATAACACTTCATATGGGGCCATCTGAATACTTGAATGGAAACTATTGTTATAGGAAAATTATACCAGAGGTAAATATTGATCTCGCATACCTTGAAAGTCAAGTGAGTAAGATCTCAACATGTATTCAGAGGTTTGAATAGTCTATTATTATTTTCTATCGGTTTGAGGGTTGTAGATAGTGCTCAAACGAAGTTTAGTATCCAAGGTCTTCTAAAAAAATTTCCCAAATATTGATGTAAAACATGGATCACGGTCAGAAACAATCAATAGAGGTACACCATGGAGTCTTACAACATCATTAATATATACTCTTTCTAGATGTTCAAGTGGTAGATATTCTATTATAGCAAGAAAATGTGTTGACATGGTAAGATGATCTAAAATGACCCATATTGCATCATTACTTCTAGGAGTCTTTGGTATCCCCATGACAAAGTCCATCGTAATATTATCCCATTTCCACTCAGGTATGGGAACAGGTTTCATGACCCCTATAGGCAATTTCCTTCTAGATTTCACTTATTGACAAACCATGCGTATTGACACAAAATTAGAAATCTCAATCTTCATGTTGTCCAACCAAAAATGTTCCTTTAAATCTCAATACATCTTGGTCCTCCCAGGGTGTATAGAGAAATTGGATCTATAATCATCATCCAGCAATTCCCTTTTTAGATTAGGTATGTTAGTAACACAAATTCTCTTCCCAAATTTCAAAATTCCATCTTCATATATGAATTCAATCAATCTCCCATCATTCAAAGCTTTAATCTTCTTTTTAAACTCCTCATCATCAGTATGAGAACTCTTTATCCTTTCTAGTAAACATGGTTTGGAAACCATTTGAAAAAGTATTGATAGTTCACCTTCTATGGCTATTTCCATATCCATCTTTACTAGATCCATGAAAATAGAATCCATTTCAACTCTCATCTTGTTCAAAACTCCATGATCCTTTCTACTCAAAGCATCTCCCACCTTATTTGACTTCCCCAGGTGGTAGTGTATAGTGCAATCATAATAATTGAGTAGTTAAATCCATCTCCTTTGCCTCATGTTGAGTTCTTTCTGTGATAAAATATACTTCAAACTCTTGTGATCAGTATAAATCTCACATTTTTCACCATAGAGATAGTGTATCCATATCTTCAGAGCAAATATTACAGCTGATAACTCAAGATCATGAGGTGGATAGTTTTTATCATGAATTTTTAGATGTTGTGATGCATAGGCATTAACTCTATCATTCTTCATATCATTCTTCCTAAGGACAAAACCAAGTCCTTTAATTGAAGCATCACTATAAATAACAAACCCATAGTTCCCTAATGATGGAGTCAATATAGGAGTGTTTACTAGTATTCTCTTCCGTTATTCAAAACTTTCTTCACACTATTTTGTCCAAACAAATTTAACCCTTTTATGTGTGAGTTTGGTTAATGGGTTAGCCAACTGGGAAAAATTCAGGATGAGACATCGATAATAATTTGCTAAACCAATAAAACTGCATACCTCAGTTATACTCGTCAGTGCTAGACATTCATGGATTGCCTTGGTATTTTAATATCAATAGATATTTCATCCTTAGAGACAATATAAACAAGAAAAGAAATCTCTTGAAGCCAAAATTTTACACTTGCTAAACTTCCCATATAATTCATTTCTTCTGAGGGTTTTCAGAATAGTGCACAAGTGATTTTCATTATCTTTGTAGCTTTCTTATTATACCAAGATATCATCAACAAATACCACTACAAAGTCATCAATATATTCCTTGAAAACACTCTTCATTAAATCCATGAAGACAGAGGGTGCATTAGTCAATCTAAAAGGAATTACTGTAAACCCATAATTCCCATACCTAGTTCAAAATGTTGTTTTTGGAATGTCTTCCTTCTTCACACACAACTGATGATATCATGATCGAAGATCAATCATTTAAAAATATTGAGCTCCATGAAGTTGGTCAAATAAATCATCAAAACAAGGTAGGGGATACTTTTTCTTTATTGTTATATCATTGATCTTCCTATATCCAATGCACAACATCATAGATTCATCTTTCTTCTTAACAAAAAGGACAGGGGCTCCCCATGGAGAAACACAAGGGTGAATAAATACCTTATTAATCAATTAATTTAGTTTTTACTTTAGTTCCACTAATTCCACAGTGATCATTCTATAAGTGTTCTTCAATATGGGCCTTGAACCAAGAATTAAATCAATGGAAAAGTCAATTTCTCATTCTGGGGGATATCTAGGTAAATCCTCTAGAAACACATCAACATATTCTTGAAAAATAGGTATTTCCTCTATTTGAACATTATTTTCCTCACCCATAGTTATTTCATTCTATTATTCCCCAATAATTGAATTTAGTAGAGCTACTGGGGGGTGGATCTAGATAAGAATCAGGTGGTGACATTTCTGCTCTAAAGATAAGGTATTCCTTATCATCATCGAAGATTGTAACCTCATTCTTCTTAAAATAAATTTTCACATCATGGTTTGAAATCCAATCCATTCTGAGGATTATATCAAATTCAATCATGGGTATGACGATGAGATAATTAGATAAAGAACATTTATATTCCCTAATGGGAACTGATTCACAAAACTTTTTTAAGGTGATACTTACCTTAGGTGGTTTGACTAAAAACTCCCTTGTTAAGGCAAATTGAAAATATCTAATTTTCTTAGAAAACTAGGAAGATATGAAACAATGCGATGATACAGAATCAAATAAATAATTGGATAAACATGAGGAAATCATTAAATTACCTACCATCATGTGTTTCAGAGCTTCAACCTCAGCAGTAGAGATCACATAATCATGGCCTTTCTCCCTTGGACTTTTCTGAGGTAATTTCCTTTGGCACTTAGGAAATTAATTTTCATAATATCCCTTTTCTCTACAATTGTAGCATTCAACAATGACAACCTCTTTACTTCCCTTGATATCACGACCTTAGTGGTCTTTTTCACCACACTTGTAACAGACTCCCATTCCCTTCAAGCAAGTACCGGGATGTTTCTTCCAACATTTACCACAGGATGGATATTCTAAATTTCCCTTATTCCCCTTATTTCCATTTCTAGAGTTATTATCAAATATCTTCTTCTATTTCTTTACTTTGAAGTCATAAGACTTAGAGAATTACTTTTTTCTCTTGATAGCGCATGAGACAATATCTTTGTATGATGAGAAGGATTTTTGAGACTAATGCTTGATGGATAAATGGTTTTAACCCATCAATTAATCGATAAATCTTACTCCTTGGGTTATTTATATAATTTGTTGCATGCCTTGCAACCCTTGTAAAGTTAGCCTCATACTTTGCGACATTCTCATCCTCCTTTTTCCTCAGACTCAGAAATTGTCTTTCTATATCTTCTTTATGGTCATGAGGAAAGTATTTTTCTAAGAAAATGTCTTTAAACTCCCTCCATTCCATGTTTAATACTTCTTCATCTTCTTTTTTGTTTTGTATTAATGAACTCCATTGATCTACATCTCCCATGAGGCGATAAACTTCCATGACAACTTTTTCCCTTTCGCTACTCCCCAAAGCATGAAATATTTTATCTAAGGAATTTATGCATTGCTCATATACTAATGAGTTTGTACTCCCATTGAATGTTGGTGGTTTTTTCCTCATTAAAATAGTCTAAAATTTATCCTCTACGTTGTGGATCAGGGTGCTCCATATAGGTAAGTTTATTATTCATAACCCGAGTGAGTTATCCTAGTATGGTGATAAGATGATCACTACCAGTTTTATCACCTGCTCCACTATAATTATCTTCTGTATGAGGGAAATCCCTACATGGATTACTTGCATTGATATGGTTTACATTCATTCCACTAGGTTCCATTTCTAAATAATGGCATACACTAGATTAGTTTTTGAATTTCAATACATAATTCCAAACTTGTAAAACACTTAACATAATATGAACTATTTATGGATATAATCCATAATCATAAAAAAAAATTTCTTTGAAGAGGTATATACTCATAAATCCTTCATAATGGTTTGTAAAGAAAATGTGAATTATACTAAGAATATCCCTCAGGAGTGTCATAACTAAGAGTGAAGCAAGGCCTGTTGTCGTGTACCAGGATACCCTAGGTCAAGCCTGAAACACCTTGTTGGAGTTTTCACTCCTAGGTACATCTGTGCTAGATCCGCCACTACCTGCTCATATCCAGAGAGGGATTTATTACTTGGAAAATACACAAAATATCTACATTATATAGATTCTAGGAAGTTCTTCTATACTAATCCTCAATGTCTATCTTAGGGTAATGTACTATAATCAGATTTTATCTAAATATAGTTTCCAAGGTTTGTACTAAACTTACTCTAATAACAAATTTAATACCTTGACCCCAGTTACAAAGAGTTTGTGCATTATTACATAAAATTAGCATGATACAAGGAATCATGTCCTGAAATACCAACCAGTTTAGTATCCTTAGAAGTACTAGATATATTCATAAGTTTTACATTACATCATGAAATAAAAACATCAACAACATTTTGTCTCCATTGACCACACTTATATTTTTAGCCTATCCCTATATTTCAACCATAAAATATTTCTTCACATCCTGGGAAAAATAAAACATAAAAATAGGTGAGCTCAGATTCTCAGTAAGGATAACAATATAATGGAAACTTTCATAAATAAGCATAAAAATTTAAGGAAAAGTATAAGACTAAAACAAAATCCTTTTAAACATAAACTTCTGCATAATATGGAAAAGATAAAATCAAATAATTTCATTTACTTATTCACATATATATTCTACTAGTTGAATAATATCATGAAATATCAACGGCCACTTTCATAATGATGGAATGCATAATGCCAGACTTCATAAAAACATAGTCAAGGCCTTGTGCCAAGACTAAAAATAAGATTTTTTAAAGGCCTTGTGCCAAGACACCAGTTTGTCTCATGAGACCTACTGATGCATCTAGGATCTATAGCAGGCTCCACCCATCACTTACTAAATCCAATGCATTCCTCATATGAAAAGGTTTAAACATAACATAAACATTTGTATTAAAACTAGCATACGAAATGTAAATACTTTATCCATAAACCATGAATTGTGTAAAAATAACACATCCATAGTCAAACATATCACAAAACCTTCAATACAATATGTAAGATTTGTAACATAACAAATCAATTTCTAACAAACTTAAAATCCATCAAAGGATGTTAACATAGATGAAATCAAACAATTTTGTAGAGAAATATCTCTTTCTATTTTCATATCATTTAAAAGTCATATAATTATAAAGAAAATATTTATTTTGAAAATATTATTATAATATTGTATAAGAATCTTCAAAGATTTTTTAATAGTATAAAATAGCTACACCCACCGTATAAGTTAAAAAAGACATTCTTACCTTAATTTTGTCAAGAAGGTCATAAAGTACCTTGTTTGGAAAATGATGAAAAGATTACTTTAAAAAAATATGTGGTAAAATAAGGGTATAAATGACTTTAACCCATAGTATAGTAAATAGTAAAAATGTTTTGAATTACATTTTTTTAAGAAAACATGGACGTGGATAATAAAGAGGTCCTAGTAGAAACTTACGTATTAACAACCTCGGATAAGTAAAGAGATTGTAGAATTAACCCTTACCTTATACTATTACTTAGTTGATGGTATGTTAAAATCTTGTATAATAGTTATAACATTTTTATTAAATTATAAAATAATCATATAGATAAATATGATATCATATATGATCTTATAATATTTCTTTGTTAATAATATTTTAGTAGTATCATCGTTTTGGGTGTAACTAATTCATTTTACTTTATATGCTTGGTTACATAAGTCATGTTTGTTATAGATAGGATGTATTTTATTAATATGTAGAATTGTATTATGTTCATAAACATTATTTTTAATTGTAAAATTAAAATTATTCTTGAATGATTACGATGGGGAATGAATCTCATCGCGTTCGTGGAGACAGTAATCCATACATACGCACGAGCGACAATGTAATTATATTGATGGTGAAATCGTATGTAATTTTATGTTATATCATATATATAGAATCATTAACATGTTATATTTATTATTTAAATCATTTATATTCATTATTATGCCCATCCAAATAATGAAGCGTTTGAATAACAAACTACACCCCGACGTGGAGACGGTAAGTCGTACATACGCACGTATGGTGAATTTGTCATTCATATGATGGATAGAATAATGAATATGGTTGTACCATTTTTATAATAACATCAAATTATATATAAGATACTAGAGTTATTATTTTATAATGGAAACAAAAAATAAAGAGGAAGTGGAAGAAGAAAAGAACTTGAAAGAGGTGAGGAAATATTTACCTCTTCTTCAGCTTCTTCCTTTTGATTTGATAAAAAGGGATCATTAGGTTGGCTTTCTGACCAAAGGAGGGAATCTAGGATGAAGGAAGGAAAGTTGGGAGGATATTTGGGAAAGTTCTTTCCAATCCAAATGGCTTTGGAGGTGTGAAATTAAGAGAAGGAAAAGTACCCTTTTATAATTGAGGTTAGGGTCACTTTAGGAAAAGCTTGAAATATTATTTTATAATAAAATCATTTTCAGTTTCTAATGGCCAAAAATAATTTATTTTGAATATAAGGTGGGTATGGGTCGAAAAACTCTCAACCAATAGGTTTTGGATAGGTTTAGGTCACTATATTAACCTGATGACTGACTCAAAAATAATTTTTTATTGATTTTCTCAAGATACAAGGGAGCAAGCAAGAAAAAAAAGGCCAAGAACTATGGGGGAATGAAATGGTGAAGGCCAAGAGCATATGCACTCAACAGGTTCACTAAATTTTTGGGGAGAGACCTAGTGCTCAAGAAACATTAAATTGGTTCTTCTTGAGTTTTATAGGAGGACAGGAGGTCCTCCACAGTGTTGCCTTCGCGCCATGTATGAGAGATATCCATATGGTTGTTCAGAAACTCTTTGAATATTCAAATGGTATACTCAATAGACCATAGTGTATACCCGTGACTACTAATCACATTAAAGATGGCCATAAAATTGGTTTCCACCACCGAAAGTTGGATATTCTTCAGATTACACAAATTAAGCCCAATGAGAAGGGCATGCGCCTCCGCCTGAATGGAATTTCCAGAGCCAAAGTGATTGAAAAACTCCATAACCACAGAGACTCTTGAATCTCGTATCACCCCTCCACCCTTCATCTGACCTGAAATCTAGGATCCATCAGAGTTCATTTTAAGCCCGTCAGAATGGGGGTGCCACCACACCCACCTGCCTGACCTGTTGTTGGAGACACCATATGCATAAGTGCTTGGGATAAGGTGAAAAATGGATGGGCCTATCACACATCTTCTGCATAGTTGGGTTAGATCAATTAGAGTGCTTCTGGTCTTGATCACAAGTCCCTTTACAGTACCTGTATAGCCCTAGTGACGGGCCCCATTCCGTTCTCTCTAAATACACCAACATCTTTCGGCAAATATAATGGCACATGTTTTTCTCTCCAGACCATTATGTGTGGCACCCAGGAACCATCGGCTGAAGAAGTCAGTAGCATAATCCCCCTACAGATACCATCCTATAAAACTGCCAAAATACTACCACACCATTTTAGCCTAGTCACTGTTGAAGAAAAGGTTCTTAGTGTCTTCAGTTTTCAGTGCCCTGTAGCAGATGCACTTTGATGTAATATTCACATCCAAGTGCATAATGTTCACATCATTTGGCAGCGCATTATTCCGAAATCTAAAAACCAGGAAGTTGATTTTTGATGGAAGTTGTTTAATCCATAGCACATCACTCCATTCCACCAGGTTATGTTCTGTCATCTGCAGATCATGATACACTTTGGTCGAGAAGAGACCTTATGGTGATCCTGTGAAGACACATCAATCTGGCTCGGGGCTCATAATGATAGCATCAAGAAAAGATTGTTGATCTCTATCCAGGATGGCATACATGAAGCTGCGGTGGGTCATCAATTATCTGAATGTGATGTCCAAAATGGGGCATCCAGGAAACCCCATCTCCGAACCAACCTAGTTGCATTGCCACAGGTTGATGTCGCCTCCCCCACAATCTAGAATGAGTGTTGTTGAAGCTTCAGCCGATGCGGTTGAATCATGTTCCAGATTACCAATGGTTTTCCACTTTGATTCTACCACCCACCCCCGTATCTAAGCTGGATAGTTTTCCACCAAAGTGTCTTCCCTTCAACCACCTCCCAAGCGATCTTAGAATGAAGATCCTCTATATACCCTGCAACACTTTTGACATTAATCCCACCCTCTGCAAAGGGACTTGCAAGCTTTCCCCATGCTTCCCAATGGTGTCTTCCATCCATTTGTGCATCCCACAAAAAAGAGTCCAGCAACTTGTCCATTTGTGACATAACACCCTTAGATACCATGAGCGTGGAGATAACATGCATGGGAATAGAGGAAAGCACACTATTTATTAGGGTAATTCGACCTACGAATGATAAAAAAGAATTTTTACAGTTAAGAATTCGCCCTTTAATTTTCTCAATCACCTTGTCAAAATGCTGGACCCATGGCTTCCTAAGGGAAATCGGTGTACCCAAATACTCCATAGGAAGTGATCCTCTCCTTATACCCAACTTGCTTTCCAGAATCCCCACCCTTCTTTCAGTGCATCTACTGGAAATAAAAAGGTTGCTTTTCTCCTTGCTCACCACTTTCCCACGCCATTTGCAGTACTCCTCGAGGATGGTGTTAATGCCATTGATGGAACAATTACTTCCATTTATGAACACAATTGTATCATCAGCAAACATTAACTGAGATATCCTGCTAGACTTAAATCCGTATCGATAAGGGAGAATGCAGCTCGTCGTAATCCCTCTATTGATATACCTGCTAAGAGAATCTTGTGCCATGATAAAAAGAGTAGGAGAGATTGGATCACCTTGCATTAATCCTCGAACTATCTTGAAAAAACCATATTTCATTCCCATGAAAGATATTGAAATCTAGGTGGAGCTGAAGCATTGGAACAGGAGATCAATAACCCAGGTATAAAATTCCATCTTGGAGAGGACCCTAATGATAAAATTTCACTCCAACCTATCATAATATTTGTTCATGTCAAGCTTGATAGAAATATTGGAGCTAAAGGATTTCAGTTTAATATCTCCAATAATCTCTTGAGCCAGCCCGATAGTAGCCTAGATAGACCACCCCTTGATAAACCCATGTTGCTCTTTTGAAATCCAGATGGGCATATGAATGGCTAATCTTCTATTGAGGATGCAAGCCAAAACTTTGTACGGGATGTTTTACATGTAAATTGGACTACAGTGTTGAAGAGAGTGAGGGTTCCTAATCTTGGGTAGCATCATCATTTTAGTGGCACATGCAGCCTGAGAGAGATGGTCCCCTTTAAAGAAATCATGGATAGCTTGCACCAGCTCCATCTTAATCAAATCCCAAAAGGCCCTATAGAAAGACCCTTGGAATCCATCCGGTCCTGGGGCATTACCTGGGTTAAGTGACCATACTACCTCCCTAATCTCGATCTCTGTCGGAATGGATCCCAAACCTTCACTCATGTTTCTAGTGATCATGTTTGGAATTCCCTCAAAAAACTCATCATTCTCCCTCGGGTAACCATTTTGCAGGTTTGGGTTGGGTTCTGCAAGTAGTTTCATGAAGAAATCTTTATAAATCCTTCCAACACTATCTGGATCATTGGAATAAGAACTGCCCTCTAAATTAATGTTTTTCCTACTAAATCATCTCATTTCCTTAATACAAGCATAAAAAAATCCATAGTTGTGGTCACCTTCATGCAGCCATTTGATCCTAGACCTCTCCCTAGCCTGCCTTTCCTGGATAAGAAGCAAGTGAGAAAATAAGTTATTCTTATTGGTAAGGTCAGTAAAGGTCCCCTTGTCCCAATTACTCTCAAGACTTTCCTCGAGCCTCTCAATTTCAGCACTGATCTTAGCCAAGTCCTGATCCCTGGGAGACTTGATTTGAACCCAAGACTGGAGGTCCCCCTTGATCCTTCTGAGTTTATTATGGAGGTATGTCCACACTTGTCCATATTCTTCTCTGCCCCATGAATCCTTAACATTATGTTGGAAGTTTGGATCCTCTACCCATAAATGTGAGAAGGATAATTTTTCCTCCCGGTCACCCCTTTAATCCATAGTAAAATGTAGAGGATACTGATCAGACAAATTGTGAGGCAGATGCTCAACCTTAAAATCAGGATAGGAGGAGATGGCTTCAAAGTTGGCTAAGTAGTGGTCCAGCCTGCTCCATGTCTGCTTCCTTCCTCTCTGGTTTTTGCACCAGTTGAAGTGGTTACCAACATATTCCATATCCTTCAACCCATTTCTGGTCATGAAACCCGTGAATTCTTGGCTCACTATACGGGGGAATAGTCCCCCCCCCCTTCTTCTCCCGAGGGTCAGACATAATGTTAAAGTCTCCCCCAAGAAATCATGAACAAGTCCCTAGATCAAAAGCATCCAAATCACTCCAGAGAGTTTTACGGGCCTTCATGTCACATTTGGAATAAATGAAAGAGAAAAAGAAACAATGTGGTCTCGAGGTAACCTTTGTGGTGATGAGCTTGTCTGAGGATTCAATTAGATCGACAATGAGATTTGGTTTCCAAAAAATCCAAATGTGACAATTCGTTGGGTTGGTGTGCATATGGTGATGCACCCTCATTCTACGAGAAAAATCTTCAATTTTTTCAGATCCTTTCTTTGGTTCCAGGACTCCAACAAGAGATACAGAATTATTCCAGAGCTCGTTGGCTAAGAAGATTGTCTTTACCCTGGCTTTGAGACCCCTGGAGTTCCACAAGAGGATTGAGATCATTGAAAAGGGATGCGTTCAGATTTGGTTCCTGATGAATGGACCTGCTGCAATGGAGACATCACTACAATATCCTTAAGCATAGACTGTGATCTGGTACATACCTCCTCCCGCACCGATGTGACCCCCACTACTAGTGAAGGCCGGTCTGAGTGGAACAAAATTCTCAGAGACACATTACATGCTTGGGAAGGATATGAACACGCGGAGCCTGTGAACACAAACCCTTCTTCATTTTGATCCCCATTGAACTCGACCACACCATTATTCTGCTCCCGTTGTGGTAGAATATCCATTTGAGGAGGAGAAAGTTGCGCCAAGTTTGGGAGGACTTCCACCCCCTCCTCCTTCGAGACCAAACCATTTTGAAGATGAGTAGATACTCCTCCTAAAGCTTCTCGGACCAGCATACTAGGGACCTCAGGCTCCACAACTACCGAAGGAATTCATCTCAAAGAGGGGACTGGGAGAGGTGGCACCGGGGGGTTCTGATCCGAGGAGCAAGACATGCTAACCTGAGAAGTAACAAAAGGAAATAATGACGTGCAAGCTAAATGTGCCATTTCTTGTTGAAAAACCTCATTGGCCATCATACAGGACCCTGGCAGTGGAGAGGTAGTAGCGGTCACCATCTTACCCTTGGGGAATTCCCCTATGCCGTTACGGACCAACAGGGACATGCCTCCCTTCAGAGAAGTGGGAAAAGCATCGCACCTCGGTGCCTGATCCGGAGCCCAATCAAAATGGCTAGAACTACTTTTACGATAGATCAACAGTTAGTTCCCTTGGAGCTTGCAGTGCGAGCAGAAGCGGGGAGGCATGGGGTACATCAAAACCTGAGACTAGTCCTTCCAGCCTGCCACCTGAAGAATGATATGAGGTGGGAGAGGTAGGTAAAGGTCCATTTCAATATATATCCGAGCCTCCGTAGCCACCTCAATATGAAGGGTACGATTGTCCGTGCAAAGAAAAGACCCAAACAAACCCCCAATCCCCTGCAAGAAAGATATATTCTAGACGGGGAGTGGGAGTTCTGGAAGGGAGATCCAGACCGCAGCTTTGGAGGAATCCTACCCAAGATGCATCTCTATAGACCATCTAAAAAAATAGTAGTGCCATCCTCCGAACGAACAGGAGCTTGAGCAAAAGGCTTAGACGAAGTCCTCCTCCGAAGCCAGAACAATGCAGAAAGCTTTGTGATTCAGCACAGACACCTTGGCTGGACAATCAAGATCCCAGGAACCCACATGCTCACGGAACATGAAAAAGGGGGCATTTGAAAAGCCGAATCTCACCACTAGAGTCCACTTCATCTGTTTGGTGGCCTCATCAAATGTAGAGATGGATGCTGAGAGAACAGGGCAGCCGCCATCTGAAGAAAAATCTGGATCGAGAGGAACAGTGGGAAACCTTGAGACACCGGAGGCCAGCAACAAACGGCAGAGAACATCCCTGAAGGAAGGCCCATGCTGCATGTGGGACCACACACCCCAAACCCCACCAAGCGATGGAGGTGGATGTGTCGGCAGATCAGCAATCAGCGCCCTCACCGTAACCAGAGAAGCATGAGCGCCAGCAGCAACTATCGAAAAAACCAAGAGAACCCCATGTGGTTAATTATTAATATATATAACCTTATATTAGTCCCTTTTCTTAACCTATGATTTTTAGAAATATTATATCAATTAATAAAATAGTATTTGTTTTAAAAACTCAATTATGTCAATTTTGACACTATTTAGTATTTGATTATTTTGAAATCCATAAAAACTTTATCACTTATAATAAAATTTATTTAATCACCCATAACATGTCATATTAACCTATAGAATTATTGGAGTTTATCAGAAGTCTTAATTTACATTTATTTGGATATTTATAATATCAATTACTTTAATATTTCATTATTAAGGTAGTTATTGCATCATCATTGTGTCATAAATAAATTATATTATTTAATGTCTAAAAAATATAAATAAAATATAATTATGTAGGAAATAGTTTTATATTTCTAATGAATAATTATAGTCCAATTTATATTATGTGTAACCCTGTATTAAAAATGGTTTAGTTATTAAACTTGGAAATTAACTCTTTTAACTCTTCTTTAAATAAAATAATAATAAATGTCCAAATCTAATCCAGGTGGACCAAAAGGATCATATTTTATTCCTAAGGTTGTTTTTGGTTGAATTACACTTATCCAATACAATTATAACATGTGTTAGGGTAATTATAATATCATTTTTACCCTTAATTACCCATTTTACTTTTTACCATGGTAAATAAAAGTCAAAAGTTACTATTCACCAAAAATTATTTTCAACTTATTGAACCACATTTACGTACAGATTTCAACTGTTTCTCTCATATTTTTGATATTCAACTCACAAAAGCGGTAAAATTTTGTTTTATGAAAATTTTTAAATGCTCCTAGAAGGTTGGAAAAAGACGGTAAAAAGTTCCATAAAATTTTATATATCTAAACTTACTATAAAATGTCTCCAATGAATTACATTGAACATATATAGGTATTATGTATCTATTTTGACCTAAAATGAATTAAAATAATATAACTAATTATTTAAATAAAAATTCAGTTTTAAACAACAACACAGTGTTTTCCACTATTCATCAAAAATTGAATGTTTTCATAAAAATACCAAAAATTCACCCTAAGCTAATTTCAATATTCCAAATTCGAAAATAAAGCCCATTTAAAAAATAAAATTTTAAAAATTGGGTATTACTATTCAAAACAGCTAGTTTGATTGGTCATGGTGTGTTAAAACTCTAAGTTGCGTACAATGCAAGCTACTGCGTTATTCAAAGGGAAACATACCATGGATGCTTGGGGTGTTACATCAAATATTATAATTTTTCATTTAAACCCCAAAATGAGTTTTTAATCAAAAACATTCCTTTTCCAATATAAAACCCAAAGGTTTTTATAAATCGCATTTTATGCCATTTTTTTTAAATAATAATTTGAAATCAATTCACAATTCAATTTCACAATTCAATTTCAAAATTTAAATTCAACAATTTAAGTTTTCCAATAATTTACTTCAATTTTAAAAATTTAAATTCAAAAAAATTAAATTCCACCAAAATCCATCAATTTTACAATTTCACCCCAATTCAATAGAATTGGGGGTTTTTCTAAATTTCATGGAAAAATCCAATTTCCAAAACCAAATCTCTAAATTCATTGGAATTGGGTTTTTTTTAATAAATTCAATTTTGTAATAATCAAATTCCACATATTAAGTTTAAGTAAATATAATCAAATCAAGTAATTGAGGGTAAATTAAATTGGCCAATCAAAATGGAACCACCTACCTTGGTATCTCTAGATCTCAAAACTCTAAACCCTAATTGGGATTCTCCAATGAAAAATGACAGCAACATGGATCCATGAATTAAACCTAGGTATAATATTCAAAACAAACGTTATTATATATTCCCACAACACAGTGATCCATAAAACCCTAGAGTGGATAAGTGAGAGAGAAGTAGAAAGAGAACATGAAGAGAAAACTAACCAAGAGATGATCAAACAATGTTTTCCAAGCTTCGATCCACTTCTGGTATGGTTTTGAGGGGCCAAAAACTACTCTTGGGAGCTCTCAAGGAAGGATAAATTGTTTTGGGGTCATACTAGTCCATAAAAGACCTAAAAATATGGTTTCAAGAATTTTAAAATTAAAATCATGATTAAAAAATTATATAGGCATTGTTTCTTAGGCAAGGCTGAATGGTTAGACCAAACCATGCACCCTGTTCATGAACCTATTTTAAATGGGATTCATGGTTTCTCAAAAGTGGGTGCACAGTTTTTAAAACCATTCGCCAACTATGCAAAAACCCATGGCATGGGTTTTCATGGGCTTTCTTAAGAGGGCACACAGTTTGTAAAAACCATACACCAATAGTGCACTAGCCCAGAAATGTTCAAAACCTTTAAAATTTTCACATGATTCACCCTTAAACAAAACCCAACCAAATAATTCAAAAAAGTAGGGTTTTAGGAATACTTGAAAATAGTAACAGAGTGTTACAACCTCTTCACCATAAACACTTTATATCCCTAGAAAGTCTACTCAAAATATTCCATGCCAAAAATATGAGTCCACTGCTCTCTCATCAGTGCCTCCTTCTCCAACATCTCATCAGAATTAGAACTTCACTATCATATAACATGAACCAAATGTATCATCCTCACAAAAAAACCGTCGCTTCAGAATCAAATATCCTGACTAGTTGTTTAGTAATGGATAAATAAAGGTTAACCTCAATATCACTCCAACTCAGAACATGAGATGGATCAGATAGATACTTTCTCAATTATGATACATGGAACATGTTATGTGTCTACATCATCTATGGTGGAAGTGATAAATGATAAGCAACTTTTTCCACCTTCTCAACAACCTCAAAAGGACCGAAAAAACAAGGGTCAAGTTTCCCTTACCTTCCATGTCGTTAATGACCCAACCGAGGTGAAACATTCAAAAACACTTAGACACCAACTGAAAATTCCAATGGTCTATGACGATGATCCAAATAAGACTTGTACCAACTCTATGCTATCAACATCCTCTAATGAATCTACTAAATATTTGTTGTCATCTCTTGAACCATGCTTGGTCTAACCAAGGAACATTCACCAATCTCCGACCAACATAGTGGAGATCTTCAAGGCAGACCATACAAGGCCTCAAAAGCAACCATCGTGATCTTGGATGGGTAACTATTATTATAATCAAACTCAAACATCCCTAATTGATCATCCCAAGACCCACTGAAGTTGAGAACACAAGTGCAGAGCATATACTCAAGAATCTATATACCTCTTTCTGTTTGTCCATCCATCTCTGGATGGTATGTCATGCTCAAATGGACCTAAGATTTTAGTTTTTCTTGAAGTCCTATCAAAAAATGAGAAGTGAACTGATGATCCCTATTAGAGACTATAGTAGATGGAACACCATGAAAATGAAAAACTTCTTTCATGTAGATACATCCCAACTCCTCAACTTTGATTGCATCATGAATGGGTATATGGTCATCGGATTTTGTCAGCCTATCAATTACAACCCATATCACATTATTCTTTCTCTGGGTATGTGGTAACCCAACCACAAAGTCTATAGATATCCCAACCCACTTCCAAGTAGGGTTTGGAATTGGCTGAGGAAACCCCAAAGTTTTTTTGTTATCATCCAAGTCCTGTTGGCATGTAAAACAATATGAGAAAAATTAATTAATTACATGTCTCATATCTGGACACCAGAATTGACGTCGCATGTCATATAACATGTTCTTGGTTCCTCAATTCAATGCCCAATTCAATTTATGGAAATCCCCCATAAGATATTTCTTTACCTCTAATGGAACAACAAATAGATTCTGATAGCATAGAATTCCCATGATAGAGAATAACCAATCAGGCATAGTCTCTCCACTATAAAGATAATATCTAATGTTGAAGAACTCATCATCAAGCTATTGATCCTGAAGAATCATCTCGAGAAGATGAAAACTGAACACTATCCAAGGAAACCTCATCCTCTCATTCCTGGAATCCAATATGCAATTGTTCAAATATATCCATTAAGTTACACTCCTCTAAAGATTATTTAATATCCTAGTTCATAAGTTTCCTACTCAAATGATCTTTGATTATATTAACTTTCCCTGTGGTACAAGTGATTTAAAATTCAAAATATTTAAGGTATTCCATCCAACGCCTCAGGTGGAGATTTAAATATTTTTGAGAGAAGATATAACTCAATCAATTGTGGCATGAAAACATGGTAAACCTTTATCGGTAAAGGTAATGCCACCAAATTTTAAATGTGTTCATCATAGCTTAATGTTCGAGGTCATGGGTCAGATAATTCTTCTTATGTGGCCTATTTTGATGATATCCATAAGCAATAACATGATCACCTTGCATAAGATGACCATCCAAATCTGAGCATGATGCATCACAAAATAACACATAGCCCTACCTATCCATTAGAAGAGTCAACACCAGTGAAGTATTCAAAATAGATTGTATCTCAATAAAAAAAATATGAAACCTTTCATCCTAAGAAAACTTTACCCCCAACTGAGTTACATTATTCATTAAATAATCCATCTTTGAGAAGTTCTTTACATAATATCAATAATAAACGGCTAGACCCAAGAATCTTCAGATCTGGAAAACATTTTGTGGTTGTTCCCATGTCATAAAATCATTTACCTTTTTAGGATCAACAAAAATACCATGTTCTTAAACCACATTTCCCATGAGGTTTACCTCCTAAATCCATAAATCACATTTAATAAATTTTAATAAAATCAGTGATTTCTCAACAATTTCAAAACTACTCTAAAATGATACACATGATCCTCCTATTACATATAGTAAACCAAGATTTCATCCACAAATACTACCATGACGGTATGATGATACTCATAGAAAAACTTTTTCACCAAATCCATGAAAACAATTGGAGGATTGGTTAAACCAAATGGAATGACAAGGTACTCATAATGGTTATACCTTATCTGAAATGTGGTTTTCTAGTCATCATATTGTTTTTTCCTCAACTAATGGTAACCAGATCAAAGGACTGACTTCAAGAACCACTTATACCCTTTCAAATAATCAAACATATCATCAAACCATGGAAGAAGATATTTTTTCTTTATTATGACTCTATTTAGTTTTTGGTAATCAACACAAAGTTGAAGTGAACCATTAACTTTATTATCAAAGAGAACAGGTGCCACCCAAGGTGACACACTCGGGTGTATGAATCCTTTCTCTAGAAGATCATCCAATTGAGTCTTTTATCCCTTTCATTTAATCTAGTTACATATGATAAGAGGAAATAAAAATTGGTTAAGTACTAGGCACTAAACCAATAGAAAACTCCACCTCCTTTACTGGAAGAAAACCAGAAAATTCAGAAAGAAACACATCGGGAAACTTGATGAAAACAAGAGGCAGATCACCGCTCAAATATTTTCACTCCATATCAAAATAAAATGCATATATCTCTTTCATAAACTCCAAATAATAAGGTTTGTCTCTATAACAACCCATAATTTACATACATTGTTATTACTTCAGAATTTAAGCACACTTATTACAACATATAACAAAACCATGAAAGGACTATATAGGTATAGTGTATTTAGAAACTGGGAAACATAAACAACTGGTTCAAAAAGCATCTACATTGTAACCCATTTATTTCATCATATCTAGAGTCCCTTTTGAAATATCCTACTTAATAACCTTCTTCCTGACCTAGGGGGAAAGAAAACATACAAAAGGGTGAGCTAAAATGCTCAGTGAGGGTAAACAAAATAAAAATCAATCACATCATATTCATAAGAACATAAAATTTTGGAAATCTTAACCTGCAAAAGAAATCATAATTTCATAACATGGGATAAATCATGGCAGTGAAATGTAATCACAATAATCATAACTTAAAACATGAAACTTTGTGGCATACACACATAATCATAGAGAATCATTTCTTATTAGTCAAGACTCATTTCCAAGACTATCTTAGTGGACAAAGTCCATTTCTGAACCGAGTTCACTCCTTGTTTTAGTCCTGTTCCACTAAACCGGTTTAACCTTCCGTTCCAGCCATGTCTATCTCATTAGATATAAAATCTTTACCCAATGAATTGGAGGGAGATATAGGTCCCACCCATATCATAATGATACCATTCTTATGTGTGCCACAAAATCATAAACCATACATCATAGCATAACCCATGTAATAAAAATGGGAATCTTAAACATCATGGCATCATAAAACAATTCATATAAGATAAAGAAATTCATAAAAATAATTCCATCACAACATAATAAAATCAATTTAATAATAGGGATAGAAATAGAACCCTTTATTATCTTAGATGGAAAATAATTTTGATAAAACACTTGAACTCCATTCTTGAGGAAAATATCCTTTCTACTTCAAAAACACTTTTCCTTTCTTAACATGTCATAAAATTATAAACTAAAAGAAGTTGATTAAAAATAAACTTGAAAACTTTTAAAGGAAGCTTCTTTTAAATAATGTTTTAAAAATCCATTCATTCCGTATAAGTAAAAAAACATTCTTCTCATACTTTTGTCGAAAAAGTCAAAAATTACCTCGTACGAAAAACGACAAAAGATTCAATTCATATCTTTTACTAAAAACTCACCGAAGGGTAAAATTGGATTTAAACAATTGTAGGTGGATTGAAATAATATTTCATATTGAGGAAACATGTATGTGGATGATAAAATATTCCCCAGTAAATTCTGAAGTATAGACAATCTAGGATAAAAATGAGATTGCGAGATTTTCCCTTACCTTAGGTCTGATTTGCTTCGTAAGTGTCCGAACCTCATGTATAATGATTTAAATAATGTTATTGACTTATTCTAGAATCATACTTATTTTTATGATATCACATATGGTCATATTCTTAGCTTCTTATTAGTAATATTTCATTACAACTTGTTTATTTGGGTGTTTATTACTTTTTGTTCTTATGCGTGTTTTGTCGAATAAATTCTTATCCTTATTTTTAGGTTATAGATACTTCATTTACGGAATATTATTAGTGTAATATATATCATATTTATTCACTCAATTCATTTATATAATCATTATGCAATGAATATCACGTAGAACGAGTCGCATCACATCATGGAGACGGTATTCCGTACGTACGCACGAGTGATGATATCGTTCCCATGATCGTGGAATGGTATTTGACTATATGTATACTATTTAAGAATCAATATCACTTTACAGTAGTCATATATAGTCATTATTTACACCATTATACCCATCCAAGTAAGGTGGTGGTGGAAAATAGATTACACCACGGTGTGGAGACGGTATTCCGTACGTACGCACGCGCGGTGATTTTGTTTTCCGTAGGATGGATAGATGGTGAAATAGGGTTATTTAATACGTATAATAACATATCAGTATATGATTGATACTTATGTTATTACTTCATAATGAAACAACTAAAGAAGAAGAATTGGAAGAAGAAATAAAGTTGAAAGAATTGGTAACAGACATTACCTCTTCTTTGAAGCGCCTCTGTGAGATCTCCTTTTAGGGCACTAAAATTGGTATTTGAAGAATACCAAGACCTCTAGGATGTCTATAGGGAAGTGTAGAGGAGAAATTGGCAGGGGTTGGCCGATCTTGAAGGCTAAAAGTGGTGTGAGGAAGAGGGGTAAGAGGTGCCCTTTTATAAGGGAGGAGAGGGTCACCTTAGGAATAACTAAAACTATTATTTTATTATAAAGTCAAATTCGGTTTTAAATAGCTCCAAATTGATTTATTTAGAAGATAAGGTGGGGATGGGTCGAAATCATCTCATCAAATAGAATTTAGACAAGTTTAGGTTCCTATTTTAACCTTATCATTTAGATTTAACATTAAGTTAAATAATTTTACTTTTACAGTGTCTTCGAGTGTTCTTATACTATAAGGTTAATAAACTTACTATAAGCAGTCAAACGAATCCCAAGTTGTTTATTATTAATATATATAACCTTATCCAAGTCATTTGGCCAAACCTTATATTTTTAGGAATAAAATAAAAATTACTAATATAATATTTGTTTTAAAAACCATTTTATGTCAATTTTGACACTATTTAGTAATTGATTTTTGTGAAACTTATAACAGAATGATTAGTTCAAAATAAGTGAATTAAAGAAATACTAACATGTCATAATAACCTATAAAATTAGTGTAATTCATAAAAAGTCTCAAATTATATTTATTTGGGTATTTATAACATCAATTATGTCAATATTTCATTAATAATATAATTACTGCATCATCTTTGTGTAATAAATAAATTAAATTATTTAAAGTCTAAAAATTACAAATATAATATAATTATGTAGGAAATATTTATATCTTTCTAATGAATATTTATAGTTGAATTTATCTTATGTATAACCCTATATTAAAAATGATATACTTATAAACTTTGATTTTAACTATTTTAACCCTTCTTTAAATAAATTAATAATAAATGTCCTAATCTAATAGAAGTGGGCCTAAATGGTCATATTTTATTCCTAAGGTTGTTTTTGGTCGAATTACACTTATCAAATAGAATTAGGACATGTGTTAGGGTAATAATAATATCTTTTTTCCCTTAATTACCTTATTTACTTTTAACCATGGTAAATAAAATTAAAAAGTTACTATTCACCAAATATTATTTTCATCTCATTGAACCACATTTTACTTACTGACATCAACCGTGTCTCTCAGATTTTTGAAAATCCACTCACAGAAGCGGTAAAATTAAGTTTTATGAAAAAATCGGTTTTTTTAACAACCACTTAGTGGTTTTCCTATTCATCAAAAATTGAATGTTTTTAGAAAAATAGCAAAATTTCACCCTAGGATAATTTCGATATTCCGAATCCAAAAATGAAGTCAATTTTGAAAAATAAAATTTACAAAATTTCAAAAAGTGGTTATTAATATTCATAACGGCTAGTTTTAATAATATTTTAATAGCATATCGTTGTTTAGTGAAACTCGGTATTGCGTACGACACAAGCTATCAAGGAAGGTCGCGATTGTGTGTAAAGCAAGCCAAGCAAGTGAAACATTCCTTTAATGATTTATATGACATAAAAGTCTCAGGTGTTACATTCTACCCCCCTTAAAATGAAATTCTCCCTCGAAATTCATCACTTTGTAACTAACAGATGAGGATACCTCTCCCTCATCATATCCTCAAGCTCCCATGTAGCTTCTTCTAATTGGTGGTTGTTCCATAAAAATTTCACCAATCGAGTGGTCCTGTTTTGTAGTACTTTTCAATACAATCCAGAATCTCTATCGGCTATTCTTCATAAGAAAGATCTTGCTCCAGCGGTACAACTTCTGAGCTGAGTACATGTGAAGGATCAGGTATGTACTTTCTCAGGAGAGATACATGGAACACATCGTGAACTTGAGAGAGATTCAGTGGAAGCGCCAATCGGTAAGCTACCTTCCCAAAATCATCCAGTATTTCGAAAGGACCGATATACCTAGGGCTCAAATTTCCCTTCTTTCCAAATCTCATTACTCTCTTCCAGGGAGATATTCGTAAGAACACTTTATCACCCACTTCAAACTCTAAGTATTTTCTTCGGTTGTCGGCATAACTTTTTTGTCGAATCTGAGCTACTCTTATGTGTTTCTGAATAGATCTGACCTTTTCTGTCATCTCATCAACAAGATCAGGTCCTAAAAACTTTCTTTCCCCAACTTCATCCCAGAAAGTTGGAGTCCTGCATTTCTTTCCATAGAGAGCTTCATAAGGATCCATCTGAATACTGGAGTGAAAGCTATTATTATAAGAAAATTCCACCAAAGGTAGGTGTTGATCCCAACCACCTTTGAAATCCATAGAGGAAGCTCTCAACATATCTTCTAGAGTTTGAATTGTTCTCTCAGACTGACCGTCTATCTGAGGATGATAAGCAGTGCTGAAACTCAACTCTGTATCCAGAGAATGCTGAAGAATTCGCCAGAACTTTGAGGTAAACCTCGGATCCCGAGCAGATATAATAGAAAGTGGTACTCCATGAAATCTTACCAATTCCTTCACATATATCCTGGCAAGCTGATCCAGAGAGAAATCCTCTCTAATAGCGATGAAGTGTGCAGACTTTGTAAGATGATCAACTATGACCCAGATAGCATTATTGCCTTTAGATGTTGTAGGAAGTATGGTGACAAAGTCCATAGTGATGTTTTCCCATTTCCATTCGGGTATGGGTAGTGGTTGTAACATCCCCTTAGACTTCTGTCTCTCAGCTTTAACTTGCTGACAAACCAAGCATCGAGAGACATATTCAGCAACATCTCTTTTCATGCCATCCCACCAGAAGTACTCTTTCATGTCCCTATACATCTTCGTGCTTCCAGGATGGATAGAGAATGAAGAACTATGAGCCTCATCCAGCAGCTCCTTCTTTAATTCGGGGATGGGAGGAACACAAACCCGATTCCTGAACTTTATTATCCCATCACAATCAAGGTTGTATTCATGAACATTTATCACCTTCTTTTGTAACTCGACATCTTCTTTTTGTGCCTCTTTAATCTTCACATGAATAGATGGTTGAACATTCATTTGAGAAAGATACGATTTCCCCCCTTCCATTATAATTCCAACATCCATCCTTTGTAAATCCATAAATATTGGATCTTTTGTGATCCTCATCATGGATAAACTGGCATGGTCTTGTCGACTTAATGCATCTGCCACCCTGTTTGCTTTCCCAGGCTGGTAATGAATTGAGCAGTCGTAATCCTTAATCAGCTCCAACCATCTTCTTTGGCGCATATTCATCTCCTTTTGTGTGAAAATATACTTTAAAATTTTATGATCAGTATAAATGTCACACCTTTCTCCATAAAGATAATGCCTCCAAATCTTTAATGCAAAGATTACCGCAGCTAACTCCAAATCATGAGTTGGGTAATTTTGCTCATGTATTTTCAACTGTCGTGGGGCATAAGATATCACCATATCATTTTGCATAAGAACACACCCTAATCCCTTCTTGGATGCATCACTGTAGATCACAAACCTTTCTCCACTACAAGAAAGTGTGAGTACATGTGCACTGGATAACCTTCTTTTCAACTCCTTGAAATTCTCTTCACATTCCTCCCTCCACACGAACTTAACTCCTTTTCGAGTCAACTTGGTGAGTGGATTAGATAATCGTGAGAAAGTTTTCACAAAATGTCGATAATATCCAGCCAAACCAAGAAAACTTCAGATCTCAGTTACTGTTTTTGGTCTCGACCATCTTTCGATAACCTCTGTTTTTGCTGGATCCATAGATATCCCCTCTTTTGAGATTATGTGACCCAAAAATGCAACTTTTTGAAGCCAAAATTCATACTTGGTAAATTTGGCATAAAGCTTCTCCTTTCCCAGGGTCTTCAATATAATTCTCAAGTGATCATGATGTTCTTCCTTACTCTTTGAATATACCAGAATATCGTCTATAAAGACTACCACAAACTGATCAAGATAGTCTCTAAAGACTCTATTCATCAGATCTATGAAGATAGCTGGGGCATTAGTAAGACCAAATGGCATCACTATAAATTCATAGTGTCCATACCTTGTACAGAAAGCCGGCTTTGGTATATCCTCCCTTTTGACCCTTAATTGATGATACCCTAAACGAAGATCAATCTTGGAAAAGTATTGAGCTCCGTGTAGTTGGTCAAATAGCTCATCAATGCACGGGAGAGGATATTTGTTCTCGATAGTGATCTTGTTAAGTTCTCGATAATCAATGCAGAGTCTAATTGATCCATATTTATTTTTAACAAACAGAACAGGTGCTCCCCAAGGTGACACACGAGGGTGTATGAACCCCTTATCAAGATTCTCTTGGAGTTGCTTCTTTAATTCCTGCAACTCAATTGGGGCAATTCTATAAGGTGTCTTTGAAATAGGCAAAGCACCTGGTACGAGTTCTATTGAAAACTCAACTTCACGATTTGGTGGAATACCCGGTAATTCCTCCGGAAAAACATCATCAAACTCCCGTACAATGGGAATATTCTTAATTGTGAGTTTCTCACCAACCATTTGAGATAAATAACCTTCATTTAGTGGAATCAAGACCCATGAGATGGAAGAAATTTCCACAGGAAGGTTATGTTCATCCTTACATTGATAGACGATCATAGATTGATCTAGAATATGAAATGTGGCTTCCCTTCTTTGGCAATTGATATGAGCTCCATATAAAGAAAGCCAATCCATGCCAAGAATCACATCAAATTCCACTATAGGAAGGATCACAAGATTTGCAGGAAGCACTTTCCCACAAACTTCGATCGGAGAAGAATTATAAACTTTTGATGTGACTGTTGTGCCATTAGGGGTTGTCAGAGCTAACTCAACATCTAATTGTTGAGGTAATACGGTGATATCCTAAGAAAATTCTTCAGAAATAAAGGAGTGGGTGGATCCAGAATCAAATAAAACATTTGATAATTTAGAGTGGATGGTAAGTGTACCTTTCCCCACATCGTTATCGTACTCCACATCGCTGATAGAAATTGCATGTGACTTTCCTTTGTCTTTAGCCTCACTACAAAAAAACCGTCATTTATCAGTGGTTTTTTCGCGGTGGTTTTTAAAACCGCCGCAAAAAAACCACCGCTAAACGGAAAAAAAATTTTGTTTATTTTTTTTAATTTTATTCGATGATTAGAGGTGGTTTTTTAAAAATCCGCCACGAAATAGCAGCGGTTTTAGTAAAACTGCCGCGAAATGAAATGAAAAAAATAAAAAAACACGAGAAACCCCGAAATCACTAAAATGACAATAACTTTTGATCCGGGCGTCTGTTGAAGTGCCAAGACCAGTAAAATCGAAGCTCATGAAGAGATCTAGAGGCACATATAATCAAAACTGTGAGACGGTCTAAGGTGCGGAATATATTAGAGTTATAATAAAGATGAAAAAAGTTCTCCAACTTCAAACGGCCATAACTTTCGCTCCGGGTGTCCGTTTGGGCTCTACCGCATATCAAATCGAAGCAAGAGAAAAGAGTTACGCACCAAATGAACACAAGTTAGCTTCTGTCGTGTTTTTCAAGCCCAAAAACCCCTCTGAAGGCCTCCAAAACCCCATTTCTGTCACCGGTGTCCCGTCGAACTTGTCTTCAAACGGACCTAACTTTCGATCCGCGTGTCAGTTCGGCCTCCTCCACCTGCCAGATCATAGCTCGTTCCATGAGCTTTAGTTTGAATGGTCGTGGCGCCCACATGCACTCCTAGATCATATGTTATGGACTTTTTAGTGGGTATCGAGATTGTTATGTTTTTCAATGCCTCGTTTCTAGCACCCGTTCCCCGTCAGCTTTTTTTTTAAATGGTCATAACTTCCGATCCGCATGTCCATTCGGACACTTTCACCTTTCAGGCCGAAGATCGTTTCAGGATCTTTGATTTGACAGGTCACGGATCTAAAATGGACTCTCAGATCATAAGTTATCTCTGTTAATGTGAGTCCAATGTTTTTTCTCTTTATGACCGTTTTGACGGGTTTTAACGGTAGCTCCATTTATTACTGTTTATTTGGGTTTTCATGACTTGTTATCTTTATCAATGGTTTTTTGTGGGTTATTATGATGATTATGTTGAATTATTAAGGAGTTTTCTAGAGTTGTCATGAGTTTTCATGCGTTCTCATTCTTTCTAATGTCTCATTCTTCATATGCTTCTCCATCCTTTTTCATGCGTTTTCCTGATTTTTCATCTCTTATCACGTCTTTTCATACTTTTTCTTATGTTTCCTTTATTATTTATTCTTTATTATTTATAATATACTTTAATTTATTTATTATCTATTATTTTTAATTGGTTATTTTTTATTTTTTATTTTTTATTTAATATTTATTCTTTATTCTTTATATTTATTAATTATTTATGTTTATTTTTTATTTTTTATTTTTTATTTATATTTATTTATTATTTATTATTTATTATTTATTATTTATTATTTATTATTTATTATTTATATTTATATTTATTTCTTATTTCTTATTTCTTATTTCTTATTTCTTATTTCTTATTTCTTATTTATTATATATATTTATTTATCATTTATATTTATTTATCATTTATTATTTATTGTTTATATTTATTTATTATTTATTATTTATATTTATTTATTATTTATTATTTATATTTATTTATTATTTATTATTTATATTTATTTATTTTTTATTATTTTTTATTTTTTATTTTTTATTTATTATTTATTATTTATTATTTATTATTTATATATATTTATTGTTTATTATTTATTATTTATTATTTATTATTTATATTTATTTATTAGTTATTATTTATTAGTTATTATTTTTTATTTTTTATTTTTTATTTTTTATTTATAATTTTTTATTTATATGTATTTATTGTTTATTATTTATTATTTTTATTTATTTATTATTTATTATTTATATTTATTTATTATTTATTATTTATATTTATTTATTATTTATATTTATTTATTATTTATTATTTATTATTTTAATTTATTTATTTTTATTTTATTTTATTTTATTTTATTTTATTTTATTTTTTATATATATTTATTTATTTATTATTTATTATTTATTATTTATTATTTATTATTCATTATTGATTGTTTATTATTTATTATTTATTATTTATTATTTATTATTTATTATTTATATCTATTATTTATTATTTATTATTTATTATTTATTATTTATATCTACTATGTATTTATTATTTATTATTTATTATTTATTATTTATTACTTATTATTTATTATTTGTTATTTATTATTTGTTATTTATTATTTATCTTTATTTATTATTTATTATTTATTCTTTATTATTTATTATTTATTATTTATTATTTATTATTTATATTCATTTATTATTTATATTTATTTATTATTTATTATTTATAATTATTTAATATTTATTATTTATTATTTATATTTATTTATTATTTATTACTTATTATTTATTATCTATTATTTATATTTATTTATTAGTTATTATTTATTATTTATTATTTATTATTTATTATTTATTATTTATATTTATTTATTTTTTATTTTTTATTTTTTATTTTTTATTTATTATTTATATTTATTTATTTATTATTTATTATTTATTATTTATTATTTATTATTTATTATTCATTATTCATTATTGATTATTTATTATCTATTATTTTTTATTTTTTATTTTTTATTTATTTTTTATTTTTTATTTTTTATTTTTTATTTTTTATTATTTATTATTTATTATTTATTATTTATTATTTATTATTTATTATTTATATCTATTATTTATTATTTATTATAATTATATATTTATTTTATGTATTTTTTATTTATTATTTTTTATTTTTTATTAATTATTTTTTATTTTTTATTTTTTATTTTTTATTTTTAATTTTTAATTTTTAATTTTTAATTTTTTATTTTTTATTTTTTATTTTTTATTTTTTATTTTTTATTTTTTATTTTTTATTTATTATTTTTTATTTTTTATTTTTTATTTTTTATTTTTTATTTTTTATTTTTTATTTTTTATTTATTACTTATTACTTATTATTTTTTATTTTTTATTTTTTATTTTTTATTTTTTATTTTATATTTATTATTTACTATTTAGAATTATTAATTATTTATTTTTATTTATTGTTTATTATTTATTATTTATTATTTATTATTGATTATTGATTATTGATTATTGATTATTTATTATTTATTATTTATTATTTATTATTTATTATTCCTTATTTATTATTTATTATTTATTATTTATTATTTATTATTATCGAGTTTATATCTATTATTTATGTATTATTTGTTTTCTCAATTAATATATATAAGTATATTAAATTCTGTTTATTAACCACATGGCGAGTTTGCTGGAGTGGTAAAGTATTTGGAAAATATGCAAGAGGTTAGGGGTTCAAATCTCATCAAACGCAGAATTTCTTTATATTGCATGGGCATGCATGGGCATGCATGTGCATGTGCATGGGATGTGCATGCATGGATAAATAAAGTAAATAAATAAATACGAAATAAAATAAATAAATAATAAATATGAAATTAAATAAATAAAATAAATAAATACGAAATAAAATAAATAAAATAAATAAATACGAAAAATAAATAAATAAATATATATATACGAAAAATAAATAAATAAATAAATAAACTAAATAAATATATAAACTAAATAAACTAAATAAATACATAAAAAATAGATAAAATAAATAAATAAATAAAATAAAATAAATAAATAGAATAAATAAATAAAATAAATGAAATAAAATAAATAAATAAAATAAATAAATAAATAAATACGAAAAATAAAAAAAATAAAATAAATACGAAATAAATATATATATATATATATATATATATTTAATTAAAAATAAAAAAATAACAAAAATAACAAAAATAAATAAAATAAATAAAATAAAAAAACCGTCGCGAAACGTTCTGCGACTATTTTGAAAACTACCGTGAATAGTTTCCCGACGCACGATTTAGCGGCGGTTTTTGAAAACCGCCGCCAATCGATTTAGCAGCGGTTTAAACCGCCGCGAAATGAAAAAAAAACCGCCGCTAAATGCCTTTTTTGTCGTAGTGCCTTAAGAGTTTTTTGACGTCGACCATCATCATCAACCCTTGGATTTGGGTATTGATTGGCATAATGCCCCATCTCCATGCACTTGAAACATTGAAGTGTAGTAGGTTCATTCTGTGTATCCCTTCATTTGTTTGCTTCATTAGACATCTTCTTCCCATCATTGCGGCATTCAAATGCCCTATGACCTTCCTTTCTACATTTGAAACATTTACTTGTCCCTTTAAGACAACTCCCTCCATGTTTCTTTCCACACTTTGAGCATAAGGGAAAGCTCATCTTCTTTTCAGTGTGCTCTTTAGATTTTCCTTTGAATTCCATTTTCATCTTCTTATCAAACCCATATGACTGATGGGTTACTCCAATCTCCATCTCGACTTTGAGAGCACATCGAACGATTTCCTCGTATCTATTGAAGTCCCTTATGGCTAACGCCCTTCGAAGACTTGGTTTTAAGCCACTAAGGAATCGATCGATCTTACTCTCAGGTTGGATAATAATACCAGAAGCGTACCTTGCAAGTTTTGTAAAATTTGCTTCATAGGTACCAATAGATTCATCATCCTTTTGCTTTAGTTCAAGAAACTCCTTCTCCATCTTTGTTCAGAGAATACAGGGGAAGTACTTATTGAAAAATAAGTTCTTGAACTCGTCCCATTCCATGGACTCAATTTCATCTCTTTGCCTTGTATTCTTGATAAGATTCCACCATTGATCAGAATCACCTTCCAAACGATACACTGCTAATATGACTTTATCATGTTCAGAACATTGAAGAACTGAAAATATCTTTTCAGTGGTACTAATCCATTGTTCAGTAACTAATGGATCAGTAGACCCGCTGAATGAAGGTGGACGCTGACTCATGAAGGATTCAACAGAATGTTGCTCCTTCCTTTGCTCGTTTGGAAGTCCTACATGATTCATAGCTTGAGAAAGTTGTGTGAGCATGGCTACAAGATTTTGAATTCCAGCTCCCATAACGTTTGGTTGCTCAGGGGGACAATCATTGCATTGCCCGTCGCATTCCACATTAACACGGTTCTTTAGAGTTCCATCCATTGACTAAAACCAAGAAGAATAGTGTGAGCAACACTAATTATAATAGGAAAACCACATAATCAAGAATAAAATTTCACTCTTAAGGTCTTATCCTAGCTTGTTGATGGCCATTTCTAAAACACTAAGATTGTGTTCTATGCTTAGACTTATCCTTAGGGTTCTTACTAAGGCTTTCACATCCTAGTTTCCAAAGGTTGACTATACCTTTCCTCTGATACCAACTATAACAACCCATAGTCTACATACATTGTTATTACTTCAGAATTGAAGCACACTTATTACAACATATAACAAAACCATGAAAGGACCGTATAGGTATAGTGTCTTTAGAAACTAGGAAACATAAACAACTAGTTCATAAAGCATCTACATTATCTCCCATTTATTTCATCATATCTAGAGTCCCTTTTGGCATATCCAACTTAATAACCTTCTTCCTAACCTGGGGGAAAGAAAACATACAAAAAGGTGAGCTAAAATTCTCAGTAAGGGTAATCAAAATAAAAAACAATCACATCATATTCATAAGAACATAACATTTTGGAAATCTCAACCTGTAAAAGAAATCACAATTTCATAACATGGGATAAATCATGGCAGTGAAATGTAATCACAATAATCATAACTTAAAACATGAAACTTTGTGGCATACACACATAATCATAGAGAATCATTTCTTATTAGTCAAGACTCATTTCCAAGACTATCTTAGTGGACAAAGTCCATTTCTGAACCGAGTTCACTCCTCGTTTCAGTCCTGCTTCACTGAACCGGTTTAACCGGCCGTTCCAGCCATGTCTATATCATTAGATATAAAATCTTTACCCAATGCATTGGAGGGAGATATAGTTCTCACCCATCTCATAATTATACCATTCTTATGTGTGCCACAAAATCATAAATCATACATCATAGCATAACCTATGTAATAAAAATGGGAATCTTAAACATCATGACATCATAAAACAATTCATATAAGATAAAGGAATCCATAAAAATAATTCCATCACAATATAATCAAATCAATGTAATAATAGGGATAGAAACAGAACCCTTTATTATCTTAGATGGAAAATAATTTTGATAAAACACTTGAACTCCATTCTTGAGGAAAATATCCTTTCTAATTCAAAAACACTTATCCTATCTTAACATGTCATACAATTCTAAACTAAAAGAAGTTGATTAAAAATAAACTTGAAAACTTTTAAAGGAATCTTCTTGGAAATAATTTTTTAAAAATCTATTCATTCCATATAAGAAAAACGAACATTCATCTCGTACTTTTGTCGAAAAAGTCAAAAAATACCTCGTACGAAAAACGACAAAAGATTTCTTTCATATAATTTACTAAAAACTCACCGAAGGGTAAAATTGGATTTAAAAAATTTTAGTTGTATTGAAATAATATTTCATATTGAGGAAACATGGATGTGGATGATAAAATATTCCCCAGTAAATTCTGAAGTATAGACAATCTCGGATAAAAATGATATTGCGAGATTTTCCCTTACCTTAGGTTTGATTTGCTTCGTAAGTGTTTGAACCTCCTGTATAATGATTTAAATAATGTTATTGACTTATTCCAGAATCATACTTATTTTTATGATATCACATATAGTCATATTCTTAGCTTCTTATTAGTAATATTTCATTACTACTTGTTTATTCGGGTGTTTATTACTTTTTGTTCTTATGCGTGTTTTGTCGAATAAATTATTATCCTTCTTTTTAGGTTATAGATACCTCATTTCCAGAATGGTATTAGTGTAATATATATCATATTTATTCACTCAATTTATTTATATAATCATTATGAAATTAAGATCATGTAGAATAAGTCGCATCACATCGTGGAGACGGTATTTCATACGTACGCACGAGCGATGATATCGTTCCCATGATAGTGGAATTGTATTGGAGTGTATGTATACTATTTCAGAATCAATATCACTTTACAATAGTCATATATAGTCATTATTTACACCGTTATACCCACCCAAGTAAGGTGGTGGTGGAAAATAGATTACACCACGGCGTGGAGACGGTATTCCGTACGTATGCACGCGCGGTGTTTTTGTTTTCCGTAGGAGGGATAGATGGAGAAATAGGGTTGTTTCATACTTATAATAGCATATCAGTATATGAGTGAAACTTATGTTGTTACTTCATAATGAAACAACTAAATAAGAATAAGTGGAAGAAGAAATAAAGTTGAAAGAATTGGTAACGGACATTACCTCTTCTTTGAAGCACCTCTTTGAGATCTCCTTTTAGGGCACTAAAATTGGTCTCTGAAGAAGACCAGGACCTATAGGATGTCTCTAGGTAAGTTGAGAGGAGAATGTGGCAGGGGTTGGCTGAGATTGAAGGCTCAAATTGGTGTGAGGAAGAGGGGGAGGAGGTGCCCTTTTATAAGGGAGGAGAGGGGCACCTTTGGAATAACAAAAAATATTATTCTATTATAAAGTCAAATTCGGTTTTAAATAGCTCCGAATTGATTTATTTCGAAGCTAAGGTAGGGATGGGTCGAAATACGCTCATCTCATAGAATTTAGAGAACTTTAGGTTCCTATTTTAACCTTATCATTTAGATTTAACATTAAGTTAAATAATTTTACTTTTACCGTGTCTTCTTGTGTTCTTATACTATAAGGTTAATAAACTTACTATAAGCAGCCAAATGAACCCCAAGTTGTTTATCATTAATATATATAACCTTATCTAAGTCATTTTGCTGAACCGTAGATTTTTATGAATAAAATAACAATTACTAATATAATATTTGTTTTAAAAACCATTTTATGTCAATTTTGACACTGTTTAGTAATTGATTTTTGTGAAACTCATAACAGATTGATTAGTTCGAAAAAAGTTAATTCAATCAATAATAACATGTCATATTAACCTATAAAATTAGTAGAATTCATAAAAAGTCTCAAATTATATTTATTTGGGTATTTATAACATCAATTATGTCAATATTTCATTAATAATATAATTACTGCATCATCTTTGTGTCATAAAAAAATTAAATTATTTAAAGTCTAAAAATTACAAATAAAATATCATTATGTAGGATATCTTTATATATTTATAATGAATATTTATAGTAGAATTTTTCTTATGTATAACCCCATATTAAAAATGATATACTTATAAAATTTGATTTTAACTATTTTAACCCTTCTTTAAATAAATTTGATTTTAACTATTTTAACCCTTCTTTAAAAATGATACTTATAAAATTTTACTTACTGACATCAACCGTGTCTCTCGGATTTTTTAAATTCCACTCACAGAAGCGGTAAAATTAAGTTTTATGAAAAAATCAGTTTTTTTAACTACCACTTAGTGGTTTCACTATTCATCAAAAATTGAAAGTTTTCAGAAAAATACCAAAATTTCACCCTAGGCTAATTTTGATATTCCGAATCCAAAAATGAAGTCAATTTTGATAAATAAAATTTACAAAATTTCAAAAAGTGGTTATTACTATTCATAACTGCTAGTTTTAATAGTATTTTAATAGCATATCGTTGTTTAGTGAAACTCGGTATTGCGTACGACGCAAACTATCGAGGAAGGTCGCGATTGCGTGTAAAGCAAGCCAAGCAAGTGAAAGATTACTTTAATGATTTATATGACATAAAATTCTCGGGTGTTACATTCTACCCCCCTTAAAATGAATTTCACCCTCTAAATTCTTCACTTTGTAACAAACAGATGAGGATACCTCTCCCTCATCATATCCTCAAGCTCCCATGTAGCTTCTTCTAATTGGTGGTTCTTCCATAAAACATTCCCCAATCGAGTGGTCTTATTTCGTATGACTTTTTCGTTACGATCCAGAATCTCTATCGGTTGTTCTTCATAAGAAAGATCTTGCTCCAGTGGTACAACTTCTGAGCTGAGTACATGTGAAGGATCAGGTATATACTTTCTCAGGAGAGATACATGGAACACATCGTGGACTTGAGAGAGATTCGGTGGAAGCGCCAATCGGTAAGCTACCTTCCCAACACGATCCAGTATTTTGAAAGGACCGATATACCTGGGGCTCAACTTTCCCTTCTTTCCAAATCTCATTACTCTCTTCCAAGGAGGTATTTGTAAGAACACATTATCACCCACTTAAAACTCTAAGTCTTTTCTTCGGTTGTCGGCATAACTTTTTTGTCGACTCTGAGCTACTCTTCTGTGTTACTGAATAGATATGACCTTTTCTGCCATCTGATCAACAAGATCAGGTCCTAATAGATTTCTTTCCCTAACTTCATCCCAGCAAGTTAGAGTCCTGCATTTCTTTCCATAGAGAGCTTCATAAGGAGCCATCTGGATACTGGAGTGAAAGCTATTATTATAAGAAAATTCCACCAAAGTTAGGTGTTGATCCCAACCACCTTTGAAATCCATAGAGCAAGCTCTCAACATATCTTCTAGAGTTTGAATTTTTCTCTCAGACTGACCGACTGTCTGTGGATGATAAGCAGTGCTGAAACTCAACTCTGTATCCAGAGTATGCTGAAGACTACGCCAGAACATTGAGGTAAACCTTGGATCCCGATCAGATATAATAGAAAGTGGTACTCCATGCAATCTTACCACTTCCTTCACATATATCCTGGCAAGATGATCTAGAGAGAAATCCTCTCTAATAGCGATGAAGTGTGCAAACTTTGTAAGACGATCAACTATGACCCAGATAGCATTATTGCCTTTGGATGTTGTAGGAAGTCCGGTGAAAAAGTCCATAGTGATGTTTTCCCATTTCCATTCGGGTATGGGTAATGGTTGTAACATCCCCTTAGACTTCTGTCTCTCAGCTTTAACTTGCTGACAAACCAAGCATCGAGAGACATATTCAGCAACATCTCTTTTCATTCCATCCCACCAGAAGTACTCTTTCAGGTCTCTATACATCTTCATGCTTCCAGGATGAATAGAGAATGAAGAACTATGAGCCTCATCCAGCAGATCCTTCTTTAATTCGGGGATGGGAGGAACACAAACCCGATTCATGAACTTTATTATCCCATCAAAATCAAGGTTGAATTTAGGAACATTTATCACCTTCTTTTGTAACTCGACATCTTCTTTCTGTGCCTCTTTAATCTTCACATGAATAGATGGTTGAACATTCATTTGAGAAAGATACAATGTCCCCCCTTCCATTATAATTACAACATCCATCCTTTGTAAATTCATAAATATTAGATCTTTTGTGATCCTCATCATGGATAAACTGGCATTGTCTTGTCGACTTAATACATTTGCCACCTTGTTTGCTTTCCCAGAGTGGTAATGAATTGAGCAGTCGTAATCCTTAATCAGCTCCAACCATCTTATTTGGCGCATATTCAGCTCCTTTTGTGTGAAAATATACTTTAAACTTTTATGATCAGTATAAATGTCACACCTTTCTCCAAAAAGATAAAGCCTACAAATCTTTAATGCAAAGATTACCGCAGATAACTCCAAATCATGAGTTGGGTAATTTTTCTCATGTATTTTCAACTATCGTGAGGCATAAGCTATCACCATATCATTTTGCATAAGAACACACCCCAATCCCTTATTGGATGCATCACTGTAGATCACAAACCTTTCTCCACTACAAGGAAGTGTGAGTACAGGTGCACTGGATAACCTTATTTTCAACTCCTTGAAATTCTCTTCACATTCCTCCCCCCACACGAACTTAACTCATTTTCAAGTCAACTTGGTGAGTGGATTAGATAATCGTGAGAAAGTTTTCACAAAATGTCGATAATATCCATCCAAACCAAGAAAACTTCGGATCTCAGTTACTGTTGTTGGTCTCGACCATCTTTCGATAACCTCTGTTTTTGCTGGATCCACAGATATCCCCTCTTTTGAGATTATGTGACCCAAAAATGCAACTTTTTGAAGCCAAAATTCACACTTGGTAAATTTGGAATAAAGCTTCTCCTTTCCCAGGGTCTTCAATATAATTATCAAGTGATCTTGATGTCCTTCCTTGCTCTTTGAATATACCAAAATATCGTCTATAAAGACTACCACAAACTGATAAAGATAGTCTCTAAAGACTTTATTCATCAGATCCATGAAGATAACCGGGGCATTAGAAAGACCAAATGGCATCACTATAAATTCATAGTGTCCATACCTTGTACGGAAATCCGTCTTTGGTATATCCTCCCTTTTGACCCTTAATTGATGATACCCTGAATGAAGATAAATCTGGGAAAAGTATTGAGCTCCGCGTAGTTGGTCAAATATGTCATCAATGCGCGGGAGAGGATATTTGTTCTTGATGGTGATCTTTCTAAGTTCTCGATAATCAATGCAGAGTCTCATTGATCCATCTTTATTTTTAACAAACAGAACAGGTGCTCCCCAAGGTGACGCACTAGGCCGTATGAACCCCTTATCAAGATTCTCTTGGAGTTGCTTCTTCAATTCCTGCAACTCAATTGGGCCATTCTATAAGGTGTCTTTGAAATAGTCAAAGCACCCGGTACGAGTTCTATTGAAAACTCAACATCACAATTTGGTGGAAGACCCAGTAATTCCTCCAGAAAAATATCGTCAAACTTCTGTACAATGGGCATATTCTTAATCATGAGTTTCTCACCAACCATTTGAGATAAATAACCTTTATTTAGTGGAATCAAGACCCATGAGATGGAAGAAATTTCCACTGGAAGGTTATGTTCATTCTTGCATTGATAGACGATCATAGATTGATCTGGAAGATGAAATGTGACTTCCCTTCTTTGGCAATTGATATGAGCTCCATATAAAGAAAGTCAATCCATGCCAAGAATCACATCAAATTCCACTATAGGAAGGATTACAAGATTTGCAGGAAGCACTTTCCCACAAACTATGATCGGAGAAGAATTATAAACTTTTGATGTGACTGTTGTGACATTAGGGGTTGTCAGATCTAACTCAACATCTAATTGTTGAGGTAATACAATGATATCCTTAAAAAAAATATTCAGAAATAAAGGAGTGGGTGGATCCAGAATCAAATAAAACATTTTCTACTTTAGAGTGGATGGTAAGTGTACCTTTCACCACATCGTTATCGTACTCCACATCGCTGATAGAAATTGCATGTGACTTTCCTTTGTCTTTATCCTCACTATAAGAAAACTTCCGTTTAGCAGCGGTTTTTCCACGGAGGTATTTAAAACCGCCGCGAAAAAACCGCCGCTAAACGGCAAAAAAAGTTTTTATTTTTTTATTTTTTGTTTATTTTTTTTTAATTTTATTCGATGATTAGCGGCGGTTTTTTAAAAAACCGCCGTGAAATAGCGGCGGTTTCAGTAAAACTGCCACAAAATAGCGGCGGTTTCAGTAAAACCACCGCGAAATAAAATGAAAAAATAAAAAAAACATGAGAAACCCCGAAATCACTATAACGACCATAACTTTTGATTCGGGCGTCCGTTGAAGCACCACGACCAGTCAAATCGAATCTCATAAAGAGATCTAGAAGCACATATAATCAAAACTGTGAGACAGTCTAAGGTGTGGAAGATATTAGAGTTATAAGAAAGTTGAAAAAAGTTCTCCAACTTCAAACAACCATAACTTTCGCTTCGGGTGTCCGTTTGGGCTCTACCACATATCCAATCGAATCCAGCGAAAAGAGCTACGCACCAAATCAACACAAGCTAACTTCTGTCATGTGTTTTGACCCCAAAAACCCCTCTGAAGGCCTCCAAAACCCTGTTTCCGTCACCGGTGTCCCGTTGAACATGTCTTCAAACGGACCTAACTTTCGATCCGTGTGTCAGTTCAGCCTCCTCCACCCGCCAGATCATAGATCATTCCATGAGCTTCAGTTTGACTGGTCGTGGCGCCCACATGCACTCCTAGATCATATCTTATGGCCTTTTTAGTGGGTATCGGGTTTGTTATGTTTTTCAATGCCTCGTTTCTAGCACCCGTTCCCCGTCAGCTTTTTTTTAAATGGTCATAACTTCCGATCCGCCTGTCCATTCAGACACTTTCACCTTTCAGATCGAAGATCGTTTCAGGATCTTTGATTTGACAGGTCACGGATCTAAAATGGACTCTCAGATCATAAGTTATCTCTGTTAATGTGAGTCCAATGTTTTTGTCTCTTTATGATTGTTTTGACGGGTTTTAACGGTAGCTCCATTTATTACTATTTATTTGGGTTTCCATGACTTGTTATCTTTATCAATGGTTTTTTGTGGGTTATTATGATGATTATGTTGAATTATTAAGGAGTTTTCCAGAGCTGTCATGAGTTTTCATGCGTTCTCATTCTTTCTAATGCCTCATTCTTCATATGCTTCTCCATCCTTTTTCATGCGTTTTCATGATTTTTCATCCCTTATCACGTCTTTTCATAATTTTTCATGTGTTTCCTTTATTATCTATTATTTATTATTTATAATATACTTTACAATATTTATTATCTATTATTTTTAACTGGTTATTTTTTATTTATTATTTTTTATTTATTATTTATTCTTTATTCTTTATTCTTTATATTTATTAATTATTTATGATTATTTATTATTTATTATTTATTATTTATATTTATTTATTATTTATTATTTATATTTATTTATTATTTATTATTTATTATTTATTATTTATTATTTATTATTTATATTTATTTATTATTTATATTTATTTCTTATTTCTTATTTCTTATTTATTATTTCTTATTTATTATTTATTATTTATATTTATTTATTATTTATTATTTATTATTTATTATTTATTATTTATTATTTATTATTTATTATTTATATATATTTATTATTTATTATTTATTATTTATTATTTATTATTTATTGTTTATTATTTATTTATTAGTTATTATTTATTAGTTATTATTTTTTATTTTTTATTTATTAATTTTTATTTATAATTTTTTATTTATATGTATTTATTATTTATTATTTATTATTTATATTTATTTATTATTTATTATTTATATTTATTAATTATTTATTATTTATATTTATTTATTATTTATATTTATTTATTATTTATTATTTATTATTTATTATTTATTTTTATTATTTATTATTTATTTTATTTTATTTTTATTTTTTATTTATATTTATTTATTTAATATTTAATATTTAATATTTAATATTTATTATTTAATATTTATTATTTATTATTCATTATTGATTGTTTATTATTTATTATTTATTATTTATTATTTATATCTATTATTTATTATTTATTATTTATTATTTATTATTTATATCTACTTTGTATTTATTATTTATTATTTATTATTTATTATTTATTATTTATTATTTACTATTTATGATTTATGATTTATTATTTTTCTTTATTTATTATTTATTATTTATTATTTATATTTATTTATTATTTATATTTATTTATTATTTATTATTTATATTTCTTTTTTATTTTTTATTTTTTATTTTTTATTTTTTATTTCTTATTTTTCATTTTTTATTTTTTATTTATTATTTATTATTTATATTTATTTATTTAATATTTATTATTTATTATTTATTATTTATTATTTATTATTCATTATTCATTATTGATTATTTATTATTTATTATTTATTATTTATTATTTATTATTTATTATTTATTATTTATTATTTATTATTTATATCTATTATTTATTATTTATTATAATTATTTATATCTATTATGTATTTATTATTTATTATTTATTATTTATTATTTATTATTTTTTATTTTTTATTTTTTATTTATTTTTTATTTATTTTTTATTTATTTTTTATTTATTATTTTTTATTTATTATTTATTATTTTTTATTTTTTATTTTTTATTTATTATTTTTTATTTTTTATCTTTTATTTTTTATTTTTTATTTTTTATTTTTTATTTTTTTTATTATTTATTATTTAGAATTATTAATTATTTATGTTTATTTATTGTTTATTATTTATTATTTATTATTGATTATTGATTATTTATTATTTATTATTTATCTTTATTTATTATTTATTATTTATTATTTATTATTTATTATTTATTATTTATTATTTATTATTCCTTATTTATTATTGATTATTTATTTTTTATTATTTATTATTTATTATTTATTATTATCGAGTTTATATCTATTATTTATGTATTATTTGTTTTCTCAATTAATATATGTAAGTATATTAAATTTTGTTTATTAACCACATGGCGAGTTTGCTGGAGTGGTAAAGTCTTTGGAAAATATGCAAGAGGTTAGGGGTTCAAATCTCACCAAACGCAGAATTTCTTAATATTGCATGGGCATGCATGTGCATGTGCATAGGATGTACATGCATGGATAAATAATGTAAATAAAATAATACGAAATAAACAAATAAATAAATAAAATAAATACGAAATAAAATAAATAAATAAAATAAATATGAAATAAAATAAATAAAAAATAAATATGAAATAAAAAAATAAATAATAACTAAATAAATAAATAAACTAAATAAATACATAAAATAAATAGATAAAATAAATAAATAAAATAAAATAAATAAATAAATAAATAAAATAAATAAATAAAATAAATAAATAAATAAATAAAATAAATAAATAAATAAATACGGAAAATAAATAAATAAATACGTAATAAATAAATAAATATATATATATATATACATAAATAAATATATAAAATTAAAAATAACAAAAATAACAAAAATAACAAAAATAACAAAAATAACAAAAATAAAAAAAATAAAAAACCGCCGCGAAATGTTCTATGACATTTTTGAAAACCGCCGCGAATAGTTTCCTGACGCACGATTTAGCGGCGTTTTTTGAAAACCACCGCTAAATGCCTTTTTTGTCGTAGTGCCTTAAGAGTTTTTTGACGTTGACCATCATCATCAACCCTTGGATTTGGGCATTGATTGGCATAATGCCCCATCTCCTTGCACATGAAACATTGAAGTATAGTAGGTTCATTCTGTGTATCCCTTCCTTTGTTTGCGTCATTAGACATCTTCTTCCCATCATTGTGGCATTCAGATGCCCTATGACCTTCCTTTCCACATTTGAAACATTTACTTGTCCCTTTAAGACAACTCCCTCCATGTTTCTTTCCACACTTTGAGCATAAGGGAAAGCTCATCTTCTTTTTAGTGTGCTCTTTATATTTTCCATTGAATTCCATTTTCCTCTTCTTATCAAACCCATATGACTGATGGGTTACTCCAATCTCCATCTCGACTTTGAGAGCACATCGAACGATTTCCTCGTAGCTATTGAAGTCCCTTATGGCTAACACCCTTCAAAGACTTGGTTTTAAGCCACTAAAGAATCGATCGATCTTACTTTCCGGTTGGATAATAATACCAGAAGCGTACCTTGCAAGTCTTGTAAAATTTGCTTCATAGGTACCAACAGATTTATCATCCTTTTGCTTTAGTTCAAGAAACTCCTTCTCCATCTTTGTTCGGAGAATACGGGGGAAGTACTTATTGAAAAATAAGTTCTTGAACTCGTCCCATTCCATGGACTCAATTTCACCTCTTTGCCTCGTATTCTTGATAAGATTCCACCATTGATCAGCATCACCTTCCAAACGATACACTGCTAATATGACTTTATCTTGTTCAGAACATTGAAGAACTAAAAATATCTTTTCAGTGGTACTAATCCATTATTCAGCAACTAATGGATCAGTAGACCTGCTGAATGAAGGTGGACATTGCCTCATGAAGGATTCAACAGAATGTTGCTCCTTCCTTTGCTCGTTTGGAAGTCCTGCATGATTCATAGCTTGAGAAAGTTGTGTGAGCATGGCTACAAGATTTTTCATTCCAGCTCCCATAACATTTGGTTGCTCAGGGGGACAATCATTGCATTGCCCGTCACATTCCACATTAACATGGCTCCTTCAAGTTCCAACCATTGACTAAAACCAAGAAGAATAGTGGGAGCAACACTAATTATAATAGGAAAACCACATAATCAAGAATAAAATTTCACACTTAAGGTCTTATCCTAGGTTATTCATGGCCATTTCTAAAACACTAAGATTGTGTTCTATGCTTAGACTTATCCTTAGGGTTCTTACTAAGACTTTCATATCCTAGTTTCCAAAGGTTGACTATACCTTTCCTCTGATACCAACTATAACAACCCATACTTTACATACATTGTTATTACTTCAGAATTGAAGCACACTTATTACAACATAAAACAAAACCATGAAAGGACCGTATAGGTATAGTGTCTTTAGAAACTGGGAAACATAAACAACTGGTTCATAAAGCATCTACATTGTCTCCCATTTATTTCATCATATCTAGAGTCCCTTTTGGCATATCCTACTTAATAACCTTCTTCCTAACCTGGGGGAAAGAAAACATACAAAAGGGTGAGCTAAAATTCTCAGTAAGGGTAAACAAAATAAAAATAAATCACATCATATTCATAAGAACATAACATTTTGGAAATCTTAACCTGCAAAAGAAATCATAATTTCATAACATGGGATAAATCATGGTAGTGAAATGTAATCACAATAATCATAACTTAAAACATGAAACTTTGTGGTATACCCATATAATCATAGAGAATCATTTCTTATTAGTCAAGACTCATTTCCAAGATTATCTTAGTGGACATAGTCCATTTCTGAACCAAGTTCACTCCACATTTCAGTCCTGTTTCACTGAACCGGTTTAACCTGCCGTTCCAGCCATGTCTATCTCATGAGATATAAAATATTTACCCAATGAATTGGAGGGAGATATATGTCCCACCCATCTCATAATGATACCATTCTTATGTGTGCCACAAAATCATAAACCATACATGATAGCATAACCCATGTAATAAAAATGGGAATCTTAAACATCGTGACATCATAAAACAATTCATATAAGATAAAGGAATTTATAAAAATAATTCCATCACAACATAATCAAATCAATGTAATAATAGGGATAGAAACATATCCCTTTATTATCTTAGATGGAAAATAATTTTGATAAAACACCTGAACTCCATTCTTGAGGAAAATATCTTTTCTACTTCAAAAACACTTTTCCTTTATTAACATGTCATACAATTCTAAACTAAAAGAAGTTGATTAAAAATAAACTTGAAAACTTGTAAAGGATAATTCTTGGAAATATTGTTTTAAAAATCCATTCATTCTGTATAAGTAAAAAAAACATTCTTCTCGTACTTTTGTTGGAAAAGTCGAAAAATACCTCGTAGGAAAAATGACAAAAGATTCCTTTCATATTTTTTACTAAAAACTCACCGAAGGGTAAAATTGGATTTAAAAAATTGTAGGTGGATTGAAATAATATTTCATATTGAGGAAACATGGATGTGGATGATAAAATATTCCCCATTAAATTCTGAAGTATAGACAATCTCAGATAAAAATGAGATTGCGAGATTTTCCCTTACCTTAGGTCCGATTTGCTTCGTAAGTGTCCGAACCTCCTGTATAATGATTTAAATAATGTTATTGACTTATTCCAGAATCATACTTATTTTTATGATATCACATATGGTCATATTCTTAGCTTCTTATTTGTAATATTTCATTACTACTTGTTTATTCGGGTGTTTATTACTTTTTGTTCTTATGCGTGTTTTGTCGAATAAATTTTTATCCTTATTTTTAGGTTATAGATACCTCATTTACAGAATGGTATTAGTGTAATATATATCATATATATTCACTCAATCCATTTATATAATCATTATGCAATGAATATCATGTAGAATGAGTCGCATCACATCGTGGAGACGGTATTCCGTACGTACGCACGAGCGATGATATCGTTCCCATGATCGTGGAATTGTATTGGAGTGTATATATACTATTTCAGAATAAATATCACTTTAAAATAGTCATATATAGTCATTATTTACACCATTATACCCTTCCAAGTAAGGCGGTGGTGGAAAATAGATTACACCACGGCGTGGAGACGGTATTATGTACGTACGCACGCGCGATGATTTCATTTTCCGTAGGGTGGATAGATGGTGAAATAGGATTGTTTCATACTTATAATAACATATCAGTATATGAGTGATACTTATTTTATTACTTCATAATGAAACAACTAAAGAAGAGGAAGTGGAAGAAGAAATAAAGTTGAAAGAATTGGTAACAGACATTACCTCTTCTTTGAAGCACCTCTTTGAGATCTTCTTTTAGGGCACTAAAATTGGTCTTTGAAGAAGACCAGGACCTCTAGGATGTATATAGGTAAGTGGAGAGGAGAAAGTGTCAGGGGTTGGCCCAGCTTGAAGGATCAAAGTGGTGTGAGGAAGAGGGGTAGGAGGTGCCCTTTTATAAGGGAGGAGAGAGGCACCTTTGGAATAACTAAAACTATTATTTTATTATAAAGCCAAATTCGGTTTTAAATAGCTCAAAATTGATTTATTTATAAGCTAAGGTGGGGATGGGTCGAACTCCTCTCATCCAATATAATTTAGACAAGTTTAGGTTCCTATTTTAACCTTATCAATTAGATTTAACATTAAGTTAAAAAAAATTACTTTTACCGTGTCTTCTTGTGTTCTTATACTATAAGGTTAATAAACTTACAATAAGCAGCCAAACGAACCCCAAGTTGTTTATTATTAATATATATAACCATATATAAGTCATTTGGCCAAACCATAGTTTTTTAGGAATAAAATAACAATTACTAATATAATATTTGTTTTAAAAACCATTTTATATCAATTTTGACACTATTTAGTAATTGATTTTTGTGAAACTCATAACAGAATGATTAGTTAGAAAAAAGTTAATTCAATCAATAATAAGATGTCATATTAACCTATAAAATTAGTGGAATTCATAAAAAGTCTCAAATTATATTTATTTGGGTATTTATAACATCAATTATGTCAATATTTCATTAATAATATAATTACTGCATCATCTTTGTGTCATAAATAAATTAAATTATTTAAAGCCTAAAAATTACAAATAAAATATCCTTATGTAGTAAATCTTTATATATTTCTAATGAATATTTATTGTCGGATTTATCTTATGTATAACCTTATATTAAAAACTATATACTTATAAACTTTGATTTTAACTATTTTAACTCTTCTTTAAATAAATTAATAATAAATGTCCTAATCTAATCCAAGTGGGCCTAAATGGTCATATTTTATTCCTAAGGTTGTTTTTTGTCGAATTACACTTATCCAATAGAATTAGGACATGTGTTAGTGTAATAATAATATCATTTTTACCCTTAATTACCTTATTTACTTTTAACCGTGGTAAATAAAAGTAAAAAGTTACTATTCGCCAAAAATTATTTTCATCTCATTGAACCACATTTTACTTACTGACATCAACCGTGTCTCTCAGATTTTTTAAATTACACTCACAAAAGCGGTAAAATTATGTTTTATGAAAAAATCAGTTTTTTTAACTACCACTTAGTGGTTTCACTATTCATCAAAAATTGAATGTTTTCAGAAAAATACCAAAATTTCACCCTAGGATAATTTCGATATTCTGAATCCAAAAATGAAGTCAATTTTGAAAAATAAAATTTTAAAAATTTCAAAAAGTGGTTATTACTATTCATAACGGCTAGTTTTAATAATATTTTAATAGCATATCGTTATTTAGTGAAACCCGGTTTTGCGTACGATATAAGCTATCGAGGAAGGTTGTGATTGCATGTAAAGCAAGCCAAGTAAGTGAAATATTCCTTTATTGATTTATATGACATAAAAGTCTCGGGTGTTACATTCTACCCCCCCTTAAAATGAATTTCACCCTCGAAATTCGTCACTTTGCAACAAACAGATGAGGATACCTCTCCCTTATCATATCCTCAAGCTCCCATGTAGCTTCTTCTAATTGGTGGTTCCTCCATAAAACATTCACCAATCCAGTGGTCTTGTTTCGTAGGGATTTTTCGCTACGATCCAGAATCTCAATCGGCTGTTCTTCATAAGAAAGATCTTGCTCCAACGGTACATTTTCTGAGCTGAGTACATGTGAAGGATCAGGTATGTACTTTCTCAGGAGAGATACATGGAACACATCATGAAGTTGAGAGAGATTCGGTGGAAGCGCCAATCGGTAAGCAACCTTCCCAACATGATCCAGTATTTTGAAAGGACTGATATACCTAGGGCTCAACTTTCCCTTCTTTCCAAATCTCATTACTCTCTTCCAAGGAGATATTTGTAAGAACACTTTATCACCCACTTCAAACTCTAAGTCTTTTCTTCGGTTTTCGGCATAAATTTTTTGTCGACTCTGAGCTGCTCTTATGTGTTGCTGAATAGATCTGACCTTTTCTACAATCTCATCAACAAGATCAGGTCCTAATAGATTTATTTCCCCAACTTCATCCCAGCAAGTTAGAGTCCTGCATTTATTTCCATAGAGAGATTCATAAGGAGCCATCTGAATACTAAAGTGAAAGCTATTATTATAAGAAAATTCCCCCAAAGGTAGGTGTTGATCCCAACCACCTTTGAAATCCATAGAGCAAGCTCTCAATATATCTTCTAGAGATTGAATTGTTCTCTCAGACTGACCGTCTATCTGAGGATGATAAGCAGTGCTGAAACTCAACTCTGTATCCAGAGTATGCTGAAGACTTCGCCAGAACATTGAGGTAAACCTCAGATCCCGATCATATATAACAGAAAATTGTACTCCATGCAATCTTACCACTTCCTTCACATATATCCTAGCAAGCTGATCCAGAGAGAAATTCTCTCTAATAGCGATGAAGTGTGCAGACTTTGTAAGACGATCAACTATGACCCAGATAGCATTATTGCCTTTGGGTGTTGTAGGAAGTCCGGTGACAAAGTCCATAATGATTTTTTCCCATTTCCATTCGGGTATGGGTAATGATTGTAACATCCCCTTAGACTTCTGTCTCTCAGCTTTAACTTACTGACAAACCAATCATCGAGAGACATATTCAGCAACATCTCTTTTCATGCCATCCCACCAGAAGTACTCTTTCAGGTCCCTATACATCTTCGTGATTATAGGATGAATAGAGAATGAAGAAATATGAGCCTCATCCAGCAGCTCCTTCTTTAATTCATGGCTGGGAGGAACACAAACCCGATTCCTGAACTTTATTATCCCATCACAATCAAGGATGAATTTAGGAACATTTATCACCTTCTTTTGTAACTCGACATCTTCTTTCTGTGCCTCTTTAATCTTCACGTGAATAGATAGTTGAACCTTCATTTGAGAAAGATACGATTTCCCCCTTCCATTATAATTCCAACATCCATACTTTGTAAATCCATAAATATTGGATCTTTTTTTATCCTCATCATGGATAAACTGGCATGGTCTTGTCGACTTAATGCATCTGCCACCTTGTTTTCTTTCCCAGGGTGGTAATGAATTGAGTAGTCGTAATCCTTAATCAGCTCCAACCATCTTCTTTGGCGCATATTCAGCTCCTTTTGTGTGAAAATATACTTTAAAATTTTATGATCAGTATAAATGTCACATCTTTCTCCATAAAGATAATGCCTCCAAATCATTAATGCAAAGATTACCGCAGCTAACTCCAAATCATGAGTTGATTAATTTTGCTCATGTATTTTCAACAGTCGTGAGGCATAAGCTATCAACATATCATTTTGCATAAGAACACACCCCAATACCTTCTTGGATTCATCACTGTAGATCACAAACATTTCTCTACAACAAGGAAGCGTGAGTACAGGTGCACTGGATAACCTTCTTTTCAACTCCTTGAAATTCTCTTCACATTCCTCCCTCCACACAAACATAACTCCTTTTCGAGTCAACTTGGTGAGTGGATTAGATAATTGTGAGAAATTTTTCACAAAACGTCGATAATATCCAGCCAAACCAAGAAAACTTTGGATCTCAGTTACTGTTGTTGGTCTCGACCATCTTTCGATAACCTCTGTTTTTGCTGGATCCACAGATATCCCCTCTTTTGAGATTATGTGACCCAAAAATGCAACTTTTTGAAGCCAAAATTCACACTTGTTAAATTTGGCATAAAGCTTCTCCTTTCCCAGGGTCATCAATATAATTCTCAAGTGATCTTGATGTTCTTCCTTGCTCTTTGAATATATCAGAATATCGTCTATAAAGACTACCGCAAACTGATCAAGATAGTCTATAAAGACTCTATTCATCAGATCCATGAAGATAGTTGGGGCATTAGTAAGACCAAATGGCATCACTATAAATTCATAGTGTCCATACCTTGTACGGAAAGCCGTCTTTGGTATATCCTCCCTTTTGACCCTTAATTGATGATACCCTGAACGAAGATCAATCTTGGAAAAGTATTGAGCTCCGCGTAGTTGGTCAAATAGGTCATCAATGCATGGGAGAGGATATTTGTTCTTGATAGTGATCTTGTTAAGTTCTCGATAATCAATGCAGAGTCTAATTAATCCATCTTTATTTTTAACAAACAGAACAGGTGCTCCCCAAGGTGACACACTAGGGCATATGAACCCCTTATCAAGATTCTCTTGGAGTTGCTTTTTCAAATCCTGCAACTCAATTGGGGCCATTCTATAAGGTGTATTTGAAATAGGCAAAGCACCCGGTACGAGTTCTATTGAAAACTCAACTTCACGATTTGGTGGAAGACCCGGTAATTCCTCCAGAAAAACATCGTCAAACTCCCGTACAATGGGCATATTCTTAATCGTGAGTTTCTCACCAACCATTTGAGATAAATAACCTTCATTTAGTGGAATAAAGACCCATGATATGGAATAAATTTACACTGGAAGGTTATGTTCATCCTTACATTGATAGACGATCATAGATTGATCTGGAATATGAAATGTGACTTCCCTTCTTTGGCAATTGATATGAGCTCCATATAAAGAAAGTCAATCCATGCCAAGAATCACATCAAATTCCACTATAGGAAGGATCACAAGATTTGCAGGAAGCACTTTCCCACAAACTTCGATCAGAGAAGAATTATAAACTTTTGATGTGACTGTTGTGCCATTAGGGGTTGTCAGAGCTAACTCAACATCTAATTGTTGAGGTAATACGGTGATATCCTTAGAAAATTCTTCAGAAATAAAAGAGTGGGTGGATCCAGAATCAAATAAAACATTTTCTACTTTAGAGTGGATGGTAAGTGTACCTTTCACCACATCGTTATCGTACTCCACATTGCTGATAGAAATTGCATGTGACTTTCCTTTATCTTTAGCCTCACTACAAGAAAATCGCCGCTAAACAGCAAAAAACAAAATTATTATTTTTTTATTTTTTGTTTATTTTTTTTTAATTTTATTCGATGATTAGCGGCGGTTTTTTAAAAAACCGCCCGGAAATAGCGGTGGTTTCAGTAAAACCGCCGCGAAATGAAATGAAAAAATAAAAAAACACGAGAAACCCCGAAATCACTAAAACGACCATAACTTTTGATCCGGGCATTCGTTGAAGCACCACAACCAGTCAAATCGAAGCTCATGAAGAGATCTAGATTCACATATAATCAAAACTGTGATACGGTCTAAGGTGCAGAAGATATTAGAGTTATAAGAAAGTTAAAAAAAGTTCTCCAACTTCAAAAGGCCATAACTTTCGTTCCGGGTGTCCATTTGGGCTCTACGACATATCAAATCGAATCCAGCGAGAAGAACTATGCACCAAATGGACACAAGATAGCTTCTATCATGTTTTTCGACCCCAAAAACCCCTACGAAGGCCTCCAAAACCCCATTTCCGTCATCGGTGTCCCGTCGAACTTGTCTTCAAACAGACCTAACATTCGATCCGCGTGTCAGTTCGGCCTCCTCCACCTGCCAGATCATAGCTCGTTCCATGAGATTCAGTTTGACTGGTCGCAGTGCCCACATGAACTCCTAGATCATATGTTATGGCCTTTTTAGTGGGTATCAGGTTTGTTATGTTTTTCAATGTCTCATTTCTAGCACCTGTTCCCTGTCATCTTTTTTTTAAATGGTCATAACTTCCGATCCACCTGTCTATTCGAACACTTTCACCTTTCGGGTCAAAGATCGTTTCAGGATCTTTGATTTGATAGGTCACAGATCTAAAACAGACTCTCGGATCATAAGGAATCTATGTTAATGTGAGTCCAATGTTTTTGTCTCGTTATGACCGTTTTGACGGGTTTTAACGGTATCTCCATTTATTACTATTTATTTGGGTTTCCATGACTTGTTATCTTTATCAATGGTTTTTTGTGGGTTATTATGATGATTATGTTGAATTATTAAGGAGTTTTCCAGAGCTGTCATGAGTTTTCATGCGTTCTCATTCTTTCTAATGCCTCATTCTTCATATGCTTCTTTATCCTTTTTCATGCGTTTTCATGATTTTTCATCCCTAATCACGTCTTTTCATACTTTTTCATGTGTTTCCTTTATTATTTATTATTTATTATTCATAATATACTTTAATTTATTTATTATCTATTATTTGTAACTGGTTATTTTTTATTTATTATTTTTTATTTTTTATTTATTATTTATTATTTATTCTTTGTATTTATTAATTATTTAAGTTTATTTATTATTTATTATTTATTATTTATATTTATTTATTAGTTATTAGTTATTATTTATTATTTCTTATTTATTATTTATTATTTATATTTATTTATTATTTATATTTATTTATTATTTATTATTTATTATTTATTATTTATTATTTATATTTTTTTATCATTTATATTTATTTTTTATTTTTTATTTTTTATTTATATTTATTTATTATTTATTATTTATATTTATTTATTATTTATTATTTATTATTTATATTTATTTATTATTTATATTTATTATTTATTATTTATTATTTATATATATTTATTATTTATTATTTATTATTTATTATTTATTATTTATATTTATTTATTAGTTATTATTTATTAGTTATTAGTTATTAGTTATTATTTTTTATTTATAATTTTTTTATTTACATGTATTTGTTATTTATTATTTATTATTTATATTTATTTATTATTTATTATTTATATTTATTTATTATTTATTATTTATATTTATTTATTATTTATTATTTATTATTTATTATTTATATTTATTTATTAGTTATTATTTATTAGTTATTAGTTATTATTTATTATTTTTTATTTATAATTTTTTATTTACATGTATTTATTATTTATTATTTATTATTTATATTTATTTATTATTTATTATTTATATTTATTTATTATTTATTATTTATATTTATTTATTATTTATTATTTATTATTTATTTTTATTTTTATTTTTTATTTTTTATTTTATTTTTTTATTTTATATTTATATTTATTTATTTATTATTTATTATTTATTATTTTTATTTAATATTTATTATTCATTATAGATTGTTTATCATTTATTATTTATTATTTATTACTTATTATTTATATCTATTATTTATTATTTATTATTTATTATTTATTATTTATTATTTATATCTACTATGTATTTATTATTTATTATTTATTATTTATTATTTATTATTTATCTTTATTTATTATTTATTATTTATTATTTATTATTTATTATTTATTATTTATATTTATTTATTATTTAGATTTATTTATTATTTATTATTTATTATTTATATTTATTTATTAGTTATTATTTATTATTTATTATTTATTATTTATTATTTATTTATTATTTTTTATTTTTTACATTTTATATTTTTTTATTATTTATATTTATTTATTATTTATTATTTATTATTTATTATTTATATTTATTTATTATTTTTTATTTTTTATTTTTTATTTTTTATTTTATTTTTTTTTATTTATTATTTATATTTATTTATTTAATATTTATCATTAATTATTTATTATTTATTACTTATTATTCATTATTCATTATTCATTATTGATTATTGATTATTGATTATTGATTATTTATTATTTATTATTTATTATTTATTATTTATTATTTATTATTTATTATTTATTATTTATATCTATTAATTATTAATTATTATAATTATTTATATCTATTATGTATTTATTATTTATTATTTATTATTTATTATTTATTATTTATTATTTATTATTTTTTATTTTTTATTTTTTATTTTTTATTTTTTATTTTTTATTTTTTATTTTTTATTTTTTATTTTTCATTTTTCATTTTTTATTTATTATTTATTATTAATTATTTTTTATTTAGAATTATTAATTATTTATGTTTATTTATTGTTTATTATTTATTATTTATTATTGATTATTGATTATTGATTGTTTATTATTTATCTTTATTTATTATTTATTATTTATTATTTATTATTTATTATTTATTATTTATTATTCCTTATTTATTATTTATTATTTATTTTTTATTATTTATTATTATCGAGTTTATATCTATTATTTATGTATTATTTGTTTTCTCAATTAATATATATAAGTATATTAAATTCTGTTTATTAACCACATGGCGAGCTTGTTGTAGTGGTAAAGTCTTTGGAAAATATGCAAGAGGTTAGGGGTTCAAATCTCACCAAACGCAGAATTTCTTAATATTGCATGGGCATGCATGGGCATGCATGGGCATGTGCATGAGATGTGCATGCATGGATAAATAAAGTAAATAAAATAATATGAAATAAATAAATAAATAAAATAAAATAAATACGAAATAAAATAAATAAAAAAAATACGAAATAAAATAAATAAAATAAATAAAATAAATAAAATAATTAAATAAAATAAATAAAATAAATAAACAAATAATGAAATACATAAATACATAAATACATAAATAAATAAATACAGAAAATAAATAGATAAACTAAATAAATAAAATAAATAAAATAAAATAAAAATAAATAAAATAAAATAAAAATAAATAAATAAATAAATAAATAAATAAAATAAATAAAATAAAATAAATAACTTAATAAATAAATAAATAAATAAATATACAAACTAAATAAATAAATAAATAAACTAAATAAACTAAATAAGTACAGAAAATAAATAAATAAATAAAATAAATAAATAAAATAAATAAATAAATAAATACGAAAAATAAATAAATAAATACGAAAAATAAATAAATAAAATAAATAAAATAAATACGAAATAAATAAATAAATAAATATATATAAAAATAAAAAAAATAAAAAAAATAAAAAAAAATAAAAAAAATAAAAAAATAAAAAAACTGTCGCGAAACGTTCTGCGACGGTTTTGAAAATCGCCGCAAATAGTTTCCCGACGCACGATTTAGCGGCGGTTTTTGAAAATTGCCGCCAATCGATTTAGCTGCGGTTTAAACCACCGCGAAACGAAAAAAAACCACCGCTAAATGCCTTTTTTGTCGTAGTGCCTTAAGAGTTTTTTGATGTCGACCATCATCATCAACCCTTGGATTTGGGCATTGATTGGCATAATGCCTCATCTCCTTGCACTTGAAACATTGAAGTGTTGTAGGTTCATTCTGTGTATCTCTTCCTTTGTTTGCATCATTAGACATCTTCTTCCCATCATTGGGGCATTCAAATGCCCTATGACCTTCCTTTCCACATTTGAAACATTTACTTGTCCCTTTAAGAAAACTACCTCCATGTTTCTTTCCACACTTTGAGCATAAGGGAAAGCTCATCTTCTTTTCAGTGTGCTCTTTAGATTTTCCTTTGAATTCCATTTCCCTCTTCTTATCAAACCCATATGACTGATGGGTTACTCCAATCTCCATCTCGACTTTGAGAGCACATTGAACGATTTCCACATAGCTATTGAAGTCCCTTATGGCTAACGCCCTTCGAAGACTTGGTTTTAAGCCACTAAAGAATCGATCGATCTTACTCTCAGGTTGGATAATAATACCAGAAGCGTACCTTGCAAGTCTGGTAAAATTTTCTTCATAGGTACCAACAGATTCATCATCCTTTTTCTTTAGTTCAAGAAACTCCTTCTCCATCTTTTTTCGGAGAATACAGGGGAAGTACATATTGAAAAATAAGTTCTTGAACTCGTCCCATTCTATGGACTCAATTTCATCTCTTTGCCTCATATTCTTGATAAGATTCCACCATTGATCAACATCACCTTCCAAACGATACACTGCTAAGATGACTTTATCATGTTCAGAACATTGAAGAACTGAAAATATCTTTTAAGTAGTACTAATCTATTGTTCAGCAACTAATGGATCAGTAGACCCGCTGAATAAAGGTGGACGCTACCTCATGAAGGATTCAACAGAATGTTGCTCCTTCCTTTGCTCGTTTGGAAGTCCTACATGATTCATAGCTTGATAAAGTTGTGTGAGCATGGCTACAAGATTTTGCATTCCAGCTCCCATAACGTTTGGTTGCTCAGGGGGACAATCATTGCATTGCCCGTCGCATTCCGCATTAACACGGTTCCTTCGGGTTCCAGCCATTGACTAAAACCAAGAAGAATAGTGTGAGAAACACTAATTATAATAGGAAAACCACATAATCAAGAATAAAATTTCACACTTAAGGTATTATCCTAGGTTATTCATGGCCATTTCTAAAACACTAAGATTGTGTTCTATGCTTAGACTTATCCTTAGGGTTCTTACTAAGGCTTTCACATCCTAGTTTCCAAAGGTTGACTATACCTTTCCTTTGATACCAAATATAACAACCCATACTTTACATACATTATTACTACTTCAGAATTGAAGCACACTTATTAAAATGTATAACAAAACCATGAAAGGACTGTATAGGTATAGTGTCTTCAGAAACTGGGAAACATAAACAACTGGTTCATAAAGCATCTACATTGTCTCCCATTTATTTCATCATATCTAGAGTTCCTTTTGGCATATTTTACTTAATAACCTTCTTCCTGACCTGGGGGAAAGAAAACATAAAAAAGGGTGAGCTAAAATGCTCAGTAAGGGTAAACAAAATAAAAATCAATCACATCATATTCATAAGAACATAACATTTTGGAAATCTTAACCTGCAAAAGAAATCATAATTTCATAACATGGGATAAATCATGGCAGTGAAATGTAATCACAATAATCATAACTTAAAACATGAAACTTTGTGTCATACACACATAATCATAGAGAATCATTTCTTATTAGTCAAGACTCATTGCCAAGACTATCTTAGCGGACAAAGTCCATTTCTGAACCGAGTTCACTCCTCGTTTCAGTCCTGTTTCACTAAACCTGTTTAACCTGCCGTTCCAGCCATGTCTATCTCATTAGATATAAAATCGTTACCCAATGCATTGGAGGGAGATATAGGTCCCACCCATCTCATAATGATACCATTCTTATGTGTGCCAAAAAATCATAAATCATACATCATAGCATAACCCATGTAATAAAAATGGGAATCTTAAACATCGTGACTTCATAAAACAATTCATATAAGATAAAGGAATTCATAAAAATAATTCCATCACAACATAATCAAATCAATGTAATAATATGGATAGAAACAGAACCCTTTGTTATCTTAGATGGAAAATAATTTTGATAAAACACTTGAACTCCATTCTTGAGGAAAATATCCTTTCTACTTCAAAAACAATTTTCCTTTCTTAACATGTCAATCAATTCTAAACTAAAAGAAGTTGATTAAAAATAAACTTGAAAACTTTTAATGTAATCTTCTTGGAAATAATGTTTTAAAAATCTATTCATTCCGTATAAGTAAAAAAACATTCTTCTCGTACTTTTGTCAGAAAAGTCAAAAAATACCTCGTATTAAAAATGACAAAAGATTCCTTTCTTATCTTTTACTAAAAACTCACCGAAGGGTAAAATTGGATTTAAAAAATTGTAGTTGGATTGAAATAATATTGTATACTGAGGAAACATGTATGTGGATGATAAAATATTCCCCAGTAAATTCTGAAGTATAGACAATCTCGGATAAAAATGAGATTGCAAGATTTTCCCTAACCTTAGGTCCGATTTGCTTCGTAAGTGTCCGAACCTCCTGTATAATGATTTTAATAATCTTATTGAATTATTCCATAATCATAATTATTTTTATGATATCACATATTGTCATATTCTTAGCTTCTTATTAGTAATATTTCATTACTACTTGTTTATTCGGGTGTTTATTACTTTTTGTTCTTATGCGTGTTTTGTCGAATAAATTCTTATCCTTCTTTTTAGGTTATAGATTCCTCATTTACAGAATGGTATTAGTGTAATATATATCATATTTATTCACTAAATTCATTTATATAATCATTATTAAATGAAGATCATGTAGAACGAGTCGCATCACATCGTGGAGACGGTATTCCGTACGTACGCACGCGCGGTGATTTTATTTTCCGTAGGACAGATAGATGGTGAAATAGGGTTGTTTCATACTTATAATAAAAAATACGTATATGAATGATACTTATGTTATTACTTCATAATGAAAAAACTAAATAAGAAGAAGTGGAAGAAGAAATAAAGTTGAAAGAATTGGTAACGGACATTACCTCTTCTTTGAAGCGCCTCTTTGAGATCTCCTTTTAGGGAACTAAAATTGGTCTTTGAAGAAGACCAGGACCTCTATGATATATATATGGAAGTGGAGAGGAGAAAGTGGCAGGGGTTGGTGGAGCTTGAGGGCTCAAAGTGGTGTGAGGAAGAGGGGAAGGAGGTTCCCTTTTATAAGGGAGGAGAGGGGCACCTTTGGAATAACAAAAACTATTATTTTATTATAAAGTAAAATTCGGTTTTAAATACCTCAAAATTGATTTATTTCGAATATAAGGTAGGGATGAGTCTAAATCCTCTCATCTAATAGAATTTAGAAAAGTTTAGATTCTTATTTTAACCTTATCATTTAGATTGAACATTAAGTTTAATAATTTTACTTTTACCGTGTCTTCTTGTGTTCTTATACTATAAGGTTAATAAACTTACTATAAGCAGCCAAACAAACCCCAAGTTGTTTATTATTAATATATATAACCTTATCTAATTCATTTTTTCTAACCTTAGATTTTTAGGAATAAAATAACAATTACTAATATAATATTTGTTTTAAAAACCATTTTATGTCAATTTTGACACTATTTAGTAATTGATTTTTGGTGAAAATCATAACAGAATTATTAGTCCGAAAAAAGTTAATTAAATCAATACTAACATGTCATATTAACCTAGAAAATTAGTGTAATTCATAAAAACTCTCAAATTATATTTATTTGGGTATTTATAACATCAATTATGTCAGTATTTCATTAATAATATAATTACTACATCATCTTTGTGTCATAAATAAATTAAATTATTTAAAGTCTAAAAATTACAAATAAAATATCATTATGTAGGAAATATTTTTAGATTTCTAATGAATATTTATAGTCTAATTTAGCTTATGTATAACCCTATATTAAAAATGATATACTTATAAACTTTGATTTTAACTATTTTAACCCTTCATTAAATAAATTAATAATAAATGTCCTAATCTAATCCAAGGGGGACTAAATGGTCATATTTTATTACTAAGGTTGTTTTTGGTCGAATTACACTTATCCAATAGAATTAGGACATGTGTTAGGGTAATAATAATATCATTTTTACCCTTAATTATCTTATTTACTTTTAACCGTGGTAAATAAAAGTAAAAAGTTACTATTCACCAAAAATTATTTTCATCTCATTAAACCGCATTTTACTTACTGACATCAACCTTGTCTCTCGGATTTTTGAAATTCCACTCACAGAAGCGGTAAAATTATGTTTTATGAAAAAATCAGTTTTTTTAACTACCGCTTAGTGGTTTCACTATTCATCAAAAATTGAAAGTTTTCAGAAAAATACAAAAATTTCACCCTAGGCTAATTTCGATATTCCAAATCCAAAAATGAAGTCAATTTTGAAAAATAAAATTTACAAAATTTCAAAAAGTGGTTATTACTATTCATAACGGCTAGTTTTAATAATATTTTAATAGCATATCATTGTTTAGTGAAACTCGGTATTGCGTACGACGTAAGCTATCGAGAAAGGTCGCGATTGCGTGTAAAGAAAGCCAAGCAAGTGAAAGATTCCTTTGATGCTTTATATGACATAAAAGTATCGGGTGTTACATTCTACCCCCCTTAAAATGAATTTCACCCTCAAAATTCGTCACTTTGTAACAAACAGATGAGGATACATTTCCCTCATCATATCCTCAAGCTCCTATGTAGCTTCTTATAATTGGTGGTTCTTCCATAAAACTTTCACCAATCAAGTGGTCTTGTTTCATAGGACTTTTTCACTACGATCCAGAATCTCTATTGGCTGTTCTTCATAAGAAAGATCTTGCTCCAGCGGTACAACTTCTGAGCTGAGTACATGTGAAGGATTAGGTATGTACTTTCTCAAGTGAGATACATGGAACACATTGTGAACTTGAGAGAGATTCGGTGGAAGTGCCAATCGGTAAGCTACCTTCCCAACATGATCCAGTATTTCAAAAGGACCGATATACCTAGGGCTCAACTTTCCCTTCTTTCCAAATCTCATTACTCTCTTCCAAGGAGATATTCGTAAGAACACTTTATCACCCACTTAAAACTCTAAGTCTTTTCTTTGGTTGTCGGCATAACTTTTTTGTCAACTCTGAGCTACTCTTATGTGTTGTTGAATAGATCTGACCTTTTCTGCCATCTCACCAACAAGATCAGGTCCTAATAGCTTTCTTTCCCCAACTTCATCCCAGTAAGTTGGAGTCCTGCATTTCTTTCCATAGAGAGCATCATAAGGAGCCATATGAATACTGGAGTGAAAGCTCTTATTATAAGAAAATTCCACCAAAAGTAGTTGTTGATCCCAACCACCTTTGAAATCCATAAAGCAAGCTCTCAACATATCTTCTAGAGTTTGAATTGTTCTCTCAGACTAACCGTCTGTCTGAGGATGATAAGCAGTGCTGAAACTCAACTCTCTATCCAAATTATGCTGAAGACTTCACCAGAACTTTGACGTAAACCTCAGATCCCGGTCAGATATAATAGAAAGTGGTACTCCATGCAATCTTACCACTTTCTTCACATATATCCTGGCAAGCTGATTTAGAGAGAAATCCTCTCTAATAGAGATGAAGTGTGCAGACTTTGTAAGATGATCAACTATGACCCAGATAGCATTATTTCCTTTGGATGTTGTAGGAAGTCCGGTGACAAAGTCCATAGTGATGTTTTCCCATTTCCATTCGAATATGAGTAATGGTTGTAACATCCCCTTAGACTTATGTCTCTCATCTTTAACTTGCTGACAAACCAAGAATCGAGAGACATATTCAGCAACATCTCTTTTCATGCCATCCCACCAGAAGTACTCTTTCAGGTCCCTATACATATTCGTGCTTCCAGGATGAATAGAGAATGAAGAACTATGAGCCTCATCCAGCAGCTCCGTTAATTCGGGGATGGGAGGAACACAAACCCGATTCCTGAACTTTATTATCCCATCACAATCAAGGTTGAATTCAGGAACATTTATCACCTTCTTTTGTAACTCGACATCTTCTTTTTGTGCCTCTTTAATCTTCACATGAAAAGATGGTTGAACATTCATTTGAGAAAGATACGATTTCCCCCCTTACATTATAATTCCAACATCCATCCTTTGTAAATCCATAAATATTGGATCTTGTGTGATACTCATCATGGATAAACTGGCATGGTCTTGTCGACTTAATGCATCTACCACCTTGTTTGCTTTCCCAGGATGGTAATGAATTGAGCAGTCGTAATCCTTAATCAGCTCCAACCATCTTCTTTGGCGCATATTCATCTCCTTTTGTGTGAAAATATTCTTTAAAATCTTATGATCAGTATAAATGTCACACCTTTCTCCATAAAGATAATGCCTCCAAATATTTAATGCAAATATTACCGCAGCTAACTCCAAATCATGAGTTGGGTAATTTTTCTCATTTATTTTCAACTGTTGTGAGGCATAATCTATCACTATATCATTTTGCATAAGAGCACACCCCAATCCCTTCTTGGATTCATCACTGTATATCACAAACCTTTCTCCACTACAAGGAAGTGTGAGTACAGGTTCACTGGATAACCTTCTTTTCAACTCCTTGAAATTCTCTTCACATTCCTCCGTCCACATGAACTTAACTCCTTTTCGAGTCAACTTGGTTAGTGGATTAGATAATCATGATAAATTTTTCACAAAACGTCGATAATATCCAGCCAAACCAAGAAAACTTCGGATCTCAGTTACTGTTGTTGGTCTCGACCATCTTTCGATAACCTCTGTTTTTGCTGGATCCACAGATATCCCCTCTTTTGAGATTATGTGACCCAAAAATGAAACTTTTTGAAGCCAAAATTCACACTTGGTAAATTTGGAATAAATATTCTCCTTTCTCAGGGTCTTCAATATAATTCTCAAGTGATCTTCATGTTCTTCCTTGCTCTTTGAATATACCAGAATATCATCTATAAAGACTACCACAAACTGATCAAGATAGTCTCTAAATACTATATTCATCAGATCCATGAAGATAACAGTGGCATTAGTAAGACCAAATGGCATCACTATAAATTCATAGTTCCCATACCTTGTACGGAAAGTCGTCTTTGTTATATCCTCCCTTTTGACCCTTAATTGATGATACCCTGAACTAAGATCAATCTTGGAAAAGTATTGAGCTCCGCATATTTGGTCAAATAGGTCATTAATGCGCAGGAGAGGATATTTGTTCTTGATAGTGATCTTGTTAAGTTCTCGATAATCAATGCAGAGTCTCATTGATCCATCTTTATTTTTAGCAAACAGAACAGGTGCTCCCCAAGGTGACGCACTAGGGAATATGAACCCCTTATCAAGATTCTCTTGTAGTTGCTTCTTCAATTCCTGCAACTCAATTGGGTCCATTCTATAAGGTGTCTTTGAAATAGGAAAATCACCCGGTACGAGTTCTATTGAAAACTCAACTTCACGATTTGGTGGAAGACCCGGTAATTCCTCCGAAAAAACATCATCAAACTACCGTACAATGGGAATATTATTAATTGTGAGTTTCTCACCAACCATTTGAGATAAATAACCTTCATTTAGTGGAATCAAGACCTATAAGATGGAAGAAATTTCCACTGGAAGGTTATATTCATCCTTGCATTGATAGACGATCATAGATTGATCTGGAATATGAAATGTGACTTCTCTTCTTTGGCAATTGATATGAGCTCCATATAAAGAAATCTAATCCATGCCAAGAACCACATCAAATTACACTATAGTAAGGATCACAAGATTTGCAGGAAGCACTTTCCCACAAACTTCGATCAGAGTAGAATTATAAACTTTTAATGTGACTGTTGTGCCATTAGGGGTTGTCACAGCTAACTCAACATCTAATTGTTGAGGTAATACGGTGATATCCTTAGAAAATTCTTCAGAAATAAATTAGTTGGTGGATCCAGAATCAAATGAAAGATTTTCTACTTTAGAGTGGATGGTAAGTGTACCTTTTACCACATCGTTATCATACTCCACATCACTGATAGAAATTTCATATGACTTTTCTTTGTCTTTAGCCTTAAGAGTTTTTTGACGTCGACCATCATCATCAACCCTTGGATTTAGGAATTGATTGGCATAATGCCCCATCTCCTTGCACTTGAAACATTGAAGTGTAGTAGGTTTATTCTGTGTATCCCTTCCTTTATTTGCATCATTAGATATATTATTTCCATCATTGCGGCATTCAAATTCCCTATGACCTTCCTTTTCACATTTGAAACATTTACTTGTCCCTTTAAGACAACTCCCTCCATGTTTCTTTCCACAATTTGAGCATAAGGGAAAGCTCATCTTCTTTTCAATGTGCTCTTTATATTTTCCTTTGAATTCCATTTTCCTCTTCTTATCAAACCCATATGACTGATGGGTTACTCCAATCTCCATCTCGACTTTGAGAGAACATCGAACGATTTCCTCGTAGCTATTGAAGTCCCTTATGGCTAACGCCCTTCAAAGACTTGGTTTTAAGCCACTAAAGAATCGATCGATCTTGCTATCAGGTTAGATAATAATACCAGAAGCATACCTTGCAAGTCTTGTAAAATTTGCTTCATAGGTACCAACAGATTCATCATCCTTTTTCTTTAGTTCAAGAAACTCCTTCTCTATCTTTGTTCGGAGAATACGGGGGAAGTACTTATTGAAAAATAAGTTCTTGAACTAGTCCCATTCTATGGACTCATTTTCATCTCTTTGCCTCGTATTCTTGATAAGATTCCACCATTGACCAGCATCACCTTCCAAACGATACACTGCTAAGATGACTTTATCATGTTCAGAACATTGATGAACTGAAAATATCTTTTTAGTAGTACTAATCCATTGTTCAGCAACTAATGGATCAGTAGACCCGCTGAATGAAGATGGACACTGCCTCATGAAGGATTCAACAGAATGTTGCTCCTTCCTTTGCTCGTTTGGAAGTCCTGCATGATTCATAGCTTGAGAAATATGTGTGAGCATGGCTACAGGATTTTTCATTACATCTCCCAAAACGTTTGGTTGCTTAGGGGGACAATCATTGCATTGCCCGTCGCATTCTGCATTAACATGGTTCCTTCGGGTTCCAGCCATTGACTAAAACCAAGAATAATAGTGTGAGAAACACTAATTATAATAGGAAAACCACATAATCAAGAATAAAATTTCACACTTAAGGTCTTATCCTAGGTTATTCATGGCCATTTCTAAAACACTAAGATTGTGTTCTAATCTTAGACTTATCCTCAGGGTTCTTACTAAGGCTTTCACATCCTAGTTTCTAAAGGTTGACTATACCTTTCCTCTGATACCAACTATAACAACCCATACTTTACATACATTTTTATTACTTCAGAATTGAAGCACAATTATTACAACATATAACAAAACCATGAAAGGACCGTATAGGTATAGTGTCTTTAGAAACTGGGAAACATAAAAAACTGGTTTATAAAGCATCTACATTGTCTCCCATTTATTTCATCATATCTAGAGTCCCTTTTGGCATATCCTACTTAATAACCTTCTTCCTGACCTGGGGGAAAGAAAACATACAAAAGGGTGAGCTAAAATGCTCAGTAAGGGTAAACAAAATAAAAATCAATCATATGATATTCATAGGAACATAACATTTTGGAAATCTTAACCTGCAAAAGAAATCATAATTTCATAACATGGGATAAATCATGGCAGTGAAATGTAATCACAATAATCATAACATAAAACATGAAACTTTGTGGCATACACACATAATCATAGAGAATCATTTCTTATTAGTCAAGACTCATTGTCAAGACTATCTTAGTGGACAAATTCCATTTTGAACCGAGTTCACTCCTCGTTTCAGTCATGTTTCACTGAACAGGTTTAACCTGCCGTTCCAACCATGTCTATCTCATGAGATATAAAATCTTTACCCAATGAATTGGAGGGAGATATAGTTCCCACCCATCTCATAATTATACCATTCTTATGTGTGCCACAAAATCATAAACCATACATCATAGCATAACCCATGTAATAAAAACGGGAATCTTAAACATCGTGACATCATAAAACAATTCATATAAGATAAAGGAATTCATAAAAATAATTCCATCACAACATAATAAAATCAATGTAATAATAAGGATAGAAACAGAACCCTTTATTATCTTAGATGGAAAATAATTTTGATAAAACACTTGAACTCCATTCTTGAGGAAAATATCCTTTCTACTTCAAAAACACTTTTCCTATCTTAACAGGTCATACAATTCTAAACTAAAAGAAGTTGATTAAAAATAAACTTGAAAACTTTTAAAGGAATCTTCTTGGAAATAATGTTTTAAAAATCTATTCATTCTGTATAAGTACAAAAACATTCTTCTCGTACTTTTGTCGAAAAAGTAAAAAAAATACCTCGTACGAAAAACGAAAAAAGATTTCTTTCATATCTTTTACTAAAATCTCACCGAATGGTAAAATTGGATTTAAACAATTGTAGTTGGATTGAAATAATATTGAATATTGAGGAAACATGGATGTGGATGATAAAACATTCCCCAGTAAATTCTGAAGTATAGACAATCTCGGATAAAAATGATATTGCGAGATTTTCCCTTACCTTAGGTCTGATTTGCTTCTTAAGTGTCTGAACCTATTGTATAATGATTTAAATAATGTTACTGACTTATTCCAGAATCATACTTATTTTTATGATATCACATATGGTCCTATTCTTAGCTTCTTATTAGTAATATTTCATTACTACTTGTTTATTCGGGTGTTTATTACTTTTTGTTCTTATGCGTGTTTTGTCGAATAAATTCTTATCCTTATTTTTAGGTTATAGATACCTCATTTACAGAATGGTATTAGTGTAATATATATAATATTTATTCACTCAATTGATTTATATAATCATTATGCAATGAAGATCATGTAGAACGAGTCGCATCACATCGTGGAGACGGTATTCCGTATGTACGCACGAGCAATGATATCGTTCCCATGATCGTGGAATTGTATTGGAGTGTATGTATACTATTTTAGAATCAATATCACTTTACAATAGTCATATATAGTCTTTATTTACACCATTATACCCATCCATGTAAGGTGGTGGTGGAAAATAGATTACACCACGGCGTGGAGATGGTATTTCGTACGTACGTACGCGCGGTGATTTCGTTTTCTGTAGGATGGATAGATGGTGAAATAGGGTTGTTTCATACTTATAATAACATATCAGTATATGAGTGATACTTATGTTATTACTTCATAATGAAACAACTAAATATGAAGAAGTGGAATAAGAAATAAAGTTGAAAAATTGGTAACAGACATTACCTCTTCTTTGAAGCGCCTCTTTGAGATCTCCTTTTTGGGCACAAAAATTGGTCTTTGAAGAATACCAGGACCTCTAGTATGTCTCTAGGGAAGTGGATAAGAGAAATTGGCACGAGTTGGATGAGATTTAAGGCTCAAATTGGTGTGAGGAAGAGGGGGAGGAGGTGCCCTTTTATAAGGGAAGAGAGGGGCACCTTTGGAATAACTAAAACTATTATTTTATTATAAAGTCAAATTCGGTTTTAAATAGCTCCAAATTGATTTATTTAGAATATAAGGTGGGTATGGGTCGAAATAATCTCATAAAATAGAATTTAGACAAGTTTAGGTTCCTATTTTAACCTTATCATTTTCATTTAACATTAAGTTAAATAATTTTACTTTTACCGTGTCTTCTTGTGTTCTTGTACTATAAGGTTAATAAACTTACTATAAGCAGCCAAACGAACCCCAAGTTGTTTATTATTAATATATATAACCTTATATAAGTAATTTGGCAGAACCTTAGATTTTTAGGAATAAAATAACAATTACTAATATAATATTTGTTTTAAAAACCATTTTATGTCAATTTTGACACTATTTAGTAATTTATTTTTGTGAAACTCATAAAAGAATGATTAGTTAGAAACATGTTAATTAAATCAATACTAACATGTCATATTAACCTAGAAAATTAGTGGAATTCATAAAAAGTCTCAAATTATATTTATTTGGGTTTTTATAACATCAATTATGTCAATATTGCATTAATAATATAATTACTGCATGATCTTTGTGTCATTAATAAATTAAATTATTTAAAGTCTAAAAATTACAAATAAAAGATCATTATGTAGGAAATCGTTTTAGATTTCTAATGAATATTTATAGTCAAATTTATCTTATGTATAAACCTATATTAAAAATGATATACTTATAAACTTTGATTTTAACTATTTTAACCCTTCTTTAAATAAATTAATAATAAATTTCCTAATCTAATCCAAGTGGGCCTAAATGGTCATATTTTATTCCTAAGGTTATTTTTGGTCAAATTACACTTATCCAATAGAATTAGGACATGTGTTAGGGTAATAATAATATCATTTTTACCCTTAATTACCTTATTTACTTTTAACCGTGGTAAATAAAAGTAAAAAGTTACTATTCACAAAAAATTATTTTCATCTCATTGAACCACATTTTACTTACTGACATCAACCGTGTCTCTCAGATTTTTTAAATTCCACTTACAGAAGCAGTAAAATTAAGTTTTATAAAAAATTCAGTTTTTTTAACTACCGCTTAGTGGTTTCACTATTCATCAAAAATTGAAAGTTTTCAGAAAAATACCAAAATTCCACCCTAGGCTAATTTCGATATTCCAAATCCAAAAATGAAGTCAATTTTAAAAAATAAAATTTACAAAATTTCAAAAAGTGGTTATTACTATTCATAACGGCTAGTTTTAATAATATTTTAATAGCATATCGTTGTTTAGTGAAACTCGGTATTGTGTATGACGCAAGCTATCGAGGAAGGTCACGATTGCATGTAAAGAAAGCCAAGCAAGTGAAATATTCCTTTGATGATTTATATAACATAAAAGTCTCGGGTGTTACAGTCTCTACTCGACCTTGGGTCCCATTAACCTTGGAAGAAATGACACAAACCCTTGTGTATATTTTAGGAGACCAATTGTAGATAAAAAATCATTCTAATCATTATTGGAAATCATCTAATCCATCCCAAATATTATGTAAAGTGTTTTCATGTTAAAACCAGAAAACTTCAAGAAAGTTCGACATCTAACGGAGATAAAACACAAGCGGGACTATGAAGACCATACCCTCTCTTAGTACTAAGGGATGTAGTAATATCCATTACATAAGATAAAATATCCTTAGGAAGATTTATAAGATTAAAAATGTGGGTTTAGATAAAGGAATTATATGAACCAGTATCAAATAGAGCAGTTACTAATGATGAAGCTATAGTAATGGTACCTCTCACAATCATTGGAATAGTATCTACTTCCTCTGGAGACTCTTTCAATGTATGAAGAATATTCATTCCGGATTCTTGTTGTTAGAACCCTTTTACCCTTAAAGCATCTGATTATACACATTTTTAAAACGTCTTGATGATACCTTGCCATTAATCGTAGTGATATAAACATGAAATTACTTTTGTCAGTGACTAGATCATCCACAGGAGCCACATATCCTGGGTGTCTTAGTGAAAACCCTCTTTGAATGCCCCATCTTTCCAAACTGGTAACAAATCAAAGGTCCTCTTCCATGAACTACATTAGGTTTAACGAAACCCTACTAGATAGAATCACTACAAGAATCATAACACTTATTATTTCCATTGAAGGAACTTTCATAGTAACTAGGAGAGAAAGAAACTCCAAACAACCCTAACTTTCCAGCTATGTCCATTTTGACCATCAGTGCTCTATCTAGTACATCCTTATAAGTGGTAATATTCAACAAGAAAACCTGAGAGCTAATATCATATCAAAGTACCAAATACAACCTTCAAGACGTTATCTTCTCATTTGATATTATCTCATGTGTACACTACACAAGCTCAGAAAAACGGTTTGTATATTATTTCATGGTCTTGTCATCCTTCTTAAGTTTGAAAAACTCCATACCCCTGGAAAACAACATTGAATTTGGATAGAACTAGTCAATGAAAAGAACATTTAAGTCTTTCCACTCTAATACATCATGCATCTTTTCCATCACCATTATGTCCCACTATCTTCTGATTGGTCCTTCAAGAATGAAGGTGTCACACTTACCCTTGATTTCGTCAAGTGTCATTAAGAACCCAAACAAATGCTCCATCCTTCTCACCATTCATTATCCTCTTGAGTATAATTTGAGACCGTGAACCCTGCTTTATTATAGTGAATTTATTTTTAAAATGATCTCAAATAAAATCTATTCGAGGTTCCACAACTAGAGCCTGAACGAGAACTAGTGGTGGTGCATGTCCCAGAGCTTGGAAAATATGCAAGATCACCTAAACCATACTGGGGTCCACAACAGGATTTTCTTACTGAGGTTCAATATAATCTTCCTCCTAGATCCAATTCTCATGTATTCTCTTAGGCATGATGCTACAAAACATCATCAGACAATAAAGAAGACATTAAATTAGCACTCAAATAGGGCAATAATGGGAAATTAATTCCCACATATAGATAAAAATTATTTATATTTCAACAAATCCAATCTAAAAGAAGGTAAAATACTAAAAATAAACATCAATACATCTGTCCCTAAACACCCCTGGTGAATTAAGTTTTCTTACGATAATAGTTGTCCAAGCACTCAATCACAACTACCTCCTTTGTCCTGACAAGATTACATAAATTCATACAGACATCAAGATAAGAATATCAGCCAGCCTTTGATACAACTTTTATGAAGCATCTTGGGTACCCTGGTAACCTGAAAACCAATATGTAATTGACATATCTCGAAGGCCATTCCCTATCCCCATAGGTTGGTGACTAGCATTAGGCATCATAACAAATGAAAGTGGGAATGATTTTTTCAAAAACATTACAGAAGTAAGATAATAGAACAATATGTATATAAAAGAAAATCTACATGGAGAATTGTACCATAAATAAAACTAGTAAAAAACACAAATTACTATATAAAAGTACAATAAAACTGAATGAAAAACCCAATTCCCATTAGAAGTAACTCTATAAGTCCAAGGATCAATAGCTAGAACCACCTCTAAGTGGCACTTTAGCCTTGGTTGAACCGAGAAGGAGAAAATCTTCAGACACCTGATGAAATAGGTAGGTTGTGATCAAAAAGCTCATTAGGGTCTCACCAAGGATTACATAATAGATTCTAATGTTTAATTAAAAAAATATCATTTAATTTTAAATAAATAGGTTTGGCATTTCAAAATAATATTTAAAAAAATCATGATTTACATTTCAAATAATGGAAATATTTTTGAACATATGATTCACATTTTAATTGATGGAATATTTCTAAAAAAATGTCTTAATAAAAAAATCTATATAAATCATTTTATATAACTTCACAAGGCATGTAAAATAGTTTTCAACAATAACATATATTAATTTCAAATAAAAACAAGTGAGAAACATGGTCACATGCCAAAAGGTGCGATAGTTCCAGTCTAAGGGACTCCACACACTCAAGGTGACACAAAAATATGCATATTTACACATCCCTTTGGTATGGCTAAAGGTGAATTCATCATCATCCAATCAAGGATGTGACATACAAAATTTATGATTTATAACATTGTAAATCATAATGTGTTTACCAATAAATCACTAACTACCTAAGTCTTTCATGTACTCTAATAACAAATAAACAATGGGAAATTTACTTTAAGACTGATTAAAATATAATTCATCCCATTATCTATTTTAAATATTCAAATTTTTTCATTTAAGCACCAAAATGGGTTTTTAATAAAAAAACAAGAATTTTAAAGATAAAACCAAAGGTTTCTATCAAAACCATTTTAATCTATTTTTAAAAAATAATAATTTGAAATCAATTCACTTTTATAATTTAAATTTTAAATTTTAAATTTTCAAACAATTTACATCAATTTCATAAATTTAATTTTAACAATTTAAATTCCACCAAAATCCATGATTTTCACAATTTCACCCCAATTCAATGGAATTGGGGTTCTTTTTCCCAATTTAATGACAAAATCCAATTCCAAAAACCAAATTCACCAATTCAATGGAATTGGGTTTCCTAAAAAATATATTTTATAATAATTAAATTCCAAATAATCTGTTGAAGGTAATTTAATCAAATCAAGCAATTTATGGTTAATTAAATCAGTCGATAAAAACGGAACCACCTACCTCATGATATATATATCTCAAAACTCTAAACCCTAACTAGGATTCACCAATGAAGAATGACAGAAACAAGGATCTAATAAATAAACTGAGTTTTTTGATCCAAACAAAGGTTATTAGATCTTATCACAACACATCGATTCAAAAAACCCTAGGGAGGAGAAGAGAGAGGAAGGGACAAAGAGAATGGGAAGAGGAAACTAACCGAAAGAGGATTGAAAATTATTTACCAAGATTTGATCTTATTTTGGAATGGTTTTCAGGGGATAAAAACTACTCTTGGGATATCTCAAAGAAGTAAAAATCATTTTGGGATCATACTGGCCTATCGGGGACCTAAAAAGAGGGTTTTAGAAATTTTAAAATTAAAATCCAGATTAAAAAATCTCATAAGAATTGTTTCAGGGGAAGGGAAGTAAGGTTAGACCAAACCATGAACTCTAGTCATAAACCTATTTTAAATGGGATTCATAGTTTCTACTAAGTGGGCATAGGATTTTTCAAACCTTATTCCAACCATGAAAAACCCATCTACCTTTGTTTACACAATTTTTCTTTAGAGGGTGCGTGGTTTGGGAAAACTGTTCACAACCCGTGAAATAGACCAAAAAATTTAAAAAAATTTAAAAATTTCACTTGATTCACCTTAAATTAAATATAACCAAATAATTCTAAAAATAGGGGTTTAGGAATACCTAAAAATAGTAATAGGATGTTACTGCATTTATATTAATAAATATGTGTTTATAAAAATTCCACTCCTCTCACTTATAAAAGGACCACTCTATCACCCATTCAAATACACACCTACAAATTGAATTATCATAGATCATATTCCATATTAGATTCCATAATATGTTTCTTCCACTTTGGAAATATTTTTTCCTTAAATATTTCCCAATTTTCTTTAAAACTATAAATGTATCTAAAAGGAAAAATGAATTTTTATTTGTAAGTAATAGATATTTATCATTATTTCTCATTTTTATTCTTAATATACATCATATAAATTATGATTTATCGATTAAATAAAATTTAAATACTACCATTATAATTTTTGAGTCAATATATTATAATAAAATCATTTCATAATCATACTCATCTATTGATTATAACGTATTCTTGTTTGGACCGGTTTAATGACCCACATGAATGATGCTATAGATTTTTATCATAGATGGTTATGGAAACTTAATTTACGGTATTATGTGATACAAGAAAGTAAAAAAATATTTTTATTTGTTCTATAATTTTAATATTATTATTCATCTCATTATGAGTATTCCATTTTTATTCATTAAAAACTTCATAAACAAACACATTATGGATTTCATCTTGAATAATCATACCTGAAACTCCCATGAAGTGAGCATGGAACTTCATGAATACTTATGTAACATCTATTATAATACCTTTAAAATTATTTATATTATGAAATAATTAACATGTATTTATAGAAAAACCATTATACCGAAATAGACAAAGAACGAATAAAACTACAAACATTAATGATCGATGTTAACTAAAAATTTTCATATAATTATGGAATAAATAAATGTAAAATATTAGTATAAAAGGTAATAAATATGAATAATTTTATTAAATATATATTTAATAAGTCCATTTTTATTATATAGGAGGTTATATCATGCATGGATAAGTGGGAATCTAAGGCAAGGGCCCTTGATCATAATTTACATTCCTTGTTACTTGTTTTATGTTGTGCATAATGTTTTCTATTATATGGGGTACTTACTAAACTATTAGATTATCTTATTAATATTAAATCTTATTTATTAATATTTAAAAATATTTTCAAAAATATTTCTTTATATTCTTTTTATTATTTTAATAATAAAATTTTAAGGGTTTTTCTAACTAAATTTTATTTTTGTTAGGTCATAAATATTCTTATTTGATTAGTATCTTATAAGTTTTTTTTATTCTACAATTTTTTTGTTATATAAATTATTTTAGATTTATATTTGAAGAACTTAAATCAATACCTCAAAATATTATTATTTTATATATTTCATTCTCTGTAAATATATGGTGTTGTTAAAAATAATTCCCATCTTTTTTAATGGAACTTTCTCATCTTTTACCATATTCTTATTACCATAAATGTTTCATTTACCTATTTTTAAATATAAATATATATTATCTTATTTAATTTTCATATATCTCTTTATCTCTTTACAAATTGTAAATTTATCAACTATTTCATTAACATGGTTTTTCATTTAAAACTGTTAAAAACTTATAATGAATTTTTTTCTTAATCAAATATTTTTATCTTCCACTCCACAATTATTTATAAAAAATTTATTTATATTAAAGATTAAATTATTGAGGATTATTCTAAATTTATTTTTTATCAATTAATATTTTCAGTTTATTTAAATTAAATTTTAAAAGTGACTTGTAACTTTGAATTTTATTACAATGATAAAAATGATTTCTAAAAACACTTTTCATCATTTCACTTCAATTTTCCTATCTACCACTAAAAGATCTACCTATTATGGATTAATGTTCATAATTATCCTATAAATGGTTTCATACTTATTTTTTGGGATTTAATATTTGGTAATAACCAATATACTCTTTATATCATGTTATACGATACCATTTTGAAATTATATGAAACTCATTTTATTTCTATTGGTTTTTCATGAAATTTTATATGATTGATTCCAAGTGGAATACATTTTTATGTTTTATCATTATGATATGGGTTGGTCTATTATATCCCTCAAATTCATTGGTTAAATATTTATATCTGATTAGATTATTTATGGTCATGATAAAGTTTATATATGATTAAAATATGATGCATAAAGATTATTGTGTTTAGCTATGTTCACAATAAGATGAATTAACATGGTTTAGTTTACATATGTTCACAAGATGATGTATAGACATTATTTTTTTATCTATTCTACCAACATGATTCATGTATATGATTTTTTTAATATAAGATCATAAGATGATTTTTTGAAATTATTGTAGTTAACTATTTATACAAGATGATAAGTTAGAATGAGTGTGTTTAGATATGTTCACAAGATGATTTTTGGAAATGATTTCCTTTAGATATGTTCAAAAGCTAATGCATATAAATTATTGTGTTTTTCTATGTTTACAATGAAATTCATAGACATGTTTGTGACTATCTATGTTCACAAATTTATCAATGGAAATGGATTCACTTATATATGTTCACAATTTTTATGATTTCTTATGCTTGTGTATATTTCACATTCTTGTGCTTATATTATGTTTTCAGGATTATTGGACCATTTTCAACACTAATATTACTCATGTATTATGTTATTCAAAAATATTTATTCTATGACTCAATATTTATGGAATATATTTTATTATGTATAATTATCTATTATTATGCACTTTGATTAAATTCTAACATCCAAAATCTCATCTTATGGTCAATTATGATATTCATTTGATATCAATTATGTTTACCCATACTAAGGATTTGAGCTTATCCTTATTATGTTTTTGGTTCCCTAGGTTATAAAGAAGAGTATAATATATGATGTGTCTAGAAGGTTATCCTATGAGAATTATTTTTGTGGGAAATGTTGAGGTATTATTGTAAAATAATAAGATTGTGTAACTAATCTCTAAATACACTAAAAATTTTGGTTATGGGATTTTGTTTTTATTTGTTAGATAAAATTTTTAAGTTTAGGAAATTATGTAATACTCAATTCATTTCACTTGGTATTAAAGATAGGGTTTAAAGAATATGTTTTTAGCACTAGATCATAGAGTGTGGGTTTGGTACAACTCAACAGTGGTAAAATAAAAGGTTATAATTTTTATAATATAACCACAGTGATTCAACCCCACCCTAGTATAGATGAACTGATCATATGAGGTACAAAAATTCAAACTATGTTTCATTTAATAAAATTGAATTTAATAAATAGTCAATAACTATGATTGAATAGAGAAGGTTAAATGGGTATATATGAATCTGTATCTTCTATTAGAGAAGATTATTATGTATACATGGGTTATTGAGGATCAATAGGTCACCTTGAGTATGTTAACTCTATAATATTAAATTTAGTAATTAAATTACCAATGAATTTATGCGGGATAATGTGGAAAATGATGAGATCAAATATTAGTGTTACTGGAAATATATATGTGGGGTATATGAGGAATGACTATATGAGTCAAAGTAAACTAATGGTATCAATGAGGTTTGACAATTAGGGTTTATGAGGTCTACCCAACTGGGTCAATAATGGGATAACTAGAAAATTCTTATTATGAGCTAATGGTTTAGATGCTTGACATAGTCCATTAGAGTCTAACTATGATGGCTCATTTGGGTTAGAATATTATTTTTTTCCAATTAAAAGTTAACATGAATGATATGTAATAATGATTGAATTAGGTATGTTTTTATATCATGGTTTTTGTATTATGATATAATAATCTAACTTGATTATTCATTTCAAGTGTGAATTATTGTATTATATCACAAGAATGTACAGTATATTATTGGATATACTGGAGGACTATTAGTAATATTCTTCTAGGTCTGTAGACTCACACACTCTATGTGCACCCCATGGGAAGTCAAAACATTGTGGTAGATAATGTCGGTAAGGGAATGGAATGTATGATAGGTGATGGTGGATGTTGATGGACAACAAAAATATCCGGCATGTATATCCAAGGACTTTCTCAACTTGAGACTTTTGGTATTTATTTTTATTTTGGTTATTTGTATTGAAGATCCTTTGGGATGTTTTGTAACATATTTTTCATTTTTTTCATATATCTTGTATTAAATGTTTTTTGCATCGTAGGTAATAAAGAGTTGTTGATAATTTTATGATTTGTTGAATGATGATAAGAATGTTTTATTAACCATGTTAGGAAACCTTTGTTAAGTAAGATGATATTGTGTTGATCTTCAATTTCTTAACATCATGAAGAAACTCTTAATCCAAGATAATTTTGTACAATGTTTGAGGTCATACAATTTTAAAGAATAGACTAGGGATGATTCTATTGGAAGTATATTTTCAAGTATTCCAAAATGTTGAGTTTGTGTTAATTTATATAGAGTGAAATAATTAAAAAGGGGGGTCATTAAAAAGTGATATAATTTAATGTTCGAGTGGTATCACATAGTTCAAGATGAATTTTAAGATGGACAAGGTGAGAAAAATAAAGGTGAAAGTGGTATAAAGTTGAAGTTTCATTATATACAAGGTTTGAAGTTATGAAAATATGATAGCACATTGTTGAATAAAGGATACTGAATCGAGTCCATAATATGAAGATTCTTCATACTGAGTTTTTTATGAAAATGGATTTTCTAATCCATGTAAATAAGACTTTATGTAAATATTTATTAATACCATAAGATAGATATAATCTCAGTTGCATCAAACAAACATGTACAAAGCCCAATGGATGGATTTCTACTAGACATAAATACATGAAGTGAATGTTGCTAATTTTTTGTTAAAAAATATAATTAGTTCAATATCATATATTAATGAAGGGAACTTAATTATTTAGTTTATAATATCAAATCCATCAGTTATATACTTATCTTTCAAACAGGTTTATCAGTTATACATTATAGAAAGATTTATTGGATAGATAAACATCGGATAGATCAAGACAATGTCATCGGATAGATGATCCTATGAAATTATATTTATCTATGATTTTTGAATCATATATATAGCTTTATATAAAGTTGGTTGACTAGATGAATTCATAACAAGCCATATTTTATAGGTTACATATAAAAAACACTAGATGGAGAGAGTTTGAGTTTATCGAACTGAATCAGTTGATCAAAGATTATCAGTCTTAGAGGAGTCGAATATATCTTTTCACTAGTTGAAGAAATAACTTATATACATTGGATATATAAATATTTAACCAGAATAAATGTTCTTATGTAGTTATTGGACACACATTTACCAGTCCATGTTTTCAGAAAATTTATAAATATTTTTAAATCCATTTAACAATGACGTTGTTGAAGCTGGAATTTCAATGTTTGTTTAACTTTCAATAGTTAAGGATGTTTAAAGAAATACCATAATTTTTTTATGGTAGTCAAAGATATGAATCAGGTGTTGATTTTTTTTAAAATATTCAAGAATGTTCTAGAATATTTTAAATGCTTCCAAAGAAGTTGAGTTGAATGGGAGTTTTGAAATTTGATTTTTGGTTCAGGGGGAAAACACATTTGAGTTCTGACCCTTTTAACCTTGGGTGGAACCTATATAATGGGGTTCATGTAAAATTCGTACTAACACTATTCTTATGTAAAAAATGAATAATGTTTAAGATCCTGTGTCCATATGAGTCAAGAATTCTAGGAGTATGAATTATCATTTACTAGATGGGTCAAACACTGAATAAAGACTTGGAATGAGAGTTTTAGAGCCTCAAAATGAATCTATAAGAAGAGGAATGAGACTTGGAAGGTGTCTTGGGTGTTTGGGTGAGCCTCGAGAGCCTTGGGTTATGTTTTGGGTGTTTTGGAGTTTCTTGGTGAGGGTGCACGGTTTGGTGTACATAGTTTAAGATAAACTATGATACACCTTGATTCTCATAGTTTTTTAAGTTCATTTTGAATTGTGTATGATTAATTTTCATAGTTAGAGAATAGTTTTGGTTAAACTACAAAATCCACAGGAAAAACTTTGCAAGGTTGTGGAGAGTATGAGGCATGGTTCATGGTCTGCATAAGGTTTCATAAAAACTAGTCACCTTGCTTCAGATATGTGGTGGTGTAGACAACATGGTTGATACAAGGTTTTCTTAACTGTGTGGCCTAACAATTTTACATATTTTTTAATCCCTAATTAAGGTCACATGATTTATAAAATTATTCTTCCAAATATTTTGGATTCCCAAAATATCATTAAAATGGGTGAGATAACCAAAATCTCCCCATTAATTTTTTAATCCACTCCACCTTATTCCTCCCATATTAGGTAGGTATGGAACAGAGGTTCTCCCATCCCATTATTCTTTATACAACACTTGAATTAGAGGGATATATTATGTATATCTTTGGTCATTATAAGGTTAGTATCCCCCCCGACAACATCTTCTGTCTTCCTTATTACTTCTCCCTAACTTTAGAGTTCTCTAGTTTAGATTTTAATTGATGGTTACATAAAAGCATGGATAAATCATCCATTTAAAAAGGGTTTTTTATTTACTTTCATATAGAAGATCCTGAGACAACTTCCACATATCATTTCATGATGTTTCGTTAATGTTTTATTTCATGTGGAAATTTCATAGGTTTCCTTTAATGAAATAATTTTAATTGTTTATTATAAATTCATCACATCTTAGGTATTTCCAAGGAATGGTGTCAGGAGTATATTGTGGACCACCCCTATTTTTTGTAAAGATTTTCAATAAGAGTAAGAAACCTGATGATTTTTCCTAAATTATGTTGATCTGGGGTTTATGTAACATCCTAAACTTTTATAAATGAAATCCCCTTTTATATGAATAAATTCTTTATCAAGTATTCTAGTTATAGAAAAAACATGCACTACTTTTTTTATTTATGATAGTTACTATATGTTTGATTTAAAATACAATTATGAATCATAATAATTGATAATATATTCATCATAAATTGACCATTAACATTATTATATTAAGGGTTGTGATAAAGTAAAATTGACACATACAAAATAAGTGTTAGTCTCAACCTATAAGATCATACCCCATAAATCCCATTTATCATAGATTTAGAGATAGATAGGATCTCGGAGATTTTCCCTTAACCAATCCCAAGTTGATATTCAATAACAAAATCATGAGTGAAACCATTTATGGGAGAAGTTCAAGGTCATTGATATCATAGCCCAAACCATATTTTTGATCCACCCAATGAAAATATCCCCAGCATACACCTTACCCTTATAGAATTCACTATTTTAATAAAGAGATATACATATACACTCTCACAATGTGAATTTTTATATTTTCTTTTTAACAAATTATTATATTTATCCATTTTAAATATTACTTTAGATGATCAGTTTGAATTTGATTTTTATATAATGAAACCCATTTTTTTGGGAAATATATAATTTCAATAAATATACTCCTTTAAATAAAATCAACAATTTTTTAAATAAATTATATTTCAACAAAAAAATTATAATAATATTTATTAAATATAAATGATAATATAATTTTACCAAGTCAAAAAACTATTATTGTCAAAAGAACCAATATTTTTCAATAAATGTGAATTTTTAATTTAAAAGTTTAAATTATCATACTTAGATAATTTTATAGATTCAATAAAATATTATATTTTATATAATAAAATCAAAATTATCTAATGGTGATTTTTTTTATAATTTTTGGAGAAAGTTTATTTTTTGTGTCAAAACTAATTATGGTATAAATATATGGTGTGTATTAGGACATCATAATGACACGAAAGTGACACAATATATTCCAAAATAGGTATCCAATACTAAATATATATTTAAACTTTAAAATATTTTTTTTGGGTAATTGTATTACTTTTTTAAACCCTTAATGAATCCTCAAAAACATATATTATATTTTAATGTTTTAAAATAAAATATTTATAAACATAACTCACTTCTACATCACCAAGGGTATTATATTAATGAGAATAGTTATTAAACATGTAAAATGATAAAACCCACTCCACTTTGGTAGAACCCATGGGAAAAATCATATTTATATTTTTTTGATTACTTTATCATATAGAGTCTAAAACCTATGTTTGGAAATTAATAAAGATTTATTCACTCATTTTCTATATAAAACCACTCAACCTCCCCTTAATCTTCATTTATAACTATTGGATCATGACATTACTTATACCTTATCCCTATAGTTCCCCCCCAATGTCACCGCAAGATCTTAAGAATCCCCTCCTAGGCTTTAAGAAGCACCCACTCAAGGTAATGGATCCTCTCCCTATCCTCTTTATTTAGGAAACCCATTTAAATGATCCCTTTTTCTAATTAATCATGTTAAAATATGTTTTTATATATCTCTATTACTACCCCTATTATTTAAAATTGATTATATACCATTTCAAATAGAATTAATCCCTTCTATGATTCTTTAAGTACTGACATTATGCAGCTGAAATTTCCCTATGATTTTTTAGGACAAACAATTATGTATTGAATACTCATAGCATTCCAACTTCAGGGTATTCAAAGAGATGTTACTATACTTAATTGATTGTGGAATTCCATTTATTTATCTCAAAATTATTAATCCTAGGATTAATAGTAATTAAATACATCCTTATGTTATATGATCTATATGACACACTTATGCATGTACATGATATGAATCTGGTGAGTGGGCCCAAAATTATATATACCTCAAATGCATTAGGTAATATTTTGGTCTCTTGAAAATATTTTCATGGTGTGAGGTAGTAAACCTAATACATTATGGTTATTTTTATACCAATTTATTTTTTTCCTTGGAATTTATCCTTGACTTATGATTATGTCATGTTTTATATTTTTTACAGAATCCCATATTAAATTTATGTTATCATGTTATATCAATCCCCATTGTTCAAGATTAGGATTATCACCCATTTTATATCTCCTTGATTTTCATTTTGTATCACATTTACTACTTTACCTTATTCTATACATTATTTATTATCTTACTAGGCTTTATATCACACCCATTTCTTATGTATGTCCCCAAGTTATCTCATGCAGTTTTAGAAGAATGATGGAATTTGAGGAGAATGTAAACAAAGTTTTAAATGATTTTGTTGTACTCTTTTTCAAGTTTTTATGTTATGAATTTAATTACCCAATAACACTAGTCCTCGTGATCTTTTGGGGTTTTATTATTTGTACCTTTATTCATTAAATTATAAAATAAATTGTACTAAGATATGGTTTTTTTATGGTTTGTATCATAGGAAAGTTTAGTTATTTAGGGGATTATAATTAAAAAACTCCAGTAAAATACTTAGGGATAAGACTAAGCATAGTAAAACATCCCTAAATTTTAGTAAATTTTATACTAAGTGGTTCTAAGAAAATACATCCATGTCTAGATATTGTATGTGGACGTAGCTCTAATATAGAGGTACCAAGTGGTAATAACCCCGAAAATGGAACATTGAGTATGACTTGATCATCACCTAGAGAAAAAACATGGGCCTTACTATACATATGGTTAGAAACTTCTGGTGGATATTCTTTCGTAAATTTATAAGCACCTTGTGAACCATTTTTAAGGGGAAAATTACTCATAAGATTTTATACTAGGAAATATATGATAGATAACTTAGATTTAAATACTAAAAATTATAGGTTAAAAAATAAATTTCATTTATGAGTTATAACTCTAATTTTAATGTTTTCCCATTTATGTTTTTAATAGTTTGAAAATATATATTCCAAATTTTCGCTTTATTTTTAGTAAATGGTTGTAAATAGAATAAATTGAGCCAAAAACCAATGTTAGGGGTAATGTGATGACTGCCCAAGTGATATTCTCAAACCAATGGGAGTATTAATCATAAAATTTGTGATAAGAATTTATAAATTAACAAAATTTCTTAACATAAACTTGAATTTGTAGGAATTTCTAAATCCTTCTATGAAAGAGAAAGTTTCTATAATATATTTATTTGACAAAATCCTCTGATATTCAATAGATATTATAATCCCTTAATCTTGTAGAAATCGATCAACTCCATTGAAATTATATTCCCCATCCTTAAATGTTCTAATAAAGAGAAGTTTTTTCTAGATGTTTATCTTATAGAGGGGGAATATTAACAATGGTGGATGTTTATAAAATATAAAAAGCCCATAGAAGAGGTCGAAGTGATGGTATTGTGACACAGGCTTAACATAAATGGATATTACATCATTTTATGTGGATATTCACTACACTACAAAAGTACATGTTTGTAGACCATAATAGTTTAGTTTATTTGGAAACTTGGAAACATAATCTTCTATCTTGGTGAAAAAATTTCAACATCTCCCTTAAAGATCTTCCCCTTTATTAATCATACTTAATTCTATTCTTCATAACCTATGTAAATGAAACATAATAAAAGGGTGATCTCAGATGCTCAGAAAGGATAAACAAGGGAGATATATATGTATAACATGAGAATAATTGTATGGGAACATGATTGTATCATTATAAGATCATACCTAGTATATAAAATATCATAAATATGAATCATATAATAAATATTAGTAATTCATAATACATTAATCATAAGGTAATAAAGGAACATGAGTCATGAGAGCAGAATATTTTCATAATATAAACACTTGTGTCAAACATAACAACTTATAACATTGTGAACATGTGTAAATAGGAACAGGTTCACTCATTAGGTTTAGGACATGAAATCAATCCCTCACATAAACTTATGTACTTGAAACCAGCTCCATGCATAACATTGTGTACATGTAATCAGGTTCACACTTAACATTTTGAACATGTAATCAGGTTCACGCATAACATTGTGAACATGTAATCAATCTCACATACAATATTGTGAACATGTAATCAGGTTATTGCATAAACTTGTGGACATGCAACCTGGTCCACGCATAACATTGTGAACATCTAATAAGGTTCATGCATAAAATTTCAAACATGTAATTAGTTTCAAACATACACTTATGGACATGAAACAATGTCCAAGAATAACATTTTTAACAGGTAATCAGGTTCATGCATAAAATAGAGAACAAGTAATAAAGTTCACACATAAACTTATGGACATGAAACACAGTCCATTCATAATATTGTGAATGTGTAATTAGTTTCACACATAACATATATACGCATGAGTCATCCATTGTTACCCACTGCATTGGGGGGAGATATAGGTCCCATCCATCACATAATTATATCATACATGCATATTCCACAAGATAACAAAACATTCAAAATATCATGACCCATAAAAATATATGGTTTTCATAAACATAATATCATAAATCACGAAATTAAATGGGTATAATAAGTATTTTATAATATCATAACTTGTGAAAAGGAGATAGGTTTCAGAATCCTTTCATTATAGAATAAACCATGAAAGGAAGTGAGTTTCATAATCTTTTTATCATGGTATAACTGGTGGACGGAAAATGGGGTTCATAAAAAACTTTTCCTCTTAAACATAAAACTTTAAAATAAATAATAATAAGGTTTCCTTAGATCATATCCCCAGTAAATAATTAACTATTTCAAAGGATATCAACATATAGGGGGAAGGATTTTGAAAATTCACATGAAGAAATTATTAAGGAAAATCACTTTTTAAAATATAAAACATTTCCAAAATCCTTTTCTTTAAAACCCACTTTTAAAAACTTATAAAGGAAGCATTTAAAAATAATTTAAAACATTTCTTGAGAAAATAACCTTTCTTATTTGAAAAACACTTTTTAAATATAAAACATTTTGAAACACTACTTTTTAAATACTTTAATTTTTTTAATTTATATAATTTTAGGAAAACATTTTTATAAAATAACCTTGTAAAATTTTAAAAGAATATTCAATTAAATTATGGTCAAGATGGTGGGTAAATCTATATATACCAAACATTCCTTTTACACCATAAAATTTTAGAAAAATGACTTGATTGGAAAATGACAAGGAGATTACTTTAAAAACAATTTTTTATTAAAAAGGAAAGAAATGGATAATTTTTTTTACATATCATATTAAAACGTTTTTGAAAATAAATTTAGAAAACGCGTTTTTTTGAATAAAACAGATTTCTAACCGAATAGATAAATAAAGTCAGATTTTATTAAAAATGATTTATTAATTATCTTAACTACCAAATTGTAAAAAATGGAACCAATACGTGGAGATATCATTGATAACCAGAGGATAATAAAATTCATGATAATTCTTGACATATGTATCATAATATTCCATCAATGGAAGCATAATCCTAAATAATCTCAATAAATGATGAGATTAGAGAAATAAGTTGTTAGCACTTTGGTAACATTGAATCATAATCATATAGAAATAATAAAATTACATGACACTTATAAATATCATCAAAATAATTATATTCATTATAAAACATTTCAAATGGTGGTATATGCACCACATATAAAAATACAGGTGTGTAACATGGCACGTATCTCATAGAATACAAATTGTGGAAAAATTACTTTACCAATTTGGTAACTTTTTAACCATAAACTCCAAGAAAGAGATATCATAAAATGGATATTTAAATACCCATAAATTTAATTACAATAAAAATATAATACATTAATGGTTAGTATATACACCACACAGAAGAAATTATTGGTGAATGAGGCATCAATCTCCCAGAAATAAAAGTGAGTTGAGAAAACCCTTACCTTAATTCTTGACATTCTTCATACACTTTCAAACTTCCTATATAATAAATATAATTTTATTAAAAATATAAAAAAGAAATATATTATTATATATCATACCATATATTATTTTATAATTAATTTATATTACTTTTTTATTAACAATTCCATGTTAATGTTATGTTTTGGGTAATAACTGTTTGGTTCTTCATCTATATTTTGACTTGTTATTCTTGATCCACTTACATAGACCATGATTTACTTCATTAAATAATTTAAAAATGATAAAAATATCATATATATTTATAATATAAATATTTACAATAATCTATAAAATATATAAATATGAAATGAAATACACCGTTCATGGAGACGGTAGGTTGTATGTATGCATGAACTTGTTTCTGTTTTATTATCGTATTGAAAGAAAGAAATTTAATGGAATATATGTATATATATGTATTTATTATCATTAAATTATAATTTTTATAACATATATATCATATATTTTTAATAAACTCAACCTTAATACATTTCATATAGAGTCTGAATAAATCACATTGCTTTGAGAAGGTGGTGGTCCATAAGTCCACAAATGAAGTTATTGTATTTCCAAAAAATGGAAATCATGAAGGTATGTGTTATATAATAACTAAATAATAATAACTACATCATAAATATCATATATAACATATAAAAACATAATTTTCATCATTATTTCTAAACTTGAAAGGTGTCAATGGAAGAACGAGCGACATCGGTTCTTAAGACGGTAGTCCGTCTTACACATAAAAGATGATTGTGTATCCCATTTGATAGAAGTATGTTTGAGTGTAGGTTAAAAAATTAATATAAAAACATATAATTATATTTAGGATACTTATGTTATTATATAATCATGGAATAATAATATTTTAGTTGGTGGAAAATGAAAATAAAATGCAAGATCTTGTAGAAGGATGTTACCTCTTCTTTAGGTAACTCATTTTGATTTTCACCAAAAGGATCACTTGGTTGGATGTATACCCAATTTGATGCATCTAGGATGAATGTAGGTAATTGTGGAGGATATTTTGGAAGGTATTTTCCAATCCAAATTGATTTATATATTTGAATAAGTTAGGGGTAATTTCCCTTTTATATTATTAGAGGAGTTGAATTCTTGTAAATATAAAAATATAAACACCATTGAGAGGTCTCATTTACATAATGTACCTAAAATAATTTTCCATTTTCAATAAAATATGGTACTTGGTCTAAATATGTCCATAAAATTTCTTTTTTAATTGTTTCTAGGTTATTTTCCTCCTTAAATTCATGTTTGGTCACTAAGTAATCTTGTCTTTACCTTAATCAATGTAATTAATTTAAATTACTTTTACTAATCATTTTAGTAAAAAAACTAATTTCAAATTATTAGATATTATAAATTATTATTATTCCAAATATTTAATCCATTTGTCCAAATTCTAATAACATAATTTTAATAAATTTATTTATAATTAATCTCGCAAATAGGACGAAACAACAGGTTTTTCTAAAGTGAAAATGTTCAAAAGTTCGAATCGTTTTTATATCCAATTTCAATGTGAAATTGATTAAATTACCTAAATTTTATTAATTGATGTATAATTTATATAAATTATCTTTCAAATCAATTTAAAATATAATTTAACTATATAATTAAATTAGATAAAATTGCACCTTCTAATTAAATTTTAATTTTTTTCATTATTCGTCAAAAAATGAAACTTTGTAGAAAAATACCAAAAAATTAAAAAAAGTAAATTTTTATATTAATCATCAAAAATTAAGTTTAATATGTCAAAATTAAAATTATAAAATTTTAAAAAAATTATATTTAATATAGGTTCGCCATCAAAAGGCATTAAAATTACCTTTTGAAAAATATATCTTTTTATTCAAAAAAAATAGATTTGTTCTTCTCTTATATATATAAAATATATTGGATGATCTTTAAAAAAAATTATTAAATATGTAATATAAAATTTTTATTACAAACATTCATAAAAAGTTATTTTTTTAATTTATTGAGATAAATGGTGTCTGAACAGAGAGGAATTGTTTTCTTACAAAATGAATTTCACTATTTTCAAATAGTTGTGACTTTTATTTCTAACTAATTGAAACCGACAGACTCATTTTATATACATGTGTAAATACAATTATCAAAAATTAATTAATATTATTCGTAACATCCATTCTAATGGCTATGTGGTAACTAAAATAATATTTTAATAACAATATTAATAGTATATTGCAGTTCAGTAAAACTCAAACTTGCATGTAACACAAGCTATCGAAGAAACTTGGAATTGTATGTAACACATGCCAAACATAATTTTTCATGTACCACAATATAATCCAAGTGTTTCATGTAGTTCACTATTGACTTGGTGTTGTGTGAAATTCAATAAAACATAGTGATTTTATGTAACACAAGCTATATTCATTGTTGCGTGAAATGCAAAATATCAAAAAGATTAAATTAATTAAAAACATATATTTCACAAAAACTTAGGGTGTTACAGATAAAATGGAAGGAATTTTGGAAAAAAAATTCATGAATATTTTCCTTACACTCTCCATCTAAAAATGGAGATGTATTTCTTTAGCTGTAAGAAAAAACATGATGAATCAATCAGGGCATATGAGGAAAAATTCACAGGAATTTTACGATACACCTTCATCTTTTTCATTATACCTAAAAGTAACGTTGAAAACTTATTTGGTAGGATAAAACTGAGTCTACGAATACCCTTGGTGATTCAAGACATTTAAATCTAAGAGGAAGTTGTTTGATGTTCCCTCATATTCGAGATGAATATCATTAAATATAAAGGGTATCATGGGTCTGGAGATAATAAGTTGAGAATATACTTTAATTCTGATAGTATGATGGAGAAGTATAAAGGGGAAAATAAATTCCAATATTCTACTTTTCAAATATATGGGAAATAGAGTCCTATAAATTTCATAAAGGAGACAACAAAATGATTTCGATGTGGGAAGGAAGGGAACCTAGCTAGCGATTATCGACCGGATAAACCCACTAATCTGATATAGTAAAGGAATTATCTAGTTAACCATCATCCTCTTATCCAATGATTCAACATCATGGAACAAGGAAACTATGTGATTCAATATATTAATACAATGGTTTTATAAGATAACTGATGAAAACAACCTCAAAGTACTATAGAGAAATGTCTGGCTTATGACATCAAAACCATTGAGGAAGATCCTGATAATAAAGTGGTGAAAGGTACTCTAGTTATTCATTAAAGGATATAAAATTTACTATATGACTCTGGTTCTATTCATTATTTTATATCAAGAAAGTTTCGTATAATTATTCAAACACCACCTTATATCATGGAAGTCAAGTTATCAATGAAGATAGAGAATGGGTCAATTTTTTTTCCTAAACATATAACTCATCCCCTGACTAAATTTTTGTCGTGAAATTCCTATAGAACCTTATATTTCTTTATCAAAATCTATTACAATTCTAGGTATGGATTGTATTTCCTTATATAAATACAACAAAAATTTATGATATAAGGAAATATCCCTTTGAATCACAAATCCCCCAATAATTCTATACAATTTTAAGGACTATAAATCTTATTTGGTACCAAAATCTCAAGCATGTATATTATTTCCCTATTGGAATGTATTTCTAGAAAAAATGATTGAGACTAGAACATATCAACCTTGAGTACAGGATCATTGTAAGGGATTTAGCTGATATTTTTCTTGAATAATTACCTAGTCTTCCTCCTAGTTGAGAAGTTAAGTTCTCAATCTATATTATACCCAGATATTTTATAATATTTCATACACTTAATATAATATTAGTTGTCTAACTATAATATTTGAAAATAAAATGATGGAGAATCGGGATAAAGGGTTAATACTCCCAAGTGCTTCACCATGGAGTGCACCAGTCCTCTTTTTCATAAATAACGATGGGTCAATACACCTATACTTTGATTATAGTGAGCTAAAAAAGATAATGATAAAGAACAAGTATCCTCTTACACATATTTATGACTTGTTTGATCAGTTATGTGGATCATAATGATGCTTTAATGTGGACCTTCAGTCAAGATATTATCAAGTAAATGTGAATATGGAGGATCTCCCCTAGACTTCTTTTAGTACAAGGTATGGGCACTATGAGTTCATAGTTATGTCATTTGGAGTCACTACTTCTCTAATAATCTTCATGGATTTTATGAATAGAGTCTTTAGGGATTATGTTGACAAATTTGTGGTAGTCTTTATAGATAATATTCTTATCTACCAAAAAATCAAGGATGAACATGAGGAGAATTTAAATATTGTAATGAAGACTAAATAGAATGAAAATATATATAAAAATAATAGTAAATTTGAGTTTTTATTGGAAAAAGTATCTTTATTGTTCAATGTTATCACTAGTAAAGGGATATCTGTAATATCTTGTAAATAAAATCTCCCTTTTGATTTAATTAAAAGTCTTATCATGTAATATAGTTATACAAAGAACATGGACTTATTTGGTCTTATTTTATCCTATAATATTTAAATGACTATTATCTATCTTTACCATTTATAATATAATCATTTAATAGTGTTCACATTATTATTATAAATATAGGGTTCTAATAAATCAAATTGACAAAGAAAAAGGAAGTGAAGGCCTTAACCAGTAGGATTGTACCCTATAAAGCTCATTTATCAGATCCTCTAAGGGAGATAGAATCACTGGGATTTTCCCTTAACCAATCTCAATCTGATATCTAACAAATTAAGTATGAGAGAAACCATTCATGGTAAAAGTTCAATCTCATCAAGATAACATCCCAAACCATGTTCGTTGAACCCCCCCCCCCAAGAAAATCTCACCATCGTTCACCTTACTCTTATGGAGTTCTCTGATGTATTAAATTGATGTGTATCAATACCCTCAAAATATGAGTAGGTACATTATTTTGTATACAATAATGAATATATTTTACTTTATATTATTTTTACTTTATAAATTATTTTTTATTTTGATACAATAAAACACAAACAATATTTTTGTAAAATATTCAAATTCAATTAAGGAATTTATTTTTATTAGTTAATGGATTTTTGAAATAAATAATATTTTAATAAAATATTTTTATTAAATATTTTTTATTAAATATAAATATCATATAACTTTTCTGAAGTCAAATGTAATTTTTATAAGGGTTCAAAAACTGTTATTGTTAAAAAAACACACCATTTCTTAAAAAATGTCGATTTACTTTTTAAAAGTAAAAATTCTCATATTTAGAAAATTAATTAGATAAAATGAATTTTATTTTTGGAATTAGAACATTTGAATTATCCAATGGATAATTTTCCATAATTTTATGAGATAGTCAAATTTTTAGGTAAAAATTAAATACTGTATAAATATACTTTATGTATTATGACATCATAATGACCCAAAAATGATGTAATAAATACTATAAAAGGTATACATAGAATAATATATGTTTTTAATTTAAAATAACGTGGTTTTATGTTTATTTTATTTATTTATAAATCAATTATGAATCCTCCCAAACTTATAATATATTTTAAGGTTTTTAAATCATTTCTTTAAGAGTGTGACTCGCCTGTGCAAAAGTAGGGGAACTATTTTATAAATATATAACATTACACATATAAAATATTGAGAACCAATCCCATTTGGTAGAAACCATGGGAAAAACCATGGTATGGTTTTTTGTTTTCGTTATTTTATTATATAGAGTCCAAAACTTAAATAATAAATAAATCCCCCTCATTTCCTATATAAAACCACACAAGATCCCATTTATATTCAAAAAAATCCTTGGATAACATCCATACTCTTCCCTCAACTCTCTATATCCCTAATAGGGTGCCCCCAAACTCTCAAGAAGATCGTCCCAATTATTTGGAGTCACACACTCACGTAAGGGATCCTCACCTTCTCTTCTTTATTCAATTTTCCTTATTATATTGGGATATGTCTTTCCATATTCCTATTACTATCCATTTGATGTAAAAATTATGATATACACCTTTCTCTCTTATCAACCCATTTTATGAATTTTTATGTGACATTGTTATGCTTCTAAAATTCCACCATGATTTTCCATGCCAAAACAATTGTGTAGTGAATACCATACCCATTTCTTATCAAGGGTTTTCACCTTTATACACTTATACATATTTAACTTTGGAATTAAATGTATTTATTTGACACTATTTAATCATGGAATAAAATATTATGATGAATGAATCCATGTTGTATGTTCTATATGGTACACTTAAGGATGAGAATGAAATGAAAGTGATGGGTGTGCCTAGAATTATATAAAGCTCTAATGCATTGGGTAATGTTTAGTATCATAAGACATCATGTTGGTATAGGGAGTGAACTAGATTCCATTATGGGAATTTTTGTACTATGATTTCTTGGTGATTTATCCTTGACCAATGTTTATGATGTAGTGTTTTAAGTTGCTTCCACAATTTCCATGTTAAGATTATCATGATATATCATGTCTTATTGTTCAGGTTTATGATTCCTAATCTTTTTATGACCCATTTATATTCCTATTTTCTAACATGTATCACCTTATTCCATTTTAATTCCCTTACTATTATTTATAGCTCACCCCTTTCTTGTTTTTGTCCCCATGTTATGCCGTGCAGTTTTAAAATCCATAGAATTTTAGAAGCATGTTAAGGAAGTTATTAATAATGTTGTTGTATCCCATGTTCAAGATGTTATTATATGTACCTAATTCTCAAATAAACTAGACTTCTCAATCTTTCAAGTTTTATTTATTGTAATTGTATTTAATAAAGCATTAATTAATGTTTGATAAAAAAACAGGGTTGTTATAGTTGGTATCAAAGGAAAAGTTTAATTATTTTGGGGTTTAGGATTATAAAACTCTACAAAAAATAATTAGGGATATGATTATGTATAAGAAAACATTCCTAAAGTTTTTTAAGTATATAGTAAGTGTTTTACCAAATAAATACATCCCCATATGGATACTACAAGTGTATGTGGTTCTGAAACATATGTACCTAGGTGTAACAACTCTGACAAGGTGTTTCAGGCCTGATTCTGTGTAACCTAGTATACAAAAATGGGCCTTACTGCACACCTGGTTTGACACTCCATGGGTATATGATTTGGTAAATTCATTATCTCATTAAAAACCATTATTAAGTGAACAAAAATTACCATATGATTATATGTTAGGAAATATATCATGGATACCATAGATTGAAGCTTAGAAATTCATAAGTTAATAAATAAATTTAATTTATAAGTTATCACTTTAATGTCATTAGATTACCCTTTATCTGTTTAATGGTTTAAAAAAATACTCATATCTAATTTCCTTTTATTCTAGCCAATGTCTGGAAATAAGAGGTACCGAGTAAAAAATCAATGTGAAGGGAAATTTTATGACTTTCTAATGAGATGCCCAACCCAATTGAAGCAGGAATCACGAACTTGATAATGATAATCTCTCAATTGAATTAAGTTATGAATAGAATCTTGTATCAGGTGGGACATCCAAATCCCCCTAAGAGAGACAATTTTGTTATTGACTCCTTTATGCAATAAAGGCCTTCAACTTTCAATGGGTTATCTAATCCCTTAATAACAGAACAATGGATTTACTCTATTGAGAAGATCTTCTTCATCCTTAAATGTTCTAAGAAAGATAAGGTTCTACTATTTTTTTATCATGTGGAGGTAAAAGTTGATCTGTGGTTGACATTGATCAAGAATGTGAAGCATGGGGAAGGGATCTAAGTGATGGGTGGAAGGAATTCTAAAAAATGTTTTTTGATAAATATTTTCCTCACACTCTTTGACTTAAAATGGAAAGGGTCTTCCTTTCCCTAAAACAAAAAGATGAAGAATTGTTCGAGGCATATGAGGAAAACTTCACAAGACTTGCACGATAATCCTCTAGATTTGGTATTACCACCTAATCATTGTCGATTGCTTATTTTGTGGGATAAAACCAATTCTATAAAAATACCTAGAAATCCATGACTTTGGTAGCTATAAGTAAATTGTTGGATTTTCCCTCAATTTTGAAATGGATAAGAACGAATCTCAATGATATCATAGGGATAATAAGTGGAAAGTGGAGTTTAATTCTAGAAATCCAATGGATAAATCTAATGGTTCCAAGAAATTTCAACATCCCACTTTTCAATGGTGAAAAAAGAATCCCCCGGGAAATTTCCTAAGGGGAAAGAGGAAATGCATTAGGTGTGGGAAGTAAGGACACATTGTTAATGATTGCCGACAGGAGAAACCTGATAATGCAACAGAGGAATTTAATGCTTCATTTAACCCTCATCGCATTTTTCAATTCTTTAACTGCAAGGAACCATGGAAATTTTCTAATCAATTCCCAAAGAAAAGGATTTTTGGATACAACCAACAACCACCAATGCAGTAAGGGTGAGCTTTTTCCATCATAACGATAGAGGTGGATCCTGATAATTAAGTGGTGATAGGTATGCTAGTTATTCATTAAATAATAGAAAACGTACTTTTTATTCTAGTTATATTAATTCCTTCATAGTATAAAAGTTTAATATAACCATTCAAACACCACCATAAAGAATAGAAGTATAGCTATCACTGAAAATGGATAATGGGTAAATTAATGCATCCTAGGTATATAACTCCTCCCCTATCAAAATTTGTGGGATAAATTTCCCATTAAACCTTTTCATACTCCCCATGGTATTATTTTATGAAACTCTTATCATGGATTGGACTTCATTATATAGATCAAAAATAAATTATCATGATAAGGAAATCAATCTCCTTATTGAGAATCCTCCTTTGATTTTGTGTAAGTTAAATGAGGAGGATTAATCTTATTTAGCACCAACATATAAATCATGGATATTATTTCCTTATGACTAATCATATATATCTCAAATGATTGATTATAAGGAAAGAATCATCCTTTAAGACTTTCCCATTATGAGGGACTATGCTGATGTGTTTCCCTAGGATTTTCTTAGTCTTCCTCTTAAATGAGATGTAAAACTTTCAATCAACCTTATACCTAGGGTGTTTCTATTATCCAAGACTCTATATAGAATAGTTTTTGTGGAACTTGAGGAGATCAAGAAAAAACTACATTATAATCTAGATAAAGGGTTTGGTTGATGCCCAAAATTATCCTATTGGTAGAAGCGGTTGTTGAAGTACAAGTAGGGATCGAATCCATAGGGACCAAAGAAGAAACCTAGAGACACATAAATTCTATGGAGGGATTGGCTATGAAGTATCCAACCTTGTTGTTTATGTCAATTTTGATACTAAAATACTAATTTAAATAAAATAATAATTTTATTTAAGAATGAAAACCCTAATTTTTTTAATGGAAACAATTAATTAAGATGACTTCATTCAAGTTTTTCACTTGGGGTGGATTTGAGGTATTTGTTTTCTTAGAAAGTTTGAGATCACTAATTCAAGATGTATCCATAAAATGAGATAATTACAAAACATAATTCACTAATTTAATCAATAAAAAATTTAATTCTAATCCTAAATTCACTTAGAGGGTCAATTTAATGAGAACTCAAAGGAATTGGATCCTACTAGCACTAAAAATGTTTCATCATTAAAGTTGAATAAGAATAAGAATAAGAAAATAACTCATTGAATGGAAGTATTAAAAATAATGAAATGATTCCAAAAATTAAATAACATGAAATAAAATCCAATTCATACCATTTATAATCTCTTGGATTGATCCATAATGTTATTATTCCTCAATTGATGTTATTCTATCAATGGAAGTGGTAAGTAGACAGATAAGGTTGGAATTGAAGAAGAAAAACATTGAAATAAGGAACACTCCGCCATTGTGTGAGGAATTTCATAATGTTTGGTGTGAATAAATTCACACCTTGATTAAATAGTATCAACATGTTAAGAAAAAGGTTATAAAAAATGAATAATAAGAGGAATAAGAAAAACTTTTCATAAGAAACTAATGTGATTGAAAGAACTTACATGGGAAAAATAAACAAGCAATTACAAAATGAGAGAGAGACATTACAAATCAAATAAAAACATCGATATCCAAATAAATTCACCACCATATTCTTAAATATAAAATATTGGAGCCTTAGTTTAACCCAAAAAAAATAAATTACCTCCCATTTAATTATGATAGTAAAATGTGGGAGAGAAAATAAAGGAAATTAGAATTTTCAACTTTAAACACAAAAATAGGATCAGATTAATCCCCGTTTTGGATGTTTGAATTTTAAATTGAATATGGATAAATATAAAATTTTCTTTAAAGATAAATATGATATTAAATATTTCCTATAATATCTATAAAACTTTCATGAAAATTGGATCATCCATTTATAATTTATGCTTTAAATGGTGGGATGATTTTTTAGACCCTAGAATCTGGTCAATAAATTTAATGTCAAATTGGTCTCCCTAGATCTCCTTGAAATTTTCATAATAATATATATAAAAGGTTTAATGAAATTATCCCCATAATTTTTTTATTCTAAATATAAAATTCTAGATTCATTGGCATTGATTTGTGGACTCCACATTTACTTGATGGGACTAAGGTCCATTACGCTTTGTTCAGAAATTTCTGCATTCATTTACAAAAATATCCATCTTTCCTTGATATTCATCAACAGATCCTAAAATAAAATATTCTCCACAAAAATTTATCAATAATATCCAAAAATATAAAATTAAAATAATTAAAATAATTAAAATAATTAATTCCACAGGCAGATGATCGATTGGTCCTAAATCAGCACTTTAAACATGAATTTCACATGTGATGAGAAATAAAGTACAATTTATAAAATGAATTAAAATTAGAGTTTATAGACATTTAAACACATGAATATTAAAATAAAATCAAATAATAGTATCCCCTTTAAGTAGATAATCACACCCACTCAACTTTATTTTTTCTATTCTCAAGAAACAATTCTCTCAAGATTATGAAATTAAATTGCCCTTTTCGAAAAATATTTTAATATACAATGCTCATAAAAAAGAAATCATACCAAAAAATCATGAAACAAATAAAAATTATTTATCAAAAGCTATGTTCACAAGTATATATGAGGCCTAATCCCATTTCTTTTTTCAAATTGATTAACACATTTCATCCAATTTCAATTAGTCGTGATGATGTGTTGTGTATCTAAAAACAGATTGGGACCATTTCTTATTCAAGGGGAAAAAATGGAAGCACTGGGTGGGAATCACATTAAATCTTAAGATGATTATAAAATATTATATTTTTTTCATTTTCAACATTTTTTTTGTTTTTTTAACAACAATAGATATGAAAATTCTAACTTTTAGAAAGAAAAACATGGAGTGATAATCCACAAGTGTCGGGCACAACACATTTTATCAATTTCATACTCTAAAATTGAGGTATAAATCCAAAATCTCTGAAAGAAAACTATGAATTCATGAACCCCAAGTGTCGGACTCCATTCAATTGGACAACACATTGCTAAATGTAGTCTCTTTTTTTATTTTTATTTTTTGATAATCACATTAAAAAAAAGTGGAACCAAACCTCATGATATAGTGAAAGGGACCCAAGAACTAAAATTTACACCCAATATCCAATGGACATGTATTCTAACATTTTGATTAATACGATGAAAATGTAAATGTTGAAAAATCACATCAGACAACCGCACTTTCCAAATCTATGTTCATTAATATAAATGTGAATTTAAATTAAAATCAAAGAATTAAAAATCATTTTACATTCTATTTTCACGATTCCCAATGTACATTAATACATACAAGGATAATTAATTTGTGATTTGTTTTATAAAATTGAATTTTTACCCTAAAAACCCTTTTTTTAAAAGACTCATATTTTCTCTCCCTCTAAAATAGAGTAACAAGTCCGTCGGTGTTGAAAGAGAAGATAAGAGGGAGTTCAAAATTGGTAAGGAGGAATGGGAGATTTTTCATGACCAATCCTAGTAGGGCCCATGTTGTGACTCCCCAATCCCACCTCCAATAGGCCACGTGCTAGTGACTAGAACCAAGTAGGAATATCCTTGAAATGTGAGACATTTCCTATGTACCTATATGCATGCACACATATCCAAGCCCTAAAAATGATTAAATATAAAAACCACTAAGTAAACAATACATGCATACCATTATATCCCACAACCAGAGTACAAAGGAATGTAAAGTAAAGGGTCTATAATATAATCCCATGAAAATAGTCTATAACCACAAGTACAACCTATAAGAAAAAGGTATATAGACTGCTATCTGAAGCCGAAAGAACACACCTCTGTCTTTCTGGTCATACAAATCACCAGCTAGTCTTAGTCTTCCTAGGACTCTATCAAAGGGTCGATCGTCAGTACAATACATGACATGTGTGGGAAAATCCCATATAGGTGTGAGTATAACAATACTTAGTAGGACACTCTGAAACCACAAAGTAATAAAATAATGGAAATTACCATCACGGGTATATGTCTATAGAATATATAATAGAAACTATCACGATATACTCAAATCAAGACACATATTCTAGAGGTAACTCCCAACCAATGCATACTATCCCTAGGAATTAATCTTAAATATTCCATGAAGAAATCATCTGAGATAACACACTCCTAAGTTTGATAGCATTGATGACGTCCATCTGAGAGGTACTATGCATCAGGTATTGTCATAAGAGAGATATGCTAATAGATTTGAATATATATATATGATAAAACATATTAGGATAATGACCAGGGGCATGTGGTGATACCAAAAAACTCAATCTAGATGAACCCTCTAAGTAGAGAATCGATGTCTAGTAGGGTTGGTCACGCCGATACTAAGGACTCTACCTAGGTTACAATGAATGAATAGAGGATCCTGCTCCGAGCCTCTCGGGGTATTCCAATAACTCTATCCAGGAAGTCCTGCTGAAGGGATCATAGTCCTATGAGTAGAAAATGATTTTCACCTACCTTCAGTGAAATAATAAAGGGAACGATACCTAATGAAACTTTTCCAAGATACAAAGGAAAAGTGTCTCAAGACAAGTATGAAAGGGTACATGGTGTGTAGTAGGGTCACACACTGTGTACCTTGACCCTGGGTACTTTCGGTGTACAATGGACCATGTATTTAAAACATTTCATGTAGAATAGGGGGTACATGGCATGTAGAGGGATTCATATGTCGTGTCATTCCATATGAGGTCTGCCAGTGTACTCTAGTTGTGTGACAGTACACAATAGTATCCCATGTATGCCTACTCGTGTACCAGTACATGAGGTCACTTGTAGAGACCCAAATCTTGATGTACATGGACATTACATTACTTTTGTGGAATACTTCATAAATTACAAAACAAATTCCCAATAACCGTATTATTTTAGTGACTTTTGAAACTCAAAACATAATCTTCTAATCATGGGGAAAGATCTTCAACATCTCCCATAAAGATCTTCTTTTTTCCTACCTAAAACCTTCCTTTATATCCTATGGGAAAAGAAAACATAAAAAGTGTGATATCAAATGCTCAGTAAGGGTAAGCATGGAGAAAATAAAACAACCCATATACATTTGGACTTAAAAACATGAACATAAAGTTTAAACATCAAAATCTTGAGCAATGAAATTAAACATGGTAGTATGTAAGACATAGATCATAATGGAACATCAATCATGATAAAATAGAATGGGAATAAAACATGTAATTGTGGAAAACCATTAATCACATGTTATTATTTCCATAGTAGGCAAGGCATTTCTTCCAAGACCATCATAGTGGACAAAGTCCCTTACAGAATTGAGTTGAATACTCGTTCCAGTCCTGTATCATGGAACTGGATTAACTTACAGTTCAATCCATGTTTATCTCATGAGATATAAATCATTACCCAATGCATTAGAGGGAGATATAGGTCCCACCCATCTCATAATGAAATCATTCTTACTTGTTCCACAAAATAAACATGAATCATTCATCATAACCTAAAGAATAAACTGGGTTTCATAAACATCATCCCATCATAACATAATCCATATAAAACAAATGGATATCATTTCATCATAAGAAAATTGAAACCATGTAAATCATAGAGATATTATACTTGAAACATACACATATTAAATAATGTCATCTTATATGGAAAATGGTTTTCATAAAACACTTGAAATGAATTCTTGAAGAAAATATCCTTTCTTCTTCAAAATCGTTTTCTTTTCACAAAATACCATGAAATTTTAAAAGAAAATGATTTTGTTGAAAATATTCATGAAATATTGTAGAGTAATATTTATGAAAATAAGGTATTATAAAAACATAAAAATCCATTCATGCCGTATAATTTAAAAAAAACATTATCCTCATATTTTTGCCAGAAAAGTCAAAAATTTCCTCGTATGGTAAACAAAAGAAATATTCCTTCCATAACACAATGTAAAAGTCAAAGAGGGGTAAAAATGACTTTAAAAATACATGTAAGAATATTTAACACTTTATTAAAAAACATTTTTATGTAAATGGATGAAAAATATAACCCTAGTAAATACTTACGTATAAGAAATCTCAGATAAAAATGAGATTGCAAAATTATCCCTTACCTTATGTTCAATTTCTTCCATATGTTTCTGAGACTCCTGTATAGTGTGTTTAAACATATTATTATCTTTTAACAGAATCATAATAATATTTATGATATCATATATGATTCACTTATGACTTTATATTACCCGTTCATTTGTCAATTCCATGTTAAAGCAGTGTTTTGGGTAAAATCGTTTCATTTATCGTACGTGTTTGGACTTGTTGTTCTTGATATTATTATTACTTATATAATGATTTAATTACTTCTAGAATTTAAAACATGATTTATATATAATATATATTCAGAATATAAATATATATAATAGATCGATAAATGGAACAAAATACACCGTTCATGGAGACAGTAGACCGTATGTACGCATGAACATTGTTTTCGTTTCCTTATTAAATTGAACGGATGTAAGTAAATAACATATAAATAAATACAGTATCATTATTATGTCATGTATCTCATTATTATTCATTATATATACTTTATAATCATTCTTGAATGGTTAACTTGAGAATGAATCTCATCATGTCATGGAGATGGTAATTCGTACGTACGCACGAGCGATGATATCATTCCCATAATTATTGAATAGAATTTTAGTTAATGATATAATATATCATAATTAGTATCATGTTATAATAATAATATATAGTTATTCTTTACAGCATTATACCCATCCAAGTAAGGTGGTGGTGGAAAAACATATTACACCACGGCATGGAGACGATATTCAGTATGTACGCACGCGCGGTGATTTCATTTTTCGTAGGATGGATAGAAGGTGAAATAGGGTTGATTCATATTTATAATAAAATATAAGTATATAATTAATAATTATTTTATTACTTTATAAAGAAACAACTAAAGTATAGTAAGTATAAGAAGAAATGAATTTAAAAGAATTGGTAAAGGATATTACCTCTTCTTCGACGCGCCTCGTCTAAACCTCCTCTTATGGCACTAAAGTTGGTATTTGAAGAAGACCAAGAACTCTAGTAGGTTTCTAGGGAGGTGTAGAGGAGAAATGGTCAGGGTTTGGTCGAGATTTAAGGATCAAAGTGGTGTGAGGAGGAGAGGGAGGAGGTGTCCTTTTATAAGGGAGGAGAGGGGCACTTTTGGAAACCTCAAAAATATTAATTTATAATAAACTCAAACCCCACTTAAAAACATCCAAAAATGAATGAAATCAAAATATTAGATGAGATAGGGTTGTAATATCATCAACCAATAAAATTTAGAAATGTTACAAAATTATTTTAAACCTTATCAACTTGATTTACCCTTTTTTAATCTATTTAATTTTATTTGTGGTAATAATATTCTAAATTTTAAATTGTTATAAATAATTACTTGTGTGTTGTGAATTTCCATAATTGTATAATTTATGAAATTTTAGACCATATCAATTTCAATTTATAATTTTTAAATATTTTTTTTATTATTAAACAATTTTATAATATGTTATTTTTATAAAATAACAATAGTGTCAATTTTGACACTATTCATTTATTTGAATTTAAATAAAATCCACACAAAATATATGTTAGAAATAAAAGATTTAATAGATTAATAACATGTCATATTTATCTAAAAAATTCGTGGATCACATTAAATAGTTCATATAATATTTATTTTAATATTTTTGAAACCATTTTTTTGATATTTCAATCAATAAAATAATTTAAACATCACTATTGTGTCATAAGTAAGGAAAATTATTTAATCCCTAAAAATTATAAATAAATTAACATGATATATATAATTTTATTATCTTTTTGTAGACTATTCATGTCTGAATTTTTGAGAATTTTATTACTAAATTAAAATTATTACACTTATTAAAGAGTGACATGTTGGCACTTTCTTTGGTTTTATTAATAATTATATCATTTTCACGGTCAATAGTCCATGAAATGAATCTATTCTGACCCTTAGGTGATATGGGTCTATTTTTATTAATCCAATAGAATTTTTTCAGGTGTTAGGGTAATTTTATAATCTTATTTTTACCCTTAATTACCTGATTTACCTTTAACTGTAGTAAATAAAAATTATCGTAGTTACTATTCATAATGTCAAAAAAATAAAAGTAACCTATTAACATAATTTTTACCCACAGAATCCAAATATGGAATCCATTTTTTAAAATTCAAAACACAGAAGTTGCAATAATTAATTTAAAATTAATCCTGTTATTAAGAAAACGAGTTTTAAAAGTTAAAACATTGTCAAAGATTGAAATGTTTTTACCTATGAATTCAATATAAAATTAATGGTAATGACATGAATTATATTAAATGGTAAAAATATATTCTATTTATACTCTAAAACCATTCAATATTATTATTTAACCATATAAATTATCTTGATGAAAAGAGTTGTTTTTAATTAAAATTTAGCATATTTTTACTATTCATCAAAATAAGAAACTTATTAGAAAAATATCAAAAATTTATCCAAAGTAAATTTTTATATCTTGATTCCAAATAAGAATTTTATATTGTCAAATTTAACTTATAAACATGTCAAAAACTAGATTTAAAGTGGATGCACCATCAAAAGGCGGCAAAACTGCATTTTTTGAAAAATGCTAATTTTATCCGAAAAATTATTATATTCTCATACCATGTTCTATAAAATGTGTAAGATGAATTATGATGTCATAAAATTAAAAATTTAGTTACTACTATTCATAACGGCTAGTTCATAATAATGTTATAACAATATATCATTGTTTAGTGAAACTCGGTATTGCATACAACACATGCTCTTGAGGAAGGTTTCTCTTGCGTGTAACACAAGCCAATAATAGTGTTTGCATATAATACAAGATAATACGGTGTTTCATATAGAACAATAAAATTTTTTTGTGGCGTAAAACACAAGATATCAATGAAATTAAAAGAATATTTTTCATAAAATCTCAGGGTGTTACATTCTACCCCCCTTAAAATTAATTTCGCCCTCGAAATTCGTCATGGTTATAAATGGTTTACTACATGAGAGTTTCTTTCATAGAAACCCAAATCGTAAAAAGGAATACTAAAAAATAATTTTATAAAGGAACGTTAGAAACATAACAGATACCCAAAGTAACTCATCAATGGGTTTTCACATAAGAGAATATAGGTGAAAATATGGATATGGAAGAGAAATATAACCATCAACTTCTAATGAAGAGTGGTAGAGGAAATGGATATGAAAAAGCCAACAATCAAAAATCCATAAATTTGTTATGGTCTAAGGTACCATTTAATTCATCAGATATGAGGGCACTAGGACAACATTTTTGGATTTCAAGATCATTTCCCAAATGTTGAAAAAAAATTAATTAAAAGAAATACTTACTTGATTTTGGTACAATCTCACTGTTGCTCGTGCCTTAAACAATTTCCACTTCATCTCTAAAAGAAATGAAGTTGAATTTGTCTTTCGTGAAGTGTTAGCCGATCATGCGATAAAATGATTGGTCATTCCATCTGTCTCAAACATAAGGTTAGAAAAAGTTATATACATAAGTCCATCTATGGTGAGACTAATCGTATATGGTTCTAAAAATGGACTTATACTTCATATATCATACTAGTTAATAAAATAAAACTAGTTTCTACTAACCAGGGACTTTCTGTAGGCTAGTGGTAGGCAATAAAGGCATGTTGCACTTCGGTTGTGGGTTCGATTCCCACAACCTTGTCTGACGTGATGGGTTGTCACCCATCCTGCAGGTTGTCCTTTTTCTAAAACTACACTATTATTACATTATAGAAATAATATCCAAAACAAATCTATCCTTAAACAATACTATCTAATGTCTAACATAATCCATTCCAATATTTAGACTTATCCAAAATACATCTTTCCAATCTCATAGTATAAAGAAAACGATTACTGGAAAGGTCACATAACAAGCATGTGAATACCATATTTTATCCCCCATATATCATAAGATATATCTTGTTGATCGCATTCCAAACATGTGAATACCTTAATCATGTATTCTCTTGAAACATAAATTACAATAGAACCTTAGTGAAAACATGAATTCTGTCAAAAGGTAACTCTTTCCACATACCAAACTCACAAAATTTCTATATACTCAAACCATGATATCAAGTTGTCCTTATATCAATCATGAGCTCATTAATACTATCAAACATCTCATTATCTCCTTATCCCTTCATTATGCACATATCATCTACTTTCCAAAAATATCTGAATAACCTTTCATGGTTACTGGTACCATTCAACATATACTTTAAATAGTTTAGAAAAAACAATAGTGTAACAATCCTTAGATTTGTATTTATTCCATAGTAACATTACCTATACGACATAACTCTTGATAAACATAAATCATTCCACTACCTTCCTAAACCATTGACCAAGCTTCAACAATTCTTTCATCTCACATATCATTTGTAGTCTCTTCATCATCATCAATATAAATACTACCCATACGACCATGATGATTCTCTTCATGAGACTTTCCCTTTGGGCATTGGTTTGAATAATACCCATACATTCAACATTTAAAACATTTAACCATTGTGGATGTCTTAGAAATACCATTATCCTTGTCCATGGTGTTAACTAAACCTTTTCCTTTGCAATTACTGGCTTTGTGTCCTTCCTTTCCACACCCAAAGCATCTTCCAATTCCTTTGAAACATTCTCCCTAATGCCTCTTCCCACAAGATTTACATGAGGGGAATTGAACTTTCTTTCCTCTATGATCATAATGAAACTCCATCTTTCTCTTATTATCTGAGTCGGGATACTTACCAAAGTTGAGATTATTGATCATATTATGAGATTATTGATTAATCATAATAATGATGTTTGGACTTCCAAATCCCATTTCATTTGGTTGCTCATGAATAATATCATTCCATTGTCCATCATATCCTCCATTATTGTGAATCCTCCTGTTTCCAAACATTTTCTAAAACCCAAAAAGAATAGTGTGAGAGGAAAAAATCATGCTAAGAAAAAAACATAATAAAGGGGGGGTCCCTTCAATATATAACATCTTAGGTTTAATTCTATGATTGTTGCCATAATTCTAGGACTGTAACCTATATGTATACTTATCCTTAGGGACATCCCAAGACATACCTTAAAAATATCTCTAGGGATCTCACTAATGTTTTCGCATCCTAGTTTCCAAAGGTTAACTAAAACTTCACTCTGATACCAACTTTAGAGACCCAAATCTTGACATACATGGACATTACATTACTTTTTTAGAATAAATAATACATTACAAAACAAATTCCCAATGACTGTATTAGTTTAGTGTCTTTGGAAACTCAGAACATAATCTTCTAATCATGGTGAAATATCTTCAACATCTCCCATACAGATCTTCTTTTTTTCCTACCTAAAACCTTCCTTTATGTCCTGAGGGAAAATAAAACATAAAAAGGGTGATCTCAAATGCTCATTAAGGGTAATCAGGGAGAAAATAAAACAACCCATATACATTTGAACTTAAAAACATGAACATAAAGTTTAAACATCAAAATATTGAGCAATGACATTAAACATGGTAGTACGTAAGGCATAGATCATAATGGGACATCAATCATGATAAAATAGAATGGGAATAAAACATGTAATTGTGTCAAATCATTAATCACATGTTATTATTTATATAGTAGCCAAGACATTGCTACCAGGACCATCATAGTGGACAAAGTCCCTTACTAAATCGATTTGACTCCTCGTTCCAGTCCTATATCACTAAACCGGATTAACTTGCAGTTCCATCCATGTCTATCTCATGAGATATAAATATTTACCCAATGAATTGGAGGGAGATATAGGTACCACCCATCTCATAATGAAATCATTCTTACTTGTGCCACAAAATAAACATGAATCATTCATCATAACCCAAAGAATAAAATGGGTTTCATAAACATCATCCCATCATAACATAATCCATATAAAACAAATGGATGTCATTTCATCATAATAAAAGTAAAACAATGTAAATCATATAGAAATTATACTGAAACATACACATATGAAATAATATCATCTTAGATGGAAAATGGTTTTGATAAAACACTTGAAATGAATTCTTGAAGAAAATATCCTTTCTTCTTCAAAATCATTTTCTTTTCACAAAATACCATTAAATTTTAAAAGAAAAGGATTTTTTTGAAAATAGTCATGAAATATTGTAGATTAAGCTTCATGAAAATAAGGCGTTATAAAACTGTAAAAATCCATTCATTCCGTATAAGTTAAAAAAACATTCTCCTTGTACTTTTGCCGGAAAAGTCAAAAAGTTCCTTGCATGGTAAACAAAAGAAAGATTCCTTCCATAACACAATGTAAAAGTCAAAGAGGGGAAAAAATGACTTTAAAAATACATAGAATAATATTAAACACTTTATGAAAAACATTTTTATGGACATGGATGAAAAATATAACCCCAGTAAATACTTACGTATAAGCAATCTCGGATAAAAATGAGATTGCAAAATTATCCCTTACCTTATGTCCAATTTATTCCATATGTGTATGAGACTCATGTATAGTGGGTTTAAACATATTATTATCATGTAAATGAATCATAATAATATTTATGATATCATATATGATTCACTTATGACTTTATATTACCTGTTCATTTGTCAATTCCATGTTAAAACAGTGTTTTGGGTAAAATTGTTTCATTTATTGTACATGTTTGGACTTGTTGTTCTTGATATTATTATTATATATATCATGATTTACTTAAATGTAAAGCATGATTTATATATAATATATATTCATAATATAAATATATATAATAGATCGATAAATGGAACGAAATACACCGTTCATGGAGACAGTAGACCGTACATACGCATGAACACTGTTTTAGTTTCCTTATTAAATTGAATGGGTGTAAGTAAATAACATATACATAAATCCAGTATCATTATTATGTCATATATCTCATTATTATTCATTATATATACTTTATAATCATTCTTGAATGGTTAACTTGGAGAATGAATCTTATCGCGTCATGGAGACGGTAATCCGTACGTACGCACGAGCGATGATATCGTTCCCATAATTACTGAATGGAATTAGAGTTGATGATATAATATCTCATAATTAGTATCATTTTATAATAATAATATATAGTTATTATTTACACCATTATACCCATCCAATTAAGGTGGTGGTAGAAAAACATATTACATCACGGTGTGGAGACGGTATTCCGTACGTACGCACGCGCGATGATTTCGTTTTTCATAGGATGGATAGAAGGTGAAATATGATTGTTTAATATTTATAATAAAATATAAGTATATAATTAATACTATTGTTATTACTTTATAATGAAACAACTAAATGATAGTAATTATAAGAAGAAATGAATTTGAAAGAATCGGTAAAGGATATTACCTCTTCTTCGACGCGCCTCTTCTAAACCTCCTCTTATGGCACCAAAGATGGTCTTTGAAGAATCCCAAGACCTATAGTATGTTTCCAGGGAATTTTAAAAGAGAAATTTTCCGGGGTTGGCTGATCTTGAAGGCTCAAAGTGGTGTTAGGAGGAGAGGGAGGAGGTTCCCTTTTATAAGGGAGGAGAGGGGTACTTTTGGAAACCTCTAAAATATTAATTTATAATAAACTCAAAACCCAATTAAAAACCTCCAAAAATGACTCAAATCCTAATATTAAATGAGATAGGGTTTTAATATCATCAACCAATAAAATGTATACATGTTGGGAGAATATTTTAAACCTTATCAACTTGATTTATCCTAATTTAATCTATTTAATTTTATTTTTGTTAATAATATTCTAAATTTTAAATTGTTATAAATAACTACTTTTGTGTTGTTAATTTCCATAATTGTGTAATTTATGACATTTTTGACCATATAAATTTCAATATATAATTTTTAAACATTTTTTTGATTTTTAAACAATTTTATAATATGTTATTTTCATAAAATAACAATAGTGTCAATTTTGACACTATTCATTTATTTGAATTTAAATAAAATCCACACAGAATATATGTTCGAACTAAAAGATTTAATAGATTAAAAACATTTCATATTTATCTAAAAAATCATGTATCAGATTAAATAGTTCATATAATATTTATTTTAATAATTTTAAAACCATTTATTTGATATTTCAATCAATAAAATAATTTCAACCTCACTATTGTGTCATAACTAATGAAACTTATTTAATCCATAAAAATTCTTAATAAATTAAAATGATGTAGATAATTTTATTAGATTTCTGGAGACTATTAATTTGTGAAGTTTTATGAAGTTTATCACTAAATTAAAATTATTACACTTATTAGAGAGTGACGTGTTGTCACTTTCTTTGGCTTTATTAATAATTATATCATTTTCATGGTCAATAGTCCATGAAACGAATCTATTATGACCCTTAGGTGAAATGGGCCCACTTTTATTCATAAAATATAATTTTTTCAGGTGTTAGGGTAATTTTATAATCTTATTTTTACCCTTAATTACTTGATTTACCTTTAACTGTAGTAAATAAAAATTACCGTAGTTACTATTCATAATGTCAAAAAAATAAAAGTAACCTATTAAAATAATTTGTACCCAAAGAATACAAATATGGAATCCATTTTTTAAAATTAAAAACATAGAAGTTGCAGTAATTAATTTAAAATTAATCTCGTTGTTAAGAAAATGGGTTTTAAAAGTTAAAACATTGTCAAAAATTGAAATGTTTTACCTATAAATTCAATATAAAATTAATGGTAATGACATGCATTATATTAAATGTTAAAAATATATTCTATTTATACTTTAAAACAAATAAATATTATAATTTAACCATATAAATTATCTCGATTAAATAATTTTTTTTTTAATTAAAATTTAGCGTATTTTTACTATTCATCAAAATAAGAAACTTATCAGAAAAATATCAAAAATTTATCCAAAGTAAATTTTTATATCCTTATTCCAAATAAGAATTTTATATTGTCAAATTTAATTTATAAAAATGTCAAAAACTAGATTTAAATTGGGTATGCCATCAAAAGGCAGCAAAACTGCATTTTTTGAAAAATACTTATTTTACACGAAAAATTATTCTATTCTCATACCATGTTCAATAAAATGTGTAAGATGAATTATAATTTCATAAAATTCAAAATTTAGTTACTATTATTCATAACGGCTAGTTTATAAAAATATTAGAACAATATATCATTTTTTAGTGAAACTCATTATTGCATATAACACACGCTATTGAGGAAGGTTTCTCTTGAGTGCAACACAAGCCAAGAATAGTGTTTGAATATAATACAAGATAATACGTTGCTTCTTGTATCACAATCTAATTTTTGTATGGCGTACAACACAATACATCAATGAAATTAAAAGAATATTTTTCATAAAATCTTGGGGCGTTACGTCGCTCGTGTACTCGATCTAGGTCATGCCATGTGGGAGAGTATATGTCATGTAGGTAACCTATGTAATTCACCCCGTGTATATGTACTTCCCATGTACATGCCGATTCGTCCACTGATGAATACACACTATGTAGTTGGGACTTCATTTCATGTGTATTGGGTTTTATATAAACATGTGTTCTTCATTCTCTTTCGCTGATCCATCTCCTAGATCTTGCTCAGGTGCTCGTTTCACCTCAAAACTCTAGATAAAAGGTCATATGATCACTCTAACATCAAATAGATAGGATTAGGTCCTTCAAACGGCTCAGAAAACCTGATCATAAGAATTCTTTATTGTTTCCAAAGAACATGGATTCGGCACCCATCGTCATTAAATCTGTCAGTGTGGCTATCACCGCACCTCCACTGAGTTGTCCCAATTACATATCTCTATTTTCAGATCATTACACCAAGAATAGAAGGTGTAATGATTGATTGTTAAAATTTCGGAGAAGAACAAAGAACACGCACGAAGAACACAAGAAAACAAGGGAGAAAAATGCACAATGAACAATCCCTTGGAACGAACCTTGGTCATTGTTCTTTCCATCCTCGATCTATTCTTGTAATTACAATAATGGAATAAAAACTTATATTTACAATAATTATCAACCATAAACCCCACATAATAATTCCATTCCTCATAAATGATCGATTTGTGGGATATGTGTTCGTGGATTAGTCTACGTTCATCATAGGAGTCAAGAATAGGAAAAGAAAATAAAAATGACACAACATACCTAGATTTTTATCACTCACTAAGGAAGATTGGTCATTGCATCATTGTCGTTGGTGAGATATTCCAAGATAGGTGTTTGTCGATCTTTGATCTGAGGTGTTGGCATCGCCTGCTCGAAAGGATTTTCCAGAGGTTTCCCCCAAGTGTCTCTAGAGAATTCCAAGGTTATGATATAACCTTGTATTTTTAAAAAAGGTATTATTTATATTTCCACCAGTCTCTATATCAATATTTGAAATAAAATAAATTTTATTCATTTATTTTATTCATTTTTACACCCGCGATAACTTTTTTCACAATAGACCTACACCGACCAATGTTAAGTTGCACTTTGGGTAAATGCACTATTTTGAACTCAATGGTGCCCACAAATTTATGATTTGGGTACCTGTTTAGAAGTTATTCTGATTTTTTAGAATAATGCAAGTGAATTCTATTTTATAATTTAATTTTTTTTCAAAAAAAATTTCCAGGCCTTGAAATCGCACACCATCTTAGAACCTAGTCTCAAAATTAATCCACATAATATTTAAAAAATAATAAATAAAAAATACAGAATATTACATTCTCCCCACCTTGGGGCTTTATGACCTCAAAAATCCAAAACATAGGCTACTTGAAAATATGATGGTACTAAGCACAAATCGAAGCCTCACGCTCCCATGTTATCTCCTAGAGATTCATGTGATGTCACCTGACATGAACTAAAGGAATCAAGCACCCACAAAGTATTCTATCCTACCGATCTTCGATCTTCATTGGGTACATAGAAAAATTCATTCCATCCTTAATGTCTAGATCTCTCCAGTTGATGACATGAAATGGGTCATGTACATAAGTCCTCATCTGCGACATGTGTAAGACATTGTGTACCTGATATAAGTGAGAAGTAGAACTAAGAAGTATGCCAGCTCATCAACTCTATGTAGTTTATAAAAAGGGCCAATGAATCTCAGATATAGCTACCACCCAATTCCAATCTTTGTAATCTATGTCGAGGTGAAACCCATAGAAACACATGGTCTCCTTCCTCAAACTATAAAAGACTCTACCACCTTTGATCATAATACTTCTGATGGCTCTGTGCAGTCCGCATCTTCTCCTAGATGATCTACACCTTCTCGATAGTAGCTCACACCAACTCTAAGTCCATGAGTGCTGAATATTCTGGGTGAATCATAAAAAGTGGTGACCTATGGGGTTATCCATAAAAATCCTCGAATAGGGTCATACTAATGGTGGAATCGAAGTTGTTATTGTATGAAAACTCTACTAGTGGTAGGTGATCCTCTAAAAAATGACCGAGGTCTAACATGAAACCCCATAGCATGTCCTCCAGAATGCGAATGGTATACTTCATCTATTCATCCTTTTTTGGGTGAAACAATGTTCTCAAATGTAAAAGGATTCCAAACACCTCCTATAATCCATTTCACAATCGGGATGTAAAGAAAGCATCATGATTTGAAACAATCGTCGATGAAACTTCATGGATTCAAAATATCTCCCACATATAGAGGAATACAAATCTCTCTACTAAACATTGTTCTCATATATCTAGGAAGTGGTCCTACTTGGTGAGTCATTCAAAGATCACCCTAATGGAATCATGTCCCCTGGGAATACATCATAAACCAATCACAAAGTCCATTGATATCTAATCCCACTTCCATTTTAGCACCTCAAGGGGTTGAGCTAGACCTGCTGGAACCTAGTGTTCACCCTTCACTTGTTGAAAAGTATGGCATTGATAAATGAACTCTTGCACTCTCTTCTTCATTCCTGGACACTAAAACTATTGTCAGAGGTCCTGTTAAATTTTCTCCACACCTAGATGTACCGCCAAAGGGTACATATGAAACTCTCTCAAAACCTCCTCCTGTAATTCCACTGGTACTATTGTGTGTCCTCTAAAAACAAATACATGCTCCCCAAATTTTTAATATCTTTCAGGAGTATGCCCTATGGATATCTGAGCACATAGGGTCTCATAATCAGTATCTTCAATTTGTGCCTCCATGAATTTTTGTAAGATTGAAGTGGTAATAACCATCAACTAGAGGTAAGATGATCCATCTCCATCCACAAAGGATAACTGTAATGAGGACAACTAATCTGATGCATCATTCAACAACTACGAACTATATCTCCTACTGAGTACATCTGCAACCACATTCCCCTTATTAAGAGTACAGACAACCTTAAAGTCATAGTACTATAAGAAATATAGCCATATCCTCTGTCTCAAGTTCAGATCCTTCTGAGAAAATATATACTTGAGACTCTTGTGATCAGAGTTGATGATAAAGTAATCGTTCATCAGGTAGTGTCTCCATATATTCAACGTGAAGACTGACATTGTTAACTTAAGATCATGAGTTTCATATTTCTTCTTATGTAATCTCAAATGGCATGAACCATAGGTAATAATAAACTCTTTCCTTTGCATCAAGACACAACAAAGCCCTGTTACTGATGCGTCGTAGAACACTATGTACTTGACACCCTCCTCCAGAAATCTCATTATCGGAGTAGTCATCAAAATTTACCTCAGATATAGAAAATCTTGTTTGGACTTCTTTTTCCACATTAAAGGATTCACATTTTGATTCGAATTTTTCGTATTTTCTAATATCCTACAGAAATCAGGTGTGAATATTTGATAATATCTCACTAGCCTAAGGAATCTCCACACCTCCTTCATGTTATTAGGTGGATCTTGTGCTAACATCACCTTGACTTTGTTTGGGTCCACTACTACTCCATCTACTGAGATAACATTTCCAAGAAAGTGGACCTCTTAAATCCATAACTGGTAGTTCGATATTTTCCCATAAATTTTATGCTCTTAGAGTACATCCATAACCATCCTTATGTGTCTTGTGTGATCCTGCTCAAACTCTGGGTATAAAATTATATCTTCAATGAATACTACCACAAAATGGTCTAATTAATGCTGAAAGATCTTGTTCATGAGTCCCATGAACACTACTATGGAATTCCTCATGCCAAATTTTATCACCAAGTACTCATAGTGACCGTAATGAAATCTAATGGTCGTCTTCAAAATATCCCCATCTTTAATCCACATATGGTGATAGGTTTATCTGATTTAAACCTTCAAGAACCATCATTCCACTTTCAATTGATCAAATATATCATCGGTCCTTGTTAGTGGATACTTGTTCTTTACGGTCACCCAGTTCAAGCACAGGAAGTACACACACAACCTCAAGATCCCATTTTTCTTTTTGGAAAACAAAACTGGGCCTTCCCAGGGTGAAACACTAGGTCTCACGAATCCCTTCCTCTTCAAGTCCTCCAACATCACTCTTAGCTCATGAAGCTATGTAGGATCCATATGATAAGCTGGTGCAGATAGTCATGTCATCTCATTGTGTAAATCAATGCAGAATTCTATCTCCTTACACTGAGGTAATCCTAAAACATCTTCAGAAAATACATCCTTATACTAGAACACTGATAAAAAAAATATTTTTTTGAATATTTTATTGATAATAAATGACATAATTTCCTCACATTGTGCTAAATATGTTCATTTATGAAATATTTGGGATTAGATCATTCATTTGAAAATTTGATGAAAATTCCAGCTTTACCCTTTTAAAATGCTCTGTAGTATTTCGCACATAAATATTTAAATATGAATTTTTTGAACTTAAAATTTTGTAACAGTGTTACTAAATTAATTTTATACAACTTTTGTTCAGGACATTGGAGCTAAATATTTCATTTTGTAGGACTAAATGGACTATGAAGTCAAAGGTGGTCTGGACCCGCCAGATTGGACCTTGGTTCTGTATTTGGGACATAACTCCTTTATATGAGATTGGATTGGGCCCATATTTTGAGAGGATCTCTCCAAAATAATTTTTCACAAATAATTATACTGGAAGAATAGCTGGTTCATGCGTTTTTTAGTTCAAATGGGTGGTAAACTTTGTCATAAAATATTTGGCCGAGATTCCCCATTCACACTTGAAATGTCTTTAAACCTAGCCTCCCCTCCACACTATAAATTAGTTTTCTTATCTTTTAGAGGGTTTGGGACGTGAATTAGGAAGTTTAGGGAAGAAGATAATAGGTTACACTCCATTTTTCTAAGCAATTCAATAAGTGTATCTCTTGAAGTAAGGATCCCTTCGTCGAAGTCCTCTTCTTCGTCCTCATGTTGTAATGTTTGTGTTTTCATAATAAACTTCTTTGTTATTCTTTTATTTCTTCTATAATCTTATTTTTTGTTCAAGTTTCTTCTTCTGTTAATGTTACTAATTGGTCTTGAATCAAGAGTATAAACTTTATTTAGTTCTACCCATTCTAAACCTTTGCACATACAAAATGTTTCTACGATGACTACACTGCCCATAGAAGAGTAGTTCTTTTTAGTAATAGATCTACCTATAACCTTCTTCATTAATTTATTTTGAATAAATTAGCTACTTTAAATCAATTATTATGATCTATTAATTTATTTTTTTAATTTGAATGAAACTAATAAAGTAATTGAACAATTGACACAAAAACATGCGAGGTCGAAAGTTGTGTAAATTGTGAGAGTGCAATCTTAATCAGTAATAAAAGACCACACAGGATAAATTTGTAGAGCTAAAATATAATCCCTAAACTTAATTAACATTCATTTCCATAGTGTATATGTTATATAATTAACCACTTAACATAATCTAACCTAGGAACATCAATCAAAGCAGGGTGTTGCGATTGCATGTTCTGAAGCAAGCCAAGGGTTTAAGTAATTTCATATTTGTGATTAAGTTAACTATTTTAGGTTTAGAGGGTTAAAAAATTAGAGGATTATAATTAATTGAATGTTAATATAAATTATAATGAAAAATAATTTAGTGAAGATTCAGATTTATATCGATTACGCTTTTTAAATATTGTCTAAAAAACATCTTCTTATTGTGTCTTTTTTTTCAATCAAACTTCATTTCAAAAAAATAAATACAAAAAAATGAAATATTCTTCCAGAAAATTTATTATAGTTTTATAAATGATAAACAACCCCCCCCCCCCCCAAATACTCTCAAGTAGTGTTTTTCTTCTATTTTATTTTATTTTTAGAATACCTTCAATAAGTTTTTTTTAATTTGTTTCCTCCTTTGAGAGATGACCTTGGTCATCCACTCTACTGCACCTAAGTAACTTGAAACTGAACATCATTTGAAAGAACCCATGATAGAACCTTTCAAATTGGCTCTATTTTTAGGGATTCAAGTAATTATTTCAACTAATTAGAGGTATTTATTTTATTTTACATTTTATTCTCTTCTTTTTTTCTTCCTTCTTTACCCAATCTGATTTTTTTATTCTTCTTTTATTTTCTTCTACTTATTTTTGGACCATCAACTCAAAGTTCTAATTTTTATTTTACTATGCTCCACTTTTCTTATTTTCATTTTTATTTGATTTATTACATGAAATAATCTTGAAGATCTCTTATATCTTTATCCTAGGATTGAATGTATACTTTAGGATCGAATCAGACATTTTCAGTCTACGGGAAGATTCAACATTCAACCAGTTGGAGAATTCCTCTACTCTCAGAACATTGAAATTGGAAGAAATTCAAATTCAGCCATAAAACAAGAACCAATGGATGAAAATAATTGAAATGAACATAATAGAACCATTTTAAAATTGGCTTCACCTGATATTAATTATCAACCAAATTGCATTGCATACCCAAATCTCGAATCATATTTTGAACTAAAATCTAGATTAATTCACCTACTTCCAAAATTTCATGGACTCTCTGGTGATGATCCCAAACACCTTAAAGAATTTAATATTTTTTTCTTACCCTTAAAACCAAGAAATGTTTCTGAAGATTGAATCAAACTAATACCATACCCATTCTCACTTGATGAATCTACAAAGGACTGGATGTATTATTTACCACCTAAAGATGTAACTTGTTGGAATGATTTGAAACATATTTTCTTGCAAAGATTTCTTATAGCATCAAGGACCAATTCAATTCATAAGGATATATCGGGGATCAAGTAAGCACAAGGGGAGTCAATGTATGAGTACTGGGAGTGATTCAAGAAGTTGTGTGCAAGCTGTCCACATCACCAAATCAGTGAGAAACTCCTCATCCTATACTTCTATGAAGGACTCAAACCTATGGAGAGAATCATGGTGGATGTTTCAGCTAGAGGATTATTGGTGGACAAGACACCAGTGGCATCACGTGTGTTGATCGAAAAAATGGACCAAAACTCCCAACAACTTTGTGATCGAGGTACAATAACTTTCAGGGGAGTACATCAGGTAAGTCAATATTCTCTAGAAAGTCATTGGATTGATACCAAGTAAGAATAATTGACAACTATGGTGAGATAGATTTATTTGGCTCAAAAGACATCCCAACCCCCTCCTTCAAGTTTTTGTGGCATTTTCACTAAGACAATCCACCCAACTGACTGTTTCCCCCAACTACAAGAAATAGAATATTGTGTTGCAGTGTTTCCTGGGAGACTATATCAACAACAACAACAACCATATCCCAATAAGAAGCTTGATTCCTTTGCACCAGTATACAACCAAGGGTGTAAATATCAATCGTACATGAGTTATGGATCTGTACAACAACAAAGTCCCCCTTTTCAATAAAACTTTCAATAGCCTCCGCATTACCAGTAGGGTTTCCAACAACTCTAAAGGAGATTTGAATCCCAAGAATCAACAAGCCAAAAACAAAAGATTCCCCCCAAAAAGGTAGATTCTAATACTGATGATCTTTTGAAACAAATTGTTCTTAATCAATAAAATGAGTTGAAGATTCAAGGTTTAGAGCTGAGGGAGTTAAAGACACAAATGAGCCAGATTTCCACTACCCTCCATGAACTGGTAAGTAAGAAATCTGAAAATATACCTTCCCAACCTAGTACAAATCTCAAGGGGAATGTCAGTTCCATCAAATTGAGAAGTGGGAAGAAAAAGAACTGATACATTTGCACCTATCATTCCACTGGGATTCCCCTCAACTCCATAAAAGCCCCATTCCACACCAACTGATGAGAAATCCAAGGAGAAAGACAAAGGTTAGAAAAATATTGTTGTTGTTCCTCCTAAACCCCTTCCATTTCCAAATAAAGTTGTTTAAACCAAAAATATGGCTGAATAAGTAATTCAAAAGGAGGTTTTGGACACATTCAAGCATGTGGAGATCAACATTACTCTACTTGAAGCCATCAAACAAATACTAAGGTATGCAAAATTATTAAAAGAAATTTGTACCAATCGAAGAGGGATCACAAGAAATGAGAGGATTAATCTTGGAAGGAATGCTTCAACACTCATTACAACAAATCTATAAATGCCAACAAAGTGTAAGGATCTAGGGACATTCACCATACCATGAACCATATGGGAGTTGCACTTTTCTTATGCTCTTTGTGATTTGGGAGCGTCCATAAATGTGATGCCTCACTCTATATTCTCTTCTTTGAAGGTTGGTGAGCTGAAACCAACGAGAGTAGTGGTGCAGTTGGCGAATAGATCTATAGCATATCCTGCAGGATTCCTTGAGGATGTACTTGTCCGGGTAAGAGACACGATCTTTCCAATTGGTTTCTATATGCTTAACATGGAGTATTATCAGTTAAGTTCTCATGATCCCATGATCTTAGGTAGACCCTTCCTCAAAACTACAAAAACTATCATAAATGTCAATAAGGGTACACTTTCCATGGAGTTTGGGGATGAAGTTGTGATATTTAATGTTATGGACTTCATGAAGTACCCCTTAGAGGACCATTATGCATTTGTTATATCCCATTTTGAACCCCCAAATAAAAACCCCATGGAATTTGATTGTCCTATTATTAGGAAGATTATGAGTATTGGTTCTAGATTGATGTTTAAGAGTACCTACAAAAATATTTCTAATGAACAAGACTCTATTAGATTTTATTTTGAAATTCAATCATATTCTGATCCTTTAAACTCTGATTATGACATGGCTATTGAGAATGTTGATGGATTTGATTCTTTATTCTTTTATTGTGATGATTTTTATTCTGATACTAATGCTCTTTGTGTACATATTTCAGTTCCTTCAATGTATCCACCCATACACCACCCCCTTTCATTAGAGCTTAATCCATTGCCACCAAATCTCAAACACTCATACTTGTTGAGTGGTGAGATATTACCTGTTATAATTTATAATAATCTTCCTTTTTAACATAAAGAAAAAACTTTTGAATCTTTTGAGGGAGAACATTAAGGAAATCGGGTAGACCTTGGCTGATATATCAGGTATTATCCCCTCCATTTCCATGCATAAGATTTTTTTGGAGGATGGGGATAAACCAGTGAGGCAGCCACAAAGAAGACTTAATCCAACCCTTTTGGAAGTTGTTAAAAAAGAGGTTGAAATTTGCTTGAGTCAGGAATAATCTATCCCATTTTAGATTCCCAGTGGGTGAGTCCTATTTAGGTTGTGCCTAAGAAAATTGGTGTTACAGTTGTTAAAAATGAGAAATCTGAGTTAGTTCCAATGAGGGTGGAAACAGTTTTCATGTGTGTATTGATTATAGGAAACTAAATCAGTCCACTCGCAAAGACCATTTCCCCCTCCCATTTATTGATCAGATACATGAGATACTAGCTAGGAAAACACACTATTGTTTATTGGATGGATTTTCTGGATATTTTCAAATTCCTATTACTCTGTAGGATCAAGAGAAGATAACATTCACTTGTTCATTTGGTACTTTTTCCTACCGAAGGATTCCATTTGGACTTTGCAATGCCCCGGGTACCTTCTAGAGATGTATGGTGGGTATTTTTTCTGATTTTATTGAGACCTACATGGAGGTATTTGTGGATGATTTTATAGTGTATGGGTCTTCATTTTATGATTGTATCTCTAGTTTGGGAAAGGCGTTGAATCATTTTATTGAGAAGAATCCGGTCTTGAACTTTGAAAAGTGTCATTTCATGGTAGAGCATGGCATTGTCTTAGGGAATGTAGTGTCAAAACATGGGATAGAGGTTGATAGATCTAAGATAGACATTATTTCATCCTTACCATATCCTTCATGTGTGCATGATTTTTTATCTTTCCTAGGGAATATAGGATTTTATCGGTGCTTCATCCAAGATTTTAGTAAGATTTCTCTTCTTATGTCGTGATTAATTCAAAAGGATTCTGATTTTGTGTTTTATGATTCTTGAAGGACTTCCTGTAATGAGCTAAAGAATTTTCTGACCACTTCATCGATCATATAGCCCCCACATTGTGAGATTACTTTTGAGCTTATGTGTGATGCATCCAACTTCACAGTTGGAGTTGTCTTATCTCAGAGGGTGGAGGGTTGTTCACATGTGATTGCCTATGCATTGAGGACACTAGATTTATCCCAATCAAACTACACAACCACGGAAAAGAAGTTTCATACTATCATATTTGATTTAGATAAATTACTTTCAAATTTATTGGGCTCTAAAGTAGTTTTTTTCTAACCATACAGCTCTAAGGTACCTATTGAAGAAGCTAGATGAAAAGACCCGGCTAATACGATGGATGCTCCTTCTTCAGGAATTTTACATTGGGATAAAGGAAAAGAAGGGGTCAGAAAACCTGGTGGCAGACCACATGAGTATTCTTACTCACACACTAGAGGATGACACATAGGACTAGGTATCACTTCGGGACACTTTCCCTGATGAGAATCTTTATTCCATCTCAGGTACGCATCCTTGGTAAACAGATTTAGTTAACTACCTTTTTTCCTCTGAAATCCCTGCAAATATAAAGAAACATAAAGTCCAAAAATTAAAAAAATTAGTCTTGATATTATGTGTGGGATGATCCATACCTCAGGCGCATGTGTAGTGACCAAGTTATTAGGAGGTGTGTTCCCTATCATGAGTTTGAGTCTATTCTATAATTCTGCCATACACTTGCTTGTGGTGGACACTTTGGACCCCAATGGATATTTAGGAATGTTTTAGACTCTTTATTATATTTTTCTATATTATTCCATGATTCCCATTTGTTTTGTAAGTCATTCTCTCATTTCCAACACACTGTTTACATTTCTAGGATACATGAGATGCCCCAACAACTCATACTATTCTATGAGATTTTTTATGTATGGGGCATCGATTTTATGGGTCCTTTTCCTAGTTCCTTTGGTTTTTTTGTACATTTTGGTTTTTGTAGATTATGTGAGTAAATGGGTGGAGGATATGGCCACCAGAACTGATGATTCTCATATTGTTGTGCACTTTGTCAAAGCACAGATTTTTTGTAGGTTTGGAGTACCGAAGGCCATCATTAGTGACAAAGGGACACACTTCTGCAATCAGAATCTTTCTTCCCTTCTTCATAAGTATGGGGTGACACAAAAAACATCAACACCATACCACCCCCAAACAAATGGCCAGGCTGAGGTTTCAAATCATGATTTGAAACAAATTTTGGAGAAAACTGTGCAGCCAAATATGAAAGATTGGAGCAAGCACTTGGATGATGCATTGTGGGCTTACAGGACAGAATACAATAAATTCATTAGTATTTCCCCATTTCAGATTGTTTTTGGGAAAGCGTGTCATCTCCCTGTGGAAGTTGAGCATTGGGCTTATTGTGATATAAAGAAATGAAATATGGATTTGGCCCAAGATGGAATCCAAAGTAAGCTACAAATTCAAGAGCTTGGGGATATTTGATTGTCTTCATATGAGAACTCAAGGCTCTATAAGGAAATATCCAAAGCATCTCATGACAAAATGATCCAATAAAGGGAGTTTCATATTGTAGAGAAAGTCCTTCTCTACAGTTCATGACTGAAGCTGATGCCTGGTAAGTTGCATTCCATATGGTTAGGTCCTTATGTTGTTACTAATGTTTTCCCTTATGGTGTAGTATAGATCACACAAGAGGACACAAGAATTATCTTTACAGTCAATGGGAAACGTTTTAAGAGATGCATTGAAGGACTTCCTACTGATGCAGTGTATTTCATCATAATGCATGACCCCATCATCACTTGAGCATATCAGGCTGTTCCTAACCCTTTAACTTCATTGTTCTTTGTCCTATTTAAAATTATACATTTCATGTGCATATTTCATCTCATGGGTTCACATTGAGGAAATTGAAATATTTTATGTGTGGGGTAGGTAACCTTTTAGTTTAGTAATTTCAATTGTTTTCCTGTTTTTTCAATGATTTTAAAACAAAAAATTGTGTGTTTTACAAATTTTGTGTGTTTATTTTTCAATTTTTGTGTGTTTTTTTGACACTTTTGAGCTGAAATTATTCTCATAACCATTTTTAAATTCATATCAATAAGTGAAACAATTTATCCCATGAAACCAAGCTTAAATGAATTCTGAAAATAACTTTTTTTCAATTTCAAATTTTTAGTAATTTTCTGAAAAATGCACTGAATTTTGAATCCCCTGACACATATCACTGTCTTTATATTTGAAATCAATTTCCTGTGAGGATTATAAACCATTCTTTTCATGTTATTTACATTTACCTCACTTCTTGAGAGAACCAAACCATGCTTGATTTAAATAGAATTTGATTTATTCCTATCAAAACTTGAGGGTTTGAGGTACTTATGTTTAAATTATTGAGGCATTTATTTGGTATTAAAGTCATTATTTAAAAGAATCCTTTTTTATAATGTCCTACCTTGAACATTTAATCCTTTTAGCCCTTAGAATTCATGAACATCTTGTTTGGTTAGCCACATTACAAGCCAATTTACCCTATCCAACCAACTCTTGAAGTGAAATTGCATAATCTATTTGAACTTAAGTGTGGGGGAAGTTGTCTTGTGTTGTGCTACCACATTCTATGATAATTTGGGTGGAATATTAAATTATTAATATATGTGTTTTCTGTTAAAGAAAAACATTATATTAAAAGTTGTGCCTTTTCTGGAGCTTTCATGATAATTGAATTTTTTCCTTTCTTGAGATTCTAATAGAGGGAGAAAGTTGTACCTATCTGGATATTTCAAGAAAATCACATTTGAAAAGATTGAAATTTTTATTGGTTATTATTCATAATGATGAACATGAATCAATGCTATGAGTATTGAGGAGGATACCATATTAATGTGAAAATTAGATTAATTCTATTTTGCTTCAAAAATAGTCAATCCCACTTCATTCAGCCTAAGAGTTTTTCACATCTAAATCCTACCAACCAAAAGCCACAGAAAAACCCTAAAAATTCCTCAAGATAAATATTTGTCCTTAACTCACATCAAGTGGTGATTTAAGAATTTATCAAGCCTATAGTTACCCTTGTATAAGTTTGGATGAAAAAGACAATGCTAAAAAATGACATTTGTGTGATACGAGAAAATTCAAGTGAGGTAAGTGTTTTGTGCATGGGAGGATAAATGAAGTGAAAATATATTGAATGATATAAATGGAGAACTTTAAATAATGGTTTTTTATGAGGCATGATATCTTTTGTTTCTTGGTGTGGAATTGTTGGATCTCAAGGATATGTGTTTTAAAATTTGTTATGATTTGATATTGATGTTTACTTGATATGAGGTTTTTCCCAGGATTGCAAAAGGGTAAGTGTGGGAGAGTTGATAAAACACTATTTTTTTGAATATTTTATTGATAATAAATGATATAATTTCTTCCCATTGTGCTAAATATGTTCATTTATGAAATATTTTGGATTAGATCATTCATTTGAAAATTTGATGAAAATTCCATTTTTACCCTTTTAAAATTCACTATAGTATTTCGCACATAAATATTATAAAATGGCTTTTTAAAACTTAATATTTTGTAATAGTGTTCCAAATATAATTTTATACAACTTGTTTTCAGGGCATTTGAGCTTAATCCTTCATTTTTTTGGACTAAATGGACCATGAAGGCAAAGGTGGGCTGGACCTGCTAGATTGGACATTGATTCTTTATTTGGGCCATAACTCCTTCATCAAAGCTTGGATTGGGCCCATATTTTGGAAGGAGCTCTAAAACAAAATTTTTAACAAGTAATTATTCTGTAAGAATAGATGTTTCATGGTTTTGGAGGTAAAATGGGTGACGAAAGTTGGCTTAAAATATTTGTGTGATATTCCCCATTCACACTTGAAACCTCTTTAAACCTAGCCTCCCCTCCACTTTATAAATTAGTGTTTTTCTCATTTGGAGGGGTTTCTATGTGAATTAGTAAGTTTAGGTCATATTAAAAGATGTTCCAATCCATTTATCCAAGCAATTCAATAAGGGTATCTCTTGAAGCAAGGGTCCCTTCAACAAAGCCCTCTTCTTCTTCCTCATGTTGTAATGTTTGTGTTTTCATAATAAACTTCTTTGTTCTTCTTTGATTTCTTCACTTCTATTCTGTTTTATTAAAATTTATTCTTCTATTAATCTTCCTAATTGGTATGGAATAAAGAGTAGAAACTTGATTTGGTTCTACCCTTTCTAAACCTTTGCACATGCAAAACATTTCTACGATGACTACACCGCCCATGGAAGAGTAGTTCTTTTTATTAATCGATATACCTCTAACCTTATTCATTAATTTATTTTGAATTAATAAGATACTTTAATTTACTTAATATGATATATTAATTGAGTTTTTATTTTAAATTAAACTAAGAAATCAATTGAACAATTGACACAAGAACACACGAGGTCAGAAGTTGTATAAATTGTGAGAGTGCGATCTTAATCGGTAATAAAATACCACATGGGATAACTTTGAAACGTTCAAATATAATCCCTAAACTCAATTAATCATCACTTAAAAAGTGGATATGTTCTTTAATTAACCACTGGTCATAAGCTAACCTAAGAAAATCAATCAAAGCAGGGTGCTGCGATTGCATGTTCCGAAGCTCACCTAGGGTTTATGTAATTTCATATTTGTGGTTAAGTTAACTCCCATAGGGTTAGAGGGTTAACAAATTATAGGATTATAATTAAGTTAATGTTAATATAAATTATAAAGATAAATAATTGAGTGAAGAGGTGTAGTTATATCGATTACACATTTTAAATATTGTCTAAAAAAACATCTTCTTGTTGTGTCTTTTTTTTAATCGAACTTCATTTCAAAAAAATAAAAACAAAAAAATGAAATCTTCTTCTAGAAAACTTATTCTAGTTTTATAAATGATAAAAAAACCATACTTTCAAGTAGTGTTTTTATTCTCTTTTATTTTATTTTTAGAATAACTTTAAGAAGTTGTTTTAATTTTCTTCATCCTTTGAGAAATGACCTTGGTTAGCTACTCTATTGCACCTAAGTAACCCGAAACTGAACATCGTTTGAAAGAGTCCACGACAGCGCCTTTCCACAACCTCTATTAGAAACTGGAAGCTCATAACATTTTCTACACCAAGGGTCTGGCTAGCTAACTGATGAGTAGTCGGATCCACCCTCCTATTCATGAGTCCATGATGTACTTCCTAGGTTTACTTTTCACAAAAAAAAGTTAAAAATTGTTTTATCACTGCGAACACACCACACCCTTTTCCTAAAACAGTCAATATGGGCATGGACTATAGTTAACTAATCCATACCTAGAATAAAGTCGTAAGCCTTAGCACCACCACCAAGAGGTTCCAACCAAAAATCTCTCCTCCAAGGGTCAGGTCACACTACTGGAAAAAGTGTGTGATCATTGAGTCTCTTCCAGTAGGTGTCTCCAAGGACGAGGATTGAGTCAATGGTTCAACTAGAATATCTAGGTCTTGTACAATGTATGTGGAGAGAAATTAATTACTATAACCTATGTCTATAAGTATGGAATATAAGATAGAAAATACACATATTGTACCTTGAATCATTCCTAGAGCCCTTGGGTCATATGCCTTGACTGCATGCAGTTGTCCCTGTCCCTATCCTCCATATCCATGAGCCTAGTTCAGACCACCTTGGGGAGGTGGTGGTAGAAAGTTGAAACATCAACCACCTCCTACATCTCTCTAAGCCGATTTACCATGTTCATCACCTTACAGATTTGAATACCTATGTCACTGTATCTGCCTCAATGGTATATCCATATTCTACCTGTCATTGTTATGGTGGGTTGGAAAAATCTCAAGCAAGATATCCCATACCATCACATGAATAGTACCACCTCTCTATAGGATGACTGGACCCACCTTTTGATCACTAAACTATATATCCTCTATCTTGGGACCTCATCCTGAAAGGTATCCCACATCCAGGTCCCTAGGACTGACATCATCTCCCTACTACCGAGGTCTATGCTTCTACTCACCCACTATAGACTGTCACTAGCTGTATCTACTTATCTAATAATCTTTTAACCACCAGAGGCTACTCAAGAACCCTAGCATATATCGTAATTCACATAGGGATAATGTTGTCTCATATGTCTCTACATAGACCTCACTCAAATGTATGATCCCTAATGTACTGATCTCTAACCATATCCATCGAGTACTTGGAAAGGTTGGAGAACCTCGATGAATAATCATCCACTAACATGATTCCCTACTGGAGCTCTAGAAGCTCTTGAATTTGAACATCCCTCAATGTAACTGGTGAGAAATCCTTTGAAGAGGCACTCAAAATCTATCCATGAAATAGTCACCTCATCATGAGTCTGGATATCCAAACTCCACCATTGCCCCACTGATCCATGTAAAAGGCTCGCCTCCAGGACCAACATCTGATCTATAGATATCCTGGCTAGATATAAAACTCAGGTCACCACATCAAGCTAGTCCTCATCCACCTATTGGTTGGGATCATCTCATAACCTGAGGGGTATTTGTCACTAAAATTCATGAAGTGTTCTCATATTTCACTCCTTGTCCACTGGTACTGTAGGTACCACGTGTTGATCTACGCATGGTGGTATGGCCGGTGCACCACCTGGAGGTGACGTATGGGGAATTGATCCTTATATTGATGCCTCATCACTGAGGGTTCATCCTCATGATCAAGATGATGAATCCTAGTTTGTATGCATTGTGGAGGAACCATGTAATAAAACAAGGTGTACCACATTTAATGACTATATCAGGAGATTTGACTCAATAAGAACATTAAATTCACAACTCATTCCTATATGATGCATCTATAATTATTTTCCCTATAACCATTTTTTCTTGTAATGAGTCAAAAAGTAGGTTATCAGAGTTCTAGTGTATGGATATTTCAGTCACTACACCAACACTGGAGTCCCTGGCTTGAAATAAAAACTCTAAACACTTAACACGGTGTTCTCAAACCAATATCAAAGACTCCCAACCCTAAAGTAGAACCGACATGATATGATACCACTATGTAATGACCCATCCCATTAGGGCCCCTACTGCGACTCCCCAAGCCTGCCTCCAATAGGCCAGAGGCTGGTGACTAGCATTGAGTAGTAATATCACTAACATGGGAGTTATTTCTTATGTACCTGTATGCACACACACATATCCAAGCCCACAGAATGCTGAAATGTAAAAACCACTAAGTAAACAATGTATGCATACCACTATATCCCCCAACAAAAGTATGATGAAAAATAAAGTAAAGTAAATATGGACATAATAATAGACCACAAAAAAATCTGTAACCACAAGTCCGACCAATAAGAAAAAAGTACTGGGACTGCTTTCTAAAGTCACAGGAATACACCTTAGTCTGTCCTGTCTCACAAAGCACCATCTGGTCCTAGTTTTCCTAGGACTTCGTCAATGGATCAATCATCTATACAAGACACAACATGTGTGGAAAATCCTATGCAGGGGTCAGTATAACAATACTAAGTAGGATACCATGAAACCACAAAGAAATACAACAAAGGAATGAGTATTCATCTCTATAAAAGTATTTTTCTATAGTATATATAACTTAAAATATCTATATATACTCAAAACAAGACACACATTCTAGAGGTAAGTCACAACCATTGTATACTAACCCTAGGAATTTATCTTGAAGATTCCATGAATTACTCATATGAGAGAACACATTCTTGATTATGATATCATTGATGACGTCTGTCTGAGAGGTACTACTTGTTGGGTACTATCATGAGAGAGATACACAGATAGATATAAAGAACGATATGATAAAATATATGAGGATCATAGATAGGGACAAGGGGTGATACCAACAACTCAATATGGATTAAACTTCTAAGTAGAGGATCGATGTCCTATAGGGTTGGTCGCACCGATACCAAGGACTACACCTAGGGCATGAAGAATGAATAGAGGCACTTGTTCCATGCCTCTTATGAGATTCCTACAACTCTATCTAGGAAATAATACTGGAGGGATCATAATCCTATGATTATGAAATTATATGTACCTACCTTCTAGAAAACGATAAAGGGAAGGAACCCTAATGAAACTTGTTCAATTTATGGAGGACAGGTGGATCAAGAAATGTAGAAAGGGGTAAACGGCGTGTATTAAGGTCACATGTCGTGTCCCTTGACCCATGATACTACCCGTGTACAATAGAACGTGTCTTTAAAACATGTCATGCAAAAGAGGGGGTACACGACATGTAGAGGGAGTCAAATGCCATTCCCTTCCATCCAGGGTCCGCCCGTGTACTCTGGTCATGTTCCAATACATGATGTTAGCTCATGTACACATACCCATGTACCAATACATGGGGTATCCCGTGTACTCAGTCCAAGTCATGTTGTGTGGGGGTGTACACACTATGTAGGCAACCCATGTACTCCACCGCCTATCTGTGTACTTCCCATATACACATCGAGTTATCCACTGATGAACATGCGTATTATATCCAGTACTGCATGCCATGTGTATCGGGTTTTCCAGAAACATGTGTTCTTCCTTGGCTCGTGCTGATCCATCCCCCAGATCTCTCTTCGGTGCTTAATTCACCTCAAAACTCTAGATAAAAGGTATTTTGTTCACTCTAACACAAAATAGATGGGATTTAGGCCTTCAAATGACTTGAAAAACATGATTGTGGGAATTCTTCATCATTACTGAAGAACTTGTATTCGACGTCCATTGTCGTTTGATCTACCGCCACACCTACCATCGCACCTCCTCCGAGTTATCTTGATGTCAGGTCTCTAGTTTCAGATTGTTTCACCAAGAATTGAAGGCACAATGATCAATTGTTCAAAGTTAGGGGAATAATGAAGAACCCACATGAAGAACACAAGAAATCAAAGGAGAAAAAATCAAAAGGAACAATCCCACAGAATAAACCTTGACCGTTGTTTGTTATGGCCTCGATCCATTATTGTAAGAAAGATAAATAAATCAAAACCAATATTCACAAGAATTATCACCCATCAAATAAAAATAATAATCTCATCCTTCATAAATGATCGATCTGTGGGGTAATGTGTTTGTGGATTACTCCGCATTCATTATAGGAATCAAGAATGGGAAAATCAAATCGAAATAGCACATCCTTCCTATTTTTGGATTGCTTGCTGATGAAGATCAGTCATTGCATCATCTTCATTAGAGATATCTACCACGATCAGTGTTTTTTGGTCTTTGATCTAAGGTTTCATCACCGCCTACTCGAGAGGATTCTCTATAGGTTTCCTCCTATAGTCTCCAAATAATTCCATGGTTATGAGGCTAAACCCTAATTTCTGAAAAAATGTATTATTTAAACTTTCACGACTTGTTGCATCAATATTTGAAATAAAATAAATTTTATTCTTTTATTTTATTCATTTTTTCACCTGTGACAACTCTTTCACATGAGACCCGCATCGACCAATGTTAGTTCGTGCCTAGGATAAATCTGTTGTTCTAAACTCAACAGTGCCCTTGCATTTCTGATCTAGGTACCCATTTATATGTTATTATACTTTTTCATGAAAACTACATGTTTATGATATTTAATTTTTTAATATTTTTTTCAAACATTTTCTCTAGAAACATCGAGTCTCGGAATAGAACGTCGTCTCAGTTCCTGGTATCAAATTAATCCATATAATATTTAAAAAATAATAACTAGAAAATATGGAAAATTACAAGAATTAAATTTGAAATGTAATCATGGAAAAAATCACATGGTTTTAATTTTATGACCCATAAATAAGAAATTTATCACTTTGTCTTCATGTCACAAGTAGACTTCTCGATGATGCTTCATAGTTAAGTTGGAACTATGGATGAAATGTGTGTCATTTGAAAATACTAAACTTTTTCTAATATTTAATCTCACACACAAGAATTATTATATTACATTGGAAACCTCAAGAGGTTCCCTTAAGAAACACAAAATTAAATAAACTAAAATCAATGCATAAGTCATATTACCTCCCTGAAAGTGCACAGTTTAATGTCATTAGCTCAACATGAACCTCCAACTTACCCAATATCAACATTAAAAATTTTAAGGAAACCATTTTTATAAAATTATACTTGATTGATATTGATTTATTGTTTAGAATTTGTGTCATGTATAATCATTTATCTAAAATGAAATAGAAATCCAAGGAATATCATAAATGTTTGATCTGGTCACTTTTGTAGTCTTTCCTTAGATATCAATGATAATTCCTCCTTTATTGGTTTCAAGAGAAAAATTAATGAAACATAAATGGTATTGGTTATAAAATATGGAGATATTATTGAGTGTGGATTGAATTACCATTTTTTTAGTTGGGTTAATTGAAATTTCCTAATGAAGATTGGAAATTTGAATCCAAAATAGTTTCTCCTCCAAGAAATTAAAAAAAATGGTTCATTATGAAAATATGATTCATCCCAAAAATTATCTAGTTGAATGCTATTAATGGGTATGGAATCTATTTTTGTGAACTCTCCCATTGTTTTATTGATCATTGGTCCTAAACATCATCCTTGGTGCCATATTCTTAATATTCCATCCATGATGAAAAAATTTCCTCTTTTGAATCTAGAAAAAATCAATTTCCTCCTGATTTAATGATCCTTCAACAATTGATTTGTCATCTTCATATATCTCAAATCCGAATTTTGGTTCTTTAGTAAATTTAAGATCGCTTCTTGTGTAACAATATTCTTCTATCAATATTTAGGATGGGATTGTCTGAGTGGGAATGGGGTCTATTACCATTTCAATTCTTTTTAGCTCTGATCTCAATTATGAAACTTATAATTTCATTTTCTCCATTTTTTAACACAGTTTTTTAATTAATTATTGGGTATTAGTCCAGATAGGAGTTTTGAAACCATATAATTACCCATTATTGATCTCTTCAATCATCCTTGAGAGGTTCATAAACTGATCCTTTAAACAATCATTATCCAAGTGATTGTACATATCACTGTGTGTGGGGTAATCATTCATGGATTGATAAAATACATTAGGATCTTTCCAATATTTTTTCCATTTGATTATAATTTGTTTTATTATGGGGTAATTTGGAAGATAATCCATTTTATAAGATGTAAATTTAGATTTTAGATTTTCTGGATAGACACAAATAGAATGGGGAAGAGAGAAGATAAATGGGGATGAGAAAAGAGAATTTTGGGTGAGAAAAGAATGTGAGTGTCTAAGATACTTATTTTGTTACATAAAAATAGAGCCAAAATTTGGTTGATATCAAAATTTACCCTAATGGTAGAATCATTAATTGAATTACAAGTATGGATCGAATCCATAGGGACCGAAGAAGAAACCTAGATACACGTACATTCTATGAAGGGATTGGCTGTGAAGTGGCCAACATTGTTGCTGATTTCAATTGTGATAGTAAAATACTAATGTAACTAAGATAATAGTTTGTATTTAAGAATGAAAACCCTAATATATTGTATGGAAACAATTAATTAAGATGATTTTATCCTAGTTTGTTGCTTGGGGTGGATTGGATGTATTTTTTTCTTATAAAGTTTGAGATCACTATTTCAATATGTATCCACAAAATTAGATAATTATATAACTTCATTCACCAATTTAATCCATAAAAAAATTTAAGAATAATCACAAATGAACTAATAGAATAAATTTAATGATCACTCCAAGTAATTGGATCTTACTAGCACTCAAAATGTATTTTTGTTAAAGTTTGCAAAGATGAAGAAGAAAATAACACATCAAATGGAAGTCTTAAAAATAATGAACTGATTTAAAAAAATAAATAACATGAAATAAAATTCAATCCATACCATTTATACTTCCTTGGATCATCCCATAATAGGATTATCCGTCCATTAATTCTATTCTATCAATGTAATCAAGAAGTAGACTCATGAGGTTGGAATTGAAGAAGAAAAATATTAAAATAATGAACACTCCACCGTAGTGTGAGGAATTTCACAATGTTTGGTGTGGATAAATTCACACCTCGATTAAAAGGTATAAAAATGTTAAAAAATGATATAAAAATTGAATAATAGGAAGATTAATAAAAAATTTTAATAAACTAATGTGACTTAAAGAACTTACATGGTAAAAATGAACAAGCAATTACAAAATGAGAACAAAACATTACAATTCAATGAAAAACATGGATCTCTAAATAACTTCACCATAATCTCCTGAAATAGTAAATATTGGAGCCTTAGGTATACCCCCCAAAAATCAATTACCTCCCATTTAATTAGGATTGTAAAATGTGGGAGAGAAATAAAATGAAATTGGACTTTTCAACTTTGACCGCAAAAATAGGACCTGATTCTTCCCCATTTTGGATGTTTGAATTTGACACTAATGATTTCCAAATATATATGGGTAATATAAGAGAAATATTTTCTTCTATTTTATTTATAATATCTATAAAAATTTGATGAAAATTCTATCATCCATTCATAATTTAGCTCTAAATGGTAGGAGAATTTTATGTGACCTAGAATCCAGACCATAAATTAAATATCAAATTGGGCTCCCTGGATCTCCTTGAAAAATTCATAATCATCTATAGAAAAAGTTTGATGAAATGATAACCATAATTTCTTAATTCTAAGTTTATAATTAGAGATTCATTGGGCTTGATTTGAGGGCTACACATTTACTTGATGGGCCTAATGCCCGTTATGCTTTGTCCGGAGAGTTTTGTGTTCATTTCCAAAAATATCGATCTTCCATTATGATTTATCCACTGGTACTAAGAGAAAAAATATTCCAAATAGTATGATAGAAAATATCCCAAAATATAAAATTCAAATAGTTAAAATAATTAATTCCACAAGTAGATGATTGATTAGTCCCAAATCAGTACTTTAAACATGAATTGCACATGTGATGAGAGATAAAGTTCAATTTATAAGATGCACTAAAATTAGAGCTTATGTACTTTTAAACACATAAAAATTAAAATATAATAAATTAATATTATCCCCTTTTAGTGGATAATTAGGTTTCTTACACCCAAGTGCTTCAACATGGCATTCAACAGTCCTCTTCATCAAGAAGAAGGATGGATCAATGCACCTTTACATTGATTATCATGATCTCAACAAGATCATGTTAAAGAACAAGTATCCTCTTCCAAGGATTGATGACTTGTTCAATTAGGTACGTATAGCATAGTACTTGTCCAAGGTGGATCTATGGTCAGTATATTACCAAGTTTAGGTGAAGAAAGAGAATATCCCAAAGACTATTTTTCATATAAGGTATAGGAACTATGAGTTCATAGTAATGTCATTCGGACTCACTAATTATCCAAAAATATTCATAGGATTGATGAATAGAGTATTTAGAGATTAACTCGAAAAAAATTTAGTCTTTATATATGATATTCTAATATTCTCCAAAACCATGGAGGGGAAATGAGGATTATCTGATCACTATTCTAAAGACATTGTGAAAGAAGAAAATTTATGAAAAGTAAAGAAAATGTGAGTTCTAGTTGAATGGAGTATCATTCTTGGGGAACATGATCATAATAAATGGGATATCTAGGGACCCTTCAAAAATAAAAGAAATTGAAGGACGGATGAGGCCAACATCCATGAAATATATCCATAGTTTCCTTGGGTTGTTTAGGTATTATCATTGATTATTGAGTAATTTCTATAGATTTTCAATCCCTCTAACCAAGATAAATCAAAAGGTGGTCAAGTTTTCTTAGAATGATGAATGTGAAGAGAGATTAGAGGAACTAAAAATGAGGTTTATCATTTCCCTTGGACTCACACTACCCAAAAGTGGATAACTTTTCATAGTATTCAGTGATGATTCAAATAAGTTATTGGGCTGTGTGTTTATGTGGAATGAAAAATTAAAATATTATACTTCAAGGAGTTGAAAGTTCATGTACACCTAGTGCATGATCTAGAGTTGTCTACAGTGATATTTTAGTTTAAACTATGGAAGAATTATCTCTTTGGAGATAAGTGTGAAATATATATGGATCACAAAAGTCTCAAAGATATATTCACACCAAAAGAGCTAAATATGTTCCAGTGAAGATGGTTAGAACTAATCAAGGACTAAGACTGGTGAATATACTACCATCATAGTCAAGATAATAAAGTGGTGGATTCTCTAAGTATAAAGTACCCAAACATTATATCATTAATGAGAACTGATAGGGATATTATTTTCTTAGATTTGGAAAGGATATAAAAGGTAATTATAAAGGATGGAACATCGTCAATACTTACAAAAATGATTAATCAATCGTATCTTCTAGAGAGGTTAAAATATGCTCAGAGAATTGTTGTTGGAATTCAGAATAAAATGGAAACTATAAGAAAAGGTAAATTCTTAGAGTTAAATTTTAACAAATAAAATGTTGTAAGATTTGGTTTAAGACTATGTGTATTGTAAAATCTTGAGTTAAATAAGGATCTATTGGATGATTCAAATAGATCAACCTTCTCTATCCATCCTGTAATCACAAAGATGTATCGAGATCTCTAAGAACACTATTTATGGGGAAATATGAATAATGAGATCATAGAATATACATAAAGATGTCTTGTATGTTAGAAAGTAGAGGAGGAAAGGAAAAAATCTAAGGGGATGATGTAACCATTACACATACCTATATGAAAATGGGAACACATCACCATGGACTTTGTCACTGGACTACCAAAGACATTCAATGGAAATGATGTTATCTAGGTTGTGGTGGATTGTCTTAAAAATACTACACACTTCATTATCATTTGAGATAATTTCTCATCGGATCAACTTTCCCAAATATACATCAGAGAGGTGGTAAGGCTGCATAGAGTACCACTCTTGATTATATCTGATCAAGATCCAAGATTCATATCCATGTTCTAGAATAGTCTCTAATATTCTCTAAACACTGATTGAACTCCAATACAGCCTATCATCCTCAAACTGGTGGATAGTTTGAGTGTACTATTTAGAAACTAGAATACATGTTAAGAAAATGTTCTATGTACATCAAAGGAGAATGGGACCAACATCTACCTCTGGTCGAGTTCTCATCCAACAACAGTTTCCACTCAAGCATCCAAAGGGATCCTTATTAATCCTTTTATGGGAATAGGTGTATAACATCTATATGTTGGGATGAAGTTGGGGAACAAAAACTTCTAGGTCTTAAAATTTTTTAGGAAATGGTGGATAAGTTCAAGAACATTTAGTATCACATCAAGGCTACTCAAAGTCGAAAAAATAGAAATGTTGAAAATCATCGATTAGACCTAGAGTTTGATGTTAGATACATGGTATTTCTCTACACATATCAATGGAATAAAGTGATGAGATTTGGGAAGAAGGTAAATCTTAGTCCAAGATACATCAGCCCCTTTGAGATCCTTGATCTCATTTGAGTTGTGTTCTACCGACTTGCACTCCCACCTAACCAATCTCAAGTACATGATGTATTTCATGTATCCTTATTGATAATGTACATACCATACCTCTCACAAGTACTCAATCCAAAGGTGGTTCCATTTTATAATGAGATTTCCTATGAGGATCATTCAATGAATATATTAGATCATAGAGACAAAGTTCTATGAAATAATACAACGAACCTTGTCAAAGTTTTGCGGAGAAACCAAAAGTTTGAGGAAGTGATGTGGGAAACAGAAGAGTTGATAAAACATAGTTACCCTCATCTATTTTAGTGTGGGAAATGAAACTTTCAAGGGAAAATTTTCTTAAGGGGGAATATTGTAATGACCCGGACTATTATAAATAAAATTACCCTTTGGATTTAATTAAATGTATTATTATTTAATATGGTTATAGAAAACACATGCACTTATTTGGTTATATTATATCCTATCAGATTAAAATGATTTTTAATTGTCTTTACCATTGATAATATATCCATTGAAAAGTGATCACATGATTCGTATAAACAAAGGGGTTTAACAAATCCAAATAACATATAAAAAGTAAGTGATGGCCTCAACCAATAGCATTGTACACTATGAATCCCATTTATCGAAGCTTCTGTGGGAGATAACATCAATTGGATTTTCCATTGACCAAGCCCAAGATGAGATTCAATAACTTAAGCATTAAAAAAACCACTCATAGGAGAAGTTCAATCTCATCGAGATCATGGATCAAACCATGTTTTTCGAACCAGCCCATGAAAATCTCATTATCGTGCACCTTACTCTTAGGGTTTGATGGTGAATTAAATGGATATATATATAAAACTTATAAATATGAGTATATACATTATTTTTTATGGAATAATTAATATATTTTCATCCTATTATTGTTACTTTATAAATTATTATTATTTTTATATAATAAAACACAAATAATATTTTTGGATAATATTCAAATTCAATTAAGGAATTAATTTTAATGAATTAATGGATTTAATATTTAAATAGATATTTTTATTAAATATTTTTTATTAAATATTTTTTATTAAATATAAATGATTTTATAATTTTTATGAAGTCAAATGTAATTTTAATAAGGGTTTAAAAATTGTTATTGTAAAAAACCATCATTTCTTAATAAATATCGATTTTGTTTTTAAATGTGAACATTCGCATATTTAGAAACTCATTTAGATAAAATTAATATTATATTTGTCAAATAGAACATCTAAATTATCCAACGGTGAATGTTTCATAATTTTCTGAGATAGTCGAATTTTCAGGTAAAAATTAAATACAGTATAAATATATTTTGTGTGTTATGACATCATAATGACCCAAAAGTGATGTAATAAATACTATAAAATGTATCCATGACCAAATATATTTTTTTCATTAAAATAATTTGGTTTTATTTTTATTTTATTTATTTTATAAATCCATTATGAATCTTCCCAAACTTATAATATATTTTAAGGTTTTTAAATCATTTCTTTAAGAGTATGACTCACCTCCACGTAAGAAAGTGCATTATTTTATAAATTTCAGAACTTTTACGTATAAAATAATTAGAACCACTCCCATTTTATAGAAACCATGGGATGGTTTGTGGTTTTTGTTATTTTATTATGTAAATTCTAAAACCTAAATAATAAAGATATCCCCTCATTTCCTATATAAACCCACTCATGTCCCATTTATGTTCACTAAAACACCTTGTAGCACGTTAAAACTCTTACCTACACTCTATATAGTCCTACCAAGGATACCCCAAGCTATCAATAATCCCCTCCCAAGTATTTAGAGTCACACACTCAAGTAATGGATCCTCACCTTCTCTTGTTTATTCAAGTTTCCTTATTATTTTAGGCCTTCTATTTTCAATTCCTTTTATTGTGAAATGTATTTAAATATCCATAATACTACCCATTTTATTTCCAAATGATGAGATATCCATTTTCCTCTTATAAACCCATTTTATGAATTTTGTGTGGTGTTGTTATGCTACCAAAATACAACTACAATTTTCCATTCCAAAACAGTTGTGTTGTGAATACCGTACCCATTTACTATCAAGGATATTCACCTTCATAACCTTATAAATATTTAACTTGGGCCTTAAATGTATTTATTCCACACTCCTTGATCATGGAATAAAATATTATGATGAATGAATCCATGTTGTACAATCTATGTGGCACACTTAAACATGTGAACGAAATGAAAGTGACAGGTGCGCTTGGAATTATATAGCACTCTAATGCATTGAATAATATTTAATCTCATGAGATGTCAAGTTGGTATAGTAAGTGAACATAATTCCTTTATGGGACTTTTTACACCATAATTGCTTGGCATATTATCCTTGAACTATGTGAATGATGCAGTGTTTTAAGTTGTTTCCACATTTTCCATGTTATGATTATCATGTTATATAATTTCTCATTGTTTATGTTTATTATTACTACTCTTTATATGCCCCATTAAAATGCATATTTTATAACATGTATCACCTTATTCCATGTTTATTCCCTTACCGGGATTTATATCTCACCCCTTTATTATGTTTTTACTTAGGTTATCCCATGTATTTTTAAAAGCCATGGAATTTTAGAAGCATGTAAACGAATTTTTTAATAATGTTATTGTATACCATGTTCAGGATGTTATGATATGTATCTAATTCAAAAAGACACTATACTTATGAATCTTCTAGATTGTATTAAGTATACTTTTATATAATAAATCATTAATTAATGTGTAATAAATAACATGGTTGTTATAATATTTGTGGATCCTTCAAAAACCAAGGCAATTAAAGGATGTCCAAGACCAACATATGTGTCAAAAATCCATAGTTTCCTTGGATTGACTAGGTACTGTCATCAATTTTTGAGAAACTTCTCATGATTGGAAATCCCACTAACCAAGATAACTCATAAGGGTGTTATATTTTTTTAGACTGATGAATGTGAGGATAGCTTTAAAATTTGAAGGAGAGGCTAATAATTGCATCTCTCTCACATTAATCACCAGTGTTAAAGATTTTTGATTTACAGTGATGCATCTAAAAAGGTAATGGGTTTTGTACTCATGCAATATGAAAAATTGATATGATATTCATCCATTAAATTAAAGATCCATGAACCTAACTACCCAAAACATGATCTATAATTGGTTGAATTGATCATTTATTTTATTATTTGGTGACATTATATATATGGAGAAAAGTGTGACATATATACAGATCATAAAAGCCTTAAGTATATATTCACAAAAAAAAGGATATTTATATGCACCAATGAAGGTGGTTACAATAGATCAAATATTATCATTGTTCAATCCATTTACATACTATTAAGGTGAACAACTTAGAATGGATATGATTAGAAAGGATCGTATAACCCCATACATGATGGGTATTTCAAGGGATCTAATCTTCTTGGACATGTATGGGTGGAAATGGTAAAAATAAGAGGGTTTTAATCATACAATACTCAAATAACTTCTCAACTATATAATCTTATGAGGATCAAGGATACCTATAAATATGACGTTTTTCTACAAAATAAGGTATCAAATATTATGAAATTTAAGTTTATTGAAGATAGGTTTATAAGGTTTAGAAACCAGATATGTGTCCTATAAAAACACATAGCTGGATAGGGAACTTATGGATGAATCGAATAGATCATCCTTCTATATTTATCCATGAATCACTAATTTTTATATATATTTGAAACAAATATTCTAGTGGGATAACATGAAGAGTGTGATTATGGATTTTATATCTTGATTCATGGTATTCCATCAAGACAAGGTAGAATAAAATAAATCAAAGGTTATTATGAAACCATTACCAATACCAGTGTGGAAATGGGAATATAAAGCCATGTATTTTGTTATATGAATCCCTAGGAAACCTAAAGGAAATAATTCCATATGGATAGCAGTCGGTCGTCTTACCAAGTCAGAACATTCCATTTCAATCAAGGAATATTTATCACTTATCCAACTCACTGTGATAAATATAATGTGAGTGGTGACACGGCATGGAGTTCCTCGCTCTATTGTATCTAATCCATATTTGATTTTTACCTAAATGATAATCCTTTAGTAATTTTTGGATATAGAAATGAGATTCATCACTTCTTATATCCCTCAAATGGAAGGTAATTATGAAAAGACCAAAATATTGAGGACATATTGAGATCTTGTTTAATGGATTTTCAAGGATGATTGGATCAATACCTTAACCTAGTGTAGTTCTCATATAAAAACAGTTTCTACTCTAGAAATTAAATGGTACCTTATGAGTCTCTATTTTGTCTCTCCCAGAACATGTGTCCTTATTAGGAATCACTACTTCTGGATGATTTCCATTAGATTTATTTGTGGAACTGAAAACATCCAATGGTTATTTATCCAAAGAGACCATCTTTCCAAAGTCAAGAATTCGTTAGGTATAGAACTAAGATACTTAAGAACATGAATTGGTCAAGAATATGGGAGGTTAGGCTCATCACACCCCTTTTGGAGGAATTATTTCCTACTTTGGGACTCTCATATATATTTGATATATGTTCATGAATCGTTATTAATTTATCAAGTATAACATATGTCTTCCTTGGAATTTTCAATCAATTATTAGCATGTGTGAAATTTAGAATCATCTGTATGTATTAGTATTTCTTCATTAATGGATACATATTTATGTATTTTAGGTTCTCCATCAATGGTATCCTCTTATATACTATTTATATATTCTTTTAACTGTTGTTGTGATAATTCTGGTTTTTAATCCACTCAATGGGGAACTCTAGAATTTATTTTCGTCCAGGGAGATGAGAGTTTGTTTTGATGTTTGGATTGTACCTATAAATGGGCTACCTACATATAATTGTGAAAGAAATTAGAACCCTTATAGTTTAGTACTACTTAATGGGACACATCATACATTTTAATATCATGTTATAAGGACCTAACCATAATGTTTTATTTCATGTGGTAAGAACATCTAAGAGGAAGGTGCTTAGTCAAAGCTTGGTGTGGGACTTATGTCTAAGAAGTCCAAGGAACCTGGAAAGGATATGAATTTCTAATTTGGATTATATCCTATTGGGAATATGTTCTAGGAAGAATAGGGTTAATTTGGATTGTGGGTTTTCATCCTCAGGGAGGCTTCCTATGTATCCCATTCGTATAGGTATCAAAGACCATGCAGTTCGGTAAGTCTCGCAGGGGTGTATGACCCTTTTGAGAGAAATAGGTTGGGGCTTACTCCTAAGGAGGATTCCTGAAATAAAGGTAATTAGGTTTGTATTCCTGAAGATGGTATCCAAGTATCTTGGTCCCTAGGTGAAGGCTTCCTACATATCCCAATTATGGTGGGAACTAGTGTTCTTGTAGTTAAAAAGATGAGGTGGATTGTGTGGATTTTTTTAACATAAAAAATATATAAGCCCATGTGAGTCATGATCAGTATGAGAAACAAGAGGATGTGACAGATTAAATAAACCAAACACTTTCTCTTCTACTGATGGAAGAGAGTGGTCCTACAACGAAAGAAGTCGAGGCAATGGTGGGCGAGGGCATAGAGCAATGAACCCTTTCACGTGAAATAAAATTGAAGGTAATTGGGTCTGGCCAGAAAAACTAGGGTATTACTCCAAGATGGATTTACTTAGTGGATCCCAAGAGAGAATGGATAATTTTCCTTTGATGAATGGAAAAGAAAGTGTGACCCTCACTCTCCCTGTTGGGAACCGGAGGCTCCATATCTTAGAGAAGAAAAGGGGTGGATAGAGTCTCATCCTCAGACTCCAAGACTGGGAACTTACCAACACTATTTCTAGGGTAAGGATCCATGTGAATATAGATATAAAAACATACAAATATCCCAAGGATCCTAACTTCCTTAGAATAATATTGTGGTAAACCTCTGGCTTTAGATATAAAAACCCAAATTAGAGACATGCTGATGTGCCTTTCCCAAAGGTTTGATAAGTCATGAGGTTTTAGTAGAGGATTAAACTTAGTTCCTTTAAAATAAGGGAACTATGGAAGGATATACCCTACCATGAGTTGATTTGAAGATGGTTTACAAGGTGATATGTGTAGATCCTGGGCGTAGTAATGTGGCATGGCTCTACCATGTAGGTATGTTGTGTACCTTTACAGCTCAGCTCTACTGCGTAGGTATACTGTGTAGGTGTGCCGCGTAGGTCCTAGAGATGATTAAAAAAATTCTTAACATATGAGAACTAATCCTATTCATGCTTAAAAAGAGAATACCAAGAAGACAAAAATTGGATTAGATTTAAATCTAAACACCCCGGGTCTCTTTTGGTGTCTTTAGAAGAGCCCTGCGTAGGTCCTTGAGGAATAGGCCTTGTGCATGCAGCTTCTTATTTATGAAATAAGGTCCCTTATAATCATATGTATTGTGTTTCAAACTCTAAAATGATTTCAAACATGCTTATCCCATCTAATTCTATCTTCTATCGTGTTTTAGAGAGCTACCTAAGAAAATTTGGGGGACCTGGGTAAAAGATCTACACAATGGGAGCTTCAAGAGTTCTTCCAACTTTTTGAGTGCTCAAATGGGTAGCCCAAGGATCGTATTTATAGGCAAGAAGGGGGGTGGCCAAAAGGATTTCTTAGGCATAGGTCGTCCATGTATCTCTCTAGCATAGCTCCTCCATGTAGGGGTATAGAAAATATATTTCTGTGTATTTCTTCTACATAGATCTATAGTGTAGGTCTGCCGCATAGGGGCTGCGCATTGGGCTATATAAGCAGAACATGCACTGATTTTCTAGGTGCAGAGGTGTGTTCTGTAGCTCCTTGGAATAGGTGTCCTGCGTAGGCCTCTTTCTCTTTATGTCCTTTACTTTCTTTGTCTTCTTTTTAAAATTTTTAAATATCCAAATGACTTCTTCATAATAATTTTTCCATCCTAAGGAGTGTCAACAATCTATATATGGGAAGAGGTGTTAGACTCGAACATGTATGGATGAAGTTAGAGAGAGGAAGATTAATGGACCCAATATTTTCCATCAGATTAGGGATAATGTTCAAACCATTCAAAATCATATAAAAATAGTTCAAATTTGACAAAAACATCTAGACTTTGAGTTCTGAGATAAAGTGTTCCTTCATATATCACCATGGAAGAAATTCATGAGTTTTGGGAATAAGGGGAAGATTATTCCTAGATACATTAGACCCTTTGAGATCCTTGATCACTTCAAAGTGGTGGCCTATTGAATATAACTCCCAACTAACCTATCTCACATACATGATGTGTTCCATGTATCCCTCTTGAGGAAGTGCATACCAGATCGCTCATGTATACTGAATTCATAGGTGGTTCCACTGGAGAATAATCTTTCGTATGATTATTATCTATTAAAGATCTTAAAATGTAGATAAAAGGTACTAAGAAACAAGAAAACCCACTTGGTCAAAGTGTTGTGGTGGAACCACAGGTTTGATTCAATAACATACAAACCAAAAGTGGTGATAAAACAGAAATACCCTCGTCTATTTTAGGGTATAAAATAAAAAATTTCAAAGTTAAAATTTATAAAGGAAGTATAATGTAACGATTCTAATTTTTATAAATTAAATCCCCTTTTTAAATTAATAATTTCTTTATCAAGTGATGTAATTAGAGAAAACAAATGCACTATTTTGGTTATTTATGATAGTTATAGTATCTTGGATTTAATATACCATTAATAATCATAATAATTGATAATATATATGTTATATAGTGACCATTAAGATTATTATATTAAGGGTTATGATAAAGTCCAATTGACATTGTCAAAATAAGCAATGGCCTCAACTGGTAGGATCATACCATATGAATCTCATTTATCAGAGCTTCTAAGAGAGATATTATCTATGGTATTTTCCATTAACCAAGCCTAATATTAGATTCAATAAATAAATCATGAGTGAAACCTTTTATGGGAGTGGTTTAATCACATTGAGAACATGGCCCAAAAATTGTTCCACAAACCACCCCATGAAAATAACAGCATCTCACAAGCTACCCTTAGATCATTCAATTGTTTAATAAATGGTTGTGTATCTAGACCCTAATACTACAAATTTTTATTTTTTATTTTTAATAAAATAATAATTATATTTATCTCTTTTTAATAATACTTTAGATAATTATTTTTAATTGGATTTTGATACGATAAAACACAAATTGTATTTTATAGAAATATGTAGTTTCAATTAAGATGCTATTTTTAATGAATTCAGGAATTTTTTAAATAAATTATATTTAAAAAATATAGTTATTAAATAATATTTATTAAATATAAATGATAATATAATTTTATGAAGTCAAAAATAAATTTTATATGGGTTTGAAAAATGTTGTTGTAAAAAAATGAGTTTTTTCGATTAATGTTGATTTTAGTTTTAAAAGTTTAAATTCTCATCATTTTAGAATTTTTTGGATAAGATAAATCTAATTTTTCAAAAATTTTACATCAAAATTAGCCAATGATGATTTTTTTCATAATTTTCATAATCTTTTTTTTGTCAAAATTAATTATGGTATAAATATATGATGTGTATTATTACATCATAATGACCGAAAATTGATGTAACATATCCCATAAAAGGTATACACAAACAAATATATATATTTCTCCTTTAAAATGATCTATTTTTGAGGTTATTTGATTAATTTTATAAACCCTTAATTAATCCTCCAAAACCTATATTATATTTTAAGGTTTTAAAGTCAGTTATTTATAAACATGACTAGTTTCCACATCACAAAGGGTATTATATTAATGATACTTATTACTAAATGTGTAAAATAATTAAAAACTACCCACTTTTTAATAAAACATTTGACAAATACATGGTATATTTATTGGTTTTTATTACTTTATCATATATAGTTAAAAACCTAAGTTTGGAAATTAATAAATAATTATCCTCTCTTTTCTATATAGACCAATCCAACCTCCCATTAATCGTTACTAAAAACTCTTGGATCATTAAATTATTCTTCCCTTACCTCTATATATACCTACCAAGGTTTCTCCAAACTCCTAAGATTTCCCCTATATGCTTTAATAAGAACCCTCTCAAGGTATGGGATCCCCTCATTCTTCTATTTAATCAGGAAACTCATTTAAATTATGTATTTTTTCAATTATTAATAATGGAATGTGTTTTTTTATATCTCTAATTATTCCACTATTATTTATAAGTGATGATATACCCATATCAATATCATTAATCCCTTCTATAAATCTTTAAGTACATCCATTATGCTACTAAAATTTACCTGCGATTTTTCATGCCAAACAATTGTGTAGTGAATACCCATCCCCATTTATACTCAATGGTATTCACATAGATGAACCTGTCATTAATTTATTTGGTAATTTCATGTATTTATCTCGCACTTATTAATAGTGGGATTAATAGGGATGAAATACATCCTAATGTTGTATGTTCAATGTGACACACTTATGCAATTACATGATATGATTGTGATGGGTGGTCCTGGAATTATATATCCCCATAATGAATTGGTTGTTTTACTATTCATGTGATAATTCATGTATGATATTAGGGAGTAAACCGAATACATTATGGGAATTTTTATACAATCTGATGTTTTCTTGGCATTCAGCCTTGACTGATGCTTATTTCATGTTTTTTGTTGTTTCCACAATCCCATGTTGCCTTTATGTTATCATGTTATATCAAGGATCATTATTTAATATTATTATTATAACCAATTTTATATATCCTTGATATTTCTTCTATATCACATATACTTTTTTACCTTATTCTATTATTTATTTATTCACTTATCGGGCTTTATAGGTCACCCATTTCTTATGTACGCCCCCAGGTTATCTCATGTAGTTTTAGAAGAATTATATAATTTTAGGAACATGTTAAGGAAGTTTTAAATAATATTATTATACTAATTTTATAATTTATTATGTTATGTAAGTAATTACCAAAATATATTATGCCTCAAGATATTAGAGTTATATTAAGTGTGCCTTTATATAATAAATCATGAAATAATGTATATTAAAATATGTGTTTTCATGGTTTAATTAGTTAATTGATTGAAATTACTATATTTAATTAATTATTATTTTTTGGAATTATTTTAGAGATTCAGGGGATGATTCAATCCCATTTGGATGTTGAGGATACATGAAGATACTTGGATGGGCCTTGTAAAGGTTTTCGAACATTGTAAATGTTCTAGGAAGCTTTGTTTAATGTGCTAGGTGGTCAAAGGGCATCACCCATAGTCTTGTTAATTTATTTACATGTGTGTGGTACATCCCTTAAATTACATGGGTTGAGTGTTTTCACCCATGGTTTTAGTTATCAGTTTTTGTTCTTAGATTGATCCATTATACCTTCTGTGGACCTCATTGGATCCTTTGGTTGTTATGATACTAGACCTAAGGCCACCCACGGGGCGTTCCGACCTATAAAAATGTAATGTTATAGGTATTGGGTTTTTTAAAATTCCTAAGAGAATCATGAGATGGTTTTAACCATGTTCATTAGTTTTTTACATACATTTGGGATTAAATGGGTGAAAGCTATGTTTCAAAGTGGATTTTATGAGATGTTTACCTCCAAGAATTTTAAAAGTCTTTTGGGGGTAGATTTCAAATGTTTTTTTTAATGATTTGGTGGTTTCCCCTTTGCTATAAATTTTATAAAGGATATTTTTAAGGGTTTTATGGAAAGAAAGGATTTGGCCTTGTTTTGGATATTAAAGAGAAAGACACGTGTTTTAAGGTTGGATTCAAAATGTTTTGAATGCGTGAGTGACATTAAATAGCTTTATAAATAATATTTTAATGATTTTTTGATGTATAAAAATGGATTGACAGTATAATACATTTGTGGTGTAAAATTCCAATGGGACCTTGTTAAATGATTAAGGTTTTAAAGATAATTTTTGGAGTCCCTTTAGGGTATTTTTAATGGTTAAGAAGTTGAAACTTAGTATTTTAGGATTGATAATATGGTTTAGGTGTAGGAATGATTCTTTGGGACCAACTGTTATGATTAATAGATCCAAATTTTTTATATAGAACTCCACATATGAGGTTTAGAGAGTTGGACATGATACTCCATAGGAATGGATATGAATGTCATACATAATGCTCCACATATGAGGTTTATATAGTTGAACATTATGCTCTATAGTTGTGATTACAAATTTCTAACATGATTCTTCACATACATGGTTTAGAGAGTTATACATGATACTCCACATATATGGTTCCCAATGTCTGAAATCATTCCCCACATCCATGATTTGTAGAGTTGTACATGATTCTCTATGGGTGTGGTTACGAATGTTTAATATGGAACTCCACATTTGAGGTCTAGAGAAATATATTGATGATTTATTCTTTCATGAGTTAAATGTTGGGTGAAAATACACTTATGTTCTATAAAGTATGTTTCACCCTATGTTTTATGAATTAGATGAAAATATTGGGGGTCATTGCACATTGGTTGGCTCAGGTGTCACCTTAGAACTTGAGGTCCAAGGGGTTACTAGATGAATAGTTATTTCTTTTATGATGTATGTTTTCCTCTATATAATTTATTGACTCCACTATTTATCTCTATATACAGTTGCTTTGAACTTTATTTGATTTATACTACATTATTGTCTACCTATTGAGTTTTACACACATCCTTCTCAGGACACCACTTGATTAGCCACTAAATGTGGATAATATTCATTGTTAATATATATAATATTCACGTGCTTTATTATTCATAAACACCATTTTAGTGTATTTTACACTTTGAACATCATTCCACATTATGATTGTAATACCTTCTTAAAATGCACTATTATGTGGTATATTTTTTAACATCATTTAAAGTACCCAATGATTCAGCTGATTTTAAGGAATGTAATTATACATATTTTAATTTTATATTTTTGTAAATTTATTTACACTTCAATATGTACATGTTTCATTCAGGGATCAATGGAGAATTTATGGAAGAAGATGGGGATATTTTGGGATGAAAGGAAGCAATTTTAGAGAAGGTAGATTGGACACCAGCCCACTGATGAGAATGTGGGACCCACATTACAAACACAATGAATCCAAATTTGGTGGGAGGATAGAATACATGTATATTAACAAATACCTATTCAGGATCGAATGATAATTCTGCCTCCATGGTGGTCATTAAGTCGTCCCAATTTGGAGATAAAATTATGGGCCAGATTCTGTGGCCTAGAAAAAATACTACCATTATGATCATATCTCGGAATACACAAATTTAAATGGTACCATAGTTTACAGTCGGTTAGGATAAATCAAGGGATCCATTTTCTTCTTCTATGGGTCACTCTAATTCAGCCATCTAGAAGGTCTTCCAAGCACGTCTGTTCGGTAGATGAAAGCTGGCTGCCACCTCAGGTCAAATGTGAAAAAGTCCAAGTTCCATGAGCTATCCTCCACCCTAGGCCTACCATAATCAAGTGGGATGCCTTTTACTGTTGAAGGATCGACCCAAGACTTCCAAAATGCCTATTTAAGGTAGTGGTGGTGGAGGAGTTTATCATCTTGGATGCTTCGTTCAATTGTAATGTCATGCTGTGATTTTGTTGTCTCAAGTTTGTCTTTCACATGTAAGTTGTTCAATTCACATTAGTTTCTTAATAAAAGTTCTTATTCTCATCTTATTCTATTTTTATTAATATCACTTTGATACAGTTGGTTCAAGGTGTGAATTAATTTACACTAAACCTTGTGAAATTATTCACACAATGGTGGAGGGATCATTTTATTTTTATTGTTTTCTTTACTTCTCCATTTCCTCCCTCATGAGTCTACTTTCCGCTTCCATTGAAATCATGGAATCAACGGAGGGATAACCCACTTATGGTTTGATCCAAGAGAGTATAAAGGGGCTGTATTGGATGTTATTTATCCCCCCATTAATGTATAATCACTTTTTTAATTGAGATTTTTATTTGATGATTTTCAAACTCCATCGTCCTTGTTGAATTCAAGGCCACACACTTCACGTGCTAATACGAACCTTTACCTTGAAGTGCTCAAAACATTGATCCTTCATGTGTATAGGTGATTAGTATTAAAGGGTGTAGGCATTAAACCCATAAGTTATGATGTTGTTTTATCTTCTTAAATGAATCCATCCCAAATATAAGAAATTGAAATCATTGAAAAGGAAATACGTCCAATCCACCCCAAGTGATAACCTAGGATTAACACACTCTTTTAAATTGAATTCACTTAAGTATATTATATTTCACTTAAACCCATATAAAATAAACCCAATTTTTCCACTTCATATCCAAAAACAATCCATATAATGTACATGTATATAGGTTAGTTCTTAGGTCTTTGAGGATTCGACAACCCAAGCTAGACTACAAGGACTATCCTACCTTCTTCTTTTGGGTAAATTTGAGCGAGAATACAATTTTGGCGCCATTTCCAGGGACCCAAGTATGTCATCTAAACACCCATTCTATTCTCCCCCTTTTCTTCTTTTCTCATCCAAATTCTCTTATATTTTCCCTTTCTCGTTTTTTTTCTTTTAGCGCATGTCTGCCTACACCCGCGATCAATCAAACCGTCTAGTTAGGGTGGATAGTCCTGGGGTTGGGGAGTCAAGTACACCAAGGGAACTCTTTCCATTAGATCTTAATCTTCCTAACACCCCTGAGTCAAAAATTGAGCCTATTTCAATGGAAGTTCTTCAAAGAAACCAACTCATAAACCAGGGTGGGAACCAAAATTTAAACCCAAATGAGGCAGCCCCAAACTTGGGGAATGCAACTGATCAAACCATGAATGACTACCTCACACCTTCCTAGAACAATTCCCCCTCATACATCAGACACAATTCCCTAGAATATGCCAACTACATCGTTAAACCCCATGTCCTAAACCACCTTCCCACATTCCCTGGAATGAAATCTGAGATGCCCTACCTTCACATTAAGGAGTTAAATGACATTGTAGAAACCATGTGTCCCCCACATCAACTAGAATCAGCTAAGATGAGGCTATTTACTTTTTCATTAAAGGATCGAGCTAAAAATTGTCTAAACAATTTGAGACCTTCATCCATTACCTATTGGTACCAACTACAAAGAGAATTCTATAAAAAATACTTTCCCCGCCACAAAACAATTGCACTTAAAAAGAGTGTCCAAAACTTTTTTGAAAAAGAGGGAGAGTCATTCTATGAAACATGGGGGAGGTTCAAATACACTCTAAACATGGTTCCACACCATGGTTTTTCTATACCTGAACAAGTGATAATTTTCTATGAAGGGTTGGGTCCGGGGAATAAACAATTCATTGACATGATGTGTAATGGAACCTTTAAAAACAAAGCCCCAAATGATGCTTATGAGTATCTAGAAAGCCTTTCTAAACAAAAAAACATGGGGAACTTCATCTTATTCTGAAAAGCCACAAAGAACTACTGGAATTAACACACTTAGAGAAGAGGAAAGCCTTAGGGAGAAACTCACAACACTCTCTAGGAAGGTTGAAGAAATAGACCTTAGGAAAGTCCATGAAATACAAACTGTAGACCCTGTTTGCACAATTTGTGACAAACATGACCATAAGACAGACAACTGCCCAATCATTCCATCTATCAAGGATGTTATTTTAGGAGGACCCCCAGCAGAATTAAATTCCTTGAACTTTCAAAATCCTCAATACCAAAACAAATTAAACCCAAGGTATAATGACCACCCAGGCTTCCGCTGGAAAGATAACCAACAACCTAGCCAACCAGAGGGACAAAATCCATACCCCCATCAGAACTAACAATCCCATAACCAGTTCAAAACCCAACCTATCCAATACCAATAGCCACCTGTCCATTTTCAATAGACCATCCCGCCTCAAAAATATCCCTCCAGGATAAACCAATCTTCTCAAGCACCAACCCAAACTGTTCCACAAAGCCTACTAGAACAACTGTGCAAACAAATGGAAAGGATGAACTCAGAAGTCTCTTTCCTTAAACAAGAACTTCAAACCATCAAAACTGGAAAGTCACCCATTCCTACTCAGGCGGTTCCATTCTCAAATTCAAGGGGAGAGTCAAGTTATACTCAAAAAACGCATGAACAACTAAAGATTGTGACTGTTTTAAGAAGTAGGAAATCAATTGAGAAACCTAAACAACTAATTCAAAACCCACCTGAAGATTCAACTTGGATGAAAATTCAAATGAACCAAATGATAAAACTGAAAAACATGATAACATTGTCAAAGAAACAACTCTTCAACAAACAACCCCACAACCTGCACCATTTCCTCAACTCATGAGGGGGAAAACCAAGCCTGAATTAAGTGAAACATTGAGGGAAATCTTCTCATAAGTCAAGTTGAACATTCCTTTTATCGATTCCATCCAAACCATACCATCCTACTCAAAGTACCTTAAGGACTTGTGCACTTTCAAAAGAAAATTTTCACATAAAAACCAAGTCCTTTTGGCTACTAATGTGAGTACCACAATTCAAGGGACCATTCCTCCTAAGTTGAAAGACTCGGGTTTCCCTTACATCAATGTTTAACTAGGAGAGAGAAAAGTTGTCAAGGCCTTGTGTGACCTAGGTTCTAGTGTCAATCTCAACACATATGTTGTGTACTGCCAGTTAGGCCTAGAAGAGCTCCAACCCACATCTGTCACACTTCAACTTACTGAATGAAGTATTAGGGTTCCAAAGGGGATTTTAAAGGACGTTATGGTAAAGGTTGAAAAATTCATCTACCCTGTTGACTTCATTGTCCTTGACAACCATCCAAACTTAGGAAATAAGGAAAAAACCACAATCATCCTTGTTCGTCCCTTCCTTGCAACAATCAACTCTGTTATCCGAGTCTGAAATGGTAACATGACCATCACCTTTGGAAACATGAGTCTAGACTTGAACATCTATAATGAAAGCTCACAAATAGGGGATGATGAAGACATTCATGAAGTAAACATGATAGGAAGAATTGATAATGAATCCATAGAACATCAAGTAATATTTGATGAATGTTTAAGTCAGGATGAGATTGATTTCATTTGTTCATATGAAGGAAGTTTATCTCCTTGGCCTGAATCATTTTCAAATTGTTCTTATGATGAAGTCTTAGGTCCAACAATCAGTGAAACCTTTCAAACTTCCTTCCCTAAATCTGATAAAACCAATCTTATAGCTTAAACTTCTATATGTGGGGAATCAATCCTATCTGAAACTCTAAAAAACAAAATTGATCTTGATCCAATGTCCCAATCTTCTGTTGAAATTCTGAACCAAGCTAATCTTGAATTGAAGGAACTTCCCACTGCACTCAAGTATGCCTTCCTAGGGGACGATCAAACACATCCTATTTTCATTTCTTCTTCTCTTGAAGCCAATCATGAGAGGATTCTTCTATATATCCTTAGGAAACATAAGAAAGCCATTGGTTGGACCCTGTCTGATATTCTTGGGATTAGCCCACTTATCGGGACTCATAGGATAGTTCTAGAATCTATTTCAAAGCCATTTTGTTAACCTCAACGATGACTCAATCCTAATATCATGGAGGTAGTAAGGAAGGAACTTCTAAAATTGTTAAAAGTTGGTATCATCTATCCCATAGCTGAGAGTGCATGGGAAATCCCAATTAAAGTGGTTCCAAAAAAGGCTGGAATCACAATGATAACCAATGAGGATGGAGAGATTCTTCCAACAAGGGTGAGTAGTGGCTGGAGAGTATGTATCGACTATAGGAAGCTAAACACATTTAACAATAAGGACCATTTCCCCTTACCATTCATTGACCAAGTCCTTGATAGAGTGGAAGGTCATGTCTTCTACTGTTTCTTAGATGGGTCCTCGGGGTACAATCAGATTGAGGTATCCTTAGAGGATCCGGGGAAGACTACATTCACATGTCCATTCGACACCTTTGATTTCAAACACATTCCATTTGGGTTATGCAATGCCCCTGGAACCTTCCAACAGTGCATGATGGGAATCTTCTCATACATGGTAGGGGATTTTCTAGAGGTCTTTATGGATGAATTCTCTATGATTGGGGATACATTTGAGGGATGTCTGCAGAATGTGGAGAGAGTCTTGTCAAGATGTGAAGAAGAAAATCTGGTCCTAAACTGGGAAAAATGTCATTTCATGGTTAAAGATGGACTATTTCTAGGCCATCTGGTCTCAGGTAGGGGGATTGAAGTTGATAAATCCAAGTTTGACATCATTCGTCACCTTCAATCACCCAAAACTGTCAAGGAAGTGAGGTCTTTATTAGGACATTCTAGTTTCTATAGAAGATTCATCAAGGACTTTAGTTCAATCTCCCATCTCCTTTGTGCTCTCCTAGTAAAGGATTCTCCATTTGTTTGGACAGAAAGATATGAGGGTTCATTCTCAACCCTCAAATCCTCTCTCACCTCTCCTACCATTATGAAATCTCCAAATTGGAACCTTCATTTCAAACATATGTGTGATGCCAGTGACTTTTCTATAGGAGCTGTGTTAGGACAACATTTTGATAAAACTCCTTTTGTCATTGATTATGCAAGAAAATTCTTAAATGATGCCCAAATCAACTGCATCACCACTAAAAAGGAGTTACTTGATATTGTTTTTTCCTTAGAGAAGTTTAGGTCCTACCTCTTAGGATCCCCTATCACTGTGTTCACTGACCATTCTGCACAAAAATACCTCTTCCAAAAACAAGATGCTAAGGCTAGACTGATTAGGTGGGTCCTTCTCTTACAAGAATTTGACCTCACAATCAAAGATAAAAAGGGTGTTGAAAATGTTGTAGTTGATCACCTCTCTAGGATGGAATTCAAAGACAACTCAAATCACCTTTCTCTGTCTGATTCATTTCCTGATGAACACCTATACTCTGTGAGTGACTGCCCTTGGTATGCCGACATAGACAATTTCTTAGTTACAGGAGTCATTCCAAAATTCTTAGGGACTCAAGCTCGAAGGAAATTTATTTTTGATTTTATACACTATGTGTTTGATGATCCATACCTCTATAAGTTCTTCCCTGACAAAGTTATTAGGAGGTGTGTCCCAGAATCTCAAAAAGATTCCACCATTAAATTCTGTCATAGTGAGGCATGTGGAGGTCACTTTTCCTCTAAGAAAACATCTGCTAAGATTCTTCAATGTGGTCTCTTCTAGCCCACCCTCTCAAGGGACTCCTACAAATTTTTTCAAATCTATCCTAGGTGTCAACAAGTAGGGTCCATCACAAAAACGAATCAAATTCCACTCACTCCCATCTTAGTGGTTGAAATCTTTGACTGTTGGGGAATTGATTTCATGGGTCCCTTCCCAAACTCTAGGGATACCTCTACATACTCTTAGCTGTTGATTATGTCTCAAAATGGGTTGAGGCCATTCCCACTAAGTCCAATGATCATTAAACAGTGATTAGATTTCTCAAAGAAAACATCTTCTCCAGATTTGGAATTCCTAGGGCTATAATCAGTGATCGAGGAACCCATTTATAAAACTGACCATTCTATTCACTCATGTCTAAGTATGGTATTTATCATAAAGTTTCCACTGCATACCACCCACATACCAATGGTCAAGCTGAGTTGGCCAATCGTGAAATCAAATAAATTCTTGAGAAAACTTTCAATCCTTCTAGGAAAGATTGGTCCAAGAAGCTCTTGGATGCTCTTTGGGCATATCGTAAAGTATTCAAAACCATCCTAGGAATGTCACCTTATAGGTTGGTTTATGGAAAATCATGCCATTTACCTATTGAAATTGAGCATAAGGCCTTTTGGGCAATTAAGAAAATGGATTATGACATCTCATTGGCCGGAACGAAAAGGAAATTAGATCTCAATGAAATAGAGGAACTAAGGATAAAGGATTATGAAAATTAAAGGATCAATAAAGCTAGAGTTCAAGCCTACCAATCTAGGAATATCAAGGTCAAACATTTTGAACCGGGAAAACTTGTGCTCTTGTATAGTTCAAAACTTCATTTACACCCAGGAAAGTTAAGGTCTAGATGGTCAGGACCTTTCATAGTGCATCATGTGTACCCCCATGGGGTAGTGGAGATTCAAGATCCCAAAAGTGGTTAAATTTTCATGGTCAATAGTCAAAGGTTAAAACCATTCATTGAAACATTCAATAAACAGGAAATAGAGGTTGAGTTAACTGAGCCAACCTATGAACTAGGAAAAAATTGATAGATTTAGGATCCATGTCAGGAAAACAACGTTAAAAAAACCGCTACATGGGAGGCAACCCATGGTTTTCAAGTTTCCTATCATTTTGTTGTTCTAATCAACTTTATATTTTAAATAGGATTAATTAATCATTTTGATATTTAATAAAAAAAATTAGACTATTGACATGTTCTTATTTTATGAGTATGGATGGGTATTAAAGGGGAGCATCGTATTCATACATGTCCTACGGTGTGATCCCTGAGTAATACCTTACCAGAAATTTAAAAGAAGACAATGTATCATTAGTTTTATTAAAAAACAAAAAACAAAAAAAACAAAAAATCATTTAAAACCATAAAAATAATGATACTTGGAATTCAATAAGTCATTGTGTTGTTTGTTTTGTCTGGTTTGTTCTTCTTTTTATGGTTCAGGGAATATTTTGGGTGATACATGTTCAATCAAGGAGGTGCCTACATCCCCTAAGAGATCAAACGACTAATTTGGAGCAGCAATAATTTCAACTTCACCCACCAGGTGACTTCATTCCATGATCCTCATTTTCAATTTCCTTTTTGAACTTTTATTCTCTACCTCTACCCCCTTCTAAATTTTCTTTTTTTAAACACTAGGGACATTGTTATTTTAAGTTGGGGGGGTGGGAAGAGAAAATGAAAAATGATTTTGTGTCAAATAAAATGAATGATTTGAAGAAGAAAAATTGTGTAAATGGAAGGAAAATTTCCATTAACTTTGAACATGGTAATACACATTGCACACTTTGAAACTGAATATCAAATAATTTAGCATGCCCTAATTCTAATTTTAATCCTTGTATAATTTCATGAGCATATATTTTTGAAAGTGTGGCTATCCAATGTGATATTTCATCGTTTATATTTCATCAAAATAAAAAAAGATCACAATGCATGTCCTTTGGATGGTGGGGTATTATTTTGAGTTCATGGGGTCCCCACCAAATAAATAGCATAGGTTTGGTGATAATTTTAGTTTTAATATGAGTATTCAATAAAAAATAATAATAAATTTGCGCGTAGAGCAATGAAATGACCTAATGCGTGGCTTTAGGCACTTGGGGATCATGACTCCATAGTTGTCTGGCCCAGAGTTAGTAATTTTATCTCTATTTTTGGTAATTTGAATTTTTCTTGACTGAGTTAACTCAAGATGATGCCCGAGTATTTGGGCTTCACTTGGTGCCATAAGGTCTTTGAGCCTGAGATTCATCGGCAAAGTCTCGCTACAGGGGTTGACTCTTTTGAGTGCAATTTCAATTACCATGGAAAAATTGAAAAAAAAACAAAAACAAAAAAAATACAATAATTTTTTTTTGAATACTCATCTTAATATTGAAATGTGATTCCACCTAGCACTTCCGTCATTTCCCCCTTGAATAAAGATGAACCCCCATGTCTATTGTGATGCACAACACATCCTCATACTTAATTTATATTTGATGAAATATGGAAATGAATTTGAACAAAGGAATGGGCTTGAGATTGGGATCTGCTTATGGAACTATCTTGTATTAAAATATTTTGATAGGTTTCATGATTGTTTGGTATAAGGGTTTTTGGTGATCATTGTGTATTAAAATGTTTTTGGAAAAGGGAATTTGAATTTCATTTTGATGAGATATATTTTGCTCAGGACTAGCACCACTACACATGGGTACCTAAATATCTCTTATATGTTTACTATAGGAATGGTTTTGGGTAGATTCCCATGTTGAGTTTCGTATGATTTCTCAAGATAGCTTGTATGGTATCATGACACTAGATGTGGTTTGTCTCAAAGATTTTGTAAATATATTTTTTATATTTTTTTTATTCTAGCATGTTATGTAACTGACCCAATAATCATTAATTTGTATGGGTGTTGTGGGTATTTTTACCTTACTAAATTACATTAGTTGTTCTATGATGTTAATAATTTTCATCATTTTTTTATAATTTATTTGAGATGTTGACATTTATTTATTCTTTCTACGTACTATATAGTGTATTCTTTCTAATGTCCCAAAGGCCTTCATTTTTTTATTGATTTTGATAATTCACCTTTCAAGGGGTGAGGTGGAACCCTTACGAGACCCATAGGTGTAAGTATTACATGGATCATAGGCCTTAGAGTAATTCATTGTCTGTAGGCTTCAAACATTACATACAACCTAGATTAACTACTTGGAACTGCTCTTCCCCAGTATCTTCATCATGAAATCAGTTATCCACCTTTGCATGGCTCTCCGGCTAGGCTATCCCGTGCATGCACAGGCTTGTCCCGATGATAGGTTTCATACCCTCTCATTCTTTCAATCCATGTAGCTTCTACTATGGTGAATGGTCCTTGATAATCTTCTTTATAGAGCTTGTTATTTGTAGGCTTTCTGGTTTGAATCTGCACTAAATGTGGCCTGAAGGCCTTGAGGAGGCCCAAAGGCCTTACTGGCCCAAAGACTTTGGTGTCCCGAAGGCCTTAAAGGACTTGGGGACCAAATAGGTGGCCCGAAGACTCAAACGGGGGGAAATTCCTATCTACTACAGTGCCAACCAATGCATGTTATAGTTCCCTCTACAATACCCGCTACATTACTGCTACAGTACCCTCAGAAATTATGCCTACACCTGGATTTGATCCTGGGTTGCCTGGATGCACTTAAGAGTCCTCACCAACCGGGATGAGGCTCATGTGCACTATATAGTGTATTATTCTTTCTTATGTACATTATTATTGTTCACTCTGATATGGAGTTATAGTGTTCACATAGTACTACCATATACCTCCACTACTAATTGGAAACCTCTAGCATATGAGGAGGTATGCCTGAGGTCATGTGGTGAACTGGCTTAAGGAACCAATTTAATGGAATCTGGTTCAAGACAATACAAAGTGGTATTAGAGAATCTTCATTCCTATTATTTACTATTTGGGATTTAGTATACTCTAGATGTAGGAATGTGTCTTATCCTATGATGAGTATTCGGTTAGTGCATCGTGAACACCTATTCCAGTAATAAGTCCATGTTACTAGTGGCTGGGATTGATATTCTTGGTATTCAATTTTATAGTTGTATATGATTTTAACCTTGAGAGATTCAAATGTGGTTTTGATTTTTTGATTTATGATCGATTCCTTTATCTTGGATGGTTTTCAACAGGGTGGTGCTTTAGCTTTGACTCTTGGCCCATAGAGGCAAGAGGTGTCTCATGCATCATGGTAGAAATGTTGGATACACATATTATAGACCTTCTAGTGTGTGATTTTTTTATGATAGAGTATCAATTGTTAAAAGTTTCAACAACTTCTAATATGATGTTTTCCAATTTAAGTAATTGGTTTCATTCTAATCATCTAGTAGGACTTTTATATGGATCTATATTTATGGTAGTTTATGTGGATATATTGTGAGAAACTCGATCATGAGGATGCTTATGTGTTACTCATGAATAGTAGGGTTAGTGACCCTAGTGGGTTAGCCTAGTATAGGTATATGACTATTGGACCACTAATTGGTGGTTTTTTTAGGTTCGTTGTGTGGCCTAATTCTTTAGGGAGTGGTCTGGTGTATAGATTCTTGGAGAGGATGGGTTCCATATTTGTGGGTGATTGTTTTGGCATGTGACATTTCTATATATGATACCCTAGAGATGGGTGTTTTGACATGTTGATGTCATGTGTCATTGAGACGGTAGTATGTTTGATTCCCATGATTTTTAGAAATCTATGATTTGGTATAGACAAAGGTGGTTGTACCTTTTCAACCAACAATACACATTTTTGATGGGGCTTGGTGGGAGAGCCTAGTGACCTTTTTTAAGTTACTCTGGTTTAGGGAGTTAATGACTTGTAACTTTCAAGAGTGACCCATGAGTAGGTTCAGTAGAGTTATGCATGCCTTTGGATATGTGAGGCATAATTAGATGATTTAGAATTTTCCCAATAATGAATGAAGTGTTCTATATGGAATGGAGTTTATGTGCTTTGAATACCTCTGGTTTTTTTATAAATAGTACTTTTGTGCCAATGTTTTATCCTTATGGTTGGTTTTTATATGGGAAGGCTCAATTGGGTGCCTATACTAAGTAATGGTTGAATAGAAGGGATAAACCGGATGGTTATGAGTTGGAATAGGGTATTATGAGGTGATTGGGGTATGTGGTTCTAGGTTTTCTAGTTTCTTTGGGTAGTGACCATGCCGATGAGGTAGATTGTGTGTTTTTGAGGAGGAGTGAACTAGTAATGCCAGTGCACAAGAACATCTTCAAAAAAATTATATTAGTGAGTTGGAACTAGTTTTATGGAGCACCAAGGTTTCTTATTTTTGGGTGAGATAGGAATACAGGGTAGGCATGGCTAGTGGATAGGTATTGTGAGATAAGTTTTTAAGAGATATGACTTGCTATAACTCTAAACATGTTATGTGGTAGGGTTACATAAGAGTGTGTAAAAGGAAAGAGTTAATGGGATCTTAGAGGCATAAATTTTTAGTGACATATTATTCAATTTATATTGTGGATGGGATGTTACAAGAGTATATTCCTGAGGTGCTTTAGTTAAGTATAAAATTATTAGTAGGTTGAGAACTGATATGATTGTAATGAAATGTTTGTCAGAAAGGAGTCACAGGGCCTTTAAATAGGTTTTACATGTCCCTACAGTTATAAGTGACATAAAAAATGGGTAGATTTATGGTGGTAAGATGAAATATTATTATACTCTTATTTTATAGATGATAATGTCCAACATCTTGATATAGTCCCAAGTAAACTAAGTGATCATTGGAGACACGCCAAGCTATATAAATGCCTTTTATAGTTTGGTGAAGGGAATCATTGGAGGGGGAGATCATGGATCAGTGTAAGGGGGTCCATATGGTGGGAATAAAACCATTATCCATCTATGAATAAGGTCCCCATGATGGCCTGGATGTTAGAGAACATTGTGGGTACCGTTCTCTGAATTCATGAATGGGTGATAGTTTCTATTTTTTTCACTCCAGTGAGAGAAATATAGACAAATACAATTCTTGGATAAGCAGTGGTCATATTGTGGTTCATAAAAGTTATATTTATTTGAGTAAGGTAGTAACAATGATACTCCTATGGTGTGGAGTTACATATTGGTCATGGAGGTGTGTCCCTCATTATGGAAGGTTCATAGGTGTGTAGAACTGACCATGGATCAATCTTAGTGGAACTTTGATTCTAGAGAGGAACTTATGAGGTGTGTGCTTAAATACTGTCAGGAATACTAAAAGTAAATAATTTGTGGGGGATTATCAAGTAGAGAATGAGTTTCAATATTTATGTGGTTATAAAATTTAATTAGAGGTTTTTCTGTCAGAAATGTGTTGGCAGAGTGGTAGGGAATGACAATGGTTGTGAGTTAGTGGAGGATCTGGCTGTAGAGTCTCACCAGGAGTTGGGTATGAACTCTAGTGGGCATGTTTGGGAGGTTTTGTAAATTCTCTTGGCATAAATACATTGTGATCGGGTAAGATAGTGATGTTCCAGTAGTTTGAGCTGGGAGTTTCTAGGATGATTCATTCGAGAATAGTCTTCCTTTATTATATAAAGTGGGTGTGGAATGTTGCAAATCACTTATGGTGTGTCATTTCCAAAATGATAATTTCATTTTAGAAATATAATTAGGCTTCTAAGGATAATCCATTTTGTTTTTAGTTCATGAGTGGATTGGTATATGTCCATCCCAGTTGGTTTTAGATGATGAGGATAGGTGTCGATGTTGAATGGAACTATCATGGGTGTTGGGAGTGGTAAGTTGGGAACCACATCAGGAGCATTTTGGAAGTTCAAGTTAGATGTTATATTGGTATTTTATAATGTTATAGGATCTAATAATCTTATGTTGGTGGTTATAAGCTGAATATTATATTAGATAGCACTATAGATCTGGAAAGTGATTAGGTGATAACAAATCGATGGTTATATAGGATGAGCCTAGGTAAGTTCCATCTTAGTGTTTTGGTTTTTAAAACAGGTGTTGAATCAGGTTTTTAATAGTCAAGTTCCTTGGGTTGGAGGATGTTTCTTGGTTGTATTTTTAGAATTCAAGAACTGAATAAGGTTATTGGTAATAACTATTGATCGGTATAGGTTGTGTGGTGTGGATGGATGGCCACCAGTATTTCTTGGGGATGAGAATTATTATGGTGGGGGTGTTGTATGATCATGTGTCCTTATGAGTCAAAAATTCTAGGACTATGATTTTTAATTTAATAGAAGGTTCAAAATATGTATCAAGACTCAGGATGGGAGTTGGAGTACCTCAAAATGATGTTTTGAGATGAGGAATGGGGCATATAAGGTGTCTCAGGTGTTCAAGTGAGCCTTGAGAGCCTTGGGCTATGTTTTGGGAGATTAAAAGTTTCTTATAAAGTGGTAAACATTTAATGTGAATGGTTTAGTAGAAACCATATTACACCTTGATTCTTTTAGTGTATTATATTCATTTTGAAATGATCATGGTTAAGTAGCATAGTTAGATCACGATTTGGGTTGAATCATGCAAGCCAAAGGAGAAACCCTATTAAGTGATGGAGGAACTGAGGCATGGTGCACAGTCAAAGAAAGGTTTCAAACAAACCATTTTCCTTGCTAAATAGGGGAGTAAGTTCTGAAAACATGGTTGGTGCATAGTTTTCTTAACCATTTTTCCTAACTATGTGAGTTATTTTGTAATGCCTAGTGGAGGGTACACGGTTGGCGCACAGTTTGGAAAAGTGTGAGGCTAAACTGTAAGGCTACCTAGAATCTCATTAAAATGGCGAAATGAAAAAAAACCCTCATGTTTTTAAGAAACACCCCCACTTCTTCCTCCATTAAGCATGCATGGACCAAGGGTGCTCCTAACCTCTTCCTCCTCCTCCAACCCTTAAATTTGGGTTGTGTTTATGGTAATATTTTTCCATTTTTGAAGTTAGTATCAACCCTCTATAACATATTATCTCTTCCTTATTCATCCTCCCAAAATTTGGAGTTCAAAATTTTTGGTTTTAATGGATTATTTCACTAGATCATGGTGGCATCATCTGATTCACATGGGGATTTTGGTTGTCTTGTGTAGAGGAGATCCTGATATGACTTCCACGCATTGCTACATGATGTTTTGTTAAGGTATGCATTCATGAGGAATTTTTTTAGGTTTCCCATAATGGATAATTTTAATTTATTATTTTATTGGATCCTCCTTTTAATTCTTTTCTTGGGAATGGTGTTGGGGGTCTATTGTAGACCACTGATGGTGGTTATGCATATTTTTCATAAGAGGTGGGAACCCAATCAGTTTTCCTATATTGTACCAAGTTAGGGTTTAACTAATTAATTAATTCAAGTTTCTATAATTAATTAATTTTGGTTTCCCAGAATTATTTAGAAGATTGGGTGGCTAAGATTATCTTTATTAGAAATTTAGGAGTTTGGAAAAGACTTGGATAGGCCTTAGTAAGGCTGAAAAACATTATAAATGTTATGGTAAGCTTCTTTAAATGAGGTAGGTGGTCTAAAAGATTTACCCATATGATTATTAATTTTTTTCATGTATTTAAGGAATTTTCCTTAATTCCCATATGTAGAGTGTTTTCTACCATGGTTTGTGTTAGATTTTTGGTTCTTAAATTGTTTCCTTAGAACTTATATGGACTTCGTTGGATTTTTTGTTTATTATGAGACCAGACTTATCACTTCTCATAGGGAGTTCGGACCTTTTAAAATTAAATGTTGTGGTATTTGGGTTTTTTGAAATTCTTATGAATCTATTGAGATGGTTTTAATCATGTGTGTTGTGTTTTGACCCAACTTTGTGGTTAAATGTGTAAAATATAAGTTTTAAAGTGGAATTAATTTTAAATTGATGTCCTAACCACCAATAGTTTTTAAAAGTGGTTTTGGGGATTTATTTAAAATGGTTTTTTAATGAGTGGGTGGTTTTCTATTTGTTAAAAATTTCACGATGAATATTATTTAAGGGTTTTATGGAAAGGAAGGATTTAGACTCATTTTGGACGTTCAAGAGGAAGAACTATATTTTATGGGTGGATTAGAAATGTTTTAAATGGTTGGGTGAGATTCCATCACTTTATAATTAATATCTGAATAAAGTTTTGTTTTGTAAAATGATATTGGTAATTTATACCATGTGTGGTGTAAAAGGTCTATTGGGACCTTGGTATACATTTATAGTTTTAAATAGTATTTTTTGAGTTCCTTTTTAGTTTTTTGAAAGTTCATGATGTTGAAACTTAGTATTTTAGGATTTATAGGATGGATTAGGTGTTGGAAAGATGATTTGGTCCCTACTATTAGGATATATGGTTATGGATGTCTAACATGATGTTCCACATATGAGGTTTAGAGAGTTGTACATGACACTCCAAAGGTATGGATCTGGATGTCTGATATGAAACTCTACATATGAGATTTAGATATTTGTAAATGATACTCCACAGGTATGGTTAAAAATGTCTGACATGGAACTCTACATATAAGGTTTTGAGAGTTGGACATGACGCTCTATGGGTATGGTTCCAGATGTCTGATTTAGAACTCCTTATCTGAGGTTTAGAGAGTTAGATATTATACTCCACAGGTGTGGTTCTGGATTTTTGACATGGATCTTCACATATGAGGTCTAAATATCTCAATTGATGCTTTATGATTTCATGAGTTAGATGTTGGAAGAAAAACATCTTCTGTTATATAAAGTATGTTTCACCCTATATTTTATGAATCAGATAACCATATTGGGTTGATGAACATTATTTGGATCAATTTTCACCTTAGAAAAAGAGGAAAATGGAGTATTGGATAAATAGTTATTTATTTTTGGATGTATTTTTTCCATTTTACAATTTATTTAATCCATTTTTTATCTGCATATACTATTTCCCTGACTAGTATTTTCTTTATACATTATTGGTGGTATCCTACTATGTTTTTCTCACACCCTTATTTGCCCTCTACTACACATAGGTACATGGGAAGATCTTATATATTAATTGATAGAATAGGTTTAGGCTGAGTCCCATGTTGATTTTTTTATTATTGGTCAGGTTAACTCATATGGTATCAAGAGAATAGATGGGGTTCATCTCAGTGATAGAATAAATCCATTTTTATTGGTTTTTATTTTTATTCTTTAATGTCATGTAACTAGCCTAGTGGTTGGTCACCTGTCAAGGTTTTATGGTTGTTTGGGTCTTACTACATTTCATTAGTTATTTAATCATGTTTATAATTTTTAACTTCTATATCTATTTTATTTGATATACTGATATTTATTTATTCTTTTTGCATAATTAGATATATATGATTCTTGGTTATTTCCATTATTATTGTGAACTTTAATGTGGAGTTATAGTCACATAAAATACTACCTTAAACCCCCACTATTAGTCAGAAACCTCTCATATAGGAGGAGGTGTGCATGATTTCATGTGGAGAACTAGATCAGGGCACCGGTTTAGTGGAATCTAGGCTACAATGTTACATAAGTGCAAAATAATTATTCACAAGATGAGTTTCATATGATGGGAAAACCTAGTTTAAGTAAACTTATATCATAAATAGGTGTAATGAGAAGTGGTACTAGATATAGTTTTTAATCAAAGACATCATTCATGGGAATTAGCAAAAGATATTAGACAGTGGTTATATCAGACATAGAGTTTGAACAATTTGTGAGGAATAGTTATTTTCTCATTGGATGGAGATCATGTCAAAGGCTCAGTGTTGTGATGCACAATGAATATAGTATACTATAAAAACGTAGAAGGAACACCAGATAGAGAATTTCAAAATTAATTTTAGTGAGATGATAATAAATGTTTCCTATCTTATTTTGGATCATTTGATAAGAAAAATTTATAACTAATGAGTGTCAACATATTATCCTATTAGGATATAGAAGGAGTCTAAATATAGTTGGATCAAATTTTATTCACTTCATATTATAGTGGATATCCATAGACTAACTAGAGTCACTATGGAAAGGATGTAATCACCCTCACTAAGGGTAAACCTTGTAAATATTTTGTTCTCTTATTTACCTTCCAATCATATCATACAAAGTGTGGTTGAGTTTATAAATATAAAAAAGTCTATAAACACTAATAAGTGGTAGGGATTAATTTAAAATAGGGTTTAATTTCTAAAAAAATTACCACTAACTCACCTCCCCCCCTTCTCATTGGTTCTTACGATTATAAGGAACTTATAGTAGGATCAGAGGTGGTTTTACTTTATTTGATCCTTATCATGAATAATATCAACTCAATTAATAATAGATGTATTCCTACAAGCGATGGAAAAAATTATCCTGGTTGGAAAAATATAATGATACTATATCTTCTATCTTTTGACCTAGAGGTAAATGATAAAGAAACAGTTGGGTTTATACCCTCTAAGAAATATTCTCCTATGAAATTTTATGAAAAAAGTAATATTATGGTCAATGGGAAATCTTGAGATTCTATTCTTATATATTTTTCAAAAAAAATTATATAAAAGTGATGGGTCTCAGGACATCTAAAGAAACTTAAGAAAAAATAGAAAGTATCTTTGAGGTAAATATCAAAACAAATAAAGAGAATATAAAAATATAGAAAACCAAGTTAGAAGATATCATAATATAAGATGATTAAAATATTTATGAGTACTTCACCATAGTTAATAAGTTTTTTAGAAACATTAGAGGATTTTTAGATGTCTTAGAAGATTATAATATTGTTTTGAGGAATGTGAGAAACTTTATAGAGATGTTTAATACTAAAATTTCTACCAAAGAAGATAAATATGATTTATCTCTTTATGAATTTAATAACATTATTTTTTTCTATAAGATGAGAAAATATACATCATTCAAAAGTAATATAAAATAAAAAATGGATTTTCAAGATAGGAAGAAGCTGAATTTTAATGAATGAAAACATGAGTGGGTGGAATATGATGAATCATAAGACAAGTAAGTTGATGTTGAAGAAAATAATAGAATCAAATTTCTAATGTCTAAAAATTACTGAAAATATATAGGAACATAAAAAAGGAAAACCACCACTTAAATGGATCAAGTTTGGATGAATTAGTAATTATTCTATAAATTTTACCAAGAATAACGTTAGAGAATATGAATATGATTATGAAGAAAATACTTGGTGGAAGAAGTGGAGAAAAATATTTAAAGATTATAAGAAAACCACTAGAAGTAGGTAAAATTTCATTGAAAAGAATAAAATAAGTATGTTGTGTAAGAAAGTTGAGTATGAATCTTCTGAAAATATTACTTTAGGAGATGAAAATCCAAATAAGTTTAGAAATTTATTTTCTAATGTTTAGAGAAATGAAGATTTCCCAAATATTGAAGAAGAAGAATAAGGTGCAGAAACCTATCAAGGGTACCTTCTAAGATCAGAACATGTAGAATGTCTTGAGAAAATAAAAAAACTAAATAAATAAATTATATTTTTGAATAAATAAGGTGAGAAAAATAATATAGGAAAGAAATATATCCTTAAAAATGAATATTTGTACATTGAGGAGGTTAAGAACCTCAAACTGAATGTTATATAATGGGGAACGATAGTGGAATATCTTTGTAAGAAGCTTTCTACTAAGGAAAATGAGGTTTGAAAACCCTAATCAAGATTTCTTGAGGTTAAAAGTACCTTAAATAAAATGAGTGAAATTTTTGAAAAGTATTCATAGGTAAAGGCTAAAAGATCTCAAGTTGCTGAGAAAACTCATTCTAAGAATCAGGTGAAATCTACACCCACTGAATATAAAATATCATCTAATTATACTAACTATGTTGGTGTTATAAACAATTTTGGGAAAACTTGAACTGAGATGGGATGTGATAAACACATCACATATACCAAATTTTAAAACAACCACAAATAAAAGGGTTCCACACTCCTGGGTAAAATAGGTAATGAAATTTCATTTAAACCTCAACAAACTCACTATACATAAAGATAAATTTTTTTCAAGAAGATCAAGGTTCCTTGGATATTATTAGTGTTTTCATATATATGGGAACAAGTCATAAAATTATTTGAATAGAATTTTTCCCCTTAGGAATAGGTATGAACTGAGGGGGAGTAATAATGGAATAAAATAGAGTAAATTTTTTAATTTTTATAAATAAATAGAAGAAAAATAATCAAATGTTAGAAATTTTACAAATAAAAATCAATTTTATTTCATTGAGGAAGTTTATGGATGGTGTGACCAATCAAGTCACTATATTGAAGGATGTTTGACAACACTTTCAGGAAAGGTATACTATGCTAGAAAAGAAAGGGAGTCTAGTAAGAAAAAAATAGGAAAGGGATTTTATTTTTGAGACTAATATAAATGATAGAGAAATGAACAAGACTTCGAAAACATTGTGGTTATAGTAAGGACGTTTTCTTCAAAAAAATTCTTATATCATCGAAAGTCTAAAAGATGGAAAATTTGTTAGTAAGGGAGAAATATCGAATGATATACTATTATAAATTGGCGATCTTTATAACTCATGTTACTTAATTATTGATAATGAAAAAAAGTTTTGGAGTCGAAGACTTGGGAATATTGGTTAGAAAATCATGGGAACACATTATAAGGAAGATGTTTTATGAAACTTACTATGACTAAAAAGGAAATATGATATAGTTTTTATAACCTATATGAAAGGAATGATGGTTAGTTCCATAAATAAGAATATTAAAATCCAATACACCAGAGCTATTGAGCTCATTCACTCATATATTTGTGGTCCAATGAGACATCAATCAATAAAAGGTGATTTTTTTACTTTATTAAATTCATTTATGACTTCACTTGTATAACCAACATAATTTTTAGTAAACATAAATCAAATTCTTTAATGATGGTCATAATTTTTCGAAGGGATATTGAGAAATGAATGGGTGTTTACATAATGAAGATAAGAACTAAAAATATAAATAAATACACTAAAAAATCATTTGATTACTACTTTATGAAATATATAATAAAAACCAATACACAGCTCCCTATACTCCATAACAAAATAGAGTTTTAGGAAGGAAACAACATAAATTTGGTTGATATGGGTAGAGGTATTCTTGTTGAATAAAAACTTTATTAATTATTCTCAAGAAAAGAAGTAAGTATATTTGTTCATATATAGAAAAGATATTTTTTGTGGAAAAAATCCAAAATTAAATCATATGAGATGTAGTAAAAGAAAAACTCGATAGTGAAATACTTAAAAAAAATTGGGAGTCCTTTATTTCTAAAGGTCAAAATTTTGGATATTGTAATGTTTTATGAATAAGATGAAGAAGGGATTTTCATGGGATATTCAACTGATGGAAGAAGTTACAAGTCTTGGAATAAAAATATATAAAATTTGATCAATTCATATGATGTGAAATTTTTAGATAATCCATCATCCTTAACAAATGTTTTTAAAGGGTTTGTTGAATATGGATTGATGATTTCCAAAAAATGTAATAAAATGGAATATGAATGTGATCCCAAACATGTACAAAAAGATTCAAATTAATCTTATCATGAAAAAAAGTGATACTAAAAGAAAATATCATAAATTTCATACTTTAAAAAAATATATTTAATTGAAAAAAACCTTGATAAATCAGAAATATCAAGTTCATAACAAAAGGAAACTGAGATTTTAGAATCACATGCCACTTATCTCATAGGTAGAACCACAATTAGTTTCAAAGTAAGTTGAACATAAAGAGTTGTTAAATTCTATGAATGAAGATTAAGATTAAATTGATAAAAATGAAACCTCAAAAAAAATTCAATACTATATGGAAATAATGTTATAGTAACAAATTGTTTGTTCAGAAATAAGATCAATGAACATAGATAGATTTTGAGAAACAAAGATTAACTTTTTTAAAGGTTACTCACAGGTGAAAGGTGTTAAATTTGAAGAAATTTTTTCCCGTGTTGTGAAACTTGAAACTATAATAATTTTATTAGATGTTGATTCACATTGAAATTAAAAAATTTATCATATAGATTTCAAGTCATCTTTTTTAAATGGATAAATTGAAGTATAAGATTATGTTGAGAAAACTAGTGGGTTCTAACTTAATAAATATTGAACAATGATTTATAGGATGAAAAATAATTGAATGGGTTAAAATAGGATCCTCATTCATGGTACATGTGACTTGAAATTCATCTTAAATATCTGAACCTTTCTAAAGGAAAATTTGATAGAAACATGTATGTTAATTATAGGATCAGAAGTACCAAAAATTTTATTGTTTATGTTGATGTTATAAGTTTTTCAAGTGCGAAGTATAAAACTTGGGGAGATTTTTATAAGAAAATTAAGAAGAAATTTGAAATTTATATTCATGGAGAGATAACATTATTTATAGTCTTACAAGTTCAAAAAAGGTGATATACATATTTTTATATTAATAAAATTATGGTAAGGAGTTATTACAAAAATTTCACATAGAATTTTTCAGGGAGGTTTCTACTCTTATCTCTATTATCATAAAGTTGAGTAATGATGAAGCAAGAAAAAGTGTGAATTTGAAATAATTCATAAATTTTATATGAATCTTAAAATATATTACTTCCTCATGACTATACATTGTACATGTTGTTACGGTATGTGTAAGATATTAGAATGGTCCAAAGGAATAATGCATGTTGTAGAACATAAAACTATGGGATTATGTATAAATGAAGTAATGAGATAAAATTTATTTGGTCCATTTATGTTGAATGGATGGAAATTTTAATGATATAAAATCAAAATGGGGACGAAATTTCTTTTTGGGATAATGTTGTTTGAGATAGCATAGTAAGAAACAATGTTTTGTTACTTTGAGCACAGCAAAAGCATATTATGTTGCTAGTACCCATGTTTTTGAACTGTCATGACCCCCTCCCACAAAATTGTACCCTACCTAGGATGAAAATGAGATAATAAAGATAGTGACTACTCGAGTCCCACCTCTAGTAAGACCTAGGTTGGAGACTTGGTCTATGGATATAATAATCATACAATATGTGGCATTACCATATAAGATAACATATATAAGAGAGAGATAAGAAGATTAAAACATTCAAAACATATTCAGAAATATATATAAATAAATACCAAGTGAAAACATGAAATTTCATATAATACTATGACAACTGAAAGGAAAACATCAAGTCCCAAAAAGGTTAAGATGGAAGTGACCGCGAAGACTAAACAGCTGCTGCAAAACCAAAAGCTAGTAATATCCAACTCGATATCCAACATATCATAGTTAACCTAAAAAAGGTTTATATATATGTAGGGTGAGAATAAAAAATATACTCATTAGGATCCTCCCTAGTTCCTCTCATGTAAAAGATAAATAAATAATGATAAAGCATAGTGAATAACAGGGAAACTAACTCATCACCTAAATAGGTATACTATGTTCTCAGCCTCATCATGGATAACTGTAACTATATATCACATAAAATAGAGATTATATTAAGCTAATTAAACATAAATGGTACCTCACTCTTGTATCCCCACTAGTTTTCTACTCTACCCTAATGTCTCACATCTTGATCTATATCTCTCCAAAATGAGCCAGCCCAAAGACATCTGGGTAAGGAATCACAACATGGAACACATATATCACATCATCACATCAACCCATCCACATATCTATATGTAGTAACCAACTAGTTCTAGGAGAAACCACATCCTGTATGATGGGAATCATAAAATGGGTATTATACCTCAATCCATAATAGCCTATACATTGAGTAAGTACCTCAAGCCATCACAACATATACATTTCAACCCTATAATGAACATTTAGATACTGAATCTGGAGATACATGTGTATGAAATAACTAAAATACATTACATAACTCTACACACATATATGGGGAAACTAACCATTATTTATACTAGTACAAGTAATTACTCAGAGAATAGAGCAGGGCCATAGGGGATAGTAATCGATCTATCCTCCCACCAGGATATTGGGAAAAACACCCTCTCTAGTCTGCTAGGTGTCAGTCTCCCTAATATAAATGGGTAGGGTAGTGTATAAAATCATAGAATATAAAAGATATAATATATCTCACAACCAAAAAATGGGAATAAACTAGTCCTAAACTCAATTTTATATATTGTCTCTTGGACACCCAGCTACCACTGTTAGGGACTACATATCTTATAGGCACAAGGGAATTTTATGATCTACATTATCTACTTCTTTTAATTTTATAATTTAATTTAATTTAATTTATTTATTTATTATCCATTAAATTAACCATTAACATTATTTTATGATACATTCATTAACCACTATCCTGAATTCCTTGCCCTCCAGACATAATCCAACCCAAGTCCACAATTTATTAAGATTAACATATTTTCAACATTTTCATTCCAAAAACAACAACCCCATGGGTTAAGAAATATTTATTCATTATTAATATCATTCTATAATCCATGTACTCTAGTAAAACCATCCTAATCTATAATAAATCAAAAACATGAGACCAATCACATCCAGTTGTCTCAAGCAGTGTGTAAAGGAATGAAAATAAAATAAGAAACCTGACAATTGTCTATTAAAAAAATTCATTCAATCAAGAATCCATTTTTATCACATCAAAAAGTAATACCAAATTCAACCCATTTCATCATCTCCAGTTCCATCCCTGACACCCTCATACATATCCCAATGTATCTCTCCATCACAGGCATCAACTACTGTCACATCATCTAGGACTCCCCGCCCCATATATCACATCATTCATCCATGTCTCAGCCATCCCAAGTTCATATCAAATCACATAGAGAATCTCACATCTAGAGAACATCACAAAAGTAGCAGAAAACAAACAATCATATCCAAAAGGGTGATATAGGCCTCGAAACAAGGTATCAAGCCTTCACACAAAAATGATATCTCATGGATCCAAACTCAAAGAACTCAGGCTTCTCAAGAATATGGGAAAATCAGGACCTATAAATTATATTTATTACACAACCAGTTCTTGTTAAATATTTAATTAACTGATTAATTATTCATTGATTCCAACTATAGGTAACTGATGGAATTAAAACTAGTTTCAACAAACTTAGAGAAGTAACATTCTCATTAACATTCCTTTTTTATTATTATAAACAAAAAAAATTATCATGATTTTCATTCTTTAAAAATTACATTAATCACATGGAAGATCATTTTCAATTATATATGTGAATTTCATTAATTTTATTATCATAAAATTTCAAGAGATGTTGAATTCTTTACAACATTCCTCCTCTTTAATTATTAAGACAATTAATCAATTAATTGTAGATCTAAATTCTTTATCAATTACCATAAAAAAAGTTAATCCATAGCATAACAAGATATTCTAATAAGAATAAAATATATGTTGCACTATCTAGAAAATCAAGAGTAAAACTGTTATCATGGTATAAAGAAACAACATGTGATCGCTACAACTAATTCTATATTAATCTAGTTTAAAAATTATTAGTTTAATTCCATTTTCATCCAAAGTGGTAAACCATGATAACTTTATGAGTTTAAATAAATAAATAAGAGAATTGATGGATCCCTTATCTCAAAGGTTTCAATGTTCCTCACACGAGAATGGTACAACATTATAGATCCCGATCACCCCTCCCACAAGAGATGCATCCTTTCAAAGATGTTGTGCCACAACCGCAATAACAAAAACTGAGAAAAAAATCATTATAATGATGGAGATAAACTATTATCACATTAAAAGAAGAAGCAGTAGGATCCATATTAAAGAACCATTAGAGAAAAAGGTAGAATATACCTCAAATATACATCTATTGAAGATGTAAGGATGGGATTAATCCCTAATAAAGGGACTCCAAAACTTTTTAAGATAGTTCCATAAATCGTCTATAAATTGAGAAAGAGTTGTAGGGTTTGAGAAAAATTTAAGGCACTACAACTTATATCATTGCACTATCTAGAAAACATTCATGGTGTGAAACCCTTTCACATCTTGAAAGTATCGGGATTTAAATTTTTTCTGAAAAATGTGTCACCATGAGGAATTTAATCTTGATTTATTTCATGTCATGAAGTACCCTGTGAACCATCCTTACATAACACATGAATAGATTTTGATCTATGAATCAGTATCTCACCTAAGTATTGAACCGCACATTCATGACCAGAAATACTTACACATCATGAATTCTCTCTCATCCTAGATTTTAACAGTCAAACACCTCCAGACCTACTATAGGCATCCTCTAAGAACCATTGGCTTTAGAAACATGAAAAGGGTAATACTAGATGGATAGGTACCCATAAAATATATACCTATCGAAACATTATCATCCTCAAGAATCCAAATCCAAAATCATAGAGAAAATGAAAAGGGGTTGTCTGAACAGCCACCCCACAAGAAACCTCTCAAGGATCTTTCCATCACAGGACATCAACCACCCCATTCGAGGAACAATGTGACACAATAAAAAATATGGAAAGGTTAAAAATAAGACACAATAAAAAAGCATATCATAAACCAAAAAGGTCAAAATCCTTGAACAATGTTACAATAGAAGAGCTAAACATCAAACAACTTAGGGTAATGAGTGTGCATTTATAACTAATGTTCCCAATTACTCTACTACACCCCATTGTGTTTCCAAAAGACATGAACCAATGGAATAGCATACTCGTGCTACACCTTCTCCTAGCGGTCTTGAATCTCTACAGGATTTTCCAAAAAGGAAGCATCATCTTCAACATCAATCTCACCCCAATAGATGACATGGGATCCATCATGAGGATAACTAAAAAGATATGACATGGGATAAACATCATGTATTATACTCATCTATGGGGGAATTTCAATCTAATACACCATGAATCTAACATGATCCAACACCTTCAAAGGCCCAATAAACCAGGGAAATAGCTTACCCCCATGACCAAACCTTCACTAACCATGATGAGGATTCAACTTTAGAAACACATGATCTCTAGCATCAAACTAAAAAGGTCTACTCATATTATCATTATAGGATTTATATTGATCCTATGTTTCCTTCAATGTCTCATGAATCACCTGAAACGTATCCATCTTATTCTATACCAATTTCGACCTGAGAATTGTTGAATCTCTAAACCCAGTCCGGCATAATAGAGAATGGAAAGTTTGGTTGTGAAAATATTAAAATGGCACTATACAAATGGTGGAGTGGAAAATATTATTATAATAAAACTCGACCAGTGGAAATTTTTTCATCCCCGAACCTAAAAAATCTAGGACACAAGAGTGCAACATGTCTTTAGGAGTCTGGATAGTTCACTATGTCTAGCCATTTATCTGCAGATGGAAAGTAGTTCTAAGGAATAACTAGGATCTAAATGATTGATAGAGACCTCTCCACACCCTAGAGGTAAAATGAGGATCTTGATTAGATATTATTTTTATTGGGAATTTTTGGAGTTGAACCACCTTCTTAGATATTTCTTTACTGAGCTCGAATCCCTAATTATTGTAAGGTGGTTTTATTTCATCAAATGATCCACTATCACACATATAATGTCATAACCTCCCTGAGATTGAGGTAAACTAGTAATTAAGTCCATCGAGAAAACCTACCACTTCCATTTTGAAAGATTTAATGGATAGGTTATACCACTAGGAACATGGTTCTTAGCCTTTACCTTCTAAAAGACCAAACATTTAGAAATAACCTCTATAATTGCATGCTGCAACCCATGCCACCAAAACTAACCTCTCAGAGCGTAGTAATTATTTGTCATGTCATGAAATAACATGAAAGGTGAGCTATAGAACTCATAGAAAACCATCTCACATACTATTTAAGGGATTAAAATACTTTTTAAAAGAAACACCTAGTGTTGTCCATGCTCAGATCAACCATCAAGGGAATATCCAAAAACAACTCAATATCTCTAGACCTCCACCTCAAAATCCCCCAACTGGGACTCCACCTGCTACACCAAATAAGTTTGTACCATCATATTGAAAATACAAAATCTTCCTAAAACCTCTCCCATATCTAGATACATCTCTGAGAGTTCCTCCATCACTCTCTAGGAATCTATATATTCAAAAATGACATTACTACGTGACTTCCTAACCAGCGCATCAGTTACAATATTTACCTTTCCTATAATATATGAAATATAAAATTCATAATCCTAAAAGAATTATATCCATCAACATAGATGAAAGTTCAAGTCATGAAAATTGAATACATACCTCAAGATCTTATGTATGGTAAAAACCACAAAACACTTGTTGGTGAGGTAATGTTACCACAAGTTCAAAGAAAAAACAACTTTCACTATCTCAATATCATGAGTGGACTAGTTATGATCATGGAGATGTAACTACTGACACCCATAAGAAAAAACTAACATTTTCTACATCAGAACACAACTCAAAACAATATATAAAGAATCATGAAAAACCTTAAATTAAACTCCTACTAGAAAAAAATGACTAGAGCGCTGACCAATTTCTCCTTCATGTGATCAAAATATACTTAACATTGGTCATTCCACAAGAACTCACAATCCTTATAGATCAAGGATATTAGAGGAGTTTCAACCCAAGATAAATTGGCTAAGAACCACCTATAATAGCCAGAAAGACAAAGTAAACTCCATACCTCTACCAATGTCTTGGGGGTTTCCTAAGAAACAACACTCTAAATATTCTAAGGATCTAAATATACTCCCACTGAAACATAATAGGCCCCATGAAATGGACTTCACAATCCCAAAAATCACACCTTGTAAACTTTTTGAATAGATGCTCATGGTGAAGAACTCCCAAAATGGAACAGATATGATATGCATACTCCTCCTCTAACACGGAGTACACAGGGATTTCATTGATGAAAACCACCAAGAACTTATCCAATAACTCTCTAAGTTCTATGTTCATAAACCACATGAACATGTATAAATAATTTTTAACATCAAATGAAATCACAATGAACTCAAAATACCCTTGACGACAATGAAAATAAATCTTCTAAATATCCTCATCCTTCACCCGCATCTGAAGATATCCTAACTGTAGATTAATATTTGAGCAACAACTTTTACCATTCATCTAATAAAATAAATCATAAATTCATGAAATAAGATATTATATCTTCAGTGTAACTTGGTTCAAGTGATTATGATCAATAAAAATCTACAATCCACCATTGACCTTTTTCATGAAAAAAATTGGTGCACCCCAAAGTGACACACTTAGTCAAACAAAACCTCTCTAAAAAATTTCATCAAGATATACTCATAGCTATAGAAACTCATAAGGTGTCATCCTATATGGATACAATAATATCAGAGATGCTTCTTTCTATAGATCAATCCCAAACTCGATCTCTCATCGAGAGGGTAATGCTACAACCTCCTTTGTAAAGAAATCATGGTTCTCTTCTACATCCTAGAAAAAAATGACTTTTGAACTTCTGATGAACATATAATCAGCTCATATATCAAATAATAAAATGATATAATATGCTTCTGACCCATCTGAGGGTCTCACTCACCAAAAAACATTGTTTTCTCTCCATCAGTATCATATAATATAACATACCTTCTAAAGAAATATAAAATATCCTACACTAAATACAACCAATACATTCTGAGGATGGCGTCATACGGTTGTATCTATAAACATGTTAAATATCCCCAAGATTATTTCTACCCCAGAACTAGCTCACAGTCTCTATATACTTCATATAAGTCAGGTTTACCTCAAATGAGTATAGTCAATTCCAAGGTCACTGGAAATCTATCTACCTCAATCCCCAAAGCATGGATGAGGATAGGTGATATAAAGTAATTTTTCATTCTTGAATCAAAAACATAATATACCCTTATTAAAAACAATAAAAGGGTTCCTCAAATGATGCATAACTCACCTAAAGTTGGCAACACTAAAGTATGAATTTGGCCATGACCTACTGCACAGCCTCTTGGAATATTTTGACGACCACCTCCATGGATTTTCTATACACTTTAAGGATGAGTATCATCTAGATTTTATCCTCTTCCTATACTATATACTCTATTTTGATCCAATACTAGAACACCCTAATCTAGTGCCTTTGCTGAAACTACCTTGATAAAGGTGTTGTAAAGTGTATTGTTCCAATACGTCTCCACTTTATGTCTTTTGATGATTCAAAAAATCCCTAATTTTATTCTAACAAGTTTATTATGTTTTTTAGATTTTAATTATCTTACAAAAGTATATTTTCTTAATAATTTTAAGGAACATATTTATTTTCTTTGAAACTAAAATGATAATCTAAGATTTTACCGTATGATATTTGACTAAGTCACTCGGGAGAGACTTTTAGTTAGAAATGAGAATATAAAAAGACTTTATTATTTCTAGGAATTTCATAGTTAGAAGAAGTTGAAAAAAAAATTGAATGTTGCATCAGTAAGACTATATCTTATGCTATAAAATTATCTTATAGTATGTTGAAGACTAATTATCTTAAAAATACAAACTGCTCTATCTTACGGAAAAGATATCTATCAGTGAACAATATGATCAACCAATATCCTTCAAAGATATGATAGTAAAAAATGTTATGATTATCTTTTATAATATAATGATAAGTAATTTAATAACATCAAAAGAATATTATTGTTTAAGGAAAGATTAATCTCCCCAATACTTTCCATGAATTGGAAATTTCAGAGAACAAGATAATCTATGGAATTACAGTCTCAAAAGAAATTCCATTTTTGAAAAACATAGATGCATACTATCTTTATCCTGTCTCATCATGATTTACGTATATATTATGCAACCATTAGAATTATCCTATGCTTAATTTCAAATTATCATATATAGGGAATAGTTGGAAACAACATAAAGGATAGATACATATATGTGAAAACAAAGAATTTAAAGAGAAATCAATAAGGTTTCCACTCTCTAACACCAAAGATCTATACATATTGAAAATCTATACATCAAGTGCTAAGAATATCTAATTCATCAGTTTCACTGAAGATCATCCTGAGATACACTTGAGTATTATCTTTTCTCATGATAAATCTTCAACTACTGTCAGTTGATTCTTGAAATTGTGTGTCGTAAATGTTTCTTAAACCTTGTAACTTATTTCTATAATTTTTTCACTATGTGTATTAATGTGGTTAAGATCAAGGATAGGTATTATAAAGGGATATCCTAGTTTAAATCTATTGGACCTTTTTATTAAGTGACAACTACTTGTACTTAGTTGGTAGCCCCCAGTAAAAGGGTTGTTTAGTAAAAATCACTAAGCTCATGGAGTAGAGTGTTGGTGGAGTGGACTAGAGGATTTTTTTTCTACGAACCACTATAAACCTTTCCATTCAATTTTCTTTATGCATGTTTTAAATTTTCATTTCATGTGATCTTAAAAAATAAAATTGGACATGAATACTTCGAAGAGGGTGATCTATATTTCAAAGAATCTATTAGAATTCAGTTCACCCCTTGATTGAGTTATTCAATCAGTCATTATCTAAGAAAAAAATTGGTATCAGATAAAGTGGATTTCAATTTTAAAACTATAAAAAGTTGAAGTCTAAATATCTATCATCAAATGGCTATTATGACTGATAATTGGGAAGTTATTTCAATGGTTATAGATCCATATTTCAATGGTGAAAACTACGGTTGTTGGAATGATCATATGGTTATTTATCTAAAGAATATTGATCTAAAAATTTATCTCAAAGTAGTCAAACCCTTTTAAATCCTTAATACAGAACCTGAAACTTGGGATTCTAAATTTAAAGCAAACTATGATCTAAATTAAAAATATATGAATTCTATCATCTGTAGTTTAGGACCAGATGAGTTTAATTGAGTCTCTCAATGTCAAACAGTGCATGAAATGTGGACTACTATAGTAGTAGCATATGAAGGTAGTAACAATGTGAAATCTCTTATATATGACACAACCAATCTTATATTCGATATTTTTAAAATTTATAAAAGAGAAATTATTAATAAACTAAATGGAAGACTCACTGATATCATAAATAACATTATTGTTATAGGAGAACATATCACTAAGCCTGAACAATAGTTGAAATTTTTTAGCGTTTTACCATCTAAGTAGACTAGAATTTTAGCTATAATCAGACAATCTAAAGAGGTAAAATATTTCAAGATAAAATATCTTATTGTAACTCCTATGATGTATGAAGTTGAGTTGAAAATTGAAAATTATGAGTATATAATAATAAAAAAGGAAAATACTACCATTAAAGTCTATACATCCAAAGATGACAAAAAGAGACAAAGTGAACAAATTTTTGAAGTATCTGAAGAATAATACTTATCAAGAAACAGTGAATCAAATCATGATCTTTGTCAATTTGAAAAAATGTTCAAAAAAATATATAAAAATAGAATGGGATTCATGATACCTTTCAAAAAACATAAATATAATGGTGAAAACTCTAAATAATTAAGATGTTATTAATGTAAGAAGATAGGTCACATCAATATTAACTATCCAAAAATCAAAGACTAAAATAAGATATAAAATAAATATTTTAAGAATACTGGAAATAATAAATGAAAAAAAGATATAAAGGCCACTTTTGGTGCTTCTAAATATTCTAGTGAATTCACATCATTAGAATCAGAAGCTCAAGATAAAAATAATATTGCCAGAATATTCTTTATGGCCCAATCAGATGAGGTACATTCTTACTACTCTTCTGAGCATGATTTAGATAATGAATATTGCTTATATAATGAATTAAATGAATACCGCACTATATGGGAAATTAATTATGAAATTTTTAAGAATAAAAATAAATACCTTTGAAATTCCAATAATAAACTCATAGTTAAATAAGAAAATATGAACAATCATATTTTAGAACTAAAAGATTTGCTGGAAAAATCTGTTGTTTTGAATGTTGAAAATGTAAAAACCATCGAAAAACTACAAAAAGAGGTTCAAAACTTTAAATATACAGCATGTTTTTTGTTTAAATGAGAAGACTATTTAAATAAAATTTTCATTCAAAATTAACTTAGAAAAGAAAATTTTGGAATTTGAAGAAATGGTGAAAAATACAAGATTTACATAAAATATTTTCTGCCTTGTTCAAAAAATAAATATCTTCCTAAAGTTAATTGTTTTAATTGCAGTGAAATAGAAAATTATGAAAATATTTTTGATTTAAAAAAATCCTAAATATGTGTAATTAAAAAAAAATTCTTTAAAAATAATTTTCAAAATAAACCGAAAAGTTCTCTAGAAAATAGAAGAAACACTAAATGCCAAACTCTTTTATAGATAACATATCTAGACCCAAAATAATTTGGGTAATAAATAATTATATTACTTACCTTTTCATTGTATTAAACTAGCTATAGAAAAGCAATGCAAAATAGTTCATGGATAGTGGTTATTCAATACATATGAGTCGAGACTATTCCAATTTTCATTCTTTATCTAAATTAGATGTAGTATATGTTACATTTGGAGATAATAAAAAAAGAAAAATAGTTGGAATTAGATCAGTTGGAAATCCATTATCTATCCCTATCAATAAATTCTTCTATTTGGAATTCTTGAAGAACAAACTAATAAGTATTTCTCAACATTTTGATGATGTTTATTCTTTTGATTTTTCAAAAAAAAATATTCTTAGTTTTTAAAGATAAATGCCAAAAATTTAAATCACCCAGAATAGAAAATGTTTAAACATTAGAACATAATTAATTATGTAGACAAAATATAAATTGTTTAAATACTGATGTTGATGAATTGTGGATTTGGAACAGAAGGCCTGGACATTACAATATTCTTTCCTTAATAAAATTATCTAAAAAAAATTGATTTCTAACTCTCCTGATCTTAAATTAAATAGAAATAAATTATGTGATGTATGCCAAATGGGAATGAAACATAAGTCATCTTTCAAATCAATTAAAGAAGTTGTTACTTCTAGACATCTTGAGCTTATCCCCATGGATTTGTTCAGACCAACTAGAACTGCAAGCCTTACTGTTAGGTCTTTTTTTATGTATTAGTTGATGATTTTTCAAGATTTACAGTTTACTTTTCAAGACTTCAAAACAAATCATGTTCTATGTTTTTTTATTTTTGTAAACTTTTGCAGAAAGAAAAAGATGTCAAAATTTTGTCTTTAAGAATTGATCATGGGGGTGTGTTTGAGAATCATGAATTTAATTCTTACTACTCTATGTAAGGAAATAAACATATATTCTATACCCCTAGGATGCCTCAATATAATTTTGTTATCGAAAGGAGATATATGAATTTACAAGAAATTTCTAGGACTATGTTATGTAAATATAACATGGCCACTCATTTTTTGGTTGAGGATATTAACACAGGATGTTATATCATTAATAGAGTAATGATAATAACTATTTTAAAGAAAACACCTTATGAGTTGTGGAATAATAGAATATTAATGGTAAGATACTTCATATTATTTGGATGTAAGATTTACATCTTGAACACAAAGTATAATCTTATAATATATGATTAAAGGCTGATGAAGGCATATTATTATGTCACTCTACCACTTCCAAATATTATATAGTTTTCAATAAAAGGTCGAGGATTGTTGAACAAATAGCTTAAGTGAAATTTGATTAAAGTGATCCCTTCAGTTACAAAATGATTCAAATTGATGATCAAAATGATTACTCAAAGATATGATACCTGAACCATTATTTCATGAAAACAAGGTTGATGATTTGTAACTTGACTATTTTAAACCAAATCTAATGAGGAAATAAATATAAGAACTAGAAATTGTGTTTCCTATAAAACCCAAAAACCTTAGAGACCATCCTCTAGAAACAGTTATTGGAAACCTAAATAAAGGAGTAAAAACTAGAAGAAATGTTCAAAATTTAGTAGAATTATTTTCCTTTCTATCCCAATTAGAACCTAAATCTGTAGAAGAATAATTATTTTCTGAAATATTTTTTTATAAATATAGGAATAACTAAATCAATTTAAAAGAAATAAAGTGTGGGAAATAGTTTAAAGACCCTCAATCCAACCTGTAATTGGAACAAAATAAGTTTTTAGAAATAAGAAAGATAATCATGGTATGATAACTAGAAATAAATCTATATTGGTTACCAAAGGATATAATAAAGAAGAAACAATAGATTATAATGAGGCCTTTTCTCCTATAGCTATATTAAAATCAATTAGAATTATTATAGCATATGCATCCTATATGAATTTTAAATTATATCATATTGGTGTAAAATACTCCTTCTTAAATGATTTTTTAATAAAGGAATTTTATATATAAAAAACTCCTAGTTTTGAAGATCCTCACTATCAAAATTCTATTTTTAAAATTACCAAAGATCTATATGGACATAAACAAACTCCAAGGGTGTGGTATGAAAGATTTTGTTATTTTATTCTATAAAATGGTTTTAAAATAGGAATATCAGATCCTACTCTATTTATGAACACTTGTTTTTATGATATTTTACTAGTACAAATATATATAGATGATGTTATTTTTGGTTCAAAAAATAAAAATATTTGTAATGATCTTTCAAAACTTATAAAAAAATAATTTTAAATGAGCATGATGGTAAAACTAAACTATTTTCTAGGATTTAAAGTTTATCAAAAATATTTCTAAAATATTTTAAAACAAATAAAATACATACTTTACTTACTTAAAAAGTTTGGAATTGAAAACACTAAGACCTACTCTACTCCAATGAACTCCAATATCAAACTTGACTTGGATGAAATTGAAAAACTAGTTGACAAAAAGTTTTATAGTGGAATCACTGGAAGTTTGTTATAAATTATTGTAATTAGACTATACATTATGTTTACAGTATGTATTTTTAAATGATTTCAATATAATCTAAAAGAAACACATTTAAATTCTATAAAAATAATTTTAAGATATTTAAAAGGTTCCATAAATTTTTCTATTTTTTATAAAAACCTATAATTTTAATTTAATTTCATACTCCGATGTTGAATTTTTTAGATGTATATTAGATAGAAAAATCACCTCAGGAACCTATCATTTTCTTTGAAAATATATTGTGTCTTGGTTAAGTAAAAAAGAAACATTCTGTTTAACTATCAACTACTGAAGTTGAATATATTACCATTGGAAGATATTGTGCATAGGTGTTATGGATGAAACACACATTAATGGATGATGGATTTAATTTTAATCATGTTCCAATTAGATGTTATGACATTAGTTCTATAAACATCTAAAATAATCCAATATACCATTTAAGAAAAAACCACATTGACTTAAGACATCATTTCTTAAGAGATCGTACATAAAGACGATATCTCTTTAGAATTTTTTTGTATAGAAAATAAATTCAAATATATCATTACTAAACCCTTGTTTGCTGACAGATTTTATTTTATTAAATTAGAATTAGGTATTTTTAATTTTAGAAAGTAATATTTTACATTATATATTGCTTATATATATAGTGAGCACGTTATTTTATTTATTTTAATATCTTTGTGTACCACTGTTTCGAGTAATAGTTACATCCTATAGGTCGTGTTATCTATACTTAGTAATAATTACTCTAACATTACTCCATGACCCCTTTTTTATCGTGAACAAAAAAATATGGAGATTTAGTATCAAATCTATGCACGAAATGACTATCAAACCCTTTGAACCCTTCTTTATCTTCACTGGAACCCTTTCTGCCCTAGACCTATAAACCTTTCAATCCCTAAACCTTATGAAAATGGCCAAAAACAAAAGATTTTATGGTGGTTCATAAAGTATAATGAAACAACATATGATAAAAAGAAAAGTTTTTGAGTGGTAGATCCATCGATTTCAAGTGGTTGAATAGAAATGATATGCTATTTAAAAGGTTATAAACCATCAAGGATGGGAATACATTTTTTATGCATCGAGAATGCAGAAAGTCTCTCACGAAGGTTGTCTATTTTTCAAACCTATATTTTTACCATATATAGTGTTTCCCCTCCATTAATCATGAAATTGATCTTTGGAACTACTATTTTTGAGAAGAAGTAAGTAAATACACTGGAACTAGAAAGGAAGATATTAGTAATGTTCATTCAGTCTGGAATCGCCCAATGAAATGGTGAAAGTATCTCATGAATGTTATCTATTTTTTAAACCTATATATATTCTATATATTGTGTTTCCCCTATATTAATCATGAAATCGATGTTTAGAACTCCTATTGTTGAGAATAAGCAAGTAAAGACCCTGTAACTAGAAAGGACTCTATTGGTAAATTTCATTCAGTCTGGAATCTCCCAATAAAACAATGAGTTTGAAAAAAAATCAATATATTTCTTTTATTTATCTGTTTATACTTGAAAAAACTATCAAATTATCCCAATAAATCTTGATATGCATGTTCTATGTTCAGAATAAGTCCCTAAACTTTTTTCTTCATAGAAGAATCCTTACCCTAATCTTTTGAAATGATAGAGTTATCTTAGATGATAATGATGCGATGTAATGTTGTGGTTTTATGACTCTAGATCCAATTTTTTTAGGGGAGAGTGGATTACATTAGGATTTATCTTTGAAAAAGTTGATTCCTTATAGTTTTATTCCGGAAATGTACCCTGCTCAAATTCATGGGGAGTGTTAAAATTTAGATAAAACTCTAATAATTATAGAAGGATGGTATCAGTGGTATGATACCAGACAAATATTTGATGATGAAGAAGAACCTATATATTTAAAAGGTAGATTTAGAATTGGTATTCCTTCATGTTATAAGGTTTTTGGTTTGGAAAGCACACTTTTTGTTTCTTCCTCTCCACCAATTCAAAATACAAATGAAAGGATAGCAATAACTATCATTCAAATGTTCTCTACTAGTAAAAACAAGAATATTTATGTAAGGACAAGTATATACCCACTTTTAGTTCCCTCTCACTCTCAAGTAATGGAATGAATGTCTGAATAAAGACCCAGAAAGACAGAATCATAAGAATTTTGTTGTGAGGATGTTGGACCAAATGTTTCTAAAAATAAACCTTTTCAAGAAAATATTGCAGAAGTTCACCAGGAAAGGGATTCCCCTGTTTCCAAAAACACTAAAAATTAACAAGTACCAGAAAATGAAAGGACCTTTTCAAAGTTAGATTCTGATGTTGAAGTTCTGAAATCTCAGGTTTCTAACGTACATCACCAATAAAGAACCATATGTAAGAAAATTCTCTCTCAATATTATGTTTAATAAATTAGACTATTTTTGGAAAAATGTTTAGAACAACCTAGTGCTGAAATCACTCTAAGTTCAGATGTTTAGTCAAGACTTTTAGAATTATCACATGATGTTGAACCTATCACTAAAACTATCGATTCACTTTGGTATAAAGTTTTGACAATGGAAGTTTCTTGACATTTTCTGAAAATAGTTGTTGATGAAGTTGTAAAACTGCTATTCTTGATGAATGAAGTTGTTGGAACCATTTTTAAATAATTACAAGAGTTAAGTTCTATGATTAATTAAAGGTTTTAAGATTCTTGGGAAAACTCTTTTCAATTGAAGAATGATATAATTTTCATCATTATGCTTCTAGGAAAGATAAATGGATACTTTAAGAATAACTATGCCTAAATTGAAAATAAAATTGATGATATTTATCAATCAGTGATGAAAAACCTTAAGAAAAGTTTCTCAGAATATGATGAAGTTGATATTGATGTTGTTTCATAATCCTTCGATAGATCTAAACCCTCCAAAAAATAAATTATTTCTATCATGGGGATATCATATAATCAAGTGGAAGTTTTGAAGAAACTACTCTCTAGTTGGGGGAATAAAGGCAACCTCCATAATTTTATTGTAAATTTATCCTAGAGGATATGGAGTGTATTTACAAGCATTATATACTACTAAAATAGTGGCCTAGTGAGAATAATTTATTTTTTTGTAAATTCACTTTTTCATATTCATGGAATAAGACTACTTGGACCCCAAATTCCTGATTGATGTTGGTATACCTATCAGCATCTAGAGGAAATATTCAATCTGTCAGTGGATTAATCCAGGGGACACCAAAGTTTTTCCATAGATAAATATTCTTTATTCCATGAACCATTCTTTAATCTACCCTTTACACATGTAGATAACTTCAACATAGTGAGAGTACATTAAGCTACCCACAATATTTAATCAATACCAGTCAGGGTTTCTCAAGAATATTGTATTGGTCTTGTAGAATCCTAAATGACATTAAGAGATGTTTTTGGTACAATAGTAGACACTTCTTTACCACTATCATCATTATCTCATGACAAACCTCTCTCGTTCAATAAACCACTTCCTAACATATATTTTTAGCGGAAAAGTTGATACTTATCCCTCCAGATGTTCATGAAGATTCATTTCCCAATGGTTGGGTCTATCCAAAACATTTTAATCATGACAACATTTTTAAGGAATTTTAAACATTTTCATTGGTTTTAATCATCTGCATCATTTTACTCTAACATTTTATTTTTATATTTATGAATACTTACTTTAGGCTTTTACTACATTCACTTCCTCAAATATCTTATATAATGGTTATTTTTTATCAATTCTTTATTTTTAAAAGTTTATATTTTTTAGACCTTTATTAATTTTATGATATTTTTATGTTTCATTATTAACTACCCTCCCTACCAAAACTACGATTGTTACCTAATATCTTTGTGAAATAGAAAATTTTTTCCTTCTTATACTTATTTTTTATATCACAAAAAGGGTAAGAATAAAAGAAAAATAAAAAAAATAGTGTGTATTAAAAATTTATTTCTTATTTCAAAAGGAAACCCTGGAAGAAAAGAAAAATATATTATTTTATGATAAATTTAAATCAAATTTCAGAAAAAAAAATTTCTATTGCATAGGTATTGTGATCATCAAAAAGGGGTATATTTTTTTTAAATGTTATTGTTTCAATATATCTCCACTTAATGGGTTTTGATGATTCAAAAAATCCATACTTTTATTATAACATGTTTATAAAGTGTTTCATATTGTAATTATATTACGTGAGTATATTTTCTTACAAATTTTATGGAACATCTTTAGTTATTCATAAAAAGAAATGATAACGTCCAATTTTATCTTACGATATTCAATTAATTCGCTTAAGGGAGACTTATAGTCATAAATTTGAATATAAAAGGACTTTATTATTTTAAGTAATTTTCATAGTCTGTAGAAGTTGAAAAAAAAAGTGAATTCTGCATCATTAACATTTTATCTTATGATATAAAATTATCTTACATTATTTTTAAGATTGATTATCTTACAATTAAAAACTGCTTTATCTTATGGAAAATATTTATATTGGTGAATAGTATGATCAACCAATATCCTTTGAATATATGATAGTAAATAATATCATGATTATCCTTGCTAATAGCATGAAAATTCATTTCATACATTTTTATTGCATCAAAAGAATATTATCAATTTAACTAAATATTGTTCTGCTCAATACTTACCATAAATAAAAAAACTCAGAGAATGAGAAAATATATGACATTGTAGTCACAGAATCAATTCCATTTTTAGAAGGATAATATGCATACTATCCTTAGCCTATCTCAAGAAGATTTTTGTAAAGATCATTCAAATGTTATAATTATCCTATGCTTAAGTTGAAATTACCATATATAAGGAACACTTGGAAACAACACAAAAGTATATATGAAAACAAAGAATATGAAGAGTACAAAACAAGGTTTACGTTTTCTAACACCATATATCTATAAATATTAAAAATATATACATAAATTTCTAAGCATATATACTTCATTAGTTACACTAAATATCATATCAAGCTATGCTTGAAGATTATCTTTTCTCAGGATAAATCTTCAACTACTATTAGTTGTTTATTGCAACTATGTGTTTCAAACATTTATAAAAAAATTTATCTTATTTCTACTATGTTTTCACTCTATGTGTGAGTGTGGTTAATACTGAGGATAGTTCTTGTAAAGTTAGATCCTGGTTGAAAACTCTTGGACCTTTTTATTAAGTGAAAGATTCTTATAATCAGCTGGGAGACCCCAGCAAAAGGGTTGTTTAGTGAAAATCAGCAATCTCATGGATTATATTGTTGGTGGAAAGGACTTGGGGATTTATGTTCCGCAGACCACTATAATACTCTGTGTTCAAAATCGTTTCTGGTTTTTTTACATTTCCACTGCATATACTCTTAAGAAATAAAATTGGATGTGTATACTTCGAAGAGGGTGATATATATTTCAAAGACTCTTTTAGAACTCAATTCACTCCCCTCTTGAGTTATTCAGGCAATCATTATCTATGACAATAGAAGGAACCTGAAGTGTAACACATGCCACACACTGACTTCTCATAAATTTTGGGTACTCTCACCGCTGTTGACCTTGTCCTCTACAAGAAAAACACACATATGATTCATCTACATAGGTCTGAGAGCTGCCACCCCATGAGAAATGAGATGATAAGAGAAGATACCTACCTTTGACTAATAGAAAACTCTTCTTTCCAAGAAACTAGGAACCCTAGACCATAGCTTATCTTCAAATGGAATTCTAAATACTCCCCTCTTATGATGATCATATTCTATCCAGCATCCTCTCAATAAACTCTATTCTTTCCAATACCTCAAGATATGTATTCAGAATAAATGGGGTGATCTAGTTTTGGATATCTATATGGAAATCCTCCTCAAATTTCCTCTCCCTAGGATCCTTATCAAGAAATAGGTCTGAATCGTATTTCATAAGTGGCCTGATATGGATCCCAAAATCTCACATACTAGAACTCCCCTATCGAAGGGTAAGAAGCTCCTAGAGACTATCTACCTTCATAGTTAAATAAAGAAACTACACTCAGAACCAGTCTCAAAACTTATCCCATGATACTATTGACTCCTCATGATAACATGGGAACAAGAACCACCACTTCATCACTACTCTAGGCAGTATCGTTATAGCTAATGAAACTCAATGCACCTTCTAAGAATGGATCAAACTAAAAGTTATCTCAACCTCCTCCAACCAGTCTTTTTTGACTGAATCTAAAATGGATATCTCATACTTCTATAAACTCTAGTGCTAAAACTATAAATGTGTCCTCCTCCAAGTGTTATCATCATTTACCTCCACTCTATGATGATATTTTGGTACATCTTACTGAACATATTCGGCATGATCCTAACAAGGACGTCGGCCTAGAGCCATACCTAAAATAAAGAACAAACTATTAGGGATCCTAAACATAGAATATAGAATATTGAACATTAATTAATTCATTAATTATTATCTTTTTAATGTTTTAACATATCCTAAGGTCTTCCAATTTCAAACACATCCACAAAGAAGAATGATACATGATCCTTTCCTATGTTTTTACCTTTCAACAAGTATCACTTCATTTAGTATTCTTGGTAAACTTAAAGGTTCATGCATCAGATCATAGGGGACCCTAAATACCCATGTCTCAATTGGTCTTTTTTGTTTACATAGCTCACTAAACTTAGTTGACACCAATTCCCTGCCAATCCATGCAACCTCTCCTATTCCAAACTCCAAAATTCATCATATCCCTCAAGCCTAAACCTATGATACCACTATTTCATGAACCACTCTCCCCAATGTGTACCCTCCTAGGATGGTAATGAAAGATGGTAGATGGTGAATGCTAAATTCTCACCTTCAGTAGGCCCTGGTTGGAGACTACCATCGAGGGCATAATAATCATACAATGGGATTCATTACCATCTAATAAACATTTAATAAAGAGAGATAAGAAGGATAAAACAATAAAAACCTACTCATACATATATATAAATATATCTAAAGTTCCAAAATACAATGGCATACAACACTATAACCACTAATAGGAAAACTACAAGTACCAAAAATGTAAATATAATAGTGAAAATGAAGCCCAAATAGATCCTGCAAAACCATGAGCTAGTAATATCTTTCATGATTTCAAACCTTCTCCAACTGACCTAAAAATACTTTATATATATATAGGTTGAGTATAAAAGTATACTCAGTAGGATCTTCCCTAGAGCGTCTTATGTAAATGATATAGAAATCATGATAAAGAACAGTGAACAATAGCGAAACTAACTCCTCACTTAAATAGGTATACTAATTTCCTAGCCTCATCAGGAATTACTCTCACCAAGTATCAAATACTATAGAGCATATAATATAATAATGAAACATAAATGGTACCACACTCCCTCTTCCCCACTGGTTTTTCACTCTTCCCTAACATCACACATCCTTATCCATCTCTCTCTCAAATAACCCATCAGGAATAAACCTGGCCAAGGAATCAAAACATGCACGTTGTGCATCACATCATCACATCAACCCATCCACATAACCATATATAGTAACCAAGTAGTTCTTGGATGCACCACATCCCATATGATGTGTATCATAAAATGGGTATTATAAATGAAGTCATCACAACCCAATCACTGAGTAAGTACATCAAGCCATAACAACTTGTACAAGTCATGCCTGTAATAATCCTTTTCATATTATATCCTAATATACATGTGTGTGAAATATTCACAAGACATTATATCCCTCTACACACATATATGGAGAAACTAACTATCATGAATACTATAACAAGTAACTACCAAGAGAACAGAGTGGGGATAGAAGGGGGTAGTTAGTCATCCATCCTCCCACCGGAATATTGGGGAAAACACCCTCCCAGAGTCCACTGGGTGTCAGTTTCCCTAACCAACATGGGTGGGGTATCATATAAAATCATAGAATATATAAGATATAATATATCTCACAACCACACTATGCCCATAACCTAATACTAATTTCAACTATAGCTATCATCTCTCGGACACCCGGCTATCACTCCTAGGGACAAGATGTACAATAGGTACACAAGCATTTTAGGAAAAACATTAATAAATTTTTTATTTATCATTTAATTTCATTAATTAATTTTTTATCCATTAAATTTACCATTGAAATCATTCCAATATACATTCATTAACCACCATCATGAAGTCCAGGCCCTCCAGGCATAATCCAAACCGAGTCCATGGTTTCTCAAGATTAACATATTTTCAGCATTTTCATTCCAATGACACCAACCCATGGGTTAAAAAAATATTAATTATTATAATTATTTCATAACCCATATACTCTAGGAAAAATATCCTAAGACACCCCCAAGAGTAAACATGAAACCAATCACATTTATCTGGCTTTAGTAGTGGGGAAAAGAATGCGGATAAAATAGGAAACTCAATCATCAAACATTAAATAGATTCATTCAAGAAAATATCCATATTTTTCACATCAATATGAAATCCTAGATTTAACCCATTCCATTATCCCTAATACCATACTTGACACCCTCATACATATCTTGATGAATCTCTCCATCACAAACATCAATTATTCTCACATCATCTCGGCCTCCCCACCCCACAAATCACATCAACCATCCTAGAATCATTCATAAAAGGATCATATCTCATTGTATAGTGAATCTCGCATCTAGTGCACATCAAAAAAGTTTTAGGAAATAGAAAATCATAAAAGTAGGGAAATCTAGGGCCAAAAACAAGGCATCTATCTTTCACACAAAAATGATATCTCAAATATCCAAGATCAAGGAACTTAGCCTTATCAAGTAGATGGAAAACCCAGGCACAAGTAATTATCTTTATCACAAAACTGATTCTTATTTCATCTTGAATCAACTATTTCATTATTCAAAGGTTCCAACTATGGGAAACTTAAGGCATTAAGCTGTAATAAGCTATCAAAATTTAAACATGATATTGGAATTAATATTCATTTCAAAAAACATAGAGAAGTATAATTCTCATTAATATTACATTTTAAATATTATCAACAACAATAATTAACATTTTTTATATTATTTAACAATTTCATTAATCGCATGGAATATCATTTTCTATTATACATGTGAATTTCATTAATTTTATTATCAAATTACAAGAAACGCCATATTCATTACGATGTGAATCTTATTTAATTATTAATATAATTAATTAATTAGGTTTGGCTTTATGTTTGTTAAAAATTCCCATAAAGAACAATATTTGAATCTATAGTATAACAGGATATTATAACAAGCATAGCATAGATAGCTCACTATCTAGCAAATTAATAGAAAAATCATTATCACGGTAGAAAGAAACAACATGAAATCGATAAAACCAATTATTTATTAGTCGAGTTGAATAATTATTAATTTAATAACATTTCCACCAAAGGGATAAACCCTTCTAACATTATGATTACTCATAAATAAATAGGATAAGTAATGAATCCCTTGCCTCAAATGCATCAACATTCTTCCCACGAGAAAGGACCAACATCATAGATCCTAATCACCCCTCTCACAATAGCTTCATCCTTACAAGGATTCTTTGAAGTAACCACTCTAATAAACAACAAATAAAAATCTATTAAAATGATGGAGATAAACTACCATCACATGAAAAGAACAAGCATGATGATCTAGATCGAAGAACTATGAGATAAAAAAAGTTAGAACACACCTCGGATCACCATAGGTTGAAGACATAAGGTATGGATTGATCTCTTTTATGAGGATTCCAAAATTCCTTAAGAGAATGCTTCAGATTTCTTGGAAATCGAGAGAGAATCATAGTGTTTTAGAAAAACTTGATGCACTGCAACTTATATCAGTTCATTTTCTAGCATACATTCATGGTGTGAAACCCTTTCACATCATGAAAATATCATTATTTTAAGTTCTATTTAAAAACACATCATCTCAAAAAAATTAATCCTGGTATATTTAACATCATTAAGTACCCCATGAACCATCCTTTGGTATGTCTTGTAATGTGTTTTTTATTTTTTATCAACATATCATATTTTGAATATTTTTGTATCTCATGTAAGAAATGTTTGATGGATTTCTTAAGAAAGTGTTGTTATAATGTGATAGAAAAGGATAATACGGTTTACCTAACCACGTTAGGAAACTTTCATTAAGTAATATGATGTTATGTTGGTCTTCAAGTTCCTAACATCGTGAATAAACTTGTGATCCAAGCTGATTTTATACAAATTTTGATGATAAAATGATATATAATCAACTAGGGATGGTGTTATAGGATATATATTTTTAATTAATTCATCTTTTGAGTTTTTATGCATTTTTATAAAGTGAAATAAGTACAAATTGGGACCACTAAAAAGTGTGAGAATTAAAATTTTGAATGTTTGTACAAAGTTCAAGACAAATTTTTAGACAGATAGGTAAAAAAAAGTTCAAGGTGAAAGTGTTACAAAGTTGAATATGCACACTATACAAAGTTTGAAGTTATGAAAATCATAGAGGATGTTATTGAATAAAGGATATCAAATTTATTCCATCAGATGAAGATTTACTGTACCAAGTTTTGTTTGATAGATGATATGAAACTCCATATGAAGAAGTGTTCATATAGATATTCATGAAGGTCATTAAAGAGAAAGAATATTGGTTACATCGAATGGAAATCTATGAAGGCCAATGGTTGATGTTCTACGAGACATAAGCAGACTAAGTGAAAGTTGCTAAGTTTTTGTTATAATATGTACTTAGTTTATTATCATATAGTCATGATGGGCATTTTAGTATATGTATTATCAAATTGATTCCATCAGTAGGAGATACATTGGTCAAATGTGTTGATCACTTAGATTCTATAAAAAGATTCATTATATGGAAGAACACTATATAGATCATGACAATTTCATCGAATGGATGATACTATGAAATTGTACATGTTTGTGATTTTTAAATCATGTATGTAGTTTGAGTTGAATAAGGCTGACCGAATGAAAACATAATAAGTCATTGGTCATAGTTTTAATGTGAAAAGATCCAAATGGAGAGAGTTTGAGTCTACCGAACTAAATATATTGGATGAAGCTAATTGTTCAGAGAGGATTCGAATAGTACAATTCACTGGTTGAAGAAATAGAAAATGTACACCAGACAGAGAAATAGTGCACTGGATGAAATATTCTTTTGAATTCATCAGACATATATTTATCTATCCGATTTTTGAGAATATTTAAAAATATTTGTAAATATATTTAATAAGGATGGTTTTGGAGTTGTTATTTCGATGTTTATTTATCCTTCCATGGTTAAGGAAGTTTGAAGAAGTAATTTAGTGTTATGTTTAAGGAAGTTCAAAGAGATGGATTCGGTGTTGATTTTATAAGAATATTCGAGAATTTTCTATAATATTTTAGAGTCATCCAGTGAAGTTGAATTGAGTGGGAGCTCAAAATTTGAGTTTTAGTTGAGTGGGAAAACACATTTGAGTTCCCACCCTTTTAAACCAGGTGCATTAAGGTGTGTATGAACAACTTGTAATAACATTGTTCATATGTGAAGAAAAGGTAAAGTGATGAAGAATTATGAGTAGGTTGAATTTCCAACCAAGTGAACACCTGGTTAAAGTAAAAGTACACTGGATAGAGGTGTAGTGATAAGTGGTATCAGGCGGAGGTGCTGATTAGAGACGCTGATCAAAGACATTTGTTAGAGATACCTAATAGAGGTTGTACTGGAAAATGATTCTGAATAGTTTGTGAGGCTCAATTTTTTTGTTCACTAGAAATAGAATACATCATAGGCATGGGGTTATGAGTTGTAATGGAATGGATATACTATATGAAGGAATAAAGTCCTCTAAAAAATATACTATATAGATAAATCAAAGAGATAAATTCAGGATGAATTTCAGTGAGCTGATAAAAACAATTCCTATCATTTTTTGGCTCAATTTCATAAGAACATATTGTAACTAATGAGATTCAATATATTTTCCTATTGGGGGATAAATTGAGTCTAATTGTAGTTGGCTCAAATTATTTTCACTTCATATTATAATGGATTTCCATGGATAAACAAGAGTCACCATGGAAAGGATGTAGTCACCCATATTGGGGGATAACCTTGTAAATCATGTGTAATATGCTTTAATTTCCCAAAATATCATATAAATTGTGGTATATTTTTATAAATTAGAATAGGGATATAAAACTCTAACAAGTCGCAGAGGTTATTTTCCAGGAGGGAAGAAATTATAATAAATTACCACTAATTCAACCCCTCTACTTAGTGGTTCTTATTATCCTAAGGAACTCCATGAATGTATAACCAACCATGGGGGTTTGTATAGATTTTTATATGTGTATTTTTGTGTTGGAAATTCATATAATGTTTTTAAATATTTACTACCTTTTTCTATTATTCATATGGTTGTTTCATATTACTTTTATTTTGATATTTGTTTTTGTTTAATTATTGTTGAATTATTTGTGGTTATAATATCAAGGGTGTAGTTTCCCCATGATATAGACTAATCAATATTTAGGGTATAAGAAATCATATCTATAATCATGTGGAATCACTGGTCTAGGGTAGTGGATCCAATCATCACAAAGATGGTTTTTTTAATCAACCTCCGTTTTTTTTTATTCAACTAAATTTAATTGATTTTTTAACTTAAAATAAAAATTTCACCAATATTTTATCAGGTGTTTTAAAAACAAAATTAAAATACATAGAATAAAATAAAATTTATAGTATATTTAATCCTATATTAAAAATTCCCTCCTATTCATTTGAAACATTGAGGATTATCTCTCTTCAATATATTTACTAATAGAGAAATTGAGGTGTCTTGTTTATATTTATATATATTGAGACCTATAAGGGGTCTGAAACATAAAATTTTTAGACTTCACCTATTAAGAAAACACATTTTCCCAAGACATACTCCATTAAAAGTTCTTTATATAAGGTCTCTTTTGTGAGATATTTTCATTTTTATCCCAGGTAAGGGTTTAAATTAAGATAAATAATAAAAAATATCTCTAAAACTCGATCCACTACAATATATTTGGATAAATAATTCATAGTTTAACTAGAGGTCATTCCTATAATAGAGAATCATATTGAACTTTTTTATAATGAAAACAGAGTTAACACTCGGACTAAGGAACCACAGTTTCCTGAAATATCCAATCATATCCCTCATATATATTGTATAATTATATACATTTTTTAGAGATAGTATGTAAATATTTTTTATATTGATACAAATGCTAATGTATATGATCTTATGGGAAAACCATTAATTCAACTAAAACATGAGATCTAAATAAAGTTCGTCGGTATTAGATGCATAGAGGTATGGGTTATATTTTATTTGGTTTTTTCATTATGTATAACCTAAATTTATCTTTTACATATAAATATTAGAGTCATATATTTTATCATTGTTTTATTTTTAATCCCAAGGATATAAAAATTTGAGTTATCCAAAATCATGGATCATCATGGAAATTCATTATTTCTGTTCATATTTCATGATTGATGAGTAGGAAATATTATAGATATTTAGAGTTAAAAAGTTGGGGAACTTGGTATTTTAATTTTTCCACTTTAATAACATCATATATAATGTAATATATATGTGTCATTAGTGTACTTGAGGTATATAATACTTCATAATCTCATACAAGAGGTTAACAATGCTCCCTATATGTAAATAATCATTCTTTTATATTTGGTTTATGTTATTATCAAAAATAAGTAAATAATGAAAGGTATCGTATATGATAAATGATAGTTCTAAGAATTCAACAAGACTCTAAAATATCTTCAATATTTTATTGAATCCCATCACTTGGTATTCAAAAAAACACTAAAACTCACTAAATGAATTTTTAGAAACATAGGTGAGTGTTTTTTATCATTAAAACACTATGACAGAGAGAGATACAATAACTTTCTCAAGGTAACTAAATTTAACTCTTTAAATTTATATTTACCATCATATGTCACATCTATGATTTTTTTAAGGTATTATATTGTTTATTTTCAATATTTCATTTATCCTTGGGTTTCCCCTTTTGTTTTTTTAATAAAATGGAGATTTTGGGCTTGTTATCAGGTGGTGCATGGTTGGAACATGGTTAGGGGAAACTATGTTCCCTTACCAAGGAAATTGTGTGTCCAATTTCATTTTTAAATAGTGGCGACGACATAGTTAGTGCACGATTTGTCAAACTATGCAGAAAAACATTGTGGCTTGTTCCTCTTAGACAGTGAGGGATGCATGATTTCCATATATTTTGGAAAACTATATGGGAAAACCATTTGATTTTTCTAGGTCATTAAAAAGTCACAAATTACCTTTGTGTCCTCTTCAATTTTAAAACTAATTCACCTCCCATCCACCCCATTCAGGATTTTTAGACAAGGGATCTCCCAAAAATATTTCTCGAAGCCTTTGAAAGTCAATACTTGGGCAGTTTTAACCCTAGTTCTTCAAGAAAACATCAAGTAATTCATTTTACTATTGATTTATCCCTCTTTTTTGGTTTCATATTCCATATTTCTTGAGTTTCTATTTTCCAATGGGGTGTTTGACCTAAATAGGGTTCAAACATATGTTGTCGAGTAAAATATTGATGATTATTCTTTAGTCTTTCCTTTATAGGGTCATGCAGTGGTGCAATTGTGGTTTCTCACCAATTTTCTTAATATTTCATGTGTGAGGTAGGTGGTTTCATGATTTTACATTATTATATGATTTTTATATGATTTATTGGTTTCTTAAATGTGTTTTATGGATTATTTGTGTGGTTTAAAACATGTTTCAGAAATGGTTTGGCATGAATATATAATGGAGGTTGATTTTTGAAAAGAAATTGGTTTTATTTCATGTGTACTTCCTTATGGTATTTCTTAAATGTATTTTATTCCTAATGTAAAAGGTGTTAAATGTTTTTTCAAAGGGATTTAAAGTTAAACTGTGATGAAAGTGGTTTTTCCAAATAAAATGGGTTTTTTTGTATGTTGTCTTCTTTTTTGTGCACCTTAAATGCATCCTTAAATTGTGAAGCATGTTATAAAAATTGTTTTGACATGATAATGATTTTTAAAGGGTATTTGACCATAGAAAATGATTGTATTCAATATGTTATATTTATTTTTTTGTTTCTAAATGGTCTGTATAGACCATTCAAGTGAATTGAAATTTATTTCTAAGTGTTTTTTATGTGAAAATATGAAAATATGAAAGTGGTGATTTCCTTGTGTGCATGTGATGCTTGGAATGTGTATGTGAAATTGGTGGTTTATGTGACATGTGAAATGTAATTTTAGCCTAAAGGGTATCTTGGGTATCTAGTTGGGTGAACTAGAACTAGTATGCTAGTTATTCAAAATTGACCAAGGCCAGGATTCATAAAGAAGGATTAATGATTATAATGCAAACTAAACATGTGATATGATTAGTTACCACTAGAAATTTATATAAGGAAATATTTAGTGGCTCATTCATGATGATGTTGTTGGAACACTAGAACTTTGGATGAGATCCTCTCTAGAGGATCGTACATGAGAACACTATTAGTAGTTGAGTTGGAGGATTTTGATTATTGAGGTATGATTTTCATAGAGTCCCACATATTCTAATTACCTATAGGGATTTTCCCATGGTTATCTCATGTGACATTATTCTTATGTGATATGGTACTAGTCGTCAGTATATGATAGAGCTTTTGTAAATTTTTATTATAGGAAATCTTATTTGTGAAATAATATTTTCATTGAAAAGTGTTTCTTAAGAACGATTTCCCTAAAATGTTTTCTTAGAAATGTTTCAAATATTCTTATGAAAATGTGCATGTTAATTTTTCTTCTAATTTTATAGAATGTAATATTTTATTTTGGGTGGAATCATACCTGTCTTTGGATCACACCCTACATACACCTTTGGGTGTATGTAGACTTTGGTATGTATGACCCAGGTAAAGGAAAGATGTATCAGGGTGATGGTGGATCTAGTTTCTAGTGTTATGCTTCTTGAAGGAGTTGATCATGGTGGCTTCAGAGTGATATGCCTCTTGTTGTATGGAGGTTTTTGGGATGGTTTTTTATTCTCATTCCATTGTTGTGATTTTGGGTTTTGGTTAAAGTTTCAAACTTTTAATCTAAAAAATATTGTACCTAGTCTGGTTGTGGTTATCAGTTATTGTGATGATTATTTATGTTGATTGTTTCTGATTATATAAAGGGTTTAAATCATTACGAAAGAATATTTTTTAAACCCAGGAACTAGTTTTCAACCTTTGGTGATTTGGAACTCCCTTCAGGTCATGCCACATTTTGGGTTGGGTGTGGGGTTAGATGGAATCCTGGATTAGTTCATGAAAAAATGGTATCAAGGTAAGTCATGCCCTTTTTTGGGTCAAGTTATTTACGAAAGAGTCTAGATAGACTGGAACTATGATTTTTTGGACTTTAGATTACAGTTGTGAGTGGGGTGCCTGATCAGCAAACCTCATGATAGGACTCGAGTCACCATGGGATATTAGGATTTATTTTACTTGTCCTCTAGGTGAGATGTACAGGTTGAAGAATGTATATGGACACTGGTAAGGGATGGATTGGTTTAGTTATCCTTGTTATTATTATGGAAATGGTAATTTTTTTATTTGTGGAAGTTTTTGTTTTTTTTTTGCAGAAATGATTCAGATCATGTGATGATGGTTCTTCCTTATGGTTGTTGCTTGTTTTAGTAAAATTACTCCTTGGACAATTCTTGTAAAATATAGGGAAGAGGTCGAAGATATTTCTCCCTTATAAATTGATCAGAGGTTAGTGGAATCCATAGTTCAAGATTTCTAATATTTAGGACAAGGAGAGGGCTCTGGTCTTGCTCAATTTAGAAAGGTCAAACCAAGCCTTGTAAAGGACAATTCTCAAGAGTTCCTTAACAACAAGCCTCATTATTTTTGAGGTATCACAGAACCTCCATAAGCAAAGGAGGCTTGAGAAGATAGAGAGGATGTTCGAGTTTTTTGATACTCTTCAGGAAGTCAGAGTGAAATGTGCTTAGTTTCTGTTGGAAGGGCCCATCCATAGGTAGTGGGACTCAGTGTTGCAAGCTTCAAAACATGATTATATGGGTTGGAAAGACTTCAAGGTCATTTTCAATGAGAAGTATTGCCTTGTGATTTTTGCATTCACCATATCTTTGGAGTTTATAGAGATTAGATAGGGAGACTAGTCTATGATGGATTATGCCAACCACTTTACAGATTTAGTTTGGTTCATGCCTAAGATTGTTTCCAATGAGTAGATGAAGGATTAGAAGTTTGAAATGGGGTTGCAATAAGAAATCTGATCTCCAGTTTTCTTGTTCAATATGAAAACTTACGATGAGGTGTTTGATCATTCCATAATGGTAGAAATTGGTCATGGAAGAAAGTATGGTTTCTCAAGATCAGTATTATTAGTGGGAATTGGTATTACATCTATGAAGAAGAGGAAGCGGAGTGAGCAGGGAAAGAAGAGAGGTGGTAGTTCATGACATCCTTCTTGGTTTTCTTTGTCTGTGGCTTTTGATGCCAAGTCAGTCATGTGCCATCAGCATGGGAAGGTAGGGAACTTGCAACCTTCGTGTTCTTCTCCGCCAATACCTTTTCACTGGTGTGGATTTATGGGGAACTTTCAGATATTTTGTTGAATGATGAGACCAAATCAGAGTGGTTAAGGATCTTTGGCTTCCAAAAGGATTTTAGTTTGGCCAAAACCAGGGATCTCGATTTGGAAGTCATGGCGGAAAGGATGGATCATCTTCTAGGAAGAGTTAGTTTAGGGAAGATCCATGGGCTAGTGGTTGTTCTCAGGGTCAGGATGAGATGATGAAACTCTATGTGGTGGATTGATCACTAGGGAATTAGATGCAGGGCCTACGACGGTTTGAGGTACCGTACGTATTGCATCGTCTTTAGCTATTGTTTTTTCTAATATTGGTGCTTTGGTGTATTTTAGTTCTTCTTACCTTGTTGTTGTGTTAAATTTGTCAACCGAGCTTATGTCATATGTGATGTATTTGGTAATTCATCTTGGTATGAAGTGAGAGTAGGGTTTTAGATGTTTTTATTTTTCACTCACCATGTTAGGGGTTGAGATGGAGTGGTATTTTATAGTTTTAGAGATGGACCTCTTTGACGTGATCCTTGGTATATATTTTATTGTGCATTTTCTTGTGTACATCAATTGTTATTAGGGGATAGTGAGTTAAGTGGTACCTGATTTAATTCCATATGTTTTTTAAGGTGAATGGAATCCTCGGTTGGGATTTGTTGGACCTCCACTTCTAGAGTTGGGAAACCTCATTTATTAGATCTCATCGCTCATGTTGGAGGATGATGATGGTGCTCTTGAGGGTGTATTACTTTCTATGGTGGATGAGCTCCAAATGGTTTTTCCAAAGGATTTATCAGGTTTTCATGTTGAGTGGGATGTGGAGTTGTTCATTGATTTGTCATCAGGAACATTATTGATATCTCCACCACTGTACTGTATGGACCACCACTGAGTTGATGGAATTAAAGGTACAGTTGGACAATTTGGAATCCAAAGGATTCATTTTCCCAAGTGTCCCATCTTGGGCCACCCTAGTTCTGTTTGAGAAAAAGGTTAATGAATCTTTTCAATTATGCATTGATTACCAAAAGCTAAATAAGGTAATGATCAAGAAATAATACATGTTTCCCTATATTGATGACATTTTTGATCAACTTAAGGGAGAAATGTGGTTTTCTAAGATCGATTTATGATCTGGGTATCATCAAGTCAGAGTTAGAGAGGATAATGTTCCAAAAACATCCTTCTAAAGTAGGTACGTCCATTTTGAGTATTTGGTCATGCCTTTTGGTTTTACAAATTCTCCAGGGTTCTTCATGGAACTCATGAAAAGGGTGTTCCATCAATATCTTGACTCTTTTGTTGTGGTATTTTGGATGAAATTCTGGTCTATTCTGGGACTGAGGATGAGCATGAGGGGAATTTGAGAATTGTGTTAGGAATTCTTTGGAATCATCATCTCTTTTAAAAGTATTCTTAATACACCTTCTAGATTAGAGAGGTGAAGTTTCTGGGAAATGTGATCTCAGAAAAAGGGGTTTCAGTTGACATTGAGAATATCAATGTAATGATGTCATGGGAACATAAAAAGAATGTGTTTGAAATTAGAACATTCGTATTCATGGAAGGGTATTACAAGTGGTTTTTTTATATTTTTATTAGCTTGATTCATCCATGACAGTGCTTACCTAGAAAGGGGTAAAGTTTGATTGGATCCCAAAGTGTTGATCATTCTCTAAGGAGATTAAGTGGTGGTTGACCATAGACCCTTTTTTGATCTTTTCATATTCTGGAAAGATATATGTGTTCTATTGTGATTCCACAAGTATGGTTCTTGGGTGTGTACTAATGAAGGATAAACATGTGGTGTCATATAGATACCACCAAATCCTACCACATGAAAAGAATTACCCAACCAATGACATGGAGTTAGTAGTAGTGATTCATGCCTTTAATACATGGTTCCATTATCTTTTTGGGGAGAAGTTTGTAGTTTATTTGAATCATAAGAGATTTGTCAAAATTTTCTCCCAGAAAGATTTGAATTTAAGGAATCATTGTTGGGTTGTATACCTTTAGTGGTTTGATTCTGATATAATATATACCCCAAGAAAATGAAATGTGGTGGTAGATTCTTTGATCAATAAAGTACTAGTGAAAGCACTGTAAAAGTCCAGCAATGAGTGGATATTGATGGGCCTTTCACTTAGATTCACTTGGAGAGTAAGGAACATAGTGGATGTGTATTATTAGAATTTATGAAACTAACACCTTTTCATCTGTAGTTCATTCGAAAATATCATCGGAGTGATGAGTTATCCGAGAAATTTATAAAGTTTCTAAATGGTGGGGATATGCCTTGTGATTTTTCTTTGTCTTCTGATGGAGTTATTTGTCTCCGGAGGGAGTTTTTTTATTCAAGGGTCTCTTTGTAGTGTTATTTTAATTGAATAATGTAGTGATTCATGATAGCCATCAGTCTCAATGGTCCATTCATCATGGTGCTACCAAGATGTACTATGATATGAATTTGTAGTTCTTGTGTCCATGCATGAGGCGAGATGTAGCTTACTATGTATCACAGTGTTACATGTATAAACAGGTTTAAGCAGAGCACCAAATTCCCTTCAGTTTTCTTCAGCCGCTACCTATTCCTACGAGGAAGTGGTATGAGATCACCATGGATTTTATTGTTTGATTTACTCATATACCTAAAATATGGAATTCCATTTGGGTAGTGATTGATCTTCTGACCAAATCATACCATTTTATTCTAATCAAGTATTCAGCCAAGGTGGATGAGTTGGGTCAGTTGTATGTGCATGAGGTTGTGAGGCTTTATGTTTTTCTGATGGAAATTATTTATGAAAGGGGGCCCCATTTTACCTCACAGTCTTGGGGAGTCTTTCATAAGGTGATGGGGTCACTAGTCAAGATGATTATGGCATACCATACTCAAATGGATGGTTAGATGGAGTAGACGAATCGGATTTTGGAATACATGATCTGGGCATGTCTATTGTATTTTGGTGGCTCATGAGATAGCCATTTATTATTGGTTAAGTTTTCATATAATAATAGTTAACAATCCTTGATTCGAATTGCTCCTATTGATGAACTTTATCGTAAGTTGTGTCATTCGACTTTGTGTTGGGATGGGGAGGGTAAAACCTTATTGTAGAGAATGAACCTTATGTAGAAGACATCTAAGAAATTCAAGCAAATTAAGTAGTGTTTCTTGACATCTTAGAGTCATCACAAGTCTTATGAAAATCAGGGGTGCAAATCTTTTGAGTTTTTTTAGGGTTACCGAGTTTTCTTGAAAGTGGCACCTTGCTTGGGTCACCATCATTTAGGTAAGAAAGGGAAGCTAATGACAAGGTATGTCAGACCTTTTAAGATTACTAAGAGGATTGGTAAGGTGGAATACAGGTAATAATTTCCTTCTCAGTTGACATCAATTCATGACGTTTTCCATGTCTCTCGAATGAAAAAGTATAATCTGGATCCATCTAATGTGTTGAATTGGGAGGAGTTAGAATTGGAGATGAATTTGTTTGTGTTTTAATGGAAAGTATAAGTTGTGGATTATCATGAGATATGGCTTCATGGTAATTCCATTCCATTATTCTAAGTTCTTTGGTATCATGGTTATTATGTACATGAGACTTGGGAGTGTAATTATTAGGTTAAGGAGGAGTATCCGTTTTTGTTCTCTGATCAAGCTTTGAGTTGACTTTCCTGGGGAAGAAAATTTTCATGGTGGGGATAATTGTCACATCCATGATTTTTTTTGGGTATTAATGTTTTTATTTTTAGTTCTAATTTTATACTTGGTTTCCCCTTGTGTTTTTGAAGAAAATTTGATATTTTGGTCTTGGCAGTAGGTAGTGCATGGTTAGCTCATAGCTAGGGGAAATTGTGTGCCCTTGCCTAGGAAATCATGTGAACAATTTCATTTTTTGATAGGGTCAATGACACGATTGGTGCACGATTTGTCAAGCCATGTAGGAAAATTGTATGGATTGTTTCTCTTGGATAGCGAGGGATGTAGGTTACTGCATGATTTGGTAAACCATGTAGGTAAACTGTGTAACTTGTTTAGGTCATTAAAAAAGTGGGAAATTTCATTTGTTACCACTTATATTTTAACCCAAATTCACCTACCAACTACCCCATTCAGAATTTTTAGCCATGGGATCTCCCTCTAAGATTTCTTGAAACATTTGAACCTCGATCCTTGGGTGGTTTTGACCCCATTTCTTTAAGTAATCATTAAGTAAACCATTTTCCTTTTGATTTATCCCTCTTTATAGGGTTGATCTTCTATATTTCTTGAGTTCCAATATTCCAGTGGGGTGTTTGACCTAAATATGGTTTGAACTTGTGTTTTTTGGTAAAATATTGATGATTATTGTTCGATATTTCTTTTAAATGGTCTTTTGGTGGTATAGTTTTGGTTTCACATCGATTTCTAGAAGTTTTCAAGTGTGAGGTTGGTGGTTCCATGCTTTTATATTATTATATGATTTTTATATGATTTCTTGGTTATTTAAAAGTGTTCTATGGATTTATTTTATGGTGAAAAACATGTTTTGGAAATGGTTTGGCATGAATATGTGATGGAGGTTGGTTTTTTAAAAGAAATTGGTATTATTTCATGTGTGCTTCATTTTGGTTTTTATTAAATGTATTTTATGCCTTGTATGAAAGGTGAAAATGTGTTTTCAAATAGATTTAAAAGTGAAATGTGATGAAAGTGTATTTTCCAAATGAAAAGTGTTTTGTTTCCTGTTGGATTATTTGTTGTGCACCTCAAATGCGTCCTTGAATTGTAAATCACGTTATAAAAATGGTTTTAATGTGATTATGGTTTTGAAATTGAATTTTCCCATGGAAAATGATTGGATTCCATATGTGATCTTTCTTATTGTGTTTCCAAATGGGATTTATAAACTGTTAAAGTGATGTGAAATGTATTTCCAAATGGTTTTGATGTGAAAATGTGAAAATGTAAAAGTGGTGATTTCCTTGTGTACTTGTGATGCTTGGCATGTGAATGTGAAAGTGTTGGTTTGTGAGATATGTGAAATATGATTTTATAACAAAGGGAATCTTAGGTATCTAGGTGCGTGAACTATAACTAGTACTCTAGTTTATTCAGAAGTGGCTGAGCCCAAATTCATCTATCAGGATTAACAAATTTAACACTAAATAAACATGTGATATGATCAGAGACCACTATAACTTTGGATGAGATCTTATCTAGTGGATAGTTCATGAGGAAGTTGTTGGACCACTAGGACTTTAGATGAGATCCTCTCTAGTGGATCATGTATGAGAATGTTGTGGGTAGTTGAGTTAGAGGATTTTGATCTCTGAGGTATGATGTTCATAGAGTCCCACTTATTCTAGTTTCCTATAGGTATTTTCCCATGGTTCACTATTATGACATTATTCTTATGTGATATGGGTTTATCCATCGGTTTACAATATACCTTGTGTATATTTTTATTATAGGAAAGATTTTTTGTGAAAAAGTATTTTCATTGAAAATTGTTTCTTGAGAATTTTTTTCCCTAAAAACAATTTCTTGGAAATGTTTTATATATTCTTATGAAAATGTGTGTATTTATTTGTATTATAATCTTATAGCATGGAATATTTTTTTGTGTGGAATCGTACTGGTATTTGGCTCACACCCTATATACATATTTGGGTATATGTAGACATTGTTATGTATGAACTTAGAAATAGAAATATGTATCATGGTGATGGTAGATCAGGTTTTCATTGTTCTTATTCTTTCAAGTGTTGATGGTGGTGGATTGAGGGTGATGTCCCTCTTGTTTCATAGAGGTTTTTTGGATGTTTTTGTGTTCCCATTTTATTGTTGTACTTTTGGGTTTCACTTAAAGTTATAAACCTTGAATCTGAAAATTTGTATACCTTATTTGGTTGTGGTTATTAGTTATTGGGATTATTATTTATGTTGGTTGTTTATGATTATATAAAGGGAAGAAATAATTCCCAAATAATATTGTTTATACCTATGAACTAGTTCTCAACCTGTGAGGATTGAGAACACCCTTTAGCCCATGCCACTGATCAGGATAGGTGTTGAGTTGGATGGCATCCCAGCTTCGTTTGTGACATCATATATCCTAAACTCTTTAAGATATTAAGTAAAAATCCCTTTAATTTTAGACTGGTATAATATTTTACTTGTTAACTTTGAACTTCTCTAAGTTCAAATGTACTCCCACTAGCCTCTTTGATACTATATTTTCTTTATAATATTATCCAAAGATACAAGAACTCCTTTGTGTTTGGAAATAACAATTATTTCATATTGGTATAAATATTTAACAAATAAACTATTAATTCCATATCATCTATGGTATTATATATATTTGAAGTATTTTTTCTCTAAAATGAAGTCTATTCATAAAAATATGTCATTGATTGGTGGTGAGATATATCCCTCATATTTTAACAAATATCTAGATAAACACTTTATCTTGAATAAAACACTATTATTATCCTTGTCTTCTTTTCAAAACATGTTATAAAATCTGATGAATTATAAATCATGTATCATATCACATTATTAATAAAAACACATTATTAATAAATAAATCCTATTATCATATAAGGGACATTATATAAAAATACACATCCTTTATTTAGATCTATATAAACTTGATAAAATCTATTATATTCAAATTTTTTATATAGAAAATTTTGTTTCATCACTTTAATGAAAAAAATAAAATTTATCAGTTATTCCAATGATTTTGAACTATTATATTTTTAAAACTTTTAAATAATAAATTTTTTATCATATATGTAACCTTATAATATTTAATATATATTTTCTTTTAAATAAAATTCAAGTATTCGATAGCTTTACACGCAACCCTAAGTCTAAACGAACTCATGATATAGCGTAACTTTATAACCTATTTGTTGGATTGGTGGGTATGAATAGTATTAACCACATTATTTAATATATAAAAATTATTTCCTAAATTAAAATGCATTGATTAATTTCTAATAAATAATCATTAAATTTTTAATAAAATCACTTCATGATTAGAAGACCTATTTTTCTGAAGAAATGTATTTTTTTGGGTGATATGAATTTTTTTTATGAAAAAATATATTAATAAATATTTAAAATTTATTTAAATTAAATTAATTGGTAATGTTTTAAAAATAATCCACAAAATAGTTTTCTAAATGGTTAGAATGAAGATAAAAAAATTTAAAGGTAAAATGAGTTCTTTTTTATAAAACTATTTTTATATGTGCAATGTGTTTTAATAATAATAAATTATAGAAATAATTATTGATCATTATATTTATTGAAATTTATATATTACATATTAAAAAAAATTATTTTAATATCCATTTTATATTTTTTACTTGGTAAGGAATATATGGAAATTCAGTTTTGTGCTTAAAAATAATTTTTTATGAAAACAAGTTTTTATTGTGTTCCATGTGATTATTTTTAAAATTAATTTATTTAAATTATATAAATTTATTTTTATAAAATTAATTTAATATTTTTAATTATAATGTAAAAAATTTTGTAATGATTCCACTTTTTTATAGTGAATAGTAAAAACAGTAAAAATTGGTTATCATGGTTAAGCTTAAAATAGGTTTACCGGGGTTAAGTTAATAGATAAGGGTAAAAATTACACATAAACACATATAATTACTATTTTTGAACATATTTATATCCTATATTATCATTAAATATAAATATTTTCCATTTTTAATTATTATACTTGTGAAATTCATTAATAATATTAAAATAATTTTGTGTGTGTCATCTCCCTAAATTATAAAAAGGGCACCTCATATCCTCCCTTACTCTTTCATTTTTAGCCTTATATGTCCACTAATAACTACCCAAAAACCTTAAATTATTATTTACCTTCATCCCATATACCTTTTTATCTTCTTAATACAAATATTTCAAGGCTTAAGGAGTAAGGTAAAGGAGGTGTCTCAAATAAGAGCTATAAATATTAACCATGCTCTTTCAATCTTATTTCTTCTTAAACCTTATCTAAACATATTGTATCATTAAAAACATGATGAATGTGGTTTCATAGTGGTAAATATTTAACAGGACCTTTGAAATCAGTTTTGGCAGCTAGGGTTGAAGAAAGGAGTTGTAGAGTTTGTCTGTCGATGTCTTACTTGTTAGTAAGTGAAGGCTGAGCAACAAGTTCCAGTGGGTTTATCTCAACCCCTTAAGGTGGCATATTTAAAGTGATATGGGATTTCCATGGACTTCATGATGGGATTACCTTATACATCTAGGGGACATGATTCCATCTGGGTGATTGTAGAACAACTCACCAAATCAGATAACTTCTTAGAAATTCAAGAGCAGAGTTCAGTAGAGAGCTTGATACGCCTCTACGTTCAGGAGATAGTTCAACTCTATGGAGTTCCATAGAAGATTGTTTCTAAACATGATTCTTGCTTCATATCCCAGTTGTGGAAGGGATTATAGGAGGAGTTTGAGACTCAGTTATACTTGAGCATATCGTTTCACCCCCAAAATGACAACCAAACTAAGTGGACCATTCCAGTTCTGGAGGACATGCTATAAGCCTACATGTTTGACTTTATCCATAATTAGGAGGATCAACTACCACTAGTGGAGTTTTCATACAACAACAACTACCATTCCACCATCAGTATGCTATTCAAGGCTTTGCACATGAAACCTTATAGGTCACCATTTTATTGGAATAACCTAGGAGAGTCAGCACTCATGGGCCCAGATTTGGTGTGAGTAACTACTGAGAAGGTGCAGATCATCCAGGAGAAGATGAAGATTGCATAGAGCCATCATAAGTCTTATAATGATAGACGATGAAGGCCTTTGGAGTTTGAGGAAGGATACCATTTGTTCCTATGGGTTTCACCTCAATGTGGATTACAAATATTTGGTCAGAGTAGTAAGCTATCTATTAGGTTTATTATTTCTTTCTAGATACTACATAGTATTGGCGAGGCGGTGTACCACTTGGCTCTACCTCCATAGTTAGACAAGGTACATGACTTATTCCATGTGTTGCAGCTAAGGAGGTACATGCATGACCCATCACATGTTATCGAATAGAGAAATATAGACATTAGGGATGGAGTTACCTTTGCTGGGTACCCAGTAGAGATCAAGGATTCATAGGAGAGGATATTTCATGGGAAATAAATTTTTTTAGTGTGTGTTCTGTGGTAGAATGAGAATATTCAGAAGAGAAAATGGGAGCAAGAGACTCAAATACATGATCAATATCCAAATATTTTTGAGTATCCCTTGTTTTGGATTTATGGGGATGTAAAGCCCCAAGGTGGGGAGAATTTAATTTCTCAGATTTTCTATATATTATTTTTTGGATATTTTATGGATTATATTTGAGACCAGGCATAGAGACAGAGTACAATTCTAAGGCCCAATGTGCTCAGCATAAATTTTTGAAATATATTAAATATATTAAATATATTAAATAGAACACATAAATATTTTTCATGAAAAAGTGGAATAATTTCTAAATGGGTTCCTGGATCAGAAATCCAAGGGCACCGTTGAGTTTATAATACCCGTTTTACCCTAGGAATGACTTAACCTTAGTCGGAATGGGTCATTTGTGGAAAAGTTATCACAAACATAAAAAAATGAGTAAAATAAATAATAATTATTTTTTATTTGTTTCATTGATGAAATGATGCAGTGATGTAGTGAGATAATTCAGTTTCTTTTAAATATGCTCTTATAGAAGAATTGTAGGGTTAACTATATAATCCTATGATTTTATAAGAGACATTGGAGGAGATGCCATTGGTGAACGAAGAATGAATCGTTGATCGATGATCAACGTGCAATAGAATCAAAATATCCCAACAATGAAAATAAAACTTCATCATTATTCATCAGTGATTGATCCAAATCGACATAGGGATGTTGTTTGATTTGTTTCCTTTCCCCATTCTTAATTCCGATGATGAACAAGGATCAATTGACAAATGGATTGATCTATGGATCATTTGTATTTGAGGGATGGGTTTATTTTGGGGGTGATGTTGGGATAATTACTTTTATTTGATTATATATTCATTGTTATTCTCATGGAAACATATTGATATTGACACAAACATCGATCGAGGTTTATTCCTCTCTTCTGTTCTTGTGCTTTTCTCCCCCGATTCCACGTTCATCGTGGGTGTTATTTTTTTGGACCATGATTAGACATATCCTGATCAATTGATCATTATGCACCCGTTTCTTAGCACAAAGATATGATATCATAGATTTGGGATCAACACGACACAAAGGTGGTGTGGCGATGGAAGTGGAAATGAATTGGATGGCGGTGGATACCCGATTTCACATTCTTTGATGCGCAATGAAGAATGATGATTAGTTCCATTTTACAGGAATATTTTATGGCCAAAACTTGATGTTTTTAAATGTAAAGGATCATACAGGATATTTCCTTGAGTTATCCAACAAGGCATGGCCAGATTAGAGGCCAAAGAAGTGGAGAAGGCATACAGAGGAAGAAGTTTTGATTCTAGAAAATCACGAACCACACAGAGTGTAATCTAGGATTACACAGCATGTGGATCCCTCTACATGGTAGAGAGGGTTTTGGGTAGGATTTAAGTATCACAAGAAATTTGACCTCATTACATGTCATATGACCCCTGCCCAAAGACTCAATGTGTGCCTAAGAGGTACATAGACTCGGGGTGGAGTACACAAGTTGGAGCATGCCCTGTACTCCCCTACACGGACATGACCTAGACCAGGTACATGGGATAATACGTGTACTGGTACACGAGCACATGTACATAGGATGAAGACGTGTTATAATAAACAGGTATACTATACAATATGTTTATACAGGTAGGACCCGGGGTCAAGGGACATGACGTGTGACCCCTACTATACAATGTGTACTCTTTTATACATGTCTTAAAGCCCTTGTCAACTGTATCTTGGATAAGTTTTCATTAGGATGTGTTCCCCTTATCCTTTACTTGAGTATTAGTATGGTATCATCTCTTGATCCTAGAAAAATGATCCCTTCAGCATAAATTCTTGGATAGAGTCATTGGAATCCCTCCATGAGGCTCGAAGTGATATCCTCTATTCATCTTCATTCCCTATGTGGAGTTCTTGGTATCATTATGACCAACACTATGAAGGAACCGATCCTATATTTAGTGGGTTAATCCATATTGAGTTGTTGATATCACACCATTACCTTGTTAGTGATCCTCATATGTGTATTGTATCTCTTCAAACTTTCAGTATGTACTTCTAATGACAAGACCCGATGAGCACTACCTCTTAGATGAACATCAGAAGTGCTATCGAGATCAGGAGTGTGTTCTCCTAGATGAGTAATTTGTGGAATTTTTGAGCTAGAATCCTAGGCTGATATACTATATTTGTGACTTACCTTTAGATTTTGTGTCTTTTTTGAGTATATCTGGATATTTTTGTTATATGTTTTGTGGACATATACCTATGTAGAGATGACTGTATTTTTTCCTTTATTCCATGCTTTTTGGTTTTGGGGTTTCCTGATGAGTATTGTTATATTCACCCCTGCATGGGATTTTCTCACATGTGTCATGTCTTATGCAGAAGATCGACTGTTTGATAGAGTCCTTGATGGACCAGGACCAGATGGTGCTTAGTGAGACCAGATAGACCGAGGTGTGTTCCTATGACTTTTAAATAGTATTACTTAGTACTTACTTTTAGGTTGGAATTGTGTTTTAGACTCTTATGGTGGGATTGTATTTAGCTTTGTTTACTTTCCTTTAATTCCTATCATAATATGGTTGTGGGATTTAGATGTATGCATGCATGTTAATTTAGTTGTTTTTACATTTCAGTATTATATAGGCTTGAGGATGTGAGTGTGTGTACATGCACTTAGTCTAAGGACTCCCATGTCAATGATATGCCTACTCGGTACTAGACACCATCCCTTGGTCTATTGGAGGCCGGCTTGTGGAGTCACAACATGGACCCCTCTAGGGAAAACCATGACATAAGGGAAATACATAGGCCATATGGAATAACACATAACTAGGTTTCTATGTAGGAGAAAATTGGTGGGAAGTGAAGATATGGACATAGAATAAAAACATAAATAATTATAGAGATTGATATAGGTAATTGATCATAAGAAAGTGAATGATAAATGGAAAGTTAAGGACCTCAAAATCATAAATCTATAATGATTTAAAAGATCATTAGATTAACATAAATGAATGTACTAGGATAACATTTTGTTTTAATATAATTTTACTAGAGTTTTAGAAATTCCTTTACCATCTAGACTAAAAATACATGAAAATATTATTACTTGATATCATTCTATTTCATAGGCAGAATTTCATATTTTGGTTGCGCTTTGATCATTTTCCACTTCATTTATCACTACAAGAAATGAATATCCAAGATGATTTTTTATGTTTGAAGCACTAAAATTAAGTTTTAATGGATCATAAGACCCATAAAATAGTGATAAGTCTTTCCATATGTTTATAAATATTTTTCAAAACCAATATGGACATCATAAGCTATCCAATATAATACATTAATCTATAAACATCAACAGTAACACCACTAGTTCAACATTAATATTTATCCATCAAATCATTTAACTAAAAACAATTATATATTAACCAGGAAATCACGTAGGTTAGTGGTAGGTGCTAAAACCTTATTGTCCTTTGGTTGTGGGTTCAAGCCCCATAGCCTTTCCAAATGTGATAGGTTGTTACCTGACATGCGAGTAATCTATTTTCTAAAAATATAATTCCTATAATGTTACCAAATTATAATAGCCCATAATTACCTAAACATCAAATATTAGATAAACCATAAAGGTTACCAATACCTTCATAAAAACCTCTATATCATTATTATCTCAACATCAGACACATATTAAGTGTCATCCTCCCTCAATCACATGTTTTAAAAGAAGTTCAACTTGCCACTAAATCACTTTTATTGATACCATTCAAAACATGCTTCCAAATCCTTAAATAAATACTACTACAATAAAATCCTTATATATTTTATAATTCTTATAAATAGAATATCATTGATTAAAATACTCATATAACATAATTATTGAATCAAAACATAATAACATTATTCATCCCACTTAATCTGTAGTAATAACATAAGTTTTACCTTGATCCCTTAGCTTATTTTGAGGTATATTTCCTTGACTCTTGGGGAATTTAGTTTCATAGTGCCCCATATCCTTATAGGGTAAGCATTGAACATTTTAAAATTATTTCTTTCCCTTTAAATCATGATCATGGTGGCCTTTTTCTCAACACTTGAAGAAAACTCCTTTTCCTTTTATGAATTTACCAAGGTGTTTCCTTTCACAAGCATCACATGTTGGAAAATCATTCTTTTCCTTCTTCACTTTATCTGCCTTTTTCTATAATATCGTCTTCTTCTATTTCTTCTATTTTTTTAATAATACTTGGATAATTTTTCCTCTAACTTGATATCACATGATATCCTATGATGAGAATGTTTTGGATACTAGTGACCTTTAGAGGATTTGATTAAGCTCATCAAAGAAATGCTCAATATTTCTCTTTTGATTATGTACATAGTCTAGAGAATTAATTTCTAATCTTGTAAATTTGAATTCATACTTGGCAACATTTTCCTATTCTTTCTATCTTAGACTCATGAACTATATTTCTATATCTACTTATTTCTCATGATGAAAATATTTTTCCAAGAAGAGCACCTTAAAATCCTTCTAATCCATGTTTTTTATTTCCTCCTCATCCTTAGTGTTTTGAATCAATGACCACCATTGATCCGTATCTCATCAAAGATGATAAAATGCCATGAAAACTTTCCCCCTTTCACTAATTTCTAGAGGGAGAAATATCTTCTCTAAGGAACTCATCCATTGCTTATCTAAAAATAGATTTGAAGTCCCATTGAATGATGGAGGTTACTAACATATAAAGCAGTATAACATTGTTACACCATATGGGGAATCATTAGGCTACTCCATACTAAAAATGTTATTACTCATAACCTGATTCAGCTATCCCAATATGGTTATAATTCAATCATTTCCAGCTATAGCTCCAAATACAAATTTATTATCTTTCATAGAATGAAAATCCATACATGGAGTATGTGCATTGATATGGTTCCCATTTCTTCTGTTAGGTGCCATTTCTAAATAATGACATACACTAGATTAGATCATAACATTATGAAAAATAATGTATAATCCCAAAAAATGTGAACACATAACATAATTTTAAAATTTTATGCATATATAATCTCATAACCATAAACATGGTTTCTTTGGGGATATCTTCATTTTCAACTCCTTCATAATGATTTATAAAGAAAATTTTATTTATTTTAATCATATCCTCCATGAGTGTCAAACTAGGTGTGCATCAAGACATGCAGGGATGCATTTTCTAAGAAAAACCACATAATCTCTTCCTTACCAAAACATCAAGATGTTCTTCTATACATATCCTCAAATTCTACCATAGGTTTATGTTACCTAATCCATTTTTTTCTAAATCTAGTTCCCAAGGTTTCTACTAAAATTCCTATAATACCATATGTATCTACCCCAACCCCAATAGTCTAGAGCTGGTGTCTACTTTATTACATTGACATAAGGTACAAGGAATCACATCTCGAAGGACAATATAGTTTAGTTGTCTTGGTAAACTAGATACATACTTGAAATTAACATTAAATTTTAAAATGTAAAATATATAAAGAATTTTATTTCATAATTATATTATCCCCCTTAGAGTATACCTGCATATCAATCACAAAACACTCCCTTGTATCCTAGGTAAGATAAATCATAAGAAAGGGGTTAACTCAAATGCTCAGTATGGGTAAACATACATTGGAAGCTATGAATAAATAATACATAATCAATATGAAAAGGTAAATAAATGAAACACATTTCATTTAATCAATAAATTGAGAATAATATGGAAAGAATAAATGATGATCAAATAATTCCATATAAATAATCACATGAGATTGAAAACTTAACAATAGATATTATAACTAATTGAATAATCACATGGAATATCAATAACTGAATTCATAATGATGTAATGCATAATTATGGACATAAAAAACATACCACTGAGGCCTTGTGCTAAGAAATCAATATAAATGGGCACAACCTCAGCCAAAACCCAATCTAGTATATCTCATGAGACCCACCGATGCATTGATGGTCTACAGAGGGCCCCACCCATCACTTACTAAGTCCAATGTATTACTCATATGAAAGAGGAATAACACAATGCACATAAAAATTCATATTTAAACTAGAATATGATATGTAAATACTTTACTAAATAAATAAACATAATCATAAACCATCCAGAGTAAAATGAATGGTATCAACATAATACATCCCCAATAAAACTTATCATAAACCATCCAAAGAAATAATAAAGATGGTACCATTGGAGCATATCTACATTAAAGAATAAGTAACATAAAATAATATATTATTATATGGAAATTTATTTTGAAATGTCACTTAGAACATTTCTTAAGGAAAATAACCTTTCTTTAAAAATCACTCATTTTGTTTTAAAACTAGAATATTCATAAAATATTGTCTGAATCATTTTCTTTGAAAATAACTTTTAAAAACTAAGAATTTCCATAATATTAGGAAAAATATTTCTTAAAAAAAATATTCTAAACTTGAAAATAAATCTTCAAATAAATGATGGTCATGATAGTGGGTAATTCTGTACATGTCATATAAGTTAAAAAGAATATTCCTTTTGCACTGTAAAATGGTTAGAAAAGTGCCTCATTCAGAAAATGAAAAAAAGTTTTATTTCAAAATATTTTGTAAAAAGTAAAACATGGGTAAAAATTTCTTTAATAAATCATTTTGATAATGATATAACATTTTTTAAAACATTTTTTGAAATTAAGTTTTTGGAATAAAGATGATTTTTGACCGAAGAGAGAAATAAAATCAGATTTTCTTAAAAACATTCTCTTAATAATTTTAATTACCAAAGAGAGGAAAAACAGAACTATTACTTGAAAAAGTTAATGAATAACCATATTATAATAAAATAAATTTATTTTAATATATAAATATAAAATAATTCTCCTAAGGGATTCTTAAACAAAAATAATCCTATATAATGATGAGATTGTGAAATAAAACCTTACCACTTTGGTAACTTTTGAATCATAAGCCCCATGAAATAAATAACTATAAATAAAACTTTAAATAACATAAATATAAATTAAATAATTATATAACATAATTTTTTTTAGTATATAGCCCACAAAAAAGAAATAAGTGGTGAATGTGGTGTATGTCTCATAGAAGTAAAAGCGAGATGGGAAACCCTTACCTTAAGTCTAAATCATCACATACAATCTTTATCTTCATGAATAATAAACTTATTTTAATTTTTTTACTTTCTTAAGAACCATTTTAAACTTTATTATTCCTTTTATTTCACTTTTTATCATGTTATATATGATTACTTAGTCAATTAATTTTACATTGGATGTTTCAGTGATATTTGGCTTATGTGTCAAAAATGACTTTGGTAGGTTGACTATGGTCAAAGAGGTCATTATTTAAACATATATAGAATAATAATAAAGATATAATTATCATATTTATACATAAATTACACTTTTAATACCAATTATGAATTATGGTTTTGATTAATGAAGTACGTTACGATCATGGAGACGGTATGCCATACATATGCATAAGTAACATTTCCATTTTTAAAAGATAATTATGGAAAAGAGGTAAGTGATATTTTATTTAAAAAAATGATAATAAAATGATAAATTTTATATTATTTCTTTAAATATACTTATATATATCATCCATGTGGAATGATGATGAAAATAGAGTCACATTGCTTTGTGAAGGCAGTAGTCCACACGTATACGAACGACGTTATCATTTTTCAGTCTAAGAAAGAAAATGATATATTATACTTTAAGAATGATAAAAATGTCATGAATATTATAATTATTTAATTTATATCACATATATTCATTAAAATTATCCTTATTACCTTTTATTTAAAGTTTTAGTGAAAGGCGAATCACATCGCTTCATGAGGTGGTAGTCCGCTGTACACACAAGCAGCATTATCGTATCCCCTACAGAATGAAAATTAAAAATTTATATATGATATAAGAACTAAAAAGGTATAATTATTTTATAAATATCACACACACACACACATATATATAATTTATATCCATCATCATACCCAACTGTGAGAGGTGGTAGTGGAAAACCGAATGACATCGATTCGAGAGACGGTAATCCATCGTACGCACAAATGATGATTTCATAACCCATTTGATAGAGGTGAGGATTATTTTAGGCCATTAAATAAAAATAAAAATATAAGTATATTTAATATATTTGGGTTATTATATAATAATGGTTTAATAATAATTTAAGTTGGTGGAGTAAGAAATAAAATAAAAACACTCGTTGAAGAATGTTACCTATTCTCTGGGAAACCTCCTTAGGTTTTCACTAAAAGCCTTCCAAGGTTGAATTTATTCCACAAATAAGGATTTTATGATGAGGGAATGTAAGTTGGGAGGTTATTTGGGGAGTTATTTTCTAAAAAAAATAGTTTTAGGGTGTGATGAATAGATAACAGGGGGTGTCCTTTTATAAGTGAGGTGAGTGGCACACTTGTAATTTTTGAAAAGAAAAAGGTGTACCCACATTTTTCACATTCAAAAAGGGTAAAAAATGGAGTATTATCTAGAATTAAAAATTATAATGTCTAAATATTTCTATAAAATAGATTTTAGATAAGATTTTAGTTTATTTTAACTCTTATCTTTTTAGTTTAACCCCTAGTAAACCCATTTTTACCTTAACCGCGGTAAATAATTTTTACTGTTTTTACTATTCATTGTGGTAAAAAATTTACTTGAAATTATTATATAATATAAATTATAATTATTCCAAATATAGAATCAATATTTCCAAATTCCATTCAGAAAATGGAAAAAATATAATTTAAAATTAATCCCACAGACACAATGCGAAAGTGAGTTTTCAAAGAGAAAATGTTCAAAAGTTCACAATTTTTTTATATGAAAATTCAATATAAAAATGATTAAAATGACCTAAATTGGATTAATATATATAATTGAAATAATTTTTCTTTAAAACCAATTAAAAATATAATTTAACTTTATAAATAATTTAAACAAAAAGACAATTTTCAATTAAAATTCAGTATTTTTCACTATTCATCAAAAAAATGAAAATTTTCAAGAAAATCCCAAAAATTCATCCTAATTTAATTTTGATATGATGGTTTCAAAAATTATGTTAATTTTATCTAATAAATTTTCTAAAATTGGTAAAAATTAATTTTAAATGATATGCGCAAAAAGGGACAAAACCATCTTTTAAAAAAATATAGTTTTTTAGAAAACATTTATTTTCTTTTAAATGATTATTATTTTATTTATAGTCAATAGATAAACATATTTTTCATAATTTATTTATTACTATTCATAACTCATAACTTAATGCCTAGATTATAATGGTAATGTTTAAATAATAATATTTTAATAAAGTATTGTGTTTCATTCAAACCCGGTGTTGCGTGCATTGCAAGCTATCAAAGAGATTGAATTATTTAAAAAATATATATTATAAAGTCTCAGGATATCATATTCCCTACTACACTTGGTGTTGTTTTTCATACATTCTATTGAATACGATGATCATATTTTAGAATATCAAGGTGTTACAAAGGACTTAGGAGAAGTATCATATATTCTTTCAATCAAGATCCATCATGATAGATCCAAGAGGCTTCTCGACCTAAGTTAAGGTACATGTATTGAAAAGATACTGAATAAGTTCAGTATGGAATAATATAAGAGGGTATTTTTTCCAATGTCGCATGAAATTTATCTTTCTAGGAAAATGTGTCCTCAGAAACACGAGGAAAGAAACACAATCGAAAGGATTCTATACACATAAGTGATTAGGTTAGTCATTTATGCTATGATATGCATGAGGCTAGATGTTTCCTACACATTGAGTATGGTGGGAAGATATTAAGATGACCCAAGTGACCACCATTGTATGGAAGTTAATACTATCCTTAAGTATCTAAGGTGTACTAATAATATGTTCCCAGTATATAGAAGAGATTAGAAACTTTCCATCAAAGGATATTCAAATACTAGTTTACAAACAGATCAAGATGTAATGAAGTCTCAAACGAGATACATCTTCACTTGGAATGGAGATTTTATAAGATGGAAGAGTTCAAAGAAGGCTATGGTTTCAGATTATAGAGTATAGTCTAAGTATATTGTGGCTTCTAAGGAAACTAAATAAGAACTATGGATATAAAACTCCATCTAAGATTTTGATGTGATAACTAATATTAAATATCCTATCACACTCTATTGGGATAATACTACAGCGGTCGATCTTGCAAAAGAGCCTAGGTCACATCAGTCGAAAAAGAACATACTTCAGAAGTATCATCTCTTGAGGTATTTTTCTTAGAGAGGTGAGTTTGTAGTGATTATTATTTCTACATAAGACAACATGGAATACCCCTTGATTAAAGTATTGACTTAGAAGAAACACAATTATTATGTGAGGTCTAGTGGACTAAAAGTCATAGGTAGTTGGCTCAAGTCCAAGTGAGAGTTTGTTGGAGTTGGTGTCCTAGGACAAAATTTTTGTTCTTTTATTACATGTATATTCAATTATTTTAATATTAATAAAATATATTGTTACATATTGTTCATTATTCTACATATATTTAATGTAATAATGTATTAAGGTATCTGTCATATAGATAAGGTCATAATAGTTCCCCACTATGATGAGAACCCTAAAGTGCTATGAATATATTCTTAAATATAGTTATAAAGTCAGATAACATTCTATGATTGAACACATAGTGTATGGATTTTAGGTACAATTACTCGTAAGCATATGATACTTCTTCTCATGAAGTTTGCATTTGGTATTCTTCAAGATAAGAGATTACGCGAATAGACCTGCTAGTTGGAATTATTTTTATTTTGGTGTCATTGGATATTCATATATGTGAGAGTGTATAATGGTCCTTATACTTTAAGATTATTATTAATTCATGTTTAAACTCAGACACTTAGATGTATTTCATAAATCACTATGATAACAATTCACGGAGAAGTTGGATACATTGGGTGTATCATGAGTGATGTGTTATTAATGAATACATCAAGGAAGGATTTGTCCCTTCCATCTTTATAGAAGTTGATATCTTATCCATTTTATTGGAATAAAACCATCACAAAAAATACTATGGACATGTTGTAATGGAATTTTTATTCCATAGTGTCAAAGAAATACACGTCGAGCTTATAGGTTGGTGACATAGATGTGCAACACGCTTGATGAGATATTGTGATAAATGGATTATATTACATAGTAATCATTCATATGTGGTTGTCATTGATACATTAAGTTATTTTTCTTGGGTTCCTTGACCCGTTTCTAGATATAAATATTGGACACTAGGAAATCCCACTTAGTGTCAATAAGAAAGAATCCTAGATGGATACACACTAAGTATTTCCATTGGTCTCGATTAAATTATATTTTGAATTTAATTAATAGAATAAATATTATTATCAAGACCGATGAATAATTTTATTCTCATTTTATCTATTGAAAATATTTATTGATGAATGAAATATTTAAATTAAATATTTATTTGGGTATTCAATAAATTCAAAAGAGGATGAACGAACCAAGACCACATCCATTGATGAACATTTATTTACAAGTCGGTAAATATTATTTATTTTTGTTCAGGTTGGAACATTCTATAAAATAATAATAATAATACTAATATTATGTATCATGGGATTTATTAAATACTATAATATTATTTAAGGATCATGATGAAATTAAATAATTATTTTAACCTAAACCCTAGCTCTATAAATAGACGGTTATGTCTATTGATTAAATTTTCAAAAAATGATAATTGAGAATCGTTGAACGCAATTGAAATATTCCTCTTGAATTTTACTCTTATCTTCATATTAATAACAAGAAGAACACCTTAAAGTTTGAATGAACTTAGAGTTATTAAGATGAACAACACAAGAAAATTTATTATCCATTATAACACCCAAAAATCAATTAGCATTTCTTGAAGATCAAAGGAGAACATGTGGATCACCACTAGAGGGATTATATACTTGAATCCTTAGAGAACAATAAAGGGAATATGAAAAGGTTTTTGAAAGATTAATATCATAAAAAATTAAAGGATTCTAAGCCAAGGTCATCATTTATTCCAATCATAAATGAATTAATTATAAATTTAATGTAAAAGATCCTCTCTCAGGGTTTTGGGAAAATATATATTAAAAGAAATTTTAATATTATTCCCCTAAAAGGTTATTAAATTTCCCCAATAACCAACACTATTTGGGTGTATGACATGGTTCGGGCTTTGATCCTATGGTGAAATTTTGAGTACTCTATCAATAACATTGAAGTAGGAAGTTCTTTACCATTTGAGGCCCTTCTATATTTTTGTTTCCTCTATTCGTATTGTATTGAAATAACCTGTTATCCATGTTTGATGTTGTTTGATTGTGGGTGTGTGTATATCCTATGAGACCCATATACGATGCATGATTCCTAGAGTATTACAAGAGTATCTTATTACCATGATTTATATTGATCACATGTTATTATATGATGTTACTATATTCTCATGATGATGTGCTATGATTATCTTATTGGGCTCTTCTTATTGTGTGTATTTACCATGACTTGGAGTTATTTTCTTGCTTTTTAATAGGTGGATAATCATGGTATGATTACCCCTTAGAGAGGGAGTGCACACAATGTGTGATGATGATAATGATGGACCCATATATAGGGTTAGATCATGACAACCTTGTGGCTCAACCATAACTTGATTCCTTAGGGATACTAAGTAATGTGTTGAAACTCGATGGCTTGTAGACTTTGAGTAGCATCTTCAGTTGATGCCTTAAGGATACCGAGTAACATGTATCTGGCCTTTTGTCTTTCCCTTGATCACTTACAACATCTTCGATCATACTTCTGAAATGAATCCAAAATAGGTACAACCGAGTCTTGTGGTGGCATGATTAGTACATAGGTTATCATTATAAGATTATTTATACTTTCTAGAACTATATTTTTTATCATGGGATACAAATTTTATACATGTTCACACTTGTTAAGGATGAATTAGTGGTTTCCTATGGGGTTTTATTACTCACACCTTTCATGAGCATCTTGATTCACAATAAGACTTCATGTATGGGGATCCGGTTAAGGGAAAGGGTCTCATAACTGATGGTTAAGTGAAGGAGCATGGATTCAGTAGCACAACCAGGATAGAATCTAGATTAATTTCAACAATATAACTTTATTTACTTATATTCCTATAATTTATACTCTATTTTGGCTTGCAACACTGGAATCCTGTTTTTTCTATTTGTTTGATATGCCTTCCATCTATTATTACATTATGATTATTTATCTTCTACCTTGATTACTCTACCTTGTTTTATATTTTATTTATATTTTTGTATATAGATATAATACCAAGTTTATAGTCTCCCCATTAATGGTATTCTTACCCTCACTTCTAGTTGGAACCTTCTTTCATACAGGGAGTTGCACATTAGGTCTTATGGCTCTCTGACTTGGACCTGGTGGTTTGGGTTGGGATGTTATAAAATGGTATCAGATCATAATTTTATTCTTTTATTTTTGAAAAACCTAGAAAATGGTATAAATGAGATCAGATGTGTGAGACTCAGGTTGGGGAGTTTCCATATTCTTGTCGAAATCATGTGTAACGGACCTTCATGTTACCATTTATGGGATTGTTGTTACTATTTTATGGGATTTGGGTGCATTAATGCATCATGACCAGGAATGTAGGATTAAATTACATATATATACCTATAGTTTACAACATATTAGTATTTTATTTTAATTTCTTGAATGTTTTGTCTTTTCATGATAGAATTGTATTCATGGATTGAGTGATATATCTATTGGAATTAATTAGTTGAACTTGATCATGTTGTTATTTTTTGTATATATATGTTGTTGCGACTAACAATTAGGGATGGGGGACTTAGTTAGTAATAGGAGGGATATACCTTGGTTTATGGGAAGAATCTTAGGATAACATATATGTGATCCCTTAGACTGATTTTGATATGTCCTAAAAACTTCAATTTTTTTAAATGTTTCCCTTATATTTTAGAAAATGCCGCCCTAGAGAAGACTAATGGGACCATCAACTGATGTGGGTTGGGATAATATCATAAGGTAGGATGCCACCATTCCCCCAACTTTTGTATAGGGTGTGAAATAGATCATTCTCCCACACTTGCTCCATTGGTATAGTCAGTAGACCCACCTCAGCTGAGAGTCCTTCAGCTTATTCCTGCACAGGGAAGAGGGATACCAAGGTCTATGGTTGACTACTCCAAATACTTATAGCTCCAAAATCCACCATACTTCCATGTAACTAGAGGGCAACAAGATTTATAGGATTGGATTGATACCATTGAGGGTGTATTTAAACTCATTGAGACATCTGAGGACTGTAAGGTGAAGCTAGCATTGTTTATGTTAAAGGGTCCCTCTTGGAGATGGTGGGGTGTGATAGGATAGGCTGGAAAGTGTGAGGGTCTAACTTGGGTGGAATTAAAGGCCCTATTATTTGAGGAATTATTTTTTTATATGTTTAAACTAGATTGATCTCATGAGTTCATGAGCTATAGAAGGGGTCCGTGATGGTATCTAAAAACTTTGCTCATTTCATCGAGATACTATGTTTTTATTCTCTCTTATCTAGGAATGATGCAAAAAAGGGTAAGAAGTTAATGATCATTCTTAATCCTGACATTAGATTATAGGTTACATAATTCAACCTAATAAAATACCCAGAGGTTCTACATAAGTCCTTAACTTTGAGAAGGTCCTAGAGGAGTATTGAGTAGTTGGTCTTATTCCACCCTTTAGCATTGATGCGGGTGGACCTCCTACTACTACGGTGAGTGTCACATATAGAACTAGGAATAGTAAGACCAAGGATGTGCAGTATGGTAGTAGCATGTAGGTAGAAAAGAGTATGGGATCTTTATCCTCCTTAGGAGGAGTTACATAGTACTTAAACTATGATAAGTTTAGACATTACCACAAGTTTTTTTATATAAACTTAGACCAAGTGTCAGCATTGTGGAAAGATAGGGAATCTTCAGTAGTTCTGCAGGGGTGAAAGACATACATGATCCATGACATGAGGAACCAGATGAGGTACTCAATAGCAGGCTCAGACGATGATGACTTAGATAGGTCATGCATATTAGGGATAATGTCACATATATGAGAAAGTATGAGTATATACAGGGGACCAAAATCCAATAGATGAGGGCAGGGGACTGTATAATATTCAAGTTATGATCTCGATCACTTCTATGTTTCAAACTATTTTTTTGATATCAGTGCTTCTCATTCCTTTATATCTACAAAAGTTATTTCCAGACTTTACTTACCAGTCAAGTTATATTTTGAGTTTCTTTCCCTCGATGCACCATTGGGCACAAAATTATACCATCATTAGTGATGCCTAAAGTTCCCTATAGTAGTTTCTGATTATAGAAATCTTTGGGAATTCATGATTATATAGATAATGATCTTTAATGTGATTATTTACATGGATTGGATGACCAATTTTCTAGACCACATATATTGATATTAGAGATAGGTACCATTTACATCACCCAAGGGAGATAAGTTTATGATTACCAGTGAGTGGGAACTATGAGTAGGTAGAGTTAGTCCTGAATTGAGATAGCCCAGGCTGATCACGATGCAAATTGCAGTCTTGTATATTTCAGCTAGATCAGTGGTAGACCCATCACATTTCCTCTATTTTTAGATCTTTATCAGGATGTATTTCTATATGAATTCACTGGAATTCCCCTTAATAGATGAGTTAAATTCATGATAGATCTCATGCCTGGTGCACAACCCATTTTAATTCCCCCTTATCGTATGGTGCTGAACAAGTTCAAGGAGTTCAAGGTATAACTTGAGGACTTATAATAGAGGGGTTTTATTATACTAATTACATAATAGTATAGTGAAACTATTTTTTTCTAATAAGAGTGATGGTGGTTTTAGTCTCTTTGTAGATTACTGAAAGCTGAATCAGGTAGCATTAAAGAATAGGCACCCTTTACCCAAGATAAACAATATCTTTGATCAGTTGTGAGGATCCTGGTGGTTCTCCATGATTGATCTTCGATCGAGTTATCACCAGTTGTGGTTTAGGTAGGAGGAAACCCTAAATATAGAATTTTTGAGAAGGTATGGGATACATAAATACTTTTTTATTCTTCTTAGACTAATAAATGAAACAAAAATTTTCTTGGCTCTCACGAACAAGATATTCCACCCATATCTTGACCCATTCATTGTGGTTTTTCATTTATGAGATTCTTATTTTCTCACTAACCCCAAAAAAAATTCTAGACATATTGATATAGTCTAGAGTACACCTCAAGAACATCATATTTATTCCAAGATGTTGAAATGTCACTTTTGATTTTGGAGGTGAAATTATTGTGGAATTTGGTTTTAGAGACCTGTATATATATGGACCTAGGGAAAGTTGAGGTAGTGATTTATTGGACACATCCCCAAAATGTGTTCAAGATTTGTATATTTCTAGGTTGAACCAGATATTATAGGTGTTTTATCAAGGACTTCTCTCGATTATCAACACCCACGACTATGATGATAAAGAAAGAGGTGAAGTTACAATGAAAAACTAGTGTTAGGAGGGTTTTCTTGAGCTGATGAATATATTTACTACAAATCTCATGTTAATTCTTCTAGAGATAGTGATTGGTTATTACATATACTTTTATTCATCAGAAATTGGTTTGGGGGTCGTACTGATGCAGTGAGGGAAGGTAGTAGCTAATGGGATATGTTATGGGAAGAATCATTCGACCCATGACTTGGATATGATATTTTTGGTCTATTCTATGAAGTTTTGGTGACACTATCTCTCTAGTGAGAGGTTTTTTATCTATATGAACCAAAATATACTTCACTATGTCTTCACACAGTGGAACCTCAATTTGAGGAAAAGAACTAGGTGGAGAATCTATAGATTTTTGACATTGAGATGACCCATGAACTAGTTAAAGGTAATGTTGTTTAAGATTCTCTTAGTCATAAGGCACATGTAGCTCAAAAGTTTGGTGAATGATGTTTAAAGGAAAAGTGGTGCCTAATGAACTTGATGGCTGATTATAGGATGGATTCATATGAGGACCAATGATAGATGTTATGTTCTATATTAGTTATGACATATTACTTAGTATTATAGGTGAGGGATTGCTAGAAAATTGACCTAGAGTGTGTTTCGATACTTGGGTGGTCATTGGATGATGATTATGTGATCATAATACATGGGAGAGTTATAGTACCTTATTCCACTAGGGAATATATGATTAGATAATTCTATACATCTAGGTGTGTGGTGCATTCTAGTGCAAAAAACATGTACATTGACTCTAAGTGACAATTTTGGTGTCTAGGGATGAAGAAGGATATTGTTGAATTCATCTCCTGATGTTGTACCTAACTGAGGAAAAAGGTAGAGCACAAGTTTCCTAATGGTTTTCTCTATCCAATTACTGTACCCATGTGAAAGTGGGAGGACATCACAATGGACTTTGTTATGGGGTTACTTAAGACCTCAAGGAGTTATGAAACTTTTTGGGTGATTTAAGATCAACTAAAAAAAGTTGTTCATTTCTCACCAATCCATGAGAATCACTAATTATGTACATGATATTTTATGATTACATGGAGTTACCTTGAGCATTGTATCTGATAGAGACAAAAATTTTATGTCATAGTTTTGGAATGAATTTCAGAAGGTCTTAGGGACTCAACTAAGATCGAGAACAACATACCATCCTTGGATAGATGGAATGTCAGAGAAAAAAATTCACATATTGGAGGACATGCTCCGAGCTTGCATTCTATACTTCGATGCAATTTGAGATGATCACATAGCCTTGTTTAAGTTTTCATGCAAAAATAGTTACCCATATTAGATTCATATGAAACCTTATAAGGATATTTATGGTAGACCATGACATTCACTACTTTGTTGTAACAAGCCTAGTAAAGTAGTTTTTATGGAGCCCAGTATGGTACAGGAGACCTCTGAGAGAGTGAAAATAATTTAGAAAAGGTTGATCATAGCTCAAAGTAGGTAGAAGTTATATTCCAACTATAGGAGGATAAATTTGGATTTTTCTATTATCGGATGGGTTTTTTTCTAAGAGTGACACCTCAGTTAGGAAATTGATAGTTGAGGAAGAAAGGGAAGCTATCACCACACTATGTTGGACCCTTCGATATCAGAGGTTGGATTGTAATATTATCTTACCATATAGATCTTTCTTCTCAATACTGAGGTATGCACTATTTGTTTCATATGTCTTAGCTTTATAGGTACATGATTGATCCTACACATGTCATCGACTATGAGGATGCTGAGCTAGTGCTTGACACATTATATGGGGAGTGCCCAGTGCAAATTATAGACCAGAGAAAGAAAGACCTAAAAGGGAAGATAGTACCATGATTCAAAATTATATGCCATCATGAATGGATACAACATGATACATGGGAGTGGCATGCTGATGTTTAATATCAATGGACCAAGGTGTCTGATCAAAATCTCTAAAGCTACTTCTTGAGGACAAAACGTTTTTAGGGTGGGGATGGGGTATTGTAACTTCCTTGATTTAATTATATGTATGTGATGTTTTGAGTTTATAAATTATCTATTATTTTTTAGTTCTTCTCTATTATGGGGGTTTAAGAGCTCAATTTTTAGTGAGGATTCTAATAATTAAAGGTGTAATAGAATAGAGGATACTTGGCCTTATGGTGGTTATAAATATTCTATAAAATGAATATTGGACTCCACTAATCAGCCAGTGGAGTTTCTATAGGTCTGTATCTTTCTTTAGACCCCACTAGATAGGAGCCACCAACCATCTGGCAGGGTGCCACTAGCCAGTTGGTAGGGTGCCCCCAGCCAACTGGAAAGGTTCCACCAGCCAGTTGGTAGTCCTGGAAGAATTAAGGAGTTTTTTTCCAGCACACCAACCGGCCAGTGAGTCCCACCAGCTCGTCGGTTCACCCATGATAAGGGTATATTTAATTCACCACATGTATTTTAATTATACACATTTTACACCTTATTTAATACCAAATTCTGAACTAAACCCACTATTTATAATTATAGAGCCCACACCTTGATCATGGAGCTATCCTATTCATTTTCTCTCATCTCTTCAAACTTGGACCGATCTGGTGACACTATAACAATGTGTTTTCTATAGATATATTCCAAATAACTCTTTGTTATTAAGATATGAACATGGATTTATAATGGATATATAGTTTATATAATGATATGATGATATATTATTCCTTCATTTGTAGATTGATGATGGATACATAATTTTGGCAATGTATCTTGATTATATCAAGATATATTATCAATCATATATGTTTTACAAGTATATGTTTATGAATAATCTTCCTAAAAATCTTTGTGAATGAGGATTGATGATAAAACTATAATACATTAATGATACTTTGGTAGATTGGTGGTGTATTTTATGTGTTAAAAACATTACCTTTTAAAAAATCTTGACCCCTCATGAATTATGGATGTTTCAGGGTAATTTTCCTTAGATTGATTATATTGAGACTCTATTATTCTTTAATCTAATATTGGATCTCTTTTCCATTGATGAATTATTGACAGATCGATGTTCATTATCTAGAACCAAGGTTATATTTTTGAACTGATGAGGAATTCATGATATATTCATGAATAAATAATGAATTTGGTGAATTAACATCCACTTATTTGATATATCTTAGAATTAATTCTATTGATGGAACCCATGAGGTATATAATTCTAGAATAAACTTCTTAACATGGAATCTCCCCAAGAATCTCTTTTCTAAACCTCTTCTTCAATGAATTGGAACCCAAAATAAGAATCCTTAACATGTGAACAACTTCTTTATGGGTTTGTGATGTGGTTTAGGCTTCAATCCTTTGACAAAATTTGGAGTAATCCATCAAAAATATTGAGGTAGGAAGTTACTTAACATTTAAGTCCCTTGTATACTCTTGTTTTCTTGATTTATATTATATTGGTATAACTTTATGTCCATGTTTTATGGTGTTTTATTTTGGGTTTTTGTGTAGAATATGAGACCCATATATGATGCATGATTCCATGAGTATTTATAGAGTATCTTGTTACTATGTTTAATGTTGATCACATTTTATTATATGATGATACTATATTATCATGATGATGTTTTATGTTTTTATTATTATTCTATGATTTTTGTGTGTATTTACCATGACTTAGAGGTACTATGTTAGTTCTTAATAGGTGGATTATCATGGAATGATTACCCCTTAGATAAAGAGACCACATAACATGCGACATTGACAACAGTAGACCCATACATAAGGTAAAAGCATGACCACTCTATGGGATGGCCAAAAATCATTACCTTAAGGATACTAAGTAACATTTCAGAACTCAATTTCTTATGAATTATGAGTATAATGTTCACTTGATTCCTTAAGGATACTGAGTAACATGTTGCCAACCTTGTTCTAGATCTTCATCACTTCTAGCATCTTTGATCATCCTACCAGTATGGAGCTGAAGCATGTACAACCATATCTCTTCGTGGCTTAATTAACACACAAGTTCTCAGTATATGATTGTTTATACTTGATTTCATATTATTTTTATCATGGTATACACCTATTATAAATGTGTTCATTTGTTTAGGATGTATTTGTGGTGTCTTATTGGTATTATTACTCACACCTACATGAGAATCTCGATGTGTGTGAAGATTTCATGTATATGGATCTAGGAAAGGGAAAGGGGCTCATGGTTGATGGTTGAGTTAAGGATCATGGTGCTAGTAGTAGAACCAAGATGTACTCTAGAGGATTTTATATAGTGTTATCTTATTCATTTATCTTCATACAATTTATACGTTAGTTTTCCATGTCACACCGAGAGCTTGTTTGTTTATTTGTATGACCTATGTGTCATCTATTATTACATTTTGATGATTTTTCTTCCACATTTATTCCTCTGAGTTTTTTTATATTTTATTTATATTTTTTGTATAGATATGATACAGAGGGTATAATCTCCCCATTTATGGTGTTTGGACCCTCACTACTAGTTGAAAGCCTCTTGAGTATGAGGAGGCATGCATGAGGTCTTGTGGCTCTCCGGATTAGACCTAGTGGTTTAGATCAGAGTATTACAATGGCCGTTTTAATAGGTCTTTTTTAGGTAGCTTTTCAATATAAAAAAAAGAGGGACCATGGTTTGGGATATGCCGAAACATTCCCCATGATGCTTCTAAATTTCACTTGTTGGCTATAGTGAAAAGCTCTACAACATAAACATCTATATTTGGTCATTTTTATGTAAGAAAACATACAACCTATGTAAAGATAACTAATGTCAGCTATTTAAGTGTAAGGTGAATATTATATGCACTATGTAAAGGTATAATAATATTTAAATTCTTATGTGAAGGACATTTGTTGTTTTTGTATGTTGTATCTGGGTAGTATTCATTTTATATGGTCTACCTAAAGGTAATATGAAGGTTTCTTATGCCACATAAAGGTAAGATTTAGTTTATTAAATAAATCATATAAGGGTAAAGTACTTTAAAATTTTTAGAATCTGTCTTATAAAAGATATAATAAAAATATTTTTTTAAAACAAATCTTCTACAATTAATTAAAGATTCAAAAACATATTTTTTTAAAAAAATAAAAAATAAATATAAAAACATCAAGACTAATAAATACTCATATTAGAGGGAATAAATAAATAAAAAAGTTATATTTTTATTAAAAACATAAAGTGTATAAAAGATCCACTAATAATACCCCCTTTTGATAATCATAAAATTAGACATTAATTACAAAAAACCCTCCCCCATTTCAAAATTAACCCAAAATATTATATTTCAAAAAAAAATTGCGTCCTTATACCAAGAGATGATATATCAACTGGGAAAGAATCTAAATTTTCCAAATGTAACATTTGTAAAATTTAAACCCCCTAAACATAATGTTTTTTAGAATACCAAAGATAGATTTAACAAATGAAAATAGATTTTTTTTATAATCACGTGCCAAAGATCCACTATAAATTAATAATATATTTAAACAGTAATCTATAAATAGAAATTATGAATCAATTTTTAAAATTCTATATTCATGAATTTTATAAAAAATTAAACTCCCCCAAAATACATGCGAGGTACTAAATAATTAGACTTTAATCATTCCAAGATGAAATTTAATTTTCTCAAATTCAGCTAAATCCAAAGGTTTTGTAATAATATTAGAAATATGATCTTCTATAGAAATAGATTCTAGATTTATAATACCTTTTAGAATATGATCTCTAAGAAATAAAAATCTAACATCGATATACTTAGTTATATAATGAGGTAAGAGATTTTTAGAAATAGAAATTTTAGGTATTATATTAATAAATACATATATTTTTAAAATTAAAACCAAAATTAGATATATTTTATTTAATACATAATGATTTTGAACAACAGGATGTAACAACAACATAATCACTTTCATTAGTTGATAAATCTACTGAATTATTTTCTTATAAAAATATCAGACTAAACATTTACCAACAAAATCACACACACCTAACGTGATTTTGAGATCATTCTTCCATCCATGAAAATCATAATCACTATAACTGATTAAATCAAAATAAGTTATAGCAAGGTAAAATAGAACAAGATTTAAAGTTACTTTAACATATTTTATAATCCTTTTAACAACTTTCAAATGACTTTCTTTAGTATCACTTTAAAATCTATCACATATTAAAACACTAAACATTAAATTAGACCTAGAAGTAGTTACGTATAATATAATGATAATAATTCCTCTAAAATATTTAATATCAATAGATTTTTCATATTTATCCTTATCAGTATTATAAGAAGTTCTCATGGGAGTATTGATACTTTTATAGGAGTCTAACCTAAATCACATGACTTATTATTTTTCATATTTAAATTTATTTAGAAATATACTATTATTATTTTGAGAAATTTGAAGACTAATAATTTTTTTAATTCTCTAATCATACTCATATCAAACTCATATGTTATCAAATCTAAAAATTTATTACAAAATTTTTTGCATTAAGAACCAAATATAATAACATCAACATGTATTTGTGTAACCAAAATATATTTGGAATTCGTTTTGATAAATTTTTTTGGATAAAACTTTCCCTTTTCAAAACCATTATTAAAGAGAAACAATGATAACCTTTAATTACAAGCTCTAGGAGTTTGTTTTAAACCATAAAGATATTCAAAAAGTTTGGAAACATGATTATATTTTGATTCATTTTTAAAAAATAGGGGCTATTTTACAAAAAAATCATAAATATACCCATTTAAAAAAGAAATTTTTTACATCCATTTGAGAAAGTTTTATTCCAAAATGTGATGAATATGCTAAAATAATTATTAAATATTATAATATATAAATTAGAGAAAACGATTATTAAAAAAATATACCACTTTCTAATTATAGCCTTGAGACACTAATCTTGACCCGCTTTTAATTATTTGGCTAGATTTATCTAGTTTATTTATAAAGATCCATTTTTTCCCAAAAAATTTTATTCCTTAGAAAGTTATACTATGGACCATACCTTATTTCTACCAAACTGATTCAATTATTCACACATTTCCATAATTCAGTTTGGATCATTTAAAGATTATTTAATATTATTAGAACCCCAATATGAAATAAAATAATGATACTCAAAAATATTCATTAAAAATTCATTATTTGAACATTTAATTCAACATTACCAATGATATGATCAATTGAATGATATTTATGAGTTTTACAACTTCTAGGATTAGGTTGATATGGTGAATGTTCATTCTACCCCTCAATAGGTAAATTTTTTTCTTTAAGTTTATATTATCCCAAATTAAAGTCTCTAAATTATTTAACAATTTGATCAAAATTAGTATTCCTTTATATTAAATAAATTTCACAAAATTTAATATGAAAATTTTCTTTAAAAACAATGGTTAATTTATTATAAATTCTATAAGAACTTATTACATTTAAATAACCCAAGAATACACCTTCATTATTTTTTATATCAAATTTATCCAAGGCATCCTTGTTATTCAAAATGAATACTTTTGTTGACACTATTTAGGAAGACAAAAGGACTATGAAGACGTTCAACAAATATTCTAAAGTCTCAAGACAAATCTCAAAGAACTAAAAGGCATAAATAAATTGGAGAAGACCTACGTGGAAGACCTACATGACTGGGCTACGTGGCAGAGCTACACAAAAAGTTTATTTCTGTACACTCATGAAGAGCAGATATGCGGAAGGACTGTGCAGCCTAGCTACGCCATTAAATTTCCTTCGCCCATCCCCCTACTTGCCTATAAATAAGACCCTTGGGTTCCACATTTGAGGACTAAAAAAGTTAAAAGACTTATTGAATCTCCCATTGCGTAGCTCTTTTTCCCAGATCTCTCAAATTTTCTCAGGTAGCTCTCTAAAAACACACAAGAATAGATAAGTAGATGAGATAAGCATGTTTTAAAAGTCTTTCACAGTTCAAAGCTTTCATAGTCTTGGTTCCCTTATGTGAAGAATTTTTTTTCTTCAGTCATCACTAAGGCCTACATGACACACCTAATGAGGTACCTATGCGGGGTACCTATGCAGTACACCTACGCGGGGTACCCACTTGGCACAGCTATGCACAGGGTCTACACATCATCTTGTAAACCCCCTTCAAAGATACTCATGGTAGTGTATTCCCTTTATTGGTTACCTTATTTAAAAGGGACTAAGTTGAAGTCTCCACCAAAACCTTATAACTTATCAAACCTTTGGGAAAGACATATCAACGTTTCTCCTATTTGGGGTTGTATATCCACAGTCAGAGGTTTCCCACATTTTTTTTCCAATGGGGTTAGGATTCATGGAGTGTCTGTGGGTTTGTATATCCGTAGTCACATGGAACATTATCCCAGAAACAATGTTGGGGATTTCCTAGTTTAGAGGATTAGGGTTTGGGTTCTTTCCTCCCCTTTTCTTCTCTAAAACCTAGAACCTCTGGTCACTGGTAGGGAAGGTACAGTTCACACCTACTTTTCCTTTTGAAAAAATAAGAAGTATCCCTCTCCTACTAGGACCAATAAAGGACAACCATCCTGATGTAAGCCCCTAACCTTTCAAGTATGAGGTTGCAACCTTGGTCCTATCTACTTCTTTCACCTTCACTCATTCCTTACATTGGACCCTTGTCCAATGTAAAGAGAATAGAGGGAAGGCTCGTCACCTCACCCTCTTCCCTGATCACCTTGGCCTCTTCCACTGTCGCTGCTGTAGTCACGTCCTCTTCCACCAGAAGAGGAGGAAAAGCATTGGTGCCTTTGTTGAATCTTTAACATCCTCTTGTTTCTCACATCGAGCATGAATCACATGGGCTTAGATATTTGTGATGATTACAATGTATGCACAATCCCCCTAAATCAATGAACTATGATAACTCTGATTCCCACCATAATTGGGATATGTAGGAAGCCTTCCTCAGGGATTGAGCTCATTGGATATCCTATTCATGAATCCAACCTCAATTACCTTAATCTGGGAATCCTCTTTATGAGTAAGACCAAAATTAATCCCCCACCTAAACTCAATGAACTACAAGAACTCTGATTCCCACCATAATTGGGATATGTAGGAAGCCTTCCTAAGGCCTGAGCTCCATCTCATTCCATCCATAAATAGGCATCCTCCTTAGGAGTAAGCCCCAAATTAAACCCCCAAATCATCAAGGAATCATTTTTAGGAAGTAATCCCAAAATCATTTCTCTAAAAGGACTATACTCTTCTATGAGACTCATTGAACTACATGGACTTTGATTCCCATACAAATGGGATACATAGGAAGCCTCTATGAGGTTTCCTCCAATGGCCCAAAGGCCTTCATTTTTTTATTGATTTTTGATAATCCACATTTCTAGGGGTGAGGTGGAACCCTTAAAAGGTCCGTAGGTGTAAGTATTACATAGCCCATAGGCCTTAGAGGAATTCATTGCCTATATGAGGTTCAAACCCAACACTTAAAATCAAACCTGTTCTTCCTGGTCCATATTCCAAACAAGGTCTAATATTACTTGGAAACCCAGATTCTTTCCAAGTTCCATGGGTTTTTTAGGCATAAGTCCCACACCAAACCTTGACTAAGCACATTTCACTTACCACATGACATTAAACTATACGACTAGATCCTTATCACATGACCTTAAAAGGTATGATGTGTCCCATTAAGTGGCACCAAACTATGAGGGTTATGATTCCTTTTACAAGGATACATAGGTAGCACATTTATGGGTATGATCCCAATATCAAAATAAACTTTAATATCCCTGGATGACAATAAATTCCAAAGTTCCCCACTGAGTGTCTTAAAAACCAGTATTATTATAACGATGGTTAAAAGAATCTCTAAATAGTATATAAGAGGATACCGTTAATGGATAACCTCGAATACATACAAATGTCTCTATTAATGAAAAACCTAAAATACATACAAATGATTCTAAAATTCACACATGATAATAATTGATTGAAAATTCCAAGGGAAACCTATGTTATACTTGGTGAATTCATAATGATTCATTAAAATATCTCAAATCTATAAGAGAGTCCCAAAGTAGAAAATAATTCCCCCAAAAAGGGTGTGATGAGTACAACCTCCCAGCCTCTAAACTAATGCATGTTATTAAGTATCGTAAGTTCAAAATCAATGAACGTCTGCCTTTGGAAAGTAGGTCCCTTTTAGATATTGACCTGTTGTATGTTTTCGGTTCCATAAATAAATCAATAGAAACTGACTAGAAATAGTGATTCATAACCAAAACACACGTTTCAAGGATCTACAAAACAAAAATGGTGAATCTGACGTGAATCCTTAACCAAGTTAATAGTGCTACCCATCTATCTAGCCCCTATCAATTGATAAAGGAAAACTCTACAAAGGAATCAATAACGCATGTATCCATATAAAATATGCTGCTTTAATGGAGTTCATTGTTTTTCTTAGTTTTCTCAGAACTCCCTTCACTCAAAAATGGAATCCTTCAAGTTTTCACCCATGAATGCCCCGACCGATGCTCAATCTGGATCTTCATCCACTGGAAGGACATAATCACCAACTCAGTATCTTCAACACTGGGTCTCAAATGTAATGGTATGGGAATACCATCATCACGGTACTATCCCAACCCTAGAGGCTGCCTGAAATGCTCTCCAAGTTAACAAAAACCCTTGATCGTCTAGTCAACGATGGCTAATGGTTAAGAAGCAGATGGTTCCATCCACCATCTTCAACCATTTTAGGTCCTTATCCCTGGAACACAACAACTAGTCCATACCATACTATAGGTAAGTGGATCAAGAGGTCACTCACGACCTCAACTAAAAGATGTAGGGGTCCTTCCCAAGGGCTCTCACCAACAATCACCGTTAGTATAATCGTAGGCAGTAAACCCCCAACATGATAGGATTGTTGCCTTTGGTTGTTCAGCCCAAGCCACTCAGACTGGGGCACACAAGACAAACCATTAGGGAAATCGTCCAGCCAACATGGAGAAGGTTATTACCTTTTCCCCTCCAGATAAGTCCATCAACCTAATTTTATGGAAAACAATGAACTGACACATACACCCATCCGTCCCAATTTCATTGCCCATTAGACTCATCTGGAAAAAAACCACCAATCCCACCAGTTGAATTTGGTGGAGTACCGTGAACAGGAACATACAACTGTTTACAAATTATCATCCAGTCAACATGCTTATCTGAATTCATTCAAAGAATCCCACCAATCAAATATGGTGGCAACTGGTAAGTAGAAACATACACCTACTTACACTCACCAATTATTACAGTAGTCTCGTCTGTCAGTATTGAAAGAATTCCATCAACCATGCTTAGTGGAAAATAGCTAGCAGTCACATACACCTACCAACATTCATCAAGCCTTCCAACAGTCTCGTTTGGCAGTATCCAGAGAAGTCATTTAGAAATCTCTGATGACAAATATGGGGAAGACTCAACTCTCTTCCCCCATACATGAGTACTTTCAGTATCCAATGACAAGAAAATAAGGATAGAAGTAGGCACATAAACCTAATCCAGATATAGAATGGATGTATTTTACCATTCTGGCCACTGAATTCACCAAATACATTTTAGCAATGGTGAAAGGGAAAAAAAAATCCTTCCCATATTCTGGAAGCATGCCAAAATATCATAATAGAAACTTCATAAGTACCAGAGAAACATACACATAATTCTGTCCCCACACCTAGGATGACTCATAGGCATGCCATCCTGGAGTAGATACACACCTCTATTCCAGTCCAGGAGGGTTGTGGTTCATACTCCCCCATATTATACGGACAATTGGATCGGGAACATACACCCTTTCTAATTAGAGATAATCATCCCATTCTAATTACCACTCTAAAGCAGACACATACGCCTTCCCACGATAACCACTTCTCCCAAAAAGTGGCCCCAACTACATGTAAAAGAGTATCCAAGAATAAGTCTCATCAAACACAGTTAGAAAATAAAGAGCCAATCTGTGATCTGGCTCCTCTTAAGGATATATTTCTTAAAGCCCTCATACATTTATCTGCTGCAACTCAAGATCCTACCCTCCCATTACCAAATTATGGGAGTAGTAGTAGTAATTATGAAGTTCCACATTGAACGCTTCATCATAAAGTCTTGCTTCATGAAAATTCAGTCAATCTAGAGAGCCTATATCCGGATGAGATCCACAGCAACTCTCCATGTGGCTAGAAGACTAAGGAGAAAGAAAATTTATCCCTTGCTGTAATCCACCATGGTGGTCCTCTCTATGATGGAATTTTCTATGAAAGTTCTCTCCATAGTAGTGTTTCTAATTGTCAAGACAATTCTATAATAGAAAATGTATTAATGATAAATCCCACTTATCTCGAGGCACTTTACAACATAAGACTAGTCATGTCTGATGCCCTGTAACTAATATGTGACATAATTTCTCAACCAGAAGACATCCTAAGGGGGTGGTAATTCTCCAAACCTTCCTTGGATAGTTTGTCTTCTAATATAGAAGAGGGAAAAGAAACTGATTTCATTGTTTGTAATGAAAAAATTAGGAAGCGTCCACTCTATTCAGAACAAGTGGAGAAACCTCTAGAAAAAGATGATGAAGATATGTTGAATATGAGAAAACAATTGGCTAAAGGTGAAATACCAGTCATGTTATGACCATTGGAAAACTCTTAATACAACATTCCAGAATTGATGGAAGATGATTTCATTCATGATATCCACCTCAACTTATGGAATACTCTTCATCATTTGAAAGCCAAAGTATTAACATATGATGAATCAAAAAGAGATGTAAAGGTAATAGAAGGGCTGCAGTGACAAACTGACTTGGCATCTCTCTCAGTTTCTCGACACCCAAAGGTTGAAAAGAAGCTGAGAACCCTTTAGTGTGCATGCATAAATGCACTAAAGAGGCTATGTTAGTTAATTTATGATACCCCATATGGTGTTCATATTAGAGGATGAGGTGCACATAGAGCATTTCATTTCACTTTACTCCAAAATCAGCAAATCCCACCAAAAGTGATTTTATGAAATGTTATTGACCACAACCAGCTAAAATCAATAGATTTTGTGTAATCAAAGATATTCTCAAGAACATGCCTCGACTAGCTCTAATCAGAGCCATGCCCAAAGAGAGCAAGCTGTTGAGATGCTTTTTCATCAAGTATCTGAGATTATTAAGTAGGACTCCTTCTTAGAGGATGTCATCCATCAGATGGTAAAAATGTATGAAATATAACAGTAGTCTTATGAAATTGGAGATTTAAGTGGTTTCCTAATAATCAACCCATCAAAATTTTGGACCAAAATTCTCAAAATCAGAAGAGCAGCTGTGTGAATCTCAGCTATATAAGTTCAAAAGCCACCCCGGCCTGTAGGGATGGGGGATTGTTTAATTCAACCTTTAAAATCAATAAACAAAGTTCAAAGGTTTGAAGAGAAAGAACATAAACAACCCCAACCTACAGGGCTGAGGGATTTTTCACATCTACAATCCCCTCCTCAATGGAAGTTAGTTTTCTATCAATTTGGGAAGAAGCCAAAAAGTGAACACTTGACTGAACTATCCAAGGATTCCCTTCAGATTACTATCTGTCAAATAGTTATTGGGAATACAACATATATGAGAACAGAGTCTCATGGAAGATATAGAAGGAGATTATCTTAAAAATACACTAACAAAATGTCATCAATACATTATACGTCAGTAAATGTCATTAATACCATTACGGAAGATCCTCCAGAGAACGAGTCTAGTTCAGGGTATTTAGAAGATGAAGTTCTTATCTATAATATAGTACACACTAAAGTAAATGAAGAAGGTGTGTGTACCTGAAATCAGAGGCTTACCTAGAATCTAGTTATTACTTCAAGTAACCAACTCCCACCCCTTTAAAAGGCATCTAACAAGGGGAAATTTAAAGACCATATCACGTCTCAATTTTCCACTGGAGAAGGTCAATCTATTTCACTTGAAGAAAGATTTTCTCAGCAAGAAGAGGAGACAAAGGAGTTAAAAAGACTCAATAAATAGTTACTTCGAAGTATCATTTCTACTATACATGCTCCCCAGGCAGACCCTCAACTTGCACATCCTATAGGAACTACTTAGAAAAGAGGGTTTTTTTTGCAAATACAAACGTGGATAATGAATTCCCTCCATTGGGTACACAACTAGGGAAGGATAGAACACATCCTTATAGGCATGTCCCCATGGGTTATCCAAGACAAATACCAGTAAAACCACCACCAGTGGTTTTTCTAGTTATTGTTCCAGTCCAAGCTCCAGCTGCTGTACCTGTACAGGTCCCATCTCATCCGGATATTCCCCAAATTATTATGAACAAAATTGAGGCATTAACAACTATATTGGAAGCTATGTAATAATGGAGTGCACCAGTACAACCAAAAAATAAAGATTATCCCGAATGGGTGGATCCGATCCCTCCCCCGCCAAACTTTGTGAATACCACATTCCAAATATTTAATGGTTTAGGAGATACAGAGTAGAACTTAACACATTTTGTTTCTCATTATGATCCCATGATGGGGACCCCTAAACAACAAGAAGCAGTAAAGCTGAGATTCTTTGTGAAATCATTACAGGGGATGGCTTTTTTCTTGTATAAAAGTTTGCAGTCTCGATCAATTACTGGATAGGAAGACCTCCGTCAGAATTTAATTCTCTAATTCAGCTCAATGTTTCTGAAAACAATAGTTTTTGATATTAGAAATTGAAAACAAAGAGAGAATGAAAGAGTTTTAGATTTCATTTCTTAATGGAAAGGATTAACATATTACTTAAATCTATCACTCCCTCAAGAAGAGTTTCTACCAATTTGTGTGGAAAATCTGTGTCATGAGTTATGGACACCATTGATCCCTGTGAAATACATAGGATGTTTTTGAGACCTTGCTTCAATTTTCCAACGAGTGGAGGATTCCATTGTGGAAACTAGAGCTAAATCTTGTGTAATTCCGTCATCTCTGGGAAGGAGAACAGGGATAGAATAGGCTGATACAGTCACACTCAAACAAGCCCCTGTACTTGATTCTACTTCAAAACCTTCATCATACCAAAGGGATCCACCTTTTGAGCATAAAAAAAATGACTGCCTCATCAAGATGATCAAAAAGACCTGAGGCGGAGGCAGTTTGAGGAGTTAAAGAATAAAATTTATTCTTTTCAGAATGAACATGTTCCTGATTACTTCATATCAGCTTTGGAAAACAATTTGGTTCAATTGCCAAGTCTAAAGAAACTTAACAAAGAGGGAGATGAATATCTTCCAAATTATTGCCCCTTTCATCAAATTTTGGGGCATCCCATTCAAGAGTGTTTTGTTTTCAAAGACCTCCTGCAAAAAATGGTAGACTCTAGATAAGTGAAAATAAATGTTCATCAGCCCAAGTAGCAAGTGTTACTGCTACTGACCCAAAGAAAGAAGGTGAATGACCGGAAGTCAAAAGAAAAAAATGTGCAGAAGTATGATGATTGGATGATCAGGAAAACAATAAACTAAACTCATTCCATTTAATGAACACAGTTGAAACAATAGATTGTGTTTTCTTCCACTTCTACCACAGTAAATCCATATTCATCAAAAGATCAGTCCTCTAAAGGTCAATCCTTAATAAAGTGACATGACTAGAAAGATAAAGAGTAGTCAGAAGAGGATGAGCTCATGGCAAGGACAATGCTTTCTTTGACTTTGGAAAATTTCATTCCATCTGTTTCAAAATCATGGTCACCACCATGCTAAATTACACAACCAAAACCGACCTATCAAGTAGAATCTTCATCAAATGAAGAATTGATCTTTGGTTCTGTTAACATTATCCACTTAACGGATCCCTATGAAAATGACGATTCTAGTTATGATGAGCCTGAATTCCCTATACCTAACTAGGGATCTAGAGGAAGAATCCAAGTTCGAGGATACATGGGAATACATGTATATGATATAAACCACTATTTTAACACTACCCCTGCTTGAACCATTTATGTAGAAAAAACTCATGGGAGAGCCCTTCAGCAGGATCAACAAGAACAAGGAAGTTCTCCCGTACATGATAGGATTGGTCATGACATGATTATTTTGGAGGAATGATTATAGGTTACATCATCATTCTCTCATCAAGTAGATAGACCTATTCAGTCTAATCTACCAAAAGAAAAAGTATTTACAGCTTCTTCCCTAACACAAGGTATATCTACATTAGGAGAATCAAATTCCAAGGAACCTAAGAAACCACATCTTCATGCTGGAAAATGTAGACCTATGGACCAAAATTATGATGTTTTGAAATATTTATCCCAAGTACCAACCAAGTTGTCAATCTTGGATGCCTTAAATTTGTCAAAAATCTTCGAGAAGCACTTACTAAGGCTTTGTCAAGTCCTTAAGAGTTTAAAACCGAAGTTGCTGCTGCTAAGGTTCACTGTATAAAGAATGATCTTATATAATTCCATATATTTATATCTTTTACAAATGAAGATGAAGACGATATTGTACATGGACACATAAGACCCTTGTATATATCTGGCAGGGTTAATGATACATACATCTGAAGAGCCTTCATTGATAATGGATCAAGAGAAAACCTCATTCCCATCCATACAATTCATTGATTAGGACTTACTAAATTAAAATTATCCACTTCCACTTTTATGCTGCAAGGTTATGACAAGAATGAACAAGAACCTTTAGGAGAGATTACACTCAGAACTCATTTTGGGGATCTTGTATCTAATTCAGATTTCATGGTTTTCTATCAGGACATAGCCTTCAATATTCTGCTTGGAAGGCCTTGGCTACATCAACATGTTACCATTCCTTCATCATATAACCAATGTCTCAAGTATTGATTCAATGAAAAAATTGGGACATTTTACGGTGATAAGGATCTGTTCAAAATGTGTGAATATCATTATATTGAAGCATAATTCTATCACACAAAGGGAACGAGATCCGTGACCAAAGAGGTAACAAGAATCAATGCTCCTAATAGCATAGAAAAGATCCCAACTAACCCATTCAAACATTTGAGTATATATTATGTGTTTCCTATTAATTAAATTGAAAAGATAGACCTAAATCCAAGCACTCAACCAATGAATTCTATAATGTCAATTGTGGAAATCAAGCCTGATGACATGGGAGAAATTATTGATTTACCAAGAAGTGGTGAAATCTTAAATGGAGATGTATTCATTTCATCCACCAAAATTCATCAAGTCCCTACTTCATCAATTATGTCATAATAATTTGTCACTATACTAGAGGAAGACAAGGATGTTGATTCCCAACCCATCATCTCCTCTTTAATTCTCCAGGAAGGCCCTTCATCATCAATAGGTTCAGAAATGGTTGCCTCTTCTATAGGATGTTCAAATACTGACTCCTCCCCTAGCTCTGAAATTTTTTCCTCATCACCTACTCTATAAGAATAAATAGAAGAAGTGACATGTAAGGAAGAAAAATAATAACATCTCAAGGATGCTCCTCTATCATTTGAGGAAGGCGTATCCACCACTATGGATGAACTCAAAGAAATAAATCTAGGTATAGAAGAAGATCCACACCCCACTCTAATAAGTGCATCCATGACTTCTGAATAGAAATAGACATATACTTCATTTCTAAAGCAACATCGAGATATATTTTCTTGGAACTATACAGAAATGTCAGGACTTAATCCTGATGTATCCACTCATCACTTGGGTTTGCTAGAAGAGCATCGAGGATTCAATTAGGCAGTAAGAATAACACAACCAACTCATGAATCTAAAATTAAAGCTAAATTTGATAAGATTATCAAGATTATCTTTGTCAGGGAGGTACAATATCCCAAATGGATTGCCAACATTGTCCTAGTGAAAAAGAAGAATATGAAAAATTATAGCTTTTATTGGTTTCAGAGACCTTAACCAGTATTTTCCGAAATATGACTTTCCATTTCTGATCATAGAGCTTTTGATTGATGAAATAGATGACTATGAAGCTATCTACTTCATGGATGGATATTCTCAGTATAATTAAATCTGAATGGCCCCATAGGATGAGGAGTCTACAACCTTCAGATCCCCTCAAGGTGTGTTTTTCTATCGGGTAATTCTCTTTGGATTAAAGAATGCAAGTTCAACTTATCAATGTGCCATGCACCATATATTTAAACCCTTAGTAATTTTTTTCAAATGTTATATGGATGATCTCGTAGTTAAATCTAGACAATGTTTTGATCACTTGGATGATCTGGAGACCATATTCAGTAAACTTCAACAATATAATTTAAAGATGAATCCCTTGAAATGTGCTTTCAGTTTAACCTTAGGAAAATTCCTTGGCTAAATTTTATGCCATCATGGCATTGAAACTGATCTCAAGAATAAAAAATCAATCCTTGGCATGTCACCTCCTCAAAATTTGAAAGAATTAAGAGGAATTCAAGGAAACTTAGCCTATTTTTGGTGCTTTATTTCTAATTTGGCAAGTAGGTGTTTACCCTTCACCAGATTAATGAAGAATGGAGTCACCTATCAATGTAATGAAGACTTACAAGAGGCATTTGATACCCTCAAGAAATATCTCTTGATTCTACCAGTGTTAATGCCACCTATTGAAGGAAAGACATTTATTCTCTAAGTGAAAACTTTAGAGTGATCACTAGGTGCCTTCGTTGCTCAAAAGAATGATGCTGGGAATGAAAATAGACTTTACTATCTTAGTCAAACTATGCTTGACACAGATTCTTGATATTCAAGTATCGAGAAGGGATTCCTGGCATTAATCTTTTCAGTTCAAAAATTGAGGCACTACCTGCAATATCACGAGGTCCACTTGTTATCCCACATAACCCGCTCAAATTTATCCTCAGTCGTCCTATTCTTACAGGATGTTTGGAATGGTGGGTAGTTATTTTTTAATTGTTTGATATTTATTTTGTGCCTTAGAAATAAATAAAAGTCCAAGCCTTGGCATATTTTCTTACCAAGAATTCTTCTGTAGAAGATACATCTTTGAATACTGAAATTCCCGATGAAGAAATATTCTCTATTCAAGATAATCCCCAAATATGGGAAATGTAATTTGATGGTGCTTTTAGAAGTCCAACAGGGAAGAGAATGGAAAACCCTAAACGCAAAAAAGTTGGGTTAGGAATTGTAATTATCTCCCCAAAAAAGGCAGTGTTTCCATATTCCTTTATATTATTAGAGGGCGGTACCAACAATGAGTTAGAATATCAAACTCTCATTGTAGGCCTAGAATTGGCACTCCAGTTACAAGTGAACCACTTGAAAGTGAAAAGTGATTCATAGTTGGTAATCAAAAAGATCAATGGGGATTATGCTATTAGAAAAGAAGAGTTAATCCATTTGTGTGATTACATCAGAGGGTTAATGGATAAATTTCCCTCAGATCTGTAACACCCCAAGCTTCTACGGTACGCTTCTCTTTGAATAATGCGATAGCGTGTGTTGTACGCAACATCGAGTTCTAACACACCACAACCAATCAAACTAGCCGTTATGAATAGTAATACCTAATTTTTGAAATTATATATATTTTATATTTCAAAATGGACTTCATTTTTGGATTCGGAATATCGAAATTATCCTAAGATGAATTTTTGTTATTTTTCTGAGAACTTCCAATTTTTATGAATAGTGAAAAATACTTAAAAACAAATTTTTTAATAAAAATAATTTATAGTGATAAATTATATTATTGAGTGGTTTTAAAGTATAATTAGAATATATTTTTACCATTTTATCCAATGGTGTTCATTATAATTAATTTCACTTTGAAATTGGACCTAAACAATTGTCAATATTTTGATATATATTGTTTCTTAAAAACACGCTATTTGTTGTGACAGCGAGAATTAATTAATTCAACTTATATGTTTTGAATTTTGTAAAATATAAATAATTTTTTAATTTGGAATATCAATTATAGCTTAGGGTGAAATTTTGGCATTGTTCTGAAAAACTTCAATTTTTGATGAATAGTGAAACTACTAAGTGATAGTTAAAAAACTGATTTTTTTTATAAAACTTAATTTTACCGCTTCTGTGAATGGAATTTAGAAAATCCGAGAGACACGGTTAATATAAATAAGTAAAATGTGGTTCAATGAGATGGAAATAATATTTGGTGAACAATAACTTTTTACTTTTATTTACCACAGTTAAAAGTAAATAGGGTAATTAAGGGTAAAAATGATGTTAATATTACCCTAACACATGTAATAATTCTATTGGACAAGTTTATCTCGACCAAAAAAAACCTTAGGAATAAAATATTATCGTTTAGGCCCACTTGGATTAGATTAGGACATTTATTATTATTTAATTCAAAGAAGAGTTAAAAGAGTTAAAATCAAAGTTTATTTACTAAAACATTTTTAATATAGGGTTATACATAAGATAAATTCGATTGTAAATATTAATTAGAAATATAAAAAGATTTCCTACATAATGATATTTTATTTATAATTTTTAGACATTAAATAATTTAATTTATTTATGACACAATGATGATGCAGTAATTACCATAATATTGAAAAATTAAAATAATTGATATTATAAATACCCAAATAAATTTAATTTGAGACTTTTAATGAATTAAAATAATTTTATAGGATAATATGAAATATTAGGATTGATGTAATTAAATTTTTTTGAAGTAATTATTCTTTTATAAGTTTCAAAAAAATCAACTATTGAATAGTATCAAAATTGACATAAAAGAGTTTTTAAAACAAATATTATATTATTAATTGATATTAAATTCCTCAAAATCTAAGGTTCGGCCAAGAGACTTATATAATGATAGGTGTATCATTAATGTACTACTTTGGGGTATCTTGGATGTATATAGTAAGTTTATTAACTATATAATATAAAAATACAAAGTGACATGGTAAATGTCAAACTAATTAACTAAGAGTTAAAACTAAAAGATAAGGTTAATATAGTAACCCAAACCTGTATAAATTCTATTGGTTGAATGGTTTTTGACCTATACCCACCTTAACCTTTGAATAATCAACTTTTTATCCATTAGAAACCGAATATGAATTTATTATAAATTAATATTTCTAGCTTTTCCAAAGGTGCCCCTCACCCCTCTTATAAAAGGGCACTCCCCCTTCTCATTACTTCACACCTTAAAAGCCTTTTGGTTCGGCCAAACTCTGACCAAATACTCTCTCAACTTCCCTCACTAAAACCTAGAGGCCTTAGTTTGATCATAAATCCAACCTAAGGATCCCTTTTGATCAAATCAAAAGGAAGAACCCGAAGAAGAGGTAATGTTTTCACCACCCTTTTTCAAATTCATTTCTTCTTCCACTTCTTCTTTCTTTGTAATTACCAGTATAAAATAATAACTCCAGTATCTTATATATAATGTGATTTTATTATAAATATGGTACAACCATATTCAGTATTCTATCCACCCTTTGAATAACATGTCACCATACGTGCGTACGTACGGCTTACCGTCTCCACGTCGTGGTGTAATTGTTATTCAATATATTATTATTTGGATGGGTATAATAATGATGTGTAACTCATGTAAATAATAAATATAACATGATAATGATTTTTTATATATGATATACTATCCAATTATATATTATTTTAATATCAAAAGAATGATATTGTCGCTCGTGCGTACGTACGGACTACCTTCTCCACGAACGCGATGAGATTCATTCTCCATCATATCCATTCAAGTATAATTATCATTTTATGATTTAAAAATAATTTTTAAGGACTTGATATCATTCTGGATATGAATAAGATACAACCTATCCATGAAAAACATGGCTTACATAACAAAACATATAAAAGAAAACGAGTAAGTTAACACCCGAAACGACAATAATACTAAGATATTATTAACAAAGCAATGTTAAAAGATCATATATAATATCATATTAATATATATGATTATTGTATAATTTAATAAAAATTATTTAACCATTATACAGGATGTTAACCTACCCTCAACTAAGGAAAAGTACCAGGTAAAGGTTTATTTCGCAATCTCTTCATTATCCGAGGTTGTTTATACGTAATAATCTACTGGGATTTCTTTATCATCCACATCCATGTTTCTCCAAAATGTATTTCAAAACATTTTTACCATTTAAAATAATATGGGTTAAAGTCATTTATACCCTTGTTTGAATTTTATAAGAGGTTTATAATGGAATATTTCCGTCGTTTTCTAAACAAGGTGCTTTTTAACCTTTTGACAGAATTAAGGTAAGAATGTATTTTTTAACTTATACAACGGGTGCGGCTATTTTTCACCGTTATAAAATCGTCGAAGCTTCCCTTACAAGATTATAAGAATAATTTCAAAGAAAATGTTTCATTTTATATGACTCTTAAATGATTTCAAAATAAAAAGAGATATTTCTCTAAAAAGAGTTTTGATTTCATCTATGTCAACATCCTTTGATAGATTTTAAGCTTATTTGGAGATGATTTATTATGAAACAAAACTTACATATTGTATTGAAGGTTTTGTGATATGTTTGACTATGGATATGTTATTTTCATGGTTTATGGATGAAGTATTTACATTTCGTATGCTAGTTTTAATACGAATGTTTATGTTATGTTTAAACCTTTTCATATGGGAATGCATTGGACTTAATATGTGATGGGTGGAGCTCGCTATAGCTCCTCGATGCATCGGTAGGTCTCATGAGACAAACTAGTGTCTTGGAATAAGGCCTTGAAAAAATATTATTTGTAGTCTTGGCACGAGGCCTTGGCTATGTGGTTATAATAGTCTGGCATTATGCATTCCATCATTATGAAAGTGGTTATTGATATTTCATGTGATTATTCGATTAGTATAATATCCATGTGAATAAGTAAATGGAATTATTTCATTTTACTTTTGCCATACTATGTTGAATTTCAAGTTTAAAAGGCTTTTGTTTTAGTTATACATTGCCTTAAATGTTTATTCTTATTTATGAAAGTTTTCGCTATATTGTTATCCTTACTGGGCATTTGAGCTCACCCCTTTTCTATGTTTTTTTTGCCAGGATGTGAAGAAGTAATTTATGAATGACCTGCAGGGATAGTGTGAGGGGATAAGAGTGTGGACTATGGAGACTATGTTGTTGTAGTTTTCATTTTATTATGTAATGCAAACCTTATGAATATATCTAGTGTTTCCAAGGCTACTAAACCAATCGGTCTTTCGAGATTTGATCTTTCTTGTGATCATGCCAATGTCATGTAATAATGCACCGACTCTGGGTAACTGGGGTCGGGGAGTTACAGTTGGTATTAGAGGAAGTTTAGTACAAACCTTGGAAGATAGATTTAGATAAACCCTGATTAGAGAACATAGACCTAAGATTAACTCTGATGATTAGTATAGAATAACTTCCTAGAATTTTGGTATTGTAGAGATTTTGTGAGTTTTCCAAGCAATACATCCCTGTCTGGATACGAGCAGGTAGAGGTGGCTCTGGCACAGATGTACCTAGGGGTAAAACCTGAAAACACCGCTTTGAGCTAGACTCGAATGGGAACTGATGCACGACAACGGGCCTTGCTGCACTCTTGGTTACGACACTCCCGGGGGATATGCTTAGGGTAACTCTCATTTTCTTTACAAATAATTATGAAGGGTTTATGAGTATATACTTCCTCAAAGAAAACATTTTTATGATTATGGATTATATCCATAAATAGTTCAATTTATGTTAAGTGTTTGGGATTATGTATTTTGATTCATAAACTGATCTAGTTTATGCCATTGTTTAGAAATGGTGCCTAGTGGAAGAAATGGAAACCGTATCAATGCACGAACTCCATGTAGGGATTTCCCTCCTACTCAAGATAATTATATTGGAGCTGGTGATGCAACTGGTGCCGATCAGATAATCACCATACTGGGAAAACTCACTCAGGTTATGAATAATAACCTTACCCGTATGGAGCACCCTGATCCGCAGCATGGAGGATCAATGTTAGATCGATTTATGAGGAAACAACCACTAATGTTCAATGGAAGTACAAATCCCTTAGTAGCTGAGCAACGAATAAATTCCATAGAGAAAATATTTTAGGCTTTGGGGAGTAGTGAAAGGGAAAAAGTTATCATGGCAGTTTACCGCCTCACTGGAGATGCTGATCCATGGTGGTCATTGATTCAAAATACGAAGGAAGATGATGAAGTATCAAATATGGAATGTAGGGAGTTCAAAGATCTGTTTTTAGAAAAATACTTTCCTCACGACCATCGAGCAGATATGGAAGGGCAATTTCTGAGTCTGAGACAAAAGGAGGATGAGAATATTGCAAAGTATGAGGCTAACTTTACAAAGTTAGCAAGGTATGATAGAGATTATATACATAACCCAAGAAGTAATATTGATCGTTTCTTTGATGGGTTAAAACCATTTCTCCATGGATCATTAGTATCACAATCCTTCTCATCGTACGAAGACATTGTCTCATGCGCTATCAAGACCGAAAAGGAATTCTCTAAGTCTTATGACTTTAAAGAAAAGAAAGAGAAGAATAGACCTTATGATCAATCTGGGAATGGAAATAAGGGGAATAAGGGAAAGGTTGAATATCCATCTTGTGGTAAATGTGATAAGAAACACCCCAGTACTTTCTTGAATGGAACGAGAGTCTGTTACAAGTGTGGTGAAAAAGGACACCAAGCTCGTAATTGCAAGGGGAAGAAGGAAGCTACCAATGTTCAGTGCTATAATTGTAGGGAGATGGGGAATTATGAAAATGAATGTCCTAAGATTCAGGAGAACTTACCTCAGAAAAGGCCAAGGGATCATGTCCAAGCTTATGCTATCACTACTTCTGAGGTAGAAGCTCCGAAAGACATGGTGGCAGGTAATTTAATGGTTTCCTCAAATTTAGAAAATTCATTATTTGATTCTGGATCATCGCATTGTTTCATATCTTCCCAGTTTTCTAAGAAAATTAGATATTTCCAATTTGATTTAACAAGGGAGTTGTCAGTTAAAACTCCTAAGGGAAGTATCATTGCAACAAAGTTTTGTGAATCAGTCCCCATTAGAGCACATAAATTTTCTTTATCTGCTGATCTCATCATCATACCTATGATTGAGTTTGATATAATCCTCAGTATGGACTGGATTTCGTATTATGATGCGAAGATTTATTTTAAGAAGAAATAGGTTATGATTTTTGATGATGATGATAAGGAACAACTTATCTTTAGAGCAGAATCACCACCACCTAATTCTTATCTAGATCCACCCCTAGTAGCTCAACTAAATTCAATTATTGGGGAGGAAGAGAATGAAATGACTATGGGTGAGGAAAGGAATGTTCAAATAGAATATGTACCTGTTGTGAAAGAATATGTAGATGTATTTCCGGAAGATTTACCTGGACATCCTCTAGAACGAGAAGTTGAGTTTTCCATTGATTTAATTCCTGGATCAAGACCTATATCGAAGACCCCTTATAGAATCGCCACTGTAGAATTAGTTGAAATAAAGAAATAACTAGAGGAATTGAGTAATAAAGGATTTATTCACCCTAGCATTTCTCCATGGGGAGCCCCTATTCTTTATGTTAAAAAGAAAGATGGATCCATGAGGTTATGTATCGACTACAAGGAGATCAATGCTATAACAATAAAGAACAAATATCCCCTACCTCGCATTGATGATTTATTTGACCAACTGCATGGTGCTCAATACTTTTCAAAGATTGACCTTCGATCTGGATACCATTAGTTGTGTGTGAAGAAGGAAGACATTCCGAAGACAGCATTTCGAACTAGGTAAGGGCATTATGAGTTTACAGTAATGCCTTTTGGATTGACTAATGCAACCTATGTATTCATGGATCTGATGAATAGAGTTTTCAAGGAATATCTCAATGAATTTGTGGTGGTATTTATTGATGATATCTTGGTATACTCAAAAATCTATAAAGATCATGAAAATCACTTGCGCATTATCTTGAAGACTCTGAGAAGACATGAATTATATGAGAAGTTTAGCAAGTGTGAATTCTGGCTTCAGGAGATTTCTTTTCTTGGCCATATTATCTCTAAATATGGAATCTCTGTTGATCCTTCTAAGACCAAGGAAATCAAAGAATGGCCAGAACCTATGAATATAACTGAGGTACGTAGTTTTATTGGTTTAGCAGGTTATTATCGACATTTCGTCCAGAATTTTTCCCGATTGGCTAACCCATTAACGAAGCTCACTTGTAAAGGGGTTAAATTTGTTTGGACAAAAGAGTGTGAAGATTGTTTTGAAGAACTGAAGAGAAGATTAGTCAATGCTCCTATATTGACTCTACCATCGAGGAATGATGGGTTTGTTATTTATAGTGATGCATCGAAGAAAGGACTTGGTTGTGTCCTTATGCAGAATGATAGGGTTATTGCCTATGCATCACGACAGTTGAAAATTCATGAAAAAAACTATCCTACTCATGATCTCGAGTTAGAAGCTATGAACTTTGCTTTGAAGATATGGAGACACTACCTCTGTAGTTAAAAATGTGAGATTTATACTGATCATAAGAGTTTGAAGTATATTTTCTCACAAAAAGAACTCAACATGAGGCAAAGGATATGTCTTGAATTACTCAAGTATTATGATTGTACGATACACTACCACCTGGGGAAAGCAAACAAGGTGGAAGATGTTTTGAGCAGAAAAGACCATGGAGTTTTGAATGTGATGAGAATTGAAAGGGATCCAATTTTGACGGATCTAGTGAAGATGGACATGGGAATAACCAGGGAAGGTAAAACATCAATGCTTTTTCAAATGGTTGACAAACCATCATTACTAGAAAGGATTAAGAGTTCTTAGACTGATGATGAATAATTTCAAAAGAAGATTAAAGCTGTGAATGATGAGAGATTGAGAGACTTTGTGTATGAAGATGGAATTTTGAAATTAAGGAAGAGACTTTGTGTTCCCGATATACCTGATCTAAAAAGGGAATTTCTGGATGATGCTCATAGTTCCAATTTCTTTATACACCCTGGGAGCACCAAAATGTATAGAGATTTGTAGGAACATTTTTGGTGGGACAATATGAAGAAGGAGATTGCTGATTTTGTGTCAAGATGTATGGTTTGTCAACAAGTGAAAGCTGGAAGGCAACACCCTGGAGGAGTCATGCAACCTCTTCCCATACCAGAGTGGAAATGTGACAATATTACGATGGAATTTGTCATGGGGATACCAAAGACTCATAGAAGAAACGATGAAATATAGGTTATTGTTGATCGTCTTACCAATTCAACACATTTTCTTGCTATAAGAGAAGATCTACCACTGGAACGTCTAGCAAGACTATATATTAATGAGTTTGTGAGACTTCATGGAGTACCCCTATCGATTATTTCTGATCGTGATCCCCGTTTTACTTCAAGATTATGGAAGAGTCTTCAGAAATCCCTGGATATTGAACTTCATTTGAGCACTGCCTACCACCCTCAGACAGACGGACAATCAGAACGAACTATTCAAACCTTAGAAGACATGCTGAGATCATGTTCACTTGACTTTCAGGGTTTGTGGGATCAATATTTACCTTTGGTAGAATTTTCCTATAACAATAACTTCCATTCGAGTATTCAGATGGCACTATATGAAGCATTATACGGAAAGAGATGTCACACACCAACCTATTGGGATGACGTTGGTGAAATAAAACTTGTAGGTCCAGAACTGGTGGAGGAAACGATGGAAAAGGTAAAGGTAATCCAAAATCACATCAAAGCAGCTCAAAGTAGGCAAAAGATCTATGCCGATAATCGAAAGAAGGATTTGGAATTTCAAGTCGGTGATCATGTTTTCCTGAAGGTATCTCCATGGAAGGGAGTCATACGTTTTGGTAAGAAAGGTAAGTTGAGTCCCAGGTACATCGGACCTTTCGAAATTCTAGAACGAATTGGGGCTGTAGCTTACCGATTGGCAATGCCGCCAAGTCTGTGTTCCACATATCTCAGTTGAGGAAATACATGCCTAACCCAACGCATGTACTCACCTATGAAGAATTAGAACTGGAACCTGATCTGTCTTATTGTGAAGAGCCTGTCAGGATTCTTGATACAAGAGAACAAGTACTGAGAAACTGGACGACGCGTCTGGTAAAAGTTTTGTGGAGAAACCATAAAATGGAAGAGGCAACGTGGGAACCCGAGGAACTTATGATGAAGAACCACCCGAGTCTTTTCATGCGGTAGTATTCTGGAAATTTTGAGGACAAAATTATTTGAAGGAGGGGAGAATGTAACACCCCAAGCTTCTACGGTATGCTTCTCTTTGAATAATACGATAGCGTGTGTTGTACGCAACATCGAGTTCTAACACACCACAACCAATCAAACTATCCATTATGAATAGTAATACCTATTTTTGAAATTGTATATATTTTATATTTCAAAATGGACTTCATTTTTGGATTCGGAATATCGAAATTATCCTAAGATGAATTTTTGGTATTTTTCTGAGAACTTCCAATTTTTATGAATAGTGAAAAATACTTAAAAATAAATTTTTTAATCAAAATAATTTATAGTGATAAATTATATTATTGAGTGGTTTTAAAGTATAATTAGAATATTTTTTTACCATTTTATCCAATGTTGTTCATTAGAATTAATTTCACTTTGAAATTGGACCTAAACAATTGTCAATCTTTTGATATATATTGTTTCTTAAAAACATGCTATTTGTTGTGACAGCGGGAATTAATTAATTATAAAATTAATTAATGCAACTTATATGTTTGGAATTTTTTAAAATATACATCATTTTTGAATTCGGAATATCAATTATAGCTTAGGGTGAAATTTTGGCATTGTTCTGAAAAACTTCAATTTTTGATGAATAGTGAAACTACTAAGTGGTAGTTAAAAAACTGATTTTTTTTATAAAACTTAATTTTACCGCTTCTGTGAATGGAATTTCTAAAATCCGAGAGACACGGTTAATATCAAGAAGTAAAATGTGGTTCAATGAGATGAAAATAATTTTTGGTGAATAGTAACTTTTTACTTTTATTTACCACGGTTAAAAGTAAATAGGGTAATTAAGGGTAAAAATGATGTTAATATTACCCTAACACATTTCCTAATTCTATTGGACAAGTATATATCGACCAAAAAGAACCTTAGGAATAAAATATTATCATTTAGGTCCACTTGGATTAGATTAGGACATTTATTATTATTTAATTCAAAGAAGAGTTAAAAGAGTTAAAATCAAAGTTTATTTACTAAAACATTTTTAATATAGGGTTATACATAAGATAAATTCGATTTTAAATATTAACTAGAAAGATAAAAATATATAATATATAATGATATTTTATTTATAATTTTTAGACATTAAATAATTTAATTTATTTATGACACAATGATGATGTAGTAATTACCATAATAGTGAACAATTAAAATAATTGATATTATAAATACCCAAATAAATATAATTTGAGACTTTTAATGAATTAAACTAATTTTATAGGATACTATGACATATTAGGATTTATTTAATTAACTTTTTTCGAAGTAATCATTCTGTTATAAGTTTCAAAAAAATCAACTATTGAATAGTGTCAAAATTGACATAAAAGAGTTTTTAAAACAAATATTATATTATTAATTGATATTAAATTCCTAAAAATATAAGGTTCGGCCAAGAGACTTATATAATGATAGGTGTATCATTAATGGACCACTTGGGGGTCTCTTGGATGTATATAGTAAGTTTATTAACTATATAATATAAAAATACAAAGTGACATGGTAAATGTCAAACTAATTAACTAAGAGTTAAAACTAAAAGATAAGGTTAATATAGTAACCCAAACCTGTCTAAATTCTATTGGTTGAATGGTTTTAGACCTATAACCACCTTAAACTTTGAATAATAAACTTTGGAGCCATTAGAAACCGAATATGAATTTATTATAAATTAATATTTCTAGCTTTTCCAAAGGTGCCCCTCACCCCTCTTATAAAAGGGCACTCCCCCTTCTCATTACTTCACACCTTAAAATCCTTTTGGTTCAACCAAACTCTTCCCAAATACTCTCTAAACTTCCCTCACTACAACCTAGAGTCATTAGTTTGATCATAAAGCCAACATAAGTAGCCCATTTGATCAAATCAAAAGGAAGAACCCGAAGAAGAGGTAATGTTTTCACCACCCTTTTTCAAATTCATTTCTTCTTCCACTTATTCTTTCTTTGTAATTACCATTATAAAATAATAACTCCAGTATCTTATATATACTGTGATGTTATTATAAATATGGTACAACCATATTCAGTATTCTATCCACCCTTTTAATAACATGTCACCATACGTGCGTACGTACGGCTTACCGTCTCCACGTCGTGGTGTAATTGTTATTCAATATATTATTATTTGGATGGGTATAATAATGATGTTTAACTCATGTAAATAATAAATATAACATGATAATGATTCTGTATATATGATATACTATCCAATTATATATTATTTTAATATCAAAAGAATGATATTGTCGCTCGTGCGTACGTACGGACTACCGTCTCCACGAACGCGATGAGTTTCATTCTCCATCGTATCCATTAAAGTATAATTATCATTTTATGATTTAAAAATATTGTTTAAGGACTTTATATCATTCTGGATATGAATAATATACAACCTATCCATGAAAAACATGGCTTACGTAACAAAACATATAAAAGAAAACGGGTAAGTTAACACCCGAAACGACGATAATACTAAGATATTATTAACAAAGCAATGTTAAAAGATCATATATGATATCATATTAACATATATGATTCTTTTATAATTTAATAAAAATTATTTCACCATTATACTGGAGGTTAACCTACCCTCAACCAAGAAAAAGTACAAGGTAAGGGTTTATTTCGCAATATCTTCATTATTCGAGGTTGTTTATACATAATAATCTACTGGGATTTCTTTATCATCCACATCCATGTTTCTCCAAAATGTATTTCAAAATATTTTTACCATTTACAAGAATATGGGTTAAAGTCATTTATACCCTTTTTTTACTTTTATAAGAGGTTTATAAAGGAATCTTTCCGTCATTTTCTAAACAAGGTGCTTTTTAACCTTTTGACAGAATTAAGGTAAGAATGTTTTTTTTAACTTATACGGTGGGTGCGGCTATTTTTCGCCATTATAAAATCATCTAAGCTTACTTTACAAGATTATAAGAATAATTTCAAAGAAAATGTTTCATTTTATATGACTCTTAAATGATTTCAAAATAAAATGAGATATTTCTCTAAAAAGAGTTTTGATTTCATCTATGTCAACATCCTTTGATGGATTTTAAGCTTATTTGGAGATGATTTATTATGAAAAAAAACTTCCATATTGTATTGAAGGTTTTGTGATATGTTTTACTATGGATATGTTATTTTCGTGGTTTATGGATGAAGTATTTACATTTTGTTTGCTAGTTTTAATACGAATGTTTATGTTATGTTTAAACCTTTTCATATGGGAATGCATTGGACTTAATATGTGACGGGTGGAGCCTGCTATAACTCCTCGATGCATCGATAGGTCTCATGATAAAAACTAGTGTCTTGGCACAAGGCCTTGACAAAATCTTATTTTTAGTCTTGGCACGAGGCCTTGTCTATGTGGTTATGATAGTCTGGCATTATGCATTCCATCATTATGAAATTGGTTATTGATATTTCATGTGATTATTCGATTAGTAGAATATCCATGTGAATAAGTAAATGAAATTATTTAATTTTACTTTTTCTATACTATGTTGAAGTTTAAGTTTAAAAGGATTTTGTTTTAGTTATACATTGCCTTAAATGTTTATTCTTATTTATGAAAGTTTCTGCTATATTGTTATCCTTACTGGGCATTTGAGCTCACCCATTTTCTATGTTTTATTTTTCCCAGGATTTGAAGAAGTAATTTATGAATGACCTGCAGGGATAGTGTGAGGGGATAAGAGTGTGGAGTATGGAGACTATGTTGTTGTAGTTTTCATTTTATGATGTAATTCAGACCTTATGAATATATCTAGTGTTTCCAAGGCTACTAAACCAATTGGTCTTTCGAGATTTGATATTTCTTGTGATCATGCCAATGTCATGTAATAATGCACCGACTCTGGGTAATTGGGGTCGGGGAGTTACAAGATCCAACATTTTCTTATGTCCCACTATCAAAAAATGCCCAAGATGATTCACTGGATAATGTAGACACAACCCTATAATATCCAAATTGGGATGATACAATCATCAGTATTGCCCATAGTCATGTGGTTTCACCTTTTTTTCAAACTAGAATGGAGGAAATTAATAAAATTAGCCCTATTTTTGATCCATATGGTCATACCATGGGATGTATGACACCCATCACGGAATACCTTCAAAATGGATTACTTCCACCAAATAGAGATGAAAAATAATAGATCCGATGATGAGTGGAAAATTTTACTCTTTATGATAGTCTTGATCACCAGAAGATCCTCTACAAACAAGGCTTTGATGGAATTCTATTCAGGTGTATTAACAGAGAATAAAATTCAGCTATCATGAAAGAAGTACATGAAGGATATTGTGGTGCTCACCAGTCTAGGCATAGTCTTTCTGATCAAATCCGAAGGCTTAGATACTTCTGGCCTTCAATGATGCAATATTTCATAGATTTCACCAAGAAATGTCAATCCTACCAATTGCATGCCAACTTCATTCATGAACCCTCATAGTTGATACATAAAACTAAATACTCCCGACTATTTTCCACATGGGTAATGGATGTAGTAGAACCTTATGCTCTAGTTAGGGATAAGAAGTTCAAGTATATTTTTACTACTACTGATTTCTTCTCCAAATGGGCTGAGACAGTACCTCTCAAAGAAGTAAGAGCCAAAATCATTGTTAGATTTTTCAAAGCTAGTATCATTACAATATGTGGTGTCCCTGATACTATATTAACATATAAAGACACCAATTTCTGTTCTGTGGAAGTAAAGAAGTTATACCAAGAGCACAATATCAAATCCAACCATTAATCTCACTATCATGCAATGACCAATGGATAGATAGAGGCTTTCAATAAAACTCTATCAAATATACTCTAGAAGATGGTGGATAAATATAAGAAATCTTGGATTGATAAACCTTTTCATGCATTATGGGATTATCAGACTACTACCCATACTACCACTCAGGAAACTCCATATTCATTGGTATACGAAACAGAAGCAGTTTTGCCAATTGAAATTCAATTTCCTTCACTCTGAGTTGAAATCTACGATCAGTTATGTACAGATGAAAAGTATCAGAAACAATTTTATGAGTTGTAATGATTAGATAAAAAGACATTTCATACTTTGCATTATTTAAAAGTCTATCAGAAAATAATAACACAAGATTTTAACAAGAAAGTTTTCCTCCACTCATTTCTTTAAGGAGAATTGGTATTGGTTCTCAGGACTCCAATGATACCAGGAAATAATCCTCCAAAGCTTGAGCCAAATTGGGAAGGACCTTATTCCATACATAAGGTATAATCTAATGGAGCTTATTCCCTAATATCAATGGATGGAGAACTTATTACAACTCCAACCAATTCAAGATTCTTGAATAATTACTTTGTGTAATTGAAAATTGATAATGTCCTCACTGCATGAATCTAAAATACATAGTACAAAGTCCTAGTTGCAAGAAATTAAACTGCATGACAACCATAAGCATCCATGCTACATGACGTTAAAATGCATAACATCTTTGACCTTGTCACATGACATTAAACTGCATGACATCATTTTTCCTCGTTACATGACATTAAACTGCACAACTAACATATTCTTTATTTGACTTTATGATCTTCCATGCAAAAGAATCACTTACATCATTGTTACTCCTTAGTGGCGCATGAGTTCCATTTCTCCCTATATTTGAATCAAATCTAAATAGAGACCTTGTTTCAAGAACTACATGTGGATTGATTCTCATTTTAAATGGGATACATAGAGACACCTAGATATCTAATCATAGGCCCAGCTGCAACCACAAAAAAAATTTATTTCCCTTTTCTCCTCCTGTATATGAACCAAATATATATAGAGTTCTCTTTCAAGATACATAGTTTTATCTTTATACCATTTTGTGTCTTAAGTTTAATTATTATTCTTATGGAATGTGTTAAAATCCCCTGTCTCCACATTAAACTCAATTAGTGTGGGAAATTATTGTTTCAAGAACTACATTTGGCTTTATTCTCATCCATATGAGATACGTAGAGATGTTTGGATCTCCAATCTTGGGTCCAACCACCACCATGATAACCCCACCTTTATTCTCTGTGTATAAATCAAACCTGCATAGGAAGTGTTCAAAGAAATATGTATGTCTTTATTCTCATCCATATGAGATACATAGTGAAGGCTAGGACTTATTTATTAGTCTCAAACATGGGATAAATTCTTATCTTTCTTCCATATATAATTAACAATCTATGTGGGAGTCTTCATTTTGGGTCCTCTCCTTAGAAATCCCACCAAGGAAACAAGAAATTTCCCCATTTTACATATGAGTTAGATATATGTAAGGGACTCAAAACTCATGGCCAATATTGATTCAAATATTTCTCTTATGCATTGAGAATTACCCCCTTTCATATTTCACACTCCTAATATTGAATATTTTTAGAACTTCATAATCTTTATTATAGTTTGGTGGCAGAGTTTATGATATCTGAGAACTCTTTTTCTTGACTATGCAGTATGTTATCCTAGGTGGCCTTGCAAAAGTTGCCTACATAACAGGTCTATCAGTCAAAATATGCCACTCTTTGGCTATGCAGCATATTCCCTATTCAGACCTGCATAATGCAACCCCCATAATGGGTTTTTCAAATAATGGTAATTTTGTTCTTGGTTAAAGTGTATTTTATACCCTTCAAACTTTAATGACAATATACAAGAATATGTATCTTAAAGCAGTCATCCATGTATATTTGTACCATTACCATTCTCTCGATATGAAAGTCTTCAAGACCATGGTTTACACATTTCCCTCTCTATGTGTTCAAATAAATATGAAATGAACTTGGATCATTTGACCACATATCATCTACTATTTCCATTTTTGTCCTAGTAATATGACCTAAAACTACAGACACCATATTTCCTACGTTTGGGTCATACCTTTGTAAAAACCCTATTATTTTGATTCTTTTGAAATCATGATTGGAAATAATCTTTTTGTATTCAGGTACCTTTCTCCATAAACCAAACTCTGTGTTGTGGAAAATATGAATCTCCATAAAATTTCTTCATCTTTTAGAAATATAATGTCCAATTTTTGAGAGCTCTTTTTCTTGACTATGCATTATGTGCCCCTAGGTGGCCTTGCATAAGTTGCCTACATAATGAGATTGTTAGTCAAAAGATGCCACTATTTGGCTATGAAACATATTCCCTAATTGTCCCTAGATAATACAACCCCACAATGGGGTTTTCAAATAATAGTAACTTTGTTCTTAGAAAAGACTTCCTCTAATGCCTTAAGTCCTTTTCCCATATCATTCTTCGGATCCAAAAATTCCCAAATCATAGTTTAAAATTCTTTATTTCCATACTTGAACATGGTAATATGTTTACAAACAAATTATCAAGAAATTGGAGAGTATAAAACCTTTGTTAAAAGATAAAAACCTTAAATTAAAGCCACCCAATGTCCTCACTACATAACTTAAAACTGCACAGTACAATGTCCTCACTACATGACTTCAAAACTGCATAGCATGATATCAGAAAGCTCCCTTTCTGACAAATTTTAACCATTCCTCACACACAAAATTTGTATAAATTTGGTTTTTCTATTCATGACATATGTAGGCATATATAACACTTTATTCTTAAAATCCATTTACTTAGAAAAACCACCCACTGTGGTCTTGAATCACCAAAATATTATTTTACCTTGTCTATCAACAATAAAATATTAAATTACTAAGAACTATTTTTATTAACTATGTAGTACGTTCCCCTAGGTGTCCTTGCATAAGTTTCCTACATAATGGGCATGTCAGTCAAAAGATTCCACTATTTGGCTATACAGCATATGCCCTAGTCAGCCCTGCATAATACAACCCCCATAATGGGTTTTTCAAATAATGATAAATTCATTCTTGGAAGAGAGCTCCTTTATTTTTATATAAGTTTTAGATTTGGTGACCATAAAAATGATGACCCAAGATTCCCATTGTAAGTATCTAAAGAATATTGGATCAATTCTTAGCCACTAATCCTCATTTGGAATTTCATTTCAAAATTTATGGTCAAAGCTGTTCGACCTTAAATGTTATCCTTTTTAGTCCGAAATTCATGACTCTAAACTAACAATAATAAGAGACATGGTACTCACCAGATTGGAAACCCACAAAGGGAACTCTGGGCAAAAGTCGAGTCTCATCTCACTAAACGTACATTTTTTGTATGGTTTAGGTAATATTGAGGAATAAAAAGTCAAAAGATACAAAGTATAGGGGGTTTACCTATATAAACATAGTAAAAATAAAACTATGCTCATTAGGCCCATTGACTTAATAAGAAATTATGAGCACCCCCATTCCGGTTATTGTAATTATGATTATGTGACATAAAAGTTTTATGTTAAAAATCATTATCATCATCATCATCACCTTTGATGTTGAAATTACAAAAATCAAGAATTAATACATACATGATTGGAGACAAAATCATTTTCATTTATATGTAAAATTAGAGGGACATCCATAGAATGGATCCTCTCTATCACGTGTTAAAAGAAACTCTCATCATGAATCTTTATTTGTTGAATGGCCTCATGAGCCCTATTAGTTGCCTGTTGAAGTTGATACAGTTGAGTAACTTCAGCCTCCTCAGCTTGACAAAGTGCTTACTTGGAAGTTGAAATGGAAGTTATCCCTTCAAACTAGGTTTCTACCAATGTTTGGTTCAATTTATTGAGTTTTTTATGAACAAAATCCATTTTTTGTTGAAGATATATCATCTCCTTCACTGCTTATTTAATTTTTTGGCTGATTTCGATTGACCTCTTATTATGATCGGCCTCTAACTCATCTACTGCATCTTGAATGATCTCAATATTAATATGCCATTTAGATTCTTAAAGATCTTACCACAACTTATATTCCTACTCATATCAATTAATGGACTCTTTCATTTTATTATAGACTGGTCAATAATTAAATCCACCAAATCCCAATATGCAGAATCATACTGGGAGTTTTCCAAAATGGGATAGCAGCCATCTAAAGGCTTCTTGAAAATTATTTTCCACATATGTTTCCATGTATTATTACGTTCCATTCCAAGAGAAAACTACATATCTAAATCTGAATCTGAGTCACTATCATAGGATAGAATGTACTCTAGAAACAGATCACTTAAAGAGGTGCCTTGTTCTGCTTCTCCCAGAATAGTGGATGCTTCACCTTCTACTAATGTCTGATCCAACACATAAGCTTCACCTTCCGATATGGCTATTGGAGCTGATAACCCTAAATGATGAATCAAGATCATTGTCAGTTCTAGAATAATGGTAGAAATAGAGAATTATCTAGATAGTCGAAAACATGTACCTAATAATAAGTCGACTGATTGATTGGATTCATCCCCAGTCTTCTCTATCTTAGAAAATTGAGAAAAATTTTCTTGAGGAGGGGCATTCTCCTGAGTTTACCCAGTTTCCATGATTGAAGGATCTGGAATGTATCTCAACATGGGGTACTTAGTAATTATTTCTCTAACTTCAACAGAATATGGATAAAGAGGAATACCCCATTCTTGAAGAGCCTTTGCAACATTTTCTGCAGACAAAGATATATAAGTTGAACTTTGATGTAAAGTATCAAGTAAAAGAAGAATAGTTATGAATAGAAAATGAAATAATGATAACTTAAATCCTTGAAATTACTTATGAAAATCCCAAAAATACTTCATGAAACTTGTAATATCAATGTTTGGATTAAGGGCGTCTATCATTTCAGTGTATGAAGCTTGGAATGTTATAGCATCCTCACCATTTAAGGTATCTAACAAATGTTGGTTGATGCCTAAATTGGATCCACTGACATTCTGACATGTCATTTATTTAACTAGTACATCATCATTAGATATTTCCATATTAGGATCAACACTAGTATCTACTTCAGATTGTTCAGGATCTTCTTTCCTTCCGTCTGGTGCAGTGGGAACATCAACATTGATTATTGTAGGATCCATTGGCAAGGGAAAATGATCTGAGATATTTTTAAGAGAAGAATATTATAAAAACATTTAATATTAAAGATAAATTTATTTTACATTAACATGACTTTTCTCTCTCTCAATAAAACCAGGATCAGATACAACTGCACCTTTTGATGTCTTATCCATCAAGGTAAAAAATTTATCAATATGAACCTGTGTTTCTCCTAGGGTTTCCTTCTCCAGTATTGAGGGATCATCTCTTAATCCCTTAATATAGAAGAGAGATGCATATCCAATGAGAGGATAAATGTGTTCTCCAAAGTGCATCAAGAAAATCATAATTCCAGAGGAAAGTATAAATACTTACTTCTTCGACGTACACTTCAGACCAATCTCATTGCTGTCTTTCGTTTCCTTTCATAAGCTTGTGGAGAAATTTAAACACTCCTCTTGGTAGGAGAAACCTGAGGTAATGGTTGAGGATTGTCTATTTCCATTACCCCAGTCATGATTCTAACTCCAGGAGAAAGTTATGGAGACTTGGGAGGATCATTTAATGTGTCTATGGGAGAACCTGTAGGTCCATACCTTGGTGACCCAAGAACCTGTCCTGAGGTTCCTTCCCTAAATTCAAGTTGCAAAATGAAATTTCATCAAGATTAATAATGGTGAATGAAAAATCATAATTGAGATAAAATAAAAGGAAAATAAATTCTCAGTATTAACATAAATGTCCCATTCCTCCTTAGGGTTAATAATTAACCCTTCATGTATCTCTAGTCCCATCATATCAGATACTCGCTTATAGGCTGGTATTTTTTCATCAGTTACATATATAAATGTCTCCAACTCCACAATATACTTCCATACTTCAGCCAGGTTATTATCCATATGACAATCAAAGGTTGATTTAATGTCACCCACATCTAGTATCTGAAGGCCATGTTAGAGTAATTTTCATGAATCCCTGATTTCATGAGTCAATCTCTACCAAAATTGAATGGATAAAGGCCACACATAATTTGGTCTTGATATGGTTGGCTTTGGATAAAATTCAACACCCTCTGATTGGAGAACCCCTTCAGGCCTCTCTTCTTATTCAGAGAGGTCATCATATGGGATGAGAATATCTTTCTAATGGCAGTGTCTAGACCGCCTCAGTGCCGGAGGAATTATTTCCCTAACCCTAGTCTTCTTGGTATACCTTATAAGAAGATGTTTTGAAGGTTCTGAAACTTCTGAAGCCTCTGCATCATCTTTGGATTTTGACTTCTTACCACAATTTCCACGCACAACAGTCGATGTGTCCACCACCCGATATATTCCTTTTGTAAAATATCTCTGAGGGTATGAAGAAGCCCAAGATTTGGCATAACTAGCTTCCAATCTGATTGATATATATGATGGAGGTAACATAATTGATAATTTGGATGTCTCTAAAGCCATCAAAATCCACAATCGTCTCACTACCATTGGGTGCTTCTCATGTCTAACGTGCATGGGAGGAAAAGTGTTTGATTGTTGAAGGCATTCGAATTGGTGAGAAAATCTATATGGGATGTAATAATCATAGATAATTTCCCCAACAATCTCAGTCGATAATAAACTATCCATGAATGCCAACATATAAGACCTAAAATCATAATTTTATTCTTTAACATCATCAATAAATGTTCCAGTTGGTGGGTTACCAAAAGGAAAGAAGCTAAATTCTCCTAATGCATTCATTACCCTTAGCACTACATCATGTCTCAAGTTCTGAGGCTAAATACTGGAAAATTTATGTAAAAATGGGATGAATTGATCATTGGGGACTCTAACTAAATTCAACACTGAATATGAAGAAAAGTGTGATGCAATCCAGCCCCACAACACTTGTAATGGCCCTGAAAGTCTAAATAGATCCTTACCATTATAAAAATACATTAGAGAATAATAAATTATTTCCAATACAAGAGTTTCTAACCCAATATATTTTCCCTCTACCAATTTAGATGCAATAATAAAAGTCCCTTGCCTTACACTGCCACCAGACTCATGGACAGGAAGAAAGTAAATGATTAGCCACATGGAAAGGAAGAAAACTAAGCATACCTTTGCATCAATATCAATTTTAACTTTATAGCCCTAGTGCTTGTAGTCACATCTCTTTAATGGGGGACAATATGTACCTGAAATGGCATGGTAATCTACAGAAGGACCGATAGTAAGATGTATGCAAGTGGGACCTTTCTCTATTGTTGGTTCTAAAAAGGCTTCCATCCACACTTTTGCATGAACATATTTCTTTCATTTAGGAAAATTATTTGCTATATTGAATAATTAATGAGATAGTGGTGGTGTCCTAGTAACATCACCCCATGTTGTTGTGAGTGGAATGAACTCATCATACATTTCCTCAAGAATGGGAGCCCTAGATATTTGATAAATATCATATAAACTGATACCAACCTCTCTGTGCATCAAGTGGAAGGAATTTGTTTATAGACTCCATCGACTCAACAATTAGGGAATGAAATCATTTTTATAAACATAAGTTTGTACCATCCCGACAGATTCATAAATATAAACATCTGATAGCTCTTTTCTGAATTCCACACAAGTCCAGCGTACCCAAAACACCCACATCCATTTAGGTTTAACACCTCCTATAGAACAAAGATCCCAATATTCCTTCCAACCATTAGACTGATCTATTTGTGAAGAAAAAAAGGTTGAATCATAGAAATGTGGCCTTGGTTATACAACATGGTCTTTCATCTTAGGAGTACAACCACTATGGTGCAGTATGCATCTAATAGGGACTATTCCCTCATGAATTGGAATACCCCTTGAGTAATATTCATGAAAGTAATATTGGAGTACTGGATAAACCGATTCTTTGGGAAGTATCTCTTAATAGACAGAATGTGGGCATATTGTAAAATCCCATGCCTATACAGGGAAAGATAGTGACTCTGTGGGTATTCATGTTGATGTGGAATTAAACCTTTCTATTGTCCATGAAGAGTACTTTCAACAACATCGTAATAGTTTGGTCTGACGATTTTCATCATCTCGTTTTGATGAGCCTTAGCTTCCTCAATGATAGTCATCAAGTGATCCATTTCCTACAAAAAAATTACCCAGTTTCCCCTATTAGTTCTAAATATTGACATAAGAAAATTCAAATTTCAACTTAAAGGGATTTAAAAATTTGGTAAAGGAAATGCTCTACATAGGTCCTTTAATGAGGTCATTCACATAGGTATTTCAACAAGGGTCCTAGCGCAATTCATTTGATGAAGCCCTTCTGTGTAGATCCATCACTCAAATGGTTTCACCTTGAGAAAATTTCAAGGAACCTACATGAGATCACATTGCCGTAAGGCTGGACAAAGAAGCTACACAACGAGAGCAGAAAATATGAGAGCCCAGGTGAAGAAAATTGCAAAGGAACGAACCTATTTATAGACATTATTGACCTACGCGGCATGCTTATGCGAAATAGCTACACAACACACCTATATTAAATAGCTACACGGAAAACCTGTGCGGCTTAGAAATTACTCCATAGTCTTTTTACCACAATCTTACCTCAGGACTTGACCCTATTTCTAATCAGATCCAATCCTAAGGGGGGGGATTTTATTGAAACTCTTTAGGAATACAAAAAGAATATGAAGACATTCCCTAGATATTCTAAAGTCTCAAGAAAAATCCCAAAGAACTAAAATTTATAAAAAAATTGGAGAAGACATACACAACAGACCTACGCGACTAAGCTAAGCTATGCGACAAAGCTATGTGGCAAGTTGATTTCTGTACACTTACGTGGAGGAGATACATGTAAGGGATGCATGACCTACCTATTCCACATAATTTCCTTATACTAACCCCCTCCTTTCCTATAAATATGACCCTTGGGTTCCTCATTTGAGGACTAAAAAAGTTGAAAGACTTATTGAAGCACCCATTGCATAGATCTTTCACCTATATCCCTCAAATTGTCTTAGGTAGCTCTTTAAAAACACGAGAGAATAGATAATTAGATGGGGTAAGAATTTTTTGAAAGTATTTTATAGTTCAAATATTGAATAGGATTGGTTCCCCTATGTGAAGCATTTTTTTTCTTTAATCATCGCTAAGGCCTATGCAGCACACCTATGCAAGGTACCTACTCAAGGTACCTACACGAAACACCTACACAGGGTACCTAAGCAGCAAAACTATGCACATGGCCTATGCATCATCTTGTAAACCCCCTTAAAATCCACTCATGGACGGGTATTCCCTTCCTTGGTTCCCTTATTTGAAAGGGTATAAGTTGAAGCCTCCACCAAAACCTCATGAATTATCAAACCATTGGGAAAGATATATTAGTGTGTCTCTTATTTGGGTTTGTATATCCACAGTTATAGGTTTACCACATTTTTTTTGAAATGGGGTTAGGATTCATGGAGTTTCCATGGGTTTGTATATTTGCAGTCACATGGACCTTTCTCCCAGGAACAGTGTTGGGGAGTTCCCAGTTTGGAAGATTAGGGTTTGGGTTATGTACTCCCCTTTTCATCTCTGAAACCCAGAACCTCATGTCACTGGTAGGAAAGGTATAGTTCACACCTACTTTTCCTTTTGAACAAATGAGAAGTCTTTATATCCTACCAGGACCAATAAAGGGCATCTATCCTAGTTTAATACCCTAACCTTTCAAGTTGGAGGTTTCAGTCTTTCCCCTCTCTACTTCCTTCACCTTCACTTCTTCCTTAAATTGGACACTTGTCCAATGCAAAGGGAACTGAGGGAAGGCTTGTGGTCTTACCCTCTTCCCTGGTCACCTCGGCCTCTTCCACTTTCATCGTCGTAGGCATGTCCTATTCACCCAACAGAGGAGGAAAAGTGTGGGTGCCTTTGTTGAATATTTCACATCCTCTTGTTTCTCACACTGAGCATGACTCAAGCGGGCTTAGATATTTGTGATGATCACAACATCCACACAATCCTCCTAAATCAATGAACTACGAGAACTCTGATTCCCACCATAATTGGGATATGTAGGAAGCCTTCATTAGGGATTGAGATCATTGGATATCCTATTCAGGAATCCAACCTCAATTCCCTTAATCCAGGCATCCTCCTTAGGAGTAATCCCTGAATTAATCACCCCACCCAAACTCAATGAACTATGGAACTTTGATTCCCACCATAATTGGGATACATAGGAAGCCTTCCTAAGGACTGAACTCCATATCATTTTATCCATAAATGGGAATCCTCCTTAGGAGTAAGCCCAAAATTAAACCCCCAAATCATCAAGGAATCCCTTTTACTATACTCTCATATGAGACTCATCAAACTATGTGGGCTTTGATTCCCATCCAAATGGGATATGTAGGAAGCCTCTCTAAGGTTCAAACCCAACACTTCAAATCAACCCCATTCTTCCTGGGCCATATTCCCAATAGGGTCTAATATTACTTGGAAACCCATATTCTTTCCAAGTTCCTTGGGCTTCTTAGGCATAAGTCCAACACCAAACCTTGACTAAGCACATTTTTCTTAGATTTCCTTACCACATGACATTAAAATATATGGATAGGTCCTTATCACATTACCTTAAAAGGTTTGATGTGTCCCATTAAGTGACACCGAACTACGAGGTTTCTAATTCCTTTCACAAGGATATGTAGGTATCCCATTTATGGGTACGATCCCAATATCAAAATAAAATTTTGTCTCCCAAGACAACAATAAATTCCAGAGTGCCCCACTGAGTGTCTTAAAAACTAGTATCATCATAACGATGGTTAAAAGAATCTATAAATAGTATATAAGAGGATACCATTAATGGAGAACCTCTAATAAATACAAATGTATCCATTAATGAAAAACCTCGAATACATACAGATGATTCTAAAATTCACACATGTTAATAATTGATTACAAGTTCCAATGGAAACCTATGTTATACTTGGTGAATTAATAAGTATTCATGAAAATATTTCAAATCTATAAGAGAGTACTAGAGTAGACAATAATTCCTCTTAAAAGGGTGTGATGAGTCCAACCTCCCATCCTCTCGACCAATGCATGTTCTTAAGTATTGTAAGTTCAAACTCAACGAATGTCTACCTTTGGAAGGTAGGTACATTTTAGATAAAGAACTATTGGTTGTTTCTTATTACATAAATAAATCCAATGGAAACCACCTAGAAGTAGTGATTCCTAACCAGAACACATATTCCAAGGATCTATGAAATAACTTTGAAGCTAAAAAAATCTAAAATTACTAATTTTATATTTTCTTAGTTTCTAAATTTCATAAGGTGTATTTTTTAAAATAAGTTTTAAATGAATTATTTTTAAAATATAACAAGTATAATTTATAGATTTATCCCAAATTAATTTTGGTAAATTGTTTTTGTTTAACATGGCTCTAGTTATTTCTTGAAGTGTTATATTTTCCCTCTCCATGAAACAATTTTTGTGGTGTCCTAGGATTAGAGAAAATTTGAGAATACCTATTTTATTCAAAAAATATTCAAATTATAAATTTAAGAATTATCAACCTCTATTACTTAAAATTAATATAATTAAGTGACCTTTCTCAATTTGAATTAATTTTCAATATTCTATAAATTTAGATAATGTTTTATATTTCTGTGTAATGAAATAAATCCATATAAAACCCTATAAAATAATTGACAATGACTAAGAAATATTTATTTATCACCATACTAGTAGGTTTAACTAAACCAAATAAATATAAATATATGAGTTGAAGTAGCCTTATAATGCTGATTTCATTGATATATTTGTAATAATTTTGTATTATTTACCTTTCAAACATGATTCCCAAACATAGGTGTTGTCCTTCTTGAGTTTGGGTAATTAAAAAATAGTATGATTCTTGTATACCTTGTGTAGTAACATGAAATTAACACAACATAATCTTCTATGTGAAAAAATATCATTAGATTTTATAACATTTAAACATTTGACATTTCATCTAGTCAACTCAAAAAAATTGATTGAGTAAATATTGTCATTTTGATTGTCCTAAAATAGGAAAAATTAATTACTTAAAATAAAACATTATCATTTTGAAATTTTATAAAAATTAAATCATCAAAAAGCTAAGAAATTATTATCAAATTATGATTCAAACCTTAAACAAATAATAATTTTAAAATAATGATAGAATACAAAATTACAACTTCTCCCAAACATTTTACCTTTCCTTAATATTTATAACTAAATGTAACATTACAAACCATAAAACTTATTAAAAGATAATAAATTTGAGATATCACTAGTCATATGTCATGAGAACCCAGTATCCATATACCATTGTTTCATTTTTGATACTTCCAAGACATACTTCCCTCAAAAACATATTTAATAAAGTTTAGTACCTATGAAAACTTGGGGCCTATGGAATTAGTATATGATTTTTTTGGAAACCCAAAACTGATTTCAACATTTATTTATAGGAAATAGATAAGATAAATACTTAGAGATAAAATCTATGGTGTGAAAAAGATATCATGGAAGTCTCATGGAACAGTCATTTGAAATATGACCCTCCATATGATATCTAAAGAACGTGACACTTGAATCACTTCAAATTAATACTTTCACAAAGAAAGTATTATGCATTTTGGATAAAATATTTTCATATACAATACTAGTTTTTTTTCATTTTATCCAAAATCATCCTTTTATCATATCTCTCTCTTCCTTGAACAAAAGTGGGCACATTTGACTTTACAATTTCAATTTCAATTTGATCCTTTCATTATCGTCAAGAATAAAATTTAAATTTCTTACTTCAGCTTCATTAAAATTTTACATGAAATCAATTTTCCTTTTATTTTCTTCCTTTAGTTTTCCCATTTAATAATGTGCATATTTTAATTTTATGTGAGAATAATTTAAGTCTGTATGAACTAATTTCTTGAATTTTTTATTTTCAGCAAGAATGCTCTTATTTTTATTGAAAATTTCCATATGCTTACTTTTAAGATCCTTATATAAACCATTTTTTTATAAATTAAGATCTAATATCATGATTTAATTAGATTGATGATATTCTATTGGTTTTTCAAAATCAAACCTAGAATATTAATAATAATTAGGTTCACTTACTTTATTTGATGAAACCATTAAGTGTAAGTTTTCCACACCCATTTCAAAACCAAATTCTTCACTCAAACTATATTCTTATATATAACTCCATCCATCTATCATGAATTTATTATATTTCTTATATTAAGTTCTCTTATTCTTATAATTCTTAATTTGAGGGAATTCTGGTTTTATGTAATGAATTTTTCCACACTCATAAAAAATAATATCATAATCATCATTAGTCATAGAATCATCTTCCTTGTTTCATATATTATCATTTCATTGGAAATAAATTTTATATCATATTATGTATACTTTCTTACTTATCCCTTGGTAAACCTATATAACTTTCACCTTTCACTACTTTATAGTTAAAAATTATAAAAGTAAGTAGTAACATGCATTTTGAATTTAAAACTATCTTCTTTATTTTTTTGAAATCGATTTTTGATCAATATTTTTTAATTCCAATTCATATTAAACCAATTATTCAATAGGACCATCTAATTTATATTCTTTTATTTTTTTACTTTCATCAATTATGACCTCCTTAAACTTCCATTTGTCAGGTGAATCTCTTAAAAATATTTCAACCAAAATAAGTTATCTATGGTTTCTTCTAAACTCCTCATACCATTTACTATACATGTAAATTTATGAAATATTTGAATAATAGTTTCTTCCTATACAATTTTAAATTATTAATATTTATCTCTTAATATTCCAAAATTTATTCTAATTTCTTATCTAACTAATATGAGTGATTTTTTTTCTAAATATCATGTACGGTCTTGCATGTTGATACATGACTATATACATTTGTTCAAATATCATAATATAATATGTTCATTAATTTGTAGTTAAAAACATATCTAATTGCATAATTACTAGCCATTATATTAGGATCAAATTCAAGTGCTTTATAAGTATTGAATTTCATAGTCCAACTATTAATATTCAAGTTCTTAAGGTAAGATTCTATACATGGATTCCATATCTATATTCTATTCCATCGAAGAATGTTGGTCTTTAAGGTGTCCAAACATCATTTTATCTCATTCCCACCATATAAAAAAAATCATTTCCCCTTTATGTTCATGTTAGTATTTTATTAGGGAAAATAAATATATATCAACCAAAGTTAGGGGGAAAGCTTTGATACCAATTGTTAGGTTCCAATAGGAGATGTCTGAATGGTCAAGAGGGGGGACAAATTGACAACTATAAAAATTTATATAATTATATAAAAAATAAAATAATTATGTAGTGGAAATAAATAAAAATAAATACTAATTTTTTTTATAGTAGTTAAAATCAAATTAACCCCACTTATACACTTAAATCCTCCCAAACATAGGGAGAAACGACACCCACTAAAAATGGAATCTTTAACTTTTGATGGAAAGTAACAACCCTTTAAAGATGCAATTTTAATCCATGGAGGCTTAACCCAATATTGTATTTTTAATCACTAGAGGCACAATACACTTCCTTCCTTTTTAGGTAGTGGAACAAGCCAACCCTACCTTTATCCTCACCAAGGCACAACTAAAATCCTTTTTAACTTTTACCGGTTATGGTAGAACCTCCATTTACCTTTTGTTTGAGGTGGTATAACATGAAATAATACCTTTTAAAGGTTAGTATAACCCAAAAAAATTAAACACATAGAACATAATAGAAGTAACACTACTAGACCAAGATGAACACTGGAAGTTTTGAATGTCGATACAACTTTGATTGTATGACCAGTAAAGTATTTCATGATGAAGTTCATTCAAATGATATTTCATAGCATTAATCTTAAAGGAGTTGAACATGTAAATATTATTTATCTCAAAAATTGAAGTGATGGTTTATTATTATTCTATTTATAGAGTTCTATAGTAATGAACTACTTCAATGATGGAAAATGAGTTTTTTATAGTCTCTCAGTTCATCATTTCCTAAAGAAACATCTTGAAAATAAATTAGAATGGAGAGATTATTAATGTTCCAACCACTATAAAAACACAATATCACATGCACCATTCACATATTAAAAAATTCATACAATTATAAAAATTTAAATAAATAAACCAATTAAATTAAATGATTGAAATAAAATAGAGTAAAAATCATATCTCTAACCACTACCAGGAACTATAGTGGGGAGAAATTTTGTAATCCATTTCTCACATTAGATGTTGAACATGACTATGTCATAGAGAAATTCGTTTGGATATTTTTCTAAGTGACTTAAAGAACTTTAACCTAACTTAAATATTCAAAAATTTGTAGGTGATATTGCTACGATTGTTTCAACTGACTATTTTATTGTAGTTTTTCAACCTCAAGAACAAATAAGGAACCACAATTTGGGATACACTGAAGCAGTCCCCATGGGTCTTCTAAATTTCACATGTGATCTATAGTGGTAAACTATATGACATGATTATCTGTATTTTATCATTTTAATGAAAGGAAACATGAATCCCATGTAAAGGTAACTAATGTTGGATATGTCAGAGTAATGTACATATTATATGTATTGTATAAAGGTATAACAATATTTAATTTCCTATGTTATGGTCATTAGATGGTTTTTCATGTAACATCAGGGTAGTATGGAATTTATATGGTATACATAAAGGTAATAGGAAGGTTTATCATGCCATGTAAAGGAAATATATATTTAAAAATATAAACCATATAAGGGTAAAATATATATAAAAATTAATAATATGCCTAACACAAAATATAATTAAAACAATTAATTAAAATAAATATTATACAATTAATTAAATCTTCAAAAACATAAATAATAAATATAAACTAGAAATATCAAAACATTAAGAGTAATAAATAGTCATGTTAAAGGTAATAAACAAATAATAATGTTTTTTAATTATCAAAAATATAAATTAGATCAAAGAGACACTAACAATCATAACTCATCTAAGGTGTTTTGTAGTTGATAATTCAAGTGTTAGAACTATAATTAACATTTTCACAAACCCTTTGAGTTGTATATGCACTAAACACTTTAACATAAAAATATACATGCTTGTCACTTCCTTCCACATCAATATATTATGTGAAAATAGTCATTGGAAACATAGGTACAGAGAATAAAATCAAACATATATAGTATTTTATTGAGAATATAATACCCTGATAACACAACATGATTATAAATGAACAATATAATTTAAAATATTTTTAAAAATATTTTAATTATTATGACTCTGGGGCATAACTCCAACAATTCACCACTTTCACTAAAGTATGATTCCCAAGATCCACACTCTAAAATTTGGTGCTATAATATAATAAATTACATTAAATGAAACAATATTAGTATATATAAATCTTAGAATTACATGTTTAAAGTATTTGATAACTATGTTCCTTATACATGTACAAATAAAATATATTTGACTTAGAGATTCTTATAGATTCACTCATGTTTCATATATAATTAATAAGTTTTCTACCCTTGTAAAACATTCAGTTTCCTAGATATTTATTTTATGAATAAATTATGATATTTTCCACCCAAAAAAAGTTTTATATAATAATTATAGTATTCTAAGGAATAATTATTATTATATCATAGAAAATTTTCTGAAATAATCATAATAAATGTGAATGATCATCAATAGTTTTGATACGTAAGTAATTAATGATATTTATATATCATAAACATGTTTTCAAGCATAATCAAAAATAAATTATATGATGAGGCTACTCACTAAGTCATTTGATCATAACAGGGAAGATCTTTTCAAAATAAAACACTTATCAGTGGTTCATCTAACATCTCCTAGTCCAAGACTACTCAAAAATGTTAGACCAGAGTGTAATAGGAACTCAGTTATTCCTCCCCATATGCCAGAGATTACTGAATAAAAGCAAGGATCTATGGTGATACCATGAGGATATTATAGCATTATATTATAGTGAAATAAAAAAAATATTAAAAAGGTCATACATTAGATAAATAAAGGAAAAAATGATAAAAAAAGTTTCAATAATAACACATACATCCAATGTTATGAAAATATGAGTGTTATGCCATGATATGAATGTCATACATACCACATATCCCAAATTTGAAGACCATATAAAATATAAAAAAATAAACAAAAAATACTAAACCATAAGAACTAAAAAAATAGTACTGAGTCCTACCCTGATCTCATATCCCATGCTACAATCCAATTAACAGATCAACCATTGGTCATAGGTCACTTACCCTTGTCTTATTCTACAACCATGAAGTCTATTCGAGTACCAATTATGGATAAGAAGGGTGTGAATATAACTATGTAGGCCCCCATAAAAGGTGTCTATAAAAATATTTTGTCTGAGTAAAAGTTCATGACTAAGTTTATAGTAAATAAAGGAAAGCATAATAAATAATCCATCATCTATCCATAGGTTCTAACGTGTCACCCAAGAACAATAATATATGTTTTTTCTAGTGCTATATGTCTCTAAACACAATAATTCATTAGGAAATAACCCAAATCCTAGGAGGTGATACTAGGTATTTCAAATCATTAAACATAAAGCCGAATCCCAGTAGGTGATACTTGGTATTCTAAGACATAAAGAATAAATATAAATCCTAGGAGGTGATCATGGAAATTATAATTCATCAAGAATAAAGATAAATCCTAGGAACTGATCCTAGGCATTCCAAGTCACCAGGAATAAAGATGAATCCTAGGTATTTTGAGTCATCATGCATAAATTTTAATTTTAGGAGTTGATCTTAGGAATTCTGAGCCATTAATCATAAATCCAAATCCTAAGAGGTGATCCTAATAATTCAATATATATAAATTTTATTTATTTAATTCATTTAAATATCTAAATAAAAGTTATATTCACCAAATCCTAGGGTGTGTCCTAGTCATCCACACATGTTTACTTGATCACTAATTAATTTATGGTACCTCTAGGGTTTCCACTTTAAATTATTTTTTTAATTACAAGGCTAGACACACCTAATTTGGTGGCCAAGGTCTTGGAATACACTCACCAATAGAATAATCATGGGTGATGGAATATTTAATTTGAAAGGAATAGGGATAAAATATGTTTAATTGTATTTTTGGTCAAGTGTGTTACATGTTGGAATAACCACACATAATAAACACTAAGAAAAAGAGAATTTATTTAAGGGATAACTTTAAGACCACCTAACTTAGGCTCATAGACACCTACTCATAAAGTATTAGAAACTGTTTTGAGTTTAAATGACAGGAAATGTAAAATCTGATGGAAAACATAAAATAGATCACAAATAGGCAAAACTGATGTGAGACTACTATACAATGAAAGAAACCAAAAAAGTTTGAAGATGAAGTGTTAACCTTAACTCAAGATCACTGTAGAGATGAAAAATGTTTAATTTCACCAAGAAATATAAGATAAATATTCCAAATAAGAAATAGTGTAGGAATCCACTATCATAAGAGAATTCCTAATTGAATGAGGGGGAGAAATGAGGGGATTTTTGGAGTTAAAATAAAGGGGGGATTTTGGTAAAATCCAAAATTTTAAGTAGTTAGGAAAACCACATAGTTTGAAATAATAGTTTTCCAAAACACATGACAACTGTGTGGTTTCTATTATTTAAGGAACCATACCCCACATATTTTGGCCAGGCAATTTGGAAAGACATGCACAAACTATATAAACCGCATTGAATGGGTATAGGAAACACTACATAGTTTGGTCACAAAATTTTGTAAATTGTGCTCCAACCATGATATCCTATCTATAATAAATTATAGTTTTCCATAGTTTCCTAGATGACTAACACAATTTGATAGAATGTGAACCAATCGTGTAAATGATATTATGAGTCACTATTAACCCTACACAGTTTGGGTGCATGGTTAGCACTAACTATACACTAACCATGTGCTTAACCTACAACTCCAACATTCAGAATTTTTGAGCCTATATCATCTTGGTACAACCTTGAGTAAGAGTAGTTCCCTTATATACTTTAAGAAATTCATAAGGAGGATAAAATAAAAAACATAATGAGGATTCAAATAAATTTATTCCTCATGAGAGTATAGGGTTTTTAAACCCCCCATAATATAATATTTTATCCCTAATTTGTACTCTAAATATCACTCAAACTCATAAGAAAAAAACTCTGACCACTAATCCCCCACATTAGACTCTCACTCCCATGTATTCTCCTAGAAATACTCATATTTCCACTGTGTTCAAACTAAAGGAACAGTCTTTCCACGAAGAGTCTTCTCGCTCTAATCCAATATCCGAAATGGAAAGTCATAAAAAGATACATAAAACTCAAGATTAATATCATCAACATCAATCTTGTGAGATGGATTAGGATAATACCACCAAATCTATAATACATAGAATACATCATACATAGAATTGAAACATTATGGAAGTGCTAATCAGTATTCCACTATACTGATACTATTCATAATATTAAATGATATTACATACATAGACATTAAATTACCTTTCCACTAGATACTATGATGTACCAACCTTGATGATACCCATAATAATACTCAACTAACCACCTCTAACTTGAGAGGGAAGTGTCGCTGGTCAATATATGACCTCTACCTACTTTGAGTACTCACCAACTATCTCTAGATCAATTGTATATGCTCCAAAATATCTTATAAAAGACTCAAACCACTCATCATGGACTCTATAGATTTAATAAAACATAAAGATAAATAAAAAGGCCTACATATAATATTTTAAATGGATCCATCTGTATTTAAACATAATAGCTATTATTTTAGGGAAACTCTTCCAAAGACAAGTGGTTATCCCAGGAAAAATAAGGTATAGGATGCACGCTCTCAGCATGTCCACTAAAATTTGAATATTATGCTCAAACTTTACATCTGTCTCTGGATGATATACAATGATTAGTTTCACCTATTTACTAAGAGCCTTTATAATCTATGCAAGATGTTGGAGTTGGTTCCTTAGAACTAATTTGTTTAGTACTCAATTACATGTTTTAATTATTAATGAAGTTTTATTATCACATTATTATTGTTTCTATACATAACTTTTGTATATGATAATGTTCTAAGGATATATTTCATAATTAAAGGCTATAGTAGTTCCCCAATATGATGATAAACTATAGGTTCTATGAAATTATTATTGAATTTTTTTATATGTATGGATGATATTATTTTATAGGACACAAAAGACACATGATATTAGGTGTATGAGGCTCATAATACATCGAGACACCTTATTATGATGTTCGAATTTGGTAATATCCAATATAAAAGGTTATGAGAACAACCCTGTTAATAGGAAATCCATATTTCCATGTATAATTATATGTTCCAATATACGAACATGTGTATTGATCCTTATAATTTATAATTATCATTAATGGATATCATGAATCACATCATTTTATGTATTGATGAAAACCATGCCGAATATGCTCACGATGAGGTAGGATACATTGGGTGAGCCACAGGTGATATTGCATTAATGTATAATGATAGAAAGGACTTGTCCCTTCCATCCCATGATGAAAGTTGATATCTTATGACCTTTGATGCTAATGAAACTACCTACATAAATCCATCGCCATTTTGTTTAGTGGGAAAGTTTATTTCTAGAAATTTAAAGAAAAATACATCAAGAATATAGGTTGATGGCACTAACATTCAACCTTCTTGATTTGAGACATCATGATAAAGGGATTATATTACATGATAAATCTTCATAGGAGGTTGGATGTCGTTGCAAAATTAAATTCTTTATGTATGGGAGCCTTGGCATGTTGCTAGATGCTAACCTTTTACTTTAGGAAATTATTCCTAATACCACTAAGAAAGAGTCCTAGAGGGTCACACACTTAGTGTATCGAGAATCTCAGTTAAATTCAATTAATTAATTTAACAAGTTATAATAAATAAGATTTACTAATATTTGGTTGATTTCTATAATTTAACATAAAGTTATTCAAAATAATAAGCGAGTTAAATAATAGTAATAATTATTTGAAAGTTTTGAAAATATACTATTTATTAAATTTATCATAGAATGATGTAGTGAAATTTATTTATTAAATTGTAATTATTCAAGGATCGATAAATATCAATGAGATAAATCATACCAAGCTTAGTGGTTTGATTGGAAATTGTGTAAATGATATTTATTTATATTTTTAATGTTTTGCACATGTCAAGTGATTAAAAATAATAATAATATTATTAATGGACATGAGGTTAACTAAGAATATTAAAGATGGTAAGGGGATTTTGTGTGATTTTCCAACCCTAAACCCATAATAATAAATATATAATTATATCATTTCCCATAAATCATTTTTTGGTGTGCACAATAAATAGAGAGATTGATCTAGAGATTTAGAACAATCTCTCCCTTCTGCCTCTCTCAAGACCAAAAAAATAACACTAAGAGTTTTTCCTCCTTTGATAATAATACTATATTGGTCAACTACAGATAATGAAAGCGATCGAGATCATCCATTCTAGCACTCAAGGATTCTATGATTTCATTCAGAGATTATGGTACACATGTGGATCATTGGTATATGGATTCTATACTTGTATCCTATAATGAAACGATGACACAATGAGATCCAGTTAATCATATCATCAATGAATAGATAATTAAAAGTTGAGTTAATTCAATATCTTCTCATAAATTAATTATAAATTACATGTAAAGATCATGCTCTTATTATTATGGAGTTTTAATCTAGTCAAGTAATCTATGGATTTTGTTGGACATGATGTTTTGATCATGTGTAGAAACAATTACATGTAAACTAAGACTAAAATCCAAGTTGGTTATACCATCACAAGATGCTTCCACTATGCCTAGAACCTACACTAGAAACATGATGTAAATCAGGAATCCCTATATGAAACAATACTCTAAGAGAACCCATACATAAATACTATCTACTTAACATAGATTTTACCTAGCTCAATAAATAAAATGTCTCTCAAATCATTCAGAAATGAGTTACTTTAATAAACCGACCCACAACCACCCTTACCGTGTCACTACCTTAGGGTGTCCTTGAAAACAGAATCATGAAATATATGGTGACATCATCCCACTTCCACTTGATAAGAAGTAGTAACTATAGTAAACTAATGAGTCACTATTTCTCAGCCTTCACATACTGATATATGGAGCACCATGTGACAAAACCTGTAATGTCCCTCTTTATCACAGGCCACCAATACTACCTATGTATATCCTAGTACATATTATTCAAATAAAGATGAACAAACCATTTTGAGGCACGTGAGTTCCTCATCAGATCCTCATTCATGATTATGAGGACCATATACATATAAAACCTCAGCAGTATAAGGGGACCTGTCTGGTGGAATATCCCCACCACATATGTCATCCCACATGACTAGAAAAATCCAAATTTGATGGTCGGTTCCTCTTCACCCCGATAATAATAAAAGAAGAAATAAATAAAGTTTCAAGCATCTTCTAACCCTGGTACTCCTAAATATCATGGTGCATCTCAGAAAAGAGGTCCATCATCTTCCACTCATCACCAGACTCCCACACCACCTGAGTCTAATTCTTCTACTCAATGCATCTACAACCGAATTCTATTTTATAGGGGAATACAATAGCTTGAAATTGAAGGGTTGAAGATAATCGACCGATATTCATTGTTATAGGTTTAGGTTCCGTTGTGAGAAAATAGACATTAGGATATTATGGTCAGTATACACCATGAACCTATCACCTAAAAAATAATGTTTCCAATATCAAAAGTCATGTACAACTTTTAATATATCCAAGTCACGTTTTGGGTATTTATTCTCATGTGACCACACCTGGTTGGACCCATAAGAAACTACATGGCCGTCATACATCAAAAATGCTCCCATCATAACTTCTGATGAATTATAGTACAAAGTGTACTCCTTTCCTATCTTTGGTAAGGCCAAGATTTATGTTGTAGTAAATTTACTCTTAAAATATTGAAAGGTTCCATCACAAGAATATAACCAAATAAACTTTACTTTCTTCTTGTTCATGACTGTTATTGATACAACCAAGTGAGATAAGTCTTGTATAAATCCTTGGTAATAACTATCCAGCCCCAATGTTATGAATCTAAAAAAAATTCTTAGTATATTCACAAGAAATCACTACTATGAAATCATCACGGTGTTTTTATACTCCCACATTAGATATAATGTTCCCCAAGAAGTGCACCTATTTGATCCAAAAATGGAACTTGAGGATCTTTACATAAAGTTTATGCTTCCAAAGTGTTCCTAGAATAATATGTAGATGTATTTTATGATCCTCCATTTACTTGGAGTATATGAGTATATCATCAATGAAAATAATGAAAAAAGTGTCCAAATATGGAAGAAAGACCTTTCTTTATCTGGGTATGAAATTTGTTAGTGCGTTCATCAATCCAAACATCATTACCAAGTACTCATATAGAACATACATTATTCTGGTAGATATTCGAAGTATGTTTTAAGTCCTTACCCAAATATGGTGATAACAAGATCTAAATTAAATATTAGATCATAATTTGGATCCCATAAAACTATTAAATAAGTCATTGATAAGAGGAAGTGGATATAATATCTTGACTGTCACTTGGTTTAATCTTTGGTAGTCTACACACAACCTCAAAGATCTATCTACCTTCTTAGAAAATAAGACCATAAAACACTATAGGGATGTACTTGGCCCTATTAATACCTTGGAATCTAAGTAATCAAATTTATATTTTAGCTCCCATATCTCCATAGGATCCATATGATAAGGTGGAATAGAATTAGGCTTTACACTTGACATGAGATCAATGGAAAACTCTACCTCTCACTTGGGTGACAACCATAATAAATCATTAGGGAATATGCCTTGAAAATGATCAACAATAGAAGGAAAAATATACTAATATATATCTCCATAATCCATTATAAGACTAGAAACATAGGCCATAATCCCACTCATCCATTTAAGATCAGGTTGAGCATGAATTTATTGCAAATCCGATCCTTCAACATGGACATAAATACCATCGTTGGAAGATGTAAAGGACACTCATCAATGATAGAAGTTGATATGGGCTCGATACACTTGTAACTAGTCTATCATGAGAATAAATTTGAACCTAGTCATCCATATTACAAAGATATCCAAGAGGAATTTGTAACCACTAATCATAAGGGTACATTCCATACATTGGAGAATACCCTCTGATCGCATCCCTAAAGGTGTGTTGATCGAAATCACTCCATAAAAATAATCTATGTCTTGAACTAATGCATCCATGAACTAAGATAATATACAAGAGTGACATGATAATATTCCAACCAAGGAACATGATAAATTGGAAGCTATTAGGATCTCACCTCAAACATTAGACAGTCTAACATCCTAGTCGGTAGTAGCAGACTGAACAACATGCGATTTTCCTATTCCTCGACCTTGGGATCTTACCTATGTACCCTTTGAAGAAAAACTCAGCTGGATTTTCTACCTCTATACTTGGGAACCACATAATCCACCTTGACTCTAATGGTCAATGTAGCTCAAACTACCCACTTTTCGTGGTGTAGCTATCCCTACTCTGGAATCATGTTCTTGTCTAGACCCTTTGTCACTAGGCTACTATTGATCACTCTAACAGAACCTCTATAGATATACCAGTATCCCATATAATTTCCACTCTATTGGAGGCCATTTAAATTATATATGAACATGTATAGGATTACAAGACCAATCTAATAACCTTGAATTGAATCTCTAGGAGGGGATAGATGAATCATTACCCTTCTTATTTTTTCTCTCACCACCATGGAATGGACCCTCAAAATAAAACTTCATATTACCTGAATACCCACTACTGGTCACTATAACAAAATTTTCTACCCTGAACCTCTTCCCTCACCCATGTTTCTCTTAATAATAAGCACATGGTTCATAAACTTTGTTAAAGATACATAATACATTTACCTATAGTCAGATCTCACACCTCTACCCATCCTCAAAGCACCTCATCTTGGATGTCTCATCCCCAGGTTGAGTTTGAAAAAAAACTACATGTTTATGAATAAGTAAATATAGTATATCATTGACATACCTACCATTATGAAATGCATGAAATTCCTAGCCTTGTATGCCCTTAGAGTCTCTAAGAATAAATCATTAAGGAATCTCATTTTGAAGTCCTTCTAGGAAAAACTTACATACTATTCTTCCTAAACCAAAATATCCCACCAACACCTCACCATCCCTCATAGAATATAATCAAAAAAATTTACCCTCTTCTAAGGGGGTGTCTCTAATTGTTTTAAGATCATCTGAATAGACTTTATCTAAAAATTGATTACCCAGAGACTACACTCCCCTTAAAAGATTGGAGGGTGCTTCATATGAAAATCCTTGGTCAAATCAAACATATTTTTATATCCCATAGAGTCTTTCTCTCTATATAATTCATGAATAAAAACAATATTTCTTAGATTTAAACATCCACTGACTACCCTGTCACCATAAGAGGCCCTGATCCTACCATTGATGGGGTGTACTCCCCACCACCCTCCTAAATCTCTATTGGAGGTCATTGTGGAGGCATTAATCTGCCTTTACAAACACATACCTTAGAATAAATTAAATAATAATTAATGATATTATAATTTTAATAAATCTAAAACAAGTATACAATCTTTATATTCTTTGTAACTCACATCATAAAAATCTCACAAGCACTCTTTGAAGCCACATCTACCCATATTCAAGGTTAGATTTAGAAATATATAGGGGCCACATAATTTCATTTAATTCTTATTTTTAAAAGACAATTCCCACAATTAAGGATAAATGAAATGAAATGTAGATTATATGTTATAAAGGAATACACTTTATAAGTTTCGATTGAAATTTAATATAACAGAGACAATAGTGTGACTATTATGAGTTTCTATGTTTAAAATTATCAATATTTATAAGAATTGTTTAGATAAGATACCACCGTAATGTTATATGGGAAAAATATATAAGTTGATTAAAACACCTTAAATAACTGACCAAGGTACCACGAAAATATAACTAATCAAAGATGATTATGTGAATGAAAAGTGAATCCTATATTCCTAACATGATTCATGAATGCATTCCCCTTAGCATTTCAACCAATAGTGAAAAATGCATAAACTATAAATTAAAAATTAAGTGTATAAAAATAGAAAAAATAACTCTACCATAAAATTAAAATCAAGTAAAACAATCCCAAATATAGTTAATTGGATTTTCCTTGTATGGGGGTTAGATAGACCAGACACAATTTCTACACCTAGTTCTGATAACTTCCTATCTTCTATATACCTTTCCCAAATAGTAAGACAAAATAAAATAGATTATTATACGACTTTGTGATGTCCCCTAGGATGAGACCACTCATCAATTTATAGAACAGAGTGTTATATGACCTTAGACATGCCTCCCCATATTCTAGAGGCTAACAAATAGTAGTTATTATCTATAGAGATATCGCGGGGAGGCTATGAACTCATATTAGAGTATAGTAATAGTGAAAATAATAACAATATCATGCAATAGGTAACCATAGTAAACAATACATCAAATAAAGTTCTAGTAATAATTCATATATCCCATGTTATAAAAAAATTATTGTTATACCATGTCATGAAAATGATATATACTATCGACCTCCCATGGGAGGATCATATATATCACAGCCAAAAATAAACAAAAAACAAATAAACTAGAAGAAATAAAAAACTTGTTCAGATTCCTAACCTAGTCCTACATCCCATGATACACACCAGTTAAAAGATCAAACATTAGTCATAGAGTGATTTCTGTTGTCCTATCCTATAACCATGAAGTCTACCTGGGTACCAATGAAGGGTGATAAGTGTGTGAGTAAAACTTTCTACACCACCACCTAAAACATCTATCAACATATCTAGTCTAAGTAAAAGTGTATGATGATGTTTATAGTAAATAAAGTAAATTATAATAAATAATCAACCATTGATCATTTGGTTTTAAGGTGACACCCTAGATCGATCATACTCGATTCAACTAATGATATATGTATTTAAATACAATAAATTATAAGGAAATAATCAAAATACTAGGAGGTGATCCTAGGAATTACAAGTCATCAAGCATACATCCAAATACTAGGAGGTGTTTCTAGGAATTATGATACATCAGGAATAAAGAAAAATCTTGGGAGATGATCTCATGAATTCTTATTCATCAAGAATAAATCCTAATCCTATGAGGTTATCCTAAGAATTATGAGTCTTCAAGAATAAAGTCAAATTCTAGGAGGTGATCCTAGGAATTTTAAGTCATTAGGAATAAAGTTAATCTTTGGAGGAGACCATAGGTAGTCCGAGTCATTAGGCATTAATTAGAATACTAGGAGGGGATTTTAGGAATTCCAAATATATCAATTTAATTTAATTAATTAATTTCAATATTCACATAAATGGTATATTCAATAGATCCTATGGAACATCCAAGACATATATTTTTTTCAAACATAAAAGAAAATAACATAGCATCCTTACTTGTAGTGGAGGAAACCCATATGATAACATGTATAAGATAAAGATAATATAAAATCAAGCAACAATAAGAAAGAATAATAGTTAAGGATACCTTGATCTATTAATAAAAATAAAGATGATTTTTTGAGGTTAAAAAAATAAGAGGCCAATCAAAAATATTGAAAATAAAATTTTCATTTGAAATATTTTTATTGAATTTAATTATCCTACTAGTTGATGAAGTCATCCTACCTATTCCAATGGAGTTTTTGGGATTAATATTTACCTTGGGGTTATACTTTAAAATATGAGAAGATTCTATTTGATCTTTAAGAGTGTTACCATTTCCCGTGAATATTCAAAAGAGGATATTATTTTCTTTTTTTCCTTGAATCACAACCTATAAAGCTTGATAGCTTCTAATATACCTTGTACAAATAGTTCTAAGAGTATAAGTGTAGTCCCTTCGAAGTTGATATTTCTACTACTTAATAAACATGAATCCATATACACCATCAATGAGTTTTTTACATTTATCAAATGTCAATTTGATTCTTTATATATCATAATTCTTAGATAACATAATAGTATCCAATACAATATCTAGTTCCTTCATTTTAATTACTTTGACTTCATTGGGGGAATCCCTAAGAGAAAATATCTAACCTAAATTTCATGAAAAAGAACTCGTATGATTAACCACTTCATATTAAGACCACATAAAACCTTCAATCATTTTCTCCATTTTTAGTTCACTTTAGATATGTAACACAACTATATTATATGGTAATGTTTTCAATAAATAAATTTGATATATTACTTTATATGAAAAACTGAGTTTAAACGAACTGTGATATACTAGCCATTTAATTGGTAGGTATAAATAGGATTAAACACATTATGAAATATAAATATAAATTAACTACTCAATACAAATGTATTAATTAATTATTAGTAAATACACACTTAATTTTTAGAAAATTCATCTTATTCTTCAAAGTTTCATTTTCTTCAAAAAATGTTTCTATTGATTTTTATGAGAAAATGATAAAATTAATTTCTTCCAATTTTAAAAAATGTATTAAAAAATGAAATTTAATTTTTAAATAATAATATCAAAATTAAATTAGTTTGAAATTTATGGATTTATCTGAAATGATTTATTTTTCAATAAATAGTGAAAAATACGAATTTTTCATATACTATAATTTCTTTTCATTAAATAAAGTAATTTAAAAGTACCATTATATTTTGGATTTGGTAATAAAGTGAAATATGATTCATTTAATTTAGAATAATTTAATTAATTATATTTTGATAAAAAATATTCATGATTTTGATAAAATTTAATTTTTATGCTTAAAAATGTATTTTTCTAAAAAATGTTTTAATTACATTTTACACATTTATATTGAAATTGATTTATACCACTTATATAGATTTAATGTTATAAATTTGATACTATATTTGAAATTAGGAGGTTTAAATTTTATAAATGGGTCCCTTTTATTTTTGTTCATTATTAATAGTAATCGTGGTAAATATTTGTCCCATTAGTAAGGGTAAAATGGGTATAACATGGTTAAAACCATGGGATAAGCTCTAAAAATAAATCCAAAACTTTAATATATTTAATTTTATGGATTAAAATCAACCATATATATATATACCCCCAAATTTTAATATATGGAATTTTGGTTCCATATTCCCTTGATAATGAAATTTATATTATTTTAAGAAAATAAAATTTAATAATTCCACTATCTTGAATTTAATATCTCTAAATTTTTTACATAAGGATAAAAAGAGGACTAGTTTGGTAAAAAAAAATTACTTGTAATATTAATTATTTTTTATCATGGTAATTTATTTTTAATTTTACTTGATGAAGTAATTAACTTAAATGCTTACACAATGCTGACACATCACTTCTGAAAGGAGTAGAAAAATCATGTAAATTTTATTAAAAACTCTTAAAGTAATATTAATTGGGTGATTTATGGTACCCCAATAATTTTATAAATGAATGTATCATATTATAGATCTGTTAAAGGTTTATATTAAAATTTCATTACTATCTTGATGTCTTTAATGTCAATTTTAATGAATAATGTAAACATGATATTAGTGATTTTTATGATAAATAAAATTTTATTAAATTATTTTTAAAAAAATATTAAAATAGGAAAATTATGATGATAAATGTTCTAAATTTTGACCCCTTATCCATTTATGATCAATTTTTTACCTTATATGTAAGATAATAACCTTTCTAAAATGAAGATTTTGTTACCACGATTAAGGTTAAAAATGATCAAAATAAGGGTTAATAAAAAATATGGGTTTTAAAATGACAAAAAAACCTATCTAAATTCCATTTTATGATGATATTTAAAAATTATAATATTTTTATTTGAATCTATGGAAATTTAAAATCATTTGTCTTGAGAATGACTTGATTATATTTTAATATTTTTAGTAATTCCAATTGTTTGCTTTCCCTCAATTATAAAAGGACACCCCTCCTCTCTTTTAAATACACCTACTTGAGTCATATAGCTCAACCAACCCCTAGAAAATTCTCTTATAAACCTACATAGACACAAATTATAAGTTATGGTATTTTTAAAAGTCTAATAAATGGATTCTTAAGAACATATCTAAATAAGGCATATCGAAGAATAAGTAATCATCTTACTCGACCTATTTTAATTTATTTCTTTATATACCTCCTATAAATCTATGGTTATCATTATAAAATAATAAATTAAGTTAAATAAATGTAAATAAATTTTATTATGATTATGGAACCACCAATATCCACCCTTTATTCTATCAAATGAGAAATGAAAGCATCACACGTGTGTAAGTGTAGACTACGGCCTCCACATAATGATTCAATTCATTTTACATCACCATAATTCATAAATGATTATTATGATAATTTTAAATTTTATATATTATATTTATTACATAATTATTATTATTTAATTATAATATCATATCTACCTTCTTACCTTCCTATCTGCTGGAAAATGACAACGTCGCTAATGCCTACGTGTAGACTACCACCTCCATGAAGCGATGTGATTCATTTTTCATTTACCATTTACATGGATGAAAATAAGGATAATTTTAATGAATATATATGATATATATGATATAATAATGATTCTGTAAAGTTTAATTATTATTTACCTTTCTTTTTTTTCCATCTTTTGAAAAGTGAAAACAATATTCATGCATACGTACGACTTACGGTCTCCATGAATGGTGTAATTACTTTTTCAATGTTCATCCTTTATAGATGAATATATATATATATATATATATAATGAATATATATGATATTAATATAATTATATATATGATGTAACTATTATAAAAGTAAATTTACCAGAACTATCAAACTAAAATTCTCATTAAAAATGAAACAATTAACACATAAAAATGATGATTTTAATAAAAAATTATTAATAAATGGGTGTTGAAATATTATAAGTGGATCATATATGATATTATAAGTATGAAAATGATTATTTTATATAATTATAATAAATTTTAATTTATTATATAGGAGGATAGAGTGCTTTTGAAGCAAGTCAAATTTGAGTTAATAGATTTTTGTTACAATATCATTATTTATCATGATTGTTTATGATTAAGTTTACAATGATAAAATTTCATGATCTATGTCTAACTAACCTCATGAATTTTATTATCCTATGTTTATTTCTTGATAATTACAATTTTAATTTAATTTTACCCACATTAAGTTCACAAGATTCTAAAAGAACATTATTAAGGAAAACTGAATTTATTTTTCTCTTTAGTTGAAAATAATTTTTCTTCCATATCCATGTTTTATAAATTTTTTTTGAAAAATATATTTAATATTATACTATTATTATTTAAATTAACTTTTACCCATGTTTGAATTTTTTAAAAATGGTTTAAAATTAATTTTCTTTTTATTTCTTGAACTAGGTACTTTTGAATTTTTACCGAAAATATAAAAGGAATAATTCTTTTAAAGCACATGATTGGAATGAAATTTACCACCATCATGACCACGCATTGATTTTAATATTAATTTATAAGTTTCCCAATTTAGTTTCAAATAATTTTTTCTCTTTTATATCTGTGAAATTTTTAAATTTTTATATGCGATTTTAAAATTAAAAGGTTATTTTTCTCAAGAAATATTCCACTGATATTTCAAAAGAATCATTCATGTAACATCTCAGGTAAATAAAGAATAAGACATTTTCATATTTATTAAAATTTGTGAATTAAATATTAATTTTAATTTAAAGGGGATGCTATATTTTATGGAATACATGACACACAACAATGATTTTCTCCAAAGTCTAATGTTACACACAATGCTGAGTCATACTAAAAAATAATAATATAATATTATTTTAAATGGCAGTAAATGCCTAGCCTTTGTATTCACGGAAATGAATAGAAATAACTATAATATTATTATAAATGTTTTTTAAATGTTTTTACATTAATCCAATAAATTTTAGAGGCTTAAAATAAGGCAGAATCCAATTTTAAGCATAAATAATCTAATATTATTTAAAGAGTCGATTTACCTCATTTTGAGGAAGAAACCTTTTTAAATATAGTTTTTTGCCACTTTAATATATTCTATTTAAAAAAATAGTTTTTTCTTTAGAATCGGGACATCAAAATTTACTTTGGATGAAATTTTGGTATTTTTCTAATAAAGTTCATTTTTTTATGAATAGTGAAAAATACAACATTTTAATTCAAAACAGCCTTTTAATCTAATTTATTTATATAGTTATAATATTATTTTAATTAGTTTCAAAGTTTAATTGGATTATATTTTTACAATTTAATCCAATTTTTGTCATTAGAAGTAATTTTACTATTAAATTGGACATAAACAAAGGTAGAACTTTTGTTAGTTATTATTTCTTAAAAACATGTTTTTTGTTTTGACAACGGGAATTAATTTTAAATTAATTTCTGCCACTTATATGTTTTTAATTTGAAAAAATGGATTCCATATTTGGAATCAGGAGGTCTAAATTGTGTAAATAGGTAACTTTTATTTTTAGACATTATGAATATTTACTTTGGTAAATATTTTATTTACCATGGTAAAAGGGTAAATATGGTAAAAAAGCGTAATAAAATAATATTATAATAATATTAAATTACCCTAAAATGTGTCCTAATACTAGTTTTTTATACATTTCCAACCACGGGAATCCATTTATCGATTTTGGGACCCCATGGATCCACTAAAGAGTGATAATGCCACTTTATATTAATTAATTTAAAGACAAAAATGACATAAATATATATCTTTTAGTAAATAAATTCTTACATGGGGTTATATAAGTTATCTATTCAAATATAAATATTTATTTGAAAGATAATAATATTTCCTACATCATGGTATTTTTTTATAATTTTTAGACATCAAATAAATAAACTTATTTATGACACAATAATGATGCAATGTTTACCTCATTAATGAATGATTTAAATAAATAAGATTATAAAGATTAAAAAAATATCCAAAACCTATCCAATTCTTATTTTATGATTTTATTTCAAACAAAAGTCATCTTATCTTAAACTTTAATAATTTTTGGAACTTTAAAAACCAAAAATAATTATGTAATAAAATAATATTTTCAAACTTTCCTAAAGAGAGCCTCCTCCCCCTTATAAAAAGCCCTCACATATAAACCATTACTCACACCTCTCAAGCCCCTTGTATCATCCAACCTTTGCACAAATAATCTCTCAATATCCCTATCTTCCACCTAGAATCCTTACCTTTGGTAGAAGGCACTTCAAGAAATCCTTTTGGTTCAAACCAAAGAGAGTTACCTGATTTAAAGGTAACATCTTCTCTTAAGTTATTTTCTTTTATTTTACTTCTCCAACCCAATAAAATATTTTTATTCCTTTATTTTATAAAAACAACAATATAATAAATATAATAGGTTGTTGTTATGATAAGTATTTAAACTACACTTACACACACCTCCATCTAATGGGTAAAGAACATACTATTTCTGTGGATGAAAAACTAACACCTCACGAAACGATGATTGTTCAATTATCTTCTATTGCCTCTCATGGTGGCCATTATGATGGAAATATATTTATATGTAATATATATTATATTTATATTATTTCTATACTTCTATATTTTTCATTTATATCACACCTTTATGGTTTCCATAATGGGTAAATGCGATAATTTCATTTGAGGAAGTGCGGACTACCGCCCCCTCAAAGTGATATGACTCGTTCATGCCATACATGGAACGTACAAAGGATGTATTTAATGAAAATATATATGATATTGTAATTTAATTATAATATACCTATGTATCATTAATTTTTAATTCCATTAAATACCAAATAGAAATGAAAGTAGTATTAATGCGTACATACGACTTACCATCTCCATGAACGGTGCATTTCATTTCCTATCTCCAAATGTTATGTACTATTATAAATAAATATATATACTAGATATATATAATATATATGATATCTAAATCATGAATATAATTATGGAGATAATGTAATTTTGACCACATGGACAACTTTTAAATATAAGAAGTTCATTTTTGACTCAAGTACCAAATATCGACAAAATGACTGTTATTAACTTAAATGATTAGATAATGTTTATAACATGGTAATAAGTGATATAAAAGGAATAATAAAATTTAAAAGGTTCTTAATCAAGTATAAATTAACTTTACTTTATTATTCAGGAGATTAAAGAATGAACGGGTCAAGTCGGACTCGTAGTAAGGGACTTCGTCTCAATCTCCTTTCATTGAGGCATATTTTGTTTTATACACGACTTTATTTTATACAGTGTATAAACCCATTTTACTTTTCATTTCATTAAAAGGGAATCTTTTTCTATGTATCATTTTACTAAATGATAAAATGGAATGTTTCTTTTTAATGTACGTGGTGACAATGACATTTCCGCCGCCAAAATCATTATTTCATATTTGGCTTCCTCTACAGGCCATAGTGTTTTTAAAAGAAAAATAAATACCATATACTCTTTTTACATATTTTGGTATTGAAAATGGTTTTTATAATGGATTGATTATTTCAATATATTTAAATTAAATATTGTGATTGAAATGTGGAAATGTTATCTTTCCTTTATATTTATTTTATGTGTTATGAATATGTTATGGTTCTTGGGAATTATTTACTTATATGGGTGGTTATGTGATAAACATAGGGAGGGTGTTCCCGTGATATCTCTCTAATGCATTGGGTAATGTAAAATAGGTAAACGATATTTTTTCTTCTAATAGATTTAGGGAATATACTATGACAGGTATTCCAAATGTAACTCCTTATATAGCTGTGAAAGCTACAATGTAAGTATGTTATGGATGCCACAAGTTACCTTTATGATTTGTGATTACTATGTGTTATTCATAAATCTAATGATTTCATAAGGTATGTTAAAGAGATTATGTTATGTATGTATTGATAAACTAATGTTTTCTTTCTTTGTTTTATAACCCTTACTGAGATTTTTATGCTCATCCCAAGTTTTGAAATATTTTTCACAGGACTTAAAGATGAAAATGGTCAAGGATGGGATTAAGGGAAAATAATGCTATCTAAAACATGGAACTAGACATGGCTATTTTTTTCAAGAGTTTTTGTTTTATGAAAAAATAGATACTCTGTAGAAGTGTCTACATGTAATATTCAAGTTGTTATGTATATGTTATTATCTAATTATCTAAATCTCTAAACTTGAAAAGATCATCGATGTGAATTATTAACTTAATTCAAGATTATGTAATGTTTAAGGCCGAGTCCTTATAGTTGGTTTCATAGGTCGGTTTAGACAACTTTAGGAGTTAGAATATTGTTAAATTAATGTCCATAAATTAATTTATGGTAAGATTGAAATGATATAGAATTTATATATTACCATGTTGCTTCTCCTAAGATATTTCTGTTTTCAGAATGGTTTTGCACAGAGGAAACAGGGCAGCTATGATGGGACGACATCAGGAGGAAGACAACCTTCCAAATCAGCAACCAGATATGGTCAGAATCAGAACTGAATAATTTTTTACAGTGATGACACAATTGAATTAGGCTATAAATGGTGGTGTTATCCATGCACGAGATCATCTAGATCAACCACAGAGGAACATGTTAGTAGTGGAGCATTTCATGAGGCAACATCCTCCATCATTCAGAGGATTATCTAACCCTATGCTAGTAGAAGGTTAGATTAAAGCACTGGAAAAGATTTTTGATGTCATGGGGTGTTCAAAACATCAAAATGTTAGTCTTACTGTTTACTATTTTGAAGGTGAAGTTGATCAGTGGTGGCCGATCATGAAAAATATCTGGGATAGTGAGGAGATTGATGCTCTTGATTAGGATGAATTAAAAGGTATGTTTCATGAGAAATATTTTCCTAAGGTGGTTCATCTTAGGATGGAAAAACAATTCCTAGAATTGAGGTAGGAGGATGATTCAGTGGCTACTTATGAAGAAAAATTCATTTGAGTGGCAAGGTATGCTCCAAATTTCATACAAGAACTTGATAGTAAAATCAACTGCTTTTACTCAAGATTAAAGGCAAAGTATCAAATGGATTTAGCTTCTCATGAGTTTAAAAGTTATGAAAAACTTGTTCGATGTGCAGAGAAGGTGGAAATGGAGTTTTCCGATGATCATATGTTCTTTGAGAAACAAGATAATAAGAGGTCAAGGTGGAATATGAAAGGGAATAACTCTTCAAAAAAGTCTGACGATAAGAAACTTAAGTTTATACTTTGTGAAAATTGTGGTAAAAAGAATGTTAAGGAATATCTTTTGAATTCTGGTAAGTGCTACCGATGTGGTAAAATGGGATATAAGACTCGTAATTGCACTGAAAAAGATCAGGGTAATGGTAAGACAAAATCTGATTTACAATCAGTAAAATGTTTTAAGTGAAATGAAATGAGTCATTATGCAAATGAGTGTCCAACGAAGAACTCAATTGAGAGAAAGCAGCCAGACTACAAGCAGAAAGGGGTGGGGAAATCCTTTGAAACTACTTCAATAGATGTTGGGCCATAAAATGAAGTAGTATCAGGCACACTTTTTGTTTGTTTATATTATGCCAATGTGTTGTTTGATTTAGTGTCTACACATTCATTCATTTCTAAGAGGTTTTCTAGTAAATTGGGAATTCCATCTCAAGATATGATTCCTGAACTTATGGTAAATGCACTGGGGGGGAAATTTTGAGACAAAAATAAATTATAAGAAAATTTCTGTCCTTGTGTGTGGAAAGAATCTACCTGAAAACTTTATTATTTTGCCTCTAGTAGAGTTTGATGTTATTTTGGGTATGGATTAGATTTCCGTTTATCATGATAATATTGACTGTAGAGATAAAGAGGTTTCTTTTCAGAAATATTTTCATTTTGTGTACAAGAATGAACCCTTACTTTTGATAACATATTAGGAAGCTGAGAAACTAGTAAAATATAGAAATGAATGTTACCTAGAACATATTGTCGAAAAAAGGAACTGTTCATATTAATGATGTGTCGGTGGTAAATGAGTACCTTGATGTTTTTTCTGATGAGTTGTCTGGTATTATAATTGATCGAGAAGTTGAATTTACTATTGAATTAGTTCCTGATGCTAATCCAATTTCAAAACCTCCTTATTGAATAGATCAAATTGAACTTTTAGAGTTAAAGAATCAATTGCAGGAGTTATTAGATAAAGGTTTCATTCGACCTTGTACATCACCATGGGGTGCTCCTATCTTGTTTGTTAAAAATAAACATGGTTCAATGAGACTTTGCATTGATTATAGAGCATTGAATAACATCACTATTAAGAACAAGTATCCTTTGTCTCATATCGATGATTTGTTTGATCAGCTCTTGGGAGATCAGTATTTTTAGAAGATTGATTTGAGGTTAGGGTACCATTAGTTGAAAGTAAAGGAAGCAGACATTCCGAAGACTGCGTTTCACACTAGATATAGCCATTATAAATTTGTGGTTATGCCTTTTGGGTTAACCAATGCACCTGCTATATTCATCGATCTTATGAATAGAAATTTCCATGAGTTTTTGGATAAGTTTTTGGTCTTTTTTATTGATGATATTTGGTTTATTCCAAAAGTAAAGAGTAACATGAAAGTTATTTAAGGGTTGTCTTGCAAACCTTAAAAGAAAAGAAACTGTGTGGGAAATTCAGCAAGTGTGAGTTTTGGTTACAACAAATTTCATTCCTTGGTCACATTGTTTCAGAAAATAGCATAACTATTGATCCTACTAAAACAAAAGTTGTTGAAGAATTGACAAGAACCAAAAATATAACTGAGATCCATAGTTTTCTTGGTTTGGTAGGTTATTACCAGAGTTTTGTTGAAAATTTTGCATGATTATCTATCACAATGACTAAGTTAACTTGAAAAGGTATTAAGCTCATTTGGAAAAAAGAATATGATTATTTTTTCAGGAATTGAAAAGAAGATTGGTGAATGCTCCAGTTTTGGCACTACCTTCCAGAAATGGTGAGTTTGTTATCTATAGCGATTATTTATTGAAAGGACTTGGATATATACTTATGCAGAATGATCAGGTAATTGCTTACGCTTCACATCAGTTGAAACCTCATGAGTTAAATTACCCTACACATGATTTGGAATTAGATTCTGTTTTTTTGCTATAAAAATTTGGAGTCATCATTTTTATGGAGTAAAGTGTGAAATATATATTGATCACAAAAGCTTAAAGTATATATTCAATTAGAAAGAATTGAACATGAGATAGAGGAGATGGTTGGAATTAATCAAGGATTATGATTGCACGATCCATTACTATTTGAGAAAAGAAAATAAAGTGGCTGATGCTTTGAGTACAAAAATTAATGCTTCATTAACCATGATATGTTTGGAATAAGATACTTTGATTAATGATTTGATGAACTTTGGAATATAAGCTGTTGGTGCAGGAAATTCCTCTATTTTGTTTTAGGTGTCAGTGAAATCATCTCTATCAGATAGAATTAAGCAAGCACAGAAGGATGATATTGAGTTACAGAAAAAGGAAGAGTTGGTTCAGAAGAGTAAGTTACCTGATTTTAACATTGATAATGATTCTGTTTTTAGGTTTGGGAAGAGATTATATATGCCTTGTGATTCATAGTTTAAGAAAGAGTTATTATGTGAAGCTCATAGTTCTCTATTTTCAGTTTATCCTAGTAGTATTAAGATGTACAAAGATTTTTGAGAGTATTACTTGTGGGATGGAATGAAAATAAATATTGCTGACTTTAATGTGAAGTGTTTGACTTGTCAATAGGTTAAAACAGAGTGGAAGTTACTGAAAGGGATGCTTCAGCCTTTACTGGTGCCAGAGTGGAAATGAGAAAATATATCCATGGACTTCATTGTGGGATTACAAAAGACATCTTGAGGTAATAATGCAATCTGGGTTATTTTTGATTGATTGACTAAATCTGCTCATTTCCTTCCCATTCAAGATACTTTGTCTCTAGATCAACTTTCTTGGTTATATGTTAAAGAGATATTCAGGTTGCATGGATTTCCCCTCTCCATTGTATCTGATCATGATCCTAGGTTTACTTCTAACTTTTGGAAAGTCCTTTAGAAGTCATTGGGTACTGAATTAAATTTTAGTACAACTTTTCATCCTTAATCAGATGGGCAGTCAGAATGAACAATTCATACCTTGGAGGATATGTTTCATGATTGATTAATGGATTACCAGGGAATTTGGGAACAAAATCTTTCTTTTATTGAATTTTCTTATAATAATAGTTTTCATTCTAGTATACAGATGGCTCCATTTGAGGTATTATATGGGAATTAGTATCAAAATACACCTTTTTGGGATGAAGTAGGTGAAAGGAAACTGATGGGACCAAAATTGGTAGAAGAGATGGTAAAAAAAGTTCAGTTGATTCAGAAGAACATGAAAACAAATCAGAGTAGGCAGAAAAGTTATGCGGATAAACAGAGGAATGATATTTCTTTTGAGGTAGGTGATCATGTCTTTCTCAAATTTTCTCCATAGAAAAGTGTTATGCATTTTGGTAAGAAGGGAAAGTTGAGTCTGAGGTTCATTGGACCTTATGAAATCCTGGAGAAAGTTGGATTAGTTGTGTACAAAGTGTCTTTACCTCTAAATTTATCCCAGCCACACAATGTTTTTCATGTTTCAATGTTGACAAAGTATATGTCGGATCCAGATCTTGTTCTGAGCCCAAAGGTAGTTCAGTTGGAAGATAATCTCTCTTATGAGGAACAACTAGTCCAGATTCTTGACTGAAGATAATAAGTGTTGCGGAATAAGGTAATTAATCAGGTGAATGTTTTTTGGAAAAACCATATAGTTGAAGAGGAAACATGGGAATCAGAAAATGCTATGAGGGGTAAATATCCCCACTTATTTGATAAGTGAATAAAATTGCGAGGACATAATTTACAAAAGGGGGGAAGGATGTAACATCCCTGGTAAATAAGAATAAGACATTTTCATATTTATTAAAATTTATGAATTAAATATTAATTTTACTTTAAAGGGGATGCAATGTTTGATGGCATACCTGACACACAATAATGGGTTTCTCCAAAGTCTAATGTTGTACACAATGCTGAGTCATACTGAAAAATAATAATATAATATTATTTTAAATGGTAGTTAACGCCTATCCATTTTATTGGAAGGAATGAATAAAAATAACTACAATATGATTATATATGTTTTTAAATTATTTTACATTTATCCAATAAATTTTAGAGGCTTAAAATAAGAAAGAATCCAATTTTAAGCATAAATACTCTAATATTCTTTAAAGGGTCGATTTACCGCCTTTTGATGGTGAACCCTTTTTAAATCTAGTTTTTGCAGTTTTATATGTTCTATTTGAAAAAATAATATTCTTCTTTAGAATCAGGACATCAAAATTTACTTTGGATGAAATTTTGGTATTTTTCCGATAATGTTCATTTTTTATTAATAGTAAAAAATACAACATTTTAATTCAAAACTACATTTTAATCTAATTTATTTATATAGTTATAATATTATTTTAATTTGTTTTAAAGTTTAATTGGATTATATTTTTACCATTTAATCCAATATTGGTCATTGGAAGTAATTTCACTCTTAAATTGGATATAAACAAAGGTAGAACTTTTGATAGTTATTATTTCTTAAAAACACATTTTTTGTTTTGAAAACGAGAATTAATTTTAAATTAATTTATGCCACTTATGTGTTTTGAATTTGGAAAAATAGATTCCATATTTGGAATCAGGAGGTCCAAATTGTGTAAATAGTAAACTTTTATTTTTAGACTTTATGAATATTTACTTCGGTAAATATTATATTTACCAAGGTAAAAGGGTAAATATAGTAAATAAGGGTAAAAAAATAATATTATAATAATATTAAATTACCCTAACATGTGACCTAATCCTATTGTTTGAAAAATTTATGACCATGAACATTCTTAGGTCGATTTTGGGACCCCATGGAGCCACTTAAGAGTGACAATGACACTCTATTTTAATTAATTTAAAGTAAAGACAAAAATGACATAAACATATAGATTTTAGTAAATCATTTTTTACATGGGGTTATATAAGTTATATATTTGACTATAAATATTAATTTGAAATCTAAAATGATTTCCTACATCATGGTATTTTTTTATAATTTTTATACATCAAATATATAAAATTACTTATGACACAATAATGATGCAATGTTTACCTCATTAATGAATGATTTAAATAAATAAGATTATAAAGATTAAAAAAATATCTAAAACCTGTCCAATTCTCATTTTATGATTTTATTTTGAACAAGAGTCATCTTATCTTCAACTTTAATAATTTTTGGAACTTTAAAAACCGAAAATCATTATATAATAAAATAATATTTTCAAACTTTTCTAAAGAGCCCCTCCTCCACCTTATAAAAAGACCTCACATATAACCCGTTACTCACACCTCTAAAGCCCCTTGTATTATCCAAACTCTGCATAAATAACCTCTAAATATCTCTATTTTCCACCTAGATGCCTTACCTTTTGCATAAGTCACTTCAATAAATCCTTTTGGTTCAAACCAAAGAGAGTTACCCGATTTAAAGGTAACATCTTCTCTTAAGTTCTTTTCTTTTATTTTACTTCTCCAACCCACTAAAATATTTTTATTCCTTTATTTTATAAAAAAAATATCCTTAATATAATATTTTGTTGTTATGATAAGTATTTTAACTACACTTACACACACCTCCATCTAATGGGTAAAGAACATAGTGTTTCTGTGGACGACAAACTAACGCCTCACGAAACGATGATTGTTCAATTATCTTCTATCGCCTATCATGGTGGATATTATGATGAAACTATATTTATATATGATATATATTATATTTATATTATATCTATACTATTGTATTTTTCATTTATAGCTTACCTTTATGGTTTCCATAATGGGTAAACATGATAATTTAATTTGAGGAAGTGCAGACTACCGCCCCCTCAAAGTGATATGACTCATTCATGACATACGTGGAACATATAAAGGATGGAGTTAATGAAACTATATATGATATTGTAATGGAATTATAATATACCTATGTATCATTAATTTCTCATTCCATTAAATATTAAATATAAATGAAAGTAGCGTTCATGCGTACATACAGCTTACCGTCTCCATGAACGGTGCATTTCATTTCTTATCTCCAAATGTTATGTACAATTATAAATAAATATATATAATAAATATATATATATATATGATATATATGATATCTAAATCATGAATATAATTCTGGAGATAATGGACTTTTTACCACATGGACAACTTGTAAATATAAGAAGTTCATTTTTGACTCAAGTACCAAATATCGACAAAATGACCGTTATTAACTTAAATGATTACATAATGTTTATAAAATGGTAATAAGTGATATAAAAGGAATAATAAACTTTAAAAAGTTCTTAATAAATTATAAATTAACTTTATTTTATTATTCAGGATATTAGAGAACGAACGGGTCAAGTTGGACACGAGGTAAGGGACTTTGTCTCAATCTCCTTTAATTGAGGCATATATGAAGGTGGAGAGTTACAATCATGATGAAAATGCCAGGGAGGGGAGGTTCTTTGTAGATATTATAGTTTAATTCCCTAAGGCCTTCAGGTCATGTAATCTCCTAAGTCTACTGGCCATGTAATCTCTGAGCCTACGGGCCTTGTAAGGGTTCCCCCTCATCCCTTGAAAGTGGGGTTATCAAAAATCAATAAAAAATGAAGTCCTTTGGGCCATTCGGGTCAGGCATATTTTGTTTTATACACAACCTTCTTTTATATAGTGTATGAACCCCTTTTAATTTTCATTTCATTCAAATGGAGTCTTTTTCTATATAGAATTTTACTAAATGACAAAAGGGAATGTTTCTTTTTAACATACGTGATGACAACGACCTTTCCGCCGCTACGAGCATTATTTAATATTTGGATTCCTCTACAAATCGTAGTGTTTTTAAAAGAAAAATAAATACCATATACTCTTTTTACGTATTTTTTTTATTGAAAATGGTTTTGATAATGGATTGATTATTTCAATATTTTTAAATGATATATTGTGATTGAAATGTGGAAATGTTATCTTTCATTTATATTTGTTTTATGTGTTATGAATATGTTATGGTTCTTGGTAATTGTTTACATATACGGGTGGTTCTATGATAAACCTAGGGTGGGTGAGCCCGAGATAGATCTCCAATGCATTGGGTAATGTGATGGAGGTAAATGATAATGTTTCTCCTAAAAGATTTAGGGAATATACTGTGATGGGTATTCTAAATGTAACTCCCTATATAGTTGTGAAAGCTACAATGTAAGTATGTTATGGATTCCACAAGTTATCTTTATGATTTGTGATTACTATGTGTTATTCATAAATCTTATGATTTCATGAGGTATGTTAAAGAGCTTATGTTATGTATGAATTGATGAAATAATGTTTTCTTTCTTTGTTTTATAACCCTTACTAAGCTTTTTATGCACATCCAAAGTTTTGAAATGTTTTTCACAGGAATTAAATATTAATAGGGTCGAGGATGGGATCAAGGAAAATTCATGCTATCTAAAACATGGAACAAGACATTGATATTTTTTTTTCAAGAGTTTTTATTTTATGAAAAAATGGATACTGTGTAGAAGTGTGTACATGTAATATTCAAGTTGTTAGGTATAAATTATGACCTAATTATCTAAAGCTCTAAACTTGAAAAGATCCTTTATGTGAATTATTAACTTAATTCTAGATTATGTAATGTTTAAGGCTGGGTACTTATAATTCATCTATGAAAAAAATCCTTTTATGTTACTTAGATTTTGATAGGTATATGATCCAATTATACCATATTTATTCTTTATCTATATGGTTTATGTTTATGATGATAAAATATCAACGAAACCTATTTTCTTTTCCACATGTTATGTTATGATGGATTTTTTTATGATCATGTGTCATACATATGAATGGATTTATGATTATGTGATGGGTGGGCCTGAAATTATATATCCCTCTAATGAATTGGGTAAAGATTAATTTTATAAGAGATCAAAGGTATAGGGGAGGTTATCCCAAGCCCAAAAGAGGGTACATCAGAGGTTATCCTAAGCTCAAAATTGGGTACATAGGTGGTTATCCAAATACCAAAGAAGGTACATAGATAATTATCCCAAGCCTAACATGTTATGAATTTCTTGGTGAGTAGATTTAAAACAAGATTTATATTATTATGATTATTCCAAAATTATTCTATAAACTTATGACACGATCTTATGTCAATGTTATGTTCTAATGGATAATGTTCTTTGATTACTTTATGATTCATGTATTATGCAATGCTATGCATTATGAAATTAATCCATAATATGATCTATGATATGTAGTGTATGATTTTAAAATATTAATATCATGTTATCATACCCTTATTCTCATGTCATGTTTAAGTGATCATTGATATCTCCCTTATTTACCCTTACTGAGCATCTGAGCTCACCCTTTCATATGTTTACTTTCTCTAGGTTATGAATAAAGGTTCTAAGTATAATATATATAAGAAGGGTTATAGTTATGAAGAACTTAGTGGGATATTATGTAGATATTTTTATGTATCAGAGTTTATAAATACACTAAAACTATACGATTTTGGCATGGATCATAATGTTTTGTATTGAATATTCATCTAATAAGATGTAATATTTATGTATGAAAAATATGAGCATCTATAGTTGGTATTTTATAAGGTTTTAGTCAATCTTTAGATATTAATATTCAAGAAATTTAGTGAAAACCCTGGGGATAATTCTAAGTATAAGATAATAACCTAAAGTTTTGGTAATGAAGATATTATGTGTTTTTTCAAGCAATACATCCCTGTTTAGATACTACAAGTAGAAATGGTTTTTACAAAAATGCATCTAGGGTTATTAACCATGAAAAGAGTTTGTTGAGTATATCTCAAATATCATTCTGGTGTGTAGTGAGTGTACCCTTACTGCGTACCTGGTTTAACACTCCCACATGACATGCTTAGGTTAATTCAAAATTTCTTTAAGAGCTATTAAAAAGGACTTAAATAATATATTGAACATGGATGGACTAGGTTAAACATAATGTTTCACATATTGAAAATAAGGTGTCATGATTTAGACATACTATGAATTATTTTCATGATTAATTACTCTAATTAACTATGATTGATGCTCATGATAACCATTTTAGTTTTAGAAAGGGTTTAAAGATATAACAATAATGTTGAGGCTATAACATATATGATAAAATATTGAGTTAACATATTTGAGATTAGTTGTATAAGTTAATTTATATTAGTAAAAGTATTAAGGAATATTAATTTATATCCTCAATTATTATATGTTTATTTAATAGTGAAAAACCCTAATGGCATTATAATCAAATCTCAAGTTTATAATTTTCTCCAATTGAATTATATGAGAATGTACTTCTTATAAATCATATTATTATCCCTATGATGAAGATTTATGTTATCTTAGGTATGGATTGGATTTAATCACATAAATATCAAATTTATTGTTGATGAAGGGAAGTCATGTTTGATATTATGAACTAACATATGATCTTCTATCATTGAAACAATTTATATGAACTTCTGATGATAATTTCATCTATTGTATAGATCTTAATTACTATTCAATTTTTTTTTTATCATAGATGGTTGGGGAGAAACTCAAAATATAAGATATTCCTATTGTATATGAGTATTTTAATGTCTTTTTAGAAGAGTTTTCTTATTTTCTACCGAATCATGAAGTTGTGTTTTCAATAAAACTCATACTTGGTGCTACACCTCTTTTAATGTATCTATATAGAATGTATCTTATTGAATTGTAGGAATTAAAGAATAAAATCTAGGATAATATTGATAATGGATTTATTAATCCAAGTGAGTCACCTTCGGGTGAAAATTTTCTTTTAATTAAGAAGAAATATGGATCAATTAGACTCTTTATTAATTATTGGGAACTTATCAAGATCACAATCAAGAATAAGTATCCTCTTCCCTATATTGATGAATTTTTTATCAACTGTGTAGAGATCAATACTTTTCCAAGATTTACCTTCATTATGGATATCATAAATTGAGGTTTAGGAAGGATGTTGTACCCAATACAACATTCCATATGAGGTATAGACACTATGAATTAATATTTATGCCATTTGGTTATACTAATTCCACCACTATCTTCATGGATTTATTGAATAGAGTATTTAGAGATTACCTTGATCAATTCATTATAGTATTTATAGATGATATTTTTATATATTAAAAGGGTAAGGAATAACTTGAATATCACTTGAGGATCATACTAAAAACCTTAAGGAAAGATAATTTGTATGGAAAATTTACCAATTGTTAATTTTGGCTATAAAAAGTTTCATTTTTTGGGTCATATAATCTAAAGAGAGGTTATATCAGTGGATCCATCAAAGGAATAAGTTATATAACATTGTCCCAGAGTAAACACTATGATCAAGGTCCATAGTTTTCATGTTTTTGTTGGATATTATTGGTTATTTTTGGAGAATTTCTCACAAATTTATAATCCACTCACCAAGTTAATTCGGAAGAGAGAAAAGTTACTCTGGATAGATGAATGCGAGTATAATTTTAAGGATATGAAGAGAAGTTTAGTCATCACATATATTATTAAACTAATTTATAGTGGAGAAGGGTTTGTGATATTTAGTGATGAATCAAATAAGGTAAGAGCATGAATAATCATACAGAATGATACGATGATAGATTATGCCTATGCTAATTAAATATTCATGAGAAGAATTACTAAATCATTATTTGGTGTTATCTTATGTAATTTTTTCATTAAATTTATGTAGTAATTGTATTTATGGAGAAAGGTGTGATATATATATTGATAATAAATTTTTAGAGTATATATTCACTCAAAAAGAGTTGAATATGTGCTAGAGAAGACGGTTAGATTTGATTAAACATCATGAATTCTCAATAAATTACAACCCTAGGAAAGTGAAAAAGTCATAAGATGATACATGTTAAAAGGACCATTCATTCTTATGTATGGTAAGGATCACAAAAGATCCAATATTTATTGATTTGAAAAGGATGGATATAGAAATATTGATGGAAGGGTATAAATACTATCTTGATCAAATGAGTGTTCAACCATCTATCCAAGTGAAGATTAAAAAGGCATAAAAAGAAGATGTATACTTACAAAAGAATATAAGGAATGTTACTAAGTTCAACCTTGATTATATTGGAATGATAAGGTTCATTAATCATTTATGTGTCCCTTCAATACTAGACTTGAGGAAGGATCTATTGGATAAATATTATAGTTCAACGTTCTCTATTTATCATGGATGTACAAAGACATATAGAGATTTGAAATAGTATTTCTATTGAGAAAACATGAAGAGAGATATTAAAGTGTATGTATCTTAGTGCTTGGTATGTAAACAAGTTAATTACAAGAGATATAAGTTTATGGGGATGTTATAAATAATACCCATAACATAATGGAAATGGGAAAGAATCACCATAGATTTTGTCATCCGACTCCCCAAAATATCTAAAGTCAATATTACTATTTATTTGTAGTCAATCACCTAACAAATTCAGAACAATTAATTTCTATCAGATAAAATTTATCTCTTGATCAAATATCTTGGTTATGTATTGAATAAGTGGAACTGTTGCCAAAATTACCACATTCAATTGTATATGACCACGATCTAAGGTTTACCTTGAAGTTCTAATGAATTATTTAGTAGGATCTAAATATAGAGTTGAGTTTCAGTACTACTTATCATCCTGACATAATTTGAAATTTTGAGAGAACCATTAAAACCCTAGAGGATATATAAATATATTTTTCTATATATTTCAATGGTGTTTGGGATCAACACCTTCCTCTAATATAGTTTTCTTACAATAATAACTTTAACTCGAGAATTTATATGGATCTAAATGAATAAATATATGGATGGAAGTATATAAATCTAACATGATGATATGATTTTATAGAAATAAAGCTATTAGGACCTGAGATAGTTGAGTAAATGGTAGAGAAAGTCAGATCCATTCTATAGCACATTAATGAAGCTTAAAGTTGATAGAAAAGTTTTACTGACAATTATCAGTGAAATATGGAATTTGAAGTTGGTGAGAAGGTATTGATACATATTTCACATGTAATAAGGTTATGATATTAGGAAATAAGGGAAATATGAGTCCTATATATATCATACCTTTCAAGATTCTTGATCACATTGGGATGGTAACTTATCATTTGGAACATCCAATGACTCTCTCTTAAGTTCATGATGTGTTCCATATATCTCTATGAAAGAAATAAATATAAGATCATTAAAAATTATTGAACCCATAGGTTATACCACTAGCGAAATATATCTCTTATGGGGAGAAAACGATAGATATTTTGGATCATAGTGAGAAAGTGTTATGAAACAAGGTCACTCACTTTGTCAAAGTTTTATGAAAAAACCATAAATTAGAAGAAGCTATGTGGGAACATAAGGATGTGATGAGGCATAATTATCCTCAGTTATTTTATCAAAGTGATACAATTTTGAAGGAAAAATTATTATAATAGTGGTAGAGTGTAACACCCAAATATTTTTGGATACAATTTTCAATAAATAAATTTGTTGGCTTGGTTTGTACGTAACACCGAGTATAAAAAAACCTTGATATACGAGCAATTGAATTGATGAGTATAATTAATATTAATGAACTTATGAAATATAAATATAAATTTCTTACTAAATTTAAATTTATTTAATAATGCTTAGTAAGCACTCAATTTTTTAAAAAGTCATTTTATTCTTCAAAAATTCATTTTTTTTAAAAAATTATTTATTTTTTTGAGAAAATAATAAAATTAATTTATTCCAATTTTAGAAAATTTATTTAAAAAATTAACTTAATTTTTGAAATAATCATATCAAAATTAACTTAGGGTGAATTTTTGGGTTTTTTTGAAATGATTGAATTTTCATTGAATATTGAAAAATACTAGGTTTTAAAATACTATAATTTATTTTAATTAAATAAAGTAATTAAAAAGTCCCATTATATTTTTTATTTGGTCTTAAATTTAAATAAGATACATTCTAATAAAAAATATTCAAGATTTTGATATAAGCTAATTTTTATGCTTAAAAACACATTTTTCTAAAAACTATTTTCATTGCATTTTACACATTTATATTAAAATTGATTTCTAAAACTTATAGAGATTGAATCATGAATAATGCATTCAATATTTGGAATCATAAGATTAAAATTTGGTAAATAAGTCCCTTTTATTTTTAGTCATTTTGAATTGTAACCATGGTAAATATTTGTCACCTTGGTAAGGGTAAAACAAGTAAAAAAAGATTAAAACCATTGGATAAGGTCTCATAATCAACCCAAAAATTTAATATATTTATTATTATGGAATAAATTTGACCATATAAATATAAAATTTTAATATATAGAAGTTTTTTTCCATTTTATATTGATAATTAAATCTAATTTATTTTAAGTAAATAAAATCCAAAATGTCACTCTCTTGAATTTAATATGTCTAAAATTTTTTACATAAGGATAAAAAGAAGATACGTTTGGTTATAAATATTTATTTTAAATATGAATTAATTTTTTTTATCATGGTAATTTGTTTAATTTTTAGTGATGAAATAAATACCTTAAATGCTTACACAACGCTGACACAATGCTTGTGCAAACTATAGAAAAAATCATTTAAATGTTTATAAAAACTCTAAAAGTAATATTTTTTGGGTGATTTATAATTTACCATGAGTTTTATAGTTGAATATGACATATTATGTATGTTTTAAAGGTTTATATTATAATTAAATTACTATATTTGTGTCTTTAAAGTCAAATTAAATTAATAGTATCAAAAATGACATTAATGATATTTTATGTTAAATAATATTTTATTAAATTATTTAAAAATGTAAAAAATAATTAAATAGGACAAATAGGATTATAAATGTTCTAAAATTTAATACCTTTTACTTTTATCATCCAATTTTTACCTTATATGAACAATTATGACCCTGTAAATTTGAAGAAGCCGTTACCACGGTTAAGGTTAAAAATAGTTAATGAATGGGTTAATAAAAAAGATAGGTTTAAAATGACACAAAAACCTGTATAAATTTCATTGTAGGATTATATTTATAACTTATACTATTATTATTATAATATCTATCATTTTGAAATCATTTTTATTGATAATTTATAAATTATATTTTAATATTTTTAATAATTACAAGTGTTTCCTTTCCCTCCCTTATAAAAGGGGATTTGTTCTCTCTTTTATTTACACCTACTTAGGCCATCCATATCAACCAAACACTAAAAAATTATATTATAAACTTCCATATAAATTAATTATAAGTTATTTTATTCTTAAAATACTAATCAAGGGGTCATTAAGGTTGGATCTAAAAAAGGATTATCGAAGAAGAGATAATCGTCTTACCTGACCTATTTCAATTTATTTATAATTATACCTCATATAAATATGTGGTATTCATAATTAAATAAAAAATTAAGTATCATTAATATAATTAAATTTTATTATCATCATGTAACCATCAGTATCCACCTTATATTTCATCAAATGGGAAGTGAAAGTATCGCTCATGCGTACATGTGGACTACCACCTCCACATAACGATACAATTCATTTTACATCACCATATTTAATGGATGACTATTATGATGTGTTTAAAGTTTCTATATGATATTTATTAAATAATTATTCTTATTTAATTATAATATCATATCTATATTCTTAACTTCCTTTCTTTTGGAAAATGATAACATCGCTCATGCGTACGTGTGGACTACCATCTCCACAAAACGATGTGATTCATTTTTAATTTAAACTTTACATGTATGGTTATAAGGATACATTTAAAGAATATATATGATATATATAATATAATTATTATTATATAATGGTGAATTGTTATTTAACTTTTTTTATTCTATCTGTTGAAAAGTGAAATTAGCGTTCATGTACGACCTACCATCTCCATGAACGATGTAATTAATTTTTCTATATCAGTTCTTTATAAGGAATATAGATATTAATATAATTAATATATATTATATTTATATTATTTTTTTATATTATGGAACCCTGATCAAACTACCCAGACCAAAATCACAGAACCAAAATTCTCATGAAAAGCGAAACTGTTAACACCTGAAAACGATGATTTTAATAATAATATTTTAATAAAAGGTTGTTGAAATGTTATAAGTGGATCATATATGATATAATAACTATGTAATTTATTTTATTAGATAATTATAATAAATTTAAATTTATTATACATGAGGTTAGAGCACTTTTTAAGCAAGTTGAACGTGAGATAAGTGATTTATCTTACAATCTCTTTGTTTATCAGGATTTTTTATGATTAAGTTTTTGATGATAAAATTTCATTATATATCACTAAAGAATCTCATGAATTTTCATATAATATGGTTATTTCTTTATAATACATTCTTTCCTTTCATTTTCCTCATATTAAGTACTCAAGAGACTGAAAGAACATTTTTAAGGAAAACATTCTTTATTTCTATCTTTGGTTGAAAATACATTTTCTTCCATATCCATATTTTCTAAAAATGTTTTCAAGAATATTTTAAATATTATAATATGAATTTTTAAATTCATTTTTACCTATTTTTAAAATTTTAAAAAATGGTTCAAATTTAATTTTCTTGCGATTTTTTAAACAAGGTACTTTTGACTTTTTATCAAAAATGTGAAATAAATATTTATTTTAACATAGATGACATGAATGAAATTTACCACCATAATAAAAACCCAATTATTTGAAGGTTCCTTTATAATTTTATAGGTTTATTTTTAAATAGTTTTTTTATTAATATTTAGGATTTTTTTATATTTCAATATGTGATTTACAAATGAAAAGGGAATTTTCCTCGAGGAATATTCCAGTGATCTTATAAAACAAATTTTCATCTATGATATAATCCTTTTATGTTACTTAGGTTTTAATGAGGATATTATCCAATGATACTATATTTAATCTTTATCTGGATGGTTTATGGTTATAATGATGAAATATCGATGAAACCTATTTTCTTTTCCATGGGTTAAGTTATGATGAATGTTTTTATGATCTTGTGGAATATATATGAATGGGTTTATGATTATTTGAAAGATGAGACCAGAATTATATAACCCTACAATGAATTGTGAAAATATTAATGTTATATGAGATCCAAGGGTACATTGAAGGTTATCTCAAGCCCGAAATAGGGTATATGGGAGGTTACCCTAAAGTCTAAAAGCGGGTACACAAGAGGTTATCCCAAGCCTGAAGCACATAAATAGGTGGTTAGACCATGAATAACATATTATGAATGTCTTAGTGAGTATATTTGACATAATATGTCTATGATTATGATTATTCCACACTTATTACACAAACTTATGACATGATCTTATGCCAATTTTATGTTCTTATGGATCATGATCATTGATTCTTTTATTATTAATGTCTTATGAACTGCTAATATTTATTACATGAATCAATATTATGATCCATGATATGTAGGGTATGGGCTTAAAATTATAATATCATGTTCTCATACCCTTATTATCATGTTATGTTTAAGTAAACATTAATATCTCCATTTCTTACCCTTACTTATCATTTTATCTCACCCTTTATTATGTTTAATTTCCCCAGGTTATGAAGAAATATATTTAGTTTGATATGTTTAAAAAGGGTTATAGTTATGAATAACTTAGTGGGAGTTGATATATATCTCTTATGAACAATTTTTTTATAGATCTATGTTCTCAAATATGCTAAAACTATACATTTATCACATGGATCATAATATTATGTTATGAATATTCATCTAATAAGATGTAATATTTATGTATGAAAAGTATAGATCACTATAAGAGACCTCCCCAAAAATATATTAAAAAGGTATAAGAAATGTATAATTATCCTCCACTAGAACAAAACCAGCAAAATGAATACATTGATTGAAAAAACTTAGACCCCTCAACTAAAATTTTGGGTTATGAATAGCCTCTCCCTAAATCTGATCAGTAGCAGGTAAAGGATTAGGAGAAATAGTTACACCTATAGAATCCCTTCCCATAGTGATAATGAGAACATCATATCCTTTGGATTTATCTAGTAAAACCATCTAAATTCCCTTCCTTATACCCACGAAGGGATAATCCTATGAATGAATAGTCAAGTAACTTCCAAGGATTTTTTCATTATCATTACTTGAAATGGATTTCAACTTATTCTTCCTTAACCATATAGAAACTGTAGATTTTGGATTGAATTTTCCTTGACCTGTATCAATATAAAAAGACCAAAAAACCATATTTTTGACCACTTGAATAATAATTGTTACCACATCATTTAAATTTAATATATAAAATTGTAATATCTTTATAATGAAATTCCTATAAAAATGCCTATTTTCCATCATTATTAAAAATTAATTTCACTAAATCCTTAACAAAATCAACAAAAATATATAATCCAGCCACTGAATAATGAAAGATATTAATATTTAAGGATTCAATCTTTATCGATGAGCCAAGAGTACTAGAAATCACCATAAGCACTTCCAAATGAAAGATATGTAAAGGAAAGACTACCAATATAAACCAAATCAGAAATAAAATACAACTAAAATCCATTTAGAGAATAAGGTGACCACTTTCACACATCCATATCAAATCCTATGATTTTCTAGATTCAGTATCACCAACATCTATTGAGTTATTTATGGTTTCCATATCTAAGGAGAAAACTATATGTATCAAGAATATTGATATTCAAAGAGGAAAAACCAATTACCTCTATCACATGAAAAATCAAAATGATATTAGGTTAGAAACTATGGAAGACACCAGCCATAATAATACAAAAAATCTAAATATAGTTCCATAATTTATTCTTCTGAGAAAGAAATATCTAGAACCCCTTTATTGAGTAATGATAAATAATAACAAAGTGAAATCATTGAAGAAGATTAGCCTCATTAAAAGAATCCCTAAGGCTGCCTCTTTAAATTGTGATTTTAATTTCAAGGTTAAATTGGCCAAATATAGTGTCTAAGGTGTTAGTTTACACTCACCAATCTACTAATCATGTTCAGTGGAATTGTTCAATTACAAGGAAAATGGATAAAATATATTTTATTATATTTTGGGTCAAGCGTAGAACATGTCAGTGTGATTTCAAATCACACACACTAAGGAAAAAATAAATAATTTAAAGGATTATTTTAAGACTAACAACCTTAGGTTCACAGATTCCTACTCATTAAGTATCGACCACTGTTTTGATCTCAAATGATCAAAATCACAAAAGTAGAAAGAAACCCTAAAATAGGGCACAAATAGATGAAACCAATGTGAGACCTAAATATATAAAATGAAAATAAGTGTTAGCTATACCTAAATCTCACTAAAGAGATGAATTATGATTAATTCCACAAAAAAAGAAGGATAAATATTTAAAACAAGAAGTAGAGGATAAATCCACTACTAGGATAGAATGACTGGATGAATAAGGGGAAAATGAGGGTATTTTTAGAGTACAATTTGAGTGGGAATTTTTGTATAATACCAAATTTATATAGAGAGGTAGACTGTATGGTTTGGATTCACATTTTTTTAAGAAATTAACAAACCATGTGGTTTCTACATGGTTTGGGGTTATGGTTATTACTAACCATGTGCCTAGCCTATAACTCACCCATTTAAAATTTATATTCTTATAAACGTTTGGAATACCAATGGGGAAATTCTGAATCCTTATTATGTTTTATAATATTTAGAAGGAGGATAAAATTCAATACTTAACAAGGATTCAAATAAATTTACACTTCAATAAGATTTAGTTTTTAAAGTTTATACAAACCCACCACTAAAATTAAATTTAAAAATTAAAACATAACATTCATTGATGATTTTAAAACCACTAATAAAAAACCACTGCTAAATGGATTTTTATTATAAAATCACAGTAACATGGAAAATGTATTGTATGGGTATACATGTAATCAATGTAGATCACATTGAACCCTTTGTATCTTGATTAACATTTATGTGTTTCAATATATCACTCCTTGATTATGATTATAGACTAGTAATTCATTATTATTATCACTAGAGATCAGGTATACCTTTGAATCGATTGGGGTTTCCTAGGTATCTAGGCGTCTTTTTGTTGATAGTAAGACACTTATCCAATTTAATAAATAATAATAATTATTTATTTATTGGAGAATGGGGGATTGGTTGACAAATTAAAATGGAAATTTACAAGAGGTATCTTTTCTTAATTTAGTCCTTTGAATCTATGTTGGTATTAGTTTAGTTGGGCTATATCAAACTTTAGGTCCATTTCAACAAATAATTTAATAGGTCCATTAATATTTATAATCTACATTGAACTGGATGTGTCAAAGTAATTTTACAAAATCAATGTGAATTAAAAAATAATTGGATATATTATTTAGAAAGTTGACTATGAAGATATTCCCTTATTCTGCTCTATATGTCATATTGTTTTCCATAAATAGGACTCATATGAAATTATAAAAGGAATATGGGTTGATAATGAGACTTTTATACCTTATTATTCTTTTAATCATGAAACATGATAGGTGGGTGATTCATCTCTATCAATCGATAATTATTTCAAGGCCATTGAATTCCATCATGAGGTAGAATCATCTCTTAATGTTTTTTGAGTATCACTTTCCCCATTTTCCTAGGTTCATATTCTTATGGTGATAATGTAAGTGTGGTATTTTCTCCTTATAGTTCAAATTTAGACATCCATGAGTCTGGAGTTTAAATTTTAGATAAGGATGTGTCTACTCTACCAAGAATTGTTATTATCATAGAGGTTTCTAATTTAACTAATGTTTCCAAAGGGGATGCTTCTACTTACCTAACTATTTATTGCCAAGATGCTTCATCCCTAATCTCATAAAATAAAGAGTATATTTCTAATAGAATTTACTCATATTTTTTGGGTTTTTCTATAGATATGTGGTTTCATGAATGGATTATACATCCAAATATCCCTCTAATAAGATTGTTGTTGAACCAAAGGAAGATATTGATGCTTTAATTGTATCTTTAATGAAGGAATATCTTATAGTTAAATATAATTAATTTTTTTTATTAAATAAGTACTTGTTTCTACCTTCTTAGGCCTTTTGGATCTATCTTGGTTGTGTAAGGAAAGGATACTCTATTCAATTATCATGATATTTTTATTCACACAACTCTATTGAGTGATAAATTAAATATGCAAGTAATTTATGATGATAGTTTATAAAGGTAAAAATTATCTTAGTCCTTTAATTTGTGTTTTTTGGTGTTTGAGATAAATAATAGAGTTATGATGTGGTTTGGGAGTGAATAAATGAGTTTTTAGCTTCCATAGGATACTATGATGTGGTTTGGTATTCATTATGTCGTGGTTTTCCTAGGGTCATGGTGGTTATAGTCATTTTTATGTTGGTTATTCATTTTTTTAGAGAATAAGATTTGGGTTTACTATAACCATTTTTGGGATTAATTATGTAATGGTTCGAAAACTATGACATGGTTTTTATAAAAACCCTATTTTTATTTTCTTTCACTAGGTTGATCATTGGTGGAACCTCTATTCTCCATGAGGAGGAAATTCTCATGGAAAAGCTTATGGTGGAGAAATGATATGTTGTGGAGAAAATTACTCTATGTTTTGTCTATGGTTTTAAAGTTATTGAGGAATAAAACATCAAATGACATCATGGAAATGTCATGGTATTATTGAGTCATGTTTTATGGAGAGAAAAAAGTGGTGATATTCAAGGGGGGAACTATTTTAAAGGCAACAATTTTTAGATCTCATTTGATCAAGTTAAACCATGAAAAGGTTTAGGTCAACATGTCATGTTTTATTCCATTAATATTTTATTATAAATTTTAGGTTGCCTCATTCAATTATTTAGTTACTTTTTTTATATCAAAACCTATATAGTTGTGGGTATTCTCTTTTGAAATTTTTGATGCCCTTGATCAATCTTTAGGTCTTGGTTTCATTTGATTGACCTGTTACACCTTAAGTTTCTCTTATTCCTCTTTTTACCTATCTTATATTATTTAATTCCTCTTAATAAATTATGGAAGTTTTATCATTTGATTTTTATGGATCATAGATTAAGGTTTAATGGGTGATTGATAGATTCAAGGTTTGGTAAGAGATCCTTAAATAGTTATTAAAGTTTGACTATCATATTCCTCTCTTCTATCAGGGTTATGTTATTCGAGATTACTTTGTGGTAGGTAATTCATATTCTCTATTTTTATTTCCTATGTTAATTTATAATTATCTTGATTTGGTCTTATTTGGACGGGGGATTGATATTGGTCTAATAACGATTATTAATTAGACTAAATAAAGTGGGATTGAGTTGTGAAAAAGTGATATCCAAGATTTTGATGAGAGTTAGGTTGGAGTTTGTAGTTAAACACTAGGGAGGATTAAATTGTTTTGGAATGGAAAAATTTCATTAAATATTATCATTTGATATAAGCATGGTAGACTAGTTAGGATGCATAAAGGTCCACTGTAATCTAACAGGTGGACCTCGATTTTATTGAACATCCTAAAGTGATATTATACTAATTTTGGGGTATAAACCTAGGTATGTGATAAAACTAATATTTTAAATAATTTTACTTTGAATTTAAATGTTTTAATCCCACCAATTTTATATTTTAAGAGTAATTATCATTTTTAGGTTTTTGGAATGATTTGAACTTAATTGAAAAAATGATGAAATTTTGGATTTTAAAGTATATTAAATCAGTTTTATATTTTGTCAAAAAAAAATTCTACACTAATATAAATTGTTAAATTATTATTTTTAGGATTAATTAATTTAAGGACTATATTTTAATTTATAGGACCAAGTTCTGAATCTAAACTTTGAAGGCCTAAAATCTCACAAGTCAGGCCATGAAATATGTGTACAATTCTAGTAACATTCAAAGATGGGACCATATCTCTAAAATAACTAAAATAAATGAGCAGAAAATTCACAATGAGATAGAGAACAAACTGAGGGTAATTTTATTTATATGTGTATGCATCTGATTATACATCCTTCAAGGTTATAATGTCATGGAAAACCAAAGTATTGGAATTTTATTTGTCTTCCATAAAACAAAATTTCTCTAGTAATTATATCATAACATTGGATACATCCAACTAATGAAGATAAAATTTTGTGGGTATATATCAAATATATATGTTAAATTTATTTAATAATAACACTCAAAATTTATCTATTTATGATTCAAACCATTTGAAAACTTTTAGAGCAATTTTTTTAGATTGAAAATGAGCCACCCATATCCCTATAAATTTTTATATCCATTACCTTTCAAGGAGTTAGATATTTTTAGTCATTTTTAGGTTTTAAGTTCGTTTTTTACTATTTAATTATATTTCTACATTTTTAATATATTATTATTCTTATTCTCTCATTATTTATTTTTCAATTTTGTATTCTTCCACCATACCTCTCTAATATTCATAATGGCGAGTAAGTAACCCTAGGCCTATACTTAGAGGAGGTTTCATGGTGTTCTTAAATCATTTATCTTTTATTATTATACCATTCTTCTCTAATATTCATGATGGTGAGTAACTAACCCTAGGCCTAGCCTTGGAGGAGGTTTCATGGTGTTCCTGAATTCTTTATCTTTAATCCTTAATGTTTTTATTCTATTTTTTTGAGGGAGAGAGAGGTTTTATGGGATAATATGATGATTTTACACCACTCATTAGCATTAGTCTAGAAATAATTCTATTATCTACTAAATTACCATTCTCACCCTTCTATCATCCATTCTATTAATATGATGGAGTTGAGTGTTTTCGAGGGATGGAATGATATATGACAGAGAAGGTTCTTTAAAGGTTTGACACTCTCAATTTAGGTGTGTTTATTATTATTTGAAGTTAGAGGAGGTGAGGTTTGGTGTGTCGAAAATATCTCCTAGATATGATAAATTTAACTCTAAAGGTAGAGAGTAATAGTCCATATATAACGGGATGGACTATGAAATAGAATCTAGATAATAATAATGTATAATTAAGAAAATCCTGCAACTAACACTTGGACCAAGTTCTTTCCTTCTAACTCATTCATTCTGTAAAGATTAGATTTTTATTTCTTATATTTCATTTATAATCTCAACCCTAATTTTTTTTATTTCATAAAATAGAAAACATCAAAAAATAATAAGTGATTAGGAATAATAAGTACTTGACTATGAATCTCCTCCAGAGAAATGACCTTGGTTACCCACTGTGTTTCATTATAAAATACAAATGATTACATTTTAGATAAAAGTTTTATTCACTCACTATTTTTATTCACAATTTTTTAAATGACATATTTTTCATGTAAAAAATAAAAAATAAAAAAATATATTTGTTTAGGATGTATTCAAATTTCAATTATTATGAATGGATTGATTACTCTTAGGTTCCATAAAAATAAGAAGTTAAAAATTGTGAATAATCTATATTGAAAGGAATTAGGGAAGATATAAATAACCTATAGAGAAAAATATAATTAATATGTGAATATTATTGCACACCCCATGAGTAGAAACTGAAGCAACCTGAACATGAACCTAGACCAAAACGAGTGGTGGATGAGATTTCATGTGACATCCCCAAACCTACACTCAAAAAATCCAATGCATAAATTATAATATTTAAATTTATAGATTGTATTAAAATAAATGTGATCCAATTTAAACTATCCAAAACTTAAAACATCAAAAGGAAATATTGTATCACTTATATATCCAAGGACCTTTTAGGTTTAGAGTTTTAGAGAATTAAAACAACTATGACATAACAACTTAGATACATAAAAAATTAATTCATAAAAATATATATTATCACTCACTAATTTATTTACATATAATAAACTTATTAGTAATAACATACTTAAAATATTTATTCACAACTTAGGGAAATGGAAAACATAGGAAGTGTGAGATAAAAAACCCAGTAAGGGTAAACATAAGCATTAGTAATTGAATGTCATCAGCGTGCATAATATGGGCATAAGGGTATGATGACATAATCAAAGTGCATGGGAATAACATAATAGAATTCATAAACATAAAAAAACTATATCATAAAACATGTGACATGGTATAAATATTTATCAAAGGAAAGATCAATGATAATCAATAATCACGAGCCATATGATATCAATATTGATCAAAGGAACCATTAAAAAATCATAACAAACATACAGAAAACATGTTGGTATCTTGGAAAATTATCACCATAGAACCATTACAAGAACCATTATAAGTGGAATAAATTATATGATTAAATTCCAATATAATTCTCCAAAGAACATTATCATTACCAAATGCATTGGAGAGCTATAACGGATCTACCCATATTTGGTTTATAAAGTAACATTTAAACCTGTACTTGGATATATAAATACAATTAATTATATGAATTAATATTTCAAAATTCATTCATGAGGTATTAATTACACCATATAAGGAAATAGTTGTGTATGACATGAAATATGTCTTAAGAAAATGAGACTGAGACAAAGAAAATCCTTATAAAGCTCAAAAATTTTTAAGTGATAATTAATCCATGAAGTGATTGTGAAAATATTTAAATCCACATAAAAAAGTCTAAATATATAATAAAAAAATTTAGAGATCAATTTACACATAATCATGGAATAACAAATTCAATAAAGTAGAAGTATAACCAAATGAATGGAAATTGAGTTATGAAACCCCTTACCACTTGGTAACTTTCAAGTAAAATAAACTTGGATGAATTAATATTAATTGAAACATAAAATATCATGAATTATGAAGTATTTATGATATAAAAATTTAAAGGGGAAACATTTACACCATATAAAATAAATTAGGTTCTAACATTAAAACATGCCTAATGAATGGAAATTAAGACAAAATCCCTTACTTTGGGCCCAAACTTGCCATGTATGTCTTTTAAAACATGTATAATAAACTTAAAAAAATTATTTTATTTATTAGTAACCTTTTCAAGTATCAATACCATATCCTTTAATAGTTTAATTCATTTATTTTAATGACATATTTAATTTCTTAATCAATTATATCTATGTTTGGTGTTTTTAGGATGTTTGAATCATAATCCTAAAACAACTTCGGTAGGATGAATATGGTAAAAGTTTTAATTATTACATACTAAATTGAATAATAATAATTAAATAATAATAATTATTATATATCAATTATTTTTTTAAAAACCAAATATAAAGAATGGTAATGAAAAATGAACTACATTACAATCATGGAAATGGTAGGCCATTCGTATGCATGATTAATGTTTCTATTTCTCAAAGAAAATGACAAAATAAGGTAAGTATAATTTTATCTTTAAAGAATTATGATTATATAATAAATATAATATTATTTCTTTAAATATACTCATATATAGTATCCATGTGATGTGGTCATTAAAAACAAATCACATTGCTTTGTGGAGATGGTAATCCGCACGTGCGCATGAACGGAGTTATCATTTTAAAATGGAAAAGGTAATAAATTAGATGATATATTATATTTAAAAAATTATAAATATGGAATGAATATGAAACACACACATATTAAATCCATTATTATAACCATCCATGATAGGTGGTGATGGAAAACTAATTACATCAGTTTGTGAGGTGGTAACCCTCCGTACAACTGAACAATGGTTTTATTTACCATTTGATAGAAGAGGAGATGGATATAGGTTATAAAACTAACATAAAAACATATAATTATATTTAAGATAATTTTGTTATTTTTTCATCATGTTTTAATATTATTTTAAGTAAATAGAAGAAAAATATAACTAAAACATTCAGTTAAAATCTATAGCTCTTCAGGTTACCTCCTTTGCATTAAACCTTAAGACCTATAAGGATGATAATCTTAACAAAATAAGTAATAAAAAACATGTGTGTTTGGTGGGTGTTAAGAAGGTATTTTGGAAGGTATTGGATAAGTCAAATGGTTATTTAATTATAGAGAGGGGAGAAGAGGTAATTCCATTTTATTAGTGAGGGGAGGGAAACTCTTATAATTATTTAAAGTATTAAATCAATATAAATTAATTTTTATGAAAAAATAAAACCAAAATGATATTATTCGAATATAAGATTATTTTGAGTAAAAATACTCTCATACATTAAAATTTGGACTAGTTTTGGTTATATTTTTACCTTTATCTCTTATTTTTATCCCCCTGTTAAACCTTTTGAAAAATACCATGATATCAATGTTTTTTCTCTATAAGGGTAAATAAATTTACTATAAAAGTATAAGTGATCTATAAATAGAAAAGGTTTGATATTTTTAACTATATTTGTAACAAAATAACATGGGATACCCTTAAATCTGGTACCCAAACCGATTCGCCACTAACACGAAGGGTGTTCCCAATCCCCATGGGTTGGTGACTAGCACTCGAGAATCAAAAAACAACTAAAGGAAATTATTTTTCCCAAACTGAAACATAAAACATGGAATATATATATGCATAAGTGAAAATAAAAACCCGAAGGTAAATATGTCACAATCAAAGAAGTGACAATGATATAGATACGACTCAAAAGGAATTAGTAAGGTAATAATCCAGAGCACATGTCCAATAGTCAAAAGGAAAAAATAGAAAATAAATAATCCATGTGATAAGGGGGAAATGCACCACCATCGCACCACTAGCTACCCATACCCATATAACATAAACCCCACCACCTCACTATAGTACCTTACCTATTCCTGTATCAAAAGACAATAAAAATTCTAAGAATTCTTAAGAGAATGTGTAAGGTGTGAGATAAATAGGATTAGTAGGATCCCACACAAGTTTTCTATATCAATTATTTGTATAATAATCCATATAAGATTAATTTTTAGAAAAATAGGGAATGATAAGAAGTTAAACAATTTTATATCAAAAGCATGGTAAATAGTTCCCCCTTTTCCAAATTACTAAAACAAATCCAAATAAACTATTTAAAATCAAAATTTCCAAGATATTTTAAATTTATTATAAATAAGTATAAAAAATCTAAAGAATAATGGTAAAACACTCTAAGGATAAATTACAGTCAGTTTATCTAGGTCACTCACACATTAATCATGACTATTGTGCCCTGCAAGTCCTTAGAACCCATGATCCAGGTTCTAGGGAACATAGTAAAACCCCATAAAGTGAACCATCTTACTATGTCAATCAAGTCATAGATCCTAAAGCATCTTGATCTTGGAATATAAGAACACCCCAAAAAGTGAACCCTCTTACAATACTAAAGTATGAGCCCTAATACAACACTCTCCACCTAAGTACCTAAGGATCCCATGCACTTAATTTATCAAATAATTTCAAAGGGATCAAAAATTTCATAATAAAATTTCAAACACTATTTCTCTATCATAACCTTCTTTGAAAAATCATTTCTCAATCCATTTAATAATGATTAAAAATAACATATATTTTACCAAAATTAGGGGAAAACTGTCTTTTATAAAAAAATCATTTACAAACACAAACCAAATAATCTATTATTAAAAAAATTCTTTAGAAAAACAATTTATAAAACTAATAGATTTTACAGTTTATCCAACATAGGCTAGATATTGAACAACCTACCTAAAACTTGGGTCACACACCACCCACAACGGAATCTAGACGCCAATAGGGGAAGTAAAGGAATACCGATCGAAAAATGAAGGCCCTAAAAACTATTCTCACATATTATAATAAAAATACATAAATAAAATAATCAGTGGATAGGTTAGACCAACACATACCTCAAGAAATCCACACGTTGTACCCCAACTGATATAAGGAATGGCCTTCAGAATATGATCACACAACAGATCCAGAAGGGATCAAACTAGAATCATCACATGATCACCTGTACCACAAATGAAACAAAAAACACTATAAAAAACTATGAACAATGAAGAAATAAAGGATGGAATGGAATGATTACCAAATGAAGAGAAACCAGACAAGTTGAAGATCAAAATCACTAAACAAAGAAGTCTATAAGAGAAGAATCCACCTTACAATGGAACCTTGTGAAACCCTAGGTTTATAAAGAAGAATATCATAATGAATGAGGAATAAATCAGATGTAAAACTCATAAAAAACCAATGGGTAGAAATTATTCATGTCACGAACAAATTCAAAACATGAATCATCTAGGTTTCATGTATGCCAATAAATAAATTGAATTAGTTAAATAATCCATATTGAATAATTCAAAAAATGAATAATATTAAATTCATTAATTACTTTCATGTAATGAACCCATTTCATGGTTTCTACCATACAAAATATTTACATTGTGAATCATTCATTCACAGTGTAAATTTATTATGTACTCAACGCCCAACACAAGCCCTGCAAAAACTCTCAGTTGCCTCTAAACACCCTCAAAACTCAAATAACCACCTATTAAACATTAAAAGAGAGAATAAATTTAACCAAGATTTTAAAATCTCCAAACCATAGGCCTTTCCCTCCATATAAAATCATATGGAATAAGAATGCTCTGGATATATTTGAGGCCACTTATCCCTCATCGATGATTTGTACTCCCATGTCTCTTGAGAATTTGATTCGTACTACCATAACACTTTGAACAATAAATTATACTTCCCACATAAGTCTTAACATATGAGAATTCATGATCTCCACTATTTTCTCCAAGATAGAAATATCTGGATCCAACTCAATTTCTTCCTAAAACTCAGAACATGAGAAGGATCAAGATGATAATTCCCAACCCGAGATATGTAAAAAAAATCTTGTATACCTATCAAAAGAGATAAAAATTCAAACCAGAAGGAAATATTCCTAAGCTTCTCAATGATCTCAAATGGTACAACAAATCATAGAGCCATATTTACCTATTTCAAAATCCAACAGTGACCCAAAGAGGGAGAAACTATCAAGAAAACACAATAACCAATGGAAAACTCTAAAGGATGATGTTGACAATACACATATGATTTCTGCCAGATTTGAGTTGTAACTAAGTGCTGATGTATATACTGAATCTTTAACTGAGGTATCTTGAATAATACTTAGTCCCACAAGATAGTCCACACCCACCTCCACCCAATAAATAGGTGACCTTCATGGGTGGCCATAAAAAGCCTATAGGAGGACCATTCTGATCGATGACTGGTAACCGTTATTATATGCAAACTCAACCAGTCATAGATGGATGTCCCATGATCCATAAAAATACAATATGTATGCATGGAGTATATCCCCTAGTATCTAAATATCACACTATATTTTTCTATCTATTTATGGATGGTAAGTTATACTCAACATTACTTGAGTCCCCATTACCTCTTAGAAACTTTTCAAGAACCTGCAAGTGAACCTTGGATCCCTGATCGAGACAATGGTAGAGGGAACCCCGTGAAACCTCCAAATTTATTGAATGTAAAAAAAACCCAAATATATAGCTTTAGTAGTGTCCATGATTGGAATGAAATGAGAGTATTTCATTAATCAATAAATCACCACCTAGATAACATTATTTACTTAGGGAGTTTGTGGTAATCCAAAAATGAATTACATAGATAACTCATCCCAATTCCAAAACAACATTAAAAGAGGATAGGGTAGACTAGAAGTCTTCAGGTACTATTATTTATCCATCAATAGGTGTATCAATGGGACACATAATCAGCAATTTCATGCTTTATACCCAACCACTATAAACATCATATCATATCATAATACATCTTCATAGCACCAGGGTGAATAGACCATGAAGAACTATGAAAATAATACAACACTGAATTTATCATAGATGGATGAATGAAAAACCAATTCCATAAAAAAAATACGATCAGAAGGTAGAGACCAACTAGAAATAGTCTCCACACCATATAAGTTTTCCCTAATTCCTTTGAACTCATCACCCTACTACTGGACCTATAAAATAGACTCAAAGAGATATGATGATAACAGAACAATGGTTATAAAAATTTATGAATCAACCCTATGTTTCAGATGAAACTAAGTGAATATATTCATAAGGTTATACTCTTCCTTTAATTCTAAGATAGCCTGTGTTGGAACTTTCTTATTGAGAGTGTCAACTACAACACTCTCTTTACATAGGGTTTATATAATGTTAAAGTCAAATGTATTGAGGTATTCCAACCACCTCCTATATCTGATTATTAGGTCCTTTTGATAAAATGTATATCTTAAACTCTTATGATTAGAGAAAACCATGAACCTATCCCCAAAATAATAATGCCACCAACACTTAAGTGCATGCACAACTACGACAAGATCCAAATCATGAGTGGGGAAATTTTTTCTCATTTAGATGAAGTTGATGAGAGCCATATGAAAAAACATGATAATCCTACATAATCACACAACCTAGAACAGCACCAAAGACATAAAAATATTCCACATACCCCTTACCAATCTTAGTTAAAATTAAAATAGGAGATGATTTCAGAATCCTTTTGAACTCATCCAAAGAAGTATAATATTTAGCATCCCATAATAACTTCACCTATTTCTTAGTAAGAGAAGTCAAGGGTGATTCCAAATTTGAAAAATCTTTGATGAACCACTAATAATATCTATACAAACCTAAGAATAATCATATCTCAAAGAAATTTTGTGGCTCTTCACATGGTAATACAACCTTCACCTTCTTAGTGTTGACTGAAAATCCATGATTATAAATCACGTTCCCTGTGAACTTCACTTATTAGATCCAAAAATTTAATTTAAAAAGTTTCCCATAAAGGTGGTGACACATCATGATTTCAAAAAATATATTTAGATGGTTCTCTTACTCATGACTAGATCTTTAATAAATTGGAATATCATCCACAAACACTATAACAAAATCATTGAGATACTGATGGAGTAATCAGTTCATCAAAGCCATAAAAACTATACGAGAGTTAGTCAGAAAAAAATTCATTACAAGGCACTCTTAATGGACATACCTAATCCTGAAAGCAATCTTTGGAATATCAAGTTCCTAAAACCCGAGGTGATGATAACCTGAATGAAGATCGATTTTTAGAAACCAATTTTCCCCTTTAACCGATCATTTAATTCATCTAGATGAGGCAAATGGTACTTATTCTTAATAATCACCTATTATGACCAATAGGGGCCTATATACCCTGAGAGGGGGGGTGAATCAGGTTCTGGATATTCTTTTTATAAATTTTTCCTGCCACACTGGATCTTGAATTCTTTATTACAAGGGTCACTTTGTTTGAACTTGTGTGTTTATTATGATCACTTCTTTTCTTCTTTATATGATGATGATGCTTTGAATGTAATGCAGGGAAGCAAGCAGACAGACACAAAGTTTTTTAATTGGTTCACCCTCACCGGGCTACATCCAAGGAGAATACACCGATAATTTGCTGATGTACCAAATACACTAAAGCACACTACTTATTACAAGGTTCGGGATATATCACTTCTATTCCCAGGCTCACTGCCTTTACAAAGTTTAGGGTCAGCTCACTGCTTTCCCAAGGGTCACTCCCTATTTCTCTCTCTCTGGCTCACTGCCGGTGGAGAGGATCACCTTCTTCTTCCTTTTCTTACTGCTTTGGAATGGATCAACTCACAGTTTATAGAACTGTAGGTCTCTTCATTATCACTAATGAATACATCCTCTATTTTATGTAGATGCACTGTTTAAGTCCAACTTTCACCCATAGATGAATTTCAATTTTCACCGAAGGTATCAGGCAATCTTCCAGCTTTCACGCAGCCCTGAATCACTGCCGTGAAACAACCATTCTTGGTGCCCTTCTCTAAGTCGGCGCGCAAGTATCGATGTGCAAGTCAAAACTGGTGTGCAATTCCACCTCAACCACTTGTGAGACACAAGCTTCTTCAACTCCAAACTTGTGTGACACACACCCTTTTACACCCAATCCAATTTTGGCATGCAACCAACAACTTTCACACTTCTTCAAATATAGTGCGCAAGTATCCCTCAACCACTTGCGCAACACATTCTTCTTCTACTCAGAACCTGCGTGACTCACTTCCTTCCTCACCTAGATCACCTTGGACGTGAAACTATCACCTGGCGCGCAACATCTACTTGCGCGACCACACACCACTTGCGCGACCACCACACCTGCGCGATGGGGGCTCTGATTTTTCTAAGTGTTGAACTCTACACTGAATGAGGAGGGGTCAACATGTATTTATAGGCATTTTGACACCCTACACGATGACATACAAGTCTCCCCTCGGTGCACAAGTTTTGGCGCGCAAGTCTCCTACCACGAAAACCACTTGCGCGACCAACTCCAAAACTTGCGCTACCCTTATCCATTTGCTATATTTTGATGCTTTGATCTTGAAAAACATATGGCACAAAAGTTTTCTCTCATTCAATTACATAGCGCACAAGTCCCTTTTCCAAAAACCACTTTTCTCCATTTGTCAATTTTCAAGCCCAAAAATTTGGAAAACACTGGAAAACGGTGCCACTTTGTATCTGTTTTGTTTGTACCGCCTCCAGATCATCCATTCCATTGTCGATGTTCTGAATCAAACATGAATCATTAACCACAACCCTTGAACTTGAAAATCCATCTTGAAATCCCCTTTTTCAACAAATTTGTATGTCATGGTTTTCATTGTCAACAATCACAGTATAGATGTCCACTTTGTCAACAAACACAATCACCTCAAAAATGCTTCAATGATGCCTTGAGGGATTTTTGCCCAACATCACCCAATTCAACTTTGATAGTCCACACAAAAAAAAAATTAAACCATCATCCTTATTGATAAAGAGAATGAGTATTTCCCATAATGAAATGTTAGGGTGACCAAAATCTTTCTCTATCAGATCATCCAAATGCTTCTTAAGCTCTTTCAGCATATCCAGTGCCATATGATAAGAGGGTATCAAGATTGGATGCGTACCCAAAAACTAGATCAATTGTAAAATATACCTATGTTTGTGGAGGAAGACCAATGAATTTATTTGGGAAGACATAATGGAAGTACTTAACATCCAAAGGAAGATCACTGAAAGAGGATGAATCATTGAGATCAACTACAACAGTAGAAAATATACTCCTGATATCTAGACGGGAAGGTCATGTATGACCAAACCTCAAGTCCCATTATCCTTAAAAAACCCGAGAGATCCCATCAATAGTAAAGAATGAAACATACCAATGATAGAAATCAATATTTTCACAACGATAAACTATCCAATCCATCCTGATGATTACACCCAAATAGTTACAGATTGAGAACTAATAAATCCTTAACAAACTCTGTATTTTATATCGATAGAGATCACACTGGATAATAACACCTTTGCTCCTTACATTTTCCAAGAGGAATCTATAGGTCTATAACAAAGAAAATTCTATTCATTGGAAGTTTTAGAATGTAAAAAAGGAAGATATAAATGAGTGTGGGGAACCTATATCAAAAAAATCAGTTGATATATAAGATGCAATAAAGATAGTACCTCTCAATGTAGTAGGTATAATGTCAACCTCTTACAGAAAATCATCTATCATGTGAAAGGTGTTTCAATACCGAGGCTCATGGATGGAACCCTGTAGACTTTGAAGCATATAATTATGCTATAGTGACCCTTAGAGATGAAGATCCATGACCACAATAAGGTGTAGAAATATCCAGGTAGAACCTCTATAGATGGACTCAACCTCCATAAGCATTGGAAATATTTATAGGTGTAGGAGAAGAAAGTCAGGTGTGATATACCTTTCCACACTGATATTAAGTTAGGGGTACACTACTAGCTACTGATGATGGTGTATAGGAAGCCCATGGTTGAGAACCACCTCCACCACCATTGTGATTTTTGTGCCAATCCCTTTTACTTCCATGCATGCCACTGAAACTACCATAGGGTGGAAGAGAAGGGGTAGAGTAGACAATCTTACCCGACATATCCATTTTTTCCATCATAGCCTTGTAAATTATCCTTATATAGGTGACAAAATTCACTATATATACCTATGATATGATTTCTGGTCCCAAACCCTATAGGTACTTCTGATCTTTTAGATGATCATTCATCATAACCTCTGGAGCAAAACAAAGTAGCTCTGTAAACCGATTAGTGTACTCCAACACCAAATGCTCTACCTACAACAAATAGAGGAAATATAGAGAATTTTATATCATTAGGGAATCTAGGTAAAACTTTGGAAAGAAGTGGGTATTGAAACCCTTACAATCCAAGCCCACATTCCGGATTCCCTCTACCATAGAATCCCACCACTGCTTACTCAGACCCTCAAAACTGAATGTTTTGAACTTCACCTTGATAAAATTAGGGTTATCAAGTAAGTAGTAGAATTGATTGATATTATATAATAAATATTTTAACAATTGTGGATTATTTTTTCCCTTAATGTATGGAGGCTTCTCATATAGTAACTCTTGATATTGATCCCTTACTCTATCAACTCTTGGTTGTGTCACAACAAATTGATTCTGAACTCATGGTACATTCCAATATATGACACAAACTACCCTCACGATAGCCTATAAAATATTATAATCCAAATTAGGATTCTATTAAGGATAATCTCTCAAAATAACCTACTATGGAACCTAAGGAATAAATATTGAAGGCATGTTTCTACATACCAAAAACTGAAGAAAATGACCATAAAGTGATAAAAGTCTCAATATGAATGAGAAAAACATAATAATAAACTAATACCAAGATAAAAACTCAACATAGAAGACACACATCCCAACATCCCATAGTAACTTGAGGCTCATCATTGAAATAGATAGCCATGAAATCACCACTACCTGCCTTTCAAGTCCTAACAATCCTACATCTCATCTACCAAATGTCCCAAGATATGAAATCTTGAGGACAAATTACCTCTAATACAAATTGTAATGAACCGACCTAGGATAACATCTAATAAGGTACCCAAATAGATTCACCATTGACCCAAAGGGTGTTCTTATTCCCCACGTGTTGATGAATAGCACATAAACATCAAATAACAAACAAAGGGAACAATTTCACCCTAGATGGAATATGACACATGTAATATATATATACAGAAGTAGAAATAACAAACAAAAGGAAAATATACCATAATCAAAGAATAAAAAATGAGATTAATACAATTCAAAAGAAACTATAAAGGTAAAACTCCAAAGTATATGCATAATAGTCAAAAGGACAACCAAAATAGGAAACAACTACTCTATGTGATAAGTGGGAAATGTCCCACCATCTCGCTACCAGATACTCATACCCAGCTAACATAAAACACACCACCCCACTATGGATCCTTTCCTTTTCCTGCATCAAAATACAATACAATGTACACATTCCCAAGGGAATATGTAGGGAGTGAGATAAATATGATTAATTGGACCCCACCTAGGTGTTCTATATCAAGTCATAGTACAATAATCCCAATTAGATCAATTTTTAGAAAAATAAGGCATGATAAATAATTAAACAATTTTATATCAAAAGAATGGTAAATAATCCCCATTTTTCCACAATCCTAAAACAAATCAAAGCATGCTATTTCAAATAATAATTTCCAAACCATTTCACATTTATAAAAAGTAGGTATATCAAATACAAAACAATACAAATCCAATTCACAAAGGTAAAAACTTTAAGGATATCTTATGATCATGTTGGCTTAGTCACCCATACTTGAATTATGACTATTTTTTATTAAAAATCCCTAGAAACCATGCACAAAGGTATATGGAATAGAGGAACACCCTAGAAAGTGAACCCACATACTAGGTCAATCATGTCCTAGATCCAAATGTATCTCGATATAGAAATGAAAGAACACCCAGAAAGTTAACCCCCATACAATACCAAAGGATGAACCCTAGTATTACACACTCCAACTAAGTACTAAAAGCTCCCATATTTTTTATTTATCAAATTATTTCAAAAGGATTACACATTTCATAATACAATTTCAATCACACTTTTCCATCAAAACCTGGTTTGAAAACCCATTTCACAATTCATTTGACAATGCTTTGAAAATCAAAATTCTTTTAACAAAATGAAGGGAAAACCAAATTTTCTTAAAAAATCATTTATACAAAAAAAACCATTTTCATTCCAATTCTTTAGAAAAAAAAATTATAAAACCAAGAGTAATTACTATTCATCTAACACGGGCTAGAGATGATACCACCCACCTCAAGATTGGGTCTTAAAACACACACAAATGGATCTAGACACAAAAAGGGGAAAGAAAGGAATGTATATAAATAAACTAAGTCCCTAAAAATTATTCTCACATATTAGAATAAAACTATATAAATATAAGGATCAATGGAAAGGTTAAACCAACACATACCTCAACAAACCCATAGGCTTCACCACAACCAACACAAGGACTGACCTTTAAAAGAAAATAATATAAAGGATATATAAGGGATAAAATAATAATTATCACATGATCACTAATCCCAAAAACAAATCCTAACACTACTTCCAAAACCCACAAGTAAAAAAGAAACAAAAGAGAGAACAAAATGCTTACCAAAGGAAGAGTAACCAACCAAGCCAGAGATCAAAAGTGATAAGAAGATAAGGTCGTAAGAGTAGATTCCACCTTTCAATGATGAATTTTACAACCCTATGGGTTGATAGACAAAGAAACATATGAATGAGGAATGTCTCAGGTGTTTAATGCATAAAAAACCACTAATAAGGAATGATTCACATTATGAATCCTAGACTTATATCGTGAATCCACCGAGTTGCATGTACACCGAAAAGGTGTCTCCTAGGTTAAATATTACTCATAGAATAATTCATGGAATGAATCATATTTAAATTACGAATTATTTTCACATAATAAATAATTTTCATGGATTCTACCATGAAATATATTCACACTGTGAATCAGTCATTCATGGCGTGAATTTGTTCTACAACCAGTGCCCAACACAAGCCCTATACAAACTCTTAGTTGCCTCCAAACACCCTTAGAACCCAAAAAACCAACGCAAAAACATTAAAATAGAGCGAAAATTTAACTAGGATGTTATAATATCCCATTCACATGGTCAAAGATATGGTTTTTATGAATTTTAAATAATTTAATAAAATATTGTTTATTATAAAATATTATTAATGTAATTTGTGAAAATACATGAAATATTATAATATAATATGTGTCTAAATCATGTAAAACTGTTTTAATATAAATAATCAATAATATTTATACAGGTTTAGATATCATTTTAAACCATATATTTTGTTTTTAAACCTTTGGATAACCAATTTTAACCTCAACCATGGTAATGAATTTTCCAATATTAAAGAGTTTAATTTTACTTTAAAGGAATAATTTTAATCATAAATGGTAAAGGATTGATATTTTAGACCATTTAACATCCTAATTTTCCTATTTTAGGTTTTATTATTTTTAAGTAATTTAATAAAATATTGTTTAACATAAAATAGCCTTAATGTCATTTATGACACTATTCATTTATATTGAATTTAAAGATAAAAATATAGTACTAGATTTAAAATATAAATATTTAAAACATCCCTAATATGATATATTGATATATGAAATTAGTGGGACACTATAAATCACCCAAGATATATTAATTTTAGAGTTTTTAATATTATTTACTTACTTTTTTTTACTGCTTGCACAAACACTGTGTTAGTGTTGTGTAAACATTGAAGGTAATTATAGAATTAATAAAAATTAAAAAAATTAACAAGATAAAAAATAACTTATATTTAAAATAACCATTTATAACTAAAATTAATTTTTTTTATCAACTTCACAAAATATTAAAAATATTAAAAGCAAGAGAGTGACATTTTTGACTTCATCCTTTACTTAAAATATTATAAAGGTAAAAATCAAATATAAATGGAAAAGGTTATATATTAGAATTTTATATGATTAAGAATGAAATATACAAATGAAATTAAATTATGGAATTCGTTTTAATGAATTTTCATCCTTATCTCATTAGTTTTAGCCCTAATTAACCCATTTTACCTTAACCATGACAACAACAAATTACTATGGTTACAATTCATATTGACTAAAAATTAAGTTGAAATTATTAAATAATAATAATAATTATGATTATGAATATTAAATAAATTTTATCAAATTCAATTCACAATAGTGGAATAATTTTAGTTTATAATTAAACCCAAAAAACATGATAAAAATTGATTTTCCATAAAATGCCATTTTAAGTATAAAATTGTTTTTATACCAAATTCAATTATAATGTTGATTAAAATAAAATTTATTTAATTATTTTTAATCAAAATTAACTTATTAAATTTTAAAAATAATATAAAATAGTATGTGACTTTTTGAGTACTCGAAACAGAAAGGCAGTTTTCAATAAAAATCAATATTCTTTCATTACTCATTAAAAAATCAAACTTTTCTGAAAATGCTCAGAAATTTATCCTAAGATAATTTTTAAATGATGAATTAAAAAATTATATTATTTTTATAAAATAAAATTTCTTAAAATTTTATAAATTAATTATAAGTTTCACTCACAAAAAGCAATCAAAACCATTTTTGAAGGAAATATATTTTTGAAGCATAAAAAGACTCTACTGAAAAATTATGTTCTTATTTATTAAAAATTAATCATTAAATTTATATTTACAATGAACTTTTTATATATTTTATAATGTTCTTAATAATATTCATTCTTACCAATTCAATGGCTATTTTATAACTATAATAGTTAAATATTAATATTTGTTTGTCCATTTAATCATGGTGTTGCATGTTGTATGCTCTATCAAACATAGTGTTATTTTAAAATATCAAGATATTAAATTACCCTCAATTTAATAAATTAAATCCTCAAAATTAAAACTTGATCTTGATATGTAGAGACCCGAAGCTTGACGTACATGGACATTACATTACTTTTGTGGAATATATAGTACATAACAAAAACACACACACAAGGACCGTAATAGTTTAGTTTCTTTGGAAACTCGTAATATAATCTTCTAATCGTGGTGAAAGATATTCAACATCTCCCATAAAGATATTCTTTTTTCTAAACCTAAATCCTTTCTTTATGTCCCGGGGAAAAGAAAACATAAAAGGGTGAGCTCAAATGCTCAGTAAGGGTAAACAAAAGAAATGTCAATCACGTCATATTCATAAGAACATATCTTTTGGAAATATTAACCTGCAAAAGAGATCATAATTTCATAACATGGGATAAATCATAGTAGTGAAATGTAATCCCAATAATCATAAATTAAAACATGAAACTTTGTGGCATACACACATAATCATAGAGAATCATTTCTTATTAGTCAAGACTCATTGCCAAGACTATCTTAGTGGACAAAGTCCCTTTCTGAACTGAGTTCACTCCTCGTTTCAGTCCTGTTTCACTGAACCGGTATAACCTACCATTCCAGCCAATCTATCTCATGAGATATAAAATCTTTACCCAATGAATTGGAGGGAGATATAGGTCCCACCCATATCATAATGATACCATTCTTATGTGTGCCACAAAATCATAAACCATACATCATAGCATAACCCATGTAATAAAAATGGGAATCTTAAACATCGTGACATCATAAAGCAATTCATATAAGATAAAGGAATTCATAAAAATATTTCCATAACAACATAATCAAATCCATGTAATAATAGGGATAGAAACAGAACCCTATATTATCTTATATGGAAAATAATTTTGATAAAAACCTTGAACTCCATTCTTGAGGAAAATATCCTTTCTACTTCAAAAATACTTTTCCTTTCTTAACATGTCATACAATTCTAAACTAAAAGAATCTGATTAAAAATAAACTTGAAAACTTTTAAAGGAGGCTTCTTGGAAATAATTTTTTAAAAATCCATTCATGCCGTATAAGTTAAAAAACATTCTTCGTAATTTTGTCGGAAAAGTCAAAAAGTACCTCGTACGAAAAACGACAAAATATTCCTTTCATATATTTTACTAAAAACTCACCGAAGGGTAAAATTGGATTGAAACAATTGTAGGTGGATGGAAATAATATTACATATTGAGGAAACATGGATGTGAATGATAAAATACACCCCAGTAAATACCAAAGTATAAACAATCTCGGATAAAAATGAGATTGTGATATTTTCCCTTACCTAAGATCTGATTTGCTTCGTAAGTGTCCGAAACTCCTGTATAATGATTTAAATAATGTCATTGACTTATTCCAGAATCATAGTCATTGTTATTATATCATATATGGTTCACTTATGGCTTTATATTACCCGTTCTTTTGTAAATTCCATGTTAAAGATCGTTTTGGGTAAAATTGTTTCATTTGCCATCTGTGTTTTGATTTGTAATTATTCATATGATTACTTAGATCATGATTAATTAATTCCAGAATATAACACATTATTTATATATAATATATATTCATAATATATATATATATATATAATAGATCATTAAATGGAAAGAAATACACCGTTCATGGAGACGGTAGACCGTACGTACGCATGAACGCTGTTTTCTTTTCCTTATTGAGTTGAATGGAATTAAGTAGATGAAATACATATATATACACATAAATACAGTATCATTATTATGTCATACATTTCATTATTACTTATTATATATACTTTATAATCATTCGTGAATGGTTAATGTGGAGAATGAATCTCATCGCGTAGTGGAGACGGTAGTCCGTACATACACACGAGCGATGATATCATTCTCATGATCGTGGAATTGTATTGGAGTGTATGTATACTATTTCAGAATCAATATCACTTTACAATAATCATATATATTTATTATTTACACCATTATACCCATCCAAGTAAGGCGGTGGTGGAAAATAGATTACACCACGGCGTGGAGACGGTATTCCGTACGTACGCACGCGCGGTGATTTCGTTTTCCGTAGGATGCATAGATGGTGAAATAAGGTTGTTTAATACTTATAATAACATATCAGTATATTATTGATACTGATGTTATTACTTCATAATGAAACAAACTAAGAAGAAGAAGTGGAAGAAGAAATAAAGTTGAAAGAATTGGTAACGGACATTACCTCTTCATTGAAGCGCCTGTTTGAGATCTCCTTTTAGGGCACTAAAATTGGTATTTGAGGAAGACCAAAACCTCTAGGATGTTTCTAGGGAAGTGGATAGGAGAAATTGGAAGGGGTTATCTGAGGTTGAAGGCTCAAAGTGGTGTGAGGAAGAGGGAGAGGAGGTGCCCTTTTATAAGGGAGGAGAGGGGCTCCTTTGGAAAAACTAAAATTATTATTTTATTATAAAGTCAAGTTCGGTTTTAAATAGCTCCAAATTGATTTATTTTGAAGCTAAGGTGGGTATGGGTCTAAATACTCTCATAAAATAAAATTTGGACAATTTTAGGTTCCTATTTTAACCATATCATTTATATTTAACTTTAAGTTAGATAATTTTACTTTTACCGTGTCTTCTTGTTTTCTTACAATATAAGGTTAATAAACTTACTATATCAAGCCAAACGAACCCCAAGTTGTTTATTATTAATATATATAACCTTATATAAGTCATTTGGCCGAACCTTAGATTTTTATGAATAAAATAACAATTAATAATATAATATTTGTTTTAACAATTATTTTATCTCAATTTTGACACTATTTAGTAATTGATTTTTTTAAAAATCATAACAGAATGATTAGTTCAAAAAAGGTTAATTAAATCAATACTAACATTTCATATTAACCTATAAAATTAGTTTAATTCATAAAAAGTCTCAAATTACATTTATTTGGGTATTTATAACATCAATTATGTCAATATTTCATTAATAAGATAATTACTGCATCATCTTTGTGTCATAAATAAATAAATTATTTAATGTCTAAAAATTACAAATAAAATACCATTATGTAGGAAATATTTTTAGTTTTCTAATGAGTACTTATAGTCGAATTTATCTTATGTATAACCCTATATTAAAAATGATTTACTTATTAAACTTTGATTTTAACTATTTTAACCCTTCTTTAAATAAATTAATAATAAATGTCCTAATCTAATCCAAGTGGGCCTAAATGATCATATTTTATTCCTAAGGTTGGTTTTGGTCGAATTACACTTATCCAATATAATTAGGAAATGTGTTAGGGTAATAATAATAACATTTTTAGCCTTAATTACCCTATTTACTTTTAACCATGGAAAAAAAGTAAAAAGTTACTATTCACCAAAAAAATATTTTCATCTCATTGAACCACATTTTTCTTACTAATATCAACCATGTCTCTCGGATTTTTGAAATTCCACTCACAGAAGCGGTAAAATTAAGTTTTATGAAAAATTCATTTTTTTTAACTACCACTTAGTGGTTTCACTATTCATCAAAAAATGAAAGTTTCCAGAAAAATACCAAAAATTAGGCCTAAGCTATATTTGATATTATGAACTCAAAAATTATGTCTATTTTACCAAATTCAAAACATATCAGTTTCATTAATTAATTTAAAAATTAATTCCCGTCGTCAAAACAAATAGCGTGTTCTTAAGAGATAATAACTACCAAAAGATTGACACTTGTTTATGTCTGGTTTAAATGTAAAATTACATCCAATGACCAACATTGTATTAAATTGTAAGAATATATTCTAAATACACTTTAAAACCACTCAAATTAATAATTTATCACTATTAATTATTTCGATTGAAAAAGTTGTTTTTAATTAAAATTAAGTAATTTTCACTATTCATCAAAATATGAAAGTTATCCGAAAAGTACCAAAATTTGACCCTAAGCTAATTTCGATATTCCGAATCCAATAATGAAGTCCATTTTGAAAAATAAAATTTACAAAATTTCAAAAAGTAGTTATTACTATTCATAACGGCTAGTTTTAATAATATTTTAATAGCATATCATTGTTTAGCGAAACTCGGTATTGCGTACAATAGACACTATCGCTGAAGGTCGCGCTTGCGTGTAATGCAAGCCAAGTCAGGGTTGCGTGTTGTGTAAGAATCCTTCGTTGTTTCGTATAACATAATCCAACCATATTTCATTTATACATTGAATATATATATATATACTCAATGTTGCGTAGAATAACTATTATCAAAATTGTGTGTAACATGATCCAAGAATAGTGTTGCGTATAATGCAAGCTAATACGGTGTTGCGTATAGCACAAGGTAATCTTGGTGTATCATACAACACAAGACATTAATGAAATTAAAAGAATATTTTTCATAAAATCTCGGGGTGTTACATTCTACCCCCCTTAAAATGAATTTCGCCCTCGAAATTCGTCGGAGGTTATAAATGGTTTACTATTCGATAGTTTCTTTAATAGAAACCCACATCGTAAAGAGGAATACCAAAACCAATCTTTAAAAACAAAAGTATGAAACGTAACGGTTACCCAAATAAACTAATCATTGGGTTTCCACATAGGTGAAAATATGGATATGGAAGAGAAATCTAACCATCATGTTCTGATGGAGAGTGGTAGAGAACATGGCTATGGAAAATCTAGCAATCAAAAATCCATAAATTTGTGACGATCTAAGGTACCATCTGATTCATCAGATATAAGAGCACTAGGACAACATTTTTGGTTTTCAGGATTATTTCCCTAAAGTTGATGAAATTGGAATTAGAAGAAATACTTTCGTGATTTTGGTATAGTCTCACCGTTTGTCGTTCTTTGGACAATTTCCACTTCATCTCTTAAAGAAATGAAGTTGAATTTTTCATTCGTGATGTGTTAGCAGATCATGTGATAGAATGATGGATCATTCCATCTGTCTCAAACAAAAGGTTAGAAAAGTTATCAAAAAATACATAAGTCCATCTATAGTGAGATTAATCATATATAGTTCCTAAAATGGAATTATACTTCATATATCATACTGCTTAATATAATAAAACTAGTTTCTACTAAATAGGGACTTCCTGTAGGCCAGTGGTAGGCGATAAAGGCCAATCGCACTTCGGTTGTGGGTTCGATTCCCACAACCTTTTCCGACGCGATGGGTTGTCGCCCGTCTTGCATGTTGTCCTTTTTCTAAAACTACATTACTATAACATCACATAAATAATATCAAAAAAAGTTATATCCTTAAACAATACCAACTTATGGTTAACATAATCCATTCCAATCTTTAGGCTTATCTAAAATACTTCGGTCCAAGATCATAGTATAAAGAAAAATATTACTTGAAATGTCGTCAACCAAGCATGTGAATAACATCATTTATCCCCCATATATCTTGTTGGTCACATTCCAATCATGTGAATACCTTAATGATGTATTCTCTTGAAAAATGAATACCCATTAAACCTTAGTGAAAACATGAATGCTGTCAAAATTTAACTCTTTCCACATACCAAAATCCAAAAATTCTATATACTCAAACCATGATATAACCTTATCCTTATATCAGTCATGAGCTCATGAATACTATCAAACATTTAATTTTATCCTTATCCCTTCATTATGTACATATCATCTACATTCCAAAAATATCTGAATAACCTTTCATGGATACTGGTAACATTAATCATACACTTTCAAAACTCAAGGAAAGACAACAGTGTAACAATCCTTAGATATCTCTTTATTCCATAGTACCATGAGATTACTTATACAACATTACACATGATAAACATGTAATCATTCCACTACATTCTTAAACCATTGACCGAGCTTCAACAATTCTTTCATCTCACATATCATTTGTAGTCTCTTCATCATCATCCACATAAATACTACCCATACGACTATACTAATTCTCTTCATGATACTTTCCCTTAGGGTATTGGTTTTCATAATGCCCGTACATTCCACATTTAAAACATTTAACCATTGTTGATGTCGTAGCAATACCATTATCCTCATCCCTTGTGTTAACTGAACCTTTTCCTTTGCACTTACTGGCTTTGTGTCCTTCTTTTCCACACCCAAAGCATCTTCCAGTTCCTTTGAAACATTCTCCTTGATGCCTCTTCCCACATGATTTACATAGGAGAAATTGAACTTTCTTTCCTCTATGATCATCATGAAACTCCATCTTTCTCTTATTAGCTGAGTCAGGAAACTTACCAAATTTTACTTTATTGATCATATTATGAGATTGCTAATTCGGCATAATAATGATGTTTGGACTTCCAAATCCCATTTCATTTGGTTGCTCATGAAGAATATCATTCCATTGTCCATTATATCCTCTATTATCGTAAATCATCTTGTTTCCAGCCATTTTCTAAAACCCAAAAAGAATAGTGTGAGAGGCAAAAATCATAATAAAGGGGGAGTAACTTCAATATCTAACATCTTTGGTTTAATCTAATATCGTTACCATAGTTCTAGGACTATATCCTATACGTATACTTATCCTTAGGGACATCCCTAGACATACCTTAGAAATATCTCTAGGGATCTCACTAACGTTTTCGCATCCTAGTTTCCAAAGGTTGACTAAACCTTTCCTCTGATACCAAATGTAGAGATCCGAAGCTTGACATACATGGACATTACATTACTTTTATGGAATACTTAGTACATAACAAAAACACACACACAAGGACCGTAATAGTTTAGTTTCTTTGGAAACTCGGAATATAATCTTCTAATCGCGGTGAAAGATCTTCAACATCTCCCATAAAGATATTCTTTTTTTCTAAACCTAAATCCTTTCTTTATGTCCTGGGGAAAAGAAAACATATAAGGGTGAGCTCAAATGCTCAGTAAGGGTAAACAAAAGAAATATCAATCACTTCATATTCATAAGAACATATCTTTTGGAAATCTTAACCTGCAAAAGAGATCATAATTTCATAACATGGGATAAATCATAGTAGTGAAATGTAATCCCAATAATCATAACTTAAAACATGAAACTTTTTGGCATACACACATAATCATAGAGAATCATTTCTTATTAGTCAAGACTCATTTCCAAGACTATCTTAGTGGACAAAGTCCCTTTCTGAACCGAGTTCACTCCTCGTTTCAGTCATGTTTCACTGAACCGGTATAACCTACCGTTCCAGCCATGTCTATCTCATGAGATATAAAATCTTTACCCAATGCATTAGAGGGAGATATAGGTCCCACCCATCTCATAATGATACCATTCTTATGTGTGCCACAAAATCATAAACCATACATCATAGCATAACCCATGTAATAAAAATGGGAATCTTAAACATCGTGACATCATAAAGCAATTCATATAAGATAAAGAAATTCATAAAAATATTTCCATCACAACATAATAAAATCCATGTAATAATAGGGATAGAAACAGAACCCTATATTATCTTAGATGGAAAATAATTTTGATAAAACACTTGAACTCCATTCTTGAGGAAAATATCCTTTCTACTTCAAAAACACTTTTCCTTTCTTAACATGTCATACAATTCTAAACTAAATGAAGTTGATTAAAAATAAACTTGAAAATTTGTAAAGTAATCTTCTTGGAAATAATTTTTTAAAAATCCATTCATGTCGTATAAGTTAAAAAACATTCTTCGTACTTTTGTTGGAAAAGTCAAAAAGTACCTCGTACGAAAAACGACAAAAGATTCCTTTCATATATTTTACTAAAAACTCACCGAAGGGTAAAATTGGATTTAAAAAAATGTAGGTGGATGGAAATAATATTACATATTGAGGAAACATGGATGTGGATGATAAAATAGACCCCAGTAAATACCAAAGTATAAACAATCTTGGATCAAAATGAGATTGTGATATTTCCCCTTACCTTAGATCCGATTTGCTTCGTAAGTGTCCGAAACTCCTGTATAATGATTTAAATAATGTCATTGACTTATTCCAGAATCATAATCAATGTTATGATATCATATATGGTTCACTTATGGCTTTATATTACCCGTTCTTTTGTAAATTCCATGTTAAAGAGCGTTTTGGGTAAAATCGTTTCATTTGTCATCCGTGTTTTGACTTGTAATTATTCATATGATTACTTAGATCATGATTACTTAATTACAGAATATAAAATATGATTTATATATAATATATATTCATAATATATATATATATATATATATAATAGATCAGTAAATGGAAAGAAATACACCGTTCATGGAGACGGTAGACCGTACGTACGCATGAACGCTGTTTTCTTTTCCTTATTGAGTTGAATGGAATTAAGTAGATGACATACATATATATACACATAAATCCAGTATCATTATTATGTCATATATTTCATTATTACTTATTATATATACTTTATAATCATTCATGAATGGTTAACGTGGAGAATGAATCTCATCGCGTCGTGGAGACGGTAGTCCGTACGTACGCACAAGCGATGATATCATTCTCATGATCGTGGAATTGTATTGGAGTGTATGTATACTATTTCAGAATAAATATCACTTTAAAATAATCATATATAATTATTATGTACACCATTATACCCATCCAAGTAAGGCGGTGGTGGAAAATAGATTACACCACGGCGTGGAGACGGTATTCCGTACGTACGCACGCGCGGTGATTTCGTTTTCCGTAGGATGCATAGATGGTGAAATAAGGTTGTTTCATACTTATAATAACATATCATTATATGATTGATATTTATGTTATAACTTCATAATGAAACAACTTAAGAAGAAGAAGTGGAAGAAGAAATAAAGTTGAAAGAATTGGTAACGGACATTACCTCTTCTTTGAAGCGCCTCTTTGAGATCTCCTTTTAGGGAACTAAAATTGGTCTTTGAGGAAGACCAGAACCTCTAGGATGTTTCTATGGAAGTGGAGAGGATAAATTGGCAGGGGTTGGCCGAGATTTAAGGCTCAAAGTGGTGTGAGGAAGAGGGGGAGGAGGTGCCCTTTTATAAGGGAGGAGAGGGGCTCCTTTGAAAAAACTAAAAATATTATTTTATTATAAAGTCAAGTTCGGTTTTAAATAGCTCCAAATTGATTTATTTCAAAGATAAGGTGGGTATGGGTCGAAATCCTCTCATAAAATAGAATTTGGACAATTTTAGGTTCCTATTTTAACCTTATCATTTATATTTAACTTTAAGTTAGATAATTTTACTTTTACCGTGTCTTCTTGTTTTCTTACACTATAAGGTTAATAAACTTACTATATCAAGCCAAAAAAACTCCAAGTTGTTTATTATTAATATATATATATCCTTATCTAAGTAATTTTGCCGAACATTAGATTTTTAGGAATAAAATAACAATTAATAATATAATATTTGTTTTAAAAACTATTTTAGGTCAATTTTGACACTATTTAACAATTGTTTTTTGTTAAAATCATAACAAAATGATTAGTTCAAAAAAAGTTAATTAAAGCAATACTAACATGTAATATTAACCTATAAAATTAGTGTAATTCATAAAAAGTCTCAAATTACATTTATTTGGGTATTTATAACATCAATTATGTCAATATTTCATTAATAGGATAATTACTGCATCATCTTTGTGTCATAAATAAATTAATTATTTAATGTCTAAAAATTACAAATAAAATACCATTATGTAGGAAATAGTTTTAGCTTTCTAATGAGTATTTATAGTAGAATTTATATTATGTATAACCCTATATTAAAAATGATTTACTTATTAAACTTTGATTTTAACTATTTTAACCCTTCTTTAAATAAATTAATAATAAATGTCCTAATCTAATCCAAGTGGGCCTAAATGATCATATTTTATTCCTAAAGTTGTTTCTGGTCGAATTAAACTTCTCCAATAGAATTAGTACATGTGTTAGGATAATAATAATAATATTTTTATCCTTAATTACCCTATTTACTTTTAACCGTGGTAAAAAAAAGTAAAAAGTTACTATTCACCAAAAAACATTTTCATCTCATTGAACCACATTTTATTTACTAATATCAACCGTGTCTCTAGGATTTTTGAAATTCCACTCACAGAAGCGGTAAAATTAAGTTTTATGAAAAATTCATTTTTTTAACTACCACTTAGTGGTTTCACTATTCATCAAAAAATGAAAGTTTCCAGAAAAATACCAAAAATTAGGCCTAAGCTATATTTGATATTATGAACTCAAAAATGATGTCTATTTTACCAAATTCAAAACATATCAGTTGCATTAATTAATTTAAAAATTAATTCCCATCGTCAAAACAAATAGTGTGTTCTTAAGAGATAATAACTACCAAAAGATTGACACTTGTTTATGTCTGGTTTAAATGTGAAATTAAATCAAATGAACAACATTGTATTAAATTTTAAAAATATATTCTAAATATACTTTAAAACTACTCAAATTAATAATTTATCACTATTAATTATTTCGATTGAAAAAGTTGTTTTTAATTAAAATTTAGTAATTTCCACTATTCATCAAAATATGAAAGTTATCCGAAAAGTACCAAAATTTTACCCTAAGCTAATTTCGATATTCCGAATCCAATAATGAAGTCCATTTTGAAAAATAAAATTTACAAAATTTCAAAAAGTAGTTATTACTATTCATAACGGCTAGTTTTAATAATATTTTAATAGCATATCATTGTTTAGCGAAACTCGGTATTGCGTACAACACATGCTATCATGGAAGGTTGCGCTTGCGTGTAATGCAAGCCAATTCAGGGTTGTGTGTTGTGAAATAATCCTTCTTTGTTTCGTATAACATAATCCAACCATATCTCATTTATACATTGAATATATATATATATATATACTCAATGTTGCGTAGAATAACTATTATCAAAATTGTGTGTAACACGATCCAAGAATAGTGTTGCGTATACTGCAAGCTAATACGGTGTTGCGTATAGCGCAAGGTAATCTTGGTGTATCATACAACACAAGACATTAATGAAATTAAAAGAATATTTTTCATAAAATCTCGGGGTGTTACATGATAATCATGGGTGGTCCTTTGAAAATACCCTTTTTGAAATCTCACATCGTAAAAATGGTTAATAGAACTTCCTCTTGAAAAGAGGGAAAGGGAAGTAAGGAGGTCATTGAGAATAATACATAACTAGGTTTATAAATAGGATAAAATTAGTTGGAATTTAAAATATGGACATTTAGGAAAAAATAATGTATAAATAATGATAGAGAGTGACAAAAATCATTGATCACATGAAAGTGAATGATTATGAGATAGTTAATGACCAAAAAACCATAGAACTATGATTTTTAAAAATGACCATCAATTCATATAAAATGAAGGTAATAGGATGTTTTTTTTCAAGATACTTTTCCTTATGTTAAGGAATTATTTTACCATCTAGAATAAGAATATAACGAAATATACTTACATAACAAGTAAAATTTCATCCTTTAATTAATTTTCACCATAATATCATCTTTTTTTCTAAATGGTAAGTATTCAAGATGATTTTTTTTCATTACTAAATCACTAAAATCATCTTCTATCAGATCACATAATCCACAAAAGGATAACAATATATTCTTACTATATTAAGATATTAACTAAAAATTAAATTTTTAATACAAGTTATGATAATATCTAAAATGTATAAACCTTCATATGAAGAAATAATATAGTAATCTTTAAAATTAAAAAATAATACCAAATGTTCAATGTATATAATTCTATAAATAAATAACCATATATTCCAAATAACCTCAATAACCTAAAAATTAAATAAAGTTTTAACCTCAAAGGTTATCTCCAACCTTTCATCTCACATACCCAAAGATATAATAACATTATTATGAAATAATCATTAATGTTAAATAAAATATTAAACATAAGCATTAAATATACCTCAACCTAATGAAACATATCTTAAAATATCATTTAATCACTATGATAATCTAATAATATGATGAAATTCACCAATATATCATGAATCAAATTTAGATACTAACCTGAAAGGCAATCCTTAACCTAAAGATAAATATATTTGAATATATCTCCTTTTTAGTAAATCACCATTAAACTATCAATATTATCTATATCCCACTACCCAATAGACCATAATTAACTTAACATTAAATCATATTCATATCCAAGGGGTTATTTAATCCTCAAAAGAGTTTTTTTCCTAAAACCTAGTAAAAGTTTCAAATCACCTCAAAATACCATCACTTAAAACCTAAAAAGGTAGTGTATATGTATTTTAACTTATTTTCAACCTTAAACTTATAAACCCATGATGGTTTACAAAACTCTTAATTTAACCTCTAATGAAAATATCCTAATCTCCAAAGTTATCTAAACCCTACTCTAATACTAATTGTGACATCCCAAAACCCACACTCTCAAAATCAAGTTCTTAAAAAAATTCATTATATTTATGGTATTCATAAAAATAAATGTGACCCAATTTAAACCATTTAAAAATTACAGAATCAAAATAAAATATTAGATCACTTATATACCTAAAGACCATTTAGGTTTAGAGTTTTAGAGAATTAGGAAAAAAATTACATAAAAACTAGGATTTATAAACATATGATTCATAAAAATATATGTCATCTCCCACTAAGTTATTGAAATATATTAACCTTATTACGAATAAGATACTTAAAACCTTTATTCACAACCTGGGGAAATGGAAAACTCTAGAAGGGTGATATCAAACACAAATTAAAGGTAAACATAAGCATTAAAAAATGAATTTCATTAATGAGAATAAGATGAGCATAAGGGTATGATACATAATCATAGTGCATGAGAATAACACAAGAGAATTTATACTCATCAAAACCTAGATCATAAATCACATGACATGGAATAAATATTTATCAAAGGCAAGATTCATGAGAATACATAATCATGAGCCATGTGATATTAACCTTGATCAAAGGAACCATTAAAAACTTATAGCAATCATAAAGAAAATGTGTTGGTATCTTGGAAAATTATATTAATATAACCCTTATAAGAACCCTTACAAGAGTAATAACTAATACGGTCAAATTCCAACATGATTATCTAAAAAACATAATAAGTACCAAATGCATTAGAGGGCTATAATGGACCCACCCATCCTTGGTTTATTATAGAGCCATCTGTCCTTGGTTTATTATAGAACCACCCTTACTTGGATAATAATGAAACCACCCATAAATAATCCATATATATTTAAAAGTACCATAAAATTATAAAAACAATTAGAATATTGTAGTTTTTAACAAAACAATAACCATTGTTCATTTATAGATTGATTTACCCATGGAAAAGAAATGGCTTCTATGAAAATATGTTTAAGATAATCATAATATTTCAAAATAGATAATAAGGATGGTATCATTACAACACATTCCCAGTATATCATGAGAAACATAAAGAGTTATTGTCATTTATGAATATAAATAATATAAAAATATCATTAAAAAATATTAAGTAAAAAACCCTTTCCACATTGAAAATCACTTTTTATAACTAAGAGTTCAAAAAATATTGTGAAAATAAATTTATTTTAAAATAAAATCAGAAAATTATAAATGAACCTTCAAAAAAAATAATGGTCATGATGGTGGGAAAATCCGTTCATGACGTAAATGATAAAAATAAATATTCATTTTAAACTTTTGTAAAGAGAGTCAAAAGAGATCAAGGCAGAAAACATTAATAAATTTCCTTTTAAAACCATTTAAAATAAGGTCAAATATCATTTAAAATAACTTTGGGAAATAATTTATGTTTTAGAAAAGAAAATTCTAGAAAACATTTTAGAAAACATGGATATGGAAGAGAAAGATTCCTGATCTAAATGAAGATACAAGTTCAAAATCACTTACAAAAAACTTTCTTGATGTATATTTAACCAATAAGGGAGGAAATGGAAATTAAAAATATAAAAAACATTCATAACTGAGTTGAAGAAAAAATATGTGTTTCAATAAAACAATATTATATGATTTTACCAAAAGTAAACTTAAATATAAACAACCTTGAAAAGAAATGAGATGTAACATAATGCTTTTATCGCTTGTGTAAATTTTGAAATAAAAATTCATTGAAATAAAGAATATGATATGGATTTATAAATCCCATAAATTACATGAATTAATATATCAAAATTAATTCACGAGGTATTAATTACACCATAAAAGTAAATCATGGTGCACGACATCAACTATGTCTCAAGAAAATGAGATTAAGACAAATAAAACCCTTGAAGATATCATAACTTTTGAAGTGATAATTAATCCAGGAAGTGATTATGTGAACATATTTAAATCCACATAAAATAAGTGTAAATATATAATAAAACAAGTTAGATATAAATTTACAAATAATCATGACATAACAAAGTCAACGAAGTATAAGTATAACCCAATGAATGGAAATTTATTTAACAAACCCCTTAACACTTAGTAACTTTCAATTCAAATCACCTTAGATGAAATGATTTCAAATGAAAATTAAAATATGATGAATTATGAAGGATTAATGATATAATATATAAATGGTAAAAATATACACCATATAAAATAAATTATGCCCATAACATTAAAACATGTGTTAGAAAAATTAGGTTAAATACCTTGAGAGGGAGGGTGTGAATCAGGGTATGGAAGATTAAAAAAATGACCCTTCGAATATTTTTTCATTATTAAACAAAAAAATATTCTCTCTTTCTTATAACTATGTATGAATATAAATGAAATAATGTATGAGACACAAAAATTTTACTTGGTTCAACCTCAATGGTCTACATCCAAGGAGCATACAATGACAATGTGCTGAAGCACCAAATCCACTAAGGCTCACTGAAAAATTACATGGTTTGAGATAGATAACTTCTATGCCTAGGGTCACATCCTTTACAATGTTTAGGGTTAAATAGCTACTTTACAAAGGGTCACTCCCTGAGTCTCTTTCTATGGCTCACTATAGGTGGAAAGGATCACCTTCTTCTTCTTCCTTTTCTCTCTACTCTAGAAAGGATCCACACAGAGTTTATAGACATTTAGGTCCCTTCATCTGCATGAATGAACAAATACTTAGTTTTAGATAGATGATTTGTTCAAGCCTCATTTTCACCTGTATATGAAATCTACTTTTCCATGTATTGTTTTGGAAATTTCTTTCATGAATTGTTTTAGACCCTTTATGAACTTCTTTTCTCCCTCTGCGAACTGTCTTGTATCCTCTATGAACTGTGTTGCACCTTATGGTGTGACTGATTTACAAATGAAGTTTTATTCATGGAATGACCCTACTTCATGGATATTTGATGCCTCTAAGACCTCCATTGCTACATGGTCCCTTTTATTATATAGGATTCAGAGCCCTGCAAAACCCTTTCGAGAACTATTCCTGTGAACTATTTCACCCTTTGCGGAATCCTCCTTCGCGAAATCTACTCCTTCATGAAATTCTCCCATGAAAACTACTTCAGTATTCATAGAATTATTCTTGATGTAATGATATTTTCTAATGAAATCCTCTCTACATAATGTTTTGATTAAGGGTCTTTATATAGGAAAATAGATATGAAAAACCCACTAATCCAATGTACCCAAAACTTTGATGCGATAAAGCCTTCACCATGAATTGCTATACGGTCTGCATTGCGCCTTCATCCTTTATAGAGGCTGATGTCTTTTGTGAAAAAAAAACCCTCTGTGATATCCATATTCACCACCTCATTTCCACAAACAACACGCCATCCATGATATGTCCTCACAGTGCTCCAAATCACTTCCCTCATTCAGAAAACATCAATCTCCCCGCAAAATTCCTTTTCGGTTCATGTAGCATGGTATGATTTAAACATAGAACTACTATGCAGAAATATTTTCTTTACCAATTCCACATACCTCCTTTCTGGTTTGCTAACTACTCTTCATGGTCTGCAAAATACTTTGGGGAAAACCTTCACTTTTCATCAAATAAACTCCCGATTTTGAGGCCTAAAAATCTGGAAAACACTGGGAAACCATGAAACCTTAAATACATGGTTCAAAAACACCAACCATAATGATTTTTGGTGATCTGGATTTTTCAACAAACACAATCACCCCAAAACACCAAGATGATGCCTTAAGGGATTTTCCCACTATAATCTCCCCCTTTGGGTTTGTTGAAAACTCTTCACATTTTGATACATCATTAATTATTATTCTATATTCTAACAAAATTCACATCATGTGATTCATATAGATATAAAAGATTTACTAAACATATACTCTAATCCCACATGATCCATGATCAGTGTGATAAACAAGAGTAGCATGCAAAGTTCATCAATGAAACACTTCATTCGAAAACCACTCAACTACTTTCATCACGAACTCCATCTGTCATGATATATAACTTTTGATCAATCACCTTTAGCATTGTAATATTTAAAACTCTCCCTTTCTCATTGATCCCCCTATCAGATTCCCCCTATCTTGATTAAGAAATTTTCTCCCCTTTTATAGCCATAATCCCCTCCCCCTTTTTCAATAAACTCGAAGGTTTCTTCATTATGGTCTACAATAGGGTAAAGAACAAATATTATCAAATTAGGAAAAAAACATCATACCTTGGGGATATTGGGTCCCACAATCACACTTTTTCAAGTGCGGGGAGTCAAATGAACTCCCAAATCCAATTTATTTTGTTAAAATTATTCTTTGGGTAAGGCCTTAATCAGAATGTCTATAACCTATAGTTCTGTATGCACATACTCCAATTTCACAAGCCCTTAATCTACCTTCTCCTTTATAAAATGATATTTTATTTCAATGTGTTTTTTCCTTTAGTGATATACTAGATTTCTGCTGAGATTTATATATTTTGAATTATCACAATAGATTATGATCAAATACTTCACTTAATCTCCTATATCATCAAGATACTGCTTCATACACAATAACTATGTTCATTATTGAGTGGACACAATATATTAAACTTCTATAGTGCTTAACAAAAGGAAATATTTTTTCTTGGTTAGCCATCAAATACACAATCTTCCAAGATATAATGAACCAGCCGATATCAATTTTTTATCATCTACTAAACCATCCCAATATACATCTGTATAGACTAATAACTCTTTCTAATATTTTTTATTATACAACAAACCAAAATCCACCATGCCCTTGATATACCAATGTATTATTTTCACTAAAAGAAAGTTTATTTAATTGGTATTGATTTGATACCGTGATGCTGGGCATGTGGAAAAAACAATATCAGGTATTTTTGTTGTCATGTATAATAGATTGCAAATGATTTTCCTATATTCCATGACATTAACTACATTTCGTTCATCATCCTGTAATAGTTTTATCCATGTATCCACCAGTGTCGTCATCTCCTTGGAATTATCCATTCAAAATAATTTCAAGACGTCCTTGGCATATTTATATTGAGAAATGAATCTGTCATTATTTTCTTATGTCAACTATAAATTAATGAAAAATATCAGTTCACTAATCATTGACATTTCAAATTCACTTTTCATGAATTATGTAAATTGTCTACACTGTGCTTCATCTGATCCACCAAATATTATGTCATTGACATATACTAGCACCATAATCCTTTGATTACTGTCTTTATTGACATAAATTTTTAATCAACTCCACCACATTGAAAACTTAGATTCTTAAAAAAATGATATAGTATTGAATACCATGATCTTGGTGCTTACTTCAACCCATTTAGTGCCTTCTTTTGCCAAAAAAATATGTACTCATATTCATGAATGATAAAAACATCTAGAAACTCAATATAAACTTATTCTTCCAAAACCCCATTCATAAATGATAACTTGACATCCATATGAAAAATTTATAAATTTATTTTCCTTACTATGTTCAAGAATAATATGATTGTTTCTATTCTCACAACAGGTGAAAATGTTTCATCAACATCGATACCCTCTATCTGGGAGTACCCTTTTCACACTAGTCATTCTTTTTTTTGAATCACAACACCTTATTCATTATTCTTGTTGTGAAAGACTCGTTTAGTCATTATTACATTCTTATCTATTGGAATCGAATCTCCCATATCCGATTATTATCAATTTGGTCAAGATATTTATTCATATCTTAGAATTAGTTTTCATATTCAGCTACTTCCTATAAGAATTTAGGTTCTACCTGTGATAACAATGATGATTTCTATTGAGTATTCATCCTCCTTGTCTGCATTGGCACTGTCTGATCACCAATTATATTCTGTTGATCAATTTCAGCTCTTCTTTTTAATATTTGTGGATATACAAGTTTATTCCCATCCTTTTAATTATATGAATCTTCTTTCGAGTCAAATTATGGAACTAGAACATCCCCTTATCTTATTATCTCTTCATCACTATCCCATTGAGACTGATCATGCATTTTCATAAGATTCTGCTCATTCTCTACTTTAGTTACATCATTTCTTTCAACCACTTTTCCCAACCACTTATTGAATCATTTATATGATTTTATTTTCTTTGATCATCCATGAAATATACCTTAATATCCACAAGATTAAAACTTACTGTTATTATCCTTATTGAGAATAAAACACTTAATTACAAAGACTTAAAATAACTTAAAAATTGGAATATTTCCATACCATAGCTCATATGGAGTCTTCTCTTCTTATGGACATAATAACACTCTGTTTGATGTGTATATTGATTCCATCACTGATTCTGTCCAAAACTTTTATAGAAAGTATTTCTCAATAAGAATTTCTCTAGACATATTGTTGATAATTTTATTTCTTCTCTTAATTACTCCATTTTGATGTGGAGTTATTACTGTTGAAAATTAGTACCTTGTCCCATGTTTCTCAAGATATTCCTCTACTTGGATATTTGTGAAATTTGTTCCATTATATTTTCATATCTTCTATATTATTTGACCTAGAATCTTTTCAAATTCCCTTCGATAAGTTATCATGAAATTTAACACCTCATATTTGTGGGTGATGATTGAAACCCATTCCATTATACTAAAATCACCAATGAAGAGAATATAATATCTCATCCCATCAATAGATCTTGGTGAAATAGGTCTGCACACATCAATATGCCCCAAATAAAGTAATTTTTTTTACCTTTTCTATTTTTCCTTATATGTCTTTCAAATGATATTCCCTTATTGAAAAGCATCACATGTATGAGTATTATCGCGTGATATCCTAGGGAGATCTTGAGAAACATCACATTTCACCAGATATTCTATGGACATTTGGATAAAGTGACAAAGATGTTTATTCCATAAATGGTTTTTTTATTCTTTGGATAGAAAGAACATATTTGTTTCTCCACTCACATGGTAGAGATCCCCTTTTTTATGCTTTTCCTACAAAATAACTTCACATTTTTTTTCCTTGAGGCCACATAATTTCTTAAAAAAGATTATGGAATGTATTGAATCACATAATTGGTTACCACTTAGTAATTTGTGATAGATACCTTCAATAACCAAGTCATCTACACATCTCATGTCTTTTCCCACAAAATTTTATATTCCTAAGTCAATAATTTTCAAGCCTTTATCATTACCAAATCTCACAACACCTTCCTTGTCGTATCTGGTTCCTATCACTAGTTCCTTATTTCTTGTTACATGGGAGGTAAAATCCACTATCAATGATCCATATTCCAATGCAATATAATGCTTTGAAATCAATATACACAACCATTGTATATTCAACTATATTATTTTTGGTCCATGTTTTTAAATTCATACATGGTAAAAATTAACAATCTTGATCTTCCATGAAGTATGATGGACCAACTTTATCTTAAAATACTGAAAACTGATTTTTCATTTTCAGATCATTTGATGATACATTTAATTGCTTCTTATGACTACATTCATTCTGATTCAGCATATTTCTATTCATTATTGATGAGAAATACATTTAAATGTTCCAAAATCCTCCACACCTGAAACATTGACCATCAAATTCTATTATGGAATATTGAGTTATTCAAGGATTCCTCTTTTGGTCTTGTTATCTTCGATACCTATTGGCTATGGAACATACATTTTGCGAGCATCCCATATTTAGACAACAATAATATCTCATACGAGGTTCACTTATGTGTGGAAATACCATTCTACTAATTCTCTCTTGGGTTCTATGAATATTCTAGTTCTGATTCATACCTAAATCAATCTTCAACCTTATAGTATGATCTTATGGTCTAAATTCAACCATTACTACCTTCTATTTATGATCAAGCCCCATACCAACTGTATTATTCTGATCAATCAATTTCTTTTTCTAAAAATCCTTTAGCTATTTAACTAGAACTTTAAATTCTTCTTTTACCTTTTTTGTTGTCTTTGTATCCCACTTTTCTAGAATCAAGAGTTTATCTTGATCTTTTACTTTCCTTCACATAATGAAAACTTACTCTTTAAGTTATTTGATACATTTTCTTTGATATTTTCTAGTATTAATCGAACTATCTATATCACTTTTCTATTCTTTAATTTTGAGTTTGTATTCAACAACCTTTTCTGAGTTATCTAGCATTAAAGATTTAAGCCTTTCAAATTCATCCTCTAGCTCAAACTTTTCTTCTTCTTGTTGTTGCATATATAGTTTTGCATCATTAACCACCCTATTGGATTTATTTGTTTTGTCACTCCAAATGTCTATTTCTTCAAGTGCATATTCCAATTCGACCTAAATATCAACTCTTACTTCAAATTATCCTTTGTCATTATCACTATATTCCCTTGTTTAGGAATTTTTGACAACTAGAACCATATCATCTGCTTCATGATCCTTGCAGTCCTCCAATTCTTTTGACTCATATTCTTCTAAACTGTTATCTTATTTTGAAACTAGATTATTATTTTTGAAGAAATTTCTCTTGGTACTCCACCTACCTTTGACATTGGATGAATAATTATTCTCAGAAACTTCATCATTGTCTTCATCATTATCTTAAAAATTAATATGACACTTTGTTGCAAGATGTCTAATATTTCCACATAGAAAGAATGAAAGTGGAATTTCCACTTGGAACTTTCCTCTTCCTATTTATTTATTTGAGGATATAAATGATGTGACATTACCCACATTGTCTTCCTCTTGAATATCTTCAATAGTGAGCTTTTGTATGGCCTTGAATTCCACTTATTTGGACTTCCCCTTTTCCAAAACATCATTATCATTATTTCTCATCTCATATACAATAAGAGTACTATGAAATATATCCAATATCAACTCCTTTAGATCTTTATCTTCTAATACAGAAACTTTTGGATTAAACTGAGGTGGTAGTTTTCTTAAGATATGTTTAATAATATTTATATCTTCAATAATTTCTCTGAGACCACACATGTATTCCATAATAATATTCAACCAATAAAATAATATATCAAAAAATTAATTAGGGTGAATTATCATATCCACATACTTGTTCCACAAGAATTACAAATTTTCTTTTCTCACTTTTTAGTTTCCCTCATAAATATTTAGTAACTTTTCCCACATATCATGTGATGACTTACACGAAATCACCTTTGTATAGATTGCATTGGATACTAATCCCCCTAAATCATTGATTAATTTGGAATCAACATCCAATTATCTATGTTTTTCTTCTGATAAAATATTACTATCCATACTGGTATAAATACCATGCATTACATCTATAAATACATCCACACCCAATGATTAAAAGAAGTGTTTCATTCAACTCTTATATAGCTAAAAATTATTTCTATCAAGGATAGGAATCCCTTTATGATTAATAGCTTCCATTTATTCAATTGATAGAGAACCAATGACTTTCAACCTTTCACTCTGATACCAATTTTTATCCCAATTCGATTAAAAACTCTGGGGGGGATCATGGTATGAAAGATTAAGACAAGTGCCCCTTAGGATATTATTTCATTGTTAAACAAAAAAATATTCTCTCTATTTCTTGTAGTAATATATGAATAGAAAATAAATCATGCATGAGACACAATAATTTTACTTAGTTTACCCTCATTGGGATATGTCCAAGGAGCATACAACGACAATGTGACAATATACCAAATCCACTAAGGCTCACTTCCAAATTACAAGGTTCGGGCTAGATCACTTCTATGCCCAGGCTCATTTCCTTTACAATGTTTAGGGTTAGCTCATTACTTTCCAAAGGGTCACTCCCTGTGTCTCTTTTTCTAGATCACTACTAGTGGAAAGGATAATATTCTTCCTCTTCCTTTTCTTACTTCTCTAGAAAGGATCCACACATAGTTTATGTACATGTAGGTCCCTTCATTTTCATGAATAAACACATCCTCAGTTGTAGATTGATGCTCTATTGAAGTCCCATTTTTACCCATATATAAAATAAAATTTTATGTATACAATTATTCTGTATAAATTTCTTTCATGAAATATTTTAGTCCCTTTGTGAACTTAATTTCTCTCTCTGTGAACTATCTTGTATCCTTCACAAACTATGTTGCATCGCATGGAGTGAGTGCTTCATGGACACCTTTTTCTTTGTAGACCACCCCTGATTCACAAATAGTTGATTCCTCATAAACCACCACTATTACATGGTCCCTTTTCCTTTATGGTCTTTATATCCCCAAAAAAACCTTTCAAAAACTATTTTGGTGAACTACTTCAGCCTTCTTAGAATCCTCCCTCATGAACTCTTCTCTTTCCTAGAATTCTCCCTCATGAACTAATTTAGACTTCACCGAATTCTTCTCAGAGTGATGATCTTTTATAATTAAATTATATCTACTTAATTATCTGATTATGGGTATTTATATAGGAAAATAGATCTAAAAAACCAGTAAATCCGATTTACTCAAAACATCAATGCAGTACAGCCTTCATCGTGACCTGCTATGCGGTCCGTATAGCGACTTCATCCTTTTTGGAGACCAATATCTTCCATGAAAAAAAACCCTTTAAGTTATCCATAATCACCACATAATTTCCCAAAACAACATTCCTTTCACTAACTAACCTCACAATGCTCCAAATCACTACCCTCATCCGTAAAACGTCAATCTCTTCACATACTTCCTTTGCAGTTCATGTAGCATGGTATTTGGTCTACATAGAGATGATATAAAAAAAATTTCCTTTTACAATTTTGTGTACCTAACTTATAATCCATAAACTATACTTCATGGTTCACAAACTATTCTTTACATTCTATGAACTCCTTTGCGGAAAACCTTCATTTTCTATAAAAACAAACTCTTGATTTTGTGACCCAAAAATTTGGAAAACACTGGGAAACTATGGCAGCTTAAATATTTTCTTTGGTAACACAAAACATACTGATTTATAGTCATCTAGATTTTTGAACAAACACAATCACTCCTAAAACACCAAGACAGAACCTTGAGATATTTTTACCCAACAAAACTCCTCAATGAAGGGGAATTAAGATGAAATCCCTTATCTCAGGACCATAATTTCCATGTATGTCCTTTAACACATGTATAATAAACTTATATCAATTATTTGATTTCTTAAGAAAACTTTTACAGGATTAATCCATTTTAACCATTTATTTCATTTATTTTAATGATATATTTAATTACTTAATCCAATATTTCTACATCGGGTGTTTTGAGGATGTTCAGTTCATAATCCCAAAACATCTTTGGTAGGATAAACAAGGTCAAAGAGGAAATTATTACATCATCACCATAATAATAATAATGAAATAATTATCTTTTTTATACATTAATTATACTTTTAAAATCAACCATGAAAATTGTTTTGAAAAATGATCTATGTTACAATCATGAAGACAATATGTCATTCGTACACATGAGTAACATTTACATTTTTCATAGAACATGAAGAAAAGAAAGTATCATTTTTTCTTTCCATAATAATTATTATATTATTAATATCATATTTACTAATTAAATAAACTAATATGTAGTATCCATATAGTGTGGTCATGAAAAATGAATCACATCACTTCATGGAGGTGGTAATCCACACGTACACACGAATGGCACAATAATTTTTTAATATATATAAAGGTAAAAAATTAGATGATAAATTATCATTAAAAAATGATAAATATTTCATGATTATAATATATATACATTAAATCCATCATTATAACCATCTATGAGAGGCAGTTATAGAAAAAAAATTACGTTGGTTCATGAGGCCGTAGTCCACCGTACACACGTACTATAGTTTTGTTTCCCATTTTATGGAAGAGGGGGTGGATATTGTTTATGACATTAAAATAACAACATATTAGTGATTTGAATATATATTTGTTATTATTTCTTCATGTTTGAATAATATTTTAATGAGGTAGGAGAAGAAATAAGTTAAAAGCTATATCTCTTCTTTGGACAACCTAATTTTCTTTACAAATTAAGCCCTCTAAGGATGGTATTATTCAAAAAATAATATTTTTAGAACATGTGGAGAGATTTTATTAAGGTATTAGATAAGTATTGCTCAAAAAAATTCTTCTTGAAGTGTGAATAGGAGAGGATAGGGCATGCCCTTTTATACATGGTGGGATGGGTACTCTTGGAATTACATAAAGTATTAAATTAATATAAATTCTTTTTCATTTTAAAATAGATAAAAATGATAGAATTTGATTATAATATGATTATTAGTGGAAATAATCTCATATAATAAAATTTTGACAAGTTCTAGTTATTTTTTTACCCTTATCTCTTAGTTTTAACCCTTGTTAACCCTTTTGATAATTACCATGATATCAATGTTTTTTAATCTTTAGGCATTAATAAAGCTAATATAAAAGAAAAAATGACCCATAAATGAAATAGTTTTGATATTTTAAACCATATCCCATTATCTTGGATGATATATGATTTTTATGAATTTTTAAATTATTTAATAAAATATTGTTTATTATGAAATATCATTAATTCCATTTTTGAAAATACATGAAATATTATAATATAATATGTGTCTAAATCATGTAAAATAGTTACAAAATAATATTTATTCTAATATAATGAGGGTATGGTATTAATATAACCACCCAATCAAATTTATACAAGTTTATATATCATTTTAAACCTTATCATTTGGTTTAACCCCTTGGTTAATCAATTTTAACCTTAACCATGGTAATGAATATATATATATATATATATATATATATATATATATATATATATATATATATATTAGGTTCTTGGGGGTATAATTACATTCAAACACACACACACACACACACTCACACCACACACAAAATCTAGAAATGTAGGCCATAGACCCCCAAGGTGTAATGACCCACAAATTCTCATTGGATTGAGAGTACAATGAGTCATTACTAGGCCTTAAGAGACATCCCCAAGACTCCAAAGGTAGGAAATAAATGCCAAAGGATTTAAAATACAAGTGGGGTACAATTTACCCTTTAAGAAATAAATAAATAAACCTACCAACCATAACCAAACATTCACTATATGATGCAGGAACAAATGGAAGACAACTCATAAAACTTCATGTATCTCAAAATCACATCAAAGTAAGCAATAAAAAAAGAATAACCAAGTATCAAAGTAAATAGTGGATAGACTACACAAGACTCTCCAAAGACCTCAAGACTCCATGCTCAAAAAGATCCAAGCTCTAAAATCTCTAAATATCCCAAACATCACAAGGTAGTGCTAAAAACGTGTGAAAAATTACCTTTTCCCTTGTCCCGGAAGATAGCATTTGAAAAAGAACCAAAGTACCAAAGTAGGGGTGAGTATAAATCTTAGTAGGTTTTCCCCAATGACTTCCCTACTCACACCACTAGGATAGAAGAGTTAGAAAAAAATATATAAAACAATTTATATAAAACAATTTACCAAAAATAGTTTATAACTAAATATAAACAAGTTTCCAAAACCATTCATCACCAAAAGCATACAAGTGCAATTAAAACCAATTTTACCAACAAGAAATTTTTCCATAAAAATAACTAAACAATCTTTACAACTATTTCACAATATCCCTTTATTAACATACCCAACCATTCCTCAAACCCATGCAACCAACCATGCATGATTCGTTATGACAGTTCCATACTCAAGAGTGGTTTCTCATTGATCTACCAAGTCATCACAAGGTAATTGTTTCCCATGTTCCATTAACCCTTTGGCACCGAGCACAAGGTCATATTTCAACCAAGCCCCGTATATGCAATTCCCATGTGCCATTAACCCTTTGGCACCAAACACAAGGTCATGTTTCAACCAATCCCTATATATGCAACATGAAAACACACCACATATTCCCAATCATCATGAAAAAATAACCCTTTCAATAAAGACACCTTTTTATTGAAAATAATTTTCATCAAAACCATTTTAATGACAAACCATTTCAATTCCAAAAAAAATCAATAAAACTCCATTTTATTGAAAAAAATTTCTATTGAAAACCTCCATTTTCATCATCCATTTACCAATTCCAAAAAATCCATAATTTAAAATCAACATTTTAAATTCAGGAAACTAAACCCCCTTTGCACAACTATTCACCAAGATCACACAATTTCCAAAAACCATAAATCATCACTAAAGATGATTTTAATGCTTTTAACAATAAATTTATTTTAAATAAACAAATTTGAATATATTCCAATCAATTCTAGCAATAGGTGTTGAGAGAGAAGCCTTTTATCTCAAAGGTATTGACGAAACTTTGACAACAGACGAAGAACACACAAGAAAGCGAGACGATTCTCCAAGAATGGCCTTAGTTCTCTTATCCTAGCAAGATCACGACTCAACATCGAATTATTTGGAATCCAAAAATGTATATCTACCCACTATAGGTTCATATCTGAGAAAGAATGGAGATATGAGAAGTAGATCTAAGAATATCTAAGAAAACGTGCCAAATACGGAAAGAATGGTGACATACCTCAAGAATGGGACTCGAAATCACCAAGGGAAGGCTCTGGGTTGTCTCAAAATCATGTGGGGAGGGTTATACAGCCTTCTAGGGAGATTAATCTCGATATAGGGGTGTTTTGAAACCAAAACTAAATATATAGAGAAAAAACGAGTAAGCTCCTAGAAAATAGGATCCAGATGTAACCTCTGTGCAAGGTTTGACCACATGGTTTGGGCCAACTGTGTATGGATCGTGCAACCTTCCTTTTGGTCACAACACTCCTTATAAAACCCCCATACTCTCTAATCCTTCACCATTACCCTTTTTATGGAAACACATTTTTATGGAAACATCCCACTTTATGGAAACACCCCCACTTTATGGAAACAACCCACATTATAGAAACACCCCACTTTATGGAAACAACCCACTTTATAGAAACTATCTATTTTATGGAAACTCTATATTTTATGGAAAATCTATATTAAAGAAACACCAATTAAAAAAACTTGAGGAAATGGATTGTGTACCTGAAACCGGGGGTACTACATTCTCCCCACCATTGGTCTTTCCATCCTTAGAAAGTAGAAAACCCTCACTGACCAAAAAGAGTTTCGGCCACTACTCTTTCATTTCCTTCTCACATTCCCAAGTCTCTTCCTGAATCTGACCATGTTTCAATAAAACCTGCACTAGGCCTATACTTTTCCCATGCAATACTTTCTCTTGTGTATTTATGATTTGCACTAGGATATGTATCAGTGATGCATCCGGTTCTAGCTCAACGTGATCCCATCTGATCACATGGCCAAGATCATGCTGATACATTTTCAACTGGGATACATGGAACACATTATGCATCGAACTAAACCATGGTGGTAATGCCAACTGATATGCCACCTCTCCAACCCATTCCAATTTCTTAAAAGGGCCAATGTGTCTAGGAGATAACTTTCCCTGCTTCCCAAAGAGACGATGTATAAGCCTTAGAGAGATCCTAAAAAAGACATGATCACCCATAGTGAATGAAAATGGTCTTCGATGGTGATCTGCATAAGATCTATGAGGACTCTGAGCCATATCCATCCTCTTTCTAATCAACTTGATCTTCTCCATTGTTTCTTGGACAAGTATTGTCCTGACTAGTGAAGTTTCACCGTTTCCACCCAGTATAGTGGAGAACTACAAGGATACCCATAAAATGCTTCAAACAGAGCCATGTGTATCGAGGCTTGATAGATTTTATTGTATAATAACTCCACTAAGGGTATATTCTCCTTCCATGAGCCACAAAAATCCATTACACAAGCCCGCAACATGTCTTTCAACGTTTGTATTTTCCTCTCGGATTGTACATCTATCTGAGGATGATACACTATACTCATAGTCAACTGAGTCCCAAGGGATTTCTATAAGGATTTCCAGAAATGAGATGTGAACCTCAGATCTCTATATGATACTATTGACACTTTTACACCATGCCTCTTTACCACTTCTTAGATATAGATTTTTGAAATATCCTCCATCATTTGAGTTTCACGAATAGGTATGAAATGGGCTGACTTGGTTAAATGATCCACTATTACCCAAATGGAATCATGTTTCTAGACCATTCTTGGAAGACCAGTAACAAAATCCATTTCTATCTAATCCCATTTCCACACTGCGATGAGAAAAGATTGTAACATGCCAACTGGTCTCTGATGCTCTACTTTAACCTGCTGATAAGTTAAGCACTGCAAGGTGAACTTGTCCACCTTCCTTTTCATGCCTCTCCACCAAAACTGCACCTTCAATGCCTTATACATCTTCTGTGTACCTGGATGTACAACCCATCTCAAATAGTGGTAAGAATGAAGGAGTTGTTCCTGAAAAACCACAGGTACAAACATATGATCTCTGAAACACAAAACTGAAATCCCATCAAGTTTCTATCCCTCAATGGTCTCCCCACCATTCTACATCAGATGTTTGTGCCTCTTTGATCATTTTTACTAAATCAGGAATAAGCATAGCTGAAAAGAAAACTGCAACATCACCTCGATCTTCACATTCCACATGCATGTCGGCTAAGACTGACATCAACTACCATTAATATGAAGATTATTTCACAAACTAAGCATATGACTTTCTACTCAATGCATCCTCCACTGAATTTCCTTTACTCGGTGTGTAAATCCAATCAAAGTCAAACTTTTGGAGATACTCCATCCATATCCTTTTCCTCAGATTCAAATCTTTCTATGAGAAAATTTGTTTTAAGATTTTGTGATCCGTAAGCACAGTAAATTTATCACCAAAGAGATAATGTCTACATGTTTTCAAAGCATGCATGACTACAACTGACTCTGAATCATGTGTTGGGTGATTCTTCTCATGCACCCTCAACTTCTTTGAACCATAGCAACCACATGATATCTTTTCATGAGAACACAACCCAACCTTGATCCTGAAGCATCACAATACACCACATACCCCTGTCCTGATTTTAGAAAGATCAAGATAGGTGCCGATGTAAGCCGAAATTTCAGTTCCTAGAAAGACTTCTCACATTCCTCCATCCATTGGAATGGATCATTATTGTTTGTCAGAGCTATCAATGGTGAATCTATTCGTGATAAATCATGCACAAAGCATCGATAGTAACTTTCTAGACCAAGAAAAATTCGTATCTCGAAAACATTATTCTGTGGTTGCCAAAATATAACACCTTCTATCTTTTCAGGATCAATAGAAACACCTTTCTTCGAAATTACATGGCCAAGAAAATGTACTTCTTATATCTAAAAATCACACTTTGATAATCTGGCATACAAACGATGATCTCTCAGGATTTGTAAAACTGTTTTCAAGTTCACCTCATGATCATCCCTTGTCTTTGAATAGACCAAAATTTCATACACAAACACCACAACAAAAAAATCCAGATATTGTTAAAATATATGATTCATCAATTCCATGAAGACTGCTGGTGCATTAGTTAGACCGAAAGGCATGAATATATATTCATAGTGGCCATATCTACTTCTGAAAGCTGTCTTTGGAATATCCTCTTTCCAAACTCTCAATTGGTGATATATTGATCACAAGTCAATCTTGGAGAACCACTGAGCTCCCCTTAATTGATCAAATAGATCATAAATGTGTGGAAGTGGATATCTGTTTTTTATCGTAACTTGGTTAAGCTTAAGATAATCAACACACAACCGAAGAGTTCTATCTGCCTTCTCCATGAACAAAACTGGTGATACCCATGGAGACGTACTTGGTCAAATGAAACCCTTTCTTTCTTGCTTCTTTAAATGAACTTTCAATTCCTGTAACTCTGTTGGTTCCATCCTATAATATGGAAGGGAAATAGTATTGGTCCTCGGAAGGATATCAATCGTAAACTACACTTCCCTTAGAGGTGGTAACCCTGAGAAGTTCTTGGAAAAGACATCTGAAAATTGATCCACAACAGCTGGAAAAATATTTTCCTCGATCTCTTCCATTGATACCAAATTCAACGCTACCAATTGGTAAGAGATCATTCCCACCATTGGTTCCAATAAGATCTTTTCACCCTTCTTTACAACCATCTTTCCTCTAAAGAGATGCTCGATGCTGTCCTCAGTCATGAAACTAACTGTTCTCCTATAACAGTAGATTTGAGCCTTGAACATTGTCAGCCAATCCATACCCAGGATTAAGTCATAGAAATCCATATCCAACATCAAGAAGTACCATTTTAGCTCAGATCTATCAACAGTTATAACACATTCTCTACACACAAAGTCTTGACATTATCTTTCACCCAGAGGAGTTTTCAGTTTCAAAACAGAAGGAATCATTTCCAGTTTTAAACATAGAAAGTCAACAGAACAAGAATAAATGAAGTAATGTGATGCACCAATATCAAAAAACACTTGCACAAAGGTAGAATTCAAAAGAATCGTACCTATCACTGTAGATAGTCCAGCCTAATCATCAAAAACCATCTGTTTAGCTCTATACAATTTCTTCTTCATTACACTATTCTCCTTGTTTCCTTGCTAAGGTTTCTCTGGTTGAGGAGTCATCGTATTTCTAGAATCACCATGGATAGCTCTACTCTGATGACGAGACTGATTCTGCTGTCCTCGTCTAGTCAAAGCATACAATGCTTGAGACACCTAAGAAGTGTATCAAGCACCTGAACTTGGAGCATTGGGACAATAGCGCTGAAGATGTCCCATATTTTTGAAATTATGACATGCTCTAGGTTGTGCTGTACAATCTCTCTTTATGTGGTCAAGTGAAACACATTAAAAAAAACCTGCTTTGTTTTGGGGTTGTGGAGGAAGGTTTACTGATCCAACTATCTAGTTCTGATTTCCAATTACACCTTGGAAATAGGTCTCCCTTTTCCACTTGTTCCTAGTGGTTGAGTTCCCACTGTTTCCTGTAGGTATCATCATGCCTCCTCCCATAGATCCCAAGATATCTCATTCAGCCACAATCGCTCTGTTCACCATCTCTGTATAAACTATAATACAAATTACTATAATATTTGATCAAATCTCCTGTCGTAACCCTGATTCAAAGATACATGCCTTCAAAGGGGCACATGGTTCAACTTCTGGTGAAAAGTGTACTAAGTTCATGAACTTAGATGCATACTTCATGATAGAGAGACTATCTTGTTTCTAGCTGAAAAATTCCATCATTTTATGGATCTTGAATGTGTGAGGATAATTTTTTTGAAAATTTCCCCAAATTCCTCCCATGTAACTCCTTCATCCAATTTATCCTACAACGCTAAATCCCTCCACTAAAATGCAAGATCCTCGACCATATAAATTTCCAGTTTGACCTTTATCTCTACTAGTGTGCTGATGAAGTCGAAGATACGATTCATCCTACATAGCCACACCTCCGCCTTCTTAGGTTCAGAATCACCCTGGAAATTAGTTGGATTCTGCTTCATGAACTGGATGGTATGATCCACATGTTGTGGCTCATTCCTCCGGTTCCCTGTGTCCACAACTGGAAAAGCATGGACAATACTCTGACCTATCTCTTGGTTTACACATGGTTCAGGTGCAACCACAATCTCCACATATTCTTTATGTTGGTTTCGATGATGCATACCAGGTGCCATTTTCTATACTAACAACAAAATCCATTAATCTCACTCTCTAGAAACTATTGTCTAAGCATTTCAAATTCTATCACATCAACTATCACAACATTGTTTTCCAAAACATCTTTTTTCTGATGTTCAACTATTTTTGAAAACACTTCACATGATTTTGAAAATTAAACAATTTTCAAAATACGATAAGCATTTTCTTTTTAAAAATATTTCATTTGAAAATCAATTCCATTATTTTTCAAAATTTAACACTTTTTTTCACAACCTGAATCATTCCTCGAAAATAACTATACTCTCCTAGTGGGAATTCATTACTCTACAATGCATTTCATTCTTGTCTCATTGGCTAAACCCATGATAATGAGATTTCAAAATTATAGAAGTGTATCCAAACACTTATTTACCCACCTACCTAGTAACTTGAATTTCAACATAAAAGGGTTATCTACATCCTTTTATAATATACATTTCAAGTTCTGAAAATCCCACTCCTTTCTAAGATTCCCACCCAAGGAATAGACAAGAAGCGATTTCATCTCCAAAAATAGGAATATCGATGACTACTTTTTAGGCAAGGACCAAACAAGATTATACAATTTGTAATGACCAACAAATTTTTATTGTCTTGAGAGTACAACGAGTCATTACTAGTCCTTAAGAGACATCCCCAAAATGCCAAAGGTTGGAAATAAATGCCAAAGGGTTTCAAATACAAGTGGGGGACAATTTACCCTTTAAGAAATAAACCAATAAACCTACCAACCATAACCAAATCAAGAACTTCATGTATATGAAAATTACATCAAAGTAAGAAATAGAATAAGAAAAACCAAGTATCAAAGTACACAACAGATAGACTAAAAAAACTCTCCAAAGACCTCAAGACTCCATGCTCAACATGTTCCAAGCTCCAAAATCTCTGAACAGACCAAAAATCACGAGGTAGTGCTAAACACATGTGAAACAATACCTTTTCCCTTGTCCTGGAAGATAGAATATTCAAAAGCACCAAAGTGCCAAAGCAGGGGTGAGTATAAAGCTCAGTTAGTTTTCCCCAATGACTTCCCTACTCATGCCACTTAGATAGAAGAGTTAGAAATGATTATATAAAATAGTTTATATAAAACAATTTCTTAAAAAAAATTATATTTAAATATAAAAAAGTTTCCAAAACCATTCATTACGAAAAGCATACAAGTGCAATTGAAACCAACTTTCCTAGCAAGACATTTTTCCAAAAAAATAACTAAACAATCTTTACAACCATTTGAAAATATCTTTTTATCAGTATACCCAAACATTCCTCAAACCCATGAAACCAACCATGCATGCTACGTTATGCAAGTTTAATACTCATGAGATATTTCTCATTGATCTACCAATTCATCACATGTTAATTGTTTCCCATGTGCCATTAACCCTTTGACACTGACCACAAAGTCATATTTCAACCAAGCCTCGTATATGCAATTCCCATGTTCCATTAACCCTTTGGCACTGAGCACAAGGTCATGTTTCAACCAAGCAAAATAAATGCAACATGAACACACACAACATATGCCCAATAATCATGCAAAACAACCCTTTCAATAAAACAACCTTTTTATTGAAAACCATTTTCATCAAAACCATTTCAATGCCAAAACATTTCAATTACAAACAATTTCAATAAAAATCCATTTTTATTGCAAACCATTTCTATTTAAAACCCCATTTTTAATAAACCATTTAGAAATTCTAGAAAATCTATAATTTAAAATCAACATTTTAAATTCATGAAACTAAACCCTCTTTTCACAATTATTCACCAAGATCATGCAATTTCACAAAAACCATAAATCATCACTAAAGATGATTTTTCCACACTTTTCACAATATATTTATTTTAAATAAACCAATTTGAATTTATGTTAATCAACTATAGAAATAGGAGTCGAGAGATTTGACCTCTACGTAAGATAGGGGCGTTTTAAATCCAAAATGAAATATATAGAGCAAAAACGAGTAAGCTTCTAGAAAATAGGATATAGATTTGACCTCTACGTAAGGTTTGGCCACACGGTTTGGCCCAACCATGTATGGATAGTGTGACCTTCCTTTTAGTCCCAACACTCCTTATAAAACCCTCAAAATATCCCATCCTTCACCTTTACCCTTTTTATGGAAACATATTTTTTATGGAAACATACCACTTTATGGAAACACCCCACTTTATAGAAACGACACACATTATGGAAATACATCGATTTATGGAAACAACCCACTTTATAGAACCTATCTATTTTATTGAAACTCTCTATTTTATGGAAACTATATATTGAAGAAACACCAATTAAAAAAAACATGAGGAAAGGGGTTATGTACCCAAAACTGGGGGTACTACATTCTCTCCACCATTAGTCTTTCTGTCCTCAGAAAGTAGAAAACCCTCGCTGTCCAAAAAGAGTTTCGGCCACTGATCTTTCATTTACTTCTCATGTTCCCAAGTATCTTCATGAATCTGACCATGTTGCCATAAAAACCACACTAGGCTGATGCTTTTCCCATGCAAGACCTTCTCTTGTCTATCCATGATCCGCACTGGGATATGTGTCAGTGATGCATCCAGTTCTAGCTCAACATGATCCCATCTGATCACATGGTCAGGATTAGAGTGATACTTTTTAAACTGGGATATATGGAACACATTATGCATTGAACTAAACTATGGTGGTAATTCCAACCGATATGCCACCTCTCCAACCTATTCCAATATCTCAAAAGGGCCAATGTATCTAGGAGATAACTTTCCCTGCTCCCCAATAGATGATGTCCAAGCCTTGGAGAGATCCTCAAGAAGTCATAATCACCCAAAGTGAACGACAACGTTCTTAGACGGTGATCTTCATAAGATTTATGATGACTTTGAGCCATCTTCATCCTCTTTATAATCAACTAGATCTTCTCCATTGTTTCTTAGACAAGGATTGGCCCAACTAGTGAAGTTTCACCCATTTCCACCCAGCATAGTGGAGAAAGACAAGGAAGCCCATACAATGGTTCAAACAGAGAAATGTGTATCAAGACTTGATATCTATTATTGTATGAAAACTACTATAAGGGTATATGATCCTCTCATGAGCCACCAAAATCCATTACACGAGCACACAACATGTGTTCCAATGTTCATATCATCCGCTCATATTCCCATCCATCTGAGGATGATACGCCTTGCTCATAGTCAACTGAATCCCAAGGTCCTTCTATATGGATTTCTAGAAATGAGATGTGAAACTCATATCTCTATATAAGACTATTGAAACTGGTACACCATGCCTATTTACCACTTCTCGGATATAGATTTTTGAAATATCCTCCACCATATGAGTTTCACGAATAGGTATGAAATTGGCCGACTTGGTTAGATGATCCACTATCACCCAAATGACATCGTGTTTCTGGACCATTCTTGGAATATCTGTAACAAAATCCATTGCTATCTGATCCCATTTCCACACTAGGATGTGCAAATATTGTAACATACAAGCTGGTCTCTGATGCTCTGCTTTAACCCGCTAACAAGTTAAGCACCGCGAGACGAACTCGGCCACCTTCTTTTTCATGCCGCTCCACCAAAACTACTCCTTCAATGCCTTTACATATTATGTGTACCTAGATGTACAACCCATCTAAAATAGTGGTAATAATGAAGGATTTGTTCCTAAAAAACCATAGGAACAACCATCCGATCTCTGAAACACAAAACTGAACCATAATCAAGTTTCCATCCCTCAATAGTCTCCCCACTATTGAGTTTTGAACTTATAACTAGACATTCTGCATAAAATGTTTGTGCCTCTTTGATCATTTTTACTAAATCAGGAACAAGAGTAGCTAAAAATAAAACTGCAACATCACCTATGTCTTCACATTACACATGCATGTTGGCTAAGATCGCATAAACTGCCATTCATCTAAAGCTTCTTTCACCAACTAAGCATATGACTTTCTAATCAATTAATCCACCCCCAAATTTCTTTTCCCCAATGTGTATATCAAGTCAAAGTCAAACATTTGGAGATAATCCATCCATCTCCTTTTCCTTAGATTCAAATATCGCTGTGAAAAAATGTGTTTCATGCTTTTGTGATATGTAAACGCAGTAAATTTCTCACCAAAGATATAATGTCTCCATGTTTTCAAAGCATGGACGGTTGTAGTTAACTCAAAATCATATGTTGGGTAATTCTTATCATGCATCCTCAACTACCTTGAACCATAAGTAACCACATGATCTCTTTTCATGAGAACATATCCCAAACCTGATCCTGAAGCATCACAATACACCACATACCCCTATCATGATTCTGGAAAGATCAAGATAGGTTCTGATGTAAGCTGAAATTTCAGTTCCTAGAAAGACTTCTGAAATTCCTCTATCCATTGTAATGGAGCATTCTTCTTTGTCAGAGCTATCATTGGTGAAGCTAGTCATGAGAAATCACACATAAAGCATCAGTAGTAACTAGATAGACCAAGAAAACTTCATATCTTGAAAACATTCTTAGGTGGTTTCCAAGAGATAAAAAATTCTATATTTTTAGGATCAATAGAAAATCCTTTCTCAGAAATGACATAGACAAGAAAACATAATTCTTATGTCCAAAAATTACACATTGATAATTTGGCATACAAACGATGATATCTCAGAATTTGTAACACTATTTCTAGGTGCACCTCATGATCAACCCTTGTCTTTGAATAGACCAAAATGTCATCCACAGACACCACAAAAAAAGAATCCAGATATTGTTAAAATATCCGATTCATCAATTCTATTAATACCACTGGTGCATTTGTTAGACTGAAAGGCTTGACTATATATTCATAGTGGCCATATCTACTTCTGAAAGCTGTCTTTGGAATATCCTCTTTTCAAACTCTCAATTGGTGATATCCTGATCGCAAGTCAATCTTGGAGAACCACTGAGCTCACCTTAATTGATCAAACAGATCATCAATGCATGGAAGTGTATATCTTTTCATTATTGTAAATTGGTTAATCTTACGATAATCAACACACAAGCGAAGAGTTTCATCTACCTTCTTCACGAAGAAAACTGGTGTTGCCCATGGAAACGTACTTAGTAGAATGAAACCCTTGCTTTCCAACTCCTCTAACTGCACTTTCAATTCTCATAACTCTATTGGTGCCATTCTATAAGGCAGAAGGGAAATAGGACTGGTCCCTGAAGGAGATCAATCGTAAACTTCACTTCCCTTAGAGGTGGTAACCCTAAGAATTTCTTAGGAAAGACATCTAAAAATTGATCCAGAATAGTTAGAAAACTATTTTCCTCAATCTATTCCATTGATGCCAAATCCAACACTGCCAATTGGTAAGATATCGTTCCCACCATTGGTTCTAACAAGATATTTACACCCTTCTTTACAATCTGCTCTCCTCTAAAGAGATACTTGATGCTGTCCTCATTCATGAAACTAACTATTCTACTATAACAGTCGATTTGACCCTTGAACATTGTCAGCCAATCTATACCCAGGTTTACATAATAGAAATCCAAATTCAACATCGAGAAGTACAATTTTATCTCAGATCCATCAACATTTATAGTACATGCTCTACACACAAAGGCTTGACATTCTCTTTCACCGAGAGAAGTTTTCAGTTTCAAAACAGAAGGAATAATTTCTAGTTTTAAACATAGAAAGTCAACATAATGATAAGAAATGAAGTAATGTGATGAACCAGTATCAAACAACACTTTCACAAAGGTAGAATTCAAAAGAATCATACCTATCACTGTAGATGGTCCATCCTGATCATCAATAATCATCTGCTCAGGTCCATACAATTGTTTCTTCACTACACTGTTCTCCTTGTTTCCTTGATAAGGTTTCCCTAGTTGAGGAGTCACTATAGGAAAACTGAATATTTGCGACGGGCAATTTGCGAAGGGATCCCATCGCAAAAGGTCTTTTTGTGACGGGGCTCCGTCGCAAATCGCCCGTTGCCGAAAACGGCGTCGCAAATAGGTGTTTTTGCGGCGGTCCCGTCGCAAAAAAATTATTTGCAATGGTATTTGTCCCCCGTCGCAAATAAGTTTTCGTTTATATATAAAAAAGGTATTTGTGATGGGCCGTCACAAATATATTAGTTGCAACGGGTCGGAATCCCGTCGCAAATGCGAAATTTTAAAAAAATACTTGCGACAAAAGTATTTGCGACAGACCGTCGCAGAAAGGTTTTCCCAATGGGTATTTATCCTGTCACAAATGGTTCTGTAAAAAACATTTACGACGGGAATTCCCATCGCAAATGTACCCGTCGCAAATATTAAAATAAAATAAAATAAAATAAAATAATTAATACAAATCATATAATATTATATAAAAATAATAATAATATTAATAATATAAAAAAATATATTATTATAATATAAATAAAAAAATATATAAAATATAATTATGAAATATTAATATAAAATAATAATAATATGAATATAAATAATATAATATAATATAATAATACTAATATTAATAATATAAAAAATTAATATAATAATAATATTATTAAACTATCTATATAATAATAATAATAATAATAATAATATAAATAAATTATATTATTATAATATTAATAATAAAAAATATATATAATATAATTATGAAATATTAATATCAAAAAATAATAATAATATGAATATAAATAATATTATATTATATATTATGAAATATTAATATCAAAAAATAATAATAATAGTACTAATATAATTAATACAAAAAATTAATATAATAATAATATTATTAAAATAAATATACATATTTATGAAAAAATAATATTAATAATATTAATATTAATAAAATTATAAAATTATAAACTTATCAATATTAACAATAAATATAAAATATTAAAAGTAATATTACTAAAATAAGAAGATATTAAAAATAATAATAATAAGTAATAATATATTAAAAAAAATAAAAACAAATTAAATCACGTAATATTCGTACCAATATGAAAGAGGAATTGTAAATAGTTAATATGACAATAAACTACGAACTCAAATGTTTATTACATCTAAAAAAATCATTGGGGGGTGGATAATTTGGAGGACCTGGAGGACCTGGAGGAGGTGGTGGAGGAAACTTCATCCCTAAACTATGAGTCAGACGACACATATACTCCATATACTCCTGATGTTGCTCCTCATATCGACGTCTCTCCTCATCCTGCTGCTGACGCATCTACTCCTGCCATCGACGCATCTCCTCATCGTGCTGCTGACGCATCTGCTCCTGCCCCTGACAAAAATCCTCTATAAGCTGACTCTGAGCATGCAGTTTCTCCTGATACTGTGAGGCAGAAGATGATGTATCTCCACGAGCTCCTCTCAAGCTGGATGCCGACATCGCAATAGTACCATAATACGCTCTAGGAGTCAAATGAGAGCCGATACCAACTACTCAGCCCTTTTCAAAGCCATATTGGGTCACCTGCATCCATGTCGTCTCATCAAAATGGTGGGCACTAGTCTGATCACCCATCTCGTCTTGACTCTCAGCCTGTGTCTGAGAGGTCATGACCTCATATGACTCCTTAAGTTTCAATTAGAAATTAAAATAATGAAAAGATTATATGCATTTAATTTTCAAACTGAAAAGAAAATAATACTGACCACAATCTGACGCTGGCAGTCACCTCTAATCTCTCCAGTAGCCGGGTCAGTGTACATCCTCCGATAAACGCCGTACGCTGAAATACCGAGCTGCTCGAATTTCTATATGAATATAAAATAAACTGTTTATATTTAAAGTTGTATAAATATTAAAAAAGGTACTTACCAGAATCTCTTTATGTGCACTGAATGTACGACTACCGGCTCGATGCGTCACCTCTTGTCTCCCCTGATTCTGTCGACCCAATGCAGATCTCCTCTGAAACCCACCACCCAACCAGTGTGTACATAATCCATCCCAAACGTGAGATGAAATGTACTCTAGTCGGTGGAATCTATAGAACTCATCAAATTCTGTCACTCCGGCTTTCTTCACAGCAGTTTTTCTCAAATTATGAAAAAAATGACGGATACGGTCACCCATAGACACCACCCATGCCGCATGGATAGTGGCACGCATGCTCTCGTCGATGGGATACCATAAAACCTAATATAAAGTTATTAATGAATTAAATTTCAAAATAAATAATATTTAATTACGTACCAGCCAATGATCAAACATGGCGGCCTGCACATCAGTGGGAATCTGATCCCATGTGAGCCAGGGATGAGAAAAATAATTGCGCAAGATAGCACTCCCCTGTCCAATAGTTATATGCGTAAAACTGTGTAAAAGAACAAATAATCAAACAATTAGAATATTAATAAATTATAATGAAAGATAACTAAAATACACAGGTTACTATACCACCGTGTGTGCGCATCGAATCCAAGAGGTGGACGTCACTCCGGGATAGGATCTGGAATCATCAGTCTAGCAAGACCACGCCCCCTCTGAGTGCTCCCTATAGTTCCAACAGCCTGAGGGTCAGATGACTCAAGAACCTCATCATCCATAGGTAGATCAGCCTCCAGCAACTGATGAAACGTTTTTGAGTCCATCTGAAACATGAAATGATTGTTATTAGCAAATAGTTGAAAATAACTATTATGTATAGATATATATTTGTTATGATTCAAACCAGCATTTTACTGTGTCAATGTTCATCTTCATCATCATCTTCATAGTTGTCAATGTCAATGTCTTCATCTTCCTCATCAAAATCATCAATTTCTATATTAGTTTCACTGTCATCATCTCTTGTCATTTCAAATTCAGTTGTAACATCATTGACAACATCGTCACCATCGATCCTTAACTGTGGGGTGTCATCCTCAATATTCATGTCTCTTTGTGAAAAAGATGTGTTTTGAGGAGTTTCCTGAAAAATTTCATTTCCTTTCACTTCAGTGGAACCACATTCAGTTTGAGTAAACTGATTTTCTCGAGATTTAACTTTTATTATACTCCACCAATCATCCAACTCTTTTGCAGTAGTAGAATATTTTGTATAATAAATTTGATATGCCTGATGAGCCAATAAAAATGGTTCATTTACTACAAGAAGACTTTTATGTTTAATATCAAAAATTCCATGAGTCGGATGAATACACAGGCCTCTCTTAGTATCCAACCATCGACATTTAAACATTGTTACATAATTCTGTCCCAAATAACACAGTTCAATAATTTCTTCAAGCATGCCGTAAAAGTCAACTTCAATATCTCTATGATGTGATCCCTTCAAAAAAACACCACTATTCATTGTTTTCTTTGATTCCCTATATGCACGTGTATTAAAGCGATAACCATTCACCACATATGCATTATAAGATTTAATCATTTTGGATGGTGGGCTACTCAAAATACGCAATCGACTATCAATCTTATCAGCATGTACAAATACCTGAAAATTTGTAAAACATTTATCACTATTACAAGTAATAAATTGATTTTATATGTAAAACCAAAAAAGAATGTATGTTACCAGTTTTTGAAACCAGTAGGAAATTTTTTTTTGCCGAGGTTCTTCTAAGCCAGCTGCTGTAATTTGTGGAAATTGTTTCTTGATATGATCATCATATAACCTACAAATACAATATGATTAATTTACTGTAACAGAATCTATAGAATAAGGGATAAGATCACTCACTGTACAATTGGTGACATTTCTTCATAGTTGAGTAGAACATATGTATGAGCTCTATGATGTTCATCATCTGAAAGCCATCTATCATGAACTCCACCAAAGCCAAGTTTAGGCTGATTGAAGACTGATAATTGATTGTTCATATCATCACAAACATTCCCCTCATTCCAGCCCATGTGGTTAAATTTTTAGGGATATTCAGATTCAAAATAATGAGAGCAGAATAAAGCAATTTCTTCTTGCAAATAAGTTTCAGCAATTGAGCCTTCAACTGATGTTTTGTTACGGACCTTTTTCTTCAATTTCTGCATGCATCTCTCAAATGGGTACATCCATCGAAACTGAACCGGACCTCCACATTTTTATTCATGTGGCAAATGTAATATCAAATGTTCCATCGAGTCAAAGAAAGCTGGCGGAAATATTTTTTCCAATTTTCATATAATTACAACAACGACTTCTTCCAGTTTGCTTAGTGTATCGTAGTCTGTTGTCGCTGCACACATGTTTTGGAAAAAATATGATATATTTGATATCGAATACCAAATATTATAATTCAAAAAAAAACTCTTAATTCAATAGGCATAAGCCTTTCCATTATAACATGACAATCACGACTTTTTAATCCGGTAATATGACCATTTTTAACACATCTGCCCAAGTTGGAAGCATAGCCATCTGAAAGTCTCAAATCTACAATCCACTGAAAAAACAATAAGTGAATCTCTTTGGTCAGTGTATAAGCTGCTTTTGGCTTCATTAATCTCCGTGATCTGACATTTTCTAACAATTCAAGTTCTGGTCGCCTGCAAATTTGGGCAAGATCTAATCGTGCCTTTACATTATCTTTGGTTTTACCCGGTGTATCCAAAACTATATGAAATAAATTATCAAAACAGTTCTTCTCAATATGCATGACATCCAACATGTGTCAGACCAACAAATCAGACCAATATAGAATATTCCAAAAAATGCTCCGTTTTGTCCAATTGTGTTCTTTCCCAAAACCATGAATTTTCTGTTGGTTTATTGTCGGTCCAAAAGTGATGGAAGGTAATGAAAATACAACTGATTGTAACTCTGTACCTGAGATCATTTTTGGAGGTCCATCTCTTTCAATTCTACCTTTTCTGAAATGAGATTTATTCCTCCGAAAAGGATGATCAATTGGAAGAAATTTGCGATGACAGTCAAAATAGCAAGGTTTTTTTTCCATTCACGAGCATAAATGATTTGTTATCTCCCATACAGTAAGGACATGATTTTGAACCATGTGTACTCCATCCAGATAACATTCCATATGTCAGGAAGTCACTAATTGTCCACATCAAAGCAGCTTTCATTGCAAAATTCTGTTTCGTAGCAGCATCATATGTACCAACACCAGGACTCCATAATAAATTTAACTCATCAATCAGTGGTTTCAAATAAACATCAATATTCTTTTTCAGATTTCCTGGGATTAATAATGTAAAAAAGATATAAGGCTCTTTCATCAACATCCATGGAGGCAAATTGTACGGATTTATAAAGACAGGCCAACAAGAATACTGACTACCAAAAGATCCAAATGGACAAAAACAGTCAGTAGAAAGACCCAATCACACGTTCTGAGATTCTAAAGCAAAATACAGATGCACTTGATCAAAATGTTTCCATGAATCGCCATCAGATAAATGAACCAAGCTTTTACCATTTGAAATATTGGTTTTGTGCCATGACATCATTGTCGCTGTGTTCTGAGACATAAATAAACACTGCAACCTGGGTGTAAGCGGGAAATATCTCAACTATTTTATAGGAATCAATCCAGACTTCCCTGATTGAGCTTATTTATAACTCGATTGTCCACATGTGGGACACCTATCCAACGACTCATTTTCACCAGAATATAATATGAAATTGTTTGAACATGCACGGATCTTTTGATAACTAAGGCCTAGATTACAAACGAGTCTTTTTCTCTCATAATAATTAGTAGGCATCACATTTCCTTCAGGTAACAATGCTTTAACCAAAGAAAATATCTGATCAAAACAGTTATTTGACATTCTGTTATCTGATTTAATAGCCATAAATTTTTCAACTGCTTCTAATTTTCTTATCTTGCAACTAGGATATAATGCATCCTCAGCAGACCTGAACAACTCAGCGAATTCAGATGGTGCCAACTCGGGAGGTAAATCAACATCATCCTCAATTTATGTTTGTTGAATAGATGACCCTACAACATCATGTACTAAATTCTGAAACTGTGATGGATCTGAAATCAAATTATTAGTATCTTCTCTGTAACTACGTTCACTGTGTTGATACCAAAAAATATAATCTGATTGAAAACCATAACACAAGAGATGTTTCCCAATGATGTAAAATGTCTCAAACGTTCTCATAGCACATTTTTTACAAGGACTCTTAATTTTCCCTTCTGAAACAAATTTTGGGTCTGATGATGCAAATGATAAGAAGGCTTCAACACCATCAACATATACAGGATTTAAACTAGAACCGTTTGGATTTCTGCGCTAATTTATCCTAGCACGATCATCTAATAATGATTGATATCGATTTCCTTATTCCATATCCATATATATGTTTCTAAAAAATTTAAAACCATTACTGTTGTTAAATAATTTGATATAATAAACAATATCCTAAAAAAAGAAGATACATAATTATAGTTATTTATTAATAATTACCAATAATTATAGGCAAAAAAGTTAGTTTATAATCATCCCCACTAATTATTATTAATTTAGCAATACTTAGCAATACTTGGCAAAATGATATATGCTTGAATAATGAAATTAAATTTTGTAATCATCGTTGTGAAGATTATATTACTAATTATTCTGATTTGTCCGATGACTCATCTCTTTTTAACTTTCTCCTGACTGAAACCAGTATGAAAAAATTTCTCTGACATATGTTAGAGCACATTTTTCATACTGATTTCAGTGGGAGAAAGTAACAAAGATATGAGACATTGAACAAAAGGTAGCCGTCAATCCACTAGAAATTGTGCCAATTTATAACCATGTACTTGAATTTATTTGATTTTTGATTAATTTTATTAGTAATTATTACTAATTATTACAAATCTCAATATTTCCAATAGATTTGTCTTTATTCTTAACATGTTTAAATCTTAAAGGGTCGCCAATTTTCAAGTCATGCCCAATAAAAAGTTTGGGTTAACCTCTCTATAATTGTCCTTACATGGTTGATCATCTCGCAAGTAGTGTTGCAATAGGACGACACAAGTAATGAGAAAGACATGACTTGGGTTGTCCTATTGCAATGCTACTTGCGAGGTGATCAACCAAGAAAGAACAATTATAGAATTTACATTGGACACAGTTGGCGGAAACTTTTTTTAGGATATGACCTGAAAATTGGTGACCCTTTAAGATTTGAACTGTTAAGAATAAAGAAAAACTTGTTGAAAATATTGATAATTGTAATATTTTATAAATTTTTTATAATTTTAATAATTTTAATATTTTTTATAAATTTTAAAAATATAATAATATAATAATTATATTATAAGTATTATTTAACTATTAATATTAGAGTAATATAATATTTTATATTATGTTACTATTTATGTTACTAATTATATTACTAATTATGTTTCTAATTATGTTACTAATTATGTTACTAATTATGTTACTAATTAGAAATGTGAAGATATGCATATACGTCGGCTGGTTAATCAATCAATGAATAGAAAAAAAAAACGTAATTGACCGCTCATCTACCTCAATTTTCTTTTCATTTGAGTGTTGAGGTTGACAGGAAACTTCTTCCTCCACATCTAATATGTTCTTTTACTGGCAAAATTATAAACCTCCTCACCTCTATATTGGCGAGGAGGTTGATAATTTTTACAGTAAAAGAAAATATTACATGTGGAGGCAGAAGTTTCCTGTTAAGCCTCAACACACAAATGAAAAGAAAATTGAGGTAGATGAGTGGTCAATCATGTTTCCTAATTAAATCTAATTATTTCCTAATTAAATCTAATTATTTCCTAATTAAATCTAATTGTTTCCTAATTAAATCTAATTGTTTCCTAATTAAATCTAATTGTTTCCTAATTAAATCAAATTGTTTCCTAATTATACTATTTGTTTCCTAATTATACTAATTGTTTCCTAATTATACTAATTGTTTCCTAATTATAATAATTGTTTCCTAATTAAATCTAATTGTTTCCTAATTATTTTAATTGTTTCCTAATTATTTTAATTGTTTTCTAATTATTTCTAATCAATTAAATCTAATTATTTCCTAATTATTTGATAATTATTTTAATTAAATCCAATTATTTCTTAATTATTTTATAATTATATATTTATTTCTAATTATTACCAAAACATCCCCCGGGAGTGTCGATCCAAGAGTACAATAAGGCCCATTGTCGTGTACTAGGTTACCCTGAGTCAAGCTCGAAACACCTTTTCAAAGTTTTCACTCCTAGGTAAATCTGTGCCAGAGCCGCCTCTACTTGTTCGTATCCAGACAAGGATTATTTGGTACAAGCACATAAACTAATTATACTATATAGCTAAATAATTAAAAAAATAAAATTAACAATTAAAAATAAAATTAGCAATTAAAAATAATTTAACAATTTAAAAAATATAAATACCTTTAATAATTTGCACCTTCTAACTCCTTCCTTCCTCTTCTTGAAAGAAAAAATTAAAACAAAAAACAATTCTGCTCAGATATGAAAATGAGAGAGAGAGAAGAATGGAGAACTGAATGTTATGGGAAAAAAACAGATGGGGTGTATATATAGGTTAGATTATTTGAGATGGTCATATTTGTGACGGGAGACCGTCGAAAATAGTAGGTATTGCGACGGGAGACTATCGCAAATACTAGGTATTGCGACAGGATACCGTCACAAATGCCTTCGCCCGCATTAAATACAGGAGGCGGGTAAAAGGATTTTTCCGACGGGCCCGTCACAAATAGCCACCATTAGCGACGGGCGGCTATTCCCGTCGTAAATTTCTATTTACCGCCGCCGGTATTCGCGAAGGGGCTCGCCGCAAATACCTTCGCCCGCATTAATTATGGGCAGTGGGTAAAAGGGTTGTTGTGACGGGCCCGTCGCTAATGCCACACCATTAACAACGGGTGGACATCCCCGTCGCAAATCCATATTTACCGCCGCCGGTATTTACGACAGGTACTATTGAAAATACCTCTTGTTGGATTATCTGTTGCGATAGGTACATAGTCCCGTCGCAAAACCGTATTTACTACTGCGGGGTATTTGCGATGGGCTGTAGGTGATCATCGCAAATAGGCTTTACAGCGGCCAGTATTGGCGACGGGGCCTATCGCAAATAATACCGGGTGAATATTTGTTTGCGATGGGGAAATTTCCCTGTCACAAATACTATTTACCACCACCGGGTAGTTGCGATGGGTAGCCTTCTACCCGTCGCAAATATCCTTCCCGCGTTTTGGCGCGCAAACCGCGCCATTGCAATTGCGACGGGCCCTGTATTTCCATCGCAAATAACTGCCCATTTGCAACGGGAAAATATTCCTGTTACAAAAACCCTTTTCATCGGAGTTTTTGCAATGGGAATAAGTCCCGTCGCAAATACCCCGTCGCAATAATCATTTTTTCCCGTAGTGAGTCATGGTATTTATATAATCACCATGGCTGGCTCTACTCTACTAACAAGATTGATTCTACTTTCCTCGTGTAGTCAAATCATACGATGATTGCGACACCTGAGAAGTGTCTTGAGCACCTGACCTTGGAGAAATACAATAATAGTGTTGAAGATGTCCAATATTATTTCAATTATGACATTCTCTAGGTTGTGCTATATAATATTGCTTTATGTGGTCAAGAGAACCACATTGAAAACAATCTGCTTTGCTCTGGGGTTGTGGATGAAGGTTTACTGATCCAATAGTCTGGTTCTGATTTGCACTTGCACCATGGAAATATGTGTCCCTTTTCCACTTGTTCCCAGTGGTTAAGTGCCCACCATTTCCTATAGATATCATCATTCCTTCCCCCATAGATCTTTAGATATCACGTTCAGCCACAGTCGCTCTATTCACTATCTTTGTATAATCTTTAATACAAAGTACTGTAATATTTGATCGAATCTCCTATTGTAGCCCTGATTCGAAGATGCGTGCCTTCAAATAGGCACTTGCCACAACTTTTGGTGCAAAGATTACTAAGTTCATGAACTTAGCTACATACTCCGTGACAGAGAGAATCTCTTGTTTCACGCTGAAGAATTCTGTTGTTTTCTGGATCTTGAATGTGTGAGGATAGAATTTTTTGTTGAACAATTCCCTAAAATCCTTCCATGTAAGTCCTTCCAATTTAGCCTACACCGCTAAATCCCACCATTGACGTGCAAGATCCTTGAGCATATACGTCGTCGGTTTGACCTTTAGCTCTATCGGTGTTTCGATGAAGTCGAATATATGATTCATCCTACAAAGCCACACCTCCGCCTTCTCGGGTTTAGAATCATCCTAGAAATTAGGTTGATTATGATTTATGAACTGGATGGTATGATCCACATGTCATGGATCATTCCTCCAGTTCCCTATGTCCACATCTTGAAAATCTTGTACAATACTCTGAACTAGCTCTTGGTTTACGTGTGGTTCAGGTGCAACCAAAATCTCTGCAGCTTCTTCAGGTTGGTTTTGATGATGCCTACCAGGTGCCATTTTCTAAAATAACAACAAAATCCTTTAATATCACTCTCTAGAAACTGTTGGATTATAATTTCAAATTATATCACATAAACTATCACAACATTGTTTTCCAAAACAACCTTTTTCCGATGTTCACCCATTTTTGAAAACACTTCACACGATTTTGAAAATTAAACCATTTTCAAAATATGATAAGAATTCTCCTTTTCAAAATCTTTCATTTGAAAACCAATTCCATATTTTTTCAAAAATTGACACTTATTTTCCTTCACAAAATGAATCATTCCTCGAAATTATGTTTGCAATCCTAGTGGGAATTCATTCCTCTGCAATGCATGTCATGCTCGTCTCATTGGCTAAACCCATGACAACGAGATTTAAAAATTCTACAAGTGTCTCCAAACACTTATTTGTATAACTCCCTAGTAAGTTGAAGTTCATCATAAAAGGGTTAGCTACATCCTTTTATGCTATATATTTCAAGTTCTGAAAATCCTACTCCCTTATAATATTCCCACCCAAGGAATAGATAAGAAGGGATTTCATCTCCAAAACTAGGAACATAGATGACTACTTGTTAGTCAAGGACCGAACAAGCTGATACCATTTGTAATGATCCACCAATTCTCATTGTCTTGAGAGTTCAAAGAGTCATTACTTGGCCTTAAGCGACATCCCCAAGATGCCAAAGGCTGGAAATAAATGCCGAAGGGTTTCAAATACAAGTGGGCGATGATTTACCCTTTAAGAAATACACCAATAAACCTACAAAACATAACCAAACATTCACTATATGATGAATGAACAAATGGAAGACAACTCAGCAACTTCATGTATCTCAAAATCACATCAAAGTAAGCAACAACAGAAGACTAACCAAGTATCAAAGTATACAGTGGATAGACTACACAAGACTCTCCAAAGACCTCGAGACTCCATGCTCAACAAGCTCCAAGCTCCAAAATCTCCGAACAACCCAAACATCATGAGGTAGTGCTAAACATGTGTGAAACAATACCTTTTCCCTTGTCTTAGAAGATAGCATCTAATAAAGCACCAAAGTTCCAAAGAAGGGGTGAGTATAAAACTCAGTAGGTTTTCTCCAATGACTTCCCTACTCGCACCACTAGGATAGAAGAGTTAGAAACAATTATATAAAATAGTTTATATAAAAAAATTTCTCAAAAACAATTTATAACTAAATATAAACAAGTTTCCAAAACCATTCATTACCAAAAGCATACAAGTACAATTGAAACCAATTTTCCCAGTAAGATATTTTTCCAGAAAAATAACTAAACAATCTTTACAACCGTTTCACAATATCCCTTTATCAACATTCCCAACCATTCCTCAACCCCATGCAACCAACCATGCATTCTATGTTATGACAGTTCTATACTCATGAGTGGTTTCTCGTCGATCTACCAAGTCATCACAAGGTAATTGTTTCCCATGTTCCATTAACAGTTTGGCACCGAGCACAGTGTCATATTTCAACCAAGCCCCATATATGCAATTCCCATGTGCCATTAACCCTTTGGCACCGAGAACAAGGTCATGTTTCAACCAATACCCATATATACAACAAGAAAACACACCACATATGCCCAATCATCATGAAAAAACAACCCTTTCAATAAATTTTTTTTTATTAAAAACCATTTTTGTCAAAACCATTTCAATTCCAAACCATTTAAATTCCAAACAATTTCAATAAAACTCCATTTTTATTGAAAACCATTTCTATTGAAAACCCCTATTTTCGTCAACCATTTTTCAATTCCAAAAAATCCATAATTTAAAATCAATATTTAATATTCATAAAACTAAACCCTCTTTGCACTACTATTCACCAAGATCACACAATTTCACAAAAACCATAAATCATCACTAAAGCTAATTTTCCAGGATTTTAACAATAAATTAATCTTAAATAAAACAATTTTAATCTATGAAAATTAATTATATAAATAGGAGTTGAGAGAGAAGCCTCCTACCTCAAAGGATTTGATGAAACTTTGACAAGAGATGAAGAATTCACAAGAAAGAAGGTCGATTCTCTAAGAATGGCCTTAGTTCTGTTATCCTAGAAAGATCACAACTCAACATTTATTTATTTGGCATCCAAAAACGTATATCTACCCACTATATGTTAATATCTTCGAAAGAATAGAGATCAAAGAAGTTGATATAAGCAGATCTAAGAAAACAGGACAAATCCAAAAAGAATGGTGACATACCTCAAGAATTGGACTCGAAATCCCCATGGGAAGGCTCTGTGTTGGCTCCAACTCATGTAGGGAGGGTTATCCAGCCTTCTAGGGAGCGTAGTCTCGAAATAGGGGCGTTTTGAAGACAAAAAGAAATATATAGATAAAAAACGAGTAAGCTCTTAGAAAATGGGATCTAGATTTGACCTCTATACAAGGTTTGACCACAAAGTTTGGGCCAACCATGTATGGATCGTGCGACCTTACTTTTGGTCCCAACACTCCTTATAAAACCAAAAAACTCTCCCATCCTTCACTTTCAACCTTTTTATAGAAACACATTTTTTATGGAAACATCCCACTTTATAGAAACACCCCACTTTATGGAAATAACCCACATTATGGAAACCCCCCACTTTATGAAAACAACCCACTTTATGGAAACTCTCTATTTTGTGGAAACTCTCTATTTTATGAAAAATATCTATTAAAGACACACTAATTAAAAAAACATGAGGAAAAGGGTTATGTACCCGAAACTGGGGGTATACATAGGGGGATAAACCACCCACCAAGCCTTATTTATTTAGTACATAAACCATAGACCCATTGGGCATGAATCCCATTACATGGCCCAAAATCCCTATGTGACATCATGCTTGTATCCTCCTTCCTACATAATACCTGTGTCACTACCTGCCTACATCATGCCTACAACACCACCTGTTCACATCATCATATTTTTCACCACACACACAGTACTGTAATAGTACCATTTCACATACTAATTCTCATATTTCAAGTTTTCTAGGTTTTCAAACAATTTAATGAAATATTAATTAACATAAAATATCATTAATGTCATTTTTGATACTATCTTTTAGTTTGATTTCATATCCAAGAATATAGTAATTTATTTTTAATATAAACCTTTAAAACATCCTTAATATGTTATACAAATCTATTAAATTCATTATACACTATAAATCTAACAAAAAATATTACTTTTTGAGTTTTTCAAATTATTTAATATATTTTTCTACTACTTTCAAAAGAACTATGTCAGTGTTTCATAAGAATTTAAGATAATTATACCATTACTAAAAATTAAAAATATATTAATATGATAAAAACATAACTTATCTTTAAAATAACCATTCACAACTAAAAATAAGTTATTTTTATCAATTTAAAAAAATATTAAAAATATTAAAAGTAAGAGAGTGAAATTTTCGACATTATCCTTTTTTTTAAAATATTATAAAGGTGAAAATAAAATATAAAAGAAAAAAGGACATGTTTTTGAGGTTTTGATGATTATGGAATAAATAGTGTCATAAAATGAAATTAACACAAGTTTTTTAGTTAATTTTAAGCCTTATAATATTATTTTTAACCCTAATTAACCCATTTTTACCTTTATCTGTTTGAAAATAATTTTTTTATTATTATAATCAAGAGGTGGTTGAGGAGGGGGGAAGACCTACCACCAACCCAACACGAAGATCATCTTGGGGGGCCTAATGTAATGAAGTCTAAGGGAATCCCCTAGAATAATGTTTCTACAATGAATCAGGAGAGATCCCAGACTATAGTAAATGAGAAGAGGCTCGCCTGCATGACCATATCTATCTAAACCATCTGAAATGAGGTTTTCTTCACTCTAAATATGTCTCAACACCACCCCCGAATCCAAATTCCTTTTATAACCTCGAACCAGATACACCAGGTCCCAATAAGAGTCCACATTACCAAGAAATATATTCACCAGCACCTCCGAGTCAGATTTAACTTCCTTGGCCCAAATAAGAAAACGTTTTCAAAAAGACAAACCTGCATTCATGGCCCTCATCTCCACCCCAAGGAAGATCCCTGCCCGAAGAAATTGCTAAAGTCAAGGACAACCAATCCCCTGTGATCTCGAACTAGACCACCCCCTTTCATCTACCCATTCAAGAAGGATTCATCCACATTGAGCTTTAATTCATTTCAAGGAGTGGACCAACTTACCCACTGACCTTGAGGCCTAGGACCATCAATCTATCTATTAAGAAAATTACAAAGAGGTTGGAAACACGAGTCACCTTTGATCAAAGATATCAGTTATATCACCCTAGAATATGATTTAAGCTATAATTAAACCATTTAATAATGAACACCCAATGTGGCTTGATTCCTTGCATCCTAAATAGTCTAGAAAAATGAGGAAAAATGACACTACAAATATTACCTTCGATGACCTACTTCTTCGCTCCATAGAACCATAGGCTAATCACCTTCTTCATGGAGTCCCCATTATAAATAAACCTTGGTCTTTAGTTCAAGACATCCCAAAGACCTCTAGAAGAGTCACTCTTAAAGAACACATGAAGAACCGAACCACTCCTCAGGTGTTCACAACACCAGCATCTCGACGCTAGGGAAATGCCCCTCTTCTGGATATTTCCCTCTATTGGAATATACTGATTCCTAATCCTACACACAATAAAGTTCATCTTTGAGGGAGTCTCACTACACCATAACTTATTCACCCAGTCATCCCGAACTCTATCCGTATACATACTTTCCCTAAAACCCCGTCCTGAAAAACTACTAGAACTGGATCCTATAAAAATACATCTATCATAATCTTCAGTGATGAAAATATTCTCAAAAACTGGCTTCTAATCATTACTCAAAATCACGTCCATAAGCCTAGGGAATTCTCCTACCTCCTTAAAGGTTAGACCAGGAACTAAGCAACCTACGATGAAAGGATTATCTCCAAACCAATTATCACACCATAGATAAATGTTACCCTTACCCGCAATCCATCTAGTAGAGTCCTAAAGATACACCAAGTGCCTAAACATACACCTAGAAAGGATTGAAAACCTATGACCTATATTTAATCAGTCCTCCTAGTGAGAACCATATCTAGTTTTGAGGAAAGATGCCTATAGATAATCACCTTCAAGAAAATCGCATGCAAGCCGATCCTGTATGAAACTCATTACCTCCGATAAATCCCGAATGATAACCCCACCTTCCTCGATCGGTCGGGTCAAGAGATTCCATGAGGCCCAGTGGAAACACATAGAGGTTTTAGAATCCCAAAGAAAGCTGTTGCGTATCCCATCCATGGAGGTAATGATACCCTTGGGTGGGTTGATGATAGAGATAATATGCATTGGTATTGAATTTAAAACACTATTGATAAGGGTGACTCTACCTCAAAATGAAATAAAATTATGCTTCTAATTAAAGATCCTCCCTAGAATCCCATTGATAATTTCATTAAATAACTCTTTTTTGATTCAACCATTGGACATCGGAGCACCAAGGTAAGATATAGGAAAGTAACCCCTTTGCACACATAAAGTCTCTTGGATGTCCTTGAAGAACCTGTCCGAGAACTTATTTGAGATAAAGACCTTAATTTTGGGATAATTAATGATCTTGCAACTCATATTCTCATAGGTAGACATAACCCTCATGAAACCATGAAGCAACCTGCAACTTCCATTAATGAAAATAAGGATATCATCTGAAAATATTAAGTGAGAAATGATACCATTCCCATACATATTACAATAGGGTCGAATCCTTACACTCTCTATGTTAAAGATAATATTTTGAGGAAGAGATTCCTGTGTCAAGATAAAGATAATGGGGGATAGTGGATCACCTTGCCTCACACCACAAGTACTCTTGAAGAAGAAAAAACTTTTCCCTGACAAGGAGATGGTGAGCCACGAGGAGGAGTATCATCTGTAGTAAAGATCATAAAACCATTTGTTGAAGTTAATATTTCACAAATAACAAATAAAGAAACTTCATTCCAACTTTTCATAGGCCTTATCCATATCAATTTCAATAAAAATTCGTATTTTCACTATTCATTGAAAAATTAAAATTTTTAGAAAATTTAAAAAACTTCACCCTAAGATAATTTTGGCATGACTAATTAGAAAATTATATTTAAATTTTTTTATAAAAGTTATAGAAATTAATTATATTATTCACTCACAAAAATAAATAAAATCCATTTTTTAAGAAAACATACTTTTTAAACATAAAATGAATTTATTAAAAAATTGAGTTATTTTTTAAAGAGAATTAATAAATACATTTGTATTAAGTAATAACTTTATATATATTTAATAATTTATTTAATCCTATTAATACTCACCAATTTAATGTCTAGGTTCTAACTACAACATTTAAATATTAATATTTCATGGTTCATTTAAGTTCAGCGATGCATGCTGTATACGCTATAGAAGATAGTGTTATTTTAAAATATATCATTATTATATTTATCCACCTATTGTTTACATTAAATAACCTAAGGAGGATGATAATAAGTTACCAAAGGAATATTTACATCAACCCACACTCATCCTTGGCTGGAGGATATTCCTGAAGAACAAATTCTTGTTGATGTACATATGGGTGATCAATTTTTTTTATAAAAAACCATGGAATCACTTTGTGGAAGGTAAATTACAACACGATCTCTACATAAATGAAGAACCAAGACATTTTTTTACTTTTCTATTTCTATAGAATAAGAAACCACCCAAGTGTTTGAATTCAATGAAAATATTGAGGGGCTTTACTACCTGCCTTCATCTACTAAAACAAATCTCCAAGAGGTTATTTCTACTAAAGAATAATTGGAAGACGAACCAAACTATGGATTAAATAATTTATTTAACAAAACTTATATTAATTTTAATGAGACTTAATTGAGTATTAACTCCCATTATTTAATTTTTTTTAGATTCTCACAACAGTTGGACTTCCATGTAAGATGAAAAAGAAAAAGATGATACAACCATTCAAGAATATACGAAGCTCCCTAAACCCGCTGAACATTTATTAGAGGGATGATATGAGAGATCCCAGTGTATTTTCATAGAGAAACCAAATTACAATATTCTTTCATTAAAGGATAGGATATTGATATTAATTGTTCATGTTTTAATTTAATTTAAATAGAATTATCCTTTAACATTACCTTTGAAAAATATATTGATGAAATACATTATGAGAAGACCCTATAAGTGAAATAAAAGTCTATAGAAGTTACAAATATAAAATAGGAGGACTGATTTATAATATTAACCCCACCATGAAAGCTATTTCTAATTTCCATGTGGATGGACTCGATGTTATTTATGTATGGGGACCTCAACAAGTAAGGTAAGAAGAATAATTTTGGAAGGAAATATATGAGGAGTTTCATATAAAAAATCTCTAATAAATATCAAAATATTGATATCAACTAAAAATACTTAACTAGGAGTAGTGAAATACTATCACCCACTTGGGGATCAATCCAAGAATTATCCCTTTCTCTTTATTGTTCTTTTTTTTCTTTTTTATTTATTTTTATTTCAATAAATTCATCTTGTTCATTTTTATTAGAGGTTTTCAAAGAGAAACACTTGAAATATTAACTCAAAGCTACCATATCCAATAAATCACTTTGTATTCCTCTTTTATCCTTAATTTTTTATTTCTCAATTTAATTATAAATTCAAATATTATGAATTAATTTTTGAATAAAAAAGGGGGTAGTAATAGTTTATGTGTGGGGAAGAGGTAACAATATATTTAGGTTGCCATATTTTTTATTATATTTTTTAATTTTTATGTTTTTTAGGAAAGGAAACTTTAATATCAAAGTTTCCCTTGTGAAAAATTTAATTCTATTTTTGAGATATTTCATTGGTTCTAAAATTTATAAAATTGAATGATTTCTGATTGAATTTTACTATGTTTTTATGAAAATTATATTTTATAACTAGGAAGGGGAACATGATTAAATAGACTACTATGGAATTTTAATTATAACACGAGTAAACTGGATTTTTTAACTCTTTATTGAGTAATTGTTTCTCTGTGAAAAATTGCACTGCAGGGAGATAACCTAAAAGATAGTCAGATAATTCCTTTTAAGTTAGAGTGAAATAGAAAATTGGGATCCCATAATGAAGCTCTGAGATATTAGACACTGGGCGTGTGATTAAATAGAGTCCATTATATAATTTAATAAGTGATTTGTACATGACATGGCTAAAAAAAATTCAATAAGTGACTAATTTTCAAAAATGAATTCATTTAGGTGAATGAAATATTGAACACCATATATATAAGGGGAAATTGACTTATAATAATATCATTTGAGTTGTGTCAAGTAAGTAGAAAATAGAACCTGGGTATAGAAGAGTAATAATTGAAATTGATTTTTTCCTAAATTTTTAATTCCATTTAGATATATTTGTTTAAATCTTGGATCTTGAACTTGAACTTGGATTTAAGTGAGGTAGTGAGTGATATTTATATTGGAGGCATAAAATTTTCGGATATAAATGAAAATTTTAATTTCTTATTTTTTGGCATGCATATTGGAACCTAGGTAGGACACTTCTTTTTATTAGGATGAATCCATTTAATTTCAATGGAGTGAAATGTTTATTTGTGGGGGAGTATAGTACATTAAATATTCTTGTTTGTATATATTTTTTTGAATTAGGATACATATGTAATAGATTAAAATAAATTTAATTAAAGATTTAAATTACTTTTATATCTTATATTTTTTATTTTTTTTTCATTTATAGAGATGATTGGATTAGAGAAACCATGTATAGTTTAGGTTGGGGAGGTATAATAGGAAATCCTAGTGGATGGTAGGTGGGTATATCTTAAGGAGTATGATTAATGGAAGGAGTTGTGTGAGTTTCGAGGTTAAAGTTCATCTAAGTGTGATGGGTTAATCTTTGATTAAGATATTAAGAGGTGGATAGAGGACGTTGAAATTATGTTTGGGATAATATGAGAATTATTTAAGACTTGCATTCATTTAGAAGATAGTTTGTTGTGAGGTGCAGATTGGTAGTAGTGGGACCTCAATCATGATGATCAATATGGTTCAAAAGTTATGCAGGAGAGAATTTGAAGTCATTTTGAGGCTAATTTTTTATCTTGATAGTGAATTTGAACAGTTATTAGAAGTTTCTCACAATTAAATTGGAAATATTGAGTGTTATGGAGCTTGGAGTCATGTCATTTAAGTTTCACCACTATTCACCTAATTTTTCTCTAGATGATGAGGAAATGTACATAATTCTTTTGGAGGTTTTATGTCCATATATCCAACATCAGTACATACCTTTTATGATGTCAATGTATATTGTGGTGTTGATTAAGGCTAAGGTGACTAAGAATACATTAGTATAAATGTTTTTTTTCTGATCGGGAAGCCATCAAAAAATTACAAGGAGTGGAGTGGTGGAGTGAAGTTCTCATATATATGTATAATTGAGGTTTCATATAGAGAGGATTGAGTCATAGAATTTATTATATCACTTCTCTAGAGTTGTCATTTCTCCTACATATACCAATAATTTTACTGTGATATGTTATTTATGTAATGGGTAAAAACATTGGTAGATTTAGTTTTTTTTCATTCCATAGTTGTTAATGTGGAGCTAACAATTAGTTTTAGATATAACCTCAATATGAGTTTTATCTATGGATTTATCAACAATAACAGGGTTCTTAGGATTTTAAACCATAGAGAGGTGATCGAGCAGGAAATTGACAGGCCAAAGATATTCCTCATCCTCAAAGACCTTGGGCAGAGTATGTACATAGTAACCCAGATTTTTCTTGGTTGATTCTTAGATCAATTATGAGTCTTAAATATTTAATACCTATCTAGAGGTAAAATTTTATGTTTACCCTAGTGTATTAAATTGATTTTTTTTAATTTTTATGTTGATATCAATATATGGTGTTTACCCCTGAGCTAAGTTTTAGAGAGTTCCTGAGCATGATGATTGTTAAGGGATATTTAATATATATTATTTAAATAAATATTTATCTCATGAGTGTGAATATTGATATCTCTTAAATAGAGTTTAATATTTTAATTATTACAATTTAATTGATTTTGTAATGTAAGGTTTATCCGAAGGGTGATACAACCTTCATTCACAATTTAGGCCCTTGAGTTGGGCCTCCTGCAGGTGTGGTTTCAAGTAATTAAAAAAAATTAATTTATTAAATTTTAATCCCGTGTTTATCCTCTTATTTAATATTACTTATAATTTTTATATATGGTTAGATACATTTATCATCGAAATAAACCCTAGATTAAGATAGTGGTGAGTCATACTTGAATAATTGTTCAATAATTTTTAACATAAATAGAACCCCCATAATTTTTATTTATTGATATGTATACTATGAATATATGTATTCTCTATCATTATTCATAAAATACGGATCCAAATTTTATTATTGGTGGTAAAACCTTTGTAAATTCCACCCAAAACCTATTCTCTCTTTATTCTATCTCTTTTTAATTTCATGCATTCACCACTAGTCTTCACCATGGCTAGTGGTTCGATGAGAGTAACCAAAGATGAAGAGAATGTGATCAAAATACTTGAAATATTTTTTTTGGATCATGATAGAGGTGTGATAATTGATAATGAGGTGGATCAAGAATATGACCAGTTAAGGGGGTTTATCATAGGCACAATGGCACTGGATCTTAGAGGGAAACAAAAAATTGAGGCAACAAGGGTTCATGTGAATAATTACCAAGTGTGGTTTTTGGAAAATGATGGCCAAAGGAAGTTTCAAGTGGTTTTTTGGTGTTCTGGAAGGAAAAATTTGGTGTCTCAAGTATGGTCAAGGGTGGATTCAATTACTAATGTAATAAAATCATAGAAATCTAGAATTTTGGAGTAGAACACAACTACATGGTGTGTAGTTCATAGAAATACATGTTTTGTACCTCCCTAGTTGCGGCAATAGGGTTTTTTATGGTTATAAAAATAACAAGGTGTGTAGAATGGAAATACATGTTTTTGTAAATCTAGATCACATAACTTGGGGAAAAAATAACTGCATGCCCATCCACCCCATTTGGATTACCTGAAATATAGCTTGAGTACATGCTATGTACAAGGTACATGACATGAAATTGGCCATTGTACATGACCAGGATGAACCCCATGTTCCACACACCATGTAGAGTTATACTATATGTCATGTATTTTGGGATTCTATAATCAAGAAACTAGAGGTACATGTTCACTATTTTGGGGGATTCACATGTCGTGTACCACCATGGTCACACCTCTTACATTATGATGAATTGGAATAGTGTATTCGAGAAACACATTGAGTACCTACCCTTATGATCCCACACACAATGTAAACTGTACTACATGATATGTAGGTTGGATTCACATGTAATGTGAAGGGAAGTACATGATGATTCTTATCCTAAGGGACTACATGCTGTGTATCCCTAGAGTATATGTCTTATACTTTTCTAGATGTATTTTCTTTTCATATATACTTTTCTAGGACTCATATTTGGAAACATGAATAACCCATCCTATGTGTTTTACACATAGAAAAAAATGGTACAGCCCACTCTGGTATCAAAGGTGAGAAGTGAATCATTTAAGGAAATCTATACTCTTTATCTCCATAGCACTAATGACTAAGATCAAGCATGACTTTTAGAGCATACACAAGGTTTGTAAATCCCTTGGAAGCATGCTAATGGTAGGATGTAGGTTCTCCACATTATTTATAGTGTTTGGTACTCTCCCACATATTTAAGGTGTGGGTCCTCCACACCAGGCATGAAGTTAGTAGTCCCTTGGACCTGGAAATATGTGGGTCTGTATATGTTTGATAGAGTTAGGAACTCCCTCACTTATGTGGGAAGCTAGTCCTGTATCCATATATTTTTTACTCCCACATTTTATATGCATCCACTAATGAGGCATGTGTCCTCCATTACATATTATTTAAGGCATATGAGTTTTTATGTCTGGGTAGTTATGATAGTAGGGGTTTGGACTCCCTAAACCAATATATATTCTTAGAAAAGGTGTGGGTTTTCTTATAGGATTCTAGAATGGGAACAAATTACTTCGGAATAGTAAGGTGTGATACTCCATCAACTGATACACATACTTCAATGATGAGTGGCTTCCCATTATTGATTTTTTAGTGGCAACATAAAAGTTAAAAAATATGTATATTTTGAATACTTTAATCCTTATAACTCCTTAGACACCCCCTTGATTACTGTCAAGATGTGACTTGTTGTTGGGCTATTAACATTAGACTTTTTGATCCTTTTGGTACTCTAATAATCCCTAGTTTCTCATGTGATACAATCCTTAATGGATTAGAGTTGAGGTAACCATAGCTTCCCTATATCCTAAAAACTTATATTTGTGGATCATATATATATTTTTATTATATTACTTTTGGTCACTTTATTATTCCAATGTTGGGATGGATTTTTTCATTGTCTTTGTTTGTGGTTTTGGGGTGTCTAAACGAGTATGTTTGTACTCACCATTATATAGTCTTCATGCCCACACATATTGTGTCTGTGCAGATGATTCAAAATTTAGAGATATTCTCTATGGGCATGGAGTTGTCATGAATTGTTCAAAGATAGGTATTGATGGAAATATATGGTTATTGATAGATCATGGTGGTTTATAATGATGGTAGTGAAATTTAATGTTAGTGACCAATCCAAGAATCCTTATAGTGAAGAAGAGCTTTCTAGTGTATCATTTTTATTAGATTAAGATTCTTTCCAGATTTACATCTCATATGGTGTTTCTTATGTAGTGTTGTACTTATCATGGGATGTCTCATGTATACATTATATGCAGTTTATTTTTTATATATGTAGTTATGGTCTCATTGGTTATTTTTTTGTATTAGAGATATGTTATTACTACCGATTAATATAGGCCAAGTTCTCCCATATTGTGTGATATGCACACTCAATACTAGTCACTGAACCCTAACCTATTGAAGGTGAGCATGGGATGGTGCACTTGGATTGTTGTCAACCCAATTGGGGGCCCGATGTGTCTGGTCATTTCAGAGTGGTATCGAGTTATTGAGTCCTAGGGATATATTTTGTAGTTAGTAGACATGTGAGGTCTTTCTTGGGAATTTAGGGAAGTGATATGAAGGGGTTCTTGAGTTTTGTTATCTAAATAGGGATACCAGTGTTATTTTGGTGGTGATCATATCATTTGGCTAGGAATTTGATAAAAAGTTAGTCAAATTAGAGCTGTAAGACATCAATTACAGGGTATAAGAAATTTATTAGAGGATATATGTCCTCAAGATCCATTTATATATGATTTAATTATACCAAAAATATTTAATTATTGGGGTATATTATAAATTCTTTAAAAATAATTCCATATAAATTCCTCTATCAATCATAAGGTGTGATTGATTGATATCATAAGGTGCAATTGATTGATATCATATGGTGGATTCATGGATAATTTTTAGTTCATGGCTTTCATATCAATGACATAAACCATGTCATGGTCTTAAATCATAAGGGAGAAAATAGTAATTTTTATCATTCAGGTGAGTTTTCCATATCAAATAACATTTAATGAAATGTTTCATATAAGGAAACCATATGGAGGTGAATTCATTTGATGAATTCATGAACCAACCAAGAGTCATTTACTCATGAATTATAAAAACATGAGTAAACATTAGTATACCAGATGAGATTCCTCAAGGAATTTATAAATGGGCTATTTCTTGAGATGAAATTTTAGAAATATTACTCAAGAATTTTAAAAAACACTTATATCCCCAAATCTTGATTCTCCTTCCATCATTACTTGGCGAGGTACTAGAATGACATAGTGAGAAAGAGGATCTCACTCACATGTTGATAAATTCTAGAACAAACCATGAATAATTTATAGAGGGGAGTTTATTGACTATCCTTTGTCAATCTTCAATAAACCATATAACTGAAGAAATCAAAATTGTATTCCCTATCATAATATAATAATAAAATACTTTAAGTATTTTAGTTCTGAATAGTAGAATCATGGATTATGATATGGGGATTTGTAAGTAATGAATTAGAAAAATACTATATATTTTTATAAATAAAAATATATGATATTGAGATATCATATCATATGATTTCTATGATGTTATTCACAAAATATATCCTCATATCCCCATTATGATATCCATATGAATCGTAAAATATGATATGATATTCAAGGTTTTTAAAGTAGATATATAAGGTTTTTACCACTAATACGTAAGTTTTTTCCATTACAACAAAACTAAAAAACTTTATATATGAGGAATATAATATTTAATGATATGATTATCTATTTTAGGGTATGAATGATAGTTCATAATGTGTTTATGAACCACTGTACTAATAGTCTTAATCTTGGGTACCCCCTTTATATAATAAAATACAATTAGTATTGAAAATTTATTTTTATTTAATTTAATTATGAATTGAATTTTGTTATTTATATTATTTTTAAAATAATGATAAAATTTATTTTAGAGATGTTTATTAATTTATGAATTTGTTATAAATAAATTACTTATAAATAGTTTATAACTAATGAACAAATGTTTATGAAACATTTATTATTAAATATTTATTAATATTAAGTGTTAATATTAAAAACACCTATTTCCATTTAGATGGCATACATTATGACTTAGAAAGAAAGTTTTTATTTTGAAATCATAAGGTAAATTTATAAAGTTTTTATAAATTATAAAAATAAGGCCAAAATATAAAGTGTTTATATTTTAAAATTATGAATTATCCGTAATACTTAATCTGAATTGTTCAAATTAAGGGTCTTATTTGATATTTTCTTTAGAAAATGAAAAAAGTGTTTTGATGATTGATTTTGATCAAATTTCAAATAATGTTATGTATATGATATCAAGATTATGTAAAAAAATTTACATAATAGAAATTTTAGGCTATGGGAGCTCTTCTCTTAGGAGCACCCTATATAGGGTTTCATTATTATGCACTTGGTGCGGTGGTAGGTTTCTTCTGAATTTCAGAGCTTCTCTCAGTTGGGATTCTCTTCCCGAAATGTCTGGCGCTATTGAAGCCACCAGGGTCCATTCCAGCTGGATGTGTGCTGGGTTTTTGGGAGGCTTTGATCGGAGATCTGGTGCTTTGACAGATGATGACTTGGGGTTGAAGTTGTGCAGATCTGGGTTTTCTAGTCACAAGCGCTTCAAGAACAATGTCGTGCTAGTTATATTATATGTAGGTCCTGCAGTTCCGTGGGGTAGTCAGTTCTTGCAAGGAAAATATAAAGTGTTTATATTATGAAATGAATATAAAGATTCTATATTCAATATTATGGAATTTTCATAATAACTAACTAAATTATAAAGCATTGATTATATTTTATTTAGGAATTGTTCATAATTGTTTATCTTATATTTAAATACTTAAATAGTTCATTTATTTAAAATTTATTCCCTTGTTTATTAATCAAGGTTATAAATTGGTTATATTTTTAATATGTGGATGATTTAGTTTAAAGTTTTTAAAATTAGTCTTGTAAATTTTTAAGACCTTCATCATATGATAGATATGATTACACACTATTTAGTTTTCATCTACCTTGAACTTGGATTGTAATTAAATTTATTAACTTGAATATAGTTATTGAATATAGATCATACATATTAAGAATTAGAGTTATGATGAATTGGAATCTCTCTTGAGTAATGTATCCATAGGTAGAGGGATTTTTATTCAAACTTCCTACTGGTATTGAGGCTTATTCATTGTTCTAAAATGGTGGGGGCTGGTTATCTATGGCACTTATATTACTTATGCAGATATTACCAATTTCATATAATTATAAACCTTTACGTGAAGAGTTCATATATGTTATGCATGAGATGAATTTTAATATGTGTAAAAATATTTGGATTCTATTTTTGGGTGAGTAACACAAAATAGGGGTTGAATAAAGAGTTACACATCTATATGTTTTGAACATATTTATTTTATGGATAAAATAGGGATTATAAAACTAAATCATTAGAATAATTCATATATAAAAGGAATAAAATGGGATAAGATGGCGAGATTAAATCCTCTTCAAAATATTTAGTATTATATTCCTTCCAATGTAGCACTTTTCAAGAACTAAATCATTCTGTACGAGTGACCCTAACTTTTAGGTGTCCATGACCTATCTTGTTTAAGGAAAGTAAGTAATTAGGTAAGACTAACTGTTAGGTTCCTTATTATTATCATTTTCTTTGGGTTATATTTAGCTAGGAAATCCTAAACATTAGGATACTAGAGGAATATAGTTGAGATTATATTTATATAATAGATTTGGATAAAGAGTTATCCACTCATTTATCCAAGATTCATATGTTATATGATAGAAAATAGATATATATTAGATACAATCATGGCTTATTTACATGATAACTTGTGTAAGTAAGGATCCAATACAGATCTTGGTCTACTAATGGGTATGATGAAATTAAATAGGGTAAACATTTTAAAAGGATCCCATTTAATAAAATTATTTATTAAATGTTAATAAAACATGATACTCATATGATAAAATATTTTATAAAATATGAATAACATCATCATTATCAAACCTAACTTTAATATTAATCCTAGAGGAAGGAGAAACTTAATTTAAGCAACTTCTTAGACTGTTAACTTAAGAAAAGTTCTTAAGTAAGGATAAATTATATATGTTAGAGTAACTACTTCCTAAGTAACCAATTATATAAATTGTTCAACAGGTGAATCTAGATTATTATGAGAAGTGTATAATTATTCACTTAGGGTTTCAAAGCTATTATAAGCACTACTATAAAACTGGGTTTCTGCAGTGCCACCCTTTAACAGTGCTAAAAAAAGCGCTGATAAAGGGGGGGGGGTCTTTATCATTGCTAAGAAAAAGTTCTAATAAAGGGTCACTTTTAACAGTGCTAAAAAAGCATTGTTAAAAGTGACCATTCATCAAGAGTTTTTAGCGCTGATAAAGGCCCCCCTTTATCAGTGTTTTTTAGCGCTGATAAAGGGGACCCCTTTATCAACGCTTTTTTTAGTAGCGCTGATAAAGGGGGGATTTATCAGCACGTTTTCCTAGCGCTAATAAATTTTATATTTCAAAAAAAAATCATGGAAAATAATATATTGTTATATAAGTATATTTATATCGATATAAATATAATATATATTTTTTAAATATGTTTTAGAAAAGTATAAATAGACTACTACATTTAATATATAAGAAATTTAGTGAAAATGGATTTAAATGTTTTTTAAAAATATTATTAATTAATAATTTACAAATTATCATCGACTAATAATCATTTAATTACAATTTGAAGACACAAAAAATCAAAAAAATTAATAAAAGATCTAAAATACGTTGAAAATGTTACTCAAACTTCAAACGGCCATAACTTTTGATCAGGGTGTCCGTTTGAGGTCTACAACATACCAAATTGAAGAATACGACGAGATCTACACTCTGGTGACCCAAGAAAAGCCTCGGTCACAATTTTTAAGGCCTAAAAGGCCCAAAAGGTCTCCAAAACTGAGTTTTTAGTCGGCATACCCCGATTTGGTAACATTCAAACATGTATAACTTCTGATCGAAATGTCCTTTATCCCTGTACCACATATCATATCGAAGATTGTTTCATTTTCTTCAATTTGACTGGTTGTAGAGTTGAAACAGGCTTCTGGATTATATGTTATGGTCGTTTTAACATTCTATGGATTTTCAAATACACACATATATGTATTTATTCGTAAATATATATATATATATGTGTGTGTGTGTGTGTGTGTGTTGTATATATGTATGTATGTATGTATGTATTTATTTATTTATAAACACACATAAAAAACATTTATAAATTTATTTAAAACTAATCTTATAAATATATATTAATATACAAATAAATATACGAATAAAATATTGTAACTACAAATATATATATATATATATATATATATATAAATATATATTAATATACGAATGAATATATATATACTAATATATGAATAAACATATATGTATTAATATAACTAAATATATTTATATTAATATGAATCTATATTAATATACGAATAAATATAACAATATATATATAAATAAATATAAATATATATTAATATACGAATATATATATATATATATGTATAACTATATGAATAAATATATATGTATTAATATAACAAAATATATTTATATTAATATGAATCTATATTAATATACAAATAAATATAAATATATATATATAAATAAATATATGTATCATTAAATAGATAAAAAAATGAAATGGGTTAGTGGTAAAGGTGGAGGCGCGCAAGGGGGAGGTCGCGGGTTCGAATCCGGGTGGAAACAAGGAGGGGCGCACGGGCAAGTATAGAATGCGCAGGTGAGGGCAGTGCACTGGAGTGGGAGGGGGCCACCTAGCACTAATAAGGGGGGGGGGGTCAAGTGCTGTTAACAGCTCCCCCCCGAATATAAATTATTATTTAATTTTTTTGAGTTTTATCAGCGCTTTTTAAAAGCACTGATAAAAGGGGTCTTTTATTAGCTCTTTTTTTAGCACTCATAAAAGGGGTATTTATCAGTGCTTTTCTGAGCGCTGATAAAAGGGACCCCCCTTTATCTTTTCCTTGAATAACTGCATTTTTTTAGCACTGTTAATGCGCTTTTCTAGCACTGATAAAATCCATGTTTTTAGTAGTGAAGCAAAAATACCTTAGGAATTTTAGTCTCATATACTCAATATTATTAGGTATGATAATAATACTCAATATTATTTAGTATGATAATGAATTGGAGATATTGGGGATTTATGATAAGGCTTATTCTCATTAAGGAATTCATCCTATTTTAATCTATATAAATTTTCCAATAATATAAATGAGATTAATAGATGTTTAACCTATTATTCTTAAAGTGATAAGAAAATTTTAACCAGGTATGTGTTGTCTCAATTATGGTGTTGTGTTAATAGTACAAGTGGGTAAAATTTCAAACTGAAAAAATAATAATTAGCTATAATTATGTTTTTTAAGTATATAGTCAAGGTAATTAAAAAATATGTCTTATCAGGTTGCAGGATTAATTATTTCATAAGATGAAATTGTATGAGATTCTTAAAAGGTTTTGGAAACTCTATGAAATTTCTATGTCAGGTATCAATATTATAGAAATTGATTCTTCAATTATGAAGGGTATATTAAGGTGGCCTAAACAACATATACATAAATATTATATCTTAATTTATGAATATTAATTTCATATCATTATGATTCATTCTATAACTTTAAAGGATTAGTGTATTTGGAAACTTGAATACATAAAAAACTAGTACATAAAATATTTAAATAATCTCTCACTAATTTCTTCACAACTAGCACCCTTATTAAACATATCATACTTAAAAAATTTCTTTATATGTTTTGGAAAAGTAATCCTAATAAAGGGTGATATCATATACCCATTAAGGTTAAACAAGATAAATATCAATCAATGATTATTTTTTATCATAACATGAGCATAAGGGTATGATAACACAAGAATAAAATTTTAAAATCACACTCAATAATTCATAGATCATAATCATGATTCATGACATAAATATTGGATGCTCATATGACATGATTCACAAATAAATCAAAGAACACAATCCATGATAGAATAATATTCTCATAAGATCATATAATAAAAGAGTGAAATAAATTGTTCTATAATCATAATCATAGAAAAATTAAATCATGGATACCCACCAAGACTTTCATCACATGTTAGGATTTGGATAAACACTCATGTAACTACTTTGGTCATGGGATGACCTCATACATACCCTTGTTGGGATTGATATAACCTTATGTGTACCATTTTAACTCATAAAACATTAAACATTACCCAATAAATTAGAGGGATTTAACAGATCCACTCATCATATAATCATAATCCATTCATATGTATTCCATAAGATCATGAAAACATTTATCAATTCATCATATCTTAACCTATTGAAAAGATAATTGGGTTTCATCAATATTTAATAATTATAATCATAAACCATCTAGAAAAATAATAAAAATGGTATCATTGGGTTATATCCCTATTGAAGTATAAAAAACATCGAAGGATATTATTATGTATGAAAATTTTCTTGAATAGTTCACTAAAATATTTGTTGAGGAAAATAATGTTTTTATTTTTAAATCACTTATTTAAAATCTAAAAATTTAAATAAAAATCAGGAAAATTTTATTTGTAAAGAACCAAAGAAACATGTAAAGGAAGAACCAAAGAAAAGTGTGACTCCCAGAACCTACACACCTAGATCTAGTTCCATGAACACATACATTACATACTCACTTTGATACTAGCTATAAAATCCTAGATATAACCATCCTTAATTATAGAAACATTTATGTTTATTAAATTTATTACATCATAGGGATATTTTCAGGTCTATAGCTTTAGAGAATTAGAAAAAAATAACTAACATAGGACACATTCTTTATATCAAACAAATTTTTTCCCATTATATAAGAACCTATTTAATCCAAAATAAGTCTTCAACATCTCCAAAAAATTCTTCTATACATGCTATCCTTATAGACACATCATGTGTAGTAATTTTCATTATAACCTAGGGAAATAGAAACATAAGAAAAGGTGATCTCAAATTCTCAGTAAGGGAAATCATACAATTGAGGTAATCATGGAGTAAACATCACATAAATATTATGGCATGAATAAGTAAACAACATGAATTTATAATAAACTAAAACTAAGAGCATGATATATCCAAGATAATAAATAAAAACATTGATATCAATAATATATATTTAATAATGATGGAATGCATAATTATAGATATAAAAAACATACTATCAAGGTCTTGTGCCAAGACAATATCCTATTATTATAATAGGTATACACAAAATCCTAAACTTTTTTGTCTCACAAGACCTATTGATGCATCAAGGGGAAATATAATTCCTTACCCCATGCATCAATTAATTAAGTGAAATAAATTCAACATAAGTGTCAAAAAAACAATTCATATAATTAACTAAGGAACCTCTTACTAAATAAAAACATGGATATCCATATAAAAAAAGATACAAAATTTCAATACATAATCATCATATGTTAGTAGTCAATAATAATATAGAATATTAATACTTTTCTCCATGTAAATAAAAGGGAAGAAATGAGTATAACCCATCCAAATAAAAAGGTGGATGGTCAAATAATATAAAATAAACTTTACAATAATAATTCTTATTGAAATAAGAATATAAAAAATGCCAATGATTTTTCACATGCTAAAAAATAATTTTTCATTATAGGTGAATATCCTCCAATATGAATTTATAAAATGAGTTGTTCACGCCATATAGAGTAATGAGTTTATGGTTAAGTCAATAAAAGAATAAAATGATCATAATAAATCCATAATAAGAAAGTGGATGGTTTTAGTATAACATATCCATAGTACAATAAATGAAATATAGGAGGGTGTTGAGATAAATTAAAAAAACCCTCACAAAAATAACGCTTTAAAAAATATCACAAAAGAAGGGATCAAGAATCTAATTTTTGATACCCTGAGTTTAATAACATAAATGATAATATATATATATATATATACATACACACACACATTAGAGGATAAATAATAAAACATTAACCCCATTAGGGTAAATAATTTTTAAAATGATAAAGGAAATGAAAGCAAAAAATTAAAATATCTTTTAGAAAACATTTTTAACATAGATATAAAATAAAAATTTATATGTCACTTTCAAAGGAAACATTTGAATTAGTGACATAAAAGACTTTAAAAAAATTTATTTTTAATTTTTTTTAAAAAATGGAGGCTTGAAAATACATAAATTTTATCTTAGATAAATTTAGAGATGAATACAAAACATGTGAAAGTTAAAGGAAAAACTCTTTTTATTATTTTATAAATACCTTTATTTAAAACCCACATTATAAGAAGAGTAAAAACATTAATTTTTATTAAAACTTCATTTTACCATATAGGATTAAAAAATACCATATTATAAAATGTTAGGGTGGGATAACCCAATCATGGAAAAACAAAGTTTGAGATGAAACATTATAACTCAAAGAAAGGATATTTGAGTTATCAATATCCCTTATGGGAAACATACTACATAAAGAATGAGAAATTTGGAAATGAGTTTATGTGTTAAAAATTGATAAAATTATATAATATAAAATAATATAATCAAAGGTTGGAATATAACCAACTTATATGAAATAATTTCTAGTGTATTATCATGACTCAATGAAAGAAAGTTGAGTTACCAAAAAATATTACGACCGTGGAAAAATTGAGTCAAAAAATATTTGAAAAAAAAGAAATCGATTTGGATTATTTTATCCCATGAAATAAAAGTAAATAATTTATATAACATTCATGGGATATTAAATCAATATAATACTATACAAGTTAAATATGGCGTGTAATGTGTGTCGTGTCTCAAAGAATTGGAACTATGACAAAGAAAACCCTTTTAACATAAGTAACACTTTAATAAAAAAATTAAGAGAGAGATATTTTCATTGAACATAAAATAATATGATTAAAATATAATTCATGATATTATATCTCATATAGTTATTATATACACCACATAAATGAAATTAGGCTCATAATACCAAACATGTCTCAAAGAGAGGAATTTGAGATGAAAACTATTACCTCAGTACTAATTCATTATTCACTTGAAATAAATGTTCGGAATAATTAAATTAAGTTTATTAAATACATACCCAAGAACCATATTCATAACTATAACCATTTATAATTCTCATTTACAATAATTCTATACATATAAATATCATTTATTTTTTCCTATTTTCAACATCGGGTGTAAGCAATCTTTATTTCTTTAAACTAGTTTCATAATAATGGTGTTGGTATATATTATTTTCAAAAATTATGTGATTATTTTATCATATAAGGCATTTTAATATATTTTAAAATAAATTTTATAAGGCAATAATCTCATTTTATGGTAGTTTTGGTTACAATTCATGAGGTTGAAATTGGCGATGAGAATATTTTGCAGTTTCTTAATGAATGAAGGAAGATTTCTTAATTAATGAGTCAAATTTTAATATAACCTTACCATAAATGAACAAACAATTATTTACATATTTATATTATATTTTACTAGTAAATAAGTTCTCATAGTCATTCATGATATAAATGCATAGTATTGTTCAAGTATGTGGTTAAACTGACCTAAATATAAACCTACCATGATCAATGGGTGATTATGAGGTGGTTTAGTTGTAATATAATTATATCATAAGAATAATGATAATATTTGGTGATTATTAGTGTTATATATTATAATTTAAAATAATTTAAAATATTATATAATTTATATAAAGGCGTTACTTAGAAATAAGAGATAATTTACCTCTTAGTTCACTCATTTTAGATGATTGGATTAAACATAGTCATTTGTTGATCACATCATTAAAAATTTATACAATTTTTTAATAATATAACATTAACTATATTATAAACATTATAAATATTCTTTAATCACATCCTCATGACTAGATATGTATAGCCGTGAAGAAAATAAAAATGAAAATCAATCGTTCTATGGAGGTAGCAGTCCACATATACACATGGTTGATGATTTTGTTTTACATAGAATATAAGAAATGAATAATGTGATTTATTGTTTCAGAATAATAAAAATGATATAAATATAATAATTATTTATTAAATTACACTTTTATACCATCCTTGTGAAGTGGTTAAGGAAAAAAACACACTGTGTCATGGAGGTGGTGGTCTACACAACACAAGAATTGCAGTTTCATTTTTCTTAATGAAAAGGAAAAAGGTGATTTATGATTATTACCATATCATAATAAAATTAAGTATATAAACTATAATTATATCATTATATATGTATTTTAAAATTATAAATGGAAAATATAAATATAAAAGAAATAATTTTAGTAAAAATAATTACCCACATTAAGCACTTTGAGATTTCCTTGGAATATCCCTTAGAAATTGACGGAATATGATAATATATTTTTGGATATAAGATCATGAGTGTAAAATATTATTCTATGGGAAGTAAAAATTTTATGGTTTCTAGAGGAATCTTAATTTTTTGGATTTCTTTAAAGGGGTGACGATATTCCCCTTTTATAAGTTGTGAGGATGATATTTTTGAAAATGTTTCAACTTAATATAAAGGGAGGACATGATAAACATGTCAAGTGGATAAAAAATTGAGAAATAATTGAGTGGGGAGTATATAAGGTTAATAAAAACCACATAAACTAAATTATATACATATTTTTATTATGTTTCGAGCCCTTTACCAATTTAATTATCACTTTGACCATTTTATCCTTTACCGCGGTAACTAGTTTTTTTACCTACGATAACTTAATCTTTATGCCTAAACATAAAATGAACCTTATTAGATAATTTGGAAGAAATTAATCTAAATTTTATATCCAATTAATTTTATTCAACTTATAAAAGTTATAAAAAAGAATTTTAAAATAAAAATATATATTATTTTAAAAACAATTTTTAAGAAAATATTACTTATGTTCTAATATATTATATATGGGTTTTTAAATTAAAAAAACCATTTTAAAATTATAAATTAACATATAAAATACACAATAGGTGTTATAAAAATGTTTAATGAATTTAAAATTCATAATTATATACTAATAATTTCCATTAATGTCATGTTATTTGTAAAAAAAATATTTTCACATAAAAACCATTATTTTATGAAAAATTAAAAAAATTCATATTAAGCTTATATTATTATGATTAATACATAAAATTATGATTATTTTTTAAAAGTTAAATTTCAAAAATTTGATAATTTAATATTTAAATACAATCCCCAAAATTAGTGGAAAACTGTTCATATTGGAAAATAATATTTTAAAATGTTAACTATTTATTCTTATTTCCTATAAATTACTAATTAATTTTTTTGGTAATCTATTATTAATATTATAAATATATTTTATTATTATCTAATCATAATATAATTAGTTTCTGGAAATAAAACACCAACTCTAGAAAAATATATTTTAAACCATAAAATGATTTTTTAGTTATTTTAGCTATACTAATTGAATTTAATTCATATTAAAAGTAGCTGTTATTTTATTTTTATACATATTTCATAAATTAGTTACTAATATTAATTATGTCTTATTCAAAAACTATGTTTTAATGGAAATACTTAATATTTATATTTTTATTAAAATATATCACAATTTTATTTTATTTTGGTGTTGCATGTGGAGAAAACTATCAAACACATTGAATTATTTAAAGCTAATAATATATTTAAAATTTAGAGTGTTACATTACCACACTTAAATAAATTACATCCTCAAATATTTACTCATAATATTATATTAATTCATATAGGGAACTCATAATTAAATACACATTGATAGATGATCATGAGTTTATTCAGGATGTGGAATATGATTTATCTATATAAAATAATTATTATAATCACTTTATAAAGAGAGATAATCCATTCATAATTTCACATAGAATAGTAATAATAGAAGTATATCCATAAGTAATAGATTCCCAAATACCTTGAAAATGATTTATATGATATTCATACTACTAGGTTTTTTTATTTATAGCTCAATACCCAGTAGTTGGTGAAAAATAACATGATATAGGACACTATTTAATCTAGAGTAAAAACTCACTATCCGATTCATTAGTAGTATTTTTATAGGATTTTCATTGTTTACATGGTTTTTTGTGACTATTAACCTTATTGGACCTTGGATTAGGACATTAAGTTTCATAATTCCCAACAATATTGTAATGAAATGAATAACTTTTTTATAGCTTCTCCCTTTCCCTTTAACTTGTGACTCAAATGACCTTCATTTCCACACTTACATCATTTAATTGTTCCTTTAATAAAATTTACACCATGATTATTCCAATATTTTTGACATGTATAAAATCAAATTTTCTTTCCTTCATTACCCTCATTACTCAATATTTCATGAGAATCTATTTTTCTCTTTATAGTTTTTGAGATTTTGAATATGTTCACATTATTAATCCTATTACATAATATAAAGTTTTGAATAATCATGGGGTTTACCATTCCAGATCCCATTATGATGTATATTTCATTGAGGTAATATCTACATTTTCCCTCAAACCCATGGTTCCTTATATTTATATCCATCACTAAAAACAAAATGATTTACATGAGTGATAAAACATTAAAAATATGTGCCACACCCGGGTTTTTGTTTTCATCCTTGATTCAAGTTCATTTTTAGATATCATTTTTTCTCTCAAGTTCTAGGTGTTAAAAGTTTGAATTTTTGATTATATTTTTTTTATCTTTGATCCTGAGTTATTCTTTAACTTTATTTGAGAGTTTTTTTTGAAAATTTGAGTTTTTGGGATTGAAAACAGGTGGTGCACGGTTTGAGAAAACCATGCGACATTATCTAGGAAACCATGTGGGCCTTGGGATGCTTCTAGTTGAGGGTGTATGGATTACGAATGGTTTGAAAAACCATGTGTTTAGCATGCATGGAGTATTAATCTCTAGGAAGAACCATCTTACATAGTTAGAACACGGTTTACCAAACCGTGTGACCAAACAATGCGAGCTGCACATATCTTAATTTTTTTGAAATACCTATTCTACCACCTTATTATTTTTAACCCAAAATGCCATATTATTCATCACCATGGTTTGTGAGACCCTAAGGTGCCTCCATCCTTACCCAAGATTTCTCCTCCCTCCCATGGTGTGGATCTATGGTTTTCTTTAAGTTTCAAGGATGATTTCTCATGGTATTTTCCTCTTCTCTCATCCCTCTTTCTTTATAATTTATTTATCTTGAGATATAATTCTACCTTTCTCATGTTATATGGTTTGTGTTTCCATTGGTTTATGTTGGGGGTTTTGTGTGTTTAGGTTTTCTCTTGGTCGACCTTGGATATTGGATCCTTCATAAGGTTGTTTTAGGTGCGCGTTATTGAAATGTCGTGAGTTTGAGGTAGGTTTCCCTTTGCACTTTCCTTTTTAATTTAAGAATCATTGGTTTATTTCTTTTAACACCTTCCTTGAATATTAAATATTGACATGTGATCTCTGAAATTCTTGTTTTGTGTTCAAATTAGTGGTTTCTTCCTTGCTATGTGATAAATGACATTGTTTTATTAAATGTTGCACACAGTGTTTAATAAAATGACCGGTTGGATTTTTCAAGTGATTTGTGATATCTAAAGCATGATTTGTCTTTTTGAATATATTTTTGATATGTGAAATGATGATTTTGGTTCCATTAATGGGTTTTACAAGTGGTTTTGGATTTAAAAGAAGTGTGTATTTGGATTTTAGAAATGGTTGTTAATGGACCGTTTGGAATTTTAATAAAAATAGATTTGACTTGAAAATGTGATGTGAGCATTCAAGTGGGAATTTATAAATTATTATGAAATAAAAAATGGTGTATTTTTACCTTTTTGTAAAGACATTTTTTGTTTTTTTGAAAAGTGATGGTTTTTTAAAGAATGTTTGATGGCCCGTTTGGTAATTTTGTGAAAATGGTGTAAGTGTTTATCATGAAAAATATCATTGGATAATTATATTGAGGGGTTTATGTTGAATGGCTTGGAAATACTCACTGTGGACTCCTCACAACTAATTTAATTTGTGTGCAATGGGAGATCCTCAGTATATACTTGTTTATGATATATGAGTTGTGTGGAAAGAGATTGATCCATGGGGTGACTCGGGTGATTCCTATTGTGTGCATTATTATTATATATGTGTTTATATGATTTGATTATAGGTTAGAATCTATCTGATCACCCTATTTACATATTGACATGGGAACTTGGAATAGTGATCAATTTGTTTTGAGAATTATTACCATACTATCTTAGATTACATACTAGCTAGTGGCCCATAGTAGGGGGATATATTTTGTTATTGTTGATATGAGATTGTACCCCTTAGTCTGTACCATATAAAGGATGACTTAGCATTTTAGGTAATTATTTATGTCATAAAGTGAGGCATTCTTTTTGAGATGATTCAACATGTATTAGTATGTTATGGATTATTCCCAAGCTCACAGGTTCACCCATGTATATTGGAAATTAGTTGTTAGTAACCATTGGTTGTGATGCATTATTAGTTACTCACTATTGTGTGATATTCCTCCATTTCCCTTATTTTATGATTATTGTGCTTACTTCTTGAGAAGTGTGGATTTATTCTAAGAATGATAAGTTTTTTTCAAGTGTTTTTGTAAAAAGGATTTGGAAATATTTTACACTCTTTCTCTCTTATAAATGGAATGTTACCTTTTTCTTTTAAAATTCATATGGTTCCTACTTGGAAAAGAGATTGGTTTTAAATGGTAAAAAGGGAAATGTACTATGTTTGATTTTAAAGTGGAAAACATGTGGAAAAATATTACTTTTATATATTTTATTTCAAACTTGATGTTGATTTTTCTTTTATTTTAAGGGAAGTTCACTTAGAATAGATTTTATCAGGCACATATACTGCCCGAATGGCCCAAAGGCCTTATTTTTTTATTTTATTATGAATAATACCCCTTTTAAGGGTTTAATGGGAACCCGTACATGACCTGTATGCCCAAGGCACAAGGCCTAACATGACCCCCAATACATGAACCGAAGGACCAGAGGCATACCATGCCAAAACCTGACCCGTAGACCCAACACAACTGAATAACCCCTCCCAAGCTTCTACCTCATTGGTCACCAAACTCCCCACCTTGCATTACTGATCAGATAGCATTTCCCCATACAAAGCTACACGGTGCCTAGTCCCGACGGCGGTTACCATACCCTCTCATTCTTTCAATCTGGTAGCTCTGCTTTTAGTGATTGCTCTTGTTGCTCTGATCCTCTTCTGGGGCCTGATCTGTGTGAACTGGGCTACTCCATGGTCTCTGTGACCCGAAGGCCCTTTGTATTGATGTCTATTTGATGGCCCAAAGGCCCTTAAGACCCATAGGCCCAAACTGGTGGCCTGAAGGCCCAAATCAGGTGAATAGTTCCAGCTGCTACAGTACTGAACAATAACTGCTACAACACTACTACTATACTACTACAGTACTTATATAGTACTGATACAGTACTAATACAATACTGCTATAATTGCCTATAAATTCACCTCCACCCAGTTTTAAACTTGGGTCTCTTGGATGCCAAGCAGGAGCCTTTACCACTCGGGTACGAGCTCGTTGGCTCAGGCACACCTACTATGTTTTAATACTAATGCCTATAGTTCCTTCTTGTTTTTATCTTGTGGTGCTGGTTTCATCATGGGTTTGTTCTCCATGGGAAATGGTTTGTTTTGGTATCAGAGAGTGACTCTTGGGTTCACATGGAGATATTGTGGTTGTCAGGTTTAGTTTGTCATTGTTGTTTAGTTTTTTTTATTTTTAGTTTCTCTTGTAGAATGATGTTCATTTTGGATATTTTATATATATTGGATTTATTTATTTATTTCCATTGTATAGTTTATTTATTTATATTGGGAGAAGTCATTACCTAGGTTACTCTGATGATACCCGACACTAGTTTCTAGCCCATGGAGATCAGAAAATGCCCTTTGGGCCTTGTTGCAGATCGTCTTAGGTGACTGGTTCAGGGTCAAATCGGGTTGGTTCATGAGAAAATGGTATCAAAGGAGGATGATTCTTCAGAGGACCTATCTCATAGGGCACCTTGTGTTATTTGGGATATCAAGGTATATAGATTATGACTATCTTAGGTTAGGGTGGAAGTCTAGGGAAGTTTCTGGACAACACTTTATAGACCAAACCTTGATTTTCCTTGGTAAGTCAGGTTTCTTTTGATTTCATTGGTTAATGTGGTTGTTTTGTGTTTAGGAAATGAAAATTGAGTTGGTAAAATGGTCTCAATGAGCTCGTAGGGATTGGAAAGCCATGTGGAGCTGGGGACATGATCTTATAATACTCTCTATGATGGTGGTGTGATTTGCATATAATCGCCAACCATAAGACCAAGTCACCCACTAACACTAGTTTTCCTTTTGTGAGTTTCTTTGAGTTCCACATGATTTTAATTTTTTTGGGAACTTTTTATTTGGAATTGTTAAAATCATAATTTTGAAGTGGAAATGGTTTGATTTTAGGAAAATGAAAAAAAAATCAGTTTTATTTTGAGGAAAGCACTAGAATGTGTATTTTTGTTAAATGATTTTAATAGAAAGGAATTTATTGAACTACTGAATTATTTTTGAATGTGTTTAAATGTATTTTGAATTTAAATTCATTGTATTTTAAATTTTGAGCATGATGAAATAGGTTGAAGCTTGGAATTTCAAAATGGTTCTTGACTTGGTGGTTAGTGAACTTTTAAAATGTTTTATAAATTTTTGAAATGGAAAGCATATTGAAAGTATGAAAACATGGGTTTAATGTTTTGTTTTGAATGTGGAAATATTTTTTTAAGCTTTTGTATTTCTTTGGGTGATCACCTACATGTATATGTGTGGGAAAGTGGATGGATGATGATGTAGGTAGATGAGTTCCCAGATTGGCATGAGTTAATGAGTGCCTAGGGTGGCATGGGAAATTGCATGCGTGAGGCCCCATGAAATACCTTTGGAGAGTGTGCAACCCACTATGTTTGTTTTCTCTCAACAATATTTTCATGAGAAAAATTGTAATGTTTTGAATTCTGATAGTCATGTGGTTTTCTTATCCCATGAGTTGGGAAGGGTTGTTTATGCAGTTTTTTGAGTTTGGAAACCCTTGTTGATGAGTTGGTTTTGATTGAGATCTTGGATTTCTTGATGCCTAGTGTGTGTCACCACAAATATTATCTGAATATTCATGGTGAATCTATGGGTGGTTCCCCATTAGTAGGCTTTCCAATTGATCAAACTAAGGATTTTGTTATTGAGTTTTGAAAGTTAAATCCACCTCTATTTTATGGTCAAGTATATCCTATTGATGAGGAAGAGTGGATGCATAAAATCGAATGGAATTTTAGTCTCCTTAAGTTTCCTGATTCATTAAAGGTGAAGTTCAATACCTATGATTGAAGGACCAACCTAAAAGTGGTGGAAGTCTATCTCTTGGAACAAACCTCAGGAATATCACACCTAGGAGTTCTTCAAGACTTGATTCATCCATCAGTATTTCTCTGAGATAGAGAACGTGAGAAAGGGAATAAAGATGTGTTATTTACATTATGGTGATGGATTAGTGTTGGATTACTTATTTCATTTTTTGGATCTTGATCCTTATATTATATATGAAGTCATAGAAGATTCCTTAAAGGATCTATGTTTTGATTTTGGGATTCATCCTGATGTATAGTTGAAGGTGTCCGAGTTTGATTAAACATTATTTTCTGATGTGGTGAGGAAAGAATTTCATGTATAAGATATGATAGAGGGAGTGCTTGAGGTAGTCAACATTCCTCAATTTCTTGGAAGTTGTGAAGGTAAATCTATTAAGGATATCATAAAGTGGATTAAAGTTGTTTGTACGGGTTGTGGAATGAAATGAACTCAAGATCTTTCATCAACTTCTCATAAGTGTGGGATCATGATGTGTCATTAGTGTGGAAAGAAATATCATAAAAAGTCATCATGATCTATTGATCCAAATACCTATCATACTTGTGGGCTCTTAGATCACATAAAATTGGTTTATTGGGGTGTTTCGAGGAAGAACTGTGGAGCCAGTTCACAGAAGTAGAGTGCTCTTAGGGCTTTGTTTAAATTCCCTTTCCATTATAACATTTCTTTCTATTGTGGTGGTTGTGTATGGTGGTGTTTGTGTTGATATATTCTATTTAAATTGTAAAAGTGGATTTTATGGATTTTCCCGATGACTTCTATTATAATGGAATCATGTTTTTTTAAAACTTCTGAATTATTACTATCTTATGAAGAGGTGTGTTCCATGGGTATTTTCTTCTTGTTTTTTCTATTTTTGGATAAAAGTGGGTGATGGTGTATCTTCATAATCCCTATTTCAGTGAAAATGAGGATTTCTTATTAGGGATTAGTAGCGCATGACTATGAGGTAGTATATTATATAACATCAGGGATCCATCCATAGGCTTTAGAGTGAAGTTGATATGTAGTCAGGAATCCCAAGGGTTTGATGGACCCTATTTAAGATTTTGTCTTTAGTGCGGGAATGAAGATAGTTTAAGGTTCCCTATTGCAGATCTTATTTTTCCTATTATGGTTTGGTTTTTGTTGATTGGTGTGGGGATATTTTTTAAGTTGTATCGTTTTAGGTCCCCCATGTTTTTCGATTCATAAATGGTGGGGAGACCTATCATGGATCTTGTTGCAGTTTCTTCTAATTTTGTTCAGTGTTTGTTTATTCCTAATGGTGTGGAGTCCTTTCTATCCTTATATGTTAGTAATAAAGTTTATTTTTCGATGTTGGATTAGAAATGGTCTATTTCATTTGTAGTTATCTAATTTTTGTTTCCTATCCATTTTTGGGAACATTAAGCTTTAGTAGAAATGCAGCTTGATATTTCTGTTGTATTTTGGGAAGTGCTCTTCGATCATTGGATCATTTTTGAGGAAGAGGTTTGAGTTCCTTTTGGTGGTTGAGGTGTTCTTGGGTTGGAAATTTAGATCATGCGATTGTGGAAAATCACTTTTCCTTGATTTATCAATTTTAAAATGTTGTGGATTTTGGGGATGGAAAGTGTTATGGTGGGGAGAATTGTCACACCTGAGTTTTTATTTTCATCCTTGGTTCTGGTTCATTTTTGGATCTTAGTTTTTTCTCTTGAGTTCTGGGTGTGATGAGTTTGAATTTTCTAGTGATATTTTTTTTTTATATTTGGTCTTGAGATTATTACTTATCTTCCTTTGTGAGGTATTGTTGAAAAGTTGAGTTTTTGGGTTTTACAGTAGGTGGTACATGGTTTGCACATGATTTGAGAAAACTATGTGGCATGCTCCAGGAAATTGTGTGGACTTTGGGATTCTTCTGGTTGATGGTGCACGACCTATGAATAGTTTAAAAAACCATTCAGTGAGCTTGTAGGGAGGTTATGTCTCAAGGTAGAACCATCTCTGACCATTTACCAAACCATGTGGTAAAACATTATGAGCTTCCCAGATCATATTTTTTTTGAAATAACTATTATACCCCCTATGTATTTTTATACCAAAATTAAATATTCTTCCCACTCTTAGTTTTTTCAACCCTAAGGGTATCCTCCCTCCTTCCCCAAGATTCCTCCTCCCTCCAATGGTGTGGATCTAGGGTTTTATTCAATTTTCAAGGGTGATTTCTTTAAGGTATTCTCCTCTCCTATCCCCCCTTCCTCTTTCTTTAATTTTATCTTGAGATATCCTTCTCCCTTGGTCAAGTGGATCTAGGTTTTGTGCTTTCCTTTTTTATGTTGGGGTTTTTATGTGTTTAAGATTTATATTTTTCAATCTTGGATCTTGGATCCTTCACAAGGTTGTTTCAGGTGTGTGTTGTTGAAGTGCTATGAGTTTGAGGTAGGTTTCCCTTTTTAATTGCTTTTTAATTTAATAATAATTGGATTATTTCATTTATCACCTTCCTTGAATATTAAATAGTGATGTGTGATCTTTGAAATGCTTGCTTGGTGTGAAAAGTAGTGGTTTCTTCCTTATTATGTGATAAATGGCATTGTTTTATTAAATGTTTCACACCAAGTGTTTGATAAAATTCATGGTTGGATTTTTAAAGTGATTTTTGATATCTAAAGCATCGTTTGAATTTGTGAATATATTTTTGATATGTGAAATGATGATTTTTGTTCCTTGAAAGGGTTTCATAAGTGATTTTGGATTTAAAAGAAGTGTGTATTTGGATTTAAAAAATTATTTTACATGTGATGGTAGTTAATGGACCATATAGCATTTTGATGAAAATGGATTTGGATTGAAAATGTGATTTGTGAATTCAAGTGGGATTTTATAAATGATTTTGAAATGAAAAATCAGATATTTTTACTTTTTTGGAAATGTGGTTTTGGTTTTTTGAAAAGTGATGGTTTCTTAAAGAATGCTTGAAGGCCCGTTTGGCACTTTTGTGAAAACGGTGAAAGTGTTTATCTTGAAAACTCTTATTGGATAATTATTTTTCTAATTTTATGTTGAATAGGTAGAAAATCCTCACTGTGTAATCCTCATGACTCATTTACTTTGTGTGCAAATGGGATATCCTCAGTGTGGACTCCTTTGAGATCTATGAGTTGTATGGAAAGAGATTGATCCATGGGGTGACTCGGGGGATACTTGTTGTGTGAATTATTATTATATATGTGTGTATATGATTTAATGATTATTTGGCATAGGTTGGGTAACCCTATTTACATATTGACATGGGAACCTGGCATAGTGAGAAATTTTTTTGAGAAGGATTACCGCACTAACTTAGATTACGCACTAGCTAGTGACCCATAGTGGGGGATATATTTTTTTATTATTGCAATGTGATTACGCCCCTCAGTTTGTACCATATAGGGGATGACCGAGAATTTGTGGATTTTATTGATATTATCAAGTAAGGTATGATTTATAGGATGAGTCAATATGTATTCTTATATTCCGGATTATTCATAAGATCCTAGGTTCACCCATTTCTATTGTCACATAGTTGTCTATGACGATTGGTTATGATGCATTATTGGTTATACACTGTTGTGTGATATTCTTATATTTACCTTGTTGTATGATTGTTATGACTAATTCTTGAGCTATGTGTTTTTATTCTAAGAATTATAAAACATTTTCAAGTGTTTATGAAAAAAGGTTTTAGAAATATTTTACACCCTTTCTCTCTTATAAATGGAATTTTACCTTTTTCTTTTGAAATACATATGGTTCCTCCTTGGAAAAGAGTGTGGTTTTAAATAGTAAAAATGGAAATATAATGTGTTTGATTTTAAATTGGAAAACAAGTGAAAAAATATTAATTTTATATATTGTATTTCAAACTTAAAGTTGATGTGTATTTTATTTTAAATGAAGTTCATTGGGAATAGATTTGATCGGGCACACCTACCTAGTTTTAATACTCATGCATATGGTTCCTTCTTGTTTTTATTTTTTGATGTAGATTTTATATTAGTTTCATTTTACATGGGTGATGCTTGGTTTTGGTATTATAGAGTGACTCTTGGGGTCACATGAAGATATTGTGGTTTTCAGGTTCAGAAGGTATTTGTTGTTCAATTATTGTATTTTTAATTTCTCTTATAAAATGATGATTATTTTGGATATTATATATATATATTATGATGATTTTTTTTATTTTATTTTTATATATTGGGATAAATCATTCCCTTGGTTACTATAATGATGTATGACACTAGTTTCCAGCCTGTGGGGATCGGGAATACCCTTTGGGCGTTATTGTGGATCAGATCGGGTGACAGCTTCAGGGTTGACCCAGGCTGGTTTATGAAAATATAGGAGAATTATCATAATAAATCACATAAAATGTATTTAACCTTAAAAACTATTTTCCCTTAACATGTAATTCATTTAGTTCAACCTAAATCAATTTTCGTTTTAACTTGGTTACTTTAAGTTGGGTTATCTTATACTTATCAACCTAATCTATCATAATAGAGATTCCAAATTACCATGAACTTTCTTAAAATATTGTAAACCTAAAAATCATTAAAATCTATGCTCCCTAAATCAAAATAATTTCTTATCTTAGAAATAACATACCGATTAATATGAACCTTTACTTATGAATCTCTACATTTCAATCTATGTTATCAATGATTATTTCCCTATTTGCTTATATGACCTAAATATAGTCAAATACTTTGTTATGATTCATAAAGAGAATGTGATTTACCAAATCATATCCATCAGGAGTGTATATCTAGGTCTGAAATTATAGTCCCATTCACCATGCACCAGATTGAAGACCAATTCAATGCTTAATCATCCTTTTTCATGATGATTACCCCTAGATACATATTTTCCATAGTCTTATCCACTTTCTAGTATCCATATAAGGATGTAATTACTATGAAAACACATACTCAATATTTTCCCAATCTTTAGGATGACAACCTATATTTAAACTTATTGTTTTTATTTTCACTAAAGTTATCTCATACCAATCCATAAATAAAAGTGCTTCGTTACCATAATGTTAAATTATATGCTATCCTGAAGGGTTATCTATACATTTGAAATTATGATCAAACATAACTTATGAACCCTTAAATTATTCTAAAAAAACATCATAATCTTTAATGTTATCTAAACCTTTCCTTTGATACCAATCGTGACACCATGAACCCAAAATCCTAGATCTAATGCCATAAATGTGTACATTATATTCTCAATTTGATACTAATTATAAAATACAGGATATAACTATTATTGATTACAAAATTAATAATTATTATAAAATCTCTTACATAAAAAGAATATTTTTTAGTTTAAATATTTGTATAATTAGTATAAAATAATATCTAACATATCCAATGTTCTCCCTATAAAATAAACATTTTTCCCATTATATATGAATCTACTTAATCCATAATGAGTCTTCAACATCTACCAAAACTTATTCCACACATGATATAATTCTAAAAATATCATGCGTAATAATTTTATTCATAACTTTTGTAAATGGAAACATAAGAAGGGGTGATCTCAAACACTCAGTAGTGGAAAACATACAATCGAGGTAATTATGGAATAAACATGGCATAAATATTATGGAAGGGATAAGTAAAAAACATACAACAATAATCAACTAAAACTGAGAGCATTCTATATCCATGATAATAAATACAAACATTTATATCAATAATACTAATCTCCAACTGATGGAATGCATAATGCCATAAATAAAAAACATATAATCAAGGCCTTATTCCAAGACACTATCCAGCTATGGTAAGAGGTATAAACAAAAAACTAACTTGTTTTTTTCCATGGGGCCCATTGATGCATCAAGGGACTATATATTTCTAGGCCCTACCCATCACCTAATTAAGTCCAATGCATTACCCAAAAGAGTCAATAATAATTTTCATAGAATTCTCTAAGGATCCACTTACTAAATAAAAACATGTCTATCTATATAATGAATAATATATAATGTAAATTCATAATAAACCTATATTATAAATTAATAATCATCCAGAATATCAATACTTTTACCTATGATAATAAAATGGATAACATGATCATAACCCATATAGAAAAAGAAGGTGGATTATCAAAAAATACATAGTCAACTTACCAATGATCATCTATATTGGAATAACAACATACAAAACATCAATAAGTTTTGCCATGTTAATAAATAAATGTTCTTTCTAGGTGATAATCCTACAATCTGAATTTATAAAACGATATATTTACACTATATAGGGTAATGAGGAAAAAATTACGTAAATGCTAGAATAAAATGGTCATAATCAATCCAAAGAAATAAAGTGGATAGATAAAAAAGAATATATCCCCAGTGTAATAAAGGAAACATAGGAGGGTGTTGGCATAAATAACAAAACCCTTTTAAAAATAATTATTTGAATAGTATTACAAAAGAAGGGATCAAGAATCAAATTGTTTGATAGAAATAGTTAAATCCACCAAATTATAATATATATATATATTAGAAGATAAATAATAAAATTTAAACCCAATTAGGGTAAATTATTTTGAAAATTACAAGGTAATTGGAAGATAAAAACTTAGAAATATTTTAGAAAACATTTTTTTACATTGATGTAAAATATAAATTTACATGGCGTTTTTAAAGATAAATTCTAAAATTGTCATAATAAAGACTTTTAAAACCTTTAATTTTAAAAATAATCTCTAATAATGGATCCTTGAAAAGGAATAAATTTTATCTTGGATAAATGAGGATAGGAATAAAAAACATGTGAAATTGAAAGGAATAACCCTTTTTATTATTTTGAAAATACTTTTACTTAAAAGGCATATTGTAAGAAGAGTAAAAAAAATAATTTGTTTTAAAACTTAATTTTACCAAATATAATTATAAAATAATATATAATAAAATTTTAGGGTGGAAGAACCCAATCATGTAAATGAAAAGTTCTATATAAAACATTATAAATCAAAGAAAAGAGATTTAAGTTATCAATATCCCTAATGAGAAACATACTCCATGAAGTATGATACATTTGAAAATGATTTTATGTGGAGAAAATGTATAAAATGAAAGAATAACACATAATATAATAAATTTATAGAATGTACCCAACTTATATGAAATAAGTTCCAATGAAAGATCATAACTCAATGAATGAAAATTGAGTTACAAAAAACTATTACGATTGGGGTAATACTTAAGTCAAAATACATTTTAAGAAAATAATTATATTTTTATTAGTTTATCCAAAGAATTAAAAATAAATAATTTGTAGTATTTTCATGTGATATTAAATCAATAGAACACCATAAAAATTAAATATGGTGCATTATATATATCATTTCTCAAAGAATCAAAATTGAGACCAAGAAAACCTTTGCGACTTGAGTTAGACTTTAATAAAAATCTCTTGAAATAGAGGTCTTATAATTGAACAAAAAATAACATGATTAAAATATAATTCTTGGTATGATATATAATATAGGTAGTATATACACCACATATGTTAAATTAGTTTTAGAATACCAAACATGTCTCAATGAGAGGAATTTGAGATGAAAACCCTTACCTTAGTCGTAATTCATTCTGAACATTCACAAACCATATTGAATAAATAAAGTAAGTTAATTAACTAAAAACCCAATAGAATTATTCACAAATATAATCATTTATATCCAAATTTATAATTATTAAATACATATAAATATTTGTTTGTTTTCTTACATATTTTAAACACCAGGTGTAAGTAATCTTTATCACCTAGAACTAGTTTCATAAAAGTGGTATTGGTATATATTATTTTACCAAATTACATAATTATTTGATCATATAATTTACTTTAATATATATTATAATATATTTTATAAATCTATAATCTCATTTCATGGTAGTTTTGGTTGTGATCCATGAGGTTGAAATCGACGATGAGTATGTTTTAGTGTTTCTTAATAAACGCAGGGTGATTTCTTAATTAATGAGTTAAATATTCATATAACCTTAAAAGAACGAAAATAAAAACAATATTTACATATTTATATTTTATTATACCAGTATATAAGTTCTCATATTCATCAAAGATATAAAATTACAATATTGTTCAAGTATGTGGTTAAACCAACCCAAACATGAACGTATCATGATTAATGGGTGATTATGATGTGGTTTAGTTATAATATCATTATATTATAAGCATAATTATATTATTTAGTGTTTTTAAGTGTGATATATTATAATTTTAAATAATTATAAAGAGTATATAATTTATATTAAGTCATTACTTAGAAATAAGAGATCATTTTCCTCTTAGCACGCTCGTTTTAGACGATTGGATTAACAGTAATAATTTATTGATCATATCATTTATAGGTTATAAATTTTTTATTAAAAAGATAATTAATTATATAATAAATTTAATATTTATAATTTAATCCCATTTTCATGACTATACTTGAAGGTGATGATGAAAATAAAAATTAAAATCAATCGTTCCAAGGAGGCAGTAGTCCACACGCATATATAGTTTAAGATTCCATTTTACATAGAACAAGAGAAAGGAGTAATATGTTTTGTTTTTTTAAAATATTAAAAATTATATAAATATAAAAATTATTTATTAAATGTCCCTTTTTTATACAAGTATTTTAATGTGGTGATGAAATAAAACACGTTGTGTCGTGGTGACAGTAGTCTGCACACCATAAAATTACATTTTTTCTTTTTCTTAATAGAAAATGGAAAATTAAATTAATGATTATTACCATATAAAAATAAAATTAAGTATATAGACAATAATTATTTCAATATATTTTTATTTTAAAATTATAATTGGAAAATATATATTGAAAACAAAGAAGTGAAGTAAAAATAATTACTCATTTTGAGCACTTTGAGATTTTGTTCAAAGATTCCTTAGAAATGGATAGAATAGGATAATATTATAAGATCATAAGTTATAAAATGTGAAATACTACTCTTTGTTAAGGGAAAATGGAAGGTTTTTTAGAGGAAATCAAATTTTTATGAGTTGTTTGAAGGGGTAGTGAGAGGTCCCTCCTATAAGTGGTGAAAATGATTTTTTTAAAATTTTCCAATCTAATAAAAAGGGGCCACATGTTAAACATGTCAAGTGGAGAAAAAAATCAAACACATTGAATTATTTAATAATATTAATATATTAATAATTATATTTCTTACAAAAATATTAATCATGATGGTTGTAAAATATGTTTTTGTGGTGTATGTTAAAATAATGATTTTGTTCACACCTTTGGTAAAAAACACCTCATTTGGAAAAGAATATGACGATTACTTTTAAACCTTTTTTAGAAAGTAATAATTAGTAAAAAATGACTTAAAAAATATTTATATAAGATTAAAAATAATCATGAATAAATTTTAAATAAAATATGGACATGGATGTAAAGATCTCTGGCCAAATAGAGAAATAAAGTTAGTTTTTCTTAAGAATATTATTCCAGAAATTTGAGTACTTAGAGATAGAAAACTGAGAGAAAAACATATAATATCTAGAAATAACAAAAGGATAAAAAAATTTATATTATTTTTGAGTGATATATATTATAATTTTATAATCATAAAATTTAAGCATAAACAATCCACATAAAAAGTGAGATTATAACATAAAACCATTACCTAAAGTTTGACATTCTTCATATGTTATCAAATATATAGTATAATAAATTTATTTTTTTATAATTATATAAAATAAACATACTAATACTTATAATATCATACATGGTTTACTTATAACATATTATCACCTTTTTATTAACAATTATTTATTAAAGTCACTGTTCTAGGTGATAATTGTTTCATTTTTCATGTATGTTTCGATTCAGCTTCTATGACCCTTGAATATTGATCATGGTTCCATGATATACATAATTTTAATAATGATATAAATATAATATATATTCATTATATATATATTTATAACCATCATAAGATATGGATATAGAAAAATGGTTTACCCCATTCATGGAGATGGTGGTCCGTCCGTTCGCATGAGCATTGTTTCCATTTTATAACAAAAAGAAATAAAGAAATAAAGATAATATTTTATCATTATAGAATCATAATTTTACCATAAATATAATATATATTTATTAAACTAATCACTATATCCATTAATGTGATAGAGTGATAGAAAATGAATCATATCTCTATGTGGAGGTGGTAGTCCACACGTACACACGAGCACTGATCTAATTTCACATTTGATGAAAAATATGTGAAAAATGGATTTTAAAACATCATAATAAAATAAAAATATATTAATTATACCAGATTAATTATTTTATAATGGATAAAATAGGTTTATAGAAGGTAAAATATGAAATAAAATTCAAAGAGCTCGGTTAATATTTATACCTCTTCTTTGAGAGACTTCATTTGGATTACACCATAATCCATGAAATATTGGTCTTATGATTAGTTCAAGGGATATTAGATGAATTTAAGGATGATAAAAGTTTTTGGGATAAGTATTTTATAATATATAAGACTCTAATTTTTCTTAATAGGGGAGGATAAGAGGTATCCTTTTATAATTGAGGGAGAGGACACTTATAGAATTACTTAAAATATTAAAATATAATTAATATCTTTCTAAAGTATAATGATTATAAATGGAAAAAGATTCTAATTTAATATATTATAGGTTATAAATATATTCAAACAATAATAATTAGACAATTTTATATAGAATTATTACCCTTACCTATTAGTTTAACCCCCGATAAACCTATTTTTACCTTAATTGTGGTAATGTTTTTTACCATTTTTACTATTTATTAGGACCAAAAATGAAAGTGGAATCATTAAAAAAATTTAAAATTATGATTCAAAATATGGAATTCATTTTATAAAATTAAATTTTAATTAGTTGAAAAAGATAATTTCAAAAATAACCACACAAAAAGCTATGAAAACCTATTTTTAAAAAAAATACATTTTTAAGTATAAAACTGAATTTAATTTCATTCCATTATTAGTGAAAAATTCAAATGATTGTTATATTTTTTATTCAAAGATATAATATATAAATTTCATTAAAAACATTAATCAATAATTATTTATTTAATTTATTAAGATAAAAAAACATTGCATAAAAACACTTTTATGAAAAATAACTCTTTTTAAAGTTTAAAACATTTTATCTTAATTCATAAACTTTAGATAACTAATGTATGGATTAGTATTCATAAATTACCAATATTTTTTTATTAAAATCAATTTTTAATATATATCAATATATTTTTTCATAAAAAATTCATAACACCTAGAAAGATACATTTCTTCGGAAAAATAAGTCTCTTAATCATGAAATGATTTTATTGAAAATTTAATGATTATTTATTAGGAATTAATCAATATATTTAAATTTAGAAAAAAAATCTATATATATTTAATAATTTTTTAATCCTATTCATACTCTCCAATCCAAAAAATAGGTTATAAAGGTATACTATATCATGAGTTCATTTTGATACATGGTTATATGTAAAGAAAGATACTGAATACCTAAAGTTTATTTGAAAGGAAATACATATAAAATCTTACGGTGTTACATTCTAACCCCCTTAAAATGATTTTTTCCTATGGAATTACATCACTCCAATACGAAAAATGAGGTTATCTCTGCTTCATCACATCCTCAGGTTCCCATGCATCTTTCTCAAATTTCAGATTCCTCAAGATAACTTTATCCATGTGAGTAGTCTTATTTTGTAGCAATTTATCTCTACGATCGAAGATTTATACCAGATGTTATTTATAGAAAAGTTAATACTCCAGTAATATAACCTATGAGTTCTGTACATGTGAAATATCCAGTATGTACTTCCTCAAAACTGATACATGGAACCCATTATGAAATTGAGTGATGTTTGGTGGAAGCTCCAAGTGATAAGTAAAAATCCCAATCTGATCAAGAATATCAAAAGGGATTCTATATATAGGGATTATATTTCCTTTATTTATAAATTTCATAACCTTATTCCATGGAGAAATTTATAGAAATGCCTTCTCACTAACGTTAAATTCCAGATCTCACTTATGATTTTCAACTTTACTCTTATATTAACTTTAAGATTCCATGATGTTTTGCTTAATGGATCTGACATTATCTACTATTTACCAAGCTACCATAAGTTGAAATCATCTTATAATGGTGGAGTTCTGTGCTACATTACATATATGTATTTATAAATATCCAACTAAATTCTTGAGTGAAAGCTATTGTTGTAAGAAAACTCTACTAGAGGAAGGTGTTTATCCCAACTACCTTTGAAATCTAGAGAGCATGATCTCAACATATCCTCCAAGGTTTGAATGGATCTCTCAGACTAACCATATATGTTAGGATGATAAAAAGTACTTATACACAACTCATTATCCAGAGCTTTCTATAAACTTTTCTAGAACTTTGAGGTAAACCTTGGATCTCTATCAGATCCAATAGAATGTGGTTCTTCATGAAACCTTACCACGTCCTAAATGTATATCATAACAATATTATTAGGAGATAAATATTCTCTAATATAAGTTAAATTTTCTAATTTAATAAGGAAATCAATTATAAACCAAATAGAATTATGGACATTAGATATTTTTTTTGAAAAGGTTGAGGGTCAAGACCCCTTTATTGAACATAAATAAGATCAAAATCCTTTTGAAGACTGGGAAAAGGAAGAACCCATTACATGGAGCAGATGAAAAAATTATAACTAATAGGTAAAAAATGCCTTACATGGACCCAAATTTTAAAAAAGAAACAAACACCATAATAATAACTAGCTAAGAGTCACTTTCCCCCAGTCTGATCCTGTAACAACGAATTCTATCAAAGATGACATGCATAACCCTACCAAGAAATGTGTCACGCTGGAAACACAATAAAGGTAGGGAAATACTCCATTCCACACTGAAATGTGGGAAGAGGTCTGTATGATAGATTCCAACACACCTATCTTCCTTATGAGCTGCCCACTCGATAATACAAGCGAAGAACTCACTACAATGTCAACCTAATTCAGTGAAAAATAAGATAGAAAACACCATGTAGAAATCAAAAAATAGGGAACCCATCCATAAAAATGAGGAAATATGGATGAATGATGGGTGTCAACACACCCATCCATCTTTTGAGGCTGCCCACCCAACATCATCTACAAGAAACAGAAACATATCTTCCATGCAAAGAGACAAATGAAAATTACCACCACAATATCTGCACCTCATCGAACAATTAGATCCAAATACCGGAATAATATAAACAAATGTCAACCAGAATGATCCATCATCTCAGCCTGTAGGATCAGAGCTAGATTGACCAACCAAACCCAAAGAGGACTAGCAACAGATCTGAACAACCCACCGGTGCCTGAAAATAGGGAACCATAAAATCTGCCATCCACCACCCATGACCTCTCCGACACCAAAGAAACACCCGACTCCACCGCATGGACTTAAACATTGAACAACCAAGGCCATCAATGAATATTCCCAAATCCCCATAAATCCAACACGAACTTCCCCTGAGGAATCTGGAACAACCGAAGTCGCACCCTCACCCATCACTACTCGAATGAGAAAAGACCAAGTGGGTAATACTAGATCTAAATAGATCTAGTTAAGGGAAGAAACATATAAAAAATTAGGGTCCATCAGAGACATCGATACCAAAAGGTAGTGGAAAGGAAGAGAAAATCCTTCAAATAAGGTTCAAGGCCACAACTCAAGAGAAGTAGTGGCAGAAATCTGAGGAGGAGAAGAATGATAGTGAGGAAACTGAGGTCAGAACATGGCTTCGACACATGGAAAAGGGAAACCACATAATATAGAAAACCCTAAGCCCACTGGGCACCTAGGGAGGGCAGCGGTATTTTTAATTATGGACATTAGATATTTTTAGGACTCATATAATGAAATATATTATGAAATTTTTTCTATTTACATACTAGTATGGGTAATGGTTGTAACATCCCCTTAGAATTATTCCACTCATCCTTAACTTACTGACATACCAGCACTGATATAAATATTTTGAAATATCCCCATTTTTGTTGTCCCTTAAAAATAATCTTTTTGAACCCTATACATATTTGTACTTATAGGATGAATAGAGAATTATAAGACATAATATTATTCCAATATCTCATTCTTCAAGTATTTTATTAATGGGATACATCCTCTGTTCCTAAATATTATAATCCTAATAAAATAAATTTTGAACTCAATAAAATTTCCCACCTTATTTTTTTACTCTATATCTTTCTTATTTTCCTCTTTAATCTTTACATGGATAGATGGTTGAACACCAATTTGATCAAGATAATATTTATCCCCTTACTTAATTATTTCAAGTTTTATCATTTAGAAATCCAAAAACATTATATCTTTTGTGATCGTCATTATAGATAAGCTAGCATGATTCTTTCTACTAAAATAATTATCCACCTTGCTCGCTTTTCTAGGGTGGTAATTTATTAAGAATTAATAATATTTTGTAAAATAAAACCAACTTCTCTAGAACATATTAAACTATTTCTATGTGAATATATGATTTAAAATTTTATGATCAATATATATGCCACAAATTTCCATGTAATGAAAATTCCTCCATATCTTTAATGAAAAATTATCACTGCCAACTCCAAATCACGAGTCAAGTAATTTTTCTCATGAAACTTCAATTGATGCGAGGAATAATCTATTTCTATATAAATATAGATAAGAACACATCCCAACCCCTTCTTTGATTTATCACTATAAATCAAAAACCCTTATCCACTATAGGGTAGTGTGAGAACAAGCTCAATTACCAATATTCTCTTCAGTTCCTTGAAATTTTCTTCACATTTATCAGTCTAAAGGAACTTGAATCCCTTCTATGTTAACTTAGTGAGTAGATTAGATCGCTATGAGAAATTCTTATAAAATAATTGATAATATACAACCACTATAATAAAAATATAGATATCAGTCATATTAGTTGGTTTGGACCAATGTCAATAACTTTTATCTTTGATTGATCTACTGATATACCATAGCTTGAGATTATATGACCCAAAAATAAAACTTTATTTATCTTAAATTCAAACTTGGTAAAATTTTCATACAACTTATCCTTCCTTAGGGTCTTAAATAAAATATTCAAGTGATATTATTACTCCTCCTAACTCTTGGTATATGTTAGAATATCATCTATAAATACTACCAACAGATGACCAAGGTAATATCTAAATATTTTATTCATTAAATCCATGAATATAATGGAGGAATTACTAAGACCAAATGGAATCACTATAAATTCATAGTGTCTATACTTTGTATGGATGGTTGTCTTTGGTATGTTATCACTTTTGTTTCTCAATTTATAATATCTAGAATAAATTTAAATATTTGATAATTATTTAAAACCACACAATTGTTTATAAAAATCATCAATATGTAGTCGATGATACTTATTTTTGGCTTTGATCTAGTTAAGTTCCTAAGAGTCACATTGATCCTTATTTATTCTTAATAAAAAGAATAGGTTCACCCCTAGGTGATGTACTTGGATTAATGAATCCCTTATCAAAATTCTCCTAGAGTTTATTCTTCAATTACTACAACTTAATTGTGGTTATTATATATTGAGTCTTTAAAATTGGTGTAACACTGAGTATGATTTATATTTAAAAATCAATGTCATGATTCAGAGAAATACTAGGAAATTTTTCCCAAAATACATCAATAAAGTCCTGTAAGATAACCATATATTTGATCTTGAGTTTATCCCCAACTATATATGATAAATATCCCCTTTTAATAGGAATAAATACCTATACTATGAATGCAATTTCCATTTGAAGTTCATATTTATCCTCTAAATGATTGATAAATATAGGTTAGTTTGGAATATAAAATGTGACTTCCATTCCTCAATATCTGATATGGGATATATATAAATAAATCCATTCCAAGACCAAAATAAAATTAAATTTAACTAGATGAAGAATAACATGATTTGTAGGAAGCAAATTTCAATAAACATAAATTATAGAGGAATCATAGATTTGAGATGCGATCATCAAACCATTAAATGTTTTCATTGATTTAACATCTAATTGTTGATTTGGTAATGTGTTACCCTTGTAAAAATCACCATATATAAAAGATTAGTTAAAACCAGAATCAAATAATGTAATAACAGCTATAGAGTTGATGGAATGTGTACCTTTCACCACTTCATTCTTGTAAGAATCATTTAAAATTGTGATCACATTATATTTATCTTTATCTCTGGGATTAAGAGGTTTCTAAAGTTGATCATAATAATTAACCCTTGGATTCGATCAATGGTTAGAATAATGCCTATACTCCTTGTATTTGAAAAAATAGAGTATGGGTGGTGCATTTTGTGGAGATTTGTCTCTATTTTTATCATTATCTAACTTCTTCTCAACACTTCGACAATCGATTTCCTAATAAACTTAAATTCCATACATAATGAATTTACTAGTCCACTTAAGAAAATTCCTTACATGGTGCTTTCCACACATATATCATAAGGGAATAATCATCTTCATCCATCCATGATTTTTATTGTTATAATTTCCTTAAATTCAATCTTTCTTTTATTATCAAAACCATGAAATTGTTCGGTGACTATGATATCCATTTCTAACTTGAGATCACATTGAATTATTTATTCATATATACTAAAGTCTATTATAGCTAACACCATTAATAAAATTTGTTTTAATACATTTAAGGATGGATCAATCTTACTTTTTGGTTGGATGATATTACCAGAAGCACACCTCATAAGTCTTGATTTGTTTTGCATAGGTACTTGTGGATTCATTACTCTTTTTCATTAGATTAAAGAATTAATTATCTATTTTTGTATGAAAAATAAAATAAAAGTACTTGTTTAAAAATAAACTTATAACTCATATCACTGTATAGAGTCAATTTATTCATTTTTCATCATGTTTTTGAAAAAATTACACCATTAACCCACTTCTACTTCCAAATGATAAAATAAAAAACAAATTTTTTATGCTTTGAGCACTAGAGAATATAAAATATCTCATCAGTGGTACTAATCCATTGCTCATATATTAGTGGATTAATAGAACCACTAAAATAATGTGGATGTTTCCTCATAAAGGACTCAACATAATTTTGTTCCCACTTTTTCTTATTTGGAAGCTTAGCATGATTCATGGCCAGAGAAAGTTGCATATGCATAATAATGAGACTTTTATTTACAGTTCCCATTAAATTTAGTTGATTAGGAGGATCATCATTTCATTTTCCAACATATTTATCATTAAAATGGTTCTTTAGGGTTATAGACATTAACTATAACCAAAATAATATTTTGAGAAACAATAATCATAGTGAGAAACCATATAATCATGAAAATCATGGATAGTATATTTAAATATTGAAACATTATTTTAAATCCATGACACCTTAGGTTTAACCTTGGTCATAATTTGCCATCATAAATTAAAATCCTTTATAATGGTTCATAAATAAATGTTAATTATCCCAATAATATCCCCTAAGACTGTCTAGCTAGATATGTAGTATTAGGATCACTAATTGTACACCAGTGAATATTGAGTTAATACCCAATCTTTCCCTTTCAATGTTTTTACTTGTAGGTTCATATTTTCTAAATCCATATCCAATTCCCAATATCTAAATAGGGAGGTATTTTCTAAAAAAATCACACCACTTTATTTAACATAAATTAGGTTGTTCTCTTATACTTAGGCTTATCCTAAGGGTTTTTATTAATGTTTTCTCATCCTAGTTTCCTAAGCAAATAAAACTTACTCTGATACAAACTAAGGAAACCCAAATATTATATACATAAATATTACATCTTAATATATGAATATTCATTACATATCATTACAATCCATTATAGAACCATAAAGATTTAGTGCATTTAAAAACCTGGATACATAAAAAATTGGTATATAAAAGATCTACATAATATCCCAATAAGTTTTCCATAACTACCACCCTTTATAGAAATATCATATATAAAAAAATTATTCACATCAGGTGGGAAAGGAAACATAATAAATTGTTTCATCATATGACCAACAATGGTAAACAAGAGATATATCAATCAATGATAATTTTTTAGAATAACATTAACATAAGGGTATAAGAATATTACTTATCATTTGAAAATTAAACCTAATAATTCATAGATCATAAGAATGAGTTATAACATAAATCTTAGAAGTTCATAAGAAATGAGTCATAAATAAATCAAAGAACATGATCTATGAGAGCATAAATTGGCATAAAATCATGTCACAAAAGAGTTACATGATCATAATTATATAAATATTATTTCAAGGAAACCCACTAATATATTCATCACATGTTTGGCTTGGGCTAACCACCCAAGAACCATATTTGGGATTGGGATAACCTCCTGTGTACCTTTGTTGGGATTGAGATAACCTCCCATGCACTATTTTATCGCATAAAACTTTAAACTCTACCTATTTCATTAGAGTAATATAACATACCCACCCATCACATAATCACAATCCATTCTAATGTATGCTACAACATCATAAAAACATTTACAATTTCATCATATTTTAACCAATAGAAAAGAAGAATGGGTTTGTGGAATATTTCATCATAATAATCATGAACCATATAGAGAAATAAAAAGGATAATATCATAGGATCATTTAACTAGTTAATAATAAGTAACATAAAAGGATGTTTTTATAAATGAATAATTCATTTAAAATATCATTGGTATACTTCTTGAGGAAAATGAACTTTTCATTTACTAACTAATTATTTAAAATCTAAAAATTTACAAAATATTAGTAATTTTTTTATTTGGAAATAAAACTGGAGACTTATAAATGAATCTTCAAATCAAAGTGTATTCATAATATTGGGAGAATCTATTTTTATGGTGTACATTAAAACAAATATTTTGTCCACACCTTTAGTAAAAAGTACCTCATTTGGAAAACAACAAGAAGATTCATTTTAAACCTTTTTTATAAAGTAAAAAATGGGTAAAAATGAATTTAATAAATATTTTTAAATAGAAAAATCATTAAGGAAAGCATTTAAATGAAAATTTGGATATGGAAGAAAATATTCCAGACGAAAGAGAGAAATAAAGTTGGTTTTCCTTAAAAACTTTTTTTAGACTTTTGAGTTCATAGAGAGTGAAAAATGAAAGAAAATCATGTAATATACATTAATAACAATATTATAAAAAAATAAATAATATTATTGATATTTATATCATATATTTTCATCATTAGAAAATTTTACCATAAATAATCCTGTATTAAGTGTGATTGTAACATAAAACCCCTACATCAAGTTTGAGTTTCTTTGTAAGCACTCAAACCTTTGGTAGTGTAAATTTAAATTTATTATAATTGTAAAAAATAACCATATTAATACTTATAATACCTTCATTGTTTACTAATAACATCTTATCACCTGTTCATTAACAATTCTTTATTAAAATCACTATTCATAGTGTTAACTTTTTCGTTCTTCATGAATGTTTCGATTCAGTTGTTATTGTCCTTGAATATTGATCATGGTTCCACAATCTATAGAATATTAATAATAATATAAATAATATATATGTATATATATATATATATTAATTATTTATATATTTATAACCATCCATAAATGGTATAGATAAAAAAATTAATTACATCGTTTATGGAGACGATAGTCCATACATATGCATGAACATTATTTCAATTTTATAAAAAAATAATGAAATAAAGATAAATAATATTTTATCATTATAGAATAATAATTATATCAAAAATATAATATATATTTATTAAATCTATCATTATATCAATCAATGTGAGGCGGTAATGGAACATGAATCATATTGCTACATTGAGGCGATATTCCACACACACACAGACAATAATTTTGTTTCCCATTTGATAGAGAGGAGGTGAGAAATGATTGTTTAATAATTATAAAAACATATAAATATATTGTACCACCAAAGGATATTTACGAAACTATCTCAGAACCTCTTCTGAAACATCACTATTACCATCATGCATCCTCTAAAAAGAACGACGGACTCCCCACCTTTATAAAATCCATCAGGCGAATGCCCTATGGATATTTGAGTATATAGAGTCTCACAGTTGGTATTCCCTAGTTGTACCTCCATGACTCTCTATAAGATACTGGAGGTAAGTTTCTCCACCTCCATCCACAAAGGATAACTATAATGAGTACAAATTCTCTGATGCCTCATTCAGAAACTTCGAACAAGATATCCTGCTGAGAGAAACAATTACCATCTTCACCTTCCCAGGAGTATAGAAAATTTTGAAGTCATAATCCTAGAGTAACTCTATCCATCATCTCTATATCAAGTTAAGATCCTTCTGAGAGAATATATACTTGAGACTCTTGTGATCAGAGTACATGATAAACTACTTTCCCATTAGGTAGTTTCCCTACATCTTTATTGCAAAGACTACCACTACTAACTCAAGATCTTAAGTCACATAGTTCTGTTAATGTGGTCTCAACTAGAGTGAACCCTGGGAAATCACCACTTTCCTCTACATTAGAACACAACCAAGTCTGGTTCTTGATGCATTGTATAAAACTACGTACTCGACACCCTCTCCTAGAAATATCAAGATGGGAGAACACATCATACTCTACGTCAACTACTTAAAAGCCTACTGGAACCCTTTTAGATTCAAAGTTGTCATGGGTATTGATATTATAGAGAAATTAGGAATGAATCTCAGGTAATATCCTGCCTAACTGAGGAATATTCATGCCTCCCTCATGCTTTTGGGTGTCTCTAAAGCTAAAACTACCTCTACCTTATCTGGGTCCACTACCACTCCATCCAATAAGATAAAATTCCCTAGAAAGTGGACCTCTTAAATCCAAAACTGGCACTTAGAGAGATTTCCATAGAGCTGGTGGTCTTAGAGTACATCTTGAACTATCCTAAAGTTTCTTATGTGCTCCTACTCAAACACTGAGTATACAAGGATATTTTCATTGAAGACTACCATGAACCGGTCAAATAAGGGTTGAAAGATCTAGTTCATGAGTCCCTTGAACATTTCTAGGGAACTTATCATACCAAAGGGAATCACCAAGTACTCATAGTGATCATAACGATATCTGAATTTCACATTTGTTATATCCGCATATCGTGCTTGTAGTTAGTGATAGAATAACCTGAGGTAAACCTTCAAGAACCATTGATCCCCTATCAACTGATCAAAGATGTCATCAATCCTCTATAGTGGATACTTGTTTTTAATAGTCACCTGGTTGAAGTGTTGGTAGTCCACACACAACTTCAAGATCTCATCTACCTTTGTGGAAAACAAAACTATGTATACCCAGGGTGAAACACTAGGTATAACAAAGCCCTTCCTATTCAAGTCCTCCAACTACACCCTCATCTCGTGAAGCTCTATGGGAACCATCTAATATGTTGGTGTGGATATTATTGTCATACTGAAGTGTAGATCAATCTAGAATTCTATCTATCAATAAGGAGGTAAACCTAGAACATTCTCATGGAATACATCCTCATACTCCACCACCACTGTAGGAAACTAGGAACTCATAACATTCACTACACCAAGGGTTAAGTTATTCAACTGATGAGTGATCGACTGCACCCTCACATGATCGATTCCATCCTATGCTATCTGGGTTTCCTTTTCACCGATAAAGGAAAACCTAGTTCCATCATTGAGGAAACACCATATACTTCACCTAAAATAGTAAATTTGGTCATGTATTATAGATAATCAGTCTATACTAAGAATGAAATTTTAAGGACTTGATGCTACTACCAAGATATTACAATAAAAACTATCACCTCCAAGAGTCATGTCACATTGTTGGAACAAGTTTGTGATCGCCAAGCCTTCTCTAGTGAGAGTCTCCAAGCACAAGGGTCAAGCCAAGGGATCAACCAAAATCTCTAAGTCTTCTAAAAGGTATGTGGAAAGAAAAGAATGACTAACACCTGTGTCTATCAGTACTGTAGCTAAGGTAGAAAACACACATATCATACCTCAAATCATTCTCAAAACCTCTGAGCCATAAGCTTCGACCACTTGTAGTTGTCCCTACCCATGTCCTCTATCTCCCTATATAGTGACCCTATACTTTTACACATATCATTACATGATTTTAATCATAATATAATATCATATTACAATCAAATGATCATTAATTCTAGTGTCTTGGAAGACTAGGTACATAAAACTAAAAACATGGGACTAAATAAAACATTTCTTTATTTAATATTCATAAAGAGATCCTAACTTACATTTTTCTCATACATATTCATAGGGTAACTTGGGGGTAAAATGAACAAAGGGATGAGCTAAAATCCTAGTAAGTTAAAATCATAGTGATAAAGTTTTAGCTCATGGGTTAGAAGGCATGGAATAATGATATAAAAAAGCATGGAACATGTGAAATCATAACATGTAAACATGGGTTCATATAAACATGGAATCGTAATAATGAGGTAGAAACATAAAACATAACTTTAGCACGATTCAAGGCTTTTTTCACATATATTATCACAATTCAATGTTAACCACAAAGACCGTTGCACATGGTAGCACGAGTTAAGGCTAACCGCCAAGACCGTTTCACATAACGTCTCATGAGACTCAAATTTACCCAATGAATTGGAGTTCTATCTGGGATCACCCATATTAACATGTTCATTAATATTCCTTCCACATAAATAATCATACATAATCAATCATACATAAACATAAGGGTACCCACGGAAAGAAATTAGTGTCATAATCATGTCATAAAGCATAATGAATGGGTGTATCATACAAGTGTCCATGAAAAAATAATAATTAGATAAATCATGGAAATTAATAAGTTATAATAGGTATATATCATAATAAGTGATACTAAATTGAAGTGATAACATGTAAAAGAGTTTTTAAGAAACATTAAAATTAAAACATTTTAGTGCGGTTTAATGAAAATATCAAAGATCATTTAAAATAGAAAAGGGAATAATATTTTATATAAAAATATAATTTAAACAAGAATTTTTTTCATGATAAAAATATTGGTTTTTTAAATATAATGTTTTCTTAAAAATATATCGTATAGTGTACTTGAAATTGGGTAAGAATTCAGGAAGTTTCCTTAAAACAGGTTTGCTTATCAGGAAGTATTGAGGAGTGAATCACTTAAAATCATGTATATCCTCAAAAGAGAATGATTAATAGATATTGATACATGATTTTTGAAATATAAACAGAAATTAGAATATGTACATAAAAATAATATAGGATTTCATTTGGGTAAAAAGAGAGTAAGAATAACCCGAAGGAATAATGGAGGTTCGGGTATAATCCCTTACCTTAAGTATGATGGCGTTCTCCACTTGATATTAATGACCTGAATAATAAAATTAGGTGAATTAATTAGTAATTAATGAACCTATTTTACATGTAATTGATTTATTATAACCTTTTTAAGTTAATTCATGGCCTTTTTTATGGGTTAATAGGTTCAATTTCATTGTTTGGGTCCGTTTGTTTCATGATCGGTTTACTTATATACATGAATGGATAATCATGTAAAATGAGGATCGTTGTATATAATTGGAGTTATATTTTATTATTGAACATAAATAAGGTTACATGGTTATAAATTTTATTTGGTTACTTGGAGTGAAGATGAATCATTATATAAAACTTTAGTGATAACCTTTTGGGTTAATTGGCGGTTTTTTATCACAACGAACATATTTTGTTTTATAAATCAAAATAATGTGTAAAAATAGATTCCAGAACCATATATGAGACATAAAACATATATTATAGTCTATTTAAACCATAATAATGGTTTCATGACCATAATTTAAGACGGTAATAGAAATTGAAAACTCATCGTCCTTGAATGTGGTAAATTAACACATCTCGGATTGTGTTTTTACTACTAGTATAAAATAAGGGTAAATGAGAGATGATAATAACTTATTCAATTATCATAAAAAATTCCATTACCTATAATTTAATAGAGTTTTCATAACATTCAAATTAAAATATTTAAGGATAGAAAATAAAAAAAAGGAACTTGAAAGGAAAGTAAAATAATTGAAAGTAGGAATTTACCTCTTAAATTAATCTTCCTTGAGAGCCTCTTAAGGGGGGAGGATTTGGTCTTTGAAGAGACCAAGGGATTATAGGTGTGAGGTATGAGCTTTGGGAGATATTTTAACAGAATTTAGGCAAGGCACATATCTTGAGAGGAGTGAAGAGAATAGGAGAGTGTGGGTGGTTTTTATAATGGAGAGGAGGGTTTTCCTGATATTTAAATTATTAGTATATTATTTTTCCATAAGACAATAAATAGTGATGAATACATGATAAAAAATAGAAATATGTGCATGTGATTTAGAAACAATGGTTCTTACATCAATATAACATCACCCATGACTCAACCATGGTGCAGAAATTCAGGTTTTAGCACTTATCATAAATTATCATATTTTACTATTCATCAAAAATTCAAGTATTTTAGAAAAATACCAAAAAATCACCCTAACCATTTTTTGACATGTAAAATACAAAAATGAAATCCATTTTTCAAAAATGATTTTATAAATATGATTAATTTAATTGTAAATTAAAATCATAATTTACTTGAAAAATACATATTTTAAAACTATAATTGATTTTATAATGTTTTCAAAAATTACATAAGGTCTTATAAAATTATCTTAAAATAAGAAGACATAAAATTTTTAATTTATGAACACCTTTTAAGAAAATACATTTTCTTTTAAATTAATTAATTAATTGTAATTAATTATTTATGACATACAAAATTACCAATACTTTTACTATGGTCATATTATCACTTATAACATGCCCAAATTTTATTTATACATTCAAGGGTGAGGTTACTATTCTTTTGGAAAATTTACTATTCATAAGGATCATATTACTATTCATAATGATGAAATTACTATTCATAAGGGTCAGTTACTATTCACCAAAAATTAAGTTTGTCTTATCGGACTTCAAACATCTTACTGATTGCAACCATGTATGTCATATTTTCGAAATTCAAATCATAGAAGTGACAATATTATGTTTAAAGGCCACATAGTACTTAGTAGTTCATTTAGTTGTGATTTCATGTGATTATGTGACATAATTATAAGAAGGTAATTTCTATTGATAAAATATCGGGTTGCTAAACCCTGAGTCGGGCATGGACCACTTGGGGGTGGTGGTGGTAACAGGTCAAGGCGTCGACCACATCTTATTGCCCTTACATCTCCTCTGCCACATCTTTCACCCTGAGAACCTGTCTTCTCCTTTAATTGCTTCTACCTCAGTGGCCCATCTATGGTCTCTCTATCAGCTATACGACGGGTCAGATGATATCAGGCAATATGTCCCCTTCCATCACATGGGTAGCACCACCTCTCTATGGGATGACTGGACCCACCTTGCGAGCCCTTAACTTCAAACCCTCTATTCTTAGACATCCTCCTGAAATTTCACGCACGTACAGGTCCCTGAGACTAACATTGGCTCCCTATTGTCAAGGTCTCGGCTCCTTCTTTCCCACTGTTTCCAACTACCAATTTTATCCGATCAACCAAGAAACTCTCAACTACCAAAGCTTACTCTAGTACCCCAATGTAGGTAGGAATGCATAAAGGGATAACACTAGCTCTGATGTCTCTACATAAGCCTCACTCAAAAATCTGATCCATGAAGAACTAGTCACGATACATATCCATCGAGTACTTAGAGATGTTAGTAAACCTTGACGAATACTCTACCATTGTTGTGTTTCCCTACTAAAGTTGAAGAATCTCTTGGATATGTACATCCCTTAGTGTAGTTGGAGAGAAATCCTCTCTGAGAAAGCACTCAAACTCTTACCACGGTAAAGCCGCATCATCATAATTTTGAGACATTAAACCCCACCATCGTCTTGCTAATCCATAAAGAAGGATCAATATTAGTACCACCATATGATCTTTCGGTATTCTGACTAGATGGAAAATTAGGGTAACCACCTCAAGATATTACATAGCTACCTATGGTTCAGGCTTGCCTTAGAACCTGAGGGGTCTATACCGCTAAAACTTGTGAAGTGCGCTCAACCTGTGCACCTCATCTTCTGGTAAATTGGGTATCACATGCTGCTCTACGGGTGGTGGTATATCTGGAACACCACCTAGAGGTAACACCTTGGGAATGGTTGTAACAACCCTGACATTTATAGAATATTTTTTTCATATTTATTAGTATTTTTGAATTAAATTGTTAAATTTGTTATGTTAAGTAATTATTAAAATAAATAATTTCTTATATGGTTATATTTAAAAGATTAATTTTAAAATAATAAAATTTTAATTTTTAAAAAAATAATTTCATTTTTGAATTCATCATGTCAAAATAATTATCTTTAATACTTATACAGTGTTGATGAAATGATTGTGCAAGCAGAAGAACAAAATAAATAAAATGTTTTAATTAAATTTATAAGTATACTTAATTGGACCATAAACTGTATAAATTTACTTGGATGTGTAATTTTCATCCAATATCTCTTTTTTATTTGATTTTGGGACATTTTTGACCCACATGAATCACTTCAAGTCCTTTATAATATTTTATCTCAAAAGGAAGTCAAGTTGTCACATTATAGTTTTTAATTAGTATAATATTTTAATATATATTTTTCTAGTAGATTTTTTCAAACATAAATATTTTATTGAAATATAATAAATTTAACTTTTTTAAAAAAAATTATTTTTTATTTTTAGGGAATAAATAATTGCCTTAATTACTTGAACAAATATGATGTGGAAATAATTTAATTAATGAATAAATCAAATTAATGATATAAAAAATAATAAAATAAATATAATTTAATATTTTTAAGCTAATTAATTAATTACCTAAATGAATATGGTATTTAAATTGTATAATTAAAAAATTTGTTCTAATTTGAAACTTTTTTAATGTGTTTAAAGTCATAGTTATGAATAGTGTTTAATTTGATATAAATTATTTTTCATGAATAAAATATTTTATTAAATTATTTATAAATCAAAAAATTATTTAATAAGGAAAAATATGATATTATTATGTCTACATTATGATCCAATATTATTTATATCCCTTTTTAAATTATTTAACCATATAGTATACTTAATAAATCTTAATATTTTAAGCAATTCCTAATTTTCCCCTCATCCCAATTATAAAAGTAGGCTCTTTCCATCACAAATATTCATCACCTTTATCCTTATTTCTCAACTATCCTCTACCAAATTCCTTTATCCTCATCCCTTTACACATTATAGTGCTTTTGGTCTCACAAAAAGACCACTTCTAAGAGACTTAAAGAGGTTCTCAAGGAGAAATATTCAAGAGGTAAAATTCTTTAATCTTCTCTTTTAAATTATTTCACACTTCTAAAATCATAAACCCCATATCCAATGTTTTATAATAACTCCACTATCATAAATATGCTATATTTTTATTGTGTTTATGGTAAATTCATCATCAAATCTCTTATTTTCTTCATTTATTCTTAAAAACAAAATCATCGTCCATGGTTTGTCGATTCACCGTGTTCTTAGACAATGAGTTTTCATTTCCCTATACCAAAATCATGGAATATTTAAATTCATATATAATTTTTTAAAATGAACTAAATAGATTTATGTCATCACTTTTAGATTATTATTTTTATTTGACAAGGAATTCCATAATAAACCGACCGTGGAAACCATGTAAAGAACGCACCCAAAACAATAAGAATAACAAAATATTATTAATAAATGGATGGAAATATTTTATAAAATGGTTATATAATGTATTATAAACAATAAAATAATTCTATAATAAATCAATAACACTTTTCAAACCATTATATAGTGGGTTTGAACATGTTTGGAGGAAGTCAAACCTGAGGTAAGGGAGTTTTCTTCAAAAATCCTCTTTTAATTTCTATTTTAAAAAAAATCAAAAGGAGTGTTTTTTTTATATATATAATGAGTGGAATTTTCTGATTTTATGATGCCTTAATATTTTTATGTTTTATTTACAAGATTACATGGTCATTTTTTATGTAAATTTTTTCCTTTTTATGTGCGCAGTATTCCTTTAATAAGTGATTTTCTCAAGGAATGATTTTTATGATTATAAGTATTCATGTTTTATTATTATTATCTGGTTCTTTGGAATTGTTTATGAATAAGTGTGGGACCTATATCTCCCTATAATTAATTGGGTATATTTATTTTTTAGGTCAACCATATGGTTACTCCAAGTGTAACGGCGATGGTTACACCATAAGGTAGTTGTGAAGGTTACATTGTAAGGTAGTTGTGAGAGTTACATTGTAAGGTAGAATTGAGAGTTACAAATCATATGGTATTCATAAGGGTTACAATCTTAAGTAATTAATTCCCCAATTTACCTTTATAGTTTTTTTATGTCTTCTGTGTTTTATGGAAATCTCATTTTTTCACAAAGTAACTTTATGATACTTTATGGGTGAGATATATGTCTTTGTGAGAATGATTTCATATGTTTATATGAATTCGTGGACTAATATTTTCTTTCATTGTTTTTATGTTAATTACTGAGTTTTTTTTCTAATCCTAATTTTTAAAAAAAATCATATGTTTTAAGGAGGGGTAAGAAAAAATAATAATTCAAGATGAATGTTGTGAAGATTTTTCATGAAAAGAATTCATGTATTATTAAAAACTTTTGTATTATAGAAGAAATTGATATTATTTTAGTATTACCCACTTTGTATACTTTTGGGTTGATATATATGAATTATTTCTTAATTATATAAAACTATAATCTAAAAATATCTTTGGGAATTTAAGAAAGTGAATTCTAAAATAATTTACTAGATTATGTAATGCTTAAGGTCGGGTCCTTATAGTTGGTATCAGAGCACGGTTTAGATAAATTTAGGGGTTAGGATGATGTTAATAGAATAAAATAAATTATTTTTACAATATGGTTAATTTGAAATGATATATCATTTAATGATTACCATGTTGCTTCATCTAAAGTATGTCTGTTCAGAATGGTTTTCCACAGAAGAAATAGGGAAGCTGAAGTAGGAAGGCACTAAGAGGATGATATCTTTCTGAATCTGCAACATGGAATGGAGGGAATTAGAACTAAGAAGTTTGTGACAATAATGGTTCAGTTGATGTAGTCTATAAAAGGTGGTGGCATCTATACAAGAGAACAACTTGAGCTACCATAGAAAAAACATGACGATAGTGGAATATTTTATGAGTCAACACCTTCCTGCTTTTAGTGGATCTTCTGACCCAATGGTGGATAAAGGGTAGATTAAATACCTTTAAAAGATATTTGATGTCATGGGTTATTCAGATAATCAAAATTATAGTCTTTCTATTTATCATTTTGAAGGTTAAGATGACCAGTGGTGGCCAATGGTCAAGAATATCAGGGATAGCAAGGATATTGATGCCTTGGAATGGGATTAAATTAAGAACTTTTTCCTTAAAAAATATTTTCCTAAGGTGGTTCGACTTAGTATGTAAAAGAAATTCCTGGAATTTAAATAAAATGATGAATATTCAGTGGATGTGTATGAAGTAAACTTCACCTAATTGGAAAGGTATGCTCTAAATCTTATTCGGGGTATTGATAGTAAAATCAATCCTTTTTTCTTAGGATTGAATCCAATATACTGAAGGGATTTGGTCTCCCATGAATTCAAAAGTTATAAGAAACTCTTTTGATGTGATGAGAGGGTATAAATGGAGTTTTATGATAATCATGTGTACTTTAAAAACAAGTAGAAGAAGAGGTATATATGGAAAGAAATTGGTAAAAATCAATCATAGAAATATTAAGGTAATAAATTTCAGTTTCCATTTTGTAGGAATCATGGTAAAAATAACCCTGGGGAATGCCTTAACAAATCTGGGAAGTGTTTTCAATGTGGTAAGTTTAGATATATGGACCGACATTGCAATGAAAAATAACTTGGTGATGGTATGTTTAATTCTAATAATAAAACTATAAAGTGATTTAAATATGGTGATATGGGGTATTATGCAAATATATACCCAAATAAAGATCTGAATGATGGAAAGAAGCTATATTATAAGCATAAAGGTGCAGTAAGATCCTTTGTGACTATGCCAGCAGATGATGGCCCATCTAATGAAGTGGTATCAGGTACTTTTTTTATTTACTCATATTTTGCTAATGTTTTGTTTGATATGAGGTCTATACATTCCTTTATTTTTGAGAAATGTTATAATAAATTAGAAATTTCACCTCAATAAATGAAACCATATCATATGGTTAAAATGCTAGGGGAAATATTATAGCAAAAAATTCATTATAAGAATCTTCCTTTTATTTTTGGTGGAAATAAATTACCTACAAACCTTGTTGTTTTTTCCTTAGTAGAGTTTGATATTATTCTAGGTATGGAATGCGTTTATTTACTTCCTGATAAGTTTGATTGTAGAGTTAAAGAAGTTTTTTTTCAGAAATATTTTTAATTTGTATACAAGAATTAACCCATACCATTGATAATGTATTAGGAATATAATAAATTTTTAAAATATCGAAATGAAATTTATCTTTATCATATTGTTGAAAATAAGGGAATTTTTTAGATTAATGATATGTTAGTGGTAAATAGATACCTGGATGTTTTTTCTAATGATTTTCCTAGTGTTATACATGATTTGGAGTTAAATTTACTATTGACTTAGTTCCTGATGTTAAGCCAATATCAAAACTCCCTTATCGAATAGCTCAAGTAGAACTTCTTGAATTGAATAAGCACTTGTAGGATTTTCTTGATAAAGGTTTCATTCATCCTATCACTTCACCAAGAGGTGCTTCTGTTTTTTTCGTTTAAAAGAAAGATGATTCTATGAGACTTTTCATTAGTTATAGAGCTTTAAATAACATTATTGTTAAGAATAAGTGTCTATTACCTCATATAGATGACTTGTTTGATCAGCTCCAGAGAGATCAGTATTTTTCCAAGATTGATATGAGATCTAGGTACCATCAACTAAAGGTGAAAGAGAATGACATCCCAAAAAATAGTTTTCATACTATATATGGGAATTATGAGTTTGTTGGTATTCCCTTTGGTTTGATAAATTCCCCTACTGTATTCATTGATCTTATGAATAAAATATTTTGTGAATATTTGGATAATTTTTTTGTTTTTTTTAATGATGATATTTTGTTCTTTTCATAAATTTATGAGGATCATGAAAAACAGTTAAGGATTGTACTAAAAACTCTCAAAGATAGTAAGTTATATGGAAAATTTAGAAAATGTGATTTTTGGTTGTAATAGATTTATTTTCATGGGTACATTGTAAATAAGGGTGTCATAATAGTTGATCTCACCAAAATAAAAGTGGTTAATGAATGGAAAATACCTACAAATGTTATAGATATTTATATTTTTATTGTATTAGCATGTTATTACCAATAGTTTGTAAAAGACTTTACAAGGTTATCTAGATCTCTAACTAAGTTAACATGAAAAGGGGTTAAGTTTATTTGGACAGAAGAATGTGATTTTTATTTTCAAGAATCGAAAAAAAATGGTGAATGATCTAGTTTTGGACCTACCTTCCAGAAATGGTGATTTTTCATCTACAATGATGCATCATTGAAGGGACTTGGTTGTGTTCTCATGTAGAATGATCTGTTAATTTCTTATTCTTCAAGACAACTAAAACCTCATGAGATAAATTATCCCACACATGATCTATAATTAGAAGCTATGGTTTTAACTTTAAAAATATATAGACATCATTTATATGTATCCAAATGTTAAATATATACTAACCATAAAAATTTTAAGTATATATTTACTCATAAGGAATTGAACATGAGGCAGAGAAGATGACTAGAGCTGATAAAGGATTATGATTGCATGATCAATTATCATCCTGGAAAAGCGAAAAAAGTGGCAGATGCCTTGAGTTGAAAATATCATGCATCATTAAACATGCTACATTTGGAACATGACCCTTTTATTTAGGATTTAATGAATTTTTTCCTCGAATTTTTTGGTGTAGGAAATTGCTCTATTTTGTTTCAAGTGTTTGTGTAATTGTATATGTTAGACAGAATTAAGAAAGCATAGAAAGAAGATTATGAGTTGTATAAAAAGGTATAATTGGTTAAAAATGGTAAGTTTATAGAATTTAACATTGATAAAGATTGTGTTTTTGAGATTTGGAAATAGATTGTGTGTGCCTTGTGATCCCTATTTGAAGAAAGAATTGTTAATTAAAGCTCATAGTTCTCTATTTTCAGTTCATCCTCACAACACTAAGATGTATAGAGACCTTTGGGAGTATTACTAGTGGGATGAAATGAAAATAGATATTTCTTATTTTACAATGGAATGTTTGAATTTTCAACAGGTTAAAGCATAGTGACAACTACCAAAGGGGGTGCTTCATCCTTTACCAATACCAGAGTGTGAATAGGAAAATATATCCATGGACTTTATGGTGGGACTACCAAAAACTTTTCAAGGTAACAATGTGATTTGATTTATTGTTGACCGACTGACTAAATCTACACATTTTATTTCTATTAGAGATACTATTTATTTGTATTAGATTTCTCAAATTCACCTAAAATAGATTTTTAGGTTGCATAGAGTTCCTATATCTATTGTATCTGATTGAGATTTCAGGTTCACTTATAACTTTAAAGGCCTTCAAAAGTTGTTGGGTAAAGAATTAAATTTCAGTACAGACTTTCATCCTCATTTTGATGGACAGTTAGAGCGAACTATTCAGAAATTGGAGGATATACTTCGATCTTGTTCAATGGACTGTCAGGTAAGTTGAGATCAACATCTTTCTTTAGTTGAGTTTTTTTATAATAATAGTTTTCATTCTAGTATACAGATGGAACCTTTTGAGGCATTATATAGAAAGCGGTATCAAACTCTAGTATTTTGGGATGAAGTTGGGGAAAAGAAGTTGATGGTACCAGAATTAGTATAGAAGGTAGCTGAGAAAGTGAATATGATCCAGCAACACATGAGGATAGCTAAGAATATATAGAAAAGTTGTGTAGATAACATAAGGAAAGACTTTTCTTTTAAAGTAAGAGATCATGTTTTTCTTAAAATATCTCATTGGAAAAGTTTTATTCATTTTTGTAATAAATGAATGTTAAGTCCATGGTTCATTGGACCTTATTAAATCCTAGATAAAGTTAAAATAGTTGCCTACCGGGTAGATTTTCCTCTGATTTTATCTCAGGTACACAATGTTTTTCATGTTTCGATATTGAGAAAGTATATGTCATATTCATCTTATATTTTTAGCCCTAAAGTAACCTTTATTATTAAGAGAAACATATTCAAATTCATGATCATAGAGAATAATTTTTTTAGAAAAAATTAATTCACTGGGTTAAGGTTTTGTGGAGAAACCACATGGTTGAAAAAGAAACATGGGAATCTGAAAATGTTGTGAGGGAAAAATATCCCCATTTTTTTAATAAAAGAATAAAATTGCAAGGATGAAATTTAAAAGGGGGGATAATGTGAAAACTCAGGTTTTTTTAGAATAATTTTTTTATATTTATTAGTATTCTTGAATTAAATAGTTAAATTTATTATGTGAAGAAATTCTTAAAATAAATAATTTCTTATATGGTTATATTTAAAAGATTAATTTTCAAATAATAGAATTTTAATTTGAAAAAACTAATTTTATTTTTGAATTCATCGTGTCAAAATTATCTCATTATGATTTTTTGAGAATTTTCTTAAAAAGATAAATATTTAGTGAATAGTAAAGAATACTGTTTTTTTATAAAATTTTATATTTTTTTGTGACAGCATCAAGACATAATTATGATATAAAATTTCTTAAAGTTATGGAATAATTAAATAATTATATTATAAGATAAATATTATATATAAAATTATTATAACATGGAAATTATATTTTTTTCAAGATAAGTATAAAAATCATTATCAGTGCGTCTGTGCAGTACTAACAAAGTCAAAAATGGTAACTTATAGAAAATAATGTTGTGATAAAATTTATTTTCATGAATTTTTTATTAATTATTATGTATTATTTATGTTTTTATCTATTAAATTTTAATTTTAGAGTTATATAGCATGAGACCTATCTAAATGCATGTGCAATGCTTGTGCAAGGTAAGAAAGGAAAAATTAACAAATTTAAGAAATTGTATTGTCATAGATATGAGTAAATATTCATAATTAATGAATCTAAATGATTATTTTAAACCTAATTTATTTATTTTTAATTTTTATAAGTGAAATAATTATATTTAATGCTTATATAGTGTCGATACAATGCTTGTGTAACCAGAAGAAAAAAATAAATAAAATGTTTTAATTAAATTTATAAGAATACTTAATTGAACCATAAACTATATAAATTTACTTGGATGTGTAAGTTTCATCCAATATCTATTTTTTATTTGACTTTGGGACATTTTGGACCCACATTAATCACTTTAAGGCCTTTATAATATTTTATTTCAAAAGGAATTCAAATTGTCACATTATAGTTTTTAATTAGTATAATATTTTAATGTATGGTTTTCTGGTATATTTTTTTGCAAATAAATAGTTTATTTAAAGATAATAAATTTATCTTATTCTGGAAATTTTATTTTCAATTTTTAGGGAATAAATAATTACCTTAATGGCTTGAAAAATTATGATGCAGTAATAATTTAATTAATGAGTAAATCAAATTAATGATTTTAAAAATAATAAAATAAATATAATTTGATATTTTTAAGCTAATTAATGAATTTTATATATTAATATTACATTTATATGATATAATTAAAAATTGTATTCGAATTTGAAACTTTTTTTATGTGCTTAAAGTCATAGTTATGAATAGTGTTTAATTTTTCATAAATTATTTTTCATGAATAAAATATTTTATTAAATTATTTATAAATCAAAAAATTATTTAAAAAAGAAAACAATGATAATATTCTATCATTATTATGATCCCATATTATTTCTATCCTTTTATAAAGTCTTTAACCCTATATTATACTTAATATATCTTAATATTTTAAGGAATTCCTAATTTTCTCCTCACCCCAATTATAAAAGGAGGATCCTTCCATCACAAATATTAATCACCTTGATCCTTATTTCTTGACTATACTCTTCCAAATTTCCTTATACTCATACCTTTCCACATTCTAGTACTTCTGGTCTCACAAAAAACCACTTTTGAGAGCCTTAAAGAGGTTCTCAAGGATAAATATTCAAGTGGTAAAAAAATTTCTTGTTCACTTTTAAATTATTTCTCACGTATACCTTCATCAACCCCATATAAAAAGATTCATGATAACTCTAATATCATATATATACTTTATTTGTATTGTTTTGATGGAAAATTCATCATCAAATCTCTTATTTTTTTCCTTTATTTTTAAAAATGAAATCATTGTCCATGGTTTCTCAATTTACTGTGTTCTTGAATGATGAGTTTTCATTTCCCTTTAACACAATCATGGAATATTTAAATTCATATATAATTTTTTAAAATTAACGAAATATATTTATTATATCACTTATGTAGTATTATTTCTATTTTAGAAGGAATTCCATAATAAACCGACCATAAAAACCATGTAAAGAACGCACCTAAAACAATGGGAATAACAAAATATTATTAATAAATGGGTGGAAATATATTATAAAATTGTCATATAATGTATTATAAACATTAAAATAGTTATATAATAAATCAATAACACTATTTAATCCATTATACAGGATTTTGAACACGTTTGGAGGAAGTCAAACCCGAGGTAAGGGACTTTTCTTCAAAAATCCTCTTTTAGTTTCTATTTTTACAAAATTCAAAAGTAGTGGATTTTTTATATATGGAAAAAGTTTCCTTTTCACCTTTCATGATTTCATAATATTTTTATGTTTTAGTTATAATATTACATGTTCATTTTTTATGTAAATGTTTTCCTTTGTATGTGCGTAATATTCCTTTAATAAGTGATTTTCTCAAGGAATGGTTTTTATGATTGCAAGTATTAATATTTTATGATTATTATATGGTTCATGGGAATTTTTCATGAAGAATGGTGGTACTCATATCTCCCTCTAATTCATTGGGTATGTTTATGTTGGAGGTCAGTCGTATGGTTACTCCAAGTGTAACTGTGATGGTTACACCATAATGTAGTCATGAGGGTTACATTGTAAGGTAGTTGTGAGGGTTAAATTATAAGGTAGCTATGAGGGTTAAAAATAATATGGTATTTGTGAGGGTTAAAATATTAATTAATTAATTCTCCAAGTTACCTTTATGGTTTTATTTATTTCTTCTATTTTTTATGGAAATCTCTTTTTTTCACAAAGTAACTTTATGATACTTTATGAGTGAGAAGTATGTATTTGTAAGAAATGATTTCATATATTTATAAGAATTCATGGAATAATAGTTTATTTATTTCCTTTTATGTTCCTTACTAAGATTTTTGTGCTCATCCCAAGTTTCAAAAAAATCACAGGTTTTAAGGATGATTAGAAGAAAAGAAGAATCCAAGTTGAATGTTGTGAAGATTTTTCATGAAAAGAATTAATGTCTTATTAAAAACTTTTATATTATGGAATAAAAGGATATTGTTTTAGTATTACCCACATTTTATGATTTTGGGTTGATATGTATGAATTATTTCCTAATTATATAAAAATCTAAACTGAAAAGATCTTTGGGGACGTAAGAAAGTGAATTCTATAAGAATTTACTAGATTATGTAATGTTTAAGGTCATTTCCTTATAATGGGTCCCTGTATCGATGCCTTATCATTGAGGGGATCATCCTCATGATAATGCTGGTGAATACTATTTATCATATGTCATGGTGGAATCCTGAAATAAACAAAATGTACCATAGTCAATGATTATGTCTGGAGAGATGACTCAAGAAGAATATAGAAAATACAACTCATTCATACATGATGCATGTATAATTGTTTTCCCTAAAACTAGTGTTCTCATGTACTTAGTCAAAAAAAAAGGTGATCGGAGTCCTAGTGCATGGATATATCATCCACCACACCAACACTGGAGTTTGTGGCCTAAAATACAAACTCAAAACACAACACTGTCATCCCAAACCAATATCACAGACTCTCAGTCCTAAGGTAGAACTGAATGCTCTGATACCACTCTGCCATGGCCCATCCCAGAGGGGCTCGTGCCGCGACTCCCCAAACCTACCTCTAATAGGTTAGGGGTTAGAGTCTAGAATCAAGTAGTCATATCACTGACATGGTAGGCCTTAGCCTAAGTACTTGTACACACAGACACATATCCAAGCCTATAAAATACCGAAATGTATAAAAAACCAAACAACCATGCATGAATACATCTAAATACCATAACCAGAGTACGACAATAAATAAAGGAAAGTAAATACGACCAAATACAATCCCACCAAAAGAGTTTGAAACACAAGTCCAACCTGAAAGTAAGTATTGGGGACTGTTGTCAAAAAGATATAGGAACACACCTCAGTCTGTCTAGTCTCACTAAGAACTGTTTGGTCCCGGTCCATCAATGAATCTGTCAAAAGGTCAATCATATACACTAGACATGACATGTGTAGGAAAATATCGTGCAAGAGTGAGTATAAAAATACTTATTAGGACACTCTGAAACCACAAAGCATAAAACAAAGAAAAATACAGTCTACTCTACACAATTATATGTCTATAGCACATATAACAAGAATATCTAGATATAATAAACAAAGACACGTAGTCTAAAGGTAAGTCACAACTATAGTATACTAGCCTAGGATTCCAGCTCAAAGTTTCCACAATGCACTCATTCGGGAGAACACACTCCTGAGTCTGATATCACTGATGATGTTTGTCCGAGAGGTAGTGATCGTCAAGTCTTGTCATTATAAGTACACACTGAAGGTCTGGAGAGGTACGATACATATATGAGGATCACTGCCAAGGCCATGGGGTGATACCAACAACTCAATCTATATTAACACTATAAGTATAGGATCAGCGCTCATATATTTTTGGTCACGAAGATACCAAGAAATCCACCTAGGGCATGAAGATGAATAGAGGATCTCACTCTGGGCCTCATAGAGGGATTCCAATGACTTTATCCAAAAAGTCATGCTTAAGGGATTGTTGTCATAGGATTAGAAGATGATACCATACTAATCATCAAGGAAATGATAAAGATAATACACCCTAATGAAACTTGTCTAATTTATAGATGACAAGGACTCTAAGCCATGTATAAAAGATTATGCTACGTATAGTTTGGGTCACACACCGTGTCCCTTGACCCTGGGTCCTGCCTATGTAAACAGCCTGTGTAGTCTACCCATGTACCAGAACACAACTTCAGCCCATGTACATGTGCCCATGTACCAGTACATGGCTTATCCCATGTACTTAGTCCAGGTTGTTTTCATATAGGGGAGTACATGGTGTGCTCCAACCCATGTACTCCACCCCATGTTTGTGTACCTCTGAGGTACATGTCAAGTCTCTGGGGAGGTTTTACACATTTTGTGATAGGTTCACATGTTTTTTGGTCCTTAACTCCTACCTAAAACCCTAGACTCCACATAGGGGGCTCCACACATCGTGTAATCCCATATTACATGTTGTGTGGTTCACAATTTTCCAGAATCATAGGTTCTTCCTCTACGTGACTTCTTCACTATTATGACCTCTGATCTGACCATGACTTGTCAGATAACTCAATTAAATGCCTCATCTCAGCCTTTCCATTAAAAAAATTAATTTTTAGTCATCAAATCTTCTTAGAAAACTAATCTGAGCATCATTCTTCATTGAGTGCTGAAGAATGCAAAATCGGGTATCCACCATCATCTGATTCGTCGCCTCTTCTATCATTGCACCACCATCATGTCGTGTTAATCCCAGATCTATGATATCGGATCCTTGCATCAAGAAATAGGTGTGAAATGATTGATTTATTAGGATATGTCAAATCATGGACCAAACAAAGAACGTCCATGATGGACACAGAATTAGAGGAGAAAATCACAAGAACAAAAGAGATGAATGAACCTCGATCGATGTTTGTGTCAATCTTGATCCATTTTCATGAAAATAATGATGAATAAATTTTCAAATAAAATTAATTCTCCCAACATCACCCTGAAATAAACTCATCCCACAAATACACATGATCCATGAATCAATCTATTGGTTGATTGATCTGTGTTCTTCATAAGAATCATGAATGATGAAAGGAAACAAATCAAATAATTGTCATACCTCGGTTTGGATTGATCTATAATAAATAACGATGTGGAATTGTTTTCATTAGAGAGATCCTTTGATTTTATTGGTTTTATCATCAATCCACAATCTGGTTGTTGTTCTCCAATGGGATCTCCTCCAATGGATCTCATTAAATCGTAGGGTTATGCAGCTAACCCTAAAATTATGCCATAAGGGCATATTTAAAATAAATGGAATTAGTCCACTACGTCACTACATCAAAGAAACAAATAAAAATAATTTTATTTATTTATTTATTTCATTTTTTATTCCTGCTACATCTTTTCCAAAAATGACTCGCACCAACTAAGGTTAAGTCACTCCTAGGGTACAACTAGTATTCTAAACTCAACGGTGCCCTCAGATTTCTAATTTGGGAACCCATTTAGAATTTATTCAAATTTTTTAGGAAAACTATGCAGTGTTCTATTTAATATATTTCATATATTTCATATATTTATTCTAGACACACCGTACCTCAGAATTGCACGTCCTCTCAATGCCTGGTCTCAAAAATAATTCATACAATATCTAAAAAATAATACATAGAAAATCTTATACATTAAAAGTTTTATCTTATCAAAAGTATATTTTATTAACCCTTCTCATGATGTGGGATTTCAAGAAGGGTATTTTCAAATGACAAACCCTTGATTACTAAAATCAAGATTAAATTATGAGGAAGTAATTTATTTAAGGGGAGTAGAATATAACACCCCGAGATTTTTAAATATCAACATTATATTAAATAGAGTGTGTCACATGAAACAAAAATTGTAGAAGGTAATATTCTATCTTTAGAATTTATGATATATTTCTTTTTAAATAATTCAATCTCCTTGATAGCTTGCAATGTAAGCAACATCAGGTTTGAACAAAACACGATACTCTATTAAAATATTGTCATTTAAACATGAACATTATAACCTAGATGTTAAGTTGTAAGGAATAAATAGTAATAAATAAATTATAAAAATTATAGTTATTTATTGATTATAAATAAAATAAGAATCATTTAAATTAAAAGGTAATTTTTTCTGAAAAACTGTATTTTTTATAAAAGACGGTTACATAATTTAAAATTAATTTTTACCAATTTTAGAAAATTTATTTTATAAAATAAAATTAATTTTTTAAATCATCATATCAAAATTATCTTTGGGTGAATATTTTAGATATTTTAGAAAATTTTCATTTTTTCAATAAATATTGAGAAATACTGAATTTTAATTGAAAAATGCCTTTTCATTTAATTTATTTATAAAGTTAAATTATATATTTAATTTTTTTTAAAATTAAAATTATTTAAATTATATATATATTAATCCAATTTTTGTCATTTAAATCATTTTCATATAGAATTTTGATATAAAAACTTTGTAAACTTTTGAACATTTTCTCTTTGAAAACTCATTTTCTAGTCATGTTTGTGGGATTAATTTTAAATTAGATTTTTACACTTATGTGAATAGAATTTGGAAAAATAGATTCAATATTTTGAATCATCATAATTTATATTATCTAATAAGGTCAACTAAATTATTTATAATAATGAATAGTAAAAACAGTAAAAAAATATTTATCGTTGTTAAGGTAAAAATGGGTTTACCAGGGGTTAAACTAAAAATATAAGGGTTAAAATACCATAAAAACTTGCATAAAATCTATTATATGGAAATATTTAGAATTTAAAATTTATAATTCTTGATAATACTCTATTTTTGGACCCTTGTATCATGTAAAAAATGTGGGTACGCCTTTTTCTTTAAAAAAATTACAAGTTTGTCACTCACCTCACTTATAAAAGGCTACCCTCTATTATATCTTCTTAACACCCTAAAACCCTTTTTATTAATCTAATATATGACAAAATAACCTCAAAATTTTCATCCCCTCATCATATAATCGTTATTTTGGGTAGAAATCAATCCTTGTAAGGCTTTTGGTGCAAACCTAAGGAGATTACCCAAAGGTGAGGTAACGTTTTTCAATGAGCATTTTTATTTTATTTCTTAATAAACCTCCTTAAATTATTATTAAAAAATTATTATATAATAACCCAAGTATATAAAATATACTCATATGTTTATATGTTAAGTTAATTACCTACAACCACCCCCATTTCCATCAAATGGGTTACGAAATCATCATTCGTGTGTACAGAAGAATACCGCATCACTGACCGATGTCATTTGTTTTTCTAGTTCTCGTCTCAGAGTTGGTGGTGCTTGGCTTAGGTGTCATCTGGATCTCATATCCGAGGCGGTGTATCGGCATCGGCTTTGGCAGGTTTTGGTGTGGCTCGGGCTCTCTCCAGCTCTCTCGGACTGACGACGGTGCGATTCAAAGTCAGCTCCTGTGGTCTGGATCTCGGCGGGCCCTGGTGGTTCTCGGCACTGGATTTCAATGGATCAATACCATATTAGTATCATCACAGTGAGATTTCTGGCTTTGGGGTCCCGCTTTGCTTTGGCGTGCGTTGAGCAGCTTGGTGCTGGTTTCTGGCCTCAGGTTCAGTCTCAGCTGTCTGTCAGGTTTGGGTGAGTTTGGGTGAGGCTCGACGTCTGCTCCAAATTGAATCAGAGGGGGGAGGTTTGATTTTGTCTTTTTTATTTGGTTTTTTGTATGATTTTTGTGTTCTTTCGGTGGTGTGGTCTCTAGAGGTGCCTATGTCTCCCCGTTGGTCCCTTCTTCTCATGTGGTTTGTCTAATTCAGAATCCAGGGTGGGTTATTCTGTGGCTTGGATCTGGTCATTTCCCACCCAGAGCGGTGTTGACGGCTCTAACCTGCCCGGCTCCCCTCAACGGTGATGCTCCATTGACATGTTTTTGGATCTTCCAAGTCCTGGGTGAGTAAGATTTGGCCTCATACTCCTTGGTTTGTCCTCCTTTTTAGGTTGCCACAGATATGTTTGATGGGTGCCTTGTGGTCGCGACGAGGCTCTTCTGGTCTCACTTCCATTGGTTTTTTGTCTCTATAGCAGTTGAATTTGTCAATATTGGAATGGTTTAATTTTGGTTCTCATACTTTGGATGGCTGGGACATGATCACTTGGAACAGGCCCAGGAGGTTTCAGAGCTGGTGTTCCACCTTTGCAATGCTTTTCGGATTCGGTTGTTTGAGAGGGTATGGCATCAGCCATTGGATCGCTAGATGTTGTTTTGTTTTTTTGATTTGTTTTTGGAGGTGGGAAGTTGGTTCATATGGACATGATCACTTGGAACATGCCCAAGAGTTTTTAGATCTAGTGTTCCACCTTTGCAATGCTTTTAGGATTCGGTTGTTTGAGAGGGTATGGCGTCAGCCATCGGATCGGGCCTGTGCTTTGACACAGGACACTTTATTGATGATTTTCATTGCAATGTTAGAGTGATTCAACTTGATTTTATGCTGTGGAGGGGCTGCTCTAGTTTTCATCTTGGTTTTAACTCTTTTTGTCCTTCAGGTGTGATTGTCCTAAGTCCATGAAGTCATTTTGGTTCCCCCCTTCTTCCCTTAAAAGGGGGTTTATCAGTAATAATAAAATTATTTGAAGGCCTTTGGGCCATTGTAGGATAACATAATTATACTTTTTTAGTCCTTATATCATATATATATTTTAAATTTTCATTTTGTACGGGATATGATAATGTCGCTCGTGTGTACGGCGGACTACCACCTCACGAAGCAATGTGATTCATATTTCATTAATTCTTTACATGGAAGGTAATAATGATAATGATAATTAATTAATGTGATATAAATTAAATAATTGTTACATTCGTGATGTATTTATTATCCTTAAAGTATAATATATCATTTTCTTTCTTACACTGGAAAATGATAAAGTCTTTCGTGTATGTGTGGACTACAACCTTCACAAAGTGATGTGACTCTATTTTTATCACCAAAGTGCATGGATTATATATATAATTATATTTAAAGAAATAACATGTTATTTATTATATTATTATCATTATTTAAATATGAAATATTACTTACCTTATTTCTATAATGATCATTCAAAAATGGAAATGTTACTCATGTGTATGTACGACCTACTATCTTCATGATTGTAACTCACTTCATTTCTCAAAACCATATTTGAAGATTGGTATTAAAAGTATAATTGATATATAAATATTATAATTATTTCATGATTATTATTATTCATATATATTTAAATAATGACCTCTTCAACCATAGTAAACTAACCAAATTTATTTTTAACACATAAGCCAAATATCATCGAAACATCTGACATTAACTTAATTGACTAAGTAATCATATATAATATGGTAATAAGTAAAATATAAGGAATAATAAACTTGAAAATTTTTATTAATCAATTAAATAATTATTATAAGTTTATTATTTAGGAAGATAAATAATGTACGTGTTGAGTCGGACTCAAGGTAAGGATTTATCATCTCACTTTAACTTCTATGAGACATACATCATATTCACTGCTTATTTATTTTGTGTGGTTCATATACTACCCTTTTGTATGTTATATCATGAATTAATTTATGTTTATTTTATTTAAATTTTCATTTAAATTTATTTCTTTCATGGGGATCATGATTCAAAAGCTTCCAAAGTGGTAAGGGTTTATTTCACAATATCATCATTATTATGGATTATTTTTATTTAAGTCTCCCTTGGGGGGATTATTTAATATTTAAATCTTAAAATAAATCTATTTTATTCTCATTTATTTATTCGTGAACTTTTTCAAGTAAGATTAAATTATTAATAATTTTTTTTAAGAAAATATGACTTTATTTCTCTCTTTGGTTGAAAATCTTTTTTGTTTCAACATCATGTTTTCTAAAAAAAATTCAAAAATGTTTTATCATTCTCCAAATTATTTATTAAATAAATTTTTACCCATCTTTGACTTTTTAAAAAATGGTTTGAAAGGAATATTCTTGTAATTTTCTAAACAAGACACTTTTATAACCTTTTTACAGTGCAAAAGGAATGTTCTTTTTAATTTATATGGCATGTATAGAATTTTAAACTATCATGACCATAATTTATATAAAGATTCCTTTTTAAGTTTAAAAGGTTCTTTTTAAATAAAATTTTTTCCTAATATTTTGAAAATTCTTAATTTTTAAAGAAAATGATTTTGAAAATATTTTATGAATTTTCTAGTTTTAAATTAAATTTGGTGATTTTCAATGAAAGGTTATTTTCCTAAATAAATGTTTCAAGTTATCTTTCAAAACAATTTTTCATATAAGAAGACAATATTTGATGTTAATAATGATTTAATGGGGATATAATACAATGATACCATCCTTATTATTTCTCTAGATGGTTTATGATCAGTTTGTCTGGGTATGTACTATGTTGATACCATTCATTTTACTCTATATGGTTTATAATTATGTTTATTATTGGGGAAAGTATTGAAATTTCATATTATAATTTAAATATTAATGATTATGTGTGTTATTTGACACCCCTTTCATATAATAAATTAATTGGACTTAGTAAGTGATGGGAAGGGTCTATTATGGCCCCTAAATGCATTGGTAGGTCTCATGAGACAAACTATATTGGGTTTTAGGTAAGGCCTTACCCATTTATATATATGTCTTCGAAAAAGGACTCAACATTATAGATGTATTGGAACAACGCCTCTATGGTATGTTTTAGATGTCAAGTATTATGAATTTGGTTATTGATATTCCATGTGATTATTTGATTAGTTGGAATATCCATGGTTAAGTTTTCAAGCTCATGTGATTATTTATATGGAATTATTTTATCATCATTTATTCCTGCCATATTACACTCAAGTTATTGATTAAACGGCATGTGTTTCAGTTATTTACCTTATCATATTTATTATGTCATATTTATTCATAGCTTCTATTGTATGCTTACCCATACTGAGCATTTTCTTATGTTTTATTTTCCCTAGGATATGAGGAGGTGTTTTCTGATTGATATGCATGGATATGCTAAGGGGAATAATGGAATTCTCAAAGAAAATTCTTTGTGTATTTTATTTTTTAAAATGTAATCTGAATTTCTAGTATGTATCTAGTTTACCAAGACTACTAAATTAGAAATTCCTTTGGTATGTGATTCCTTATAAATTATACCAATGTAATAAAGTAGACATTGACTTTGGGATACTAGGGTTTGGTTCGGTACATCCATTGTAGAGAATAATTTATTCAACAATGCCTTAACAGACTGTAAGAATGGTATTTCATTTCGAATAATTAATATTTCATCGACATATACTATTAATAAAATGACTACACTCCCACTAAACTGTTTATAGACACATGGTTAAAATTCATTCTTTATGAAACCAAATTCCATTATGGTTTCATTAAAATGAATTTTCCATGTCTTGGATTATTTCATTAATCCATAAATGGATCTTTATGACTTTCATACCTTCATGGAATCCTTTGGAGTCACAAAATATTCAGGTTGCGTCATATAGAAATCTTCCTAAAGTTTCCCATTAAGGAAGTCTATTTTGACATCCATTTTCCAAATCTCGTAATCATGGAAGGCCAAAATGGAAAGTAGAATTATGATGGATTTCAGTATAGAAACTGATGAAAAGTTTTTGTCATATTCAATTTCTTGATGTTGTTTAAACACTTTTTCAACCTTCCATGCCTTATAGGTATTGACTTGCCCATCCATGTCCAGTTTGTTCTTGAATACCCATTTACAACCAACAATATTTGCATTCACTGTAGGATCTACCAAAATCTTGACTTGGTTTTGGTACATGGAGTCCATTTTAGAATTCATGGATTCATGTCACTTGGGGACATCTATGTCACTTAATTATTCCTTATAAGTTATATGATCATTATTATCAATTAATAATGATTCACCATCCTCATTGAATAGAAAATTATATTGTTCCAGTTATTTAACCTCTCTTGTACTCCTATGAGGTACTTATGTCTCTAGAATAACTTCTTCCATAGGGATTTTTGGAATTTGTTCCTCTACCAACTCTTGTGTATCTTGAGCCTAGACTTAATCGAAGTATATCTCTCTCACACTGTCTCTTTTAGAGATATGATCCTTATCAAGGAATGTGGGATGCCTTTTAACCACTACCTTTTTATCTGAAGGATTTTATAAGTAGAATCCATTTGTTTCCTTAGGATATCATATAAAGATACACTTTTTGCCTCTGGGTGAATTTTTTTACCTAAATATTCCTTAACAAGCACTTCACATCCCCACACATGTATGAATGATAGTATGGGTTTCTTTCCATTCCATAATTGGTATGGTATATCGTCTGCTGCTTTAGTTGGTACTTGATTTAGTATGTATGTTGTTGTTTATAATGTGTACCCCTAAAAGGATAATGGAAGAATCACATGACTCATCATTGATCTCACCGTGTCTATCAAAGTATATTTCCTCATTTTTCTTACACCATTCCACTAATATGTATAAGGAGGAGTGAGTTGGGATAAGATCCCAGAATCCCATAAGTAATTAATGGAGTCTTGATTAAGATATTCCCTACCAAAATATGAGTGTATTTTCTTAATATTATTACCAAGATGGTTCTCAAATTTATTCTTTTATTCTTTGAATTTTTTAAAAGATTATGACTTATACCTTATAAATTATAAATATTCATATCTATTAAAATCATCAATAAAAGTTATGAATTATGAGTACTCACCCCTTACTTCAATGGGAAATGGTCCACACACATCAGTATGAACTAATTCAATAAGTTCTTTATCCATTTCACTATTTCCACTAAATAGATCTTTAGTCATTTTACCTTATAAACATGTATGACATACACCAAGTGGTTTTAGTTCAAAAGAATATAAATATCCATATTTGTGTACTTTAGTCAAATTCTTCTTGTTTGCATGACCTAGCTGGTGATGCCAAAGTTGAGTGTGGTATGATTCATATAAAGCAGTTTCTTTATCAATTTTCATTACTTGTTTTGTGTAATAAAACACATAAATGTTTTTATTTAAATGTAACTTGCCATAAAAAATGTTATCCTTATAAAAGAAGCAACATTTATTCTTAAATCTGAAAAAAAAACATACATTTTTATCTATTTTGGATAAAAAAATAATATTTTTGGTAATTTATGACACATAATAACAACCTTTCAAAACCAAGATCATTCCAGTTGGAAACATGAGGTGGTAGTCACTGATGGCTATGGTATAATTTTTAGATATATTGGTTGCTCGTAGATTTATTTACCCTTGGTCAATATTTCTGAGCCTTCTTGGTTCCTATATTTGAATACATATGTGAGCACCACAAGCTATATCAAATACCCAATTTTTAAAAGTAGATAAATTTCACTCAATAATAATCACACCTAAAGCTTCCCCTTACTTCTTTGTCTAGGTGCAGTTTTTCTTACAGTGTCCCTTCTTTCCACATGTGAAACAAACAACATCATGTTCCATTTCTTTCCCCTTTATATTCCTCTTCTTAGAAGGGTGTGAATAATTTTTGGTCTTAAAGATATTTGCTTTACCTTTACATTTATTAACCATAAGTACAGAAGGATTTTCATTCTTCATCTCCTTATCTACTTGGTGAAGAAGATTAAACATATTTAGGAGATACTTCTCTATGTTTTTCATATTAAAATTTACAATAAATATTGATAATATCAGAGGGATTGATGCTTGAATGATATTAGTGCCTAGTTATTCAAGTAATTTAAACCCTAGAAACTATAGACACTAAATGTAGCCAATTATATTGACTAAGTGAACCCTAGCTAGTAGACCCTCTCCAAGATTTCTCTAAAAAGGATCCTTAGAGGTATCAAACTACTCCTATATAGATCTCTCCTAATATAATCCACTAAGATGCTCGAGCATGTTATATGCATCCATGTTCATGAGACTTCATGAGTTCACTATATATAGATAATAGCATAAAACATTGAACATCGGTTTCCTACATCATTCAAATGTTTTTCATAGATATGGAACTCTTTATCACTTACCTCCTTGTTAGGCAAATCAGGCATTGAGAATTCTAGCATGTAATATTTTTTTCCATGGCGCAACACAACCCAAAGGTGTCTAAAACACTCCTAGAAGTTACTACCAGTAAGGAGATGGTATTTCTATAATATAGATTATAGGTATAGTTTGGATGAGGAACTTTCCATTTTCTGTAATTATAAAATAGCATATTATTAGTATTTTTTGATTAAAAATTATGTGAGAAATAATAATAATTAATTTTATTAAATATACCACTATTTTATCAAGTCTTAATAGCCATCATAATTAAACTTGGAATGTCTAGTTTCCAGGAAATTCCAGTGGAAAGGATCCATATTACCTTTCTTAATGATCCATACTTTGGCCATAAAAACCATAAGAAGGTATTTAGGTATGCATTCTTGCCAACTACAGGCTTGCATCTCCTTTATTTGTAGAATGAACTCCCAAATCATGAAATCATGACTTGGATTTCTTCAAGACTTTCCTTTGAATTTTTATTGAATATATTTTAGTCATTATTTCAATACAAGTTCAGTTAAGTCAACCCAAAACCCACATGATAACTCCCCGATAAAATTAAGTGTCCAAAATTTGGCCATGTAAACACTTAGTTCTATGGTTACATTCCCAATCAAGTAATGGTAGTCTTAGTATAACTTAATATTAAGTTGATGTATTTTAATTTATTATGAATAAATTTTATCTTGTTTTATTCTTTACATGACTTGTTAATATTAAGTGAATTTTACATAATTAATTAACCATATTGGGTAAAAAAATGCATGTTCCATTTATTTAAATTCCATATTTTCAAATTAATTCATTTATTTATGTGATTGTGGTCTTGAATCTATACAATAAATAATTCATAAATAGGAATAAATAAATAAATAAATTACTCGATCATGAGCTTATTTAATGGTTGATTTATTGAGCGGACAATAAATCAACCTATAACCCAAGGGAATAACTCCTTGTGTCAATCATGGCTTGAGATATAGCATTCCACCTTTCCACCAGTGTATTACCTAGTTTGGCATCATTATGGTTTCATCTTGAACCGCCTCCATGCACTTTGAGATACTCCATTAATTACAAGTATTTATAACTCATACACATGTGAGGGGAACCAAAATAATGGTTAAAGGGGTTACATAAATAACCATGGACATGCGGGTCCAACATAATAATGGAGAGAGGGATGACACACATGCCATAATATTTAATTTAATATTAAATAATTGAAAATACATGCAAAAAATTAAATTAAAACATCCAACACATACACAGGTCTTAGTCAAGCTCATGAATGGCCATACATGCAATGTATATGCAAGTAAATGGGTTAATATTCATTTCTATTCAATATTTATTATTAAGATAAATGTGATTTCATTAATTCATTAATTAATTCCATTTCATTTTAATGTCCATACAAATTTAATTGGATATACCAATCATTAATGGCATTAATGTAAAATAAATTATAGAACCAATAATCAAGGATTTATTACAATAAATTAATCACGCATTTAAAATTATTTAAAACCATTATTAAATTTTAAAACATAATAGGTGTTAATCAATAAAATAAGGTTTTAATGTTGCAATTATAAATTTAATATAATTTAATTCTATCATTAATTGGGAGACTACATGGCATGTATTGTCCAGTTACATGTCATGTATCTCAGCTACCATGTATCCAAGGTACACACCTGGTGATTAGGCATGTACCTCGGCTAGACTACACAATGTGTACTAACCATCACATTCCATGTTTTATACTTTTCATGTGCCTGAGATACACACCTGGGTCTTCGGAGTGCATCTCGGTGGATAACACAGCATGTACAAGCCTGTTTCACACCGTGTGGTCTGAATGTCATGTGCCCGGGAAACCCACTGAAATGCTCAGCATGTTCTTGGATGATATTCTACATGATGTGTATAGTCCAACTACACATCATGTATCTCTTATATCATGTTTCTACTTTTCTTTTTGAATGGATCATTATGTGTTTTAGATGCATTAAATTATGAACTACACACAATGTATACCATTTCCATGTTGAGCATATCATTAATGTTTTAGGTTTTTAGTATCATGCAGTTTGACTGTGTATTATAACCACACAGATTGTGTGAATTTATATGTTAATTCATGTAGACTACATGACATGTATGCTAGCTACATGTCATATAATATGACATGTCATGTGGTAGTTTGGTCCGGTCTACACATGGTGTGTAATAAATGTACCATTTGTAATTAACAGCTTGACATGTCGTGTGTCTCATGACACAGCTAGGTGTAGCGCACTTGGGTACATGACATTTACTCTGGCTACACTCCGTTTAGTCCCATGCTATCTATCCAGATACCTCAACACTTCCCAATGGCATATCTAGTCATTCATTATCTGTTCTTATACCTTTAATAAAATGAAACACTAAATGAATATGATTAATATTTCAAAAACATGATAATTAAAATCATATTAAAGAATGAATAATATGAAATGAAAATCTAACCACTATTGTGTATACATCAAAAATCAAATAAATAATTATAAATTTAAAATTTGACCACTCTGATGCCACTTGTTGGTTCTGGACACAACTGAAGCACCTTTTATGGGAATAAAATTAAAATTTATTTTAATATAGAGTTTCCCAAAACACTAATAGAGGATATTTCATGTTAAATTTATTATTAATTCATTTAATATTGGAATAAATATTTACCTTGTCTTAGGACCCTTTCTTTCTTGATGATTTTGATCTTCTAAAAACCCTTTTAGATTACCTTCATTGTACTGTAAATATTCAAGTATAGAATTCCTCTAGCGGTGATCCACACGTGCTCCTTTAATCTCTGAGCAACGCCAATTAATTTTTCGGTGTTAACACAGTGAATCAATTATCTTGAATTATTCATCTTTAACATTCTAAGATCCTTCGGTCTTGAAGGTGTTCTTATCATTCTTGAGAGGGAGAGAGTAGGAAAATTAGAGAGGGATAAGTCTACTATGCACAACGATTCTCAATTCTCAATTTTCGATAATTTATTCAATATACATGGTTGTCTATTTATAGAGCTAGGGTTTAGGTTAAAATAATTATTTAATTAAATTTCAGTCCTTAAATAATATTATAATCATTAATAAACCCCATACAATATAATAATAATATTATTATTATTATTATTTTATGGCGCGCACCAACCTGTGAAATGATAAATAATATTTATTTGCTTGTAAATAAATATTAATCAATAGATGTGGTCTTGGTCTATTCATCTGCCCTAACATTTATTGAATACCCAAATAAATGTTTTATTTAAATATTTTATTCTTTAATAAATATTCATGATTTATAAAACACAAATAAAATTATTATGCGATATTGAGAATAATATTTATTCTATTAATTAAATTCAAAATATAATTTAATCAAGATGAACAGAAACACTTAGTGTGTGACCCTCTAGGATTGTTTCTTTATGAAATTAGGTGGGCTTGCCTAATGATCAATATTACTATCTATTAATGGGTCAATGCACCCAAGAGAAAGAACTTAATATTGAAATAAAAACAACCACATACGAACACTCGCCATGTAATATAATCTCTTTATCAAAATATATCATCAAGTAGGTTGTACATATGTGTCACCAAACTAGAAGCTTGATATGTCTTTGTTAGACTCTCTGAAATAAACACATCATTACATTGTGGCCATGGAATTTATTATTACTGTTCTATTCTAATCAAATGTTCGATATATCAAATTCCATAAAGATGAAAGGGACAAATCCTTCATCGACTTATTCATTAATAAAAGATCACCCGTGATGCACCCAATATATCCAACTTCTCCATGAACTGTTATAATCATGGTTTATGAAATATATATAAGTGTGTGAGTTGTAACATGCATTAATAATAATCTTAAATTCTAAATACCATCACACATGCTCGTAGATAGAAATATCTAATGACACAAAAACATGTGAAATTACTACTGACGGGTTTGTTCTCATAATCTCCCATCAAGGAGATTTTCAAGTGTGAACTTCATGAGAATAATTCTTAAATGCTTATGAGTACTCACACCTAATATTCATACTCTATGTGTCCCGTCATAGAATATTATCCAACTATATAATTATATTTAAGAATATCATCATAGAACTTCAAGGTTCTCATCATAGTGGGAAACTACTATGACCTTATCAATGTGAAAGATACCCTAGGGCATTATTACATTAAATTAATGTATAATAATGAAAAATATGTAACAAGGTATTTTTATTAATATTCAAATCATCAAATATACATGTAATCAAAGCACAAAAAGCTAGTCCTTGGACACCAACTCCAACATATAGAACTTTATCGCGCGTTAAGGATGCCTATTTTGGGTTTTGATTTATCAAAGAAGGGGTTAAAAAAAGAGAGGCCCAAGGAGTTTCCATGTAAATATAGTTGTTCTATAATTACATACCTCAAGGATTATGTCAAAAGAACTAGTTCTGCGATATGTCGAAGAAGAAGATGTCAATTCATTAGATCTATTATCAATTCAAGAATGGATCGTTAATTATTCATCAATTCAAGAAGAAAACCCAGGGTCTAGCTAACAAACATAGATCCTCTAACAATTCATAAAAAGAAAATAGATCCAAGATTATATTCAATAAGAAGAGAGTCTAAAAATTATTGATCAAAGGAAACATACCCAGAAACATCCATCATTCATGAGGTATCAATATTCATTTAAAGTAAAATTCATTGACATGTTGAATCCACCACCAATCTTGCAAAGGACCATCAAGGGATTATAGTTATGTAATCAATCAGCCATCAATAAGAGGTCTAGGAATATGATTAATAAACACATACCCATAAAAATGATAGGGATTTGTAGTATATCTCAATCCAATAAAGCGACATCATCAAAACACTTGATTTGTCACTGATCTATGAAGGAAGGAAGAATTGTTCATTGAATCATCATAGAAACCATAGATACATAATAAATCCATGCTCGTATCTTAAGAAGGAATAGAAATTTGGTGTAGATATAGAGAAAACTCATCATTCTAGCACAAATTAGTTCAAGCTTAAAGAACCAAGGAGAGATAAATGGGAGAGCTCCAAGATCAAGGGGATGTGTATCTAATTTGAAATAGGGAGTTTGAGTTGAAATTTGGCATTAAACAAGGTGGAAAACCATGTGGAATTAAAAGTCATATGGGTGCATTTAATTCACCCTCATCTTCGGTGCACCAAAAAACTGGTCATCCTCACCGATTGGCTAGTGGGATATGCAGAAAGCTACATACCTACAGAAAATCCACCAAATAGATGATGGAGTCAATTGGATTGTTGTTGGTAGCTTTATAGCCGCCATAAGGCTAAGACTCCTCTCATATCTTCCACCATTAATTCTCAAACTCCTTATCACTAAAAACTAACCTCTTAAACACTAATAACAGAGAAGAAACAAAGAGAATGTAGATTTTATAAACTCAAAACATCTTGGGCATCAATTTAAAGTGAGGTTATTACAACCATAATGATATCCCTAAGTAATTTTTTAATTTTCAAGTTTAGTTCTATTTTTTTATGTCTCTAAGAAAAATGACCAAATGAATTTCTATACACCATAGTGAAGACCATGTTCAACATCCTATGTGTAAAATGGATTAAAAAATTTCTATGCACTACATTTATTGGTTGTGGTCAGAGATATGTGTTATAATATGTTATTTCACAATTATTTAATTTAATTATTCTATATTTTTAAATTTTTATAATTGCATTAATTATTTAATACATGCATGGTGCATGTGATTTTGTGTTTTTACAGTGGTTGGAACTTCAAACATCTCTTCATTGGAATTTATTTTCAAAATTTTGATTCAGGAAATGATAAACTCAATGAGTATGAGGAATTCATTTTCCATATTTGAAGTAGTTCATTACTAAAGAACTCTAAAATAGAGTAAGACTGAACGAGTGAAAGAAGTCAATTTTTGAGATAAATAAGCATTACACATTCACATCCTTAAAGATAATTGCCATTGTAAATTACTTGGTTAAACTTCATTATGAAATACTTTACCACTCTCATGATCAAATCTGAATTAACATTTTGAACTTTAAGTGTTCATCTTAGTTTAGTGGTGTTACTTCTTTCTATTATTTTGTGTGTTCATAATTTAAAGGGTTATACTAACCTTTAAAAGGTAGTATTGTCGGGTTATACTGCCCTAAACAAAAGGTATGTGTGTTATCTACCATGAGTGATAAAAGGAAGGGGATTTTGATTATGCCTTGGTTTAGATAAAGGTAGAGTTGGTTTCTTCAACCACCATAAAAGGAGGGTAGTGGGTTTTGTATCCAAGGGTTAAAAATACAGCCATTGGTTAAGCCTCCATGAATTAAAAACGAATTTATAAAGGGTTTTGAATCCCCATCAAAAATCATAGATTCTATTTTTAGTGGGTATCATTTCTTTCTACATTTGAGAGAAGTGAAGAATATACATAGGATCAATTTGATATGAACTACTACAAAACTTCCCTTATGTCTATTTTTATTTATTTCCACAGTATAATTATTTTAACTTTGATACAATTATATAAATTTTTAAAGTGGTGAATTCACCCCCTCTTTTGACCATTTGACCGTCTCCTATTAGGACATAATAATGATTTCTTGTAGTTTATCTCATTAAACAATACTAAGTTATATAAAAGGTTCATGTGTCACAAAATCAACTGTTGGTTGGATAGAGAACTCATTGAGTGAAGTTATATGTATTTCTATTCTTTCTTCAGTTTTATAGGATTTGGTTAACCATTAGTAAAGAGAAATTATTTTTATTCTATCTAGTATTCTCATATATGGTGGATTACATGATGAGAAATAAATTTTTTGATTAATACTTATGGCTTTCACCAATTATAAAGAAGAAGAATCATATAAGAACATGTAAGTTGTTATATTTTTTCATTTATTATACAAATTCCTTTATTGATTGATCTTGTGGTTTGAGGAGGCTCTTAAAACTTGATTGTCCATTCAACCTGTCAATTATATTAACTTTCTTAGTTTTTATGATCCCAATGAAATATAGGGTTTTGTGTTTAGTATGTGACAATGAATAAATGGTTTACCATTACTATAGATATCAATACATGAAATAATCACTATTATAGATCCCCCTATTTATCAGTTCTAAAAAAACCCTTTATCAGTGCTAAAAAGCATTTATAATCTAATCGCCAATAAAAGGGGTCACTTTTATCAATGCTAAAAAAATCATTGATAAAGACCCCTTTTATCAGTGCTAAAAAATCACTGATAAAAGTAAAAAAAATTAATTGACAGTGATAGATTGATTTTTAGGGAGGTCACACCCCACTTTTATCAGTGCTCGTCTTGGTCCCCCTTAACCTTTTATCAGTAATAGATACCCTTTCCCTTTACCAATGCTGGACAAATCATCCTACCCAAACCCATGTGCGCCTCCGCCTCGATTCGAACCTGGGACCTCCAACCTCACATACTTGTGCCTTTACCATTGCTCTATATTGTTTTGATTTCTATTTTATGATATATCTATTAATTTATATATACTTAGTTACATTTTTTATCCATATATTTATTCATATATTTATATATATTTGTATAATTTTTTTAAAATACACTTATATATAATATGTTTTCTATGTGTGTGTTTATAAATATATACATATATACATACGTACAGATATATATATATATATATATTATACATATGTGTGTTTCTATAAATATAATTTTATTTATATATTTATTTATTTACATGTATTATATATTAATATTTATATATATATATGTTAGAATATATAGATAAATATATATTTGTTTGTTAATAGAGACACACACACAAATATATATATATATATATATATAAACATTATATATACATTGTATAGGTATATTAATATTCATAAATATTAATACATACACACATGCAAATATATCTATAAATATATTTTATATTTAAGAATTTTTACAAATTTATTTATAAAATTAAATTTTTACGTGTAAATATATACAAATATTTTTATATGTATATATATTTAATTATAAATAACACCTTAATATGAAAAATGAAAAAATATAAACACTATGATATTCATATGAGTGTAATTCCTAATAATAAATTGATCCACTGCCAAAAAAAGATAAGAAGGTCACCTTAAATGAGACTAAAATTCCATTAAATGTTTAAAAATCAAGGTACTCTAACAAAAAAACTCAGTTTTAAAAGCCTTATGGGCCTTTTTTGACCTCAAACAAAAGTTAATCAATGTTCCATTGGTTTTTTTCGATGTATATATTTTTTCAAACTTCAATTTGATATATGGTAGAGCTCAAATGGACACTTAGATCAAAAGTTATAATCATTTGAAGTTTGAGTAATGTTTTCAACTTATCATAAATCGTTTATTAATTTATTGAATTTTTCTATCATCAAACTATTATTAAATGACTATTACTTAGAGATAATTATAAAATTGTTAATTAATATTTATTTTTAATTATTTTTCAAACCATTTTTCACCGAATATCTTATACATTGAGTGTGATTATATATTTAGTATTATATAAATAATATTTTATAAAATATATTATATTTCTGTCAATATAAATTTATTTATATATTAATATATGATTTTTAATTATATATTTTTTTTTATGAATTATATATCTTATCAATACTAAAAACATGTGTTTTAGCGCTGATAAAAGTACATTTTATGATGTTTTTTCACCATTGATAAAAGTACTTCCTTTATCAGTGGTTTTTTTAGCGAGGATGAATGATAACATTGAATAAATATAAATATGTATTAGTGAAGAATACAAAATATATGTCGTTTTCGGGTTTGGTTCCATAGTTTAGGGTTTTTAATGTCTCATTTTTGTTTTTATATCTCTTTTGTGAATTGATGCATTATTTTCACATGTAAGAAACCAGTTTTTTAGTTAGGTATGAATCCTTTAAATTTTGGTCTAATTCTTTATTTTGGACCTAATATATATGTCTAATGAGTTGGAAAATGTCTTAGGGGTGTTCAGGGCTTGTTCGGAGCCTGGAACCCATCTTTTTGGGAAAACTAACCATGTCGAATGATTAGCACATGGTTGGAGCATGGTTTGGCTAACCATACAGATGGAAATTTCCAGACAAAACCGAATCGAATGGTTTACGCATGGTCATTCAGCCTAACCATTCAATTACCCCTTCTTACTAGGTAACCATGCATGGTTTGTGCATGGTTTTTCAAACTGTGTGGACAAACCATACATAGGCTATTATTCTGGGTAAATTTTCCTTTTTTCCCTTAATGATCTAATTAAGACACATCTTCTTCCCTAATCCAAATTCTAATGGGATTAACCTAATTTCCTATAAATTTTTAGCTCTTTGAAGGCCTAAGGTAGGAATTGAAATATATCCTTCATATGGGATCTGATCAAGATTCTGTTTGTCGCGTTGGATGCGCAAAGGTAAGTACTCGAGTCCGTTTGAGCATTTATTCTCCTCTCTTACTCTCGACCTAGTTATCAAGGTGTGAGTGTTTTTTCCTTTCTCTCTCAGAGGAGAATAATCGTAAAACTGTAAGGTGATCTATCTATAACTCATCCCTCAAATTCATTGATTTTGGAATTGTTTTTTGGGGCCCACTGATTTCATAAGGTGTTGTTTATTGAATTTATATGTCATGTTTATAATCATTAGAAGCGTATGGTTATGATATTTCCATATATATGATTAATTTTTGGTATTTATGCCTACAACTCTATCCATATCATGTAGGATGTTATGCCATAATTGGGTTTTTAATATTTGACACGTTTGAGTCACCATTCGGGTGTGACTTGAATTGAACCTTCAAAGGGTAAGTTTTTCTATATTAAATGAATTGATTTATATTGTGAATTGCATAATGGAAAGTACCATGTGTGATCACCACTTGAAACACCTAAGGTAAGTGCTTCAAATTAATAATTAAATGTGAAAGTGAAATTGGCAAGTATATTAAGTATATGACTGGATTGTATTAAATGTGAATGAAATATAGGTCACATGTCTATAGCACCCCTTAACACATTAATGAAAGGTAGTGGAATGAACCTTAATTATTGAATATGCATTTAATGGAATTAATAAAGGTTGCATGCTACTTTACCTTATCACACTAATGAAAGGCAAGGCTTGAACAAAATGAAATATTGCATGACTTCATAATTAAACAGGAATGGTCTGACTAGAGCTCACCTTGGATTCTTGTGGGGGAAATCCATGAGCACTTGGTAACCCTATTCCAATTCAAGGATATGAATTGCTTAGGTTGAGACCCACCTAGACCATGATCCTTGTATATTCTTGTATTCCTAGTACAACACCATAGGATCCATCACATAGTATTAAAGGATGCCTTGGATACACTCCTTAGATCCAGCATTGACAAGTAGGTGCCATGGTTACATCCCATAGGTCCCTATCTCTATTTAGCCTTATTTTACCTTGAATGATCACCTTGGACTCAGTAGGCATCTTATTATGGAATGACTTGGAATATGAACCATGTATTACACTCTTACCCTTAGCCAGGCTACAGTTATTACTGAGTTGATGACCCTTGAGGTCTACATTGTCTTGGTTATTACCTTGTAACTTCATTATTATATGTCATTATAGGTTGCCTTGTCATAACTTTGAACCTTCACTATTGTTAACATTTGACTTATTTATAAACTGGTAATAATCAATTAATGGACTAGTTATGTTCAGACACTAGCCAAGGGCTGAAGCAGATACTTGGGTATTTAGTTACGTTGTCCTCCACTACTTTATATATGCATGCTTTCACACTGTTACATTTCAAATACATGGGTCGGATGTTATATACATCATTGGTGGTGGACCACTAAGATTTATCTCACACCCTCTCCGAGCGTCATTTGGTACCCTGAGTAGATTACATGAATATAGGTATTGACAAAGGTAAGCATACGCCTTCAAACACTTGATTACTTGCTATTTAGGATGGATCTTAATAGCAGATGACTGAGTCAAAGATCAGGATACTTGGTCTAGTCCTTTTATTTTCTTTATACTTTTGTGGAACATGTTGTGATTGATGTCTTGTATCTATGTTTTATAGTTTTCTAGATACATGACATATCATCATTAGTTGTATGCATGTATGTTATTTCAGTTATTTCAGTTATTGTTACTATTGTCTCTATTTTTGTTGGGCCTTCTGTTTACTCGTATTGTTTCCACTATTTACCTCAGTTCATATTTAACCATGGCGATAAACTTTGGTAATGAGGGCATAGTCTCCCCAAGGACACACCCTGGGCCCTTGCTACTAGTCGGAAGCCTTTGGTATTTGGGGAGATGCACTTGAGGCCATGTGGCCTACCAGTCTTGAGGCACCTATTAAGTGGCATCCGGGTCTGGGAAATCACAAACTGGTATCAAAGGAGTTTCATTTTTAACTTTACTATTTGGAGACAATATATTGGAGATTAGTAATGCTAGGAACTTGGTCATAAGTTATGCTTGGGTGTTTCGAACCCATGTTCGGGGTGAAAACTGAGTTTCCTAAATTATAATTCTTGTTCTATTTTTCCTATTACAATTGACATTATTTCACCATTAGGTGACACACATGTTGTGTGGTGTTGTTGATTATTACTCTATTTGAGGATTTTCTTTCATCCTTAGCCTGATGATATGAGGGAAAGGAGCATTGTTGCATGCATCATTATAGGCACCTATAATTCACATGTCATGTATATTACCATATCATATAGGTGTATTTCACTATTTTTTGTTGCTTGATATGCTTGTGATTTTTGAGTGATGTTGTGATATTTATCTTATTCTTGTATTATTATTGGTTGTGATTGAGTGATTTTTGTCTCAATTCATATGGTGTATGGGCCCTCATGGGTTGGGATGAGTAATTTACCGAGTATAGCCATTATGCTATAAATAAATGGGTGTCGTTTCCAGTGATAAGGTGTATGGGCACTAATTCACCGGAAATGGATATCCATTATAAAGTGAATCATGACATATAAAATGAATTGGTTTCACATCATTATCCTACCTTATCAGGTTTATGAAAGGTAAAGGAGTGAACCTAGTAGTTAAATATAAAATTAAATGAAACTTATACTTGAGAACTTACCGATACCTGACCATCTAAGTGGGTACTTGGGGTAGTATGCCTTAGGTAGTGATTTTTCCTACATTCATATTCTTCTAGTGATGTTATCCTTATGATTAAATATTATTTTGAGGTGTGTTCATGGAATTTGTAGACTAATGTTTTCATGACCTCCTCATTTCGTACACCAGGAAGGTGGCGATGATCATGCTCCAGATGCGGTGGGCCCTAAGTTGCCAGTCTTACCAATAAGAATGCCACTCAAGGAACCTCCTACTATAATTGATCTAGGAATTGATGAAAAAGTTCGTGATAGTTTCCTATTTCTGATGCAATCTATGCATGGTTCTCCACATCTTACACCAATAATGGTTGATCTGACTCGTGAGTTCTGGCTGCAACATCCTTCTACCTTTTTAGGGGATGGAAGTATATAGGCTGCTGAGTCTTGGATAGAATACACTCTATCTATCTTTTAGAATATTAAGACACCTCCATAGTGGAGGGTCAAGCTTTCCATATACATGATTTGGGATTCGACCAAGCATTGGTGGGATGTGATTACCCAGGCTTGTCATCATCAGGGCATGTTATGGGTTGATTTCCAGACTACCTTCTATGATCATTTCTTTCCTTAGACACTGAGAGTTGAAAAATCTATAGAGTTTATGCATATTAAGAAGGTTTCTATGTCAGTTATGCAGTATTCAATGTGTTTCATGGAGTTATAGTGCTTTTCACTACTTCTAGATAGTGATGAGCTTTTGCGTGCTAGACGTTTCGAGGATGGGCTCCAGTATTCCATTTGTATATAGGTGAATGTCTTTCACCTGCCTACCTTTTCTAAAATCATCAATTATGATCTTATCACTGAGCATAACCTGAGGGGTGACAATAATATCGATCATAGAGGACCAGTGTCTCATCATACCAGTAGTTCTTTTTGTGGCAGGAAACGTTCTCTCGGGGTTTTTCATCAGGGGAGTGACAACCAGAGTGCTCATTTTGATGGCTCCAAAGTGTGTCATCAGTGTGGACAATTGGGGAACCTGAAGCCTCATTGTGATAGAGACCCAATGGAATGTCGTGCTTGTGGTTGTATGGGGCATCTCGATCATTTCTATAGGACCTTTTCACCAACTTTGAGTGGAAAAGGATCTATACTAGCTTCACCTTCAGGAGTGGGTTCTTTTACATCATGTCGGGTTTGGAGTTGGAATAGCACCAACATGACTGGTCGAGGAGGAGGTCGTGGTCATGGAATCTAGACCCCTAATCACCAAAAGCACCAACAGAGCAGTTATGATCATGGTAGTCCATATGTTGCATAGGGTCATGGATCAGGTCAATTGCATTCACTATAGCCAATACCTGAGGATCGGGCTATAGGACCATCTACAGTATGAGGTATTATTCTTATGGCATATACTATAGTATCTTATTTATTTGATACAGGTATTTTTAACTCTTTTATCTATGTATCTATCATGGAAAGTCTCAGACTAGATATACAATATTACTATGGTGTAATGACCCTAGATAAACCGTTAGGGGTACGAACAGAGGGTATATGCCACTGTAGGGACTTCCCCCTTGAGGTAGGCAGTTACCCTTTCTTATATAACATCTTCATTCTCTAGATGACAGAATTCAGTGTCATTCTTGGGATGGATTGGTTGGTTTTGTATCATGATTTTGTATACTTCTATCGTCGTAGGGTATCGTTTATGTCACCAGAGGGAAGCATTTATCTATATAAGGGTTAGTGGGATGTTCAAGATGGTAGATATGGACCATTTCATCATGGTATAGGTGGATTGACTACCCAAATTAAAAATCTCTTCATAGAGGATCAGGGTTTACAATAAGTTGATTTCCCTCTAGTAGTGGATCATTTCAGGGATGTCTTTCTCAATTATTTTTTTGGCTTACCTTGTGAGAGAGAGGTAGAGTTTACAATTGATATAGTTTTGAGAGTAGCTCCAGTGTCCATTCCTCCATACAGGATGTCACCTACAGAGATTCTGAAGCTTATAAGACAATTAGAGGATTTAGAGGCCAAAGGTTTCATACGGCCCAGTACATCCTCCTGGGGTTCTCCTGTGATTTTTTCCAAGAAGGCAGATGAAACCTTATGTATATGCATGGATTACAGAATGTTGAACTAGATTACGGTCAAGAATCGATATCCACTGCCTCGAAAAGATGATCTCTTCGACCAGCTCTAAGGAGCAAAGGTCTTCTCCAAGATCGACCTAAAATCGGGTTATCATCAGGTACGATTCAGGCCATCAGACATACCTCGTATAGCTTTCCATAGTAGGTATAGTCTATATGAGTACCTTTTTATTTTGTTTGGCCTTATGAATGTGCCTTCCATTTTTATGGCTCTGATGAATAGGGTTTTCTACCCTTATTTGGACTCTTCTATCATGGTATTTGTAGACAACATCTTGGGGTATTATCACACTTATAGAGACCATGTCAAACATCTTGAGATCATTCTAAGTACAATGTGATAGAATCATTTTTACATCAAGCTTGCTAAGTTCCACTTTTTTATTGAAAAAGTTTACTTCTTGGGTCACATTATATCGGAATCACAAGTATATGTTGACCCTAAAAAGGTTATTGTTGTAGTTTCCTAGGAGTATCTCAAGAACGTGTTTGATATACGAAGTTTCTTGGGGTTGGATGGATATTACAGATGTTCCATGCAATATTTATCATGCCTTGATTCACCTCTTACCGGCCTTACAAAGAAGGGTGTCAAGTTCCTTCAGTTAGAAGTATGCGATAAATCCTTTCAGGAGCTGAAGGGGAGGCTTGTCTCGGCACCTGTTCTAATTCTTCCCGAGCCAGGTGTAGGTTATACCATCTTCTATGACACATCAGGCATCAACCTAGGAGAAGTAATGATGTAAGAAGACAAAGTCATTTCATATGGATCTCAGCAATTGAGGCCTCATGAGGGAAATTACCCAACGCGTGACCTTGAGCTAGCAGTAGTTGTCCATGCCCTACGTTGCTGGAGACATTTCCTTTTGGGTGAGCACTTTACAGTGTACACAGACCACAAGATCTTCAAATATATATTTTCACAGTGTGACTTGAAAATTAGACAGTGGATATGGGTCAAATATCTTCAATCCTTTGATTTTGAGCTTGCCTATATGCCTGGGAAGGGAAATGTGGTTGCAGATGTACTGAGTCGGAAAACTCAGGCACAAGCAGTACGTGAAGCTAGTGATGAATGGAAGTTAATGTCCCTCTTCTCTAAGATTCACCTAGAGTTTCATGATTGTCACAATTAGTCTTATCTCTCATCTTTGGAAGTTTTCTCTTCCCTCCTTGAGAAGGTGAAAGGTAGACAATTTTCAGATCCTGAAGTCTTGGTACTCCATGAGAGTATATCAAGAGATAACCTGCCTCCAAATTGGTCTGTAGATAGAAATGACATCCTGCATATCCATGGATGTGTCTGGGTCCCTATAGATATGAGAGCAGAGTTGATGAAAGGGTCTCACACCTCTCAGTGGGTAGTTCATCCATGCATCTCAAAGATGTATCGAGACATGCAATGCTAGTATTGGTGGATTAGGATGAAACTTCATATAACAGGCTTTATCACTAGGTGTTCCACCTATAAGTAGGTGAAGGCGGAGAACTAGAGACCTACAGGCTTGTTACAGCCGCTTCCAATCCTAGAATGGAAATGATAAGATGTTTCTATGGACTTTTTAGTCAGTTTAACTAGGTCTCCTAGAGGTAGTGACGTTGTATGGGTCGTCATTGAAAAGCTGATGAAATTATCCCACTTCATTCCTATTTGGGATACTTTCTCAGTGGATGAGATGGGAAAACTATATGCCTGTAAAATCATATGACTCCACAGGGTCCCTCATACTATTGTTTTAGATAGGGATGCTCATTTCATATCATGATATTGGTAGGTATTGTAGAAAGATATGGGAACACAAGTGCTTCTAAGCATAACTTTTCACCCTCAGACTGATGGACAATCAGAGCAGACAATACAGGTTCTAAAGGATATGCTTCGAGCATGTGTCCTTGATTTCAACAGTTCTTGGAAAAATCATATCCCTCTCATTGATTTCACCTATAATAACAACTTCCAAGCAACAATTCAGATGGATCCTTTTGAGGCCTTATATGGAAGGTCATGTAGTTCACCCCTGTGCTAGCTAGAGGCAGGTGATACAGCTCTACTAGGTCCACTTCTCATTTAGGAGACTTTAAAATAGGTTCAATTGATCAGAAAGCGTATGACTACTGTCTATTTTAGACAAAAATCTTATGTTTATCACCATCAAAGACCTCTAGAGTTTGAGGTCAGGGATCATGTTTTCCTTCAGGTATCACCCAGGCTAGGGTGTAGACGGTTACAAAATTAGGGGAAGTTGTCACCTCATTATGTAGGTCCATTTGAGATCCTAGAGAGAGTCGGGCTGGTAGCCTATCAGTTGCTACTACCTCAGAGGTACTATGTGACGCACGACGTCTTCCATGTTTCACAGCTTCGCCAGTATCATGTCGACCCGTCTCATACCTGTGATCCCAAGGAATTTGAGTTAGATGTTGATTCTACCTTTGAGGAGTATCTAGTACGCATCGTCGACCGGAGCACGAAAGTTCTCTGAGACCAGTCTATCCCTCTAGTATGGGTGCTATGGAAGCATGGTCACGTGCAAGATGAGACTTGGGAGTGGGAGGCTGACATACATGCTCAGTGGCCATAATTGTTCTCAGACAGTGTTTCTACACCCTTAGAAGGTGAAATCGAGGACTAGTTCTTTTAAGGGAGGAAGACTGTAAGAACCTAGTTTTTCAATCAGGTATGGATCCTTTAAATTTCAGTCTAATTCTTTATTTTTGACCTAATATGGATGTATAATGAGTTAGAAAAGGTCTTAGGGGTGTCTGGGGCTTTTTTGGAGCTTGGAACCCATCTTTTTGGGAAAACTATCCATGTCGCACGGTTAGCGCACGGTTGGCACACAATTTGGCTAACCGTACAGATGGAAATTTCCAGACAGAACCAAATTAAATGGTTTACACATGGTTGTGCGACCTAACCATGCGAGTGCCCCCTTCTTCCCAGGTAATCGTGCAGGGTTTGCACATTGCTTTTCAAACCGTGTGGACAAACCATGCACAAGCTATTTTTCTGGGTAAATTGTCCTTTTTGCCCTTAATGATCTAATCAAGCCACCTCTTCTTCCCTAATCTGAATTCCAGTGGGATTAACCTAATTTCCTCTCATTTTGGATCTCTTTGAAGGACTAAGGTGGGAATTGAAAGATCTCCTTCATCCAGGATTTGATTGAGCTTATGTTCGTCACGTTGGATGCGCAACGGTAAGTACTCATGTCTGTTTGAGTCTTTCTTCTTCTCTCTTGCTCTCGACCTAGTTATCGAGGTGTGAGTATTTTTCCCTTTTTCTCAGATTTACTTTGTTCTAAGCTGAATTAGAGGCCTATATCGGAGGAGAATAATCGTACATCTCTAATATGAGTGGTCTATAACTCATCCCTCAAGTTCGTTGATTTTGGAATTTTCATGTGGGGCCCACCAATTTCATCGAGTGTCATTTATTGAATTTATATGTCATGCTTATAATCATTAGAACCATATGGTTATGCTCTTTCCATATATGTGATTAATTGTTGGTGGTTATGCCCACAACTCCATCCATCTCATGTAGGATCACTACTAGAAAACTAACTTATACCAACGGTTTGGAACTGTTGGTATAGGCCTCCAAACCGTTGGTATAGCCTATACTAACAGTTTGGAGAACCGTAGGAAAGTAAGTCGTTGGAATAGGTCTATACCAACGGTTTTTGGAAAACCATTGGTATAGACCTATACCAACGTTTTTGAAAACCGTTGGTATAAGTAATATGAAAATCTATACCAACGGTTCCATAAAACTGTTAGTATATGTATTTCCAAAAAAAATTTGCTGGGATTTGATCTCAGGACCTCCTGGTTTATCATTGAACGACTTAACCACTAACCTAACATGACTTTTGTGAACATAATTTCATAAATATATATATGTATTATCATAATTATTTTAAATTTTGATTTATAGAATGTTCTGGTTAAGAGGATCCGATAAAAAATCAAAGGACCTATACCAACGGTTGTCAAAACCGTTGGTATAGGTCCCTGGAATCTGGGGGGTGATGTTGATATTTTGGGGACCATTCCCAACGGTTTTTCCAAACTGTTGGGAAAAGTGGCCACAAATTGGACCTTTCCCAACGGTTTGGCCAAACCGTTGGGAAAGTCTACCCTTTCCCAATGGTTTTGGCAAACCGTTGGGAAAAGTGGCCACAAAGTGGGATTTCCCAACGGTTTGGTCAAACCGTTGGGAAATGGGGTATAGAAGTGTTGGGAAAGGTCACATTTCCAGTAGTGGATGTTATGCTATAATGGAGTTTTTAGTATTTGACACATTTGAACCACCGTTCGGGTGTGACTTGGCTTGACCCTTCTAAGGGTAAAATTTACTATATTAAATGACTTGATTTATATTATGAATTGCATAATGGCAAGTACCATGTATGCTCACCACTTGAACTGCCCAAGGTAAGTGCTTCAAATTGATAATTAAATGTGAAAGGGGAATTGGAAAGTATATTAAATATATGACTTGACTGTATTAAATGTAAATGAAACATAGGTTGCATGTTCGTAGCACTCCTTACCACATTAATGGAAGGTAGTAGAATGAACCTTAATTATTGAATATGCCTTTAATGAAACTAATAAAGGTTGCATGCTACATGATTTTATCACACTAATGAAAGGCAAGACTTGAACAAAATGAAATATTGCATGACTTTATAATTAAATAGAAATGGTCTGACTCGAGCTCGCCTTGGATTCTTATCAAGGAATGTCATAAGCACTCAGGAACCCCATTCCGATTCAAGGATTTGGCTTGCTTAGGTTGAGACTCACCTAGATCTCGATCCTTATCTATTCTTGGATGCCTGATATGACACTGTAGGATCCCTCACATGGTATTAAAGGATGTCTTGGATACACTCATTGGATCCGGCATTGACAAGTAGGTGTCATGGTTACAGCCCATAGGGCCCTGTCTTTGTTTAGCCCAGTTTTACCTTAGATGATAACCTTGGATTCGGCAGACATCTTATTGTGGAATGCGTTGGAATATGCTCCTTGGATTACGCTCTTAGCCTTAGTCAGGCTAAAGTTATTACTGAGTTGGCAACCCTTGAGGTCTACGTTGCCATGGTTATTACCTTGGAACTTCATTATTAAATGTCATTATAGGTTGCCTTGTCATATCTTGGAACCTTCACTAGTGTTAGCATTAGACTTATTTATAAACTAGTAATAATTAATTAATGGATTGGTTATGTTCAGACGTCAGCCGAGGGCTGAAGCGGGTACTTGGGTATTTAGTTGTGTTGTCCTGCTTACTTTATATATGCACGCTTGCACACTATTACATTTCCAATACACGTGCCGGATGTTATAGACACCGTTGGTGGTGGCCCATTCAGATTTATCTCACACCCTCTCTGGATGTCGTTTGGTGCCCGGAGTAGATTACATGAATGCAGGTGTTGATAAAGGGAATCATACGGCTTCGAACACTTGATTGTTTGATGTTTAGGATAGAGCTTGGTAACAAATGACCGAGTCGGAGCTCGGGATACTTGGGATAGTCCTTGGATTCCCTTTATACTTTTGTGGAACATGTTATGCATGTTATCTTGTATCCATGTTTTCTAGTTTTCTAGATACATGACATATCATCATCAGTTGCATGCATGTATGTTATTCCAGTTATTTCAGTTATTGTTACTATTGCCTATATTTCCAGTTGTGCCTTTTGTTTACTCGTATTGCTTCCGCTATTTATCTCAGTTCATATTTAACCAATGCGTTACACTTTGGTAACGAGGGCATAGTCTCCCCACAAACACACCTTGTGTCCTCGCTGCTAGTCGGTACCCTTTGACATTTGTGGAGATGCGCTTGAAACAATGTGGCTCACCGGGCTCGAAGCACCTATTAGGTGGCATTTGGGTCTGAGACATCACATCACATGTGCGCGCATCCCGATCTAGAGTGGATGCTAAATTATGAGATCAATGTGAATGTGATTCTTAGGCCTTGGAAGGGGCTTTGGATTTGAGAACTTGTATTCTCCTTTGTTGTCAAAAATTGTTTATTTTGTTTCTTCCATATAAGAAAGTTTGATTAAAAATGATTACCATATTAAAATTATATTTAGGAATTGTATATTCATTTTTTGACAAGCCGCCTGGTAAATAAAATGCATTAAATTAAATGTGAGGCATTTTACAAAATGCTAACATAGTTTCAATCTTGGATGCATCGGCAATCATCCCGTTTAGCATACAACTCACTTCCGCTGGGGCGCCTGGGCGCAATTATTTTTAGGTTTAGTCCGAGCGAGTCGGCTGAAAAGGAGTGAGGGCCTGGAGCTCATCGAAGCACGGATGGGTTCCCATGTCCTTCCATCACAGGCCGCGAGTTTCTAATGTATTCTTGTGGTTGTCTTCTTTTCTACGAGTAGCTGAAGCAGATACGAGTTCAGTCTGTCATTTTCTCCGTTGATTCACTCCCCGTTTCAGCTAATCGCCAGTCATCGTCGGGAGCATTCATCCTCTCTCAAGCCCCGGCTATGTTGTCCAATATGCTGTCAAAATTCAAAGCCGTTGATGTTTTGAGGCATTTCCTGCCTCGTACAGCTAGGGTTTATGGAGGTGACGGACGCCCCATCAGCGGCTTTTCGCGCCTCTTTTGCAATACCGCATCTGAAATGCTTACGCCAGGCGGCATTGATGAAGCGCCGAAATCTCCCTGGGCTAAATTCTGCGAGAGTCCGGCTGGCTCCGACGATAAAGATGATATTCTGTTTCCTTCCATCGCCGACAGGGTTGAGAAGCAGGAACTCCCGGATCTAGGGAGAGCAGTTACAGACGTCCTAATCGAGGCCGCCGCTGGCGATGTCAGTAAAATTTTGAAAAACAGGTTCGAATCCCTGGAAGAAGTTGCCGAAGCTTTAGCGGGCTGCGACGTGGAGGTTTCCGAGAGTCTGGTCGAACACTTGCTGAAGAGATTCAGCCATCACTCGATCACAGCTCTGGGGATCTTCAACTGGGCCAAAGCACAGCCAGGTTACGTGCCTTCGACCAAAATTTATAATAGGATGATTTATATTCTAGGAAAACGGGGGAAGTTTGATCTCATGTGGAAGCTGGCGGAGGAGGCGAAGATAGCTGGACGAAGCTGCTCGCCGACCACCATGATGAACATCATCCAAATGCAGGTGAGGGCGTGCCAGTGGACGGATGCAATAGATGCGTTCCGTAGAGCAGAGCGGTTTGGGTTTAGCAGGGATGTTAAGCTGCTGCGCAATCTAATCTCCTTTTTGGGGTGCAATGGTGGCGTGAAGCACGCTGAAGATGTGTTCTTGGAGTTCAAGGATACGATCCCTCCTGATGCCTCCATCTACAATGCGCTGATCATGGGCTGGTGCAGAGCTGGGAAACTGGATATGGCGCCCATGGCTGAAAAACATCCGGAACCAGCTTCTTATGTTTCGTCTGCCTTAGAGGAGTCAAGGGAGAAGGTTTTCAGTTTTGATGCTGTTCTAGATGAGATGCGCATGAAGGGCTGCCCTCCAAATTCCGTGACCTACAATATTATAATAAATTCACTGGGGAAAGATAAGAAGGTTGATGGAGCTCTGGGTGTTTTTGAGAAGATGAAACAGAGCGGTTTTGATCCGGATGCCACCACGTATGGTGTGTTAATTGCCGGGCTTGTCACTGCCAACAGATTAGATGAGGCTCCCGCCATGTTCAAGGATATGAAAGAGCTGAGACTGTTCCCCGCAGTGAAAACGTATAATGTGCTGATCTTGCATTACTGCCGCCGTTCTCAGGAGGAAGATGCTCTGAATCTTCTCCTGGACATGGAAGCCACGGGGTGCCAGCCCAACGAGGAGACGTATATTCCTTTACTGAAGATGTGCTGCAAGCGAAAGCGGATGAAGATTCTTTATTTCCTGTTGGGACACATGGTGGAGAATAGCGTCATCATTGATCGTGATATCTATGGTCTTCTGGTGCGTGGCCTCTGCCGGAGCGGGAAGGTGGAGCACGCCTGCTTGTTTTATGAGGAATGTGCGTTGAGGGGGTGGACTCCTTGGAACTCCATGCGCAAGGTGTTGATGGAGAAGCTTGAGAAGAAGAAGATGAAGAGAGCCATCGAAATGATCGAGAACTTGGGCGTCATCACGGGGCAGGAGGCAGACAGCTTGCAGGCTGAAACAGATGATGCTGTCGATGCCCAAAAATGATCTCTCTCTCTCACATTCCAGATGGGATGATTTTGCTGATTTCCTCTCAGTTTTAAAATCTCGCGCTTTGAAGGTATGCTGTTGATTTTATCAGTTTAAATATCTCTGTTTATATTTTGTTTAACATGTTTTAAAATTTATTCTAGAATAACTGTCTGGATCCTTGTGTGTAATTTTTCCGTGTTTATTGGACTTGCTGGAATGAATTGTGCCACATCGTTCTGCAGGGCTCGTTCACTGGACTGTTTGAGGCCGTCCTGCCTCTACTGTACCTTGGTATTGATTCGCCTAGGCTGCAACTTGTCACACACTGTCTAATGGGTGAGTGGTTGATTTGATTAGAAATTTTCAGTGCAGATTTCACCTTTCATGAGAGTTTTAGATTTTTCTCAACCTATCATAAGGTTTCAAAGTATTCTAGACTTGGGTGAGAGGTTGATTAGAATTTTTTGGTCTATCTTTCACCTTTCATGAAAGTTTTAGAATATTCTAAACCTATGATAAGAGTTTGAGAATATCCTATATATCTCTAGTGGGTTGGATACTATTTTAGATTTCTATAAAATATTGTGAAATCTCTTTGTAATTCATGAAGATTGTGGTGTTTAGGACGTCCATTACATGTGAGACACCTTGGATGCCATAAGGAATGTAAGTTGACCAAACACCTTTTTTTAAGAGCCCTATGTTCAGGACAATACTTGATACCCTTATGTGTTTATTCACTTTCTCATTTATGATTGAGGGTAAGGGTATCATGATTGCATTAATGAAATGGCAAAAGGAGCCATCCACAAGCCGTCACTTCCCAAACAACAATAACATATAAAATGACAAGGATGGGGACCCATGTCACCTGATGCCATCGATGCACGAAAGCCATAGAAGGAACAATGTATCCTGACACCCAGTAAACGATTAACTTCAATGATCATGGTAGGTACTAGTTACCTCCAAATTGTTCGAGGTGGTGCCTTACAACCAATTACTTTGTATTTTTGATTGTTTGTATATTCATAGAATTGAATATAAATAATTAAATATCTTTTCACGTAGAGATTGTTCTTCTACGTAACTTTAACGTTGTAACGTCTTAGAATATTTGTTGCTTTGATAAGGTTATATTGTTTTTTTGCTATGATGAGAACCTTGGTATTGTATGGTGGTATTCTTAAACTATATGCTCTATGGTTGTATGACATCATTTGATGAGATACTAATGATGCAGATCATCATGCGTTGGATACTCGTAAGATGACGAGACTTTATTTCATGAAGTTCACACTTTGATAATCTTCAAGAGAGCACATTATGAGGACATACCCACCTATTGGAATTCCACGCGTTCTACATGTCATTTGATATTTATGTCTGTGAGCGTGTAATGATCATCGAGAATTTAAGATTATTATCAATGCATATCACGAGTCGTGCACTTGTGTATTGTCAAAAACCATGACTACATATGATCACGACGAAGTTGAGTATGTTGGGTGCGTCATGAGTGATTTTATTAATTAATAATTCGAGAAAAGAATTTTCTCTGTATGAAAATTGACATCTTGATCATTTGATTGGAATGAAATCATCGAACTAAATTTCATTGTCATGATGTATTGATAGATTCATTTCAAATAGTCAAAGAAAGACATATCAAACATATAGGTTGACAGGAACATGCAACTTGTTTGATGAGATATCGAAATAAAATGATTATATTACACAGTGAGCGTTTGTGTATGGTTGTCGTCGTTGCAACATGACTTCTTCCTCTTGGGTGTCTTTACATGGTGTTAGACATTGATATTAGACTTTATGTGAACCCATTTAATGCCACTGAAGAATAAGCTTAGATGGTCACTCTTAGTGTTTCTATTCATCTTAATTAAATCCTGTTTGAATTTAATTATTTGAATAAATATTATTATTCATGGAATAATATTTGTTTGAGATTTATTGATCACTATTTTATGTGTGTTGAATATTAAAATAAATATTTATTCACAAGTTCGTGAATATTATAAATATTTATTTATTTATCGAATGAATAATATTTATTATTTGAGATTTGATAAATGTGGAGGAAGTGCAGTCTGAGTTATAGGTAGGAATGATATATTAAATATCATTTAAATAAATATTAATTTACTTATTTAAAGAAATGATATTTATTTTATCCGCGAGTTTAGTGCATGTTAAATAAATAACAATTGTAATAATATTATTATTTAGACATGAGGTTCTCTGGAGATTAAGGGAATAATGAAGGGCCTATATGTAATTATTTATTCCCCAGCCTATTATTTCCTAGCGTTATACATGGTTGCACAGAACACACCCCTTTATAGACCCTAGAGAAAATCTCCAGAATGATTTTAAGAACTGAGAGCAATCTTCTACCCTTTTTGTCCTCTCAAAACCGAGAGATCAAAATCTTTCCATCTTCGAAGGATTGTGTGATGATCAAGGGAAGCAACACAAGACGATCGATATCGCTGTGCTAGCACCCAAAATACAATTAGCGATGCTTCAAGATCATATAAGTATGTCTGTATCATCGTTGGGGGATTCTATTATTGGATCCTCATAGCGCAACAATGATGCAATCAAATGACGATCAGACGATCAACCTCTTATATGAAGAAAGAATTTCCAAGATCGTGGTAATTCTTAATTTAAATTAATTATAAATTTAATGTAAAAAGTCATTTATTGGTTCTGACGTTTTTTGTCAATATTCATCAGATTTAATTCATTGGTCATGATGTTTATCGTCACGTACATCACAGATTATTTGTTTAAACTAACAAAAGTTGAGTTGACCACGATCCAATATGCGCTTTTGTTGCCTCTGAATCCTTCAAATGGTATCAGGACAGTCACGTTAAAATTTATAACTATTTATTAGTTGATTGTTATACTCATTTGTTGTTAGTTTTCATTTTTGGTTTCATCATTCTTTAAATCTGAATGTTGAGATCTCTTCTTCGTTCTTGCTCATATAACCACCACAAGTTAAGAACATACGAAGAACGTCTGAAGGTGCTAAGAATTCTGGCCTGATAACATAAGTCTACATGTTGTGTACCTCGACGATACACACCGTGTACCCATATTCAATGCACCGGGACAAACCTCGAATTTAATTCAGAGCGTCGTGCGTTGAATCATACATCGTGTCATTAAAACACTTTGTGTTGACTAGGTTAGGGCGACACATGGTTTCCCAAATTACATGTTGTGTAACTCATGCACACGTTGCGTCGTCCATGTGTTTTCGCAGTGGGAAACGCGCTATCAAAGACACATCATGTATTAATACACGATGTGTGTGATTGGAAGTTGCACAACTTGGAGGATGCACGATGTGTAGCTGGGGTGTACACGCTGTGTACCTCATAAATGTTTGTGACCCACATACATGCCCAGTCCCTGGACGTGTGTTGCGAATGAACAACAAAACAACATCCACGACGTAACTAGCTTGTACACACTATGTATTCTACATGTTTAGGTGAAAAATAAAATTAATCAATTACTCCATTGAACTTAATCAATATGTGTTCGTGTGTCATTAATTGACAATACACGCCTTGTGATAGGTTTTGATATATTAAATGTTTAATTAATTTCTGCATAATATTCAGAATTGGATACCATGTATGGTTCTTACACACAGTGTACTCGCACATTAAAAGCATACACGCCATGTAATACAAAACATGTCCATGTGTCATTTATTGACAGTACATATCGTGTAATTACATGATTAGCCTTGCACGCTACATGTTGCGTGAGTGCACAATATATGACAAAGACCATATCAATTAGTTCAGACATGTAGATGTCGCATTGCCTCCTATGTACATGATTAATTTTAAATAAAATTAATTTATTAATTTTTATTTTAAAACTACAATAAATGAGAGTCTTAAGGGGTGTTTGGATAAAAATTAATATAAATGAATTAATTAATTAATAGAGATAATTAATTAATTTGAGTGTGTTTATCTTAATTAAGAACGAATGAAATGAATGATATAGTTTATTAAATGTGTATTTGTTGCATGCCTGAATGACGACGAGCTTGACCGACTTGTGTATGTGTGTTTTTTTTAGTTTAATTATTGCATTGATTTTTGCAATTATTATTATTATTAAATCAAAATGATGGCTTGCGTGTTATCCACTCGTTATTATACAAGGACCTACATATCCTCAACTACTTTTATGTAAACCTCTTAACCATTCATTGGTTTCCCTAACCTGCGTGTGAGTAAAAACATATGTAAGGATGAAACTCCTAGACGATTGGAGGCGGTTCAAGACGGAACCGAGATGATCAACCCAGAAGATACACAAGACAAAAGTGGAATGCTGCAATTTGAGCTAAGACCGATTCATATAGTTTTTCCCCTAGGGTTAATGGTTTGTTTATTGTCTGCTCAATAAACAAACTCTTAGAAAAAGCTTATGATCATGCCACATTATTTATTTTATTTCTGTTTATGCATGGTTATTTATTTTATGATGTCTTATTGTGATCACATAAATAAATGAATTGAATATATAATATGCTCAAATAAAATAAAATAAAAGGATTATGCGTAAATATTTTATCAACACATGTGATGTGGAAATGTTGGGAGTCGCAACGACAAAACAACGATTCAAAGAAGAGTAAAAGGAAAAAAAAGAATGGGAACACAAGAATTTACGTGGTTCGGGAATAATCCCTACGTTCACGGAGAGACAAGATTTCACTATATGTTGGGAGCACAATTTTACAGAAGATCTCTCAAAGTTTCTCTCACATACAGAAACCCTAACCTGAAAATGGGCTAATGTAGAGGACGAAGCACTATTCCACAAATCGTCGGAAAGTCCGTTGTGCTACAGTGAAAGACGGTCACCCAAGTCAAAAGTGCTACAGTGCCTGCTGGCTGGAAGTCCAATGAGTTACAGTGTTGTTGACTTCGAAGTCCGCACCGCTACAGTACCTTGTTGGTGTCGGTCGATCAGCTCTGCTACAATGGTTAGAGTTTATATAGTTCCCCAAAATTTGGATCGGGGCCTTCGGCCCCCGGGTCCTTAGTGCAGGGGCGCGTTGCCCCTTGCAACCCCCAACGAGCTCACCGCGGAGCTCGACTCGCGAAAGTTGTGAGCTAGTGCGTAGTACGGGCCATAAGCATTCGACCCAACCAGACCGGACTACACCGATCCAACAACATGGTTAATCACTCAAGTAAAAACCACTTAATATTAACAAGACATGTAAACGATAAAATAAGAAAATTTGCACATAATAAACAAAATCACTTTGAAAGACCCATGTGAATGGTTGCATTTGTTGTCAATATATAATAAGGAATCAAAGTCAATGTATGAAGGAGTTCTCCGTGATTAGTGATTAATTATGGAAAGAGAAAGATGAGAAGTCTTCGAGAATTATTGAAGAAGGTTGGTGATGATGCTTGAAGAATTGTTATGGATTCATGAAATGACATTGGATATCGTACTTCAACAATTCTCTTTGTTAAGTGTGACGATTGCTGGACTGATAAGGAACCAAGTAGATTCAGGAAAATTGATCGAGGGGAGGTAGATCTACGAGCAGTCAATGAAGCCAGACTTGTTGTTGTAGCTGTCAGGGACTACCACCTCACATTGCCAACTGAGATGATCTTGGTGTTAAAGGGTTGTTTTTATGTGCCTTCTGTAACCAAAAACATTATTTCTGTATCCAAAATAGATACAAATGGAATTGTTTTCAAGTTCAGAAATGAATGTTGATTCTTTTACAAAGATAGCATTTGTTTGGTAGGGAACATTTATACAACGGTCTTTATGTGTTGGATTACACAAACCAAGTAATGACAATCGATAACAAAGATACTTCGCATGACTCATACCAAACCCAACCTTTTCATCACTGGCTAGGTCATGTAAACGAGAAACGCTTGACAAAGTTACATCAAGATGGATATTTAGATTCTTTTGAACTAAAACCATTTGGCCTATGTCATGCGTGCTTACAAGGAAAAATGACCAAAGCCCCATTTAGTGGGAAAGGTGAAAGGGCCAAAGAACTTCTTGAATTGATTCATACTGATGTGTGTAGACTATTTCCAATTGAAGCAAGGGGGTGGGTACTCATACTACATAACTTTTACTGATGATTTTAGTAGAAATGGATATATCTACTTAATGAGGTATAAATCAGATTCTTTTGATAAGTTTAAAGAATATAAGAATGAAGTTGAGAACCAGCTTGGTATGAAAATTAAGAAACTTCGCTCAGATCGAGGTGGAGAGTATCTTAATCAAGACTTCATTGATTACTTATGAGAGTTTGAGATCTTATCCCAACTCACTCTTCCTTACACGCCTCAGTGGAATGGTGTAAGCGAAAGGAGGAACCACACCTTGTTGGAAATGGTGAGATCAATGATGAGTCATGTAAGTCTTGCGTTATCCTTTTGGGGATATGCGTTACAAACAACGACACACATACTAAACCAAGTACCAAATAAATCGATAAATGATATTTCATACGAGCTTTGGAGTGGAAGAAAATCCATGTTATCAAATTTACATATGCGGGGTAGCGAAGTGTCTGTTAAGGCCTCTTTAGGTAACAAACTTGCACCCTGAGACACAAGGTGTACCTTTACAGGATACCCCAAGGAAACAAGGAGATATTACCTATACAATCCCTCAGAAAAAAAGTTATAGTGGCAAGACACGCCATATTTCTTTAGAGAAAACACATCTCCAAAAGAGATAGTGGGAGCGAGATAGACTTCGATGAAGTCGAGACTCAAGGTACACAAGAGTTGGTACAAGAACAGATTCCACAAAGCCCCTTGGAAGAAGAATTTGTTCCAGAGACACAAATATTGCGTAGGAGTACAAGAGAGGTTAGAGAATCAGAACGATATGGTTTTCTAGTTACCAAGGATGGCAACTCATTATTGGTTGATAATAATGATCCTCCAACCTACAAGGAATCAGTAAGGGGCACTAACGTTGCCAAGTGGCAAGAAGCTATGAATTCTGAAATGAATTCCATGTACCAAAACCAAGTCTGGATTTTGGTAGATCCTCCAGTTGATGTAAAGCCTATTGGTTTCAAATGAGTATTCAAGAAGAAACTGGACATGGAAGGACAAGTCAGTACCTATAAGGCATGACTGGTTGCAAAAAGTTTTAAACAACGTTAAGGAATTGACTACGATGAAACCTTTTCACCAGTTGTGATGCTGAAATCCATCAAAATTCTATTGGTCATTGCTGCTTACCATGACTATGAGATTTGAAAAATGGATGTCAAAATAACCTTCCTTAACGAGAATCTTCAGAAAGATGTCTACATGACACAACCTAAAGGGTTTGTGACTCCAAAGGATGCTAATAAGGTATGCAAGTTGCATACTTTTTTATATTAATCCAAATTGAGTAATTCTTTTTTTGGTAGGCTTCCTTTTCTTGTGGGATTCATTTCTTCCAACTGGGCCAAGTGGTGAATTGATCATTTTGAGGCATAAACAAACCATTCAATTTTGGAAGTTGAATGGTCGGACCAAATTGAACTTCCTTCAGTAAATAAGTCATAACTCAAGCTACAAACCTCCAAATGAGGTTATTCCAGTTGGATTTGAAAGAGGACTCGAAGGTGCGTATGCACATTAAATTTCATGGAGAAATTTTCTCACTAAGGCAATCGTTTCAAGTGTCAAATTAGAGGAAGATGAATAGTCTCTCATCCATAAAAAGAGAGCTTTAGTAATTCAGGCATAACTTTTATTACACGCGTCTAAAAGCTTTGAAATTTTGAGGGTCGACAACCAACTTAATTTTAAAAAACTCCTAAGAACTCTTATCAAGATTTGGCCTGAAACTGGGGCTAAATCAAGCATTCTTCAGACATATAGGAACAGGGCAACGAATTTCCACCCCTCAATATATATTTTCATATCCACTTCTTTCTAAGGGTTTGTTAGAGAGAGAAAGGAGAGGGCTGAGCTAGGGAGGTTGCTGAAGATGTTGTGTATGCATATTGTAAAGGAAGGAACAAAGAAGAAAGGAGTTTCTTAAGTGATGCGAGTGCAACACCTCGAGATTTTTGTGAAATATTTTTTTCAAATAAATTTAATTTTTTTGATATTTTGGATTACACACAACACTGAGTTTGGATTGTGTTACATGCAATACCGAGTTTATCTTGCGTTCCACACAACACTGAGTTTAAACGAAATGTGGCATACTATTAAAATATTATTATTATTATGATAGTTATCATTGAACCGTTGGAATGGAGGGTATGAATAGGATTAACTAAATTATGAAAATATATGGTTTACACATGCGTATAAAATGATTTCTTTAATGATCAATTAATTAGAAATGAAAATAAAAACTATTTGAAAATAAAGAAAATCTTTTTCTGGAAAATTATTTTTATGCACACAAACGTGTTTTATCTCAATAAATTAAACAAATCAATTTTGGTTAATTACATTAACGAAATGTATATATTATATATTCAGTCAAATTTTTAACATTCATCACATGTGTTTTTTAAACAAGAGATAAGAATAAAACCAATTTTACACTTAAAACTGTATTTTTCTAAAAATCAGTTTTGTCGCCTTTTGCACACTTATTTTAAAATTAATTTTTTCCACTTTTAGAAAATTTATTTGACAAAATAAAATTCATTTTTGAAATCAGCATGCCAAAATTAACTTAGGGTGATTTTTTTAGAGTTTTTTTGAGAAGATAAATGTTTCGATGAATAGTGATAAATACTTGTTTTTATTAAGAATTGTCATTTCTTTTAAAGCATTAAAAAACATCCAAATTGTTTTAATATGGGTTTAAAGGTATCATTAGTTCAATTATATATCTATTAATCTAATTTAAGTTATTATAATCAATTTTATATTGAATTTTGATATAAAAACTTTCCAAACTTTTGAAAAAATTCTCTTTGGAAAATTGTTTTCTCATTGCATTTGTTGGTTTAATTTTAAATTAAATTTTTTAATTATGTGAATATAATTTAGAAAAATTTATTCTATATTTGGAATCATAATAATTTATATTATTTAATAAATTCAACTTAATTTTTGAATATAATGATTAGTAAAAGCAACAAAAATTATTTTACTGCAGTTAAGGTAAAAATGGGTTTACCGGGGGTTAAACTAAAAATATAAGGGTTACAAATGACCAAAAACTTGTTCAACAACCATTGAATAGCCATATTTCGACCTTATCTCTTCTAGGTTTGAAAATTACTCATTTTGGAGCCTTGTGTCATGTGAAAATCATGGGTACACCTTTTTCTTTCTAAAAATTACAAGTGTGTCACCCACCTCACTTATAAAAGGTCACCCCTCTCCCCTCCTCTTTACAGTTCCAAAACCCTTTGATTCATCCAGGTCCTTCCTAAGTCACCTCCTTAATTCCCTCCTGTCATCCTAGGATCCTTATTTTAGTCAAAAAGTCAACCTAAGAAGCCTTTTGGTGCAAACCAAAAGAAGTCATCCGAAAAAGTGGTAACGTCCCTAACCGAGCATTTTATTTTATTTCTTCCTACACCCCCTTCAATTATTATTAAACCATGATGATACAATAACCTTAGTATTACTATATATTTAGATGTTATTATTTTAATGACACAACCTAATTCCTTCTCCTCTTCCATCAAATGAGATATGAAATTGTTATTCGTGTGTATAGCGGACGGTTGCCTCGTAAGCTGATGTTATTCATTTTCCTTCATTACCTATCACGGTTGGATATAATGATGAATTTACTATTCATATATATGATATTTATGAAATTATTATACTTTTATAATCATGATATCACATGTTCTTTCTTACGTTCCATTCTGTGGGAATACGATAATGTCGTTCGTGTGTACGGAGGACTATCGCCCCGCGAAGCGATGCGATTCATGCATGCTTTACATCGAAGGTAATAAGGATGTGTTTAATGAACATATGTGATATATATAATATAATAATTCTTATGAAATGGTAATATATTATTTACCTTTCTTTCATTCTTTTTTTTGGGAAAATGGAAACAAAGTCCATGCGTATGTACGACGTACCATTTCCATAAATAGTATATTTCATTTTCTATCTCTATCTCTTATGGATTACTCTAAATACATGTATAATGAATATATATTATATTTATATCATGGTTAACATTCTAGAGATGATGAAACCATGATCAAAGTAAGAGGACCAAAAATAACAAATCAAAACATACTCGAAAAACAAAACAATTATTGCCCGAAATGTGACTTCAACAGGGAATTGTTACTAAACAGGTAATAAAAGGTCACAAGTAAATCATATATGGTATGATATATATATATGTGTGTGTGTGTGTGTGTGTGGTTTTTTAATAAATGTATAATAAGCTTATATTTATTATACAGGAGGTTCGAGTGTGTATGAAGGAAGCCGAGATCTATGGTAAGAGATTTCCATCTCACTTTTTTACTATTGTGTGACACATGTCATATTCACCACATATTTCTTTCATGTGATGTATATACTGCCCATAAATGTATTTTATGATTCTTCTATTGAAAATTATTGGGATTTACATATCCATTTGAGAATATCTCTTTCATGGGGTTTACAGTTCAAAAGTTACCAAAGCCGTAAGAGATTTTTGTCTCAATTTGCCCTTTATTGAGACGTATGTTATGTTATGCACATATATTCTTTCATGAGATATATATATAGATCTTTTGACTTGTAATATCATGAATTTATTTATTTTCATGATATTTTAAGTTTTATCTAATGTTATTCCTACATGGGGTTTGCAATTCAATGCTACCAATCACTGCTGGAAAATGGGCTCTATACCAACACTTATATAACAACGGTTGAAAAAATTATTGGTATAAGGAGACTATATCAACATTTTGTACAAACCGTTGGTATAGTATGTATAGAATCAACCTATCCCAATAGTTTAATTAAATCATTGGGATAGTCTCCCATTTACAAAGATTTCCCAGCAGTTTTAAAAACCCGTTGGGAAAGTTTTCCCCTAAATGCAGATCGGGTCCCCAGTTTTGTTTCTAACTTAGTTTTGTTGTTATGCATCTATTTTTTTTGTTTTCTATTTTGATTTGGCCGAAAGGAGAGCTTTGTGTGGTCATTCATCAGCCTTGTGTGTGGTCATTTGGGATGTAAGATAGTATGTTTCATTTTACTTGATATATCCAATAGTAATATTGATTTATGTACGATTATATATGACTAATGATGTTGTTTAATAAGTTGTTATTTATGGATATAATAATAAGGGCATGTTATAAGGGTTCACATGGTGTGTATAAGGGTTCACATGGTGTCTACAATAATCTAGGGTCCTGGGAATGTACACACAGTACACGACTTGGATAGCCATGTAAATATACATGGACAATCCCTTATGGTGCAAGGTATGTTTGGCCAAATGGGGTGATAGAAATGGCACATTGACACATGGCTTTGTTGCATGGGTATGATCACATGATGTGTTGTCCATACTATAGGGTGGGTAGTAATTAGCTCAGGTGGGCAGGCTGTCCACGGGGGTGGGGGCTGTCTAGGGGGGTACCGGGTGTCCAAGGGGGTGGGCGGGCTGTCCACAGGGGTGGCGAGGCTTTCCGAGGGTGGGGGGGTGGGGGTGTCCAGGGGGTGGGGGGATTTCCAGGGGGTTGTCCATGGGGTGAGCGGGGGTGTCTAGGGGGTGGGTGGGGCTGTCCAGGGGGGTACGGGGTGTCCAGGGGGTGGGTGGGCTGTCCATGGGGGTGGCGGGGCTGTCCAGCGGGGTATGGGGTGTCCAGGGGGGTGGGCGGGCTGTCCACGGGGGGGTGGTCGAGCTGTCCACAGGGGTGACAGAGCTGTCCAGTGGGGTCGGGGGTGTCAAGGGGGTGAGGGGGGGGGGGCTTTCCAGGGGTGGGAGAGTTCAGGGGGGTGGGGGTGTCCGGGGGTGGTGGGCGGGTGTCCAGGGGGGGTGGGCGGGCTATCCACGGGGGTAGCAAGGCTGTCCAGGGGGTCGGGGGTGTCTAGGGGGTGGGGGGCTTTCCATGGGTGGGGGATGTCCAGGGGGGTACGAGGTGTCCAGGGGTGGGTGGGCTGTCCAGGGGGGTGGCAGGGGTGATGGGGCTGTCCAGGGGGTACGAGGTGTCCAAGGGGTGGGCAGGCTGTCCACGGGGGGTGGTCGGGCTGTCCACGGGGGTGGCAGGGCTGTCCAGTGGGGTCGGGGGTGTCTAGGGGTGGGGGTGGGGGCTTTCCAGGGGGTGGGGGTGTCTGGGGGGTGGTGGGCGGGTATCCACATGGGTGGGCGGGCTGTCCATGGGGGTGAGGGGTGTCCAGGGGGTCGGGGGTGTCTAGGGGTGGGGGGGCTTTCCATGGGGTGGGGGTTTTCCAGGGGGGTACGAGGTGTCCAGGGGGGTGGGTGGGCTATCTAGGGGGGTTGTGGGGCTTTCCAGGGGGGTACTGGGTGGGTGGGAGGGTTGTCCACGAGGGTGGTGGGGCTGTCCAGGGGGGTACGAGGTGTCTAGGGGGTGGGCGGGCTGTCCACAGGGGGGGGTGTCCAGGGGGTATGAGGTGTCTAGGGGGTGGGTGGTATTTCTAGGGGTGGGGGTTTTCCTGAGTTTACGAGGTGTCCAGGGGGTGGGCAGGCTATCCAGGGGGGTGGCGAGGCTGTTCAGGGGGGTATGGGGTGGGTGAGCGGGTTGTCCACAAGGGTGGTGGGGCTGTCCCGGGGGGTACAAGGTGTCCAGGGGGTGGGCGGACTGTCCACGGGGGGTGGGCGGGCTGTCCACGAGAGTGGAAGGGCTGTCCACGGGAGTGGAAGGGCTGTCCACGGGGGTGGTAGGGCTGTCCAGGGGGGTGGTAGGGCTGTCCAGGGGGTAGGGGTTGTCCAAGGGGGTGGGGGCTGTCCAAGGGGTGGGGGTGTCCATCCCCAAACTAGGGTCGTAAAATCCAATCTTTATCCAATTGTAGCATGATTTCAAGCCTATTATAGATGACCAAGAAAACTGTTAGTGTAAAACATGAATATCATACATATAAATCACAACACACCCAATTGTAAACATGCCACCAAATATCATACATGGATCGGATTTTATGATCCATGTTTTGATGGGACACTACTCATAGAAGTATGAGCCTTGTTATATCATTAAGTGATATGGAGTTATACGAATGTTAAATTTGTATGAGATCAATGTGGATAGTGGATAATAACCTGAGTGAGATTTCTTTGCAAGAGATCACTTCTTCTTAGAAGGGTAAGAGTGAGTGTTGGTATGGAACTTCAAGAAAAGTCTTAACGTGTGAAAGTAACTATACATTGGTTATATTTGATTCCTATTTTTTTTTTTGTAGAGTATCGAAGTGGAAACCCCCCCCCCCACACCCCTGCAGCCCCTCACCCGGATAGCCCCTCACCCCACCTAGACACCCCCACCACACCTGGACAACCCCCCCTCCTCCCTAGACAACCAACACCCCCTTCCCCACCTGGACAACCCACCCCCACCCCCCTTGGATAGCCCACCCCCCCTGACAGTCCACACCCCCCTCCCCCACCTGGATAGCCCACCCACCACCACCCTTGGACAACCCACCCCCTCCCTAGAAAACCCACACCCCCTTCCCTGCAGCCCCCACCCCCCGAAAACCCCCTAGACACCCCCACCTCGACACCCCCCCCCACTGGACCCCCCCCCTCCTTGGACAACACATACCCCCTCCCCCACTTGGATAACCCCCCCCCCCCCCCCAGGACATCCCACCCCCTCCCTGGACATCCCACACCCCCTCCCCTACAACCCCCCCCCCCCCCACCTAGACACCCCCACCTGGACAACCCACCCCCCACCTGGACAGCCCACCCCCTGCCACCCCCCACCTAGACATCCCCCCACCTGGACAACCCCCCCCCCCCCCCACCTGGGCATCCCTCCCCTACCCCCCACCTGGACAGCCCCCCCCCCCCACCTGGACAGCCCCCCCCCCCACCTGGACAGCCCACCCCCCTCCCTGGACACCCCACACCCCCCCCCACCTGGACACCCCACCCTGACCCCCCTGGACAGCCCACACCCTTCCTTGGGGAAGCCCATACCCCCTCCCCCACACCCCTATAGCCCCCCTACCCCCCCTGCAGCCCCTACCCCCCTTGGACAACCCACCCCCCACCTGGACAGCCCCCACACCTAGACATCCCCCCTACCCCTCCTACAACCCCTCTTAGGGTAATTTTATTTAAAATCATTTTATTCATTAAGAAATCCAAATCATCATGCATTATACATTTCATTCCAAACAACCCATTCAATTTATCAAAACATGACAAATTCAATTTATCAAAATATGACAAATTCGATTTATAAGGCTCTCTGGGTCACTTAGAAAATGTCATTGGGGAAAGGGGAAATCAACTACATTGTTAATTCCAATTTAAAAACCGGGTCAACCACTTAGGAGGTGTGGTGGTGTCTAGGAGGTGTAGTGGTGTCCAGGGGGGCTGTCTAAGGGGGTGGGGGATGTCCAAGGGTGTGGAGGGTGTCCAGGGGGGTGGGCTGTCTAGGGGTGGTGGAGGTGGGGCTGTCCAAGGGGGTGGGGGCTATCCATGGGGGGTGAGGGTGTCCAGGGAGGGTGGGGTGGGGGTGCTAGGGGGGTAGGGGGAGGGGGTTGTCCAAAGGGTGGGGGTGTCCAAGGGGGTGGGGGTGTCCGGGGGGTGGGTGGCTATCCATGGGGGTTGAGGGTGTCCAGGGAGGGTGGGGGTGGGGTGCTAGGGGGGTAGGGGGAGGGGGTTGTCCAAAGGGTGGGGGTGTCCAAGGGGGTGGGGGTGTCCGAGGGGGTGGGGGGAGGGAGCTGTCCAAGGGGTGGGGTGTCCAGGGGGTGGGGGTGCGGGGGGTGGGGGCTATCCAATGAGGGTGTTTAGGGGGTGGGCCTGTACAAGGGGTGGCAGGTGTCCAGGGGGTTGGGGTGGGGGGTGTTCACAATTCCAATCCATCACCCAACCAACGCCAAAATCTAAATCCAATTTTCAACTAAACTAAAGTCCACAGAAAGTACCATATCACCCCACTAAACAAACTCTTTACCATGTTTGAAGTGTAGAACAAAAAACATAAAACAAATCAAAGGTTTCGGTACTCCAAAGACAACATGAACTCTAATTTAGCCGAAATCAAAACATCAAACAGAAAAAAAGAGGAAGAACACTAAAAATAAGGTAACACTTACTAATTTGAAGTTTAGAAATAGAATTTTTTTTGACTGAAGATGGATCTATGGATGGAAGGAGTTTTGCGGTCGAGAAGACTTCAGGAGGATCTCTGGATTAGGGTCTGCAATCGAGTCGAGTGGGAGCTGGGGCGCTGGGTATTTGGGGGAAAACTTTCCCAACAGTTTTTAAAAACTGTTGGGAAAGCCTCTCTTTACCAACGGTTTTGATAAACCGTTGGTACACCTTAGATAAAATAATTATTTCCCATCATTTTTGGCAAACCATTGGGAAATCTTAGGTATATTTACACATTGCCAATGGTTTGAACAAACCGTTGGAAAATATTGCCTTCTTTTACGCTATAGCAACGGTTTGAATAAACCATTGGTATATTACCATTGGGAAAACAACATATTCCAGTAGTGATAGGATCTCATAAACTCATCTCTCATAGAATATGTGACCATTACCATGCTACGAACTATAAACACCCCATGTATATCAAAATTAAATCCTGAAATAGTTTCACATTCTTCCAATCTATCACACATCATGATACATTCCAGAACAATATTCTAACTTGTCTTTACTTGTTTAACCAATGAAGAAATTATCTCTAAGGATACCCACATTGATTCCCCTAAACCCTCAACTACACCCACCAACTAGTCTTACAGCGAAGATAAGATCTTCTATTTAGCTAATGAAATATGTTCTCCCATCTCCTACATTTTCTAGCCCAATGCATTTACCACTACATTTCCATTTCTAGTTGAATACTATTTATCTATGTCAAACATATACAAGTACTCTATGAAATTCATCTGATAAATATTATGTCTATGTAGTGAAAAATATTATATGCACTCTAGGTGCCAAAGTACCCAAAAAATCTCCCTCCCAATAGGTTTTGTCATGATCATTTCAATGCATGGAACACAACTAAAAACTAAAATACAGGATTAGAGTATTTTATCTTGTGGGTTAAAAGCTAATGAAACCCAAAGTGACTAATTTATCACTCTACATCATAACATATCCTAATCCAGAACCAGATGCATCACATTTCACTACATGTCCAACGTTAGGCTCATGAATGCTTAGGATCAGAGTTGACAACAACCACTTCTTCAACACTATGGAAACTTCCTAACATTAGTATGTATGGTCAAATGTGAATCCACTCTTGGTAATTATGGTCATTGTCAATTCTAAGTGAGAGATATCCAAAATTATTCTCCTTTAATTCCTATACAATCTAATAAAACATCAACTATCAATTACATTCCTCAGTTATGATAGATACACAAATACATCAACATACTCGAGATCAACTGATATCCCTGATTGTGAAACCACTATATCCAAAAGTGACACTTCATGTACCTAGAATAAATTTTATGTACCCAAATCATACTAAACCTATTATTCAAGTATCTATCATGTGATTCTTATGAAAATGTTGGTTTTCTTATATTCTTTTGGATGTGGGATGTATGTGCATGTGAAATTGGAATGGTTTTTTTTGGCACTGGTACTAGGGTTGCAGAATTAGCTGCTTTTTTTTGTAAATCTGGATTTAGCGGCAGTTTTAACAGCCATGAAATAAATGTATTATATTTAGCGGCAGTTTTAACTGATGTTACAATTTCGGTATTTTGCTATCTGCGGTGGTTAAAACCGACACTAAAACCATAAAAACCACCGCTAAATGCATCCACTATGATGGTTATCATAAACCACCGCTAAATTGAGAAATTTCCGCATATTATATGCCGGCACACAATTTAGCGACGGTTTTTTGAAACCGCCGTAGAAGCATATGGTGGCGGTTTAAACTACCACTATATCCAAAAAAATCGTTGTGAAATGGTCATTTTCCTGTAGTGCAAATCCAATGTCTGTTTTCATAATTGCAACACCAAGATGTTGATTACCTGAGCCCATATATCTAAAAATAGTGATGGTGTCATTGTTCAACACCTTTCAGGTTTATGATACTCCCCACCGTAAGCTTCATCTTACCACCACCAATTCATATGTTGAAGTGCCTACTCCTTTTAATATTCATATTGAAACATTTTTTCCATGTTCTAATGACATTCCTAACATGGTTTCTAACTCACCTCACCTAAACATAAACTAAAACACTGGTTAAATGCAAGAATGCATCCTAAACATACACTAGAACATTGGTTAAATGGAAGAACCTATCCTTGTTATTGAATTCCATACATAGATGGACAAAAAACCATAATTCATGAACATCCCTGTAATGTATGGGCATTTTACAAAAAACATATCCCTTAAATGTCGTGCAATTCCAATAGGCATTGATTCAAATATGTCATGTTTGTAGGTGCATTCATGTTTATAGGTTCTGGAATATTAGAAGATAAGTTGTCATGTTTATAGAAGGAAGTTAGATTATGATTCCAATGTCAAGGGCTTTATATCCTTCTCACCCCCTTCAGTGATAATGACATGATATTGGGATGACCTGGATGAAGATCCAGGATTTTCATCATGTCATTTTTTCTTCACTATGGAGATCATATGTGTGTAAATGTGGTATTATCCATCCCCTTAGCACATCAAATGATCATAAGATACAAAATATTGTCTTTATAGTGTATGTGTAATTGTCAGATATTATCCAATATTGTTAATGCTACTCCAATGATCCACCCCTTTGATATCCCATCCTCTATCCCAAAGGTTCTTATCCTATACAGATATGCGACTCAAAGACTTGGAATATATATCTAATTATCCAAATGGTGATAAAGCCAAAAAGGTGAACCTTATGGGAGACATATAGATTGAAATAATTACCTTACTACTCATAGTGAAAGCTTTATAGATTTGGATAATATATTCTCATGACTATAGAGGGGACCCCATTTGGTGTTTGAGGTCAACCCAACTCCACATGTGAAAAAGAAGATCTTTATCCATCAATAAAACCAATGTAAATATATAAATGGGGATTCATATCAGTAGAATTAATAGAATCTATTAGTAATTATTAATCCATTAGAGTGTTCTCTCGATATCTCCCTTGTTGGATTTCAAGGGAAGACACTAATCATATATGGAACCAAGGATTGGAACCTCGATTATCTTATATGTATCCCAAATACTGATTCTATATTCTCCATGTGTCATGTAGAATGTGTTATTCTATACAATATAGTAGCTTAGAAATATAGAATGATACCATAAATCATGTACATGTATGTTTGTGATATATGGATACCCTCATAGATCATCAGTGCATGTAGTTGAAATAGAGGTGCTCAAATTCAATAGGAGTTAAGAGTGTGACTTTGGTGAAATGAGAAAGTTAAATATTCCGGATTCAACAAGGTTGAGTAATAATTGAATATGAAATGGTCCCATATATTTTTTTTAAGTGGAGATGCATCTCATGAATAAGTACTAGGTGCACCTTGTATTCATCATTATTCTGTATATTCAAGTGGAATGAGTGCTTTATAGTGTGGTATCTTTCCCTGTATATTGTCTGGATGCATGTTTTTTTTGTATATTGATGGCCTATTGTGCATAGGGGAGTCAGGCTACTAGGAAACTGTGTGGCATGTTCTAGAGAGGGGAGGTAGGGTGCTGCTATGTTCTATTCTGCAGTGGAGAGGCATGCCTGCTACCGTGTTCTGGAATTGGAAAACACTATACCAACGGTTCACAAACCGTTGGTATAGATCTGAAGATTTGATATATACAAATGGTTTGAAATAACCATTGGTAAATGAATATACCAATGGTTTATAAACCATTGGTATATATCTGAATATGCATATATACCAATAGTTTTTTAGTAACTGTTGGTAAAAGTCTATACCAACGGTTTATAGAACCTTTGGTATATATGCATATCCTAGATATATACCAATGGTTTCAAACCGTTGATAAAAACCTTTTCCAATGATTTTCAGAAAACTGTTGATATATTGTAATTTCTATTTCCCTATATCAATGGTTATTCAGTAACCATTGGTAAAAGGTTATCCCAATACCTCACTGTCCAACAGTTTGGGAAACCATTGGTATAGTGTATACCAATCGTTTCTCAGCCTATACCAACTGTTTGAAATCGTTGGTATATGATTAGTTTCCAGTAGTGAAAGTGCTAAAAGTTTTATGTATAACAACCCAAAATTTTCATACATAGATATTACATCTTTTTAGATGAATATTCATTACATTATATAAACACACACCCGAGGATCATAAAGGTATAGTGCCTTTGGAAACTTGGAAACATAAACAACTAGTTCATAAAATATCTACTTTGTATCCCATTTATTTCTGTATAACTAGCACCCTTTTTGACATATCATACTTGTAGGACCCTGGGACACCCTGAGAGGGGAGGGGTGAATCAGGGTGTCAACTTTTTCTTTTAAAACTTGTGGATCTTGTTCCCATGTTGGTAGGAACTAGTTAAACCTGTATGATGGATATGATCAGCAATGAAACATTCATATTCAAAGAGATGACACAACAATTTTTACTTGGTTCACCACTAAGGGCTACGTCCAAGGATCATACGCCGACAAGTCGCCGATCGTACCAAATTCCACTAATCTTCACTAGTTGTGGTTTACAAAGGTTCGGCCACAGTCACTCCGTCCAAGGCTCATTACCTTTACAAAGGTTCAGGGATAGCTCACTGCTTCCCTCGGGTCACTCCCATTGACTCCCCCTAGATCACTGTCGTTGGTGAAGTCCCGCTCAGTTTATAGACATGAAGGTCTCTTCAATAGATTTGCATTGAAGTCTTTGTCTCCTGTTCAACATGAGACAATGCTTGCATCAGAGTATTGAGTTGATGCTCTTTTGTATTCAATCTTCTTCTTTAGTGCAATAACTGAATGCACTAAATCTTCTTCTTCTCTTCCTTTGATTCCCAATACTAACACCTGAGTGTATTGATATATTCCCCTATTTCTGTGCAGATCTGAGTTTAGTTGCACGAATCGTTCTTCTTCTCTTCACAAAGCACAACGAGGGTGTCAAACACCAGTCATGTGTGTGCGGTACCCCTTCTCTTCATAAAACCAAATTGTTCACTGTTCTTCCGTCTACACAAATGAATACATCATCTGTTGCACTGAAGGTATCGAGTAATTTTTCAGCTTTCGTGCAGCTCCAAAAAGATGGGCGTACTCCAACAACACCTGGCGTTCTTCTCCAAGCCTGGCACGCAAGTCCCAATACGGCGCGCAAGTCTTCAGTGCGCAAGTCCAAACTGGCGCACAGGTATTACCAAACCACCTGCGCGACACTGCCTACTTAAACTTCAAACTTGCGCGACTCACTTACTTTCTCTCCCAAACCGCCTTGGGCGCGCAGCCAACAACCGGCGCGCAGCCTCTAATTGCGCGACCGAACTACCACTTGCGCGGCTCAACCACTTGCGTGACGAGAGCTTGAATAGTCTCCAAGTCTTGAACTCTATCCCGAATGAGTAGGGATACTCCTCTATTTATAGGCATTCGGATACCCTGCGCGGCGGCGCGCAAGTCTTCCCTCAGTGCGCAAGTTCTGGCGCACAGCTCATCTGCCCTAGCCTCTATCGCGCTACTCACTTGCACGACCACACCAACACTTGTGTGACCTTATTTACTTTGACATATTTTGAAGTTATGATCTTGAAAAACAATAGGCGCGCAAGTTTCCAATTCTCATAGGCATCGGCGCGTAAGTCTCTTCACGGCGTGTAGGTCACTTGCGCGACCAACCCAATACTTGTGTGACCCTCTTTACTTTTCCATTTTGGAATGTTCTGATCTTGAAAAGCACTAGGCGCTCAAGTTATCTCTCCTTCAAGTACATAGCACGCAAGTCTCTTTGCCAAAACCATTTTTCTCTATTTGTCGATTTTCAGGCCCAAAAATTTGGCAAACACTGGAAAATGGCGCGATCTTGTATCTGCTCTTTTTGTACCTCCTCCATATCATCCATTCCTTTGTAGATGTTCTTGAATAAAACATGGATAGTTAACCACAACCCTTGAACTCGACATGCCACCATGGAATCTCCTTTGTCAAAAAATTTGTATGTTGTTTGTTTGCTTTGTCAACAAGCACGATCACCTCAAAAACACTTATTTTCGGTGATTTGTATCCTTCAGCAACTCTTCTTCTTTCAACAAAAACTCCACTATCATGATATATATCCTTTGATAGATCAGATTTTTCATCATCATATTTTGATACAATGTGAAGTGCATGGCCATCTCAGAATTCCAATCCCTCACACATTGTCTTCTTCTTCAACTGTCATTCTCTACTTCATGAAAAACATATGATTCAATTATTCAAGAAGTCTCTTTCATGGTTCTCATGCAATCATGAGTAATTTCATGGTCTTCATCAAAATCCCATTTTTTTTAATCATCCTCAGATGGATTATACCTCACATTCTTCATTGTTGTAAACAATGTGTCACCTTTGACACATGTTCTTTGAACTTATGATCAGTACAACAATCATTTGAATTTTCATTCCTCCATTTCATTGGAGTACTTCTTGATCTCCTTCACATTCTTCATTGTTGTAAACAATGTGTCACCTTTGACACATGTTCTTTGAACTTATGATCAGTACAACAATCATCTGAATTTTCATTCCTCCATTTCATTGGATTACTTCTTGATCTCCTTCATTTTGATCTTCATTGACAACTATTGACAACAAATACAACCATATACACAAAGTGGTTCCAACTATACTTAATACATTTCTTCATATCTTGAGGAAAGGAAGCATAATAAAAGGGTGAATTCAGATGCCCATTAAGGGTAAAAAAGAGAGATATCAATGATTAAATAAGCATAACATGAGCATAAGGGCATAAGAACACGAACATAACATTTGAAAATTATACCATGCATATCAAAGATCATAGTCTTGTGTCGTGAAATAAATCTTGGCAATTTATAAGACATGAATCATAAAGAAACGTGATCCATGAGAGAATAACATTGACATAAGACATGAAAGTGTAGTATACACATAAGCATAGAAAATAATTTCCTTAGTAGTCAAGGATCTTTGCCTAGACTATCATAGTGAAATGGTTTTACTCCCCAAACCGTCATAGTTTTCAAGTTTCACTCCTAATACTATCATAATGGACAATATCCCTCACTGAACCGGGTTCACTTCCCATTCTAATCTTGTTTATCCCATGAGATATCAATCTTTACCTAATTCATTGAAGGGGGATATAGGTATCACCCATCATATAATTAAAATCATACATATGTGCACTATAATATCATAAATCATTCATCATATTAAAACCCATGAAAATAAACGAGTTTCATAAACATTTCATCATAGCATAACCCGTGGAAATTAGGTTTCATAAACATCTTTTAATCATAAACATAAACCATCCAAAGAAAGAATAAGAATGGTATCCTTGAATCATATTTCTAGTAAATAATAAGTAACATAAAAGGGTGACATCTTGGATGGAAAAATGATTCTGAAAGATCACTTGGAATAATCCTCGAGAAAATAACTTTTCCATTTTAAAATAACTTTTTTTAAAATCTGCACACTTATATGGGAAAGCTTTTTTTTGAAAATAAACCTGTAAAAATATAAAGGATGTTTCAAAGAATTGAAGTGTCATGATGGTGATAAAAGCCTCTCATGCTGTATAATTTTAAAAAAACATTCATTCTTTATTTTTTTCGGAAAAGTCACAAAGCACCTCATTTGAAAATGACAAAAAGATTCTTTTCAAACCATTTTATAAAGTCAAAAATGGGTAAAAATTATTTTAAATAATTATAGGAGAATAGTAAAAACCTTTTTGAAAATATTTTTAGAGAACATGAACATCAAAGAGAAATATTTACCAGCAGATACTTAACTATAAATAATCTTGAATAATTATGATATTGTGAAATAAACTCTTACCTTATTTTTTCGTTCATGTTCAAACATTCTCTTCTTGGAAAGAACTCCTTTAAATATCATTTTAGGACTCTAGAGTTGGTCTTTTGAGAATACCAGAACTTCTAGAATATGTCTAGATAAGTGGAGAAGATAATTTGATAGAGGATTACTGAGTTAGAAGGCTCAAAGTAGTGTAATAAAATGAAAGAGGAAGTTTTTTTTATAATTGAGGTGAGAGACACTTTTGGAATCTCTCAAAAGATTAAATTATAATAAATTCATTCTCAATCCAAACACCTCTAAATGGTAAGGAATTAAAAGATAAGGTGGGATAGAGTTACAATCTCATAAATCAATATATTTTAGACAAGTTTTGGTATAATTTTCAATCTTATCATTTCGATTAACCCTTAGTTAACCTATTTTAATTTTAACTATGGGAACAAATTTTTCAATATTAAAATGTTACAATTTTTTACTTATAAGGTGAAAATTGGACCATAAATGGACAATTTATGACATTTTAGACTGTATAATAGTCACTTTGTATGATTTCAATATTTTTATGATTTTTTAATAATTTAATAAATTTTTATTTTGATAAAATATCATTATTGTCAATTTTGACACTATTCATTACTTTGACTTTAATAACATCAAGAAAACACTTAAAATTCGAACCAATTATTTTAACTCATACCCAACATGTTATAGTCATCTAGAAAATTTGTGGATCACCTTAATTATCTCAAATTATAATAATTATAATATTTTTAATATCATTTATTTTGATTTTTCCATTAATTGAATAATTATTGTATCAACGTTGTTTAAGTATTTAAGGTAACTATTTAATTAATAAAAATTATAAATAAATTACCATCATATATATAATTTCATTATACACAAAATTACTATTATGATTCATTCATAACTAATTTTTGTCTCTATCTGAACGCATAAATGATATTTAAAACTAAGAGTAACATTTTGTCACTTCCTTTGGTTTAAATAACATGTCATTTTCATGGAAAAATGTCCATTAAATGTCTCAATTTCAAACCTTAAGTGTTAAGGGTAAAATTACATTCAAACAATAAGAATTAGGATGAAAAATTATAGCCTTATCCTTTATTTTTAATCTAGATTAACCCGATTTACCCTTTATCGAGGTGATAAATTTTACCACAATTACTATTCATATTGACTAAAAATAAAAGGTACCTAATTACCAAATTTGAACTTACTGATTCTAAATATTCAATTAATATTATCTAATTCAATACCTATAAATGACATAAATTAATTTTAAAGTAAGTGTGAAAAATGTGACAAAACTGTTTTTTAAGAAAAATACATTTTTGAGTATAAAATTGGATTTATTTTTATCCCATGCTTGAAAAATATTTGTTGAATGTAAAAAAAAATTGATCAAGTAAATAATATATACATTTAATTAAAATAATTCATTAATAGAGATTAATTTAATATGTTGATATAAAATTCATTGTACGTATAAAATAATTTTTTCAGAAAAACATCGCTTTAATTTTAATTTTTTTTAATTCTAATAATTTGATAACTAATGAATTTATTTTATAAATATAAAGATCATGTATTTTTCATAATTTAGTTATTACTATTCATACCCTCCAATCTAACGGCTAGGCGATAACAAACACATAATATTTTGGTTCGTTAAACTCGTTGTTGCGTGCAATACAAGCTATCGAAGAAATCAAATTATTTAAAGAGAAATATTTCATAAAAATATCAGGGTGTTACATTATGTCATAATCTCATCATTTATTGGAATTTTTTTTAGAATGAAAACCTTCCCAAAAGGATGAGTCTCCTTTATTGAATAAAAACAAGATTACAAAAGTTTGAATGAATATTTTTTACAGTAATCATTTTTTCAAAAAAAGAGAATCTCATTAGGAACATTGTTGCACCATATCAACTCATGACCAACAACCCATTTATTAGCAAGACCATCAACCAAATAATTTTCCTCATGACATTTATGCGTGATGATATGATTCATGGATGAAAGCACACCCATGTAGTTACTCCATTTTGCAGTCAATTTCCATGATAAATGCATGATACCATTTCTGATAGCCTGAACAGCGGTAGTGGAGTCATGCTCAAGATTCAAATTGAGATATCCGCCTTGCTTTTCAATATCCACCACATTGATAATACCAATAATTTCAGCATCAAGGTATGTGGTGATACCACATGATGGTGGTTACATTATAACCAAAGATAGGTGTAACTTATATCTTCATCCAGTGCATTGGGTAAAGATTTATATCTCATAAGATATACATGAATGGAATGAGGAGTGAACCCAGTTCAGTAAGAGACTTTGTCTATTATGATTGTCTTGGGAGTGAACCTTGACTATTATGATGGTTCGGGGAGTGAACTCATTCCACTATGATAGCATTGGAAATGAACATTGACTACGATGGAAATGGTTTTATATGCTTATGTGTATGTCACAATTCCATGTCTTATGTTAATATTATACTCTAACGACTCATGTTCTTTGATTTACTTTTGATTCATGCCTTATCAACTTCCAATCTTTATGTCATGACTCAAGATTTTGATCTTTGAGATGCAGGGTATGGTTTTTATATGTTATGTTCACATTCTCATACTCTTATGCTCATGTTATGTCTACGTATTTTCCCTTGTTTACCCTTACTGAGTATTTGAGATCACTATTTCTTATGTTTCATTTCTCCAGGTTACGAAGAAAGGTTTTAAGAAGGGTATGTATATGAAGAGTACTAACTGGAAGGTCTAAGTTTGTCCACAACCACTATTTCAACTCCGATTTCACACCCTTTTTATTTCTATTCAAATTTCTGTTTTGATCTTTAATTTTCTTACACTTTATTTTGTACTTAATTTTTGTGTTAGAACATTTAATTAAATCCCCAAATTTTTCTTATTGCAAAAACAAATAAAAAGTGACAGTTTTGCAACTCAAATTTCATCCTTCTCGAGAGGCAATCCATAGACTATTATATTGCATTTCTCTAGGGGATAAATTGTTTGATTGTGGTTTTGAGACAAAAACTCCACAATCAATTGGTTCCATTTCCAGGTAGGTTTCTTATTTTTATTTTTAAAATTGTTTTTGCATGACTTGAAATTATGACCCTAATTTGTTACCATTAGACTCTAAAATTGATAGAACTTATCACTCTAGGGTTAGAGCTGTTAGAAACCCCCATGTCCCTAGTTTTGAATCTACCACTAACACACCTAGAAGGAATTTAGTTGAACCTGAAATTCAAATGGATGATGGAAGAACCTCGAAATAATTGGATATATCCTATATTGACAATCAAGAAAACCTTGTGGAATATACTGATGCACCTACTGGGTTTGAAATTAAATCTGATTTTATTCACCAACTACCAAAATTTAATAGATTTCCAGTTGAAAATTCACATAAACACCTTCAAGAATTAAATTATCTTTGTGTTAGCAAGAAACCTCAAGGAGTTGATGCAAATCAAATGAAATTGAGTTCATTTACTTTTTCTTTATAAGGAGTATCCAAATAATGATTTTTCTATTCACATTCAACTTTTATTAGAGATTGAATGAATTAAGGATGTTTTTTCTTGATTTTTTTTTCTCTTCTTATAGAAATGCTTCCATTCGAAAAGAGATATGTGGTATCAGGAAAACTCAAGGTGAAACTTTAAATGAGTACTGAGAATGATTCAAAAGTCTTTATTTTAGCTTTCCCCGCTATCAAAGAAATGTCCAACTCTTGATTGAATATTTTTATAAAGGATTGCACCTTATCGATAATAGCATAATTGATATTTCTGTAGGAGGAGATTTAGTTGACAAAACACCAGCTACTGCTAGGACTTTAATTGATAACATGGACCAAAATTCTAAAAAATTTGGAATAAGAGGCCTTCTTCATGTGAAATTTTCCCAAGAAGTCCCCACTTCTAGTCCTGAAAACAGTATGCTTATGAGTCAGCATACTGATCTTACCACCATAGTGAGGTCGTTGATGTTGTCCAACACCCCAAAACCCCCACCAAAACCCAAAAAAACTTTTCATATGCAAGTCCAATGTTGAATTTGTTCGTCCAATGAACATTTTAGTGACCAATTCTACAAATGAAAGAACCTTTTGAGAATTTCAATGGTATTTTTCCTAGAAATCCATTTCAATAAAACCAAAAAAGACCTTTTTAATCTAAGACAAATTTCAACCAAGGATGGAACAACCACTCAAATGATGGATTTTGACAACCTAAACAACAAAGAATATTTTTATAAGATCAGACAAGTAATTCTCAGCCAAGATATTTCATTGAGAAAGCTAATGCTCATTCAAACAACCACTACCATATCCCTGGAGTGAAACACCGATAAAGACAAGTGCTAAAAAAGAGTTGGATAAGGAGGTATTGGAAAATTTTAAGAAAGTTCATATCAATATACGTTTTCTTGATATTGTGAAACAGATTCCAAGATATGCTAAGTTTTTGAAAGAGATGTGCACCCACAAGAGGAAAATTAAATGGAGGCGAAAAAAGTTGATTTAGGAAGGAATGCTTCATCCATGATTCAACATGCTTTGCCTGTCAAATGTAAAGACCTATGAACTATTACCATTCCCTACACCACAGGGGAATGAAAATTCATAGATATCGTTATTAATTTGTGAACTCCCATAAATGTTATGATACATTCTTTTTTGCTCATCATTATAGGTTGGAGAGCTAAAACCCTATAGAATTATCATTCAAATTGCCAACCAAAGTACCACAAAACCTGTTAGATTTATAGAGTATGTTCTAGTTCATGTGAGAGAAATGATTTTTCCTGTGGATTTCTGTGTCTTATATGTGGAAGATGATCGGTTTAGTACCCATGCACCTGTCATTCTAGGTAGACCCATTTGAAAACCGCTAAAGAAATCATTAATGTTCATAATGAAACCCTTTCACTTGAATTTAGAGGAGATGTTTTTCACTTCAATATTTTTCATTCCATGAAACACCTATTTGAGGATCATTCATCCCCTTAGCTGAATATGATTGATTGGTATTCTATTGATATTGATGAGTGTGAACAATCTGATTTTGGAAATGTTGAAACAAATTTCAAAAAAATTGTTGATAATCTGGAAGATATTCTCAGAAAAATCATTGCTAATCTAGAAAATAAGGAAATTGTTTATGAAATAGATCTCAAGAACCTATAAAGTGATCAACTTGATTTAGAACTTGAATTCCCTTTCAAATTTGGAATTTCATTGAACAACCACGCCTATGAGTAGTGTAGTCAACAACATGATCATCCTAACTTTAATATGAAATCTACTTTTTTGGGGAAGGAAATAGGAGGTGAAATTGTTGTCATTGAGTCACTTGAACCTTCTTTGACCAATGACAATACCCCGCCCAAGTTAGAGCTGAAACCATTTTCTAAGAACCTCAGATATTCTTTCTTAAGTGAGAACAAACAATTTCCTATTATTATTTCAAAAGAGTTTTCAAGAGACCAAGAAGAACAACTGTTAGGAGTACTTAAAATCCACAAGAAAACTAAAGGATGGACTCTGTCTAATTTAATTGAAATTATTCCCTTAGTGTGCATGCATATAATTTTGTTGGAAGAAAATGCTAAACTGATGAGACAATTTCAAAGAAGATTGAACCCAACAATTTTAGAGGTTGTTAAGAAAGAAGTCACCATCTTGTTGGTTGCTGAAATTATTTTTCTCATCTCTTATAGTCAATGGGTGAGCCCTTTCCAATTTAAACAAGGAGTAAAACCATGTGAAATCAAAAGTCATAGGGTGCATTTAATGCACCCTCATCTTGGGAACACTGAAAAACTGGTGGTCCTCACTGGTTGGCCAGTGGGTTCTACAGAATGCTACAAAACTACAGAAACTCCACCGACTAGCCAGTGGATTCCACCAGCTAGTTGGTGGTAGCTTTACTGCCACCACAAGGCCAAGCCTCCTCTCGTTTATTCCACTTTTAATTCTTGGACTCCTTATCACTAAAAACTGGCCTCTTAAACATTCATAGTAGAGAAGAGCCAAAGAGAATAGAGAATTTATAAACTCAAAACATCTCATACATCAATTTAAAGTGAGGATGTTACAACCACAATGATATCTCCATAGAATTTTGAATAGTCAAGTTCAGTTTGAGTTTTTGAAGTCACTGAGAAAAATGACCAAATGAATTTATCTACACTATAGTGAAGACCACATTTGACATCCAATGTGAAAAATGGCTTACAAAATTTCTCAATGCCACAATTATTGGTCATGGTTAAAGATATGAGTTCTAATATGTTCTTTCACAATTATTTAACTTAATTATTTTATTTGTTTTAATTTTTATAATTGCATTGATTATTTAATACACGCATGGTGCATGTGAGTTTTTGTTTTTACATTGGTTGGAACTTCAAACATCTCTCCATTGGAATTTATTTTGAAGTTATTGCTTTGGGAAATGATGAACTCAACAACTATGATGAATTCATTTTCCATCTTTGATGTAGTTCATTGTTAAAGAAATCTATAAATAAAGTAATATTGAACCAATGCAAGAAGTCATTTTTTGCGATAAAGAAGCTTTACACATTTGTATCCTTGAAGATTACTGCAATTGAAAATCACTTGGATGAACTTCATCATGAAATACTTTACCGTTCTTGCAATCAAAGCTAAATTGACATTCTGAACATCAAGTGTTCATCCTAGTTTAGTGGTGTTACTTCATTCTATTATTTTTTGTATGCGTGATTAGATGGGCTATACTAACCTTTAAATGGTAGGATTGTCGGGTTATACTACCCTAAACAAAAGGTATGTGTAGTATCTACCATGACTGATAAAAGGTAAGGGGATTTTGGTTGTGCCTTGGTCTGGATAAAGGTAGAGTTGGTTTCTTCCACCACCATAAAAGGAAGGTAGTGGGTTGTGCCTCCAAGGGTTAAAAGGTAGTCTCTGGTTAAGCCTCTACGAATTAAAAAGTAATTTATAAAGGGTTGTGACTCCTCTTAAAAAGTTATAGATTCCATTTTTAGTGGGTGTCATTTCTACTGCGTTTGAGAGAAGTAAAAAATTGACATGGGAACAATTTGATCAAAACAACTATAAAACTTCTCTTGTGTCTATTTCTATTTATTTCCACTGTAAAATTATTTTAACTTTGATATAATTCTATAAATTTTTTAAAGTGGTCAATTCACCCCCTCTCTTGACCATTCGACCATGTCTTATTGGGACCTAATAGTGATTTCTTGGAGTTTATCTCATTAAAGAAGACTAAGCTATATAAAAGGTTTGTGTGTCAAGAAATTAGTTATTGGTTGGATGGAGAACTCCTTGAGTGAAGTTATATGTATTTATCTTCTGTCTTCGCTTTTGGAGACTTTGGTTAACTATTGGTAAAGAGAAATTATTTGTATTCTATCCAGTATTCTCATAGTTGGTGGATTGTATTATGAGAGACAAATTTTTTGATTAATACTTATGGTTTTCATCAATCATAAAGAAGAATAATCATTTAAGAACATGTAAGTTGTTAGAGTTTTTCATTTATTATACAAATTCCTTTACCAATTGATCTTGTGGTTTGAGGATGCTCTTAAAACTTGATTATCCATTCAACCTATCAATTATATTAACATGCTTAGTTTTTATGATCCCAAAGCAATCTAGGGTTTTGTGCTCATGTTTTCCTTCAGTAAATGATAGGAAACAATGAACAGATAGTTTACCATTACTGTAGATCTCAGTATATGAAATAAGCACTACTACAGTTCCCCCTTTTATTAGCACTAGAAAAACTCATTATCACTATAAAAACTCATTATCACCGCTAAAAAACGCTGATAATCTAAGCACTGATAAAATGAGGTCCCTTTTATCAGTGTAAAAAACGCTTATAAAGACCCCCTTTTCAGCACTAAAAAAACGCTAATAAAATACTTTTTTATCACCTCTAAAAAAATGGTGATAAAAGTAAAAAAAATATTTGTTAATTGACAGTGAGAGATTGATTCACAGGAAGGTCACACCCATATTTTATCAGCGCTCATCTTGGTCCCCCTTGATCTTTTATTAGCGCTGTACATCCCCCTGCCCTTTATTAGCGTTAGAAAAATCGTTCTGTCCACACCCATGTGCGCCTCCACCTGGATTCAATCTTGGAACCTCCAACCTCACACGTCTGTGTCTTTACCACTGCTCTATATTGTTTTGTTTTCTATTTTATGATGTATCTATTAATTTATATATATTTAGTTATATTTTTTACCAATATATTTATTCATATATTTATATATATCTGTATAACTATTTTTAAACGCACTTATATATAAAATATGCTTTCTGTGTGTGTGTTTATAAATACATACATATATATGTACGCGCGCGCGCACACACACACATATACATGTGTGTTTCTATAAATATAATGACACATATTTATATTTATTTACACATATTACATGTTAATATTTATATACATATAGTAGAATATATAGATATGTGTGTGTGTGTGTTAAAATAGACACACACACAAATATATATATATATATATATATATATATATAAACATTATATATACATTGTATATGTATATTAATATTCATAAATATTAATACAGACACACAAATATATCTAGAAAGATATTTTATATGTAAATATGTTTACAAATTTATTTATAAAATTAATTTTTTATGGGTAAATATATACACAAATATGTATATATGTGTATATATTTAATTACAAATAACACTACAACATGAAAAATGATAAAATCATAACACCATAATATCCATATGAGTGTAAACCCTAAGAATAAATTGAGACTCCACCGAAAAAAAGATAAGAAGACCACCAAATGAGGTTGAAATTCCATCAAATGTTCAAAAATTAAGACTGATAAAAAACTCAGTTTTGGAGGCCTTATGAACATTTTTTATCTCAAAAAAAAGTTAACCAATGTTTCCTTGGATCTCCACGACGTCAATCTTTTCGCAAGTTTCGATTTGATATATGGTAAATCTCAAACGGAAACCCGGATCAAAGGATATGATCATTTGAAGTTTGAGTAATGTTTTCAACTTATTTTAGATCGTTTATTAATTTAGTGAATTTTTCTATCATCAAACTGTTATTAAATGTCTACTACTTTATAATAATTAGCAAATTGCTAATTAATATCGATTTTTAATTATTTTACAAACCATTTTCACTAAAATCTTATACATTGGGTGTAATTATATATTTAGTATTATATAAATCACATTTTATAAAATATATTATATTTATGTCAAAATAAATGTATTTATATTTCTGTCAATATAAATGTATTTTTTTTTAGGTGATAAATGACAACGTTGAATAAATCCAAATATATAGTAGTGAAGAATACAACATCTAAATGGTTTTCGAGTTTGGTTCCAAAGCTTAGGGTTTGTAATGTCTCATGTTTGTTTTTATGTTGTTTCTTCCATACAATAAAGTTTGATTAAAAATGATTACCATATTAAAAGAATATATATATATATATATATATATATATATATATATATATATATTCATTAGTAACTAAATTATATTTAAAATTTTCATTTTTTGACAAGCCTCCTGGAAAATAAAATGCATTAAATGTGAGGCATTTTACAAATGTTTACACAACTGAGTTTCAATCTAGGATGCATTGGCGATCAGAGTATAAAACTCGACTTCCGCTGGGGCGCCTGGGGGCAATTCTTTTTAGGTTTAGTCCGAGCGAGTCGGTTGAAAAGGAGTGAGGGCCTGGAGCTCATCGAACCACGGATGGGTTCCCATGTCCTTCCATCACTGGCCGCGAGTTTCTAATGTATTCCTGTGGTTGTCTTCTTCTCTACGAGTAGCTGAAGCAGATACGATTTCAGTCTCATTTTCTCCGTTGATTCACTCCCCGTTTCAGCTAATCGCCAGTCATCGTTGGGAGCATTCATCCTCTCTCAAGCCCCGGCTATGTTGTCCAATATGCTGTCAAAATTCAAAGCCGTTGATGTTTTGAGGCATTTCCTGCCTCGTACAGCTAGGGTTTATGGAGGCGACGGACGCCCCATCAGCGGATTTTCGCGCTTCTTTTGCAATACCGCATCTGAAATGCTTACGCCAGGCGGCATTGATGAAGCGCCGAAATCTCCCTGGGCTAAATTCTGCGAGGGTCCGGCTGGCTCCGACGATGAAGATGATATTCTGTTTCCTTCCATCGCCTACAGGGTTGAGAAGCAGGAACTCCCGGATCTAGGGAGAGCAGTCACAGACGTCCTAATCGAGGCCGCCGCTAGCGATGTCAGTAAAATTTTGAAGAACAGTTTCGAATCCCTGGAAGAAGTTGCCGAAGCTTTAGCGGGCTGCGACGTGGAGGTTTCCGAGAGTCTGGTCGAACACTTGCTGGAGAGATTCAGCCATCACTCGATCACAGCTCTGGGGATCTTCAATTGGGCCAAAGCACAGCCAGGTTACGTGCCTTCGACCAAAATTTATGATAGGATGATTCATATTCTAGGAAAGCGGGGGAAGTTTGATCTCATGTGGAAGCTGGCGGAGGAGATGAAGATAGCTGGACGAAGCTGCTCGCCGATCACCATGATGAACATCATCCAAATGCAGGTGAAGGCGTGCCAGTGGACGGATGCAATAGATGCGTTCCGTAGAGCAGAGTGGTTTGGGTTTAGCAGGGATGTTAAGCTGCTGCGCAATCTAATCTCATTTTTGGCGTGCAATGGCGGTGTGAAGCACGCTGAAGACGCGTTCTTGGAGTTCAGGGATATGATCCCTCCTGATGCCTCCATCTACAATGCGCTGATCATGGGCTGGTGTAGAGCTGGGAAACTGGATCTGGCGCCCATGGCTGAAAAACATCCCGAACCAGATTCTTATGTTTCGTCTGCCTTAGAGGAGTCAAGGGAGAAGGTTTTGAGCTTTGATGCTGTTCTCGATGAGATGCGCATGAAGGGCTGCCCGCCAAATTCCGTGACCTACACTATTTTAATGAATTCACTGGGGAAAGATACGAAGGTTGATGAAGCTCTGGGTGTTTTTGAGAAGATGAAGCAGAGCGGTTGCGATCCGGATGCCACCACGTATTGCACGTTAATTGCCGGGCTTGTCAGTGCCAACAGATTAGACGAGGCTCGCGCCATGTTCAAGGATATGAAAGAGCTGAGACTGTTCCTCGCAGTGAAAACGTATAATGTGCTGATCTTGCATTACTGCCGCCGTTCTCAGGAGGAAGATGCTCTGAATCTTCTCGTGGACATGGAAGCCACGGGGTGCCAGCCCAACGAGGAGACGTATATTCCTTTACTGAAGATGTGCTGCAAGCGGAAGCGGATGAAGATTCTGTATTTCCTGTTGGGACACATGGTGAAGAATAACGTCATCATTGATCGTGATATCTATGGTCTCCTGGTGCATGGCCTTTGCCGGAGCGGGAAAGTGGAGCACGCCTGCTTGTTTTATGAGGAATGTGCGTTGAGGGGGTGGACTCCTTGGAACTCCATGCGCAAGGTGTTGATGGAGAAGCTTGAGAAGAAGAAGATGAAGAGAGCCCTCGAAATGATCGAGAACTTGGGCGTCATCACGGGGCAGGTGGCAGACAGCTTGCAGGCTGAAACAGATGACTCTGCCGACGCCCAAAAATGATCTTTCTCTCTCACATTCCTGATGGGATGATTTTGCTGATTTCCTCAGTATTAAAATGGGGCAATGACATTTGAGGACCAAAACAGAGCTCTAATTCCAGTTAAGGACCTGCATTATTTTAGATTAAAGTTAAATCTCTTTTCAATTTAAAATTCATATTGTTTTTGGTCCTTCGTTCAAGTTTTTCATATTTTTTCACCAAAACTGGCGTTAACTGCCTGTTTTAGTCCCGAATCGTCATTATCCCTAGATTCTCACGCTTTGAAGGTATGGTGGTGATCTTATCAAATTAAATATCAATGTTTATATTTTCTTTAACATGTTTTAAATTTTATTCTAGAATAACTGTCTGGATCCTTGAGTGTAATTTTCCCATGTTTATTGGACTTGCTGGAATGAATTGTACTACATCGTTCTGCAGGGCCTGTTCACTGGACTGTTTGAGGCCGTCCTGCTTCTACTGTACCTTGGTATTGATTTGCCTGGGCTGCAACTTGTCACACTGTCTAATGGCTGTCTAATGGGTGAGTGGTTGATTAGAATTTTTCAGTGGAGATTTCACCTTTCATGAGAGTTTTAGATTTTTCTCAACCTATCATAAGGTTTCAGAGTATTCTAGACTTGGGTGAGAGGTTGATTAGAATTTTTTGGTCCATATTTCACCTTTCATGAAAGTTTTAGAATATTCTAAACCTATGATAAGAGTTTGAGAATATCCTATATATCTCTAGTGGGTTGGATACTATTTTAGATTTTTATAAAATATTGTGAAATCTCTTTGTAATTCATGAAGACTGCTGAACATTTTAGGCCTTTCTAGAATGTTATGGAACTCAATGAATTCTAAAGTCATATTATACATTCTTATCGGTTAAAATTCTCTAGAACAATATTATATATTATAATGTTTTAGAATGTTGTAGGGTTTGAATGAGTGTTTTCCATTGCCACATATATATTATCATTCTCAAATGTTTTTGAGTGATATCTTGCTTTCCCAATATTTTTAGTTGTCACACTTGTCCAAGAATTTGAGAGTTATGGTGACTTGGCAAATGAAGGTGTTTAGTATTGCGTGGGTTTGAATTCTGGGGAAATAATGCGATGACAAGTGGTATTAAATTATGCTTTGGCAAGTTTGTTTTAAGGTTTCTTAATAAGACATGAAGTTGGTAAATGATTTCATCGAATGCCACCAACTTATGGGAAACTAACCAAAGCCTAGGAGCCACACAACTTTAACATCTGGTGGGGGTGGGGGTGGGGGTGGGGGTGGGGGTGGGGGTGGGGGTAGGGGGTGGGGGGTGGGGTGTAACGTCCCAACCCAGGAGCCACGTGACGGTGCCTCAAGCCGGTTGGTCACATGACCCCAAGCGCGCTTCCCCGTACGTTAGAGGCTGCCGACTAGCAACGGGGGTTTGGTGAGTCCGTCATGAGGAGACTATACCCTCTTTTATCAGAGTAAAACACCACCAGAAATAGATAAACAAATGCAGATGCGTATATAACCATAATATTACCAATGTCATAAGATAACCAAAACAATAAATACAATATTCTACTGAAAGGGAAAACATGTTATGTAAATATAAGTGTCAAGTGCCTAAAAATACAACTGAAAATAAAGTTACTGACCACTCCCAAGCAGGTTCCGAACCACGTCTGGTTCCCTCATTTAAGCTCTAACCATAATGAGTAATCTAACACAGAGCTCTTGCCCTTAAAATGTCCTGCAACGGTAAAGTTTATTTGGGTACCGATCAGGCAGTCCAAATAGGGTTGAGTCCAACTCAGTAGCCCACCACCAACAATGTCTAAAATAAATCCAGTCAAAAGATAGTGTATGCAGTTCTATAAAGAAATGAAGACAATGCATAAATAAACAATTATCATATTATCCTTTATTCTTTATTTATTCATATTAACTCCAGGGTTCCCGGGGATACCCGTATCTCTATACTAGTTTTGGCTCGTGTCGGAGCCCGAAGTGTTCCCTAGGTAATATCATATCTCAGTACCTGCTTTGACTCGTGTCGGAGTTCGAAGTATTCGAAGGTGATATGATATCTCAGTACCTGATTCGACTCATGCTGGAGTTTGAAGTATTATCATGTGAGACCATATCTCAGAGTATCTTTATTACCGTTCTTTAAATCCACACATAAATGTCAAAGTTACCAATAACAAATTCATAAGGAAGTTGACCATGTTATCATTCTTACTTGTCAATAGAATGACCATGTTTCAATTCCTTTACCCGTAAGTACAATGACCATGTTATCATTTACACTTCTTATTTGAATGATCATGTTCTCATTCCTTAACTCACAAGTATAGTGACCATGTTATCATTTATACTTCTCAATTTAGAATGACCATATTCTCATTCTCTCACACGTAATTAATTCGTAATTAATTATCCACACCAATTCCATTACTAATTCAATAATTAGTTCAATACATCAATATTCCCAATTAACTCCCCAATTAATTAAGTACGCCAATCCTATTAATTAATTCATCAATTAATTAAGTAATAACACACTTCATATCCCATAATTAATTTTTTAGAATTAATTATCTCATTCTAAATCTCAACTCTTCATAATTAATTTCACAATTAATTATCTAGATCATAATATCAAGCCACATAATTAATTTATGATTAATTATCTCAATCTAGCTAATTCAATATCTCATAATTAATCCTCTGATTAGTTGTCTAGATTTTAACCCTCAACTCTCATAATCACTTTTCCCAAATTAATTCTCCAATAGGACTACCCCTTAATCTCATGATTAATTCTTCAATTAATCATTTAATTTAACAATGCTTCGATAAATTAATTGGTCAGCCTAATTAACCCAATTTAGGAATTCAATTGCTAAAGAATGATATCAATTTTACAATTTTTCATACACGCATCAAATCCACGACTATGAGAATTAGATTTTAGACCACCTATCTCAATTCGTTGACGAACGTTCGCTCAACAATAATCTCCAAAATTCGAGCAACACAACGATGTAGATTTGTGTTCTGGATTTGAATCCCTAAATCAAGATTAAGGGTATGGAGATCTAATCAATTTAAATCTAGATCTACAATCCTAGATCTAGATCTCACCGATTAGGTTTAGATTTAAAGAAACAGATGATAAACTCCACCAAAAGATTACGGGAAGAGAAAAGAATGAGATATGCATCGGGATGAGGTCCACTTACCGGGAGAAGAGCTGATCTTCGATTCGGGCTTTGAATCTTGAAGAACGGAGGTCAGACGACCTTGGAACCCCTTTTGAAAGCTCTGGAATTGCCCAAAAACCTTTAGTCCCGAGCCAATGTCGAAATGGAGGTGTTTCGGGGGTTCAGGGGATTTTAAAATAATTTTTTGGGCAATTAAAAACCGCGCGTACGGTTTTTTCGGGCAGGGGGCACGGTTAGGTAAACCGGGCGCCAACCGTGTGGACCTCACTGCCCAGGGTCGCATGATTACTTGGGTTTGGGCGCACGGTTTGCTCTAACCGTGCGCCAACCGTCCAAAACCCCTTTACCTCAAATTTCTTTTAAAAGTCCACCCAGACGTAACCCAAGTCATAACCCCAATCAAATGTACATATAAACAACAAAAAGTACCTGAAAATTCGCCCGAGAGAACTCCAGAAAAGGTCGGGATCTTACATTGGGGGGTGACTCACCTTCACATGTATTTGGAAAAAGAGAGATGGTTGTGGTGTTTAGGACATCCATTACATGTGAGACGCTTAGGATTCCGTAAGGAATGTAAGTGGGCCAAACACTTTTTAAGAGCCATATGTTCATGACAATACTTGATACCCTTATGTGTTTATTCAGTTTCTCATTTATGATCGAGGGTAAGGTTATCATGATTGCATTAATGAAATGGAAAAAGGAGCGATGGCGCCACTTCCCAAACAACAATAGCATATAAAACGACAACGATGGCGACCCATGTCACCTGACGCCATCAATGCACGAAAGCCATAGAAGGAACATTGTATCATGACACCCAGTAAACGATTAACTTCAATGATCATGGTAGACACTAGTTACCTCCACACTATTTGAGGTGGTGCCTTAGAACCAATTTGTATTTTTTATTGTCTCTATATCTATAGAATTGAATATCAATAATTAAATATCTTTTCACATAGCGATTGTTCTTCTACGTAACTTTAATCTGGTAACGTCTTAGAATATTTGTTGCCTTGATAAGGTTATATCAGGCGTTGGATACTCGTAAGAGGACGAGACTTTATCTCATGAAGTTCATACTTTTATAATCTTCAAGAGAGGAGATTATGAGGACATACCCACTTATTGGAATTCCACGCGTTCTATGTGTCATTGGGTGTCATTGGATATTTTTGTGTGTGAGCGTGTAATGATCATCGAGACTTTAAGATTATTATTAATACATATCACGAGTAGCGCACTTAGGTGTATTGTCAAAAATCGTGACAACATATGATCACGATGAGATTGAGTTTTATTGGGTGCGTCACGAGTGATGTTATTAATGAATAATTGGAGAAAAGATTTTTCCTCGTCATCTTTATGGAAATTGATATCTTGATCCTTTGATTGAAATGAAATCGTCAAAACTAAATTTCATAGCCATGATGTATTGATAGATTCATTTCAGATAGTCAAAGAAAGACGTATCAAACATATAGGTTGACACGAGCATGCAACTCGCTTGATGAGATATTGAGATAAAATGATTATATTACACAGTGAGCGTTCGTGTGTGGTCGTCGTCGTTGTGACATGACTTCTTCCTCTTGGGTGCCTTTTACATGGTGTTAGACGTTGATATTAGACTTTATGTGAATCCATCTAATGTCATTGAGGAAGAAGCCTAGATGGTCACACTTAGTGTTTCTATTGATCTTAATTAAATTCTGTTTGAATTTAATTATTTGAATAAATATTATTATCGATGGAATAATATTTATTTGAAATTTATTGATCGTATATATTCAATCAGTATTTTATGTGTGTTGAATATTAAAATAAATATTTATTCACAGGGTTGTGAATATTATAAATATTTATTTATTTATCAAATGAATAATATATATTATTTGAGATTCGATAAATGTGGAGGAAGTGTGGACCGAACTATCGGGTCTGGTAGGAATGATATATTAAATATCATTTAAATAAATATTAATTTACTTATTTAAAGAAATAATATTTATTTTATCTGTGAGTTTAGCGCATGTCAAATAAATAATTATTGTAATATTATTATTATTAAGACATGAGGTTCTTTAGAGATTAAGGGAATAATGAAGTGTCTATATGTAATTATTTATTCCCCAACCTATTATTTCCTAGCGTTATACATGGTTGTGCACAACACACCCCTTTATAGACCCTAGAGATAATCTCTAGAATGATTTTAAGAATCAAGACCAATCTTCCACCCTCTTTGTTCTCTCAAAACTGAGAGATCAAAATCTGTTCATCTTTGAAGGATTGTGTGATGATCAAGAGAATCAACACAAGACAATCAATATCGTTGCGCTAACACCCAAAATACAATTAGCGACGCTTCAAGATCATATGAGTACGTGTGTATCACTGTTGGGGGATTCTATCATTGGATCCTCGTAGCGCAAAGATGATGCAGTCGAATGACAATCAGACAATCAACCTCTAATATGAAGAAAGAATTTCCAAGACCGTGGTAATTCTTAATTTAAATTAATTATAAATTTAACATAAAAAGTCATTTCTTCTTGGTTCTGACGTTCTTTGTCAATATTCATCAGATTTAATTCATTGGTCATGATGTTTATCGTCATGTACATCGCAGATTATTCGTTGAAACTAACAAAAGCTGAGTTGACCATGATCCAATAGGCGCTTTTGCTGCCTTCAGATCCTTCAAATGGTATTAGGACAATCACATTAAAATTTATAATTATTTATTAGTTGATCGTTATACTCATTTGTTGTTAGTTTTCATTTTTGGTTTAATCATTCTTTAAATCTGAATGTTGGGATCTCTTCTTCTTCTTCGTTCTCACTCATACAACCACAACAGGTTAAAAACTTACAAAGAACATATGAAGGCGCTGAGAATTCTGGCTTGATAACATAAGTCTACATGTCATGTACCTTGACAGTACACATCGTGTACCCATGTTCAATGCACCAAGACAAACATCAAAGCGTCGTGTGTTGAATCCTACAATGTGTCATTAAAACACTTCGTGTTGACTAGGATAGGGTGACACAATTTCCCAAACTACACGTTGTGTAACTCATGTACATGTTGTGTAGTCCACGTGTTTTCGCAGTGGAAAACGCGTTGTAAAAGACATGTTGTCAAAGACATGCCATGTATTAATACACGATGCATGTGATTGGAAGTCGCACAACTTGGAGGATGCACGATGTGTAGCTGGGGTGTGTTGGAGTTGGTGGACTAGAACCAACAACTTTGTACTTTATTCATTAATAAAAGTCTTATCACATCTTGATTATTCTTCTGCGTGACAATGCATGTGATAATGTCTTAAGGACAGCTGTTGCATTAAAGGGTCATAGTGGATCCCTACTATGATGAGAACCCAGAAGTGCCATAACACTGTTCTTGAATATATGTTCTATGGCCGGATGATATTATTTGAGGGGCACAAATAATACAGGTCATTAGGGGTGATGACTCATAAAACTTTGAGACACCTTCTCATGGTGTGCGCCCTTGGTAATATCTAAGAGGATATTATGAGAACGATGCCCGCCAGTAGGGAATCCACATTTCATAGTGTCATTGGATGTTCCTATCTGCGGACGCGTGTATTGGTCCTTAGACTTTAAGATTATTATTAATGAGTATTACAACTCGCGCACTTAGATGTATTGACGAAAACTGTGACGACACACTGTTCGCAGTGAGGTAGGATACGTTGGGTGCGTCATGAGTAATACTGCATTAATAGATAATGCGAGAAAGGATTTGTCCATTCTGTTCCATAACAGAAGTAGATATCTCAGGTCTTTTGATGGAATTTATATAGCCTAAATAAATCAATGACCATGGTAATGTATGAATGAGTTCAATTCTGGGAAGTCAAAGAAAGAATAATAGAGCACACGAGTTGATGACACTAGCATGCAACCCGCTTGATTAGAGATATCGAGACAAAAAGATTATATTACACGGTAAGTGTTCGTATGAGGCGACACATCATTGCGGCGTTAACTTCTTTCTATATGGGCGCCTTAGCGTGTTGCTAAACGCTAACCTTGGACTTTAGGTAGGCTTCGCCTAATGCCACTGAGAAAGAGGCCTAGAGGGTCACACACTAAGTGTGTCCATGTATCTCAGTTAAATATTAATTTAACAAGTTAAATGAAGATTATTCCTGACTGTGGTTTAATAATTATTTAAGGATGTTTGATCACATTTATTTCGACACTAGTTATTCGAGAGAATATATTGTGGGCGAAATAATATGTTTATTAGCGAGTAATGCAGTTACATTTATTTAATAAATAAATAGCCATTACTCAAGGTCTAATAAATGTGGTGGATGAAATAAAGGAAAATAAAAGTACACGCCGTGTATATTAAATATACATGTCGTGTAGTTTTACAGAAAATGAGTATACGTCGTGTATTAATTACACGCCATGTAGTTTTTCCAGTTGGGATTTTGAGGATATAATATTGTTTTATTAAATGATATTTATTATAATCAGCGTGAGCGCATGTCAAGGAATTAATAATTCGACATGGGGGTTTTTAATAAGAGTTAATGAAATAAATAAAACGCGTAACGTGTTTATTTATTATCATAACTCTATAACCTCAAACCCGATTATAAATATCCTCACAACCCCAACACTTTTCCACAAGAGAATCGTTGTGCACAACAATTCTGAAGAATTCTTTCAAGCCCGAAAGAACTCCTTCCTCCAAAAACGCTCTCAAGACTGAGAGATCAAGGTGATCGAAGGCGGACATCGCAAGCGAAGGTTTTTCCGCGCTAGCACCCGAAGATCCCTTCAGCAACGTTCGGAGATACGTGACACACGTGTGGATCACCGCTAGAGGAATCCTACACTTGGATTCTACGATGCAACGACAGATCACCAAATCGTGACCGAACACATCAACAAAGAAAAAATTCCACCAAGGTAATTCTTGTGAATTAATTAAATTAATTATAACCAACATATGATGATCCTATCTCTATGGTTCCGAGATTCCCTCTTTTGTTTTTCGTTCTTTGTTCTATTCCGAAGATCCGACGTTTTATATCGTGACAGATCTCGGTTTGAACGTTGTTTAACACTAAAATTAAAGTTGGGCAAACCCACCAACGCGCTTCCGCTTTGCTCGGAACCGACAAGTGGTATCATAGGGGTCATATCGTTGATTATAATTATTTAGTTTTTCGTTGATGTTTTACGCATTTAATAATTTAGTTGTTTCAATTCAAGTTTAATCGTTCTGGAAATATGAATCTCGAGATCTGTTCCTCCTCCAGCGTTTCTCGTTCACCTCACCGAAACGAATTTTTCTTTTAATTTTGATTAAAATAAAATAGAGGAACTCATCCGGAGTAGCCAAACATTTCTGGCCGTACAACACCAGAATACACGACGTGTATTCAGAAGTACATGCCGTGTAGTCTAGATTCATGCATCAGACTGATCCGCCAAATTATGCTGTGTATTGGATCCTATCTAAGTCATTAATGACACCATGTGTTGACTAGGAACAGGTGGCACACGGTTTCCAGATTACACGCCGTGTGGTCCAATGAACACGGCGTGTAGTCCCTTCGGGTTAGGGTTGGACCGTGTACCCCGTACACGGCTTGCCCGGCTGGAAACCGTGTAACGCGGAAACTACACGGCGTGTGTCCCACTGAATACGCCGTGTACTCCGAAAATTTCTGAAGTACATTAACACGTCATGTCCCCGGGCGTGTACTTCGGATGGACGGTGAACAAAAGTACACGCCGTGTAGTCGGAACTACACGTCGTGTACTCGTTCAAATTACGCAATGAACGAGAATTCACCGGGTTGTCTCCAAGGTACAAGTTATGTACACGGATAATTTTAAATGAATTTATTTATTTAAAATTATGATGGATGAGAATCTCAAGGAAATACAGAAAAAAGGTTTTAGATAAAAGGATTGATTAATTAAAGATAATTAATTAATTTGAGCGTGATTTATCTTAAACAAGAACGATTAAAGAATTGAATGCTAGTTTTATTTATGCGTAAATATCATTGCATGTATGGATGATCATGAGTTAGATCGAGACCTTTGTATGTGAATGGTTTCTTTTAATTTATTTATTTAAATTAAATTTGTTGGCCTGCGAGCCATCTCCTCATTAATATGTAGGGCTTGCGTGCCCAATGATTCTTTTATGTAAAAACCCCTTTTTACCCCTCACCTGCGTGTGAGATAAATGCATATGTAATGGATGGATCTCCCGAGCTAGTGGAGACGACTCAAGTCAGGAGCCAAGGTGAAACCAATCCAAGGAGATACAAAGGTGGATAGGTGGAAAACTGTAAACACGAACCCACAAGGTTCAAGGTGTTTCTCCCCTAGGTCTTGGGTTAGTTTATCAACTGCAAGATAAACTAACCAATAGAACAAACTCATGATCATACCATTTATTTTATTTCTGTCAGTTGCATGGTTTATTTATTGTGGGTGTGTTGTCACGATCACACAATTAATGAATTAAACAAGCATGCAAGATGGAACTAAAATAAAACCGGCTTATGCGTAAATATTATCTTAGACATGGTTAATCACTTAAGTATATCCCACTTAATATTAACAAGCATGTAATCAAAGATAATAAATTGGAAATTTACGTATAAGGATAAAATCCCTCAAAGAAATATTAAGTCGGTATAACCTTCCATAATATCGGTTAGAATCGAACCATAGTTCAAAGTGCTTGACCAACCCTAGTTGGGGTGCTTTCAATTATCGGGGAATTCTAATTCAAGGTTTTGGGTTGACTTAACTTGGTTCGCATCAAGGGTTGACTGCCACAACAGGATTTGGTGTGGCCAAGAGACAAAGGTTGAGGAAATCCAAAATAAAAGGATTTCAGGATTGGGGAGTCCACTCAGCGGATCAAGGAGATGCGAGTTAAATGCAGTTGGCATTTGGAATGCCTACCTAAAAACACTTCAAGTTGCTTGACCAACCCTAGTTGGGGTAATGCGAATGGCAATATGGATCCTTTCCACTAGAATATTCAGACAACAGAATATTCCGAAGTCAATGGTGATGGCTATTGGATTTTGATAAAATAGTGGGAGATTAATAAGTATTAATTTATTTATTTGTCTCATTTTTGTAACAAAGTACTAAACCTTTGCTCATCTTAATTTGTAGAAACGACAAGAAAATGACTCCAAACATATCATTGCGCACCATACTCGAGAAAGAAAACCTTCTCACTGACACCAATTTCCAAGAGTGGCAGAGGCGTTTACGCGTCATCCTTCGCCACGAAAGGAAATCATATGTGCTGGAAGAGCCTATTCCAGTTGCGCTTGGGAAAGATGCCAGTGATGAGGCAATATCTCTCTACACGAAACACATGGATGATGCCACAGATGTCCGGCGTTTCATGCTATCGGTCATGTCTAATGAGCTCTTGAAGCAACATGAAAACATGGACGCGTATAACATGATGTCTCACCTTAAGGATCTCTACCAAGAGAAGGAGAGACAAGAGAGATATGAGATCTCCAATACTTTGTTTACAACTAAGCTTGGAGAGAGTCTGCGCCAGCTGGGCCTCATGTAGTCAAGTTTATTGGCTACATTGAACACTTGGACATCTTAGGGATTAAATTCCCGGATGAGTAGCGTACAGATCTCATCCTATCATCACTGCCCAAAACCTTCTCTAGCTTCATTGTCAATTATAACATGAGCGGCAATGAGAAGAGTCTATCAGAGCTTCTGACCTCGATTCGCCAGGTAAACAAGGACATGGGGCGTGACAAACCCGCAGTCCTTGTGGTGAACAAGAAAAGTAAGGACAAGACAAAGGGGCCAAAGACTTACAAACGGTCTGAAGCCCCCGAGCACCGTCCCTCCAAGAAGGGGAAGATCCAGAGGCAGAGTAAGGAACGGGAGGCGGTGTGTTTTGCATGTGGCAAGCAGGACCACTGGAAGAGGGACTGCACCCAGAAGCGTGGGGACGCTAAAGGTGCGTTCGTTATCGAGTGTAATCTTTCCATTTCTACATATTGGGTATTAGATACAGCTTGTAGGGCTCACATCTGTATTCAAATGCAGTAACCAAGTAGATTTAGAAAGATTGTCAGAGGAGAGGTGGATCTTCGAGCTGCCAATGACGCAAGGCTGGCTGCGTTGGCTATTGGCGATTACCACCTCTCATTGCCGACTGAAATGATTTTGGTTTTACATAACTGTTATTATGTGCCTAGTGTTACCAAGAACATAATTTCTATATCTTGTTTGGATATGGATGGATTTATTTTCATGTTTGGAAATAAGAGTTGTCTTTTTTATAAGAACAACGTATATTATGGTATGACACATTTAAATAATGGTTTGTATGTATTAAATTACGAAAACCAACTGTTGACAATTGATAACGAAACAAACTCACATGACTCATACATCACCCAGTTGTGGCATCATCGTCTCGGTCATGTAAACGAGAAGCGCTTGACAAAGCTCTGCCAAGATGGCTATTTAGACTCTACTGAGCTAAAACCAGTTGATAGATGTCACGCTTGTTTACAAGAAAAAATGACCAAGCCGCCTTTTGGTGGACAAGGTGAAAGAGCCACAGAGCTTCTAGGATTGGTACACACGGATGTGTGTGGACCATTTTCAGTAGAAGCTAGAAGTGGATATTCTTACTTCATTACTTTTACTGATGATTTGAGTAGATATGGTTATGTCTACTTAATGAAGTATAAGTCATAGTCCTTAGAGAAATTTAAGGAATTCAAGAATGAAGTAGAGAATCAGCTTGGTAAGAAGATAAAGAAGCTTCGATCGGATCGAGGTGGAGAATATCTGAACCAAGAGTTCATCGATCTTCTACAGGAGTCTGGGATTCTATCTCAGCTCACTCCTCCTTATACACCACAGTGGAATGGTGTTAGTGAAAGGAGGAACCACACCTTGTTGGACATGGTGAGATCGATGATGAGTCATGCAGATCTTTCATTATCCTTTTGGGGATATGCATTACAAACTGCAACATACACATTAAATTGAGTACCAACTAAGGCGGAAAATGGAATTCCCTCCGAGTTATGGAATGGAAAGAAACCCATTTTGTCGCATACACGTGTATGGGGATGCGAGACGTTTGTTAAGGCCTTCTCAAGCAACAAACTAGCACCCCGGGGCACGAAGTGTATCTTTATAGGATATCCTAAAGAAACGAAACAAGAAAGTGATTGTCGCTAGACAAGCCATCTTTCTTGAGAGGGAGCACATCCTCAAAAAGGATAGTGGGAGCAAGATTGACTTTGATGAAATTAATGCTCAAGATACACAAGAGTTGGTACAGGAACAAGTTCCACAGGTCCCCATGGAAGAGGTTTCAGAAACACAAATACTGCGTAGGAGCTTAAGAGAGGTAAGGGAACCAGAGAGATTTGGTTTCCTAGTCACCGAGGATGGTGAATCATTATTGTTGGACAATGATGAACCTCTCTCCTACAAGCAGTAGAAAGCTCAGAAGCTGCAAGATGGCTAGAAGCTATGAATTCTAAGATGGATTCCATGTATCAGAACCAAGTTTGGGTTCTGGTCGATGAGCCAGTTAATATAAAGCCTGTTGGATGCAAATGGGTATTCAAGAGAAAACTGGACATGGAAGGTCAAGTTGGCACCTATAAAGCAAGGCTAGTGGCTAAAGGATTCAGACAACGTCAAGGAATTGACTATGATGAAACCTTCTCACCAGTTTCCATGTTTAAATCCATAAGAATCATACTTTCCATAGTAGCTTACCATGACTACGAGATTTGGCAAATGGATGTCAAAACAGCATTCCTTAACGGGAACCTTCAGGAAGATGTCTATATGACAAAACCAGAAGGGTTTGTGACACCAGATGAAGCCAAACGGGTTTGCAAGTTGCAGAAATCCATTTATGGATTGAAGCAAGCATCCAGATCATGGAACATTCGATTTGATGAAGCCATAACGGAATTTGGTTTCATTAAGAACGAATGTGAGCCATGTGTTTATAAGCGGTTTAATGGGAATGCGATCGTTATTCTAGTAGTATATGTTGACGACATATTACTTATTGGAAACGATGTACCAGTCTTACAGTCAGTTAAGGACTGGTTGAACAAGTGTTTCTCCATGAAGGACTTAGAAGAAACATTCTACATTCTAGGGATCAAGATCATTCGTGATAGATCCAAGAGGCTACTTGGACTAAGTCAGGGTACATACATTGACCAGATACTAAAGAGATTTAGTATGGAACAATCCAAGAGGGGATTAGTTCCAGTGTCACATGGCTTACATCTTTCTAAGAAAATGTGTCCTCAAACACAACAAGAGAAAGATAGAATGAGTAAGATCTCATACGCTTCGGCTATAGGATCCATCATGTATGTCATGTTATGTACTAGGCTTGATGTTGCCTATGCACTGAGCATGGTAGGCAGATATCAAGCAGATCCAGGAGAACAACATTGGACTGCTGTTAAGACTATCCTTAAGTATCTGAGAAGAACTAAGGATATGTTCCTGGTGTATGAAGGAGACAAGAAGCTTGTCATCAGAGGGTATGCTGATGCTGGTTTTCAGACAGATCAGAATGATCTGAAGTCGCAATCTGGATATGTTTTCTGTCTCAATGGAGGAGCTGTGAGCTGAAAGAGTTCAAAGCAGCCAATTGTCGCTGATTCTACAACAGAGTTTGAATATATAGCGGCTTCTGATGCAGCCAAGGAAGCCGTATGGTTTCAAAACTTTGTCCAGGAGCTTGATGTGGTGCCTAACAGTAAAGATCCAATTACATTGTATTGTGATAATACTGCAGCGGTGGCTCTTGCAAAAGAACCAAGGTCACACCAACGGACAAAGCACATACTCCGGAAGTATCACCTCTTGAGGGATTTCTATCAAAGGGGTGAAGTTGCAGTGAACAGAGTGTCCACGGAAGAGAACGTGGCGGACCCCATGACTAAAGGCTTATCTCAGCAGAAGCATGAATATCATGTGAGAGCTAGCGGGTTAAAGTTTGTTCGCAGTTGGCTCTAGTTCAAGTGAGAGTCTGTTGGAGTTGGTGGTCTAGAACCAATTACTTTGTACTTTATTCATTAATAAAAGTCTTATCACATCTTGATTGTTCTTCTGCGTGACAATGCATGTGATAATGTCCTAAGGACAACTGTTCCATTAAAGGGTCATAGCGGATCCCTACTATGATGAGAACTCAGAAGTGCCATAACACTGTTCTTGAATATATGTTCTATGACCGGATGATATTATTTGAGGGGCACAAATAATACAAGTCATTAGGGGTGAGGACTCATAAAACTTTGAGACATCTTCTCATGGTGTGCGCCCTTGGTAATATCCAGAAGGATATTATGAGAACGAGGCCCGCCAGTAGGAAATCCACATTTCATAGTGTCATTGGATGTTCATATCTGCGGACGTGTGTATTGGTCCTTAGACTTTAAGATTATTATTAATGGGTATTACAACTCGCGCACTTAGATGTATTGACGAAAACTGTGACGACACACTGTTCGCAGCGAAGTAGGATACGTTGAGTGCGTTATGAGTAATACTACATTAATAGATAATGCAAGAAAAGATTTCTCCCTTCTGTTTCATAACAGAAGTAGATATCTCAGGCCCTTTGATGGAATTGATATAGCCTAAATAAATCCATGGCCATGGTAAGGTATGAGCGAGTTCAATTCTGGGAAGTCAAAGAAAGAATAATCGAGCACATGGGTTAATGACACTAGCATGCAACCTGCTTGATTAGAGATATCGAGACAAATGGATTATATTACACGGTAAGCGTTCGTATGAGCTGACATGTCATTGCGGCGTTAACTTCTTTCTCTATGGGTGTCTTGGCTTGTTGCTAGACGCTAACCTTGGACTTTAGGCAGGCTCCACCTAATGCCACTGAGAAAGAGGCCTAGAGGGTCACACACTAAGTGTGTCCATGTATCTCAGTTAAATATCAATTTAACAAGTTAAATAAAGATTATTCCCGACTGTGGTTTAATAATTATTTAAGGATGTCTGATCACATTTATTTCGACACTAGTTATTCGAGAGAATATATTGTGGGCGAAATAATATGTTTATTAGCGAGTAATGCAGTTACATTTATTTAAGAAATAAATAGTCATTACTCAAGGTCTAATAAATGTGGTGGAGGGAATAAAGGAAAATAAAAGTACACGCCGTGTATATTAAATATACACGTCGTGTAGTTTTATGGAAAACGAGTATACGCCGTGTATTAATTACACCCCGTGTAGTTTTTCCAATTGGGATTTTGAGGATATAATATTGTTTTATTAAATGATATTTATTATAATCAGCGTGAGCGCATGTCAAGGAATTAATAATTCGACATGAGGGTTTTCAATAAGAGTTAATGAAATAAATAAAATGCGTAACACGTTTATTTATTGTCATAACTCTATAACCTCAAACCCGATTATAAATATCCTCACAACCCCAACATTTTTTCACAAGAGAATCGCTGTGCACAACAATTCTGAAGAATTCTTTCAAGCCCGAAAGAACTTCTTCCTCCAAGAATGCTCTCAAGACCGAGAGATCAAGGCGATCGAAGGCGGACATCGCAAGTGAAGGTTCTTCCGCGCTATCACCCGGAGGTCCCTTCGGCGACGTCCGGAGATACGTGTTACACGTGTGGATCATTGCTAGAGGAATCCTACACTTGGATTCTACGACGCAACGACAGATCACCGAATCATGACCAGACAGATCAACAAAGAAAGAATTCCACCAAGGTAATTCTTGTGAATTAATTAAATTAATTATAACCAACATATGATGATCCTATCTCTATGGTTCCGGGATTCCCTCTTTTGTTTTTCGTTCTTCGTTCTATTCCGAAGATCTGACATTTTATATCGTGACGGATCTCGGTTTGAACGTTGTTTAACACTAAAATTAAAGTTGGGCAAACCCACCAACGCGCTTCCGCTGCGCCCGGAACCTACAGGGTGTACAGGCTGTGTACTTCATAAATGTTTGCGACCGACATACATGCCCAAACCCTGGACATGTGTTGCGAATGAACAACAAAACAACGTCCATGGCGTGTAGCTAGCTTGTACACACTATGTATCCTACATGTTTACATGAAAAATAAAATTAATCAATTACTGCATTAAACTTAATCAATATGTGTTTGTGTGTCATTAATTGACAATACATGCCTTGTGATAAGTTTTGATATATTAAATGTTTAATTAATTTCTGCATAATATTCGGAATTGCATACCATATATGGTTCTTACATACCATGTACTCGCGCATTAAAAGCATACACACCATGTAATACAAAATGTCCATGTGTCATTTATTGATAGTACATGTCATGTAATTACATGATTAGCCTTGTACGCTACATGTTGTGTGAGTGCACAATATATGACAAGGACCATATCAGTTAGTTCAGACATGTAGATTCCACATTGCCTCCTATGTACATGATTAATTTTAAATAAAATTAGTTCAGTAATTTTTATTTTAAAACTACAACAAATGAGAGTTTGAAGGGGTGTTTCGATGGAAATTAATATAAATGAGTGAATTAATTAATAGAGATATTTAATTAATTTGAGTGTGTTTATCTTAATTAAGAATGGATGAAATGAATGATAGTTTATTAAATGTGTATTTGTCACATGCCTGAATGACGATGAGCTTTACTGACTTGTGTATGTGTGATTTTTTTAGTTTAATTATTGCATCATTTTTTGCAATTATTATTATTAAATCAAAATGATCGCTTGCATGTCATCCCATCGTTATTATGTAAGGACCTGTATGTCCTCGATTACTTTTATGTAAACCTCTTAAGCATTCATTGGTTTCCCTAACCTGCGTGCGAGTAAAAACATATGTAAGGACGGAGCTCCTAGATGATTGAAGACAGTTGAAGTCGGAACCGAGGTGATCAACCCGAAAGATACACAAGACAAAAGTGGAATGGTGCAACTTTAGCTAAGACCGATTCATAGAGTTTTTTCCATAGGGTTAATGGTTTGTTTATTGTCCGCTCAATAAACAAACTCTTAGAAAATCCCATGATCATGTCATATTATTTATTTTATTTCTGTTTATGCATGGTTATTTATTTTATGGATGTCTTATTGTGGTCACATAAATAAACGGATTAAATATACAACATGCTCAAATAGAATAAAATAAAAGGATTATGCGTAAATATTTTATCAACACATGGTTGATCACTCAAGTAAAATCCACTTAATATTAAGAAGACATGTAAAGGATAAAATAAGAAAGTTTAAGCATAATAAACAAAATCACTCGGGAAGGCCCATGTGAATGGTTGCATTTGTTGAAAATATATAATAAGGAATCAAAGTCAATGTATGATGGATTTCTCTATGATTAGTGATTATTCATGGGAAGAGAAAGATGAGAAGCCTTTGAGAATTATTGAAGAAGGCTGGTGATGATGCTTAAACAATCCTCTTTGTTAAGTGTGACGATTGTTGGACTAATATGGATGACACATTGCTTACAACAATGTTTGGAGAAGTGAAGGCCTTACAAATCTTTATTTGCATGAAGAATGTAGAAGGGTAAATGTGAGGAATTTATCTAATGGTCGTGCGAAACTATATTTATATTTTGCATGCGGAATTCTTGAAGAAAATTGAGAATATAGCTTGCTTTCTTATTTAGACTCATATTTCACTTGGAGATTTGTTCTATGTTTTAGCCTAAAAAAACATGGCCAACCACATCACCTAGGAGTCTGCTCTATCCCACATTGTGGGAGGATGACCTTACCCATGCAGGAGAGCTGGCTCGCAGAGCCTACATGGCGGCAATAGAGTGAGTGGGCCGTATAGGGCCCGTAGGAGTGCACACAGTGGTGCACATAGCCCGTGCATATCGCCTGTAGGGTGGTCAGGTGGACCGCACAGGTGAGGCGCGACCTGGTGAGGGTGTGTGTGTGAAATGTTGTGGGTGTCGAACCCCATTGCCGGCTCGAGCGGTCATTGGCATGAGATTGTTTATATGGGAGCGCTCGACCGCGTGAAGGATCGATGTGGGATCATGGGGTGTGCTTCACTGTAGCTCCACCTTAAAAAGATACATTTATATTAGCATTGCACGATCATAGTCATCTAAATCGTCTGATCATCACAAGCCCCATCTTCAACCTCCCGACCCTCGACGATGCTTTTGTTCGTCAGAGTTCACGGCCGAACCTCCATCGATCATACTCGAGGTCACCATGATTATTCTGAGGCCGAGTTTTTGAGGCGATGCGACTAAGAACCTCGATGCATGCAATCTTATGCATGCACGTGATAATCCAAAGAACATGGTTTGGCCGAATGCAAATGATGTTGCACAAGGCTGCTCGTGCATCTGTAGTTCATGGAAGAGTTTGAGCTTTAAAGGAGCACACGATCATCTTCACATGCACATGAGATACACACTGGGAAGTGAAGAAGCCGGTATTGTGAAGACACCATTATTTTTCAGCGTAAGAATATTTGAGGATCACCGAAAGATTCGGTGAATTTTAATATGGAGGATACAACACTTTTTACGGGAGATTAATATCATCCTCAACACGACATATTTCTTAGAGATGAGGTGGTGGAACTCGCCTAGAAAATGAAGAGTACTAAGCCGTGGAGATGTTACTGCCATCCGAGAGAACCTTTCATTTTTCCGAAGAAAAACAGAGCGTCATGTAACTCTTGTTTCACGAAAAGGTTTCACGAAGCACTTTGCTTACATGAATAAGAAGAAATCCGCAAGCCTCTTAGGTTGTGTAGAGAAGGATATTCCATGCTTAAAACTTGTGTGCAATGAATAACATCCCGCGTACACACTGCGTTATGCGATGTTCATTTGAGTTTTCATGAAGCTTTTCAAGCTTTCGTGAAGAAGAAGATTCGCGCAACTGTTTATTATTACGCCAATAAGAAGACACACACTTGCATAAAGGCACACACAATATAAAGGGAAGAAATGTCGCAGACTTGAGACACCCCGCTCCAAGAACTTGCATGATATACTGGACTGTTTTATAGGTTCTGGGCGCAGCGGAAGCGCATTGGTTGGTTTTTTCAACTTTAATTTTTCCGTTAACAATGATCAATCTGATATCCGTCACAATAATAAAACACCAGATCTTCAGAATAGAATGATGAACGAAAGAAAGAGAGTCCTGAAACAATAGAGAGGATCATCATATGTTGGTTATAATTAATTTAATTAAAAGACAAGAATTACCTTGATGAAATTCTCTCCCCGTTGATGTTTCCGGTCACGATCTGATGTGATCCGTTGTTGCGTCGTAGAATCCAAGTGTAGAATTCCTCTAGTGGTGATCTGTACGTGCTCCACGTATCTCTGGATGTCGCCGAAGGGATTTTCGGGTGCTAGCGCGGAAGAGCCTTCGCTTGCGATGTTCGCCTTCAATTGCCTTGAGAGTCGCTTGCAAAGCGCTCTCCTTGATCTGGTGGAGGGGGATCTCTCTCGTAGCTTGAGAGCATTCTTGGAAGAAAAGAATTCTCTCTTGGCTTGAGAGCTTTCTCTAGATCCGTTGTGCACACCCAAAAAATGGTTAGACTAATAAGAATTATATAATTGGTATTTTAATTACTTAGAATAATAAAATGGATAATTTACTCGCAAGTATTTATTCATTTCATTTAATTCTTAGTAAGACCACATGTCTAATAATAACAGTTGACTATTATTATTACTTGATATGCGCCCAGTGAATTACACCTAATATTATTTAATGAAATAAATATTATTATTTTTCACAAATCCCCAGAAAAACTACACGGCGTGTATATTAATATACATGCCCTGTACTTTTGTTTTTTCCATTTTCTTTATTCCCTCCACTATATTTATTAGACCTTGAATAATGGCTATTTATTTCTCAAATAAATATCACTGCATTACTCGCTAATAAATATATTATTTTTCCCACAATATATTCTCTCGAATAACTAGTGTCGAAATAAATGCGATCAGACATCCTTGAATAATTATTAAACCACAATCGGGAATAATCTTTATTTAACTTGTTAAATTAATATTTAACTAAGATACTTGGACACACTTAGTGTGTTACCCTCTAGACCTCTTTTTCAGTAACATTAGGTGGAGCCTGCCTAAAGTCCAAGGTTAGCGTCTAGCAATACGCTAAGACACCCATAGAGAAAGAAGTTAACGCTACAATGACGTGTCACCTCCCACGAACGCTTACTGTGTAATGTAATCCCTTTGTCTCGATATCTCGAATCAAGCGGGTTTCATGCTAGCGACATCAACCCATGTGCTCGATTATTCTTTCTTTGACTTTCCGGAATTGAACTCGCCCATTCCTTACCATGGCCATGGATTTATTTAGGCTATATCAATTTCATCAAAGGGCTTGAGATATCTACTTCTTTTATGGAACAGAAGGGAAAAATCCTTTCTTGCACTATCTATTAATGCAGTATTACTCATGACGCACCCATCATATCCTACCTCGCTGCGAACTGTGTGTCGTCACAGTTTTCGTAAATACATCCAAGTGTGCGAATTGCAATACCCATTAATAATAATCTTAAAGTCTAAGGACCAATACACACGTCTGTAGATAGGAATATCAAATGACACTATGAGATGTGGATTTCCTACTGGCGGGTCTCGTTCTCATAATATCCTCCTGATATTACCAAGGGTTCACACCATGAGAAGATGCCTCAAAGTTTTATGAGTCCTCACCCCTAACGGCCTATATTATTTGTGTCCCTCAAATAACATCATCTAGCCATAGAACGTATATTCAAGAACAGTGGTATGGTACTTCCGAGTTCTCATCATAGCAGAGATCCGCTATGACCCTTTAATGCAACAGTTATCCTTAGGACATTATCATATGCATTGTCACACATAAGAACAATCAAGATGTGATAAAGTATTTATTAATGAATAAAGTACAAAGTAGTTGGTTCTAGGCCACCAACTCCAACATACTCCCACTTGGACTAGAGCCAACTGCTAACAACCTTTAACCCGCTAGCTCTAACATGATATTCATGCTTCTGTTGAGATAGACATTTAGTCATGGGGTCCGCCACGTTCCCTTTTGTGGACACTCCGCTCACTGCAACTTCACCCCTTTGATAGAAATCCCTCAAGAGGTGATACTTTCGGAGTATGTGTTTTGTCCTTTGATGTGACCTTGGTTCTTTTGCAAGAGTCACCACTGCAGTATTATCACAATATAATGTGATAGGATCTTTACTGCTAGGCACCACATGAAGCTCCTGGAAAAAGTTCTGAATCCAGACGGCTTCCTTGGCTACATCAGAAGCCGCTATATATTCAGACTCTGTTGTAGAATCGACGACAACTGGTTGCTTTGAACTCTTCCAGTTCACAACTCCTCCATTGAGACTTCAGATCGTTCTGATTTTTCTGAAAACCAGCATTAACATACCCTCTGATGACATGCTTCCCATCACCAGGAACATATCCTTAGTTCTTCTCAGATACTTAAGGATAGTCTTAAGAATAGTCCAATGTTGTTCTCTTGGATCTACTTGATATCTGCCTACTATGCTCAATGCATAGGCAACATCAAGCTTGGTACATAACATGACATACATGATGGATCCTATAGCTGAAGCGTATGAGATCTTACTCATTCTATTTTTCTCCGTGCTTGAGAACACATTTTCTTAGAAAGATGTAGGTCATGTGACACTAGAACCAATTCCCTCTTAGATTGTTCCATACTAAATCTCTTTAGCATCTGGTCAATGTATGTACCCAGACTTAGTCCAAACAACCTCTTGGATATATCACGAATGATCTTGATCCCTAGAATGTAGGTTGTTTCACCTAAGTAATTCATGGAGAAACACTTGTTCAACCAGTCCTTAACTGACTATAAGATCAGTACATCGTTTCCAATAAGCAATATGTCGTCAACAGATACTACTAGGATAATGACTGCATTCTCATTAAACTGCTTATAAACACATGGTTCACATTCGTTCTTAATGAAAACAAATTCCTTTATGGCTTCATCAAATTGAATATTCCATGAACTGTATGCTTGCTTTAATCTATAAATGGATTTCCGCAACTTGCAAACCCGTTTGGCTTCACTTGGTGTCACAAAACCTTATGGTTGTGTCATATAGACATCTTCCTGAAGGTTCCCGTTAATGAATGTTGTTTTGACATCCATTTACCAAATCTCGTAGTCATGGTAAGCTGCTATGACAAATATGATTCTTATGAATTTAAACATGACAACTGGCGAAAAGGTTTCATCATAGTCAATTCCTTGATGCTGCCTGAATCCTTTAGCCACTAGCCTTGCTTTATAGGTGCTAACTTGACATTCCATGTCCAACTTTCTCTTGAATACCCATTTGCATCCAACATGCTTTACATCAACTGGTTCATCAACCAGAACCCAAACTTGGTTCTGATACATGAAATCCATCTAAGAATTCATAGCTTCTAGCCATCTTACAGCTTCTGTGCTCTATACTGCTTCCTTGTTGGAGAAAGGTTCATCATTGTCCAACAATAATGATTCACCATCCTCAGTGACTAGGAAACCAAATCTCTCTGGTTCCCTTCTCTTGAGCTCCTACGCAGTACTTGTGTTTCTGGAACCTCTTCCATGGGGACCTGTGGAACTTGTTCTTGTACTAACTCCTGTGTATCTTGAGCATCAACTTCGTTGAAGTCAATCATGCTCCCACTATCCTTTTTTAGGATGTGCTCCCTCTCAAGAAAGACGGCTTGCCTGGCGACAATCACTTTCTTGTCTGAAGGGTTATATAGGTAATATCCTTTTGTTTCCTTGAGATATCCTATAAAGATACACTTCGTGCCCTGAGGTGCTAGTTTGTTACCCGGGAAGGTCTTAACAAACACCACAAATCCCCATACACGTGTGTGCGAAAAAATGAGTTTCTTTCCATTCCATATCTCAGAGGAAATTCCATTTGCCGCCTTAGTTGGTACTCAGTTTAATGTGTATGCTGCAGTTTGTAATGCATATCCACAAAAGGATAATGGAAGATCTGTATGACTCATCATCGACCTCACCATGTCCAACAAGGTGTGGTTCCTCCTTTTACTAACACCATTCCACTGTGGTGTATAAGGAGGCGTGAGCTGAGATAGAATTTCAAACTCCCATAGAAGATTGATGAACTCTTGGTTCAGATATTCTCCACCTCGATCAGATTGAAGTTTTTTTATCTTCTTACCAAGCTGATTCTCTACTTCATTCTTGAATTCCTTAAATTTCTCTAAGGACTCTAACTTATACCTCATTATGTAGACATAACCATATCTACTCAAATCATCAGTAAAAGTAACGAAGTAAGAATATCCACCTCTAGCTTCTATTGGAAATGGTCCACACACATCTGTGTGCACCAATCCTAGAAGCTCTATGGCACTTTTACCCTGTCCACCGAAAGACGGCTTGGTCATTTTACCTTGTAAACAAGCGTGTAATCTATCAAGTGGTTTTAGCTCAGTAGAGTCTAAATAACCATCTTGGCAGAGCTTTGTCAAACGCTTCTCATTTACATGACCGAGATGGTGATGCCACAACTAGGTGATGTATGAGTCATGTGAGTTTGTTTCATTATCGATTGTCAACACTTAGTTTGCGTAATTTAATACATACAAACCATTATTTAAATGCGTCATATCATAACATATGTTGTTATTATAAAAGAAGCAACCCTTATTTCCAAACTTGAAAATAAACTCATCCATATCCAAACATGATACATAAATTATGTTTTTGGTAACACTAGGCACATAATAACAGTTATGTAAAACCAAAATCATCTCAGTTGGCAATGAGAGATGGTAATCGCCAATGGCTAACGCAGCCATCCTTGCGCCATTGGCAGCTCGAAGATCTATCTCTCCTCTGACAATCTTTCTAAATCTACTTGGATCCTGCATTTGAATACAGATGTGAGCCCCACAAGCTATATCTAATACCCGATGTGTAGAAATGGAAAGATTACACTCGATAACGAACACACCTTTAGCATTACCATGCTTTTGGGTGCAATTCCTCTTCCAGTGGTCTGGCTTGCCACATGCAAAACACACCGCCTCCTGTTCCTTGACCTGCCTTTGGATCTTCCCTTTCTTGGAGGGATGGTGCTTGGGGACTTCAGACCGTTTATAAGTCCTTGACCCCTTTGCCTTATCCTTCATTTTCTTATTCGCCACAAGGACTGCGAGTTTTTCACGCCCCATGTCCTTATCTACCTGGCGAATTAAGGTCAGAAGTTCTGATAGACTCTTCTCATTGTTGCTCACGTTGTAGTTGAAAATAAAGCTAGAGAAGGTCTTAGGTGATGATGATAGGATGAGATCTGTACGCAACTCATCCAGGAATTTAATCCCTAAGATGTCCAGGCATTCAATGTAGCCAATAAGCTTGACTACATGAGGCCCAGCTGGCACAGACTCTCCAAGCTTAGTTGTAAACAAAGTGTTGAAGATCTCATATCTCTCCTATCTCACCTTCTCTTGATAGAGATATTTAAGGTGAGACATCATGCTATACACGTCCATGTTTTCATGTTGCTTCAAGAGCTCATTAGACATGACCGATAACATGAAACATTGGACATCTGTGGCATCATCCATATGTTTCATATAGAGAGATAGTTCCTCATTACTGACCTCTTTTCCAGGCGCAATTGGAATAGGCTCCTCTAGCACGTACAATTTCCTCTCGTGGCAAAGGATGACGCGTAAACGCCTCTGCCATTCTTGGAAATTGGTGCCGGTGAGAAGGTTTTTCTTCTCGAGTATAGTTCACAATGATATGTTTGAAGTCATTTTTCTTTCCGTTTCTACAAATTAAGATGAGCAAAAGTTTAATACTTTATCACGATAAAACTCAGATAAATAAATAATTTAATACTTATTAGTCTCCCACTATTTTATCAAAATCCAATAGCCCTCGCCATTGACTTCGAAATATTATGTTGCCTGAATATTCTAGTGGCAAAGATCCTTATTTCCCTTCACATTACCCTAACTAGGGTTGGTCAAACAACTTGAAGGGTTTTAGGTAGGCATTTCAAATTCCAACTGCATTAACTTGTAGCTCCTTGATCCACTGAGTGGACTCCCCAATTCTGAAATCCTTTTATTTTAGATTTCCTCAACCTTTGCCTCTTGGTCACACCAAGTCCTGCTGTGGAAGTCAACCCTTGATGTGAACCAAGTAAATTCAACCCAAAACCTTGAATTAGAATTCCTCGATAATTGAAAGCACCCCAACTAGGGTTGGTCAAGCACTTTGAACTATGGTTCGATTCTAACCAAGATTATGGAAGACTATACTGACTTCATATTTTCTTTGAGGGATTTTATCATTATACGTAAATTTTCATTTTATTATCTTTGATTACATGCTTGTTAATATTAAGTGAGATATACTTAAGTGATTAACCATGTCTAAGATAATATTTACGCATAAGTCGGTCTTATTTTAGTTCCATCTTGCATGCTTGTTTAATTCAATAATTGTGTGATCGTGACAACACACCCATAATAAATAAATCATGCAACTGACATAAATAAAATAAATGGTATGATCATGAGCTTGTTCTATTGGTTAGTTTATCTAGCGGTTGATAAACTAACCCAAGACCTAGGGGAGAAATACCTTGAACCTTTTGGGTTCGTGTTTACAGTTTTCCACCTGTCCAACTTTGTATCTCATTGGATTGGTTTCACCTTGGCTCATAACTTGAGCCGCCTCCACTAGCTTGGGAGCTCCATCCATTATTACATATGTTTTCATCTCACTCGCAAGTGAGGGGTAAAACGGAGTTTTACATAAAAGAAATATTGGGCACGCATGCCCTACATATTAACGAGGAGAAGGATCGCAGACCAAAAAATTTAATTTAAATAAATAAATTAAAAGAAACCATTCATATACAAAGGTCTTGGTCCAGCTCATGATCATCCATACATGCAACGATATTTATGTATAAATAAAACCGGCATTCAATTCTTTAATCATTCTTGTTTAAGATAAATCACGCTTGAATCAATTAATTATCTTTAATTAATCAATCCTTTTATCTTAAACATTTTTTCTGAATTTCCTTGAGATTCTCATCCATCATAATTTTAAAAAAATAAATTCATTTAAAATTATATTTGTACGTAACTTGTAACTTGGAGGCAACCTGGTGAATTCTCGTTCATAACTACCCAATGAGTAGAAATGAACATTACACATATGTTAAATTAAACACACATATATAAAACACCTATCACGTGTTGTGCCTCAGCTTTACGCTTGCACTATGGTACACGTCTCAAGGGTTTCTATAATATAATAAAAAATTTAATAAATCTGTGTAATTTGGATGAGTACACGATTTGTAGTTCCGACTACACGGTGTGTACTTTTGTTCACCGTCCATTCAAAGTACACACCTGGGGACATGGCGTGTAGATGTACTTCGGAAATCTTCGAAGTACACGACATGTTCAGTGGGACACACACCGTGTAGTATCCGCGTTACACAGTTTCCAGTCGAGCAAGCCGTGTACGGGGTACACGGTCCAACCCTAACCCGAAGGGACTACATGTCGTGTTTAGTGGGCCACACAACGTGTAATATGGAAACTGTGTGCCACTTGTTCTTGGTCAACACACAGATTCTTAAAGACTTAGATAGAATCCAATGACACGGTCTGGTTTGGCGGACCGTCCCGATGCATGGAACCTATACTACACAACGTGTACTGCCGAATACACGCCGTGTGTTCTAGTGTTGTACGACCAGGAAGCTTTGGAACCTCCAGACGAGATTCTCTATTTTATTTTAATCAAAATTAAAAGAAAAAATCATTTTTGTAAGGTGAACGAGAAACGAAAGAGGAGGAATAGATCTCAAGATTCAGATTTATAGAATGATTAACTTGAATTGAAACAACTAAATTATTAAATGTGTAAATCACCAACGAAAAACTAAATTATTATAATCAACGATATGACTCCTTTGATACCACTTGTAGGTTACGGGCGTAGCGGAAGTGCGTTGGTGGGTTTTCCCAACTTTAATATTTCTGTTAACAACGATCAATCCGAGATCCATCATGATAATAAAACGTCGGATCTTCGGAATAGAACGATGAACGAAAGAAAGGGAGTCCCAAAACCATAGAGAGGATCGTCATATGTTGGTTATAATTAATTTAATTAAAAGACAATAATTACCTTAATGGAATTATCTATCTTTTGATATTTCCGGTCACGATTCTATGTGATCCGTCGTTGCGTCATAGAATCCAGGTGTAGGATTTCTCTAGCGGTGATCTACACGTGCTCTGCGTTTCTCTGGACGTCGCTGAAGAGATCTTTTGGTGCTAACGCGAAAGAGAATTCACTTGTGATGTCCGCCTTCGACCGCCTTGAGAGCCGCTTGCAAAGCGCTCTTCTTGATCTGGTGGAGGAGGATCTCTCTCGTAGCTTGAGAGCGTTCTTAGAAGAAAATAATTCTCTTTTGGTTTGAGAGCTTTCTCTAGATCCGTTGTGCACACCCCAAAAATGGATAGGCTAATGAGAATTATATAATTGAGATTTTAATTACTTAGAATAATAAAATGAATTAATTACCCGAAAGAATTTATTCATTTCATTTAATTTTTAGTAAGACTCCATGTCTAATAATAACAGTTGACTATTATTATTATTTGACATGCGCCCAACGAATTACACCTAATATTATTTAATGAAATAAATAATATTATTTCTCACAAATCCCTAGAAAAACTATACGGCGTGTATATTAATATACACGACATGTACTTTTGTTTTTTCCATTTTCTTTATTCCTCCACCACATTTATTAGACCTTGAATAATGAATTTATTTCTCAAATAAATATCACTGCATTACTCGCTAATAAATATATTATTTGTCCCACAATATATTCTCTCAAATAACTAGTGTCGAAATAAATGTGATCACACATCCTTGAATAATTATTAAACCAAAATCGGGAATAATCTTTATTCAATTTGTTAAATTAATATTTAACTGAGATACTTGGGCACACTTAGTGTGTGAACCTCTAGGCCTCTTTTTCAGTGGCATTAGGCAGAGCCTGTGTAAAGTCCAAGGTTAGCGTCTAGCAACACACCAAGGCACCTATAGAGAAAAAAGTTAGCACCGCAATGACGTGTCACCTCCTACGAACGCTTACCGTGTAATGTAATTCCTTTGTCTCGATATCTCGAATCAAACGGGTTGCATGCTAGTGAAATCAACCCATGTGATCGATTATTCTTTCTTTGAATTTCTAGAATTGAACTCGCCCATTCCTTACCATGACTATGGATTTATTTAGGCTATATCAATTCCATAAAAGGGCTTGAGATATCTACTTCGGTTATGGAATAGAAGGGACAAATCCTTTCTTACATTATCTATTAATGCAGTATTACTCATGACACACCCAACATATCCCACCTTGCTGCGAACAGTGTGTCGTCACAGTTTTCGTCAATACATCGAAGTACGCGAGTTGTAATACCCATTAATAATAATCTTAAAGTCTAAGGACCAATACATATGTCTGCAGATAGGAACATCCAATGACACTATGAAATGTGGATTTCCTGCTGGCGGGTCTCGTTCTCATAATATCCTCCTGAATATTACCAAGGGCGCACACCAAGAGAAGATGCCTCAAAGTTTTATGAGTCCTCACCCCTAATGACCTGTATTATTTGTGTCCCTCAAATAACATCATTCGTTCATAGAACATATATTCAAGAACAGTGTTATGACACTTTCGGGTTCTCATCATAGCAAAGATCCGCTATGACCCTTTAATGCAACAACTATCCTTAGGACATTATCACATGCATTATCACGCAGAAGAACAATCAAGATGTGATAAGGTATTTATTAATGAATAAAGTACAAAGTAGTTGGTTCTAGACCACCAACTCTAACATGTTTAAGGTGAACCCATCCTCATCACTTGCGTGGAAGACATGAGATATCATGATACATTAACGTGAAGTATTTTTAATAAGACACCTTGAGTTCGAGATAGGTGTATGCATTGTTGCATATATGTGGTGCGAAGGTGTATTGCCTATTCGAAGGAGAACTCATGCATGATACCATGTATATACATGAAATATTGCAACACATCTACAAACCTTGAAGACACACGTGAAAATAGTGTGGAGTTTGAAGTGAGATAGTGAACGTAAGCACATAAAACATTAAGGATAATAATTGGGTGTGTGTTTGGGTTTACCGTGTTGAGAAGCTCATGCATCATATCACATGCACATGAAGCATTTTATGAATAAATACAATTGAGATTCATGAAGGGGATGAGTTGATTTGTGCAAGATTATTCTTGCATAAAATATTGAAGGATTTGTGTGCATCATTTGAACACATTAATTGATGTCAAGAACCTCATTAATAGGAGTACCTGCCTGAGCATTTGATAATTGAGGAAGAAGACAACCTGTAGTGCGCTGAGGGATTCTTCAGTTGATCATTATGAGAAAGTAGTAAGTTGGGGTGGAAGTTGGTTCTTCCACTTATTAAAGAGTACTGGGACGACATGCATACTTATTTTGTTTTTACTAATGTAGTCTCATATGCTAGTGCGAGTTCAAAGCCAAAATCTGGGAAGTTGTGGGTGAATAAAACTGATGATAAATCCTCCAAAACCCTAAGGGTGGATACCAGAAATATTAAGAAAAATAATTCCCAAAATGATGCTCCAAAGAAGGAAAGAAAAACCCAGAAACAACAAAGTATTCAATCTAGTCAGACTGGTACTACAAGAAAAAGAAGGATATTTATTGGCTACTGTTGGTGTTGTGGTTGTTTGGACATCAGGTTGTTGTGTATTGACACAACATGTCAATGTATGAAGACTACAAAAGGCCTACATTCCGGGGGCGTAGTTGTAAAAAACAAAGAAACCTACTAAATAGAAGCAGATTCTACATAAGAGAATGAATATATATGCTAGAAATAGACTCAAATATCTTCAATATTTTTGTGTGTACTGCAACATATGTGGTCACATAGAAGAAGAGTTCCAGTATGCACCAGTCGGGTACAACTCCTATGCTAAAAGAATACCGCAACCCTGACCAAAGCAAGTTAGAAAAATAAGAAAACTAGTTACCTTGGGAGATAAACATGCGAAGGAAGGTGTTCAACAAACGAAAAGAACTAAACAAACCACTCCTAAGAAGATAGGGAAGTTGAATTCTAAAAATGTCGTCTCAACCAAGAAAAGATGCTTCTACTGTGGAAAGAAAGGTCATACCATGGACCACTTCAAACATGTCATGGATATTAAAATGAATGGAAGCAATCTGAAATCAAGAAGATAATCAACCTAGGAGAGAACAAGAAGATATGATTTATTGAAGACATTCTTGAAGAAGACTTTGATAAGTTACCCAATAAAGGTAACTCAAAAACATTTATGAAGTCACGTGGAAGCTCCAAATTAGAAAATGTTAAAATGAATGCCTAATTATTTTTCCTGATGAAGTGCCAACTGCTAGAGAAATGCAAAAAGCTAAAGATGAAGCACTAGCTAGAGAAAATGAGAAAGGAAAACCGGTTGTTCCACATGAAGAAGAACTTGACTTTCATGAGAGATTATCAACAAATGACAACTCAAGTGTCTCATAAAAATTGTGTGGAAGGTGCAAGAAGATTGGACATAATGCAATAAATTGTATGACTCTTCTACCTGCTCAAAATGAGAAACTAAAGATATAAAAACAAGTATCAAGGGAAGCTATTGCCCTACTGGCAGATGTGAATATAAATAATCCCTAGAAGATGAAGTTGAATGAAAGAAAAGAGTCCATGTTGTTAATGAAATCTCAGAATGTGAAATTTAGAGCAGACACAAGCATGAAGAGTACCAGACACATTCGAGTTATAAGGAAAAGAGTCACTGAGTTGAGAGAAAATACTCATCCTTGTTGCACTTATTGAGAAGCTAATAAGTGTTCCACTTTACTCCCTTACTTCTTGTGTAATATTTTTGTGCTTGCATTGTAGGGAATTTAAGGTGAAGTTCATTCTCAAGAGTAGAACTGAGTGAACAAAGTGGAAAACAAGAAGTTGAAATGATTATCAAAGATCTAATAGAAGCTTAAATTGTTTCACAATGGTGGATCATCATTATGAACATCTTAAAGACTATCTGATGAAACTATCCACCAGGTAAAATGAAGGGAGTGCACAACTTGATGAGGAGAAAACATAAATGAGATGCTAGAAAGGATTATTCCATCAATATCTGTAAGTTCAGGCCAACTCTAAAAAAGTTGAAAATGGAGGTAACCCAATTAAAGTTCTTTCCATTATCTTGATTATATCAAAATATGCGCATAAAAGAGGAGTGTTGGTTGATGAGTAAGCTTATAGAAAGGGGGAGTAAATTATTCTTACACTTGAAATTTTTGATGTGTTTGCTGAAGTGTGTAGGATTATATGTTTCTTGATAAATCTATTTTTTATATAGCCTCTATTTGAGAAATAAGTTTCTGAGCATGATATCAAATTCATGGTAGTTAATGGACATCATAGACAACCTTAGTCATATCTATCTTGTTTTCTACATCAGGTTAGCCCAAGTAGACTTAGAGTATACCAATTAAAGGCTCTTTGTTAAGAGGACCATGTGGTGCCATCCTTCTTTCAGAAAAGGAGAAGAGAACCCCAAATGCCTTGCAAGGCAGAAGAAGAAATGAGAATACCCCTGCATTAATCTTTTGAATTTATTGTCAATAAGAGGGACAAAGGACATTGCCTTTATTTAGGGAAATGATATTGACAACAAAGCCAAAGAGGGAGATTGAAAAGCCCATGCATATGATTGCATTTGTTGTCAATATATAATAAGGAATCATGTTCATTATATAATGAAGCCCTCTATGGTTAGTAATTAATCATGGAAAGATAAATATAGCTAACATTTCCATTATTTTCATGTGTATTTCAATGATTTAATCCCCACAAATTTTTCAATTTGAGCTGAAACACATCTTTTTTGGATTTTAGGGATGTTTTGAGTTTAAATGTGAAAATTGCCTAATTCTGGTTTTTTTGTTTTCTATCACTTAAGTATTTCAAGCACAAAGTTTTCAATATTAATCGAAATTGACTAATTCTTTTGTTGTAGACTTCATTTGCTTGTGGGCTTCATTTCTTCCAACTGGGTAAAGTGCTGAATTGATCATTTTGAGGCCTAAATAATTCATTCAATTTTGGAAGTTGAATTGTTAGACAGAATTGAACTAACTTCAGTAAATAAGTCATAACTTGAGCTACAGACCTCCAAATGAGGTGATTCCATTTGGATTTGAAATAGGACTTGAAGAAGCGTATGCTCATTAAATTTCATGGAGAAATATTCTCATTAAGGCAGTTGTTGCATGTGTCATATTAGAGGAATATGGATAGTCTCTTCATCCATAAAAGAGAGTTTCAGTAATTCTGGAATAACTTTTATTACAAAAGTCCAAAGGATTTGAAATTTTGAGGGTTGACAGCCAACTCAATTTAAAAAAAACTCTTAAGAAGAACTCTTGTCAATATTCAGCTTGAAACTGGGGAAAAATCAAGCATTCTTCAGACATATAGGAACTGGGCAACGAATTTCCACCCCTCAGTATATATTTTCATATCCACTTATTTCTAAGGGGTTGGTTCGAGAGAGAAAGGAGAGGGCTGATCTAGAGAGGTTTTTAAAGATGTTGTGCATGCATATTGGAAAGGAAGGAACAAATAAGAAAGGAGTTGATCAAGTTATGTGAGTGTAACACCCCAGGATTTTGTGAAATATATTTTTCAAATAAATTTTATTTTTTTGATATTTTGCGTTACACACAACACCGAGTTAAGTTTTCATTACATGCAACAACGAGTTTGTCTTTCATTACACGCAATACAGAGTTTAGCTCACATTTCACACAACACTGAGTTTAAATGAAATGTGACATATTATTAAAATATTATTATTTATTATGATAGTTATCACCGAACCGTTGGAATGAAAGGTATGAATAAGATCAACTAAATTATGAAAATATATGGTTGAAACATGTATATAAAATTATTTCTTTAATTACCAATTAATTAGAAATGAAAATAAAGACTAGTTGAAAATAAAGGAAATCTTTTTCTGGAAAACTATTTTTTTGCACACAAATGTGTTTTATCTCAATAAATTAAACAAATCGCTTTTAGTGAACTAATTTAATGAAATGTATATATTATATATTCAATCAAATGTTTAACATTAATCTTATGTGTTTTCTAAATAATAGATAAGAATAAAACCAATTTTACACTTAAAACTGTATTTTTCTAAAAAGCAGTTTTGTCACCTTTTGTGCACTTATTTTAAAATTATTATTTTTTCATTTTTAGAAAATTTATTTGAAAAAATAAACTTCATATTTGAAATTAACATGTCAAAATTATCTTAGGGTGAATTTTTTAGGATTTTCTAAGAATATAAATGTTTCGATAAATAATGATAAATACTGGTTTTTATTAAGAATTGTCATTTTTTTTAAAGCATTAAAAAACTTCCAAATTGTTTTAATATGGGTTTAAAGGTATTATTAGTTCAATTATATATCTATTAATCTAATTTAGGCCATTAGAATCAATTTTATATTGAATTTTGATATAAAAACTTTTCAAACTTTTGAACATTTTTGCTTTGGAAAACTATTTTCTCGTCGCATATGTAGGTTTAATTTTAAATTAAAAATTTCCACTTATGTTAATAGAATTTGGAAAAATGTATTCTATATTTGAAATCATCATAATCTATATTATATAATAAGCTCCACTTAATTTTTGAACGTAATAATTAGTAAAAATAATAAAAATTATTTATTGTAGTTATGGTAAAAATGAGTTTATCCTGGGTTAAAATAAAAAGATAAGGGTTGCATATGACCAAAAACTTGTTCAAAACCCATTGAATATCCATATTTTAACCTTATATCTTCTAGGTTTGAGAATGAATCATTTTAGAGCATTGTGACATGTGAAAATCATAGGTACACGTTTTTCTTTCTAAAAATCACTAGTGTGTCATTCACCTCACTTATAAAAGACATCCCCTCTCCCCTCCTCTTTATAGTTCCAAAACCCTTTGTTTCAGCCAAGTCTTGCCCAAATAACCTCCTTACTTCCCTCCTGTCATCCTAGAAGCCTTAGTTTAGTCAGAAATCCAACCTAAGAAGCCTTTTGGTGTAAACCAAAAGAAGTCATCCAAAGAAGTGGTAATGTCCCAAATCAAGTGTTTTATTTTATTTCTTCATCAACCTCCTTCAATTATTATTAAACCATACTTATATAATAACCTTATTATATTCCATATATTGAGACTTTATTATGTTAATGACATAACCTAATTCCTTCTCCTCTTCCATCAAATGAGATATGAAGTCATCATTTTTCATTACATCAAAATCAGTGTTCAGCGGCGGTTTATTAAATCACCGCTAAAACTTTTATTTTTTTCAAAAAACCTGACACTTCTCCCCCAAACCCCCACTCCCTTGACCCCTGCGCCCCCCCCCCCCCCCCCGAAGACCTACCCTCACCACGCCTCACTGCCGGTCTTGAGCCTCACCGCCCCTTGCTCCCTTTGATCATATCTATTGTGGCTTTTAACCTCTTGGATCATAAAAAAACATATACCCATTAATCAAGGTATCTTCTTCTACCCATTTTCTATATCATTTTATATTTTTGTTTAGATGTTCATTCTTGCGAACCCCTCTATTTTGTTGGGATCTTCATTCATGTGAACCCCTCTATTTATTTCGATGGAAATCTAGAATTACATCAAAATAAAAACCTTAATAATTATGAAATGTAACGAATTACATTTTTTTCAATTTGAAATGTGGTATTGCGCATGCTGAAATATCATTTATATGTTAAATGATTGATGCATTTTTTCTACTTCATGTGGTCCATTTGGGGAATTTACCATTAGTGGTGGTAATTGGGTTTGAGTTAGAGTGTGTTGTTCAGTGAAAAAATGGTTGGTTGGAATGAGATGTGACATTGGATGATGTGTGATATAGTTGTGTGATGATCATGGTTGTGGTGATGATGTGTGATGCAGGAGAATGGAGTTGTTATGTGAATTATGTATGGGGTTCTGTATTGTCTTGTTTGTTTCCTAGTAGTTATAGATTGATTGAAAAGTCTCATTATCAAATTAAATGAATTTCACATGTATTAAGTTTATTGGGGATGGAAATAAATGGATGATAGAATAAATTATATTGTGCATGTTGAAGGTGCATTATTTTTTCCTCTGGAGCATGTTTATTTTTTTATATGAATAAATTATAATAATATACTATTTTGATATTAAACATGTAAAATAATTTAATATTGGGCATGTTTATTGTTTTGAAATAAGCATGTCTATGGTTATTATCTAGAGAATGTTTAGTGTGTAAATATGTAAAACTTTGTGTTTCTCTATCACTAATTGATTTCATTGTGATTACCTTAGGCTTCCTTATTTTAAATTTCACATGTATAACCTTGATTTTATTATGAATATCATATGAAACATTTGGGAATTATCTTATAGGTTTCATCTTGAAACTTGTCTACTAGAATCCATGTTGGGTCATCAGGTGCTAACCAGGTTACCCCAACACTTAACCTCACCCATTTCGATCAATTCTAGTGATACATCTATTGTGGCCACAAGTCATTAGAGTTCCATTAGAGAATAGAATTTCAATATATGGTACTAACCATAATAAAAATCATAAGGGAAGGTCATCACAATAGCCAATGCTAATCATATAGAAAATCCATCACATATAACATGATATTTAAGGATAGAATCTCAATATCCAAACTCTCTCACAAGTTGAATCATTCCCTCTGGGTAGGGTCCCATGGACACATCTTGTATCCACCAGTCAACATCGGAAGTAGTTTGAGGAGGGTATCTTAATTTCCAACCTCCAACACAAGACAAACCATATCAGTATATGGTAAGTCCCATGACTAGTTACATACAGATCAAGCATTATTAGAAGTGGTGCGAGGAGAGAATATAAATATTTGACCTATCTTATGATCTAAACCACACTAACATGAGGTATATACCATAGATAAACACATATATATAACTCAAGAAAAGATGAGAACCTAAGAGATGTAACTCTACACTCTTATCCTTATATCTCCAGTCCTCAGCCTCATCTCAAACATAAACATCTACTACATAGCATCCATAATGATCTCATGCCCTTATGTCGCACTTACATCACAACTTGACCCTATGATCATACCACTCATTATGACCCTCATGGGGTTTTCACTATCCTGATATCACCGGATTCTTGTTCCCCTTCCCATAACTTTCCAAGAACCAAGTCTATATATGAACTAACCAAAATCCACTCAGTTCCTCCAAGGCGTACCCCTTTCAACACTATCTAAGTCTTACAAGACCTTTCACTAGGAATTCTTACTTATATAATGATTTCTCCTCACTCCCTATGTATCCCCATACTCAAGAGTGACTATTCCCCCAATTACAATCACCTAGTTACACTAAACACATCCAAAGAGAGTGACTATTTTCTTCTATGATCCACCAACATAGATACCCCAAGACCAATGACTTGTCATGGGCCATTCGACCCATTCCCACATCCCAATCTTCTCGCTCAAGGAGTTTCAAGATTCTAAGTCTATTTCCATATCTTATCCTATATAACTCCAATGGCCCTACACTAATTAGTATATTTCTCAAGGATACCCCCTTAGAATCCCTTCATATAACTTATTATGGTTCATACCATTTCCAAAACAACTCATTCCACAATCCAAGGCCACTTTGATATCCTTTAAGCAATTATAGATATCACTTCCCTTGTGGAATAGCCACCGAGAAATTATCAAACTCCCCACCCAAGCATGAAACACTCACACCACTATGTATACACTATATAGCCCAGCTAACTATTAGGCCTTTCAAAGTTCTTCACACCATGGGCATAGTCCTTTTGGATTTGACCATTTTTATATGATACTCCACCTATCAACCATTTCATCATTTACCATGGGTGTTGTGTCTTTTTTAGTATTTTTTAACTATATATCAACATGTTGCACACAACCTTCTTTGATGCTTCATTTTGGACCTAGAAAACATTTTATTTCATTTTTGGATATTTTATAAGTATAATAAATATTTGGATGAAATCCTCAAGAGAAGTCTATACAAACAGTTTTAATAAGAAGGAAATAAAAAACCTTATTTAAAATGATTCATTATTTATTATTATTATGTATATTTTTTTTGTTAGTACTGTACATTTGTTATCATTTCTATTTTTTCTGTATTATTTTTTTTTGAATTATATGTTCTGAATTTAATTTTATTTGATTAAATGATATAAATGACATGTAGGAAGTGCTATATTGTTCCATCGACCACACCAACAGATGACGATCCATCTGTCTCCCTCTCTACAGCATCTGAGACACCATATGTTTTCCCCCCTTCACCATCCCTCACACCCTCCGTGAGCATCCCATTAACAGCTCAGTCGACGCCTTCCTATTCAACAACCTCAACAGTGAGGGAGCAGGGATCCATTCCTAGTTCTTTGCGAGGATACTAGAGAGTTACTGTTATAGGTACAAATTTTAATATAAATAAATTTATTGAACTTTTTAATACTAACTTTTTGTTCATAAAAGATGGAAACAATGCAACTATGGAGAAAAATATGAAAAGTTCAGATGTATGGAATCTGACTGGACTAAAGATAGTTGCCTCATTTGATTCCTATGGGATCCCTACGGATGATGATGTAGGATTACTTGGCCAGATTCTAGAACAGCTGTCCGCGGAGATGGTTTCTCTTCTGATTACGTATGATTATTGGAAGCATATGACTTCATTTTGGAAGAATGAAGTTTTTGATTCACAAATAAATGTAATTTTAATACATTATGGTGTAATTGAATGTCATTATGTTATTAAATTCTAATATTTTCTAAATGAATTTCTGTGTACAAATGTTTTTCCACTTTATGGTTTCTGATGTGCTAGCACGAAAGTGAACATTGAAAAATCTGGATAAGAAATGGAAAGACTTTAAATAAAGATTCTGGGGTGATGTCAACGATACTTCATTGAGCGCCCAACATATGTATGATAAGGTACCCAATGGGGTACCTGGAGAGCAATTAAAAGTTTTTATTGACAAATATCGTGATGAGAAGCACATAGTATTTAAATATATATTATTATATTAATCTCATTTTACATTTATATATGTATATGAAAAAGATATGACATTGCATAAATTACTATTAAATTATATTTTATTTATTTCAGAATTTTTCAAGGAAGAATGCATTTAGCCGGGCTAAGAAAATCATCCCTCAAACTGTGGGGTCAAAGAGTTTTTCTAGAATCCGATTGACTCTGGTAATATTTTCATTAGTTTAAATATTTATAAGACAATATTATTTATTTAATATATTAATTTTTTTATTTATCTTTGTTTAATGTAGTCACAGAATTTTGGGCACTGAGCATCCCAAACAGAAGTTTGGTTGGATGTTCATAAAAAATCTAGTGGGAGTTTTGTTAATGAGTTTGCCAAAAAGTTGGGGTATGAATTAATTTTTCATTATAATAACTTATTATCAGTTGTCACTATGTTAATATATATTGCTTTTAATATGACTGATATTTGATTTATAGGTAAAAATTAAAGAACTATGGGATATTAATCCCGCGTAGTCCTACTCAGTCTCTCAGGATGACCTAGTTGGTAAAGTGCTTGGGAAGGAGCATCCTGGTTGAGTGCATGAGATGAGTTTGAGACCCTTACTATCTAAGGTCTTTAGCAATCCATCAGGGATTGAAGCTGCATCTACTCCTAGTTGTAGTCGAGATGCTTAGAGAGATTATGTTTCTATGAAAAATACAATTTAGCAACAGGGGGATTAGATATCCATTTTGCAAAAAGCGTTGGTCAATTTATATTAGAAGACGATCGGATTTGTCCCTGGTGATATTGCATCGATGACGGGTGGTGAGCAGGTAAATCACACAACTTCAAAATCATTTATTTTGTAAACATTTATTGGTTTAAAGTTTAAATATAAATATACAACATTATTTAATTTTCAATATAATTGTCTTATAGGTTCCAGTAGTAGGAAGTATAGATGGTGGTGGAGAGGGTGAAAAGCAGTGTTCATCATTGGATAGTGATTAGTGGTCTTGTTGATATGTTGGACAAATATGGAAACAGAGGGTTTGTTCATATATCATGTATCATGCATCATGTATCATGTGTGGCACAGAGTAGTCACCTAACATTTTTATGACCTAACATTTTCATGATTCCCCATGCTTGATAAAGGCATTGAAATTTGATATGGATTGATGATTTAGTAAGGTAGTGAGTCTAGATTTGGTGAAGTATGAAGTTGGTGGAGTATGAAGTAATATATATTCCATATGGAAGATTAAGATATTTAATAGTTTCATTTGAGTTATGTTAGGATGTGTATATTAGTATTTTTGACTAACTACTATGTTATTTATTTGATTCATTTTATTTATGTTGGAGACACAATCCCCACAGCCGTGTCATTCAAGGATGGGCCCCAAAAATATTGGGTCGACCATTGACCACATTTAGAACATGGGAATGATCACTTCTCACAAGATATCCTTTGAGGTGTGTGCCCTAGATGGTAGGCATGCCTATTTTGGCCATGCGCCATCACTATAGGGGAAAATAATACTTGGAGGATGATGGAGATCCAAATTGGGAGCTACACCACTATGTGCTTGAGCACATTGAGTGAGCCTATATATAAAATAGATAATCTTGTAATCATCCTATTATCAACTAGCACATATATATATATCCACAATAAATTTTAATTTTTAATTGTCAATTCTGAGTTGCAGTATTCCCACTATCACAATTTCTTATTTATGCAAGACCTCAATGTCCTAACAGTGCTCCCAATGCATTTAATATGTTACTTAGGAGGATATTACCCCTGGTCCTCAATTTGTTTGAAATGGTTGAAATCCAATTGACCAAGCTCATACTGTTCACACTATATTTTCCTTCAAAATCTCCTAGAAACCATTAAAATGCACCTGTCTAAACCCACCATGTGCCTGAAGTGGTTCCTCGCTGACCACTTACTACTTTTAGAAATGAATCATATTTAATTGCTTTTGGTTGATTATTTTTCAAGAACACTCAACTTTAATAGTCTACATCTCTAAAGCCATATTCTTACACCTTTTATCCAAGGTACCCCAATATCACTTTGAGCATGCTCACCACTGCATGTGACCAACTTCCAGTGACATATCTTGATCTTACCAAATCTTACTCGTTTATGTTACCATTCAAAAAAAACATTCTAGCACATTCCCAATCCAACACACCTAGATAATCAAAAGGTATCCCAAGCCTAATATGTATTTGAACCAGTACCTGGCATTCACCATGGAATACAATAGTACCCAGTTCTAGTCATCAAGAAACTAAAAAACTAAAACAACCATCCAACAACTAGTCCAACACTCACATGAGTGTTACCCTCCAATATTTGACATTTGTAATCCACATCTTAAGGATTTCTATAAATAAATCCTTGTGTAAACCTCCCATGGATTCCTTCTATCCAAACAAAAAGGAATTGGTTTCAATTATTTATCTTGGTATATAGACGCTCTCCCAACATACTTAGGATGGTGTCAATATATTGGGAATGGCTGAATCTAGAATAGAAGTACACCAATTTTCTAAACATTACCCATTCCCGGTCCACAAATTAAAACATCCCGACATTTTTGAAAAATTATATTGATAGGCCTATTTAGATCTTTCGATACACGCTCTATCAAAACATGTTAAACTTTCCTTGAACCAACCATTGATGCCACATCTCTCGATGATGTGTGACTAGGTCCAATAATGGGTCAACCACCTCAGCGCTCCCTAAAACCCTCACTGTAATTCTATGTTATATATTTAAAGGGTTTCACCCCAAAAAGTTCACAGCATATATAACATGATGCATATATGGAAGGCTCAACTCCCCTTCAAAATTTGATCACCGAAGCATCAATCAATCCACTCTGGACTTACTTGTTTAAGAGATTCCCATCTTAATAGCTAGTGTTTTAATTAAGGTATTGATCAAACATCCTTAGATCCCAATGATACCATGTTATTTCATGCATAACCAAAAAATTCCAACAATGAATCTCATCATTAATCAATGGTTGGGTAATCAACCAACCACATTTCCATCATGTTTCCATGAATTCACAGACACACTACCGACCGGTAAAACTCATGGATCACATATTTATCTCGAGCATGAATTTATCATCCAGAATTAGTTTAAACTCAAACCTATGTTTTAAAAGTCATCATCAGGTTTGAGATATGAAATATTGAATATACCAACTCATCGGCTTCAAGAAGTCATTCTGACAATTTCCAATTGGTCCATTACAGTTGTGTCCTTCTACATGAAAGGACATAGTTTCCATAATACTCATCATTCTCCTCACCTTAGTAATTTTATAGGAAATATTTTTATTGAAATAAAAAACTTTCCATGGAACATGCTTCATCCACTACTGAATGTGGTTCCAAAACCAGGATAACACACTTATATTAATCATCAACCTGAATTTAAAAAATACCATCCTATTACAAGTGTTATAGTATAGGTTTTCTCCTAGATGCATGTGTGATGCTCTTATCGGGTTGTGCTTAAGAACTTCATCTATATCAAACATAAATCCCAAACTAAAACTAATCAGTAGTGTTGTCAGACCCAATTATTTATACAATGTTATCCTGAGCACTGGGATAAATCATCCTTATAAGGATGGATCAGGGATACATCTTATAAGTTCGTGCTATGTAGTTTGAAGGATTATAGATCAGACGTTGGTTCTATACAGTTTAAAGTCTTAGATTTAGATCTATGAAACATTTTAAGATGGTTGAGATGCTATGGTTTAGATTATTTTGTTATATGTTCTTTGTACATGGGTTTTTTATGAAACATTGTTAGATTGTTGACTACTAAACATTGTTAGATGGTTTAGATTATTTTATTATATGTTCTCTACACATGGTTTTTTTCCAGGGTACTGGTACTGGGGCTACATAATCTACTACATTTTTTTACTTGTAAATCTACATTTAGCGGTGGTTTAAACCACCACTAACGAAATGGACTATATTTCACGGTGGTTTAATCCACCACTATAATTTGATATTATATTATCGGTGGTGGTTAAAACTGATGCTAAATAAATGCTCTTTATTGTTTAGTGGCAGTTATGGTGGTTTAGTGGCAGTTTTAATGTAAAAAAATGAAAAAAAATTAGCAGCAGTTTAAACCGCCGCTAAATACACAATTTTTTCACATGAAACCACCACTAAAACTACCAAAATTGCTGTTAAATATATTTACTATGATACTTCCTAAAAACTGTCGCTAAATTAAAGAAATATCTACGTGTTGGATGTCAACACCCAATTTAGCGATGGTTTTATGAAACCATCACAGAATCATATGGCGGCGGTTTAAACTGCTGCTATGAGGCGCTTTTCTTCTTATACGTATGTACAGCAGATTACTGCCTTGTAAACTGATGTTATTCATTTTCCATAATCACCTCTCACGATTGGATATAATGATGGATTTATTATTCATATATATGATATTTATGATATTATTATGCTTTTTTAATCATGATATAACATGTGCCTTCTTAAGTTCCATTTTGTGAGAATACGATAATGTTGTTCATGTGTATGGAGGACTTCCGCCCCACGAAACGATGCAATTCATTCACGCTTTATATAGAAGTTAATAAGGATATGTTTAATAAACATATGTGATATATATAACTGAAAAATGCTTATAAAATGATAATATATTATTTACCTTTCTTTCTATTTTTTGGGAAAATTGAAACAACGTTCATGCATATGTGCAACCTATCATTTCCATAAACAGTGTATTTCATTTTCTATCTCTAAATCTTATGAATTACTCTAAATACATTTATACTGAATATATATGATATTTATATCATGTTTAACATTCTAGAGATTATAAAACCATGATCAAAGTAAGATAACCAAAAATAAAAAATCAAAACATATGCGAAAAACAAAACAGTTATTGCCCGAAATGTGTTTTTAATAGGGAATTATTACTAAACAGGTAATAAAAGGTCATAAGTAAATCATATATGGTATGATATATTTGTGTGTGTGTGTGTGTATTGTTTGTAATAGATGTATAATAAACTTATATTTATTATACAGGGGGTTCGAGTATGTACGAAGGAAGCCAAGATCTATGGTAAGGGATTTCCATCTCACTTTTTTTACTTTTGTGCGACACATTCCATATTCACCACCTATTTATTTTATGTGGTGTATATACTTCCCATAAATGTATTTTATGATTATTCTCTTGAAAATTATTGGTATTTACATATCCATTTGATGATATCTATTTCATGGGGTTTACAGTTCAAAAGTTACCAAAGCGATAAGAGATGTTTCTCTCAATTTACCTTCATTGAGACATACCTTATGTTATGCACATATCTTCTTTCATGATGTGTCTATATAGCCTCTTTGATATGAAATATCATAAATTTATTTATTTTTATGATATTTTAAGTGTCATTTAATGTTATTCCTTCACGGGGTTTACAATTCAATGTTATCAAAGTAGTAAAAGTTTTATGTATAGCGACCCAAACTTTTCATACATATATATTACATATTCTTAGATGAATATTCATTACATTATACAAACATTCACTCAATGAACGTAAATTTATAGTGTCTTTAGAAACTTGGAAACATAAACAACTAGTTCATAAAATATCTACTTCGTCTCCCATTTATTTCTTCATAAGTAGAACCCTTTTTGACATATCATACTTAATACATTTCTTTGTATCCCAAGGAAAGGAAACATAAGAAAATGGTGAACTCAGATGCTCATTAAGGATAAAAAAGAGAGATATCAATGATTACATAATCATAAGGGCATAAGAACACGAACATAACATTTGAAAATTATACTCTGCATATCAAAGATCATAGTCTTGTGTCATGAAATAAATCTTGACACTTCATAAGACCTAAATCATAAAGAAACATGATCCATGAGAGAATAACATTGACATAAGACATGAAATTATAGTATACACATAAGCATAGAAAATAATTTCCTTAGTAGTCAAGGTTCTTTTCATAAACTATCATAGTCAAATGGTTTCAATCCCCAAACCATCATAGTAGTCAATGTTCACTCATAAGACTATCATAGTGGAAAATATCTCATTCTGAATCGGGTTCACTTCTCATTCCAGTCCTATTTATCCCATGAGATGTCAATATTTACCCAATGCATTGAAGAGAGATATAGGTCTCACATATCATATAATGAAAATCATACATATGTGCACCAAAAGATCATAAATCATTCATCATATTAAAACCCATGAAAATAAATGAGTTTCATACACATTTCATCATAGCACAACCCATGGAAAAGAAACTTGTTTCATAAACATTTTTCATCATAAACACAAACCATACAAAGAAAGAATAAGAATGGTATCATTGGATTATATCTCCAGTAAAGCATAAGTAACATAAAATTGTGTCATCTTGAATGAAAAAATGATTTTGAAAGATCACTTGGAATAATCCTTGAGAAAATAACCTTTCCATTTTGAAATAACTTTTTTTTAAATCTGCACATTTATATGGGAAAACTTTTATTTTAAAATAAACTTGTAAAGATATAAAGGAAGTCTCGAAGCATTAAAGTTTCATGACGAAAATAAAATCTACTCGTTCCATATAAGTTTAAAAAAATTCATTCTATATTTTTAATTTGAAAAGTCACAAAACACCTCATTTGAAAAACGATAAAAAAATTCCTTTCAAACCATTTTATAAAGTCAAACATGAGTAAAAATGATTTTAAATAATTATAGGAGAATAATAAAAAACCTTTTAAAAATATTTTTAGAGAACATGAACATGGAAGAGAAATATTCCTCAGCTGATACTTAACCATAAAAAATATCTAATAATGATGATATTGTGAAATAAACCTTTACCTCAAGTTTCATCTTTTTTCGTCCATGTTCAAACATCCTCTTCTTGGAAAGAACCCCTTTAAATATCCTCTTAAGGACTCTGGAGTTGTCTTTTGAGAATACAAGAACTTCTAGAATATGGATAGAGAAGCGTAGAAAAGAATTTTACATATGATGGTTGAGTTAGAAGACTCAAAATAGTGTAATCAAGTGAAAGAGGAAGTGACTTTTTATAATTGAGGTGAGATCCACTTTTGGAATCTTTCAAAAGATTAAATTATAATAAATTCATTATCAAGCCAAATACCTCCAAATGGTAAGGAATTCAAAGATAAGGTGGGATAGAGTTATAATATAATAAATAAATATATTTTAGACAAGTTTTGGTATAATTTTAAACCTTATCATTTCAATTAACCCTTAGTTAACCTATTTTAATTTTAACTATGGTAACAACCTTTTCAACGTTAAAAAGTTGTAAATTTTTACCTATAAGGTGAAAATCGGACCATAAATGGACAATTTGTGACATTGTCGACTATATCATAACCAATTTGTATCATTTCAAGATTTTTATGATTTTTAAATAATTTAATAAAATTTTATTTTGATAAAATATCTTTATTATCAATTTTGACCCTATTCATTACATTGACTTTAATAACATTAAGAAAACACTTAAAATTAAAAAAACTTATTTTAACACATCCCCAACATGTCATAGTCATCTATAAAATTTGTGTCTCACCTTAATTATCTCAAATTATAATAATTATAATATTTTTAATATCATTTATTTGATTTTTCCATTAATTGAATAATTACTGCATTAGCGTTGTGTAAGTATTTAAGGTAACTATTTAATTTCTAAAAATTATACATAAATTACCACCATGAATATAATTTCATTAGACACAAAATTACTATTATTATTCATTCATAACTAATTTTTGTCTCTATCTGAACACTTAAATGATATTTAAAACTAAGAGTAACATTTTGTCACTTCCTTTGGTTTAAATAATATGTCATTTTTATGGATAAGTGTCCATTAAATAACTCAATTTCGAACCTTAGGTGTTAAGAGTCAAATTCCATTCATCTAATAAGAATTAGGATGAAAAATTATAGCCTTATAATTTATTTTTAATCCATATTTACCCTTTATTGAGATGATAAATGTTACCAAAATTACTATTCATATTGACTGAAAATAAAAAGGGGCCTAATTACCAAATTTGAACTTCTTGATTCTAAATATTCAATTAATTTTATCTAATTCCAAACCTATAAATGGAAAAAAGTAATTTTAAAGTAAGTGTGCAAAATGTGACAAAACTTCTTTTTAAGAAAAATACATTTTTAAGTATAAAATTGGATTTATTTTTATCTCATGCTTGAAAAATATTTGTTGAATGTATAAAAAATTTGATTAAGTAAATAATATATACATTTCATTAAAATAATTCACCAATAGAGATTAATTTATTATATTGATATAAAATTTATTGTACACATAAAACAATTTTTTCAGAAAAACATTACTTTAATTTTAAAATATTTTTTTTAATTATAATCATTTGATAAATAATGAATTTATTTTATAAATGTATAGATAATATATTTTTCATAATTTATTTATTAATTTTTATACCTGCCAATCTAATGGCTAGACGATAACATACACATCATATTTTGGTTCGTTTAAACTTGTTGTTGTGTGCAATACAAGCTATCGAAGAAATTAAATTATTTAAAGAGAAATATTTCATAAAAATATCAGGGTGTTACATTAATTCACAATATCATCATTTATCGGAATTGTTTTTTTTAGAATGAGAACCTTCCCAAAAGGAAAAGTCTCCTTTATTGAATAAAAACAAGATTACAAAAGTTTGAATGAAGAATTTTTACAGTAATCATTTTTCCAAAAAGGGAGAAGCTCGTCAGGAACGTTGTTGCACCATATCAACTCAGGACCAACAACCCATTTATTAGAAATCCCATCATCCAAATAATTTGCCTCATGAAATGTATGCATGATAATATGATTCATGGATGAAAGTGCACCCATGCAGTTACTCCATCTTGAAGTAAATTTCTATGGTAGATCCATGATATCATTTCTGATATCCTGAACAATGGTAGTTGAGTAAAACTCAAGCCAAAAATTGAGATATCCTCATTGATTTTCAATATCCACCACATTGATAATACCAAGAATTTCAACATCAAGGTATGTGGTGATACCGCATGATGATGGTTACGTTATAGCCAATGATGATGGTTACATTATAACCAAAGATGGGTGTGACTTATATCTCCATCCAATGCATTGGGTAAAGATTTAAATCTCATGAGATAGTCATGAATAGAACGAGGAGTGAACCCAATTCAGTAAGGGACTTTGTCTGTTATGATGGTTTGGGGAGTAAACCTCGACTACTACGACAGTTCGGGGAGTGAACTCATTCCACTATGATAGCCTTGTCAATGAGCATTAACTACTATGGAAATGGTTTTCTTTGCTTATGTGTATGCCACTATTCCATGTATTATGTTAATGTTATGCTCTAACGACTCATGTTCTTTGATTTTCTTGTGATTCATGCCTTGTGAACTACCAATATTTATGTCATGACTCAAGATTTTGATCTTTAATATGCAGGGTGTGGTTTTCATATGTTATGCTCATGTTCTTATACCCTTATGCTCATGTTATGTCTACGTATTTTCCCTTGTTTACCGTTTCTGAGTATCTGAGATCACTATTTCTTATGTTTCATTTCTCCGGGTTATGAAGAAAGTTTTTAAGTAGGGTATGTCTATGAAGATTACTAAACGAGAATATTTTTGTGGGAAACATTGAATATATTTTATTAAATAAGAATATTGTGTACTTAGTCTCAAAAGGTACCAAACCATTACAATCCCCAGTCACGTGTTTGTGTAATGTAATGAATATTCATCTAATAGATTTAAAATCTTTGTATGAATATCTCGAGTCGCTATACTGAGGCTAAGCACCAAGTGTCCATGGATGATAACAACCGAAGGACACTCTTACAAGTTTCAATATTCATCTGTAATCTCTTTTGAATTTCTCTTGAAATTATATTTTTTAATGGAAGTGGTCATTTTATTTCTTGAATATACTTTCAACTAATTTTTGTTGGATGGTTGTCCAACCCAGGAAGTAAAATAATTGATTTAACTATTTAAATTTATTTAGTGAGGTCTTATTGTTGAGTATAGTGATTTCTGTTAGGTTTTATTGCTTGGAGGTATACAAGTAATTGAATCACTTATATAATAGGAACAATAACCATATTGAGGTATTGATATGATATCCATGAAAACTTATGTGTTCATCCTGAGGTATTTGGATGGGCATTGAGAAATTCAATTGAGAAATCTTTTTCAAACAAGGAAGAGGGGAGTGTCCAGAAGGTCTGAGCTTGTCCACAACCACTATTTCAACTCCGATTTCACACCCTTTTTATTTCCATTCAAATTTCAGTTTTGATCTTTAATTTTATTACACTTTATTTTCTACTTAATTTCTATGTTAGAACTTTTAATTAAATTCCCAAGTTTTTTCTTATTGAAAAACAAATAAAAAGTGACAATTTTGTAACTCAAATTTCATTTTTATGGAGAGTAAATCCAGAGACTACAATATTTTATTTCTCTTTAAGATAAATTTCTTGATTTTGGTTTTGAGACAAAAAAAAACTCGACCATCTATTGGCACCATTTCTAAGGAGGTTTCTTATTCTGATTTTTATTATTGTTTTTTCATGACTTGAAATTATGACCCTAATTTTTTATCATTGGACTCTAGAATTGATAGAACTTATCACTCTGGGGTTAGAGCTATTAGAAATCCCCCTATCCCTAGTTGTGAATCTACCACTAACACACCTAGAGGGAATTTAGTTAAACCTAAAATTCAAATGGATGATAGTAGAACCTTGAAAGAATTGACTTTAACCTATATAGACAGTCAAAAAAAACCTTGTGGAATATCCCGATACACTTGATGGGTTTGAAATTAAATCTGGTTTTATTCAACAACTACCAAAATTTAATATATTTATAGTTTAATATCCACATAAACATCTTCAAGAATTCAGTTATATTTGTGTTAACATGAAACCTCAAGGAGTTGATGCAAATCAAATGAAATTGTGTTAATTTCCTTTTTATTTAGTAGAAGTAGCCAAAGAATGATTTTTCTATTCACATTCAACTTTGATTAGAGATTGAAACGAATTAAGGAAGTTTTTTCTTGAAATTTTTTTCTCTTATTCTAGAGCTACTTCCATTCAAAAGGAGATTTTTGGTATTAGGAAAACTCAAGGTGAAACTTTGAATGAGTACTGAGAATGATTCAAAATACTTTTTTTAGCTTCCCCCACCATTAAATCAATTACCAACTCTTGATTCAATATTTTTATAAAGGATTATGCCTTATCAATAAGAGCATAATTGATAATCTTGTAGGAGGATATTTAGTTGACAAAACACCAGCTACAAATAGGACTTTAATTGATAATATGACCCAAAATGCTCAAAAATTTGGAACAATAGGTCTTCTTCATATGAAATTTTCACAAGAATTCCCCATTTCTAGTCCTGAAAACAGTATGATTATGTGTCAACTTATTGATCTTACCACCATGGTGAGGTCTTTGATGTTATCTGATACCCCAAAAACCCCACCAAAACCTGAAACAACTTTTCAGATGAAAATCCATTGTATAATTTGTTCATCTAATGAGCTTTTTAGTGACCAATGTCCACAAATACAAGAAAATTTGAGAATTTCAATTCTACTTTTCTTGGAAATTCATTTCAATGAAACCGAAAAATACCTTTTCAATCCAAGAAAAATTTAAATCAGGGCTAGAACAACCACTCAAATAAAATATTTTGACAATCTAAACAAAAAATAATCATTTTATAAGATCAGACAAGTAATTATTAGTCGAGATATTTCAATGAGAAAGCCAATGATCATTCTGTAGAAAACATTTCGCTCGCCGAACCACTCAAAAGCTAGAGAGTATGTAATGCCCAGACCCTAGTTACCCAGAGTCGGTGAATTATTACATAACATTGACATGATCACAAGAGATCAAGTCTCGAAATACCGATTAGTTTAGAATCCTTGGAGGTAATAGATACATATATACGTTTTACATTACATTACAAAATAGAAAAACTAAAACATTATGTCTCCTTTGAACACACTCATATCCCTTAGCCTATTTCTGTAGGTCAATCATAATATATTTCTTCACATACTGTAAAAAATAAAACATAAGAAATATGTGATATCAGATGCTCAGTAAGGATAACAATATAGCAGAAACTATCATAAGAAAATATAAACATTTAAGGCAATGTATAAGACTAAAACACAATCCTTTTAAACTTAAAATTCTGCATAATATGGAAAAGATAAATCAAATAATGTCATTTACTTATTCACATAGATATTCTACTAGTCGAATAATCACATTTAATATCAATATCTAATTTCATAATGATGGAATGCATAATGCCAGACATTATAACCACATAGTCAAGGCTTTGTTCCAAGACTACAAATAAATATTTTTTCAAGGCCTTGTGCCAAGACACTAGTTTGTCTCATGAGACCTACTGATGCATCTAGGGGCTATAGTGTGCTCTTCCCATAACTTACTAAGTCCAATGCATTCCTCATATGAAAATGTTTAAACATAACATAAACATTCATATTAAAACTAGCATAGGAAATGTAAATACTTTAACCATAAACTATGAATGGTATAAAAATAGCACATCCACATTAAAACAAATAATAACTCATTAAATATAATATGGAAGATTGTATTATAATAAATCAACCTCAATCAAGAATAATATCCAGTAAAGGATGTTGACACAATTCAAAATGATCAGTAAAACTCTTTGAGAGAAATACCTCTTTTCATGAAATCATTTAAAAGTCGCACAATTTATAGAGGAATACATTTAAAAGATATTTTTGAATCAAAGTGTCCCATACCACTTTGAAACTTTTGAAAGGAATTAAAATTTTAAAACATTCATTTCCATATAAATAAATCCTTAAAACCATTTTTAAAACATGGACATTAATGAGAATGATTTAGAAGAATAAATCTTTAAAACATTTAAAACGATATTTTATTTAAAGAGTTCTTAACCAAATGAAAGATGATTGAATACAAATAATTGAGGAATAACATTAATCAAAACTTTATAATATAATGAGAATAAAGGGATTCATGATATAATATGTCAAAGGATAGTATATACACCATATAAAAGTGAATTGGTGCATAACAACAAAGAAGTCTCATTGGAATCTAAATTGAGACGAGATCCCTTATAAAGACCGTATCCTTAGATTAAGGATAAATCAATGATATAATTATGTGTGAAAAATATAAATACACTCATTATGATTGGATATTTAGTTTAAATAAATCATAGGACATTCACACATATTCTTGTAAAAACAAAACCAATGATTTGGATGTTTAACTCAATGAATGAAAATTGATTTAATATTACCTTTATAAAGTTCATATCAATGACTTGAGAATTTATAAATGGAGTTATTGTGTGTATAAAAAGTATATCCACCCAAAGTGGAGTGGAAATTACTGCATAAATAAATAAATAGTGATTTTACACATAATCTTGGATTAAAATAATCAATGAAGTGTGTGTAAAACCCAATGAGTGGAAATTGAAATTAGAAATTACCTTAACGATTTGGTAACTTACAAAACATACACACCATGAAAGAAGGATCATACAATGAAGATGTAAATACCCATAAATTAAAGTATATTATACAAATAATACAATCATGGGTAGTACATACACCACACAAAAGAAAATAGTGTCAAATATAGCATGAATCTCACGGGAATAAAAGTGAGATGAAAACCCCTTACCTTATACTTTACTTTAGTAGAGGGTAAGTTTAACCTCCTGTATAATGGTTAAATAATTGTTATTAAATTATAAAATAACCATATACATAAATATGATATCATATATGATCCTCTAATATTTCTTTGTTAATAATATTTCAGTAGTATCATTGTTTCGAGTGTAAATTGATTAGTTTTCCTTTATATGTTTTGTTATGCAAGTCATGTTTTGTTATGGATAGGATGTATTTGATTCATATACAGAATAATATTAAGTTCTTAAACATTATTTTTAATCATCAAATGAAAATTATTCTTGAATGGTTACGATGGGAAATGAAATCTCATCGCGTCGTGGAGACAGTAAGCCGTACACACACACGAGCGACAATATCATTCTATTAGTGGTGAAATCGTATATAATTGGATGGTATATTATATATACAGAATAATTAACATTTTATATTTATTATTTACATCAGTTATACTCATTATTATTCCCATCCAAATAATGAAGTGTTGAATAAGAAACTACACCATGACGTGGAGACGGTAAGTCGTACGTACGCACGTATGATGACTTTGTCATTCATAGGATAGATAGAATAATGAATATGATTATACCATATATATAATAACATATTAGTATGTATAATTTACTGAAGTTATTATTTTATTATGGAAACAACAAATAAAGTGGAAGTGGAAGAAGAAAAGAACTTTGAAAGAGGTGATGAAGTAATTACCTCTTCTTCGGGTTATTCCTTTTGATTTGAACAAAAGGGATCCTTAGGTTGGATTTATGACCAAAGTAAGGCCTCCAGGTTGAATTGAGGGTAGTTGGGAGAATATTTGAGTAGGTTTTGGTCAAGACAAATGGCTTTGGAGGTGTGAATTTGAGAGAAGGGTAAGTACCATTTTATAAGAGAGTTGATGGGCACTTTAGGAAGAGCTTGAAATATTATTTTATTATAAAATCATTTTCGGTTTCTAATAGCTCCAAATGGATTTATTTTTAGAATAAGGTGGGTATGGGTCTAAAACCTCTCAACCAATAGGTTTTAGACAAGTTTAGGTCACCATATTAACCTTATATTTTAGATTTAACTCTTAGTTAAATAGTTTAACTTTTACCATGTCTTCTTGTATTATTATACATACATGGTTAATAAACATACTATAAAATGTAAATAGAACCTCAAGTGGTTCATTAATGGCATATATATCATTATATAAGTTCTTTTTCTGAACCTTATATTTTTAAGACTATTATATAATTTAATAAAATGGTATTTTTTTTAAAACCCATTTATGTCAATTTTGAAACTATTTAGTATTTGGTTTTTGTGAAGCTCATAAAAATATGATTTATTCGAAAAAAATACATTTAATCAACTATAACATGTCATATTAACCTATAAAATTCGTTTATGGCATAAAAAGTTTCAATTTACATTTATTTTAATATTTATAACATCAATTATTTTAGTCTTTCATTAATAAGGTAGTTACTGCATTATCATTGTGTCATAAATAAATTTAATTATTTAATGTCTAAAACTTATAAATAAAATACCATGATGTAGGAAATATTTTTATCTTTCTAATTAATATTTATAGTTGAATTTATCTTATGTATAACCCTATATTAAAAATGTTTTAGTTATTAAAATTTGAATTTAACACTTTTAACTCTTCTTTAAATGAAATATAATAAATGTTTTAATCTAATCCAAGTGGATAAAAAAGAATCATATTTTTGTACTAAGGTTGATTTTGGTTGAAATACATTTATCAAATAGAATTATAACATGTGTTAGGGTAATTATAATATCATGTTTACCTTTAATTACCCTATTTACTTTTAACTGTGGTAAATAAAATTCAAAAGTTACTATTCACCAAAAATTATTTTCATCATATTGAACCATATTTTACTTACTGATTTCAACTATGTCTCTCGGATTTTTGAAATTCAATTCACAGAAGTGGTAAAATTTTGTTTTATGCAAATTTGCAAATGTGCCTAGAAGGTGAGTAAAAGACGGTAAAAAGTTCAATAAAATTTTATATATCTAATCTTATTATAAAATGACTTCAATGAATTTAATTGGACTAATATAGGTACCATGTATCTATTTTTACTTTAAAATAAATTTAAATTAAAAAAAATTATTTAAATAAAAAGTCGGCTTTAAATAATAACGTTGTGTTTTCACTATTCATCAAAAATTAAAAGTTTTTAGAGAAATACCAAAAATTCACCCAAAGATAATTTTGACATTACAAATTCAAAAATGATGTCTATTTTACCAAATTAAAAACATAGAAGTTTTATTAATTAATTTGAAAAAATATTCCCGTTGTCAAAACCAGAAAGGAGGTTTTTGAGAAGTCAAAACTATCAAAAGATTGATATGTGTTTATGTCTAATTTAAATGTAAAATTACTTCCAATGACCAAAATTGGATTAAATGATAAAAATATAATCTAATTATACTTAAAATCCATTTAAATTTATAATTTAACACTATAAATTATTTTGATTAAAAAAGTTGTTTTTAATTAAAATTTAGTATTTTTCACTGTTCATCAAAATATGAAAGTTATCAAAAAAGCACCAAAAATTTATCCACATTTTTTTAATATCATGCTTCTAAAGAAGAAGTTTATTTTTTCAAATTTAATATATAAAAGTGTCAAATATTAGATTTAAAAAGGGTTCACCATTAAAAGGCAATAAAAATGCATTTTTTGAAAAATACTTCTTTTTTTTTTGAAAAATTGAATTTGTTCTTATATTATGTCTAAGAAACACATAATATGGATGTTAAAATTATATGGAGTATATAAAATTCAAAATTCAGTTAATACTATTCATAACCGCTTTTTGAACGGCTAGTTTGGTAAGTCGTGGTGCGCTCGAACTCGATGTTGTATGTAGCGCAAGCTATTGAATTACTTTAAATAAAATTACTTACTATGAAATCTTGGGGTGTTACATTCTTCCCCCTTTTGGAAATTGCGTCCTCACAATTTTAAAATTGGGCTTGAGAACTTCATTAAAAGTCCCACATTGGAAAAAGAGTCAATAAAACTATCACTTTAAAAGAAAGAAAGAGAAGTACAAAGGTCACCCGAGATAACCCATACTAGGATTACATGTAGGAAAAATGGATATGGAAGATAAAATAAGTGTCAAGTTATGATAGAGAGTGATAGAAAACATGATCAGGAGAAAGTTAAAAACAAGGAAACCACAAAATTATGATAGGTTAAATGGTCATTAGTTTCCTAGTAGGAAAATTAAACGGATAATGTTTTTTGTTTTAGGTTCCATTTCATAAAGCTGAAGAATTTATTTATGATATTGTCTAAGAACATAAAGATATATACTTACTTTTCAAGTAGAGTTTCATCCTTTAATAAATTTCTACCACTAACTCATCTTTTCTCCAAACGATGAGTATTCAAGATGACTTGGTCACACCTAAATCGCTAGAATCAAATTCTAGAGAATCACATAATCCACAAATGATAAACTATATATTTCCCTTGTCTTTAGAGATTAACCAAAACCAAAATGGTTAGTACAAGATTAGATGATCCCAAAAATGGATAATCCTTTATAGAAAGAAATAATAATCTTAATTTACAAAATTAAATAAACAATACCCAAATTTTAATAAAGATAATTCAATAAACAATTGTCCTTAAAATACTTCAATATAATCCAAACTAAGATTGAAACCCAAAACTCAGAAAAATTTAATCACATAGTCCTTTGTAGTAAATCTTAACATTTATCTCCAAATAACATCTACTACTCTTAAAGTCTCATATTGAAGTGTAATTAACCAAATCACATATTCTCTATGATAGGTTAATCATTTCCATTAATAACTTGAATCTCTATAAAAAAACATAGATTCTTCCAAAATAAAAATCCACCATTAACCCTCAAATGAAATCTCAGAGTATTCTATTTTCCTTAGGCATATAGTGTTTCCAACATAGCAAACGTTTTCCAAAATAAAATTTATCACTTAATCACCAAATCATTTTCCTATATTAAGGATATCCATTTTATAAAACATAAGATCCCAAATCAACTTATTATTGATCAATAGAATCATTTAACTAAAAAGAATTAGTCAAACTAACCAGGGACTTTACGTAGTCTTGTGTTAGGTGATAAATATTAGTCGCACTTTGGTTGTGGGTTCAATTCCCGCAGCTTTATCTGACGTGATGGGTTGTCACATGGTCTGCATGTTGTCCTTTTTCAAAAAATATATTTTATAACATTCACAAAATGATATAAATTCCTCAAAATAATTATAACATAATTTAACCACAAATGTTATCTCATACCTCACATTTTCTTCCCAAAAATTAATAACCTATAATTGCCTCAAATTCAAGGATCATATAAACCCAAATGGTTATTTATAACTATATCCATAGAAGAAAAGACAATTCTTCCTCAAATAGAATTTTCACATAACAAACTACAGGGTTACACATACAAGAGAAAAGTCTTCCAAAGTAATATCATCAACAAAAATCATTAATACTTTTAAACATTTAGTCATCCATTTATTTCCACATAGGTTCTTCCTTGACCTAGTGATTATCCTATAGAATAGAGCTTTTACTCGTGTAATGACCAGGTCCCCTATATTTACGGAAAATGACTGTAAATGGATTCTTAGGATCATTTTTATTTTCTTTCATAGTACTCTTCATTTTTTCTCAGCAATTCTTTACTTTATGTTCTTCTTTCCCACACATAAATAATTTCTTTGTTCCATTGAGACACTTTCCTAGGAATCTCCTTCCACATTTCCCGCATGATAGAAATTGAGCTTTCTTTTCGCCACAGTATCTACTACTGGAGATATTATCATTCTCGGCCTTTCTCTTCTTTATTGAGTTTGGGAGTTGGTTAATGTATATGTTGTTGATCATATTTTTGGAAACCTTCTTTGGCATGAACATGATATCTTCTACGCATATCAAAATTCCATTTATTTTCTCATTTCCACCATTGTTCCCACCTTGTACATAATGTTCAATGTTACTATGACTTCCTTAGAATCCATCCATTGACTAAAACCAAAAATCATAGTGTGAGTAACAATAGTCATAAAATAATTTATATAATATCATGACACCTTATTTTCAATCTAAAACACCTTAGAATTAACCAAGGTTATTTATTCTCATCTTATATTAAAATCATTCAAATCGATTTGTAAAGAAAATGTGAATTGTCCTAATCATATCCCTCAGGAGTGTCATAACCAAGAGTGCAGCAAAGCCTATTTCCGTGCACCAGTTTCCATTCGAGTCTAGCTCAAGGCGGTGTTTTCGGGTTTTACCCCTAGATACATCTATGCTAGATCTGCCTCTACCTGCTCGTATCCATATAGGGATGTATTGCTTGGAAAATTCACAAAATATCTACATTACAAAAATTCTAGGAAGTTCTTCTATACTAATTCTCAAAGTCTATCTTAGGGTAATGTTCTTTAATCAGAGTTTTTCTAAATCTTTTTTTCAAGGTTTGTATTAAACTTCTTCTGATGAAATATGTAACGCCCAAACCCTAGTTAACCAGAGTCGGTGCATTATTACATAACATTATCATGATCAAAATAGATCAAGTATCAAATGACTGATTAGTTTAGAAGCCTTGGAGGTACTAGATACATACGTACGTTTTACATTACATTTCAAAATGTAAAAACTACAACATTGTGTCTCCTTTGAGCACACTCATATCCCTTAGCCTATTCTTATAGGTCAATCATAATATAATTCTTCACATCATGGGAAAAATAAAACATAAGAAAGTGGTGAGCTCAGATGCTCAGTAAGGATAACAATATAGCGGAAATTATCATAAGAAAATATAAACATTTAAGGCAATGTATAGGACTAAAACACAAGCTTTTTAAACTTAAACTTCAGCATAACATGTTAAAGATAAATCAAATAATGCCGCTTACTTATTCACATGGATATTCTACTAGTCAAATAATCACATGTAATATCAATATCTAATTTTATAATTATGTAATGCATAATGTCGGACATTATAACCACATAGTCAAGGCCTCGTTCCAAGACTACAAATAAATATTTAGTCCAGGCCTTGTGCAAAGACACTGGTTTGTCTCATGAGACCTACCGATGCATCGAGGGGATATAGCAGGCCCCACTCATCACTTATTAAGTCGAATGCATTTCTTATATGAAAATGTTGAAACATAACATAAACATTTGTATTAAAACTAGCATACGAAATGTTAGTACTTCAACTATAAATCATGAATGGTATAAAAATAGCACATCCATAGTAAAACATATCATAACTCATTCAATAAAATATAGAAGATTTTATTATAATAAATCAACCTTAATAAATAATAATATCTAGTAAATGATGTTGACATAGTTGAAAATGATCAGTAAAACTCTTTGAGATAAATATCTCTTTTTTCACAAAATCATTTGAAAGTCGCACAATTTATAAAGGAATATATTTAAAAGATATTTTTGAATAAAAGTGTCTCATAACACTTTGAAAATTTGGAAAGGAATTAACATTTTAAAACATTCATGTCTATATAAATAAATCCTTAAAACCATTTTTAAAACATGGACATTAATGAGAATGATTTAGAAGAATAAATCTCTAAAACATTTAAAATGATATTTTAGTTAAAGAGTTTCTAATGAAATTAAAGACGCTTGAATACCAATAATTGAGGAATAAAATTAATCAAAACTTTATAATATCATGAGAATAAATGGATTCATGATATAATATGTCAAAGGATAGTATATACACCATATAAAAGTGAATTGGCGCATAACAACAAAGAAGTCACATTAGAATGTAAATTGAGACGAGATCCCTTATAAAGACCATATCCTTAGATTAAGGATAAATCAATGACATAATTATGTGTCAAAAATATAAATACACTCAATATTATTGGAAATTAAGTGTAAATAAATCAGAGGACATTCACACATATTCTTGTAAAAACAAAACCAATGACTTGGATGTTTAACTCAGTGAATGAAAATTGAGTTAAGATTACCCTTATAAAGTTCATATCAATGACTTGAGAATTTATCAATGGAGTTATTATGTGTATAAAAAGTATATCCACACAAATGGGAGTGTAAATTACTACATAAATAAATAAATATCGACTTCACACATAATCTTGGAGTAAAATAATCAATAAAGTGTGTGTAAAGCCCAATGAGTGGAAATTGAAATTAGAAATTCCCTTACCGATTTGGTAACTTATGAAACATACACCCCATGAAAGAAGGATCATAAAATAAAGATTTAGATACCCATAAATTAAATTATATTACACAAATAATACAATTATGGGCAGTACATACACCACACAAAAGGAAATAGTGGCAAATACAACATGAATCTCATGAGAAAAAAAGTGGGATGAAAAACCCTTACCTTATACTTTCCTTTGGTAGAGGGTAAGTTTAACCTTATGTATAATGGTTAAATCGTTGTTATTAAATTATAAAAGAACCATATACATAAATATGATATCATATATGATCCTATAATATTGCTTTGTTAATAATATTTCAGTAGTATCATTATTTCGGGTGTAAACTGATTCATTTTCCTTTATATGTTTTGTTACATAAGTAATATTTGTTATGGATAGAATGTATTTGATTAATATACATAATTATATTAAGTTCTTAAACATTATTTTTAATCGTAAAATGAAAATTATTCTTGAATGATTACGATGGGAAATGAAATCTCATTGCGTCATGGTGATGGAAAGTCGTACGTATGCACAAGCGACAATATCATTCTATTAGTGGTAAAATAGTATGTAATTGGATGGTATATTATATATACAGAATAATTAACATGTTATATTTATTATTTACATCAGTTATACTCATTATTATACCCATCCAAATAATGAAGTGTTGAATAACAAACTACACCACGACGTGGAGACGGTAAGTCGTACGTACGTACGTATGGTGACTTTGTCATTCATAGGATGGATAGAATAATGAATATGGTTGTACCATATATATAATAACATCTAAGTATGTAGAATGTACTGGATTTATTATTTTATTATGGAAACAACAAAGAAATAGAAAGTGGAAGAAGAAAAGAACTTTGAAAGAGGTGATGAAGTAATTACCTCTTCTTCGGGTTCTTCCTTTTGATTTGAACAAAAGGGATCCTTAGGTTGGATTTATGATCAAAATAAGGCCTTTGGGTTGAATTAAGGGTAGTTGGGAGAAGTTTTTAGCAGGGTTTGGCCTATACAAATGGCTTTTAAGGTGTGAATTTGAGAGAAGGGGAAGTACCCATTTATAAGAGAGGTGATGGGCACTTTAAGAAGATCTTGAAATATTATTTTATTATAAAATCATTTTCAGTTTCTAATAGATTAAAATGGATTTATTTTGAGTCTAAGGTGGGTATGGGTCAAAAAACCTCTTAACCAATAGGTTTTATACAAGTTTAGGTCACCATATTAACCTTATCTTTTAGATTTAACTCTTATTTAAATAGTTTAACTTTTATCATGTCTTCTTGTATTATTATAATACATGGTTAATAAACTTACTATAAAATTCAAAGTGGCCTAAAGTGGTTAATTAATGACATATATATCATTATATAAGTTATTTGGTCAAACCTTATATTTTTAGGACTATTATATAATTTAATAAAATAGTATTTGTTTTAAAAACTCATTTATGTCAATTTTGATACTATTTAGTATTTGGTTTTTGTGAATGTCATAAAAATCTAATTTCTTAGAAAAAAATACATTGAATAAACTATAAAATGTAATATTAACCTATAAAATTCGTGGATGACATCAAAATTTTCAATTTACATTTATTTTAATATTTATAACATCAATTATTTTAGTCTTTCATTAATAAGGTAGTTACTGCATCATTATTGTGTCATAAATAAATTTAAATATTTAATTTCTAAAATTTATAAATAAAATACCATGATTTAGGAAACTTTTCTGTATTTATAATGAATATTTATAGTCAAATTTATCTTATGTATAACCCTATATTAAAAATGTTTTATTTATTAAAATTAAAATTTAACACTTTTAACTCTTCTTTAAATAAAATATATTAAATGTCCTAATCTAATCCAAGTGGATCAAAAAGGATCATATTTTTGTCATAAGGTTGATTTTGGTCTAAATACACTTATCCAATATAATTAGGACATGTGTTAGGGTAATTATAATATCATTTTTACCTTTAATTACCCTATTTACTTTTAATCGTGGTAAATAAAATTCAAAAGTTACTATTCACCAAAAATTATTTTCATCCTATTGAACCAAATTTTACTTACTGATATCAACTGTTTCTATCGGATTTTTTAAATTCAATTCACTGAAGTGATAAAATTATCTTTTATGCAAATTTGTAAATGTGCCTAGAAGGTGAGTAAAAGACGGTAAAAAGTTCAATAAAATTTTATATATCTAATATTATTATAAAATGACTTCAATGAATTAAATTGGACTAATATAGGTATTATGTATCTATTTTTACTTTAAAATAAATTTAATTTAAAAACAATTATTTAAATAAAAATTCGGCTTTAAATAACGCAGTGTTTTTCACTATTCATCTAAAATTGAAAGTTTTTAGAAAAATACAAAAAAATCACCTAAAGCTAATTTTGATATTCCAAATTCAAAAACATTCCTATTTTACCAAATTCAAAACATATAAGTTCTATTGATTAATTTAAAAAAATATTCCCGTTGTCAAAACCAGAAATCGGGTTTTTGAGAAGTAAAAACTATCAAAAGATTGATATGTGTTTATGTCCAATTTAAATATAAAATTATTTCAAATGAACAACATTGGATTAAATGATAAAAATATAATCTAATTATAATTCAAAACCATTCAAATATATAATTTATCACTATAAATTATTTTTATTAAAAAAGTTGATTTCAATTAAAATTTAGTATTTTTCACTATTCATCAAAATATGAAAGTTATTAGAAAAGCACCAAAAATTTATTCAAACTAAATTTTTATATCCTGCTTCTAAAGAAGAAGTTTATTTTGTCAAATTGAATATATAATTTTCAAATTTTGAATTTAAAATGGGTTCTCCATTAAAAGGAGGTAAAATTGCATTTTTTTTAAAAATACTTCTTTTATCTGAAAAATTGAATTTGCTCTTATATTATGTCTAAGAAACACATAATATGGATGTTAAAATTATATGGAGTATATAAAATTCAAAATGTTGTTAATACTATTCATAAACGCTTTTTGAACGGCTAGTTTGGTAAGTCGTGGTGCGCTCGAACTCAGTATTGTGTGTAGCACAAGCTATTGAATTATTTTAAAGAAAATAACTTACTATGAAATCTTGGGGTGTTACAAAGTAACCTTGAATAATTAATGAGGCGAAAATAGAACACAATGAATAACCTGATGATTCAAGTGGGTTAACTATCCTATGATCTTAGTAGCATGAGAAATCAAATGAGTGGAGGTTTACCTTCACAACCCCAAGTGAATCTAAGAGATAAAAGGAAAGAAAATGTGAGTTCTATAGAACTTAAGAGTGAAACTAGATTTACTAACCCTCAAATTGAGAAACTCAAACCTATTTTTGAACCTATAAAAATGATCAAGAGAGTTTCAAACCACTTCCACCTATTGTTGACACTATTAGAGAGAATCCTACCACTAATGAAAATGCTGGAAATTCCAAATTTGATTTGAATGAAAACACAAAGTCAGAAAAAGAAACTTTGTTTGAAGTAACCAAGAAGGATTGGAAGAGGATTTATGGTCCTTGTGTTTCTAAAATGAGTGCTAAAAATAGTCTAGAACCATTCAAACAACCACTACCTTATCCCAGGAGTGAACCACTGGTGAAGACAAGTGCTGAAAAAGAGCAAGATAAGGAGGTATTGGAAACTTTTAAGAAAGTTCATGTCAACATATGTTTTCTTGATATTGTAAAACAGATTCCAAGATATAATAAGTTTTTGAAATATATGTGTACCCAAAAGAGGAAAATTAAATGGAGGTGAAAATTTTGATTTAGGGAGGAATGTTTCATCCATGATTCAACATGCTTTGCATGTCAAATGTAAAAACCCGAGAACTGTTACCATTCCCTGCACCATAGGGGAATGAAAATTCACAGATGTCATTCTTGATTTAGGAACTTCCATAAATGTTATTCTAAATTCCGTTTACTCATCATTACAAGTCGGAGAGCTAAAACCCTATGGAATTATCATTCAACTTTCCAACCAAAGTACCACCAAACCCGTTGGAGTTATAGAGGATGTTCTAGTTCAGGTGAGAGAAATGATTTTTCTTATAGATTTATTTTTCTTATATATGGAAGATGATTAGCTGAGTACCCATGAACCTATCATTCTTTGTAGACCCATTTTGAAAACTTTTAAAAAAATCATTAATGTTCATAAAGAAACCCTTTCACTTGAATTTATAGAAGATGTTGTTCACTTCAATATTTTTCATTCCATGAAACACCTAATTAAGGATCATTAATCCCCTTAGGTGAACATTATTGATTAGTATTGTATTGATATTGATGAGTGTGAACCATCTAATTTTGGAAATGCTAAAATATATTTCAAAATAATTTTTGATAATATAGAAGTTGTTCTCAGAAAAATCATTGCCAATGTATAAAATAAGGAAATTGTTTGTGAAATAGATCCTGAGAACCTAGAAAGTGATCAACTTTATTTAGAACATGAATTCCCTTTCAAATTTGGAATTTTACTGAACAACCACACCTATGAGCAGTGTATTTAACAACTTGATCATCCTGACTTTAATATGAAATCTACTTGTTTGGAGAATGAACTAGGAGGTAAAATTGTTTTCATTGATTCACTAGAAACTTCTTTGACCAATGAATATACCCCACCCTGAGTTAGAGCTGAAACCACTATTTGAGAACCTCAAATATTCTTTCTTAGGTGAGAATAAAAAATTTCATATTATTATTTCAAAAGATTTTTCAAGAGACCAAGAAGACCAACTGTTAGGAGTCCTTAAAATCCATAAGAAAGCTAAAGGATGGACTTTGTCTGATTTAATTGGAATTAGTCCCTCAAGGTGTTTGCATAAAAAAAATTTGGAGGAAAATGAAAAACTAGTGAGACAATTTCAAAGAAGATTAAACCCAACACTTTTATAGGTTGTTAAGAAATAATTCACCATCTTGTTTGTTGCTGAAATAATTTTTCTCATCCATGATAGTCAATAGGTGATCCCTATCCAATTTAAACAAGGTGGAAAACCATGTGAAATTAAAAGTCACAGGGTGCATTTAATACACCCTCTTCTTGGGCACACCGAAAAACCGGTGGACATCACTAGTTGGACCATGGGGTTTGAAAAAAGCTACAAACCTATAGAAACTCCATCGACTGGCCAATGGATTCCACCAGCTAGTTGGTGGTATCTTTACTGGCACCACAAGGCCAAGCCTCCTCTCATCTATTTCAATTTTAATTCTTGTAATCCTTGTCACTAAAAATTGACCTCTTAAACACCCATAGTAGAGAATAACCAAACATAATGGAGAATTTATAAACTCAAAAAATCTCATACATCAATTTAAAGTGATAATGTTACAACCACAATGATATCTCCAAGGCATTTTTTAATAGTCAAGTTCTGTTCGAGTTTTTGAAGTCACTGAGAAAAACAACAGAATGAATTTATCTACACCATATTTAAGACCACATTTGATATCCAGTGTGAAAAATGGATCACAAAATTTATCAATGCCACAATTCTTGGTTGTTGTCTAAGATACAATTTTTAATCTGTTCTTTCACAATTATTTTATTTAATTATTTTATTTTTTTTAATTTTTATAATTGCATTGATTATTTAATACACACATGGTGCATGTGAGTTTGTGTTTTTACATTGGTTGGAAATTCAAAGATCTATTCATTGGAATTTATTTTGAAGTTGTTGCTTCGGGAAATGATGAACTCAATGACTATGAAGAATTCATTTTTCATCTTTGATGCAGTTCATTTCTAAAGAAATATATAAATAGAGTAATATTGAACCAATGAAAGAAGTCATTTTTTGAGATAAATAATCTTTACTCGTTCACATCCTTGAAGATTATTGCAATTGAAAATCACTTGGATGAACTTCATCGTGAAATACTTTACCGCTCTCACAATCAAATCTGAATTGACATTCTGAATATCAAGTGTTCATCTTAATTCAGTGGTGTTACTTCAATCTATTATTTTCTATATGTGTAATTAGATGGGATATACTAACCTTTAAATGGTAGGATTATCGGTTTATACTACCCTAAACAAAAGGTATGTGAAATATCTACCATGACTGATAAAAGGTAATCGGGTTTCGATTGTGTCATTGTTTGGATAAATGTAGAGTTGGTTTCTTCTACCACTATAAAAAGAAGTTAGTGGTTTGTGCCTCAAAGGGTTAAAAATTCAGTCTTTAGTTAAGCCTATACAGATTAAAAAGGCTTTTATAAAGGGTTGTGACTCCCCATCAAAAGTCAAAAAATCCATTTTTAGTGGGTGTCATTTCTATCTAAGTTTGAGAGAAGTAAATAATAGACATGGGTTGATCAAAACAACTATAAAAATTATCTTGTGTCTATTTCTATTTATTTACACTATATAATTATTTTAACTTTGGTATAATTCTATAAATTTTTTAATGTGGTCTCTTAACCATTTAACCATCTCCTATTGGGACCTAATAACGATTTGTCGGACTTTATCTCATTAAACAAGACTATGATATATAAAAGGTTTGTGTGTCAAGAAATAAGTTATTGGTTAGATGGAGAACTCCATGAGTGAAGTTATATGTATTTATCTTCTGTCTTCACTTTTGGAGGCTTTGGTTAACCATTGGTAAAGAGGAATTATTTTTATTTTATCCAGTATTCTCATAGATGGTGGTTACATGATGAGAGACAAATTTGTTGATTAATACTCATAATTTTCATCAATCACATAGAAGAATAATCATTTAATAACATGTAAGTTGTTAGAGTTTTTCATTTATTATACAAATTCATTTACCAATTGATCTTGTGGTTTGAGGATGCTCTTAAAACTTGATTATTCATTCAACTTATCAATTTTATTAACATGATTAGTTTTTATGGTCCCAAAGCAATCTAGGGTTTTGTGATCATGTTCTCCTTTAATAAATGATAAACGATAATGAACAAATGGTTTACCATTACTGTGGATCTCGGTACATAAAATAAGCACCACTACAATTCTCCCTTTTAATAGCACTATAAAAAATCATTATCACTGCTAAAGATCATTGATAATCTAAGCACTGATAAAATAGGGTCCCTTTTATTAGTGCTAAAAACGCTTATAAAGACCCCTTTTTCCAGCACTAAAAAAACTTCGATAAAAAACCTCTTTTATCAGTGCTAAAAAAATGATGATCAAAGAAAAAAAATTTGTTAATTGATAGTAAGAGATTGATTTGTAAGGAGTTCACACCCCTCTTTTATCAATGCTCATCTTAGTCCCCCTTGACCTTTTATCAATGTTGGACATCCCCTTCCCTTTATTAGCGTTAGACAAATCGTTCTTCCCACACCCATGTGCGCCTCTACCTGGATTCAATATTATAACCTCCAACCTCATGCACCTTTGTCTTTACCACTGATCTATATTGTTTTGTTATATATTTTATGATATATCTATTAATTTATATATATTTAGTTACATTTTTTACCCATATATTTATATATATATCTGTATAATTATTTTTAAATACACCTGTATATAAAATATGTTTTCTATGTGTGTGTTTATAAATACATACATACATTCATACTTGTATATATATATATACATACATATGTGTGTTTCTATAAATATAATTATACATATTTATATTTATTTACACATATTACATATTAATATTTATATACATATATTAGGATATATAGATAAACATATATATGTTTGTTAAAAAAGACACGCACACACAAATATGTATATATATATATATATACATTGTATTGGTATATTAATATTCATAAATATTAATATCGACACACACACAAATATATCTAGAAATATATTTTATATGAAAATATGTTTACAAATTTATTTATAAAATTAAATTTTTATTTGTAAATATATACAAATATGTATATATGTATATATATTTAATTATAAATAACACTACAATATGAAAAATGATAAAATCAGAACACCATAATATCTACATGAGTGTAATCCCTAAGAATACATTGAGACTCCACCAAAAAAAGATAAGAAGACCCCCAAATGGGGTTAAAATTTCAGCAAATGCTCAAAACTTAAGACTGATAAAAAATTCAATTTTGGAGGTCTCATGGGCCTTTTTTGACCTCAAAAAAATGTTAACTGATGTTATTTTGGGTCTCCATGACATAGATCCTTTTGCAAGATTCAATTTGATATATGGTAAAACTCAAACGGGCACCCGAATCAAAGGTTATGATCATTTGAAGTTTGAGTAATGTTTTCAACTTATTTTAGATCATTTATTAATTTATTGAATTTTTCTATCATCAAACTGTTATTAAAATAGCTACTACTTAATAATAATTAGAAAATTGTTAATTAATATTTATTTTTAATTATTTTACAAACCATTTTTACTAAATATCTTATACATTGAGTGTAATTATATATTTAGTATTATATAAATCATATTTTATAAAATGTATTATATTTATGTCAATATAAATGTATTTATATATTAATATTTGTTTTTTAATGATATATAATTTTTTTATAAAGTATATCTCTTATCAATGCTAAAACCAAGTGTTTTAGCACTGATAAAAGTATCTTTTATCAGCATTCATAAAAGTATCTTTTATGAGTGTTGATAAAAATATTTCCTTCATCAACAAATTTTTTTAACGGTGATAAATGGTAGTATTGAATAAATCCAAATCTATAGTAGTGAAGTGAAAGTGCCCGGTTGGAGTATTGTATCACTGAGAGGGGGAGGGGTGAATTAGTGATACTATTTTTCTTTTATATTTCTATTCAATTGAAACAACCTTCGCCTCCTATTAAAGATTTTAATTCCCTGCTGAGAAACAAATCAATACACATCTAAATGAACACAAATATTTACAAGGTTCACTATTCAATAAGAATAGTTATGTCCTTGGTATGGTTTGGAAATGATCCAATACCATATAATCCACTAGAAATCAGTCCTTGGATTACAACGATTAGGATGTACCCTTACACTCATGTAGCACTATGAAACAATACAACTAGTGCATGTTCACCCTCTTAGCACAATAGGGCAATACATTTGTTTTGTAACATCTCATGTTACCTGTGCTTATTTTCAATCCACCAAATGTATTCAAATTTAAAACAATTATTCTTTTCCTTACCCAGAAGAAATGTAAGAACCTCTTGGACTGTAAAACAATCAGTCTGATTACCTTGAGTACGATACTCCTATTCTGATTCTTCTCAGTCCAATCTTTCAATTGAATACAATAGAATTGAATTAATGCCACTCTAATACTTTCATACAATAGTCAAGACAAATATAATCGAAACCACTTCAAAACATGTATGTAATAGTAAATACAAATAGAATAGGCACCACTTCAAAACATGTATGCAATAGTCAGGACAAATAGAATCGGCACCACTTCAAAACCTCTTCTTATCTCTCTAAAATCTGGAGCTTCTCTCTCCTCTATTGTGAACAATACTGGTTGTAAGAAAGTAAAAATTACCTCCTCCTTTTATAGGTGACAATTAGTGAGAATCCAAAAGTTTTTCCCACTCACTCAAATTTTCCCAAATTTGAATTTCCCCCTGAAATTATGGGATACATTTTGACTTCATCACATCTTCTCAAAGGTTCTCAAATATTCTCTAAATTTCATCTCAATCTTTAACTTTTTCATTTGTATTACCATACCCATTTATTATTCCATAAAACCAAAACAATTTTTCGTTTAGAAAACCATAAATGTGGGTACAATTGTTGAGTATGATTGTTTCTGGGTACAATGGTCTTTAATCAGCACCATCTCTTTTCTTTCACTTTCACCTGTGAGTTTGATGTAAAACAAATTCATTACCCTTTCGGCATGAAAGGCATCATTTCTTCACTTTCTCTTTCCATTGGCACAACTATTTCCTCTTTTCCATCAGCATGACTATTTCCATCAACACGAATATTTCCATCGGCACGGCTATTTCCATTTGCATGACTATTCCCATCGGCACAACTATTCCAATCAGCATGACTATTCCATCGGCACAAATCTTTCCTCTTTTTCATCATCATGAATCTTTCCTCTTTCATCAGCAAGACTATTCCATCGGCACGACTATTCCATCGACATGACTCTAAGTTCGATGAAAAACAAATTCATTACCATGTCGGCATGACATGCATCATATCTTCTTTCATCAGCATGACTATTCCATCGGCACAACTATTCCATCAGCATGAGTATTCCATCGGCATGACTATTCCATCAGCACGACTCTGAGTTTGATGTAAAACAAAGTCATTACCATGTCGTCATGACATGCATCATATCTTCTTTCATCGATATGACTATTCCATCAGCATGAATATTCCATCGGCATGACTATTCCATCGACATGAATATTCCATTGGCATGACTCTGAGTCCGATGAAAAACAAAGTCATTACCATGCCGGCATGACATGCATCATATCTTCTTTCATCGGTGTGACTATTCAATTGGCAAGACTATTCCATCGGTATGACTATTCCATCGTCATGACTATTCCATCGGCACGACTTTGAGTCTAATACAACAAATTCATTACCATGTCAGCATGACATGCATCATATCTTCTTTCATCAGCATGGCTATTCCATTGGCACGAATATTCCATCGGCATGACTATTCCATCAGCACGACTCTAAGTCTGATGAAAAACAAAGTCATTACCATATCAGCATGACATACATCGCATATTCTTTCATCATCATGACTATTCTATCGGCACGACTATTCCCATCATCATCACCATTCACTATTTTTCAATAGTCACCACTATTCACAGATTTTCAATAGTCACCACCATTCATATATTTTCAATAGTCACCACCATTCACAGATTTTTAATAGTCACCACCATTCACATCTTTGGAATAGTCACCACCATTCACATATTTGCAATGGTCACCACCATTCAAAGCTTTTCAATAGTCACCACCATTCACATCTTTTCAATGGTCACCACCATTCATAGCTTTTACTTACCCCTTTCTTCCATTGAGCTTGCATCATAAGTTCTACCACTTTACTTATGATTTATGAGAATTCCAAAATAGTAAAGCATCGTCACATTTAACATCAGAAAGTATGATAACTTTCCATTCATTCTAGTTTCTTTCTTTCCTTCTCATCCTGAGGAAAATCTTTCTGAAAAAAAGAGTTCGATTATTTTCAAAACAAAAACCCAAAACAATTGTTTCCAAAATAAAGTGAAGCGATTTCTTTTCTTCAAAACCAGCCTTGATAACAAAAGACAACTCTTGAAACCTTCATCACCTTTATCATCAACTTGGTCCCAATAGTATCCCCCTTTGGATTTTGTTTTCAACCAAGTTTCATAAATCACTGAACTTTGTAACCTTAAGCAATGGATTACATATAAACAATTCTAAGCCCACGTGAGCTAACTCTTTGTAGGAAATAAGAATCATTAATATCAAAACCATGCTATCCAAAAAAAATGATCATGAAAACCTCTTTCTTTTCTTTATTATTCCTGGAAAACAAATAAATTTCTTTTCCTACAACCACTCCAACAAATAGTTAGAATAGTTAAATCACAAAACAATGTTGAATTTATAGCTTACCTACAACTCTCTCTTTTATGAAAAAGATTTATGAAACAAAACAATTATACCCCTTGAAAAACAATCCAAAGGTAATATGAGAGGTGGGATAGATACACATACCTCAACCTTGAAGAGAAATAGGTTGGATATCCATGTTTAACCTCATTTTTGAAAATGATTTCTCAGATAAAGGTTTTGTGAAATTATTAGCAAATTTCTCTAATGATAAAACATACTCTAGCTTTAATTCATTCATCTCCACATGCTATTTGATGAAATGATATTTAATATCAATATGTTTCAAATGATAATGTTGCACAAGATTCTTGGTGAGATTGATTGTAATTTGATTGTCATAACCTAGTAGCAAGGGTAACTTCACTTCTACAAGTAAATATTCCAATTTTGTTTTCATCCACATAAGTTGAGTAGTGGCTTGAGTAGCAGCAACATACTCAGCTTCATCCATATTGAGAGCTACTGAATTTTTTTTCTTTGAATGCCAACAAACACAATTCTTTCCTAGAAATAATACCCCACCAGATATGGATCTTCTATCATCAACATTTCCTACCCAATCTGCATCTAAATACCCAAAAAATTCAATAAAATTTGAGCTATTATATTTGATTCCAAAGTTTGTTGTGCCTTTGATGTATCTGATAATTATTTTTCCTGCAAGTAAATGTGATTATTTTGGATCACTTTGAAACCTTCCATACAAGGTAACATCATACACAATGTCAGATCTTGAGGTAGTCAAATACAATAGACTTCCAATCATCTTCTGATACTCTTTTTGATCAACTTATTTTCCTTCTCCATATTTACTCAGCTTTGTTCCCACTGAAATGGTTGTGGAAATAGGTTTTTAATTTTCCATGCCAAATATCTTGATAAGTTCTTTTGCATACTTTTCTTAGGAGAGGAAAATGTATTCTTTCTTTTGCTTGATTTGTAACCCAATAAAGTATTTCATTTCTCCTAGCATGGAAATTTCAAATACATTATTCATTTCTTTAGAAAATCTTGCATAACTTACTTCATCATTCCCAAAAAAGATAATTTCATCGACATAAATAATTACAATGAGGGAATACTCTTAACTTTCTTTGATGTAAAGATTGTTATCCGCTCTTCCTTCGTTAAAATTCATCTTTCTTAAGCATGTATCCAATTTGGAATACCATTCCCTCAGAGGTTTTTTTAGGCTATAAAATTCTTTTTTCAATCTACACACACAACTTTCATCTTTTCCAATAACAAAGCCACAAGGTTGTTCAATATAAACCTCTTCTTCAAGATCACCATTTAGGAATGCAAATTTAACATCCATTTGAAAGATCTTGTAATCTCGTTGTGCATCAATAGCAAGAAATATTTTTATTATTTCAAGTATTTCCACTGGAGCAAAGGTTTCATCAAAATCAATTCCCTAAATCTGTGAGCACCCTTTGTAAACCAATTTTGGTTTGTTTCTTATAATCTCGCCTTTTTTATTCAGCTTGTTTCAGAAAACCCATTTTGTGCCAATGATGTTTTTGTTTTTAGACTTGGGTATGAGTTCCCATGTATTATTATTTTCAATATGGTTCAATTCTTCATTCATGTCTTGAACCCATTCTGGATGCTCAAAGGCTTCTTTTACATCATTCGGTTCCACTTTTGAATACAAAGAAGTATGTGTAATGGAATTGGTTGTTCTTATTGTTTGAACCTTCTGATGTTGATCACCAAATATATTATATGCTTCCACATGCTTCATCAGCCTTGTATAAGATTTTCGATTGTCTTACTCATCATTGGAAATAACTAAGTCTGATTCTTCACCTTTATTAGGATTACAATTGTTTGTATCCTTATCAGAATTATCTTCTTCAGCTTTCTTAACTTCATTGTTCACCTGAACATGTTTCTATTTCTCAGATATTTCAATCACTTTTACATTAACTGAATCAAAAATTATTTTTGTTTCTTTTTTGAAGAATTTGTACCCTCTTACTTCCAAATAATATCCAAGAAAGATTTCATCCTCACCTTTCTTCTCAAACTTACCATAGTTTCCACCTTTCTTCTTTATAATACAAGGACTCCTAAAAAATCTAAAATGCTTAAAACTTGGAGTTTTGCCATAAAAAATTTCATAGAGATTCATACCTGATTGAGGCATGTATAAAAAATGGTTATGAATATAAATATCAGTACTCATGGATTTCCTCAAAAAGTAATGAGAAAGGACCTGTTCAAGTAACATGGTTCTTCCCATTTCCATCAGGCTTCTATTCTTTCTTTCAACAACCCCATTTTTTTGGGGAGTGTATGGAGATCTACCCTCATGCTTAATTCCATGCTTCTCAAGATAGTCTTAAAACTATTCACTTATGTATTCACCACCCTTATCATTTCTCAACTTCTTCATAGAATACTCACATTCTTTCTCAGCTTTTCTTCTAAAACTTTTAAACATTTTCAAAGTGCTTGATTTGTGTTTCGTGAACATAACACACGTAATGAAAGTAAAATCATCAATGAAAATAATAAATTACTTATCTCCATGTGTTTATTTTTTTCTCATTGGCCCACATATATCTGAATGGATCAGCTCCAGGGGTTGTTTTGAACAAATATTAACTTTCTTATGCACAACATTTGTAATTTTTCCTTTCTGGAAGATAGTGAAACACCAATCTATTATTCTTGGAAAATCAAGAATGTCTTGAACACTGTCTCTTTTAGATAATTTTCACATGTTTCTTTGACACATATGTCCAATACTTTTATTCCATAACTGATTCTCTTCCACCATACTCATGTAACAAGAGTTTTTTGAATCACCAACCTGAAACAAATTTCCTTTCATACGTTGGCCTCTTGTAACAATCTTTCTATCTTCTTCACTTTTTACATAAAATCCATATTTCTTAAAGATAACATTGTTACCCTCATAACACAATTGTGAAACACTTAGAAGGTTGTGTTTCATCCCATCAACATACAATGTTTTATTATATTTGATCTTTTCTTTTCCAATAATGGTTGACCCAAAACCTTTGATTTTCAACAATTCATCATTGTAAAATGTCATTATGCCTTATTTATAGTGTTTCACATCCTTCAACAATTTCATGTCTCCTGTCATGTGAGAATAACATCCACTATCAATTATCTAGGGTCGTTCTACTTTCATGGATTTTAATGTAGTTTAAACAACAAGTGCCTTTTATCCATTATTTTCATTCTTCACCTTTGGATTTTGAGAATTGAGAATCTTTTGATGAGCCTATAACAAAACAAAACATACTTTTTCAACGTGTCCAGGTTGATCACATATCTCACAAATAGTTTTCAAGGGTTGGAACCTATTTTCAATCTTTAATTCATTCTTTTCATATTTCTTCATGACAACATTCTCATTCTTCCTTCTTTGAGGAGATTGAATCCCCTTCAATATATACCTTTCATAACCTATGATATAATATTAATGTTTTTGATTAAACAAACACATAATTGTTGTGTGTCTGAACCCCCCCATAATACCAGCAATACCCATAGAAAGAGTATTTGCCTTTGAAACCTTCATACTGATCAGAATTGTGAAAACATTTCTCAACCATCTTCTTTTCACTTTAAATAAGATTCTTCTTATTATTTTCAGCCTTGATAAGATCAGAAGTTTTTGGAACTTTTTTGGATCTAGGATTTTTTGAAACATTTTCAGATTTAGGTTTCCATAATACTTTAGAACTTCAAGCATTCTTCTTTGCAGAAACAACTTCATTCTTCTTTACAGAAACAACTTCATTCTTCTTCTCACCCTTTTAAGGTATCTTTTGTTGAACCTTCTCAAGTTTCTCATTATGATAATATTCACCAACTTCAATGATATATTTTTGTAAACATGGACTTTTCTTTTCAGTTTCAGAGAGTTTTTGTTGGACAGGTTCCAACTCTTCTTCTTTTTCCTTCAGTTTCACTTCCAAATGCTCGTTATAATTCTTTTCATCTTTAAAATACTTATTCAAATCATAAATCTCTTTAACCGGGTTTTCTTTCTCATTAGAAAAAAATTCTTGGTTGCTTGAGCATTCATCTTCCAAATTTTTGTTTTTCTTTTCAAGCCTTCTAATCTTTCTCAGACATTCTTTCAACTCTTCTTTCAAATGCATTTCAAGCTGAGTTTCTTCTTATTCAGAACTAATAATTCTGAATTCTTCATCATTCACTATTGAAATGAAAGTATTTTCATTACCATACTCAATGGATTTTTTGGATTCAGCATCATTCTTTTCTTCTTCATTATATTTGGACAAGAAACTTCTTCTTTTTTATTTAAAGAATTTATTTTCTCTTCCTTTGTTTCCATTTTTCTTCCATGATCTTCTAGTATTTCTTTCTTTAATATCATTATCCTATTCTTTCTTTCTTCGAGGAAAATTATCCGCAAAGTGACCAACACCCCCACATTCAAAATATTTCAAGGGAATTTTCCCTTTGTATTTCCCTATACCTCTTTTCACATTGTCAGAAAACATGGATAGGATTTCATTGATATTTTTACCTTCCTCATTTTCAGAGTCAGAATCACCAGATTCATCTTTAATAACAGTCTTCTTTGACTTTTCTTTCTTCATAGCCTTGAAAGACATTTCTCCATCAACCTTTATTTTACTTTTCATAGCATTCTCTCTTCTCATTTCATATGTTAATATCAGTTATTAACATTACTTTTGAAGCTATTCTAATAAGGAAAAACAATTATAACTTCTTTCCAAAATTAACTATCAAAGTAAATTTAGTGATTTCTAAAATAAATAGTAAAACAAAGAAAACTAAAGTAAATAGCACAACGGATAAAAAAGTGGTTCAGACTCAAGACGAGACCTAATCCACTCCACTTGGCGATCACCTACCACCAAGTAGTTTATATAAATAAACTTGATCCACACCCTGGATCAGGATTAACAGCAGTACACAAGACTGTCCAGGTCTCACGACCTCTTCCATAGTTCTTCGTGGTTATAAACTAACAGGTCACACAGGGACATCTTCCACACTTATTCGTGAGAATACACAAGTGTAACAAGATGTAAGAGAAATGATATCTTGTATCCTTCAGTTTGATGCCGGAGACAATACGTGTTTAATAAAAACACACACACTGCTCGAAAGATAGACAAAAATAATACACAATAGAGGAGAGATGATGAGATAAAATTAGAAGTTCTCTGAGTGTTAGTCTATGCAGCTCTGGACTTCTAGGATGAAGCATATGCAAAAATAGAGTCCTCTTGCGAAAAATAGAGTATCGTAAGTCAGATCGATCTGGATCGTGTTCTTAGTGGAGTTGATAATGTGGAAATGTTCTTGACTCTAGGATTTGAGTAGTCTTCGTGTGTTCCTCATTAGTGTCAGGTTGCATGAAAGCTTGTGATTCTTCGTTATCGCGCATACACTTGTTTTTCTGTTACACTGTTTTCACTACAGTCACCATGATCACATGATTTTCTACTGGCCACATTGTTCTTTTTATTCTTGGAATACATGTGTTGGAGCCGACAGGATGCATGTATTATGCACCTCATTCCTCATACTGTTAGGTAACATGTTTATAAAGAAACATTAATTATGTCAGTGCATTTAAAAGCTTCAAATATGACCATTATAAATTAAATTAAAAAATGAAAAAATATATTAAGAAACAGTGTCACAGTATGTCTATAAACTATGTCCTCATGAAATGGTGTATCTTTGAAATGGTGTCTCCTTCTTTGTATTTGAGTGGTGAGACAACTATGATGGCATAGTTGTATAGAGATCAGGAACTGGTAGCATAGATGTGGTGTTAGAATCACAATGTCTGGTCACGGTGTCTAGATGGTCATAGTGTCTGGATGGTTACGGTGTCTGGATGGTCATGGTGTCTCGATGGTTACGATGTCTAAATGGTCATGGTGTCTGGATGGTGATGGTGTCTGGATGGTCACAGTGTCTAGATGGTCACAGTGTCTGGATGGTCGTGGTGTCTGGGTGGTTACGGTGTCTGGATGGTTACGGTGTCTGGGTCTTTTGCCAGAAAAACACAACTGTTGGTAGACTCACGGTTTCTCAGACTAAGTCAAATCTCTGTACACAGACTTAAACAGTGATATTCATAGAATGAATTAAACTTAATCATTTATAAGATAATTTTATTAAAAACAAAATAGTTTACAATAATTATTGAATGCATAGAGAAACTAATCATTTGTACACATGATTCAAGATAGATTAAACATGATTAATAGGCTTTACAGAATATATATGATTTGTAATCATTAAAACTTGATTAATTCATGAGGAGTCCAACAATATCCCCCTTTTTGATGATCACAAATCATGTGACTGAGATATTTATTCTTAGGTAATGTTTCACTACTTTAATGTTAATTTAGTGCATATAGAATACATATTTCTCCCCCTTTTGGGATTATCAAAAAGAGTAAATAATAAATAGACAATAAAAGTGCACAATGCATTAGATGGATAAAAAATGGCATTACAAGCAGTAAGTAACAAGACTACATAAAAAATCTTCATCAAAAGACAGTAATCACTGTTCTTCATCACTGGATTGTCTTCTCTTTTCCCTTGGAAACAACATCAAAAGAAAACATCATAGGAGTAGAGGTAGAAGTGGAAGAGGGTAGTGAAGTAGTGGACAAAGATGGTAAAGGGAGTCCTTCAAAAATAGAAGGGGCCAAGGTAGGTGAAGTAGAAGACCGAGGAAACTGTTGATGAGGGATTACAGGCCTGATATGACTCAAAGCCTGAGAGACAGACATAGATGTGGAGGCTAGGGTAGAGGATGAGAAGGTAGGAAAACCAGATCTCAGGGGTGCAGCTGTAGGAACGATAATGGCAGTACTCTGAACATGAATATAAGGCTGTAAAAATTTGACGAAGTCAGTAATGATCTCACCACCATACTGCATAACTTTCTCAAATTCATCCTTGTTCTCCGTAAACTTATCCAACAAAGGAGTGAAATCTTTTAGCTTTTGGACTTGAGTTTTGAAATCTTGAGTTATAGGTGGGATCCTCAGATTCTATACAAGGTACTTGAAGTGGTTTGTCATGTCATTCTTAGAGAAGATCCGATTGAATCAGAAGTCCACCTTCTTAGCAATTCTTGTTGAGCATCATTGGAAATCTTGGAATGGATTCTCACTAAATCAAGAAATCTATCACTATTCTTGATAACTTTAGATAGAGATTCCTTGTCAAAGACACTAATCACAGATTGAAGTTCTTCTTTGACAACTGTTCAAAGCAGATCACTGTCTAAAGAAGGTTGAGATGATTGTCCAGAGGTACGAGAAGCAGTGACAGCCGAGCTAAGGTATTTGAGTTGATTTAGAACTTTCTAGATACAACCCTTATACTCATCAGTTAACTTGTTAAGACCAATAACAAGCTCACACATCTCTTAAACAATCTGCTTGATTCTTTTAGCTACCTTTTCAGCTAAGGAAGCTAGATGAGGTTGAATCATTGAGGCTGCTTCTTGTGGGGTCTGACTAACAATATCCTCAATAGGATAAGAAACGGGTTCTGGTCTCAAGGTTACCATTCTCTGCATTTCTTCAACCATACTTCTTAGAGTTTTTACTTCATCACTGAGCAGTTTGTTCTCAAATACGACTTCTTAAATCTCATGAAGCATCTTGGGTTGAATCTGCCATATGAATTTTTTTCAACAATAGTGAAGCATATCTTTCACTCATCTTGGTTACAGGAGCTGGTTGGATATTCATGAGTTTCTCAACTCTAGCCAATATGGTAGCTCCAGATGCTTTCAAATCATCCTTATTCACCAAATTTAGAGATTCTTGTGAGGGTTCAGGAATAAAAGCTGAGACATGATCAGGTTCCTTGGTAGATATAGCTTTAGGTTCATATTCTAGTTTCAAATGAAACATAGTAGATAGATCAATTCCTTTAACTGAGACTTCTTGGGAATCATTCACATCAAAATAACTGGGTAATTTATACCATGTATCCACTGAGATTGGATCAATCAGGTTAGGGACTTCAACAGATTTCAGATTGGGGGGATTCTCCCCCTCAATAGGTGCATCTTTCTTAGGACTGAGATATTTAGATCCTTGATCTAGTTCCACGAATTCATCCCTAATTTCCTCAGTTATTTCCTTTCTAGCCAACTGAAAGGATCGATCTATTCTCTCTTCCGTATAAGGAATAACTTCAGGAACATCTTGTTCCTCTGGGTGTTACTCAAGGTAAACTTCTTTCACAATAGGAAGATCTTATTTTATATGTTCTTCTACAACAATCTTTCCACTTACCTTAGCAACAGATTCTTTTTTTGAAACAATTTTTTCTTCCAAATCAACAACTTTTTCAGGGACAATCACTTCCTTTTCAAATAATACTTGAGGAGAAGATTCATTATCTTCCTCAACCAAAATAGTTTCTCTTAGAGGTACAACAACCTCTTCTTCTTCTCCCTCATCAGAATATTAAAAAAGTTCATCTGGATCCAAACTAGGATCAAGAATATCCTTAGGTCTTGAAGGGTGTTCCACCAGATTAAACTTTTCATAAACTCTATCATTATCTTCCACCCATGATTTCCTCCATGGATTCCAATTGATTTTCATTCTCTTTACTGTAATTTTTGAAATACAGAACTCATAATCCTTTATGACTTCTTCATCTGGTCCAACCAATACTTTTACATAAAGCATAGCTGAGATAAGCCTTGAATAAAATAGGTAGGTTGACTTTGAGATTGTTTTGATCAACTCACACATATGATGTATAACATACTTGCATAGGTTGATATTATGTCCATTTTTCATGAGATTTATCAGAAATACATTATGATACTTGAGTACAGAAAAATAACCTTTTATGGGGCTAATCAAATTCTAAAAAAACTTAAACAAGAGTCTAGATTCACTATCTAGCTTGGCAGCTATGGATCTCATCTTGGTTTCATTGCCAGTTAAACTTCTTAGAGCTTCTTTTAAAAAAAATAACTCACTCAGAGGTGGAGGTCCTATCTAGTAGTCCTCACAAATACCCTCATGAGCTATCCTAATGCATGCATCCCATAACCTTGAAGAAAAGGTACAAATATGACCATTGATCCAACTTTGAACAACATAACTATATTCTAAATCAAAAGAGAATTGAATATACTGGTAAAACTGGGAAAATAGCTTCAGATAAATAGAAATATACTCCTTTGTAAACCAATCTATCCAGCCTTGCTCTGTTATCACTTTCAACACCAAATACTTACTTGATAGAAGCCACTTAGGGCATATCTCTTTTTCAGGTACCACTATTTTGTTCACTAGATTCAGATTCAGAGGGCCTTTGGGTGCTAACTTCAGCATGATTTTCAACTTCTTCTTTGAACTGCGCTTCTTAGGAGTTGATGATGAAGGGCGTTTTATCCTGGGCATTCACTGAAGGTTTGGGAGAGAGAAGGGTTGAAAGAAGGGTTACAGTTTGAGAGAAGAGAGCTCGAGTGAAGAACGAGTGAAACTTCTTTTATTTTATCATTTAGGGATATCAAGCACCGCAGGATAAAAAGTGTGGTAAAGTAAAAAGGATAAAACAATGAATTACCGTGATACAAGTTATAATGTATAAATAAAACAATAAAGCATCTTTATAGTGAGACCGTAATTGACTTTTACAGTGAGACTGTAATCAAGCCTTCATGGTGAGACCGTAACAGTGTGATTTCTAAACTGTGTGACCGTATTTTTTGAGATAATAAGTGTCAGACAGTAATCAAGAAATAGTAACTATGAGACCGTAAATATGGAACAGTAACTCTTAAGATAGTAAAACAATAAAAGCATTAGAGTTAAATAGTAATCTTAAGACAGTGACTTGTGAAACTGTAAATTGTGAAACAATATACTTACTACTTAAGATTTATCATTCCCAATTCCTATATGATGTAATCTATTATTTCATAATTTAGTGGTTTGGTGAATATATCAGCAAGTTGATATTTAGTTTCAATGAATTTCAAAGTGATGTCACCTTTTTGATAATGATCTCTCAAAAAGTGATGTCTTACATCAATATGTTTTGTCCTAGAGTGTGAAACATGATTTTTTGAGATGTTAATAGCACTTGTATTTTCACAATTTATAGGTACATGCCTGAATTGATATCCATAATCTAGTAATGTGTGTTTCATCCACAAAATTTGTGCACAAAAACTGCCAGCAACTATGTATTCAGCTTCTGCAGTAGATAATATAACATAGTTTTGTTTATTACCACACCATGATACTAGTGACTTGTCAAAAAAGTGACATGTTCTAGAGGTGATTTTTCTATCTAACTTACAACCACTGAAGTCAACATCAGAATAACTCACTAACTCAAATGATTGTCCTATGGGATAAAACAACCCTAGATTGGGTGTATGTTTGAGGTATTTAAAAATTCTTTTAAAAGAATTTAAATGAGATTCCTTAGGATTTTCTTGAAACCAAGCACACATACACACAATGTACATAATGTCAGGTCGACTAGTAGTTAAGTAGAGTAAGCTTCCAATCATTCCTATGAAGTGGTTTGATCAATAGATTTTCCATCTTCATCAAGATCCAACTTACAAGTAGTACCCATTGGAGTCTCACTGATTTTAGTGTTATCCAATCCAAAATGTTTTAGAAGATATCTAGTATATTTTCTTTGATTTAAAATAATACCATCAGTATTTTGAAAGATTTTAAATCCAAGAAATAATTTGAGTTCACCCATTAAACTCATTTCAAATTTGTTTTTCATCATTTTAGAAAATTCAATACATAAAGAATTTTTTGAATATCCAAAGATAATGACATCTATATAGATTTGAACTACTAAAACATCATTGTAAATTCGTTTTATAAAAAGGGTAGGATCAACTATTCCTTTTGTAAAACCTTTGGAAATAAGGAAAGTACTTAATCTATCATACTAAGCTATTGGAGCTTGTTTTAAACCATATAAATCTTTTGATAATTTAAAAATATGGTTTGGAAAATGAGGGTTTGTAAAACCAAGGGGTTTCTCAACAAAGACATCCTCAATTATATACCCATTTAGAAATGCACTTTTGACATCCATTTGATATAGTTTGAAATTCAGATGTGTAGAAAAAGCAAGCATAATTCTAATGGCTTCAAATCTAGCTACTGGTGCAAATGTATCTTCATAGTCAATTCCTTCTTCTTGACTATAGCCTTGTGCAACCAATCTAGCCTTTTTTCTAACTATATTATCAGCTTCATCTACCTTATTTATAAACACCCATTTAGTGCCTATGGTGAATGTGTCTTTAGGTCTTTCAACAAGTTTCTAAACTTTGTTCCTTTCAAACTGATTAATCTCTTCTTTCATATCCATCACCCAAAATTCATCATTGATAGCATCATTAATGTTTTTAGGTTCAATTTGTGACAAAAAGATTTGATGTTCAACCTGATTTCTAAGAGAAGCTCTAGTTTGAGTTCCTTTATCTAAGTCTCCTACAACATCATCTAAAGGATGGTTCTTAAGAGTTCTAACATCTCAAGAAAAAGAAGGACTGGTAATTTCAGGTTCTTCAATAGGATTTGGTTCATTGTGACTAGAATCTAAAGAATTTCTAGAACTGGAAGTTTTCATAGATTTCTTTACAGGATGGTTGGGGGATTTTGAATTAATTTCCAGATTTGATACATCATCCTCCAGGTTCTCTAGAGCGGTCTTAGGCTCATGTGGATCTGTTTCATCAAATTTGACATGGACATATTCTTCCACACATTTACTTATTTTATTAAACACTCTACAGGATTTACTAGAAATTGAATATCCTAAGAAGATTCCTTCATCAATCTTGAATGAAAATTTGCCAATATTGTTCTTAGTATTAAGGATATAGACTTTGCAACCAAAAACTTTGAAGTATCTAACTTTGGGTTTTCTATTGTTCCACAACTCATATGGAGTTCTTTTAAGGATATGTCGAATCAATAATCTATTGATTATATAGTATGTTGTATTTACAACTTCAGCCCAAAAGTAAATAGGTAAGTCATATTCACTAAGCATCATTCTAGCAATCTCTTGCAGGGTTCTATTTCTTCTTTCTACAACTCCATTCTGTTGAGGTGTTCTAGGGGAAGAGAAGTTATGGTTATAGACATTTTGTGAGCAGAAGGATTCAAATTCTTGATTTTCAAACTCACGACCATGATCACTTCTTAAGGATTTAATTTTATGTCCACTAAGATTTTCTACAGTTTTGGTATATTTGATAAAATGAGAGCAGACTTCACTTTTATGAACCAAAAAGAAAGTCCAAGTATATCTAGAAAATTCATCTACAAGAACATAAACATAGTGATTCACATTTAAACTAGAAACTCTAGATGGTCCAAACAAATCCATGTGAACCAATTCTAGAGGTTGAGAAGTTGACACTTTTTTCTTTGGTTTGAAGGAAATTTTGTGTTGCTTTTCTTTTTGACAAGGATTACACACTTTATCATTTAGAAACTCAAGTTTGGGTAGATCTTTGACTAATATTTTTCTAGTTAACTTCCTAAGGGGGTGAGTGTTATAGTTTCCTAGTCTCCTATGCCAAAGCCAAGACTCTTTGTGAAACACACTTAAACATGAAGCATTTTGAGAAGCTAAAGAGTGCAAGTTAACAGAATATACATTTTCATTTCTTAATGTAGAAAATACTAATTCATTTTTATAATTAAAAACATTGTAGGCATCATTTTCAAATTTGACATGAAATCCATCATCACATAATTGTGAAATACTAAGAAAATTATATTTCAATCCATCAACAAAAAGTACTTTGGGTTAGAGTTTCCGACTTGGCCAAGGCCAATAATTTTTCCTTTGGCATTTTCACCAAAGGTTACATGTCCTCCATCAATTTTTATTAAGTTCTTGAAGCATGAATAGTCTCCTGTCATGTGTCTCAAACACCCACTGTCCAAGTACCATATGCTTTTACAGGAACTCTTTAAGCAACTTTCCTACAAAATAGTAAAATAAAAATAGATTTTTGTACCCATACTTGTTTGGGTCCAGTAATATTAGTGACTAGTGCCTTAGGAACCCATATCTTCATCATAGGTTTCCTATAAGCATTATGTAAAGTATTTGAAAAATATGCTCTATTTGGTCCAGAAAAGTTTGAAACACTAGAGAGTGTGTCATAACTTGAACTAGCTGAATGTCTTCTAGAACTAGGAGTAAAGCTGTATATAGTAGATTTAGAAACAAAATTAGTTCTTCCAAAATTTCTTTTACCAGGTTGATAGCCAATGCCAGTAGTATATTTAGGATCAATCTGTTTACCTAGAATTTGTACCAAGGTATCTTTACCATTAGTAAACCTTTCAAGATCCTTTTTCAATTTCTCATTAGATAGTTTTAGTTTATTGTTCTCTTTGAGTAATTGAGCATCTTTCTCTCTTTCTACAATGAGTTTAGTTTTAACAGTTGAGGTAAGAGCATGTTGTTTCTTTAAAGACTTGTATTTATCTTTTAATTCATTACATGTCTCTTCAAGCATATTACAATACTCAAAAATTTATTCATTAGACATATTTTCAGAGTCACTCTCATCTCTAGAATAATAGGAATTGTGTATAGGAGAATCCAGTGTTACCTCAGATGTGTTTGTCATAAAACACATATTGGCTTTGTTAGCCTGTTCATCATGTGAAGATTCTGAGTCACTTGAACTATCCTCAGAAGCACTCCATATTTCTTTCATTTCCTTTTTATACTTTCTATATTTTTTTCATATTTCTTTTTGTACTTGATCTTGGGACAGTCATCCTTGATATGTCCCTTTCGCTTACATTCATAGCAGACAATCTCACCAGACTTGTCACTTCTTTTCCAATCTTTCTTCCAACTTCCTTTTTGATCATATCTTCCCTTGAAGTTAGGCTTTCTGAAAAAGTTTTTCTTTTTGTAAAATCTCTTAAACCTTCTGGATAATTGAGCCATATCCTCATCGCTATTAGGTGATGATAGTTCACTGCTAGAAATTTCTATAGAAACTTCCAATTTCCCTTTTTATTTGTGTTTAGAGGTAGTGGTCTTGAACGCAAAAGATTTTCTTTTGGGTTCATCCTCCTCTTCATTGTTGACTTTCAGATCCTCTTCATACATCATCAGTTTTCCAATGAGTTCTTTTATAGGTAGCTTACTGATGTCACATGACTCTCTAATAGAGATAGAGGTTCATCTCCATCTGTCAGGTAGACATCTGAGAATCCTCATAATATATTCTTTAGCAGTGACTTCTCTTCGAAGAGAAATCATGGTTTTGACAATTTCATTGAACCTGAGATACATGTCAGAAATAGGCTCATCTAGTTTCATTTTAAATTTATCATATTTAATAGTATAAGTATTAAGTCTCATTTCTTTCTCACTAGAAGTTCTTTCATGTGAAACAGACAAGGTATCCCAAATTTCATGGGTAGTTTTACATGCAGAGATTCTATTAAATTTCTCATCTCCTAAAGAGCAGTATAAAGCATTCATATCTTTTCAATTGCTATTATAGGCAGTTTTGGTAGGTTCATCCCAAGTGATTCTATCAGTAGCAGGAATCTTATATTCATCTATAATTGAAGACCATATTTCAAATCTCATACTTTCTAAATGCATTTTAATTTTAATTTTTCATTGAGAATAATTGGTTCCATTAAAGAATGGTGGTATGTTTGTTACATCACCTTCCAATCTATTATCCATAATACAAAAATACTTTAAAATTGATAAAAATTTAGAATTAACATAAATTTAAAGATCTTTAAAGTACAACTACAATGAAAGTTGAATAGGGTCAAAAACAGAGTTTTACTAAACACCCTTTGATACCAAATGTTGTTCGGAGTAGCATACTCAAGATGGGGGTGAATTGAGTATCTATTCAAAATTTCTGTTACAAAAGTATTCTTAAAAATGTTACCCAATAAATTTAAATACATCCCAGTTAATCAAGGTTATACGGTTATGAAAGTTTGACTGTTTAAATAACTTCTTAGAAGATTGATTAATTATCAGTAATTTTAATATTAGTTATCAACATTACTTTTGAAGATATTATAATAAGAAAAAACAATTATAACTTCTTTAAAAGATTAACTATCAAATTAAATTTAGTGATTTTTGAATTAAATAGTAAAATAGAGAAAACTAAAGTAAACAACACAACGGATAAAAAACAAGTGGTTCAATCTCAAGCTGAAACCTAATCCACTCCACTTGGTGATCACCTGCCACTAAGCAGTTTATATAAATAAACTTGATCCACACCCTGGATCGGGGTTAACAACAGTACACAAGACTGTCCAGGTCTCGCGACCTCTTCCACAATTCTCTGTGGGTATGAACTAACATGTCACACATGGACCTCTTCCACACTTATTTATGGGAATACACAAGTGTAACAAGATGTAAGAAAAATGATATCTTGTATCCTTCAATTTGATGCAGGAGACAATGCGTGTTTAATACAAACACACACTTCTCGAAAGATAGAAAAAAATAATACACAATAGAGCAGAGATGATGAGATAGGGTTATAAGTGCTCTGAGTGTTAGTCTATGCATCTCTGGACTTCTGGGATGAAGCAGATGCAGGAATCGAGTCCTCTCGCGGAAAACAGAGTATCATAAGTCAGCTCGATCTGGCTCGTGTTCTTCATGGAGTTGATAATGTGGAAATGTTCTCAACTCTAGGATTATAGTAGGCTTCGTGTGTTCCTCAGCAGTACGGGTTGCATGAAAGCTTCTGCTTCTTCGTTATCGCACATACACTTGTTTTTTTGTTACACTATTGTCACTACAGTCATCACAATCACATGCTTTGTTGGAACCATGTTCGTTCTTTGCATGAATTGGAGTATGGTTTGTGTTTTTTTTAATCCTCAATGGAAGTTCAGAATGTGTGTCAGCAAAGTGATCATACAGAACAAGCAGATAATAGTATTGAAGGTGGCACCGTTTTCCAGTGTTTGCCAAATTTTTGGGCCTGAAAATTGACAAATGGAGAAAAGTGGTTTTGGCAAAGAGACTTGTGCACCATTGTATTGAAGGAGAAGAAACTTGCGCGCCCTATGTTTTTCAAGATCAGAACATGAAAATATGGCAAAGGTAGAAGGGCGCCCAAGTTTTATGTTTGGTCGCGCAAGTGACTTACGCGGCAGAGACTTGTGCGCTGAAACTTGCGCGCCGAGGGAAGACTTGTGCACCATCACGCAGGGTATCCAAATGACTATAAATAGAGTTCGACCCTTCCTCATTCGGAATGAAGTTCATACTTAGAGAAAATAAGAGCTCCCATCGCATAGGTGTTGTGGTCGTGCAAGTGGTGGTAGGTCGCGCAAGTTGAAGTTGCGCGAAGTTGTTTGTTGCGCGTCCAAGGTGTTTTGGGCGAGGAAGGGGTTGAGTCGCCCAAGTTTGGAGTTGGTAAAGGAGGTGTCACGCAGGTGGTTTGGTGACACTTGCGCGCCAATATTTGAAGAAGCGCGACATTTCATAGTTGCGCACCAAAATCGGTTTGGGCATAAAAGGATGTGAGTCGCACAAGTTTGAAGTTGAATAAGTGAGTGTCGCACAAGTGGGAGAGGTGAACTTGCACGCCGTCTTGAAACTTGCACGTCGGGATTGGAGAAGCGTGTTGGGTGTGGTTGAAGTACGCCAGCCTTTCTGGGGCTGCACGAAAGCTGAAAGTTTGCCTGATACCGTTGGTGAAAAGTGAGATTAGTCTATGGGTGGAAGTTGGACTTCAACAGAGCATCTACATACAACAGAGGATGTATTCATTAGCGATGATGAAGAGACCTTCATGTCTATAAACTGAGTGGGACTTCACCAAAGGCAGTGAGCCAGGGGGAGTCAACGGGAGTGACCCGAGGGACGCAGTGAGCTATCCCTGAACTTTTGTAAAGGCAGTGATCCTGGGACAAAGTGAATATGCCTGAACCTTTGTAATCCACATCTAGTGAAGTTTAGTGGAATTTGGTACGACCAACAACCTGTCGGTGTATGCTCCTTGGACGTAGCCTTTAGTGGTGAACCAAGTAAAAAATGTTGTGTCATCTCTCTGCATGTTAATGTTTTCTTTTTGATCATATCCATCTTACAGGTTTAACAAGTTCCTACCAACGTGGGAACAAGATCCATTGCTTTAAAAGAAAAAGTTTTCACCCTAATTCACCCCTCCCCTCTCAGGGTGTCCCGGGGTCCTACACGCTTTTCTACTGGCCACATTGTTCTTTTTATTCTTGGAATGCATGTGTTGGAGCTGATAGGATGCATGTATTCTGCACCTCGTACCTCGTACTGTCAGGTAACATGTCTATAAAGAAACATTAACTATGTTAGTGCATTTAAAAGCTTCAAATATGACCACTGCAAATTAAATTGAAAAACAACAAAACAAATTAAGAAACGGTGTCACAATCTGTCTGTAAACAGTGTCTCCTTGAAATGGTGTCTCCTTCTTTATCTTTGAGTGGTGAGACAACTATGATGTCATAGTTTTATAGAGATCAGGAACCGGTAGCACGGATGTAGTGTTAGGATCATAGTGTCTGGTCACGGTGTCTGGATGGTCACGGTGTCTGGGTGGTCACGGTGTCTGGGTGGTCACGGTGTCTGGGTGGTCACGGTGTCTGGGTGGTCACGGTGTCTGGGTGGTCACGGTGTCTGGGTGGTCACGGTGTCTGGGTGGTCACGGTGTCTGGGTCCTTTGCCAGAAAAACACAACTGGTGGCAGACTCACGGTTTCTCAGACTTAGTCAAATCTCTATACACAGACTTAAAAAGTGATATTCATTGAATGAATTAAACTTAATCATTCATAAGAGAATTTTATTAGAAACAAAATAGTTTATAATAATTATTTAAGGCATAGAGAAACTAATCATCTATACACATCATTCAAGATAGATTAAACGGTATTAACAGGCTTTACAGAATGTATATGATTTGTGATCATTAAAACATGATTAATACATGAGGAGTCCAACATAAATCAGCAAGAGATAATTTTTCGGAATCTTTGTCTTCCAATGAAGAAACTTTTGCATCGAATTTGTCAGGTAGGATTCTCAAGATCTTTTCAACAATTATAGAGTCTTTCAGCTTTTCACCAAGACATCTGATAGTACTCACAATGTCATTCAGTCTGGTAAATAATTCCCCAATAGATTCATGCTCACCCATCTTCAAATCTTCATACTTCAATCTCCATATTTGTAACTTTGCCTTCTTCACTTTTATATTGCCTTCGTATATGTTTTTCAATTTATCTCATATAACTTTAGTTGTGGAAACACCTTTCACTCTCAAGAATTCACTTTCAGAAAGTGATGATAATATAACATTCTTGACCCTTCCATTATTCTCAAGAAATTTCTTGTCAACATGCGTAAGTGGAGCACTATCATCAATTGGAGGAAACTCAACTGTTGCAGCTTCAAGAACATCATAACTGATAGACATAGGATATGGGATCATTCTATCTTTCTAGATATGATAGTTATTTCCATAAAAGACCGTAATACCTTTACTGTTCACACAGTTCATGTTCTCCATCAGCAAATAACAGTGAAGGGAACCTCACTCTGATACCAATTGAAAGTGCCCAGTCAGAGTATTGTATCACTGAGAGAGGAAGGGGTGAATCAGTGATACTCTTTTTCTTTTATATTTCTATTCAATTGAAACAACATTCGCCTCCTGTTAAAGATTCTAATTCCCTACTGAGAAACAAATCAACACACATCCAAAGGAACACAAATATTTACAAGGTTCACTATTCAATAAGAATAGATACGTCCATAGTATGGTTTGGAAATGATCCAATACCATAAAATCCACTATAAATCAATCCTTGGATTACAACGAGTAGGATATACCCTTACACTCATGTAGCACTATGAAACAATACAACTAGTGCATGTGCACCCTCTTAGCACAATAGGGGAATACATTTGTTTTGTAACATCTCATGTTACCTGTGCTTCTTTTCAATTCACCAAATGTAAAACAATTCTTCTTTTCCTTACCCAGAAGAAAGGTAAGAACCTCTTGGACTATGTAAAACAATCAGTTCGATTATCCTGAGTACGATGCTCCCAGTCTGATTCTTCTTGATCCGATCTTTCAATCGAATACAATAGAATAGAATCAACACCACTCTAGTACTTGCATACAATAGTCAAGACAAATAGAATTGGCACCACTTCAAAACATAGATGTAATAGTCAATACAAATAGAATCAACACCACTTCAAAACATATATGCAATAGTCAAGACAAATAGAATCAGCACCACTTCAAAACCTCTTTTTCTCTCACTATAACCTGGAGCTTCTCTATCCTCTGCTATGAATAGTACTTGTTGTCAGAAAGTACAAAGTACCTCCTCCTTTTATAGGTGATAATTAGCGGGAATCCAAAAGTTTTTCTCGCTCACTCAAATTTTCCCAAATTTGAATTTCCCCCTGAAATTATGGGATACATTTTGACTTCGTTATAGTTTCTCGAAGCTTCTCGAATCTTCTCGAAACTTCATCTCAATCTTTGGCTCTTTCATTTGTATCACCATACCCATTTCTTATTCAAGAAAACCAAAACAATTTTTCTTTTAGAAAACCATAAATGTGGGTACAATTGTTGAGTACGATTGTTTTTGGGTACGATGGTCTTTAATCGGCACCATCTCTTTTCTTTCACTTTCACCTGTGAGTCCGATGTAAAACAAAGTCATTACCCTCACTACCACAAAACTGGGCAAGGTCAGCACCACCCCTTTATCAGCGCTGATAGGGGGGATTTATCAGCGCTAAAAAAGCACTGATAAAAGTACCCCTTTATCAGCGCTTTTTTTAGCGCTGATAAAGGCCCCCCCTTTATCAGCGCTTTTTTTTAGCGCTGATAAAGGGACCCCCTTTATCAGCGCTTGTTTAGTAGCGCTGATAAAGGGGGGGCCTTTATCAGCGCTTTTTTTAAAAGCGCTGATAAAGGGTCGACTTCAAAAAAAAAATTAAAAAAATATATTAATATATAAATATAGTTATATAGTTATATTGATATAAATATAATATATAATTTTTAAATATATTTTAGATAAGTATAAATGTACATTTACACTTAATATACTTAAAATATAAGATATTTAGTGAAAATGGATTCTTAAAAAATTAAAAAAAATATTTTTAATTAATAATTTGATAATTATTATGGAGTAATAGTCATTTAATAACAGTTTGAAGAATAAAAAAATTAAAAAAATTAAAAAAAGATCCAAAATATGTTGAAAACGCAACTCAAACTTCAAACGGTCATAACTTTTGATCCGGGTGTCCGTTTGAGCTCTACCACATATCAAATCGAAGTATGCAATGAGCTCTACATCGCTATGATTTAGGAGAACCTCAGTCAAGCGTTTTTCGAGGCCAAAAGAGGCCCAGAAGGCCTCTAAAACTGAGTTTTTAGTCGGGGTACCCAGATTTTTTAACATTTTGTGGATTTTCAGCATCGTTTAAGGGGGTATTATTGGATTTTTTTGGTGGAGACTGAATTTATTCCAAGGTATTACATTCATATTGATATTATGTCTTTGAAATTTTATCATTTTTTATAATGCACTGCTATTTATAATCAAATATATAACTATATGTACATATTTTTTATATATTCACAGCTAAAAATTAATTTTTTTAAATAAATAATTAAACATATTTACATATAAAATATAATAGATTTATCTAAATAATAACTAATATCCATTTTATTTAAAATACCAATATATGAATATTTATATAACTATTATATATTAATATAACTATATATATATATATATTAATATAACTATATATATATATATTAATATAACTATATATATATATTAATATAACTATATATATTAATATAAATATATATTACTGTACGAATAAATATAACGAAATATATATATATATAAATAGATATATCATGAATAAGAGAACAAATCAATATAGGGTAGTGGCAAAGGCTTTAGGTGCGCATGGGGGAGGTCTCGAGATCAAATCCGGGTGGAGGAAATGGCGCACGCGCAAGGGTGATTTAAAGGGCTAGTGCTGATAAAGGGTGTAGGCGGTGCGGGCGGGCGCTGGATGTGTGGGAAAGCGCTGATAAAGGGGGGCTCAAGTGCTGTAAAACCCCCACGAGATTGGTAGTATTTTTTTTATTTTATTTTTTTTATTTTTATCAGCGTTAAAAAAAAGCGCTGATAAAAGGGGTCTTTATCAGCGCTTTTTGGAGCGCTGATAAAGGGGACCCCCCTTTATCTTCGCCGGCATTATCAGCGCTTTTTCTAACGATGTTAATGGCCATTTTTAGCGCTGATAAAAGCCATATTTGTAGTAGTGCCTGTCGGCATGACATGCATCATCTCTTCACTTTCTCTTTCCATCGATACGACTCCTTCCTCTTTTCCATCGACACAACTATTTCCATCAGCACGACTATTGCCATCGGCATGACTATTCTCATCGGCACGACTATTCCCATCGGCACGACTATTCCATCGGCACGACTCTTTCCTCTTCCATCGACACAACTATTCCATCGGCACCACTATTCCATCGACACAACTCTGAGCCCGATGCAAAACAAAGGCATTACCATGTTGGCATGACATTCATCATATCTTCTTTCATCAGCATGACTATTCCATCGACACGACTATTCCATCGGCATGACTATTCCATCGACATGACTATTCCATCGACATGACTATTTCATCGGCACAACTCTGAGTCTTATGCAAAACAAAGTTATTACCATGTCGGCATGACAGACATCATATCTTCTTTCATCAGCATGACTATTCCATCGGCATGACTATTCCATCGACACGACTATTCTATCGACATGACTATTCCATTGGCACAACTCTGAGTCCGATGCAAAACAAAGTCATTACCATGTCGGTATGACATGCATCATATCTTCTTTCATCGACGTGACTATTCCATCGACATGACTATTCCATCGGCGTGACTATTCTATCAGCACGACTTTGAGTCCGATGCAAAACCAATTCATTACCAAGTCACCATGACATGCATCATATCTTCTTTCATCGGCATGACTATTCCATCGGCACGACTATTCTCATCGTCACCACCATTCACAGATTTTCAATTGTCACCACCATTCACAGATTTTCAATAGTCACCACCATTCACAGCTTCGCAATAGTCACCACCATTCACAGCTTTGCAGCTTTGTAATAGTCACCACCATTCACAGCTTTTACTTACCTATTTCTTCCATCGAGTTTGCATCATAAGTTCTACCACTTTACTTATGATTTATGAGAATTTCATAATAGCAAAGCATCGTCACATTTAACATTGGAAAGTATCGTAACTTTTCATTCATTCTAATTTCTTTCTTTCCTTCTCATCCTGAAGAAAATATTTCTGAAAACAAGAGCCCAATTCTTTTCAAAACAAAAACCCAAAACAATTGTTTTCAAAACAAAAGTGAAGTGATTTCTTTTATTCAAAACCAACCTTGACAACAAAAGACAACTCTTGAAACCTTCATCACCTTCATCATCAGTTTGGTTCGAACATGAATAATACAACTTCTAAGGGGTTTTCGAGTTTGGTTCCAAAGCTTAGGGTTTGTAATGTCTCATGTTTGTTTCTATGTAGTTTCTTCCATACAATAAAGTTTGATTACAAATGATTACCATATTAAAAGAATATATATATTCATTAGGAAGTAAGTTATATTTAAAATTTTCATTTTTTGACAAGCCTCTTGGAAAATAAAATGCATTAAATGTGAGGCATTTTACAAATGTTTACAGCTGAGGATGCATTGGCGATCAAAGTATAAAACGCGACTTCCGGTAGGACGCCTGGGCGCAATTCTTTTTAGGTTCAGTCTGAGCGAGTCGGCTGAAAAGGAGTGAGGGCCTGGTGCTCATCGAGGCACGGATGGGTTCCCATGTCCTTCCATCACTGGCCGCGAGTTTCTAATCTTTTCTTGTGGTTGTCTTCTTCTCTACGAGTAGCTGAAGCAGATACGATTTCAGTCTGTCATTTTCTCCGTTGATTCACTCCCCGTTTCAGCTAATCGCCAGTCATCGTCGGGAGCATTCATCCTCTCTCAAGCCCCGGCTATGTTGTCCAATATGCTGTCAAAATTCAAAGCTGTTGATGTTTTGAGGCATTTCCTGCCTCGTACAGCTAGGGTTTATGGCGGTGACGGACGCCCCATCAGCGGCTTTTCGCGCTTCTTTTGCAATACCGCATCTGAAATGCTTACGCCAGACGGCAGTGATGAAGCGCCGAAATCTCCCTGGGCTAAATTTTGCGAGGGTCCGGCTGGCTCCGACGATGAAGATGATATTCTGTTTCCTTCAATCGCCGACAGGGTTGAGAAGCAGGAACTCCCGGATCTAGGGAGAGCAGTCACAGACGTCCTAATCGAGGCCGCCGCTAGCGATGTCAGTAAAATTTTGAAGAACAGGTTCGAATCCCTGGAAGAAGTTGCCGAAGCTTTAGCGGGCTGCGACGTGGAGGTTTCCGAGAGTCTGGTCGAACACTTGCTGAAGAGATTCAGCCATCACTCGATCACAGCTCTGGGGATCTTCAACTGGGCCAAAGCACAGCCAGGTTACGTGCCTTCGACCAAAATTTATGATAGGATGATTTATATTCTAGGAAAGCGGGGGAAGTTTGATCTCATGTGGAAGCTGGCGGAGGAGATGAAGATAGCTGGACGAAGCTGCTCGCCGACCACCATGACGAACATCATCCAAATGCAGGTGAGGGCGTGCCAGTGGACGGACGCAATAGATGCGTTCCGTAGAGCAGAGCGGTTTGGGTTTAACACGGATGTTAAGCTGCTGCGCAATCTAATCTCCTTTTTGGCGTGCAATGGCGGCGTGAAGCACGCTGAAGACGCGTTCTTGGAGTTCAGGGATATGATCCCTCCTGATGCCTCCATCTACAATGCGCTGATCATGGGCTGGTGCAGTGCTGGGAAACTGGATTTGGCGCCCATGGCTGAAAAACACCCCGAACCAGATTCTTATGTTTCGTCTGCCTTACTGGAGTCAAGGGAGAAGGTTTTGAGCTTTGATGCTGTTCTCGATGAGATGCGCATGAAGGGCTGCCCGCCAAATTCTGTGACCTACACTATTATAATGAATTCACTGGGGAAAAATAAGAAGGTTGATGAAGCTCTGGGTGTTTTTGAGAAGATGAAGCAGAGCGGTTGCGATCCGGATGCCACCACCTATGGCACGTTAATTGCCGGGCTTGTCAGTGCTAACAGATTAGACGAGGCTCGTGCCATGTTCAAGGATATGCAAGAGCTGGAACTGTTCCCCGGAGTGAAAACGTATAATGTGCTGATCTTGCATTACTGCCACCATTCTCAGGAGGAAGATGCTCTGAATCTTCTCCTGGACATGGAAGCCATGGGATGCCAGCCCAACGAGGAGACGTATATTCCTTTACTGAAGATGTGCTGCAAGCAGAAGCGGATGAAGATTCTGTATTTCCTGTTGGGACACATGGTGAAGAATAACGTCATCATTGATCGTGATATCTATGGTCTCCTGGTGCGTGGCCTTTGCTGGAGCGGGAAGGTGGAGCACGCCTGCTTGTTTTATGAGGAATGTGCGTTGAGGGGGTGGACTCCTTCAAACTCCATGCGCAAGGTGTTGATGGAGAAGCTTGAGAAGAAGAAAATGAAGAGAGCCGTCCAAATGATCGAGAGCTTGGGCGTCATCACGGGGCAGGAGGCAGACAACTTGCAGGCTGAAACAGATGATGGTGTCGACGCCCAAAAATGATCTTTCTCTCTCACTTATGATTTTGCTGATTTCCTCTCAGTATTAAAATCTCGCGCTTTGAAGGTATGCTGTTGATCTTACCAATTTAAATATCTATGTTTATGTTTTGTTTAGCATGTTTTAAAATTTATTCTAGAATAACTGTCTGGATCCTTGAGTGTAATTTTTCCATGTTTATTTGATTTGCGGGAATGAATTGTGCTCCATCGTTCTGCAGGGCTTGTTCACTGGACTGTTTGAGGCCGTCCTGCTTCTACTGTACCTGGGTATTGATTTGCCTGGGCTGCAACTTCTCACACACTGTCTAATGGGTGAGTGGTTGATTAGAAATTTTCAGTGCATATTTCACCTTTCATGAGAGTTTTAGACTATTCTCAACCTATCATAAGGTTTCAGTGTATTCTAGACTTAGGTGAGAAGTTGATTAGAATTTTTTGGTCTATCTTTCACCTTTCATGTGAGTTTTAGAATATTCTAAACCTATGATAAGAGTTTGAGAATATCCTATATATCTCTAGTGGGTTGGATACTATTTTTGATTTCTATAAAATCTTGTGAAATCTCTTTGTAATTCATGAAGGCTGCTGAACATTTTAGTCCTTTCTAGAATGTTATGGAACTCAATGAATTCTAAAGTCATCTTATACATTCTTATTGGTTAAACCTATGTTTTAGAATGTTGTAGGGTTTGAAAGAGTGTTTTCCATTGCCCCATATATTATCATTCTCAAATATTTTTGAGTGATATCCTGCTTACCCAAAATTTTTAGTTGTCACATTTGTCTAAGAATTTGAGAGTTATGGTGACTTAGCAAATGAAGGTGTTTAGTGCTGCATGGGTTTGAATTCTGGGGAATAATGCGATGGAAAGTGGTATTGAAGTATGCTTTGGCAAGTTTGTTTTAAGGTTTGTTAGTAAGACATGAAGTAGGTAGATGATTTCATCGAATGTCACCAACTTGTGGGAAACTCACCAAAACCTTGGAGCAACACAACCCCAACATGGTGGGGGGGGGGGTTGTGGAAGAAGAGAGACGGTTGTGGTGTTTAGGACATCCATTACATGTGAGACACCTAGGATTCCATAAGGAATGGATGTGGGCTAAACACCTTTTTTTAAGAGCCCTATGTTCACGACAATACCTGATACCCTTATGAGTTTATTCACTTTCTCATTTATGATTGAGGGTAAGGGTATCATGATTACATTAATGAAATGGCAAAAGGAGTGATCCACAAGCCGTCACTTCCCAAACAACAATAACATATAAAACGACAACGATGACAGCCCGTCACCTGACCTGACGCCATCAATGCATGAAAGCCATAGAACACTGTATCTTAACACCCAATAAACTTCAATGATCACGGTAAGCGCTAGTTACCTTAAAACTGTTTGAGGTGGTGCCTTAAAACCAACTACTTTGTATTTTTGATTGTCTGTATATTCATAAAATTGAATATCAATAATTAAATATCTTTTCACATAGTAATTGTTCTTCTATGTAACTTTAACGTGGTAACGTCTTAGAATATTTGTTGTCTTGATAAGGTTATATCGTTTTTTGGTATGATGATAACCTTGATATTGTATGATGATATTCTTAAACCTTATGCCCTATGGTTGTATGACATCTCGTAAGAGGATTAGACTTTATCTTATGAAGTTCTCACTTTGATAAGAGGAGATTATGATGACATACTCACATATTGGAATTCCACATGTTCTACGTGTTATTGGATATTCCTGTTTGTGAGTGTGTAATGATCATCGAGACTTTTAAGATTATTATTTATGTATACCATGAGTTGCTTACTTAGGTGTATTGTCAAAAACCACGACGACATATGATTACGACGAAGTTGATATGTTGGTTGTGTCATGAGTGATGTTATTAATGAATAATTCGAGAATTTTTTTCCCCTTCTATCTTTATGGAAATTGATATTTCGATCCTTTGATTGGAATGAAACAGTCGAACTAAATTTCATAGCCATGATATATTGACAGATTTATTTCAGATAGCCAAAGAAAGGCGTATCAAACATATAGGTTGACACAAGCATGCAACCTGATTGATGAGATATCGTTACAAAATTATCATATTAAACAATGAGCGTTCGTGTGTGGTCGTCGTCGTTGTGTCATGACTTATTTCTCTTGGGTGCCTTTATGTGGTGCTAGACGCTGATATTAGACTTCAGGGGAACCCATCTAATGCCACCGAGGATGATGCTTAGATGACCACACACTTAGTGTTTCTATTGGTCTCAATTAAATTCTGTTTGAATTTAATTATTTGAATAAATATTATTATTCATGGAATAATATTTATTTGAGATTTATTGATCGTATATATTCGGTCACTATTTTATGTGTGTTGAATATTGAAATAAATATTTATTCGCAAGGTTGTGAATATTATAAATATTTATTTACTTATGGAATGAATAATATTTATTATTTGAGATTCGGTAAATGTGGAGGAACTGCTAGGTCTGGTAGGAATGATATATTAAATATCATTTAAATAAATATTATTTAATTATTTAAAGAAATGATATTTATTTTATTTGTGAGTTTAGCGCATGTCAAATAAATAATAATAGCAATAATATTGTTATTTAGACATGAGGTTCTATAGAGATTTAAGAGAATAATGAAGGGTCTATATGCAATTATCTATTATTTTCTAGGGTTATATATGGTTGTGCACAACACACCCCATTATAGACCCTAGAGAAAATCTTTAGAATGATTTTAAGAACCGAGAGCAATCTTTCACCCTCTTCGTCCTCTCAAAATCGAGAGATCAAAATCTTTCCATCTTCGAATGATTGTGTGATGATCAAGGGAAGCAACACAAGATGATATGTATTGCTGCGCTAGCACCCAGAATACAATCAGCGACGCTTCAAGATCATATGAGTACGTGTGTCACCATTGATAGATTCTATCCTTGGATCCTCATAGCGTAACAATGATGCAATCGAATGACGATCAGACAATCAACCTCTTATATAAAGAAAGAATTTCCAAGATTGCGGTAATTCTTAATTTAAATTAATTATAAATTTAATGTGAAAATATATTTTCTTCTTGGTTCTGATGTTCTTTGTCAATATTCATCGAATTTAATTCATTAGTCATGATGTTTATCGTCATTCGCAAATTATTCGTTGAAACTAACATAAGCTGAGTTGGCCACGATCCAATGGGCGCTTTTGATGCTTCCAGATCCTTCAAAGGGTATCAGGACAATCATGTTAAAATTTATAATTATTTATTAATTGCTGGTCGTTATACCCATTTGATGTTAGTTTTCTTTAAATTTGAATGTTGAGATCTCTTCTTCGTTCTCACTCATATAACCACAATAGGTTAAAAACATATGAAGAACATATGAAGGTGCTGAGAATTCTGGCATGATAACATAAGTCTACATGACATGTACCTCGACGACACACACTGTGTACCATGTTCAATGCACTAGGACAAACCTCAAATTTAATTCAGAGTGTTGTGCGTTGAATCATACACGGTGTCATTAAAACACTGCATGTTGACTAGGCTAGGGCGGCACACAGTTTCCCAAACTGTGCGCCATATCAGAGCAAACTGTGCAACCCAAAGTAGTGGGCTTTTGCACGGTTGACACACAGTTAGTCAAGCCGTGCACTCTATTAGAAGAACCATGCAACCCATTTATAACAGGCCCACGACTTGCGCACAATTTGTCTAAACCGTGCACATTTTCCTAGGAAACTGTGCAGATGAGATTTTAAGTGATCCGATTTTTGATTAAAATTTCCCGAACCCTATTTTAGGCCCCCGACGGACTGGTATGACCTTGAAACGATTTCTCCCATCCTTGGAGCTCTTAAGAAGGATTCTTGGCCCTTTAGATCCCTCTCGGAAGTGATCCGAAGCTAGGTGAACGACGATCAATCCTCTTTCGGTTAGTTTCCTCCTCTCGTTCTTGTTCTCTCGCAATCTCCTTCCTCCCTAGTGTTCCGTGAATCATTGTGTTAAATTGTGGATCTAATACCCACTGTTTTGGGGTTATAAACCTAGGTTTGATCCTTGTTTCCCCGGATTCTGTTGTCGTCGTTCTTCCTCGGCAAATCTCGATTAGGGTTTGACACTTTGAGATCTTGCGACTCCGAGGTAGGTGGTTCCGTTATGATGCCCAATTTATCGTAACCCCAAATTGCTGTGTTAAATTCAATTGATGATTCAAATGCAATTGCTTAATTAATATTAAATTACTTTCAATGATTTGATTAAAAACCCAATTCCATTGAATTGAGGTTTTTGGAAAAATAGGTTTTTTTGGCATGAAATTGAAAAATCCCCAATTCCATTGAATTGTGGTGTGTTTATGAAAATTTGTTATATTTAAATTGTGGGTTTGATGGAAATTGTTTCAATTAAATTGTTGAATTTAATCGTAGAAATGGTTTTGATGGAAAAATTGTGAAAATATTTCCATCATTTGAAATGCCAAGCATGGATTGCTAAAGTATTTCAATATTTTAAATTGTAAAACATGATTTGTTTAAATATGCTTTTTTGAAATGCCAAACCTGTTTATTTGAAAATTGAAAGCACATTCTTGGTGAATTTGATATTGACATATTGTTATGGATTTTTTTGGTGAAATCTACCAGGCTTTGGCTCACATCCTACTTGTGACTTCAGGTGTTTGTAGATTATCTCCTTTCAGGTTCGAGCAAGGGAAAAAGATCATTTGGAGGTGGTTCTAGCTATTGAATCGTAGACTTGGTGAGTTGCGTCAGAGTTGTAACTCGTACAATTTTTCCTGTTTTTCTGGTATTTGGTTGTAGTACTTGGGTTGCTATTCCTTTTTGACTTCTGGTACATTACTCCCATTGAAGTTTCTTTTGATATGCATATTGTCTTATTTCTTTTACTTCTGTAATGTTTGTGACAAAATCGTTCTCACTTTCATTTTGTATGATGTTAGGTGCTAGTCGCAGACCTGTGGGGACCGGAAACGCTATTCGGGCTATGTTAAGATCGGCTCGGTTATCGGGTTACCATGGTACTAGAGCTGGTTCGTGACAAAGTGGTATCAGAGCTCTAGGCTGAGCTTTTGTCTTGAAGTTAGTATGTATCGTGAAATCTTATCGGGACTCAGAAGGTAGTTGCGATTGAGTGCCTGACCAGTTCTCATCGTAACATACCTTAAGTCGCCAGAGGTGGTTAGAGAAAGACGTTTTGTGGATTAGTTCATGTCTTTTCTCTATTTTGATTTGGATAGAGTGGAATTGAAATCTTGTTTGTTCTATCTGTTGGGATTAATTTTCCTTGTTGCTCCGTTTGAGTGTAAACCTGATGTCTTCCTTGTTGTTTGTTGATGTTGTGTAGCATCATGTCTCTGAGAAGACGTGCGAATCAGATTCAGGAGGAAGCTGATGCTGAACCTCAACGAGTGAATCCTCTCGTGGACCCAAATTTGGTTGAGGTGATTGTGGACACTGTCTAAGCTTTGGGACATACACCACCTCAAGTTCCTGTTCATGCTTCAACTGTGGAACCTTAGATGGATGTTCTTAAGATTTGTTCTCAAGAGTTCCTTCGCCAGAAGCCAACATCGTTCGAAGGCTCAAATGATCCTCAAGAGGCTGAGGAATGGTTGAGCATGATGGAGCGTTTGTTTGGGTTCTTGGACACACCCGACAGGATCAAGGTGAAGTGTGTCACCTTCGTGCTGGAAGGACTGAGTAGGATATGGTGGGGCACTATGGTGACGACGAAGAAGCACGAGGGCTTAGAGTGGAAAGACTTCAAAGTTCTTTTCACCGATCATTTCTATCCAGAGTCGATGCTATTGGTCAAGGCTACGAAGTTTTTCAAACTTAAGCAGGCTGACAGGATCGTGACAGAACAAAGTATGCAAATCGTTTTGCTGAGCTCGTGCATTTCACATCCGAGATTGTATCGAATGAGAAGATGAAGGCTTGAAGGTTCGATTTGGGACTTTGTCAGGATATTCGTTCTCAGGTTTTCTTGCTGAAGCTGCCTTCTTATGCTGATGTACTGGATAAAGCGCTTATGGTTGAAATGGACCTGACTGGCAAGTCAGAGTTATAGGGAGTTTCTTTCTCTCCCAGTGGCAGCATGAGTTCATTCAAGGGAAAACAAAAGCGTGATAATTCTTGTGGCAGTTCTCGACAACAGGGTCATTCTAGACCTCCTGCAGTACCAAGAAGAAGTCCTTTGATTTTTTACTAGTGTGGCAAGCCAGAACATTCAAAAAGGGTTTGCACTGAGACACCCAAGAATTGTGGCTCCTGCGGACGTTCAGAGCACTTATAGAGATTCTTACATGTTTATTCTACTTCGTGTAGTGGAACGGGATCATCAACCACTACTGGAAATTCCTCCTATACCAACGCCTATATCCCAACGGTTTAGAGAAACCGTTGGGATAGGTTGGTGTAAGAATTTTTAGAGTGTATTTTCCCAATGGTTTTTCAAACCGTTGGGATAGGCCCGGGTAGAGACACTTTTACCAATGGTTATAGATAATCATTGGGATAGTGGAATGTGTACCCCCTTATGCCAACAGTTCATTGATACAGTTGGGATAGGTTTGATAATATTTCCCAACGGTTTTAAAAATCCGTTGGGATAAAATGCCACAAATGCAGCTCCCAATTCCGATCCTGATCCACCCACATTGCGCCCTAAACGAGAGCTCCCGTTGTTCCAGCGTGCAAACCCTTCTTCCCAGCAACCGATTGTTTGTTCTTCCACATCAATTCTGTAAGTTATAACTGTGTTTTATGTTCTACCTCCATTTATTCCATTTTTCATTCGGATTTCTTTGAAGACAAGGTTGTTTTTTGTTTTTTGTTTTGATTATCCCTAAACGACAGCTCCCCTATTCTTTGTGAACCCTTCTTCCCAACCTGCGACCCATCCTTGATTCATGTAAGTGTTTGTTCTTCCACCTCAAATAGATGATAACATGGTGTAGTGTATTTCCCCTAACACAACACATGATTCCTCTAGTAGAATATCTATTCAAATGATGATTCCTCCAGTTCAGAAATTTGTATCTATGGAATGTTATGCCCTTGCATAGAGTTCCTTTTGAGCATCATTCAACTGCATAGAGTTCCTTTTAGGTGTTCTATTGAGACCCTTTTGATTAGAAGTATGGTTCATGTCTTATAGTGATATTTTAGTGATGTCCTATTAAATTGATCCAACATGGTAGTGAGTTCTTAAATGCTAGGGAGACCTACTATGGGTCTCAATTTCATAATTTATTTTTTTGAGATAATGGGAGGGGGTTGGTTATGGGGGGGGGGTGCAGTGGGAGGGGGGATGGCTGTAGGGGGGGTTGTGCAGTGAGAGGGGGGCTGTGGGGTGGGGGGTGCAGTGGGAATGGGGGGGGGGGCTATGCAATGGGAGGGGGGCTGTGGGGTGGGGGGTGCAGTGGGAATGGGGGGGGGGGGCTGTGTAGTGGGAGGGGGGTTGGCTGTAGGGGGATGTGGGGGGGGGGGGCTGCAAGGGGGTGAGGGGGGTTGTGCAGTGTGGGGGGGAGGGGGGCTGTAGGGTGGGAGGGGGCTGTATGGGGTTGTAGGGTGGGAGGGGGGGGGTTGTAGGGTGGGAGGGGGGGGGGTTGTAGGGTGGGAGGGGGGGGGGGGGGGTTGTAGGGTGGGAGGGGGGGGGGGCTGTGCAGTGGGAGGGGGCTGTAGGGGGGTGTGCAGTGGGATAGGGGTTGGCTATAGATGGGGGTGTGCAGTGGGGGGGGGGGTGTAGGGGGGTGGCTGTGCAGAGTGGGGGGCTGCAAGGGGTGAGGGGGGATGTGCAATGTGGGGGGTGGGGGTTGCAGGGGGAGGTGGGGGAGGGGGGACTGCAGGGGGGGCAGGGGGGGGCTTGTGGGGGGGGGGGGGGGGTTGGCTGTAGGGGGGGTGTGTAGTGGGAGGAGGTTGGCTTATGGGGGGATGTAGGGGGGTGCGCAAGTGGGGGGGGGGGGGGGCTGCTGTAGAGGGGGAGTGTGCAGTGGGAGGGTGGGAGCTGTGTAGTGGGAGGGGGCTGTAGGGGGGTTGTGCAGTGGGATATGGGCTGTAAAGGGGGTGTGTAGTGGGAGGGGGTTGGCTGTAGATGGGCTGTGCAGTGGGGGGGGGGGGGGTGGCTGTGGAGGGTGGGGGGGCTGCAGGGTGAGGGGGGATGTGCAATGTGGGGGGTGGGGGCTGTAGGGGGAGGTGGGGGAGGGGGGACTGCAGGGGGGCTGTATGGGGGGGGGGGGGGGGTTGGCTGTAGGGGGGTGTGTAGTGGGAGGAGGGTTGGCTATGGGGGGATGTAGGGGGTGCGCAGTGGGGGGGGGGGGGGGTGCATGGGGTGGGGGTTGGCTGTAGGGGGGTGTGTAGTGGGAGGGGGTTCGCTATGGGGGGGGATGTTAGGGGGTGCACAGTGGGGGGGGGGGGGCTGTAGAGGGGGCTATGTAGGGTGGGGGTTTAGAGGGGGGTGAGGGGGGTTGTGGGGGGGGGGGGTTGGGGGTGGGAACTGCAGGGGGGGAGGTGGTGGGGAGGGGGGGTTGGCTATAAGGGGTTGTGCAGTGGGTTGTGGGGGGGGGGGGTCAGGAGACGTGCTATCTATAACTACCCTTCAGGTAGGATTCGAGGGTGGACGACCCCAGAACTGATTCTATTCTTCCAGCTGCTTGTCTTTTTCTGTTGTACTTTCGTTCAGTTGTAGCTGTACTTTTCAGTTGGGTTTGTATTCTGACCCATTTACTTTTCAGCACTTTCTTTTTGTACTTAGTGTAATACTTCCGCTTGTACTCTGTGGTGTTTGTTTACTTTTATAAAGGCAATGCCTTCCCAGTTATTGGGATTTACGCCATTTGGTGCTAGTCATCAGCCCCTGGCCTATGGAAGGCGGGGTTTGAGGTAGTCACAGCACGAGCCCCCCGAGGACGGGCCGTGACAAATGTAATGAATATTCATCTAAAAGATGTAATATCTATGTATGAAAATCTTGGGTCGCTACACCAAGGATAAGCACCAAGTGGCCATGAGGATGATGACAACCGATGGACACTCTTCCAAGTTTCAATATTCACATGTAATCTCTTTTGAATTTCTCTTGTGTTGATTTTTAAAATTGTTTTTGCATGACTTGAAATTACGACCCTAATTTGTTAGTATCAGACTCTAAAATTGATAGAACTTATCACTTTAGGGTTAGGGATGTTAGAAATCCCATTGTCCCTAGTTGTAAATCTACCACTGACACACCTAGAAGGAATTTAGTTGAACATGAAATTCAAATGGATGATATCACAACCTTTAAATAATTGGCTTTATGCTATGTTGAAAATCAACAAAACCATATGAAATATCCTGATGCACCTGATGTGTTTGAAATTAAATCTAGTTTTATTCACCAACTACCAAAATTTAATATATTTCTAGTTGAATATCCATATAAAAATCTTTAATAATTCAGTTATCTTTATGTTAACATGAAACTCAAGGAGTTGATGCAAATCAAATGAAATTTAGGTCATTTCCTTTTTCTTTAGGAGTAACCAAAGAATGATTTTTCTATTCATATTCAACTTTGATTAGAGATTAAAATGAATTATGGATGTTTTTTCTTGAATTTTTCTTCTTCTTATAGAACTGCTTCCATTCAAAAAGAGATTTGTGGTATTAGGAAAACTAAAGGTGAATCTTTTCATGAGTCCTGAGAATGATTCAAAGGACTTTGTTTTAGCTTCCCCCACCATCAAATCAGTGACCAAATATTTATTCAATATTTTTATAAAGGATTGTGCCTTAGAGATAAGAGAATAATTGATATTGTTGTAGGATGATCTTTAGTTGAAAAAACACTAGATACTACTGGGATTTTAATTGAAAAAATGACAAAAGATGCTCAAAAATATGGAACAAGAGGTCTTCTTCATGTGAAAGTTTCCTAAGAATTCCCCACTAATAGTCCTAAAATCAATATAATTATGAGTCAAATTACTAATCTTACCACCATGGTGAGGTTTTTGATGTTGTCCAACACCCCACAAACCCCACACAAACCTGAAACTACTTTTAAAATGCAAGTCTATTGTGGAATTTGTTCTTCCAATAAAAATTTTAGTGATTAATGTCTACAAATGCAAGAACCATGTGAGAATTTCAATGATGTTTTTCTTGGAAATCCATTTCAATGAAACCAACAAAGACCTTTTCAATCCAAGAAAAATTTCAATTAAGGCTGGAACAACCACTTAAATGAAAGATTTTGAAAACCTAAACAAAAAATAAGATTTTTTATAAGGTCGTACAAGTAATTCTCAGCTAGGATATTTCAACGAGAAAACCAATGCTCATTCTGGAAGAAACATTCAGCCTTCCCGAACCACTCAAAAGGTAGAGAGTAACCTTGAAGAAGAAATGAGTCAAAAATAGTACAATATGAATAAATTGATGAATCAAATGGGTTAACTAGACTATGATCTTAGTATCATGATAAATAAAACGAGTGGAGGTTTAAATTTATAACCCCAAGTGAATCCAAGAGATAAAAGGAAATAAAATGTGAGTGCTATAGAACTTATGAGTGAAACTTGATTGACTAACCCTCAAACTGAGAAACTCAAACCTGATGTTGAACCTATAAGAATTATCAAGAGAGTTTCAAACCACTTTCACATGATATTGAAACTACTAGAGAGAATCCTACCACTGATGAAAATGATGGAAATTTTGAATTTTATTTGAATGAAAACACAAATTCAAAAAAATAGGCTCTATTTGAAAGAACCAATAAGGATTGGAATAGGATTTATGGGCCTTATATTTCTAAAATTAGTGCTCAAAATATTCCATAACCATTCAAACAACCACTTCCTTATCCAAACAGTGAACCACCAGCGAAGACAAGTGCTGAAAAAGAGTTGGATAAAGAGGTATTGGAAACTTTAAAGAAAGATCATTTCAATATAAATTTTCTCGATATTGTGAAACACATTCCAATATATGATAATTTTTTGAAAGATATTTGTACACACAAGAGGAAAATTAAATGGAGGTGAAAAATTAAATTTAGGAAGGAATGTTTCATCCATGATTCAACATGATTTGCCTATCAAATGTAAAGACCCAGGAACTATTACCATTCCCTGCACCATAGGGGAATGAAAATTCAGAGATGTAATTATTGATTTAAGAACTTCCATAAATGTTATTATACATTCCATTTACTCATCATTATAGGCTGGAGATATAAAACCCTATAGAATTATCATTCAAATTTCCAACCAAATTACCACCAAACCTACTGGAGTTATAGAGGATGTTCTAGTTCAGGTGAGTGAAATGATTTTTCTATGGATTTCTATGTCTTACATACGAAAGATGATTATTTTAGTACCCATGCACCTCTTATTCTAGGTAGTCCACTTTTTGAAAAATTCTAAAGCAATCATTAATGCTTATAAAGGATCCCTTTCACTTGAATTTAGATGAGATGTTGTTCACTTCAATATTTTTTATTCCATGAAACACCCAATTGAGGATTATTCATCCCCTCAGGTGAAAATTATTTATTGATATTATATTGATATTGATGAGTGTTAAACATATGATTTTGGAAATGTTGAAACATATTTCAAAACAACTATTGATAATTTGGAATCTGTTCTCAAAAAAATCATTTCAAATCTAGAAAATAAGGAAATTTCTTCTGAAAAAGATCTCAAGAACCAAGAAACCGATCAAATTTATTTAAAACTTGAATTCCCTTTTTAAATTTTGAATTTCACTAAACAACCACACTTGTGAGCAGTGTAGTCAACAACTTGATCATCCTGACTTTAATATGAAATGTACTTGTTCGAAGAATGAACAAGGAGATGAAATTGTTTTCATTGAGTCACTTGAAACTTCTTTGACCAATGAAAATACCCCACCTGAGTTAGAACTAAAACCACTATCTGAGAACCTCAAATATTATTTCTTAGGTGTAAATAAACCATTTCCTATTATCATTTCAAAAGAGTTTTTAAGAGACCAAGAATACCAACTGTTAGGAGTCCTTAAAATCCACAAGAAAGCTAAAGGATGGACTCTGTCTGATTTAATTGGAATTAGTCCTTCAGTGTGCATGCATAAAATTTTGTTGGAGGAAAATTCTAAACTGACGAGACAATTACAAATAAGATTGGACCCAACACTTTTAGAGGTTATTAAGAAATAATTCACGATCTTGTTAGTTGCTGAAATTATTTTTCCTATCTCTAATAGTCAATGGGTGAGACCTATCCATGTTATCCCTAAAAATGTGGCTTTATAATATCAAGGAATGAATTTGGTGATCTTGTACCTATTAGGCTTCCAAATAAATGGATAATATGAATTGATTATAATAAACTCAATTTTGTGATAAGGAAAGACCACTTCCCATTTTCATTTCTTGATCAAGTCCTTGAAAGACTAGCTAGAAAAACCCACTATTGTTTTCTTGATGGATTCTATACTTATTTCCAAATTCATATTGCACTGAAGGATCAATAGAAAACCACTTTCACATACCCATTTGAAACCTTTGATTATATAAGAATGCCCTTCAATTTATGTAATGCTCCTGGAACTTTTCAAAGGTGTATGATGAGCATTTTCTCTGAATCTATAGAGACTCGCATGGAAGTTTTTATGGATGAATTCACTATTTATAGATCATTATTTGAAATCTGTTTGATAAGTTTGACTCATGTTATTAAAACATGCATTAATAATAATTTTATCCTCAATTATGAAAAATACCATTTCATGGTAGATAAGGGGATTGTGCTTGGTCATGCTGTATCTCTAGATGGAATTCAAGTTGATCAATACAAAGTTGAGGATATTTATTCATTTCCTTAACTAAAAATTATGAGTGATGTGAGATATTTCCTTGGTCATTATGGGTTTTATAGGAGGTTTATAAAAGATTTTAATAAGGTTTCACTTCCTGAAGGCACTAGGGTGTGCAACGAAATCAGATGAGTTGGTGATTTAAAAATTTTCATCACCGATCAACATAACTATGTCATCACTTTTGAAGCAAATCCTTGGTAAAGTCTTGAGGATCTTCACGTGATGGATTTTAAACATAAAAATTAAATAAAAAATTACCTATTTCGATCTGAATCCACATTCGACATCCGTTATTTTCTGATGATTGTTGATCGAAGGAACCAAATCTAATTACCTCTAGATCATTCATATTTTCTTTGAAAGTTTGTAGGAGCATTGATCGTCAAATTCTGGGTGCTAATTTAGAGATCCGATGATGCCTTTAATGTCTGGATGATCATCGCAGCAACGATCCATCGATCCATGAAGCTAAACTTTGATCAAAGGCTTGAATCATCTGCTTCTCTCTCTAGGGAGTAGGATAGGAGAGAGAGGGTCTCACCAAGTGTGTAGTGAATAATGAATCACATGGTATCCTCTATTCCTTATATAGTGAAATATATAAAATACCTGGAATTGGCTCCACGACCCCCAAATATATATTTCCCACTATATAAGCTATAAAAAATATCTTATGACCGCTTTACTAAGTCATAAATATAATTTATATTTTTATCACTTAATTGTAATATAATAATTATATTACATGGTAAACTTAAGCTATTAATTTGACTCAATATTCTTTCAAATATTAAATGAACCTTAAATATTAAAATAATATTCATTCATATAATATTTTTCTATATATCTACTTTAACACTTGTAAATAAATTTAATAAATAAATTCAATACTAATTATTCTAAGTTCGAATAATATGAATTTATTTATTCCCTGGTGATTGTATATCCTTAGACATATCTCAGACATTATGGTGGGGAATACAATGTCCTAAACTCATATTTATTAGAATATGTTAGAATTTTGAATATGATTAGCATGTGAACCTCTAGGCCCTTATCTCAATAGTAGTTAATACCATTCATAGACTAGAAGCGAAGTCTAGAAACCCATCAAGTCCCCTAAATAGATAAGGAAAAGTCATAGCAATGACTACCTTTCCTACGAACACACGCTATGTGATATAATCACTTTATACCATGATATATCATAAAGCAGGATGCACACTTCATGCCATCATTCTTTCTTGATTTATCATTCATTACCTTACTGGATGTACTTAACTTCTTTTACCAAGACAAATGATTTAGTAAAGGTACTACCATCTTGATCAACTAAGCTCAAGATATAACTTTCTTTTGGAAGTGAATTTTTTTATTTTGATTATTCAATCAATTCTATACCACCAATGATGCACTTAACACAAGCTACCTCACTCACTACTAAAAATTTGGCCTATAGCGACCCCCAATTGCAGTCGCTATAGGCCTCTAGAGACCACCCAGAGACCGCCAATGGCGGTCGCTTTAGGCCCGATGCTGTAGGCCTACAGCGACCACCATTGGCGGTCGCTGAAGCTGGCCGAAATGATGGCCTACAGTGACTGCCATTGGCGATCTCTGAAGCTGGCCGAAATGCCATCCTACAGCGACCGCCTGTGGCGGTCGCTAAACTGGAAATATATATTTTTTAAAATTTTTATGGTATAGAATATAAAACAGCATATATACCATAAAAAATGGAAAACAAATCCAAACACCATAAACATCAAGATCATCATAAACAATAAATGATAGACGTGCTTCAGCGATCTACAACCATCTACTTTAGAAACCTACAATAAGATACAAAGAAAACAACTAAACAAAACAAATGTAAATTTGACATATTTATTCAGTTATTATATAAATATAATAATATGAAATCTGACATCTCATGGGTGCTATAATAATTTAAAACCCCCAATTTAATAAATGTTATCATTTTAGGATTTTTTTCTTGTTTTGGAGTCTTTGCTTTACTTTCTGAAAGTATTTTGTTGTCTAAAAAGGAATGTTTTCTGCTCTCACCACATGTCTGATGGATGTGCTGTCTCCTCCTACATGTCACGAATAATATTCCTATTTTTTTCGTGTGGTTTCAGGTCATTCGGAGCACGTTTGATCTGAATTTGACTGTCACACGCCGTTTTGGTCTTTTATGACTCTAGAAACGCGTTTCCGGTCACCGCGGTCAAACGACACCTCCAATTGATGTTCCTTCTACCCGAACATTTTAAAATTCACACCACGGTTGTTGTCGTATGATTTCATGGCATTCCGAGGTCGTTCAGGTGATTTTGACCACCCAACGTGCCCTTTTAGAGCGCGCCAAACTGCTGAAAACGACACATTCGGTCGTACCGCGCGCACCACATATCCGATGGATGTTCCGTATCCTCCTACATGTCATGAATAATATTACTATTGTATTCTTGTGGTTTCACGTCATTCGGAGCACGTTTGCTCTGAATTCGACCGTCACACGCCGTTTTGGTCTTTTATGACCCTGGAAACGCGTTTCTGGTCACCACGGTCAAACGACACCTTCGATTGATGTGACTTCTACCCGAACATTTCACAATTCACACCACGGTTGTTTTCGTGTGATTTCATGGCATTCTGAGGTCGTTTGGGTGGTTTTGAACACCCAATGCGCCCTTTTAGAGCACGCCGAACTGCTGAAAACGACACATTCGGTCGTACCACACGCACCGCACGTCCAATGTATGTGTCATCTCCTCCTACATGTCAAAAATAATATTACTATTTTTTGTGTGGTTTCAGGTCGTTCGGAGCATGTTTGCTCTGAATTCGACTGCCACACGCCGTTTTGGTCTTTTATGACTCCAGAAACAAGTTTCCAGTCATCGCGGTCAAACGACACCTCCGATTGATGTGTCGTCTGCCCAACCATTTCAAAATTAACACAACGATTGTTTTTGTATGATTTCATGGCATTTCAATGTCATTCGGGTGGTTTTGAACACCCAACACGCCCTTTTAGAGCACGCCAAACTGCTGAAAATGACACATTCTGTCGTATCGCGCGCACCCCACATCCGATGGACATTCCGTCTCCTCCTACATGTCAAGAATAATATTCCTATTGTTTTCGTGTGGTTTCAGGTCATTCAGAGCACGTTTTCTCTGAATTCAACCGTTACACGCCGTTTTGGTCTTTTATGACTCCGGAAACGCGTTTCCGGTCACCGCGGTCAAATGACATCTCTGATTGACATTCCGTCTACCCGACCATTTCACAATTCATACCACGATTGTTTTTGTATGATTTCATAGCATTATGAGGTTGTTCGGGTGGTTTTGACCACCCAACGCACCCTTTTAGAGCGCGCCGAACTGCTGAAAATGACATATTCGGTCGTACCGCGTGCACCGCACGTCCGATGGATGTGACATCTCCTAATACATGTCAAAAATAATATTCCTATTGTTTTAGTGTGGTTTCAGGTCATTTGGAGCACGTTTGCTCTGAATTCGACCGTCACACGCCGTTTTGGTCATTTATGACTCCGAAAACGCGTTTCCGATCACTACGGTAAAATGACACCTCCTATTGACGTGCTGTCTACCCAAAATTTTTTCAATTTACGCCACGGTTGTTGACGTATGATTTCATGACATTCCGAGGTCGTTCGGGTGGTTTTGAACACCCAACACACACTTTTAGATCACGCCGAACTGCTGAAAATGATACATTCGGTTGTACCGTGCACACCGCACTTCCGATGGATATTTCGTCTCCTCCTACATGTCATGAATAATATTCCTATTGTTTTGGTGTGGTTTCAGGTCATTCAAAGCATGTTTGCTCTGAATTCGACCGTCACACGCCGTTTTGGCCTTTTATGACTCCGGAAACGCGTTTCCGGTCAACGCTGTCAAACGACACCTCCGATTGACATGCTGTCTACCTGAACATTTCAAAATTCACATCACGGTTGTTGTGGTATGATTTCATGGCATCCTGAGTTCGTTCGGGTGGTTTTGACCACCCAACGCGCCCTTTTAGAGCGCGCTGAACTGCTAAAAACCACACATTCGGACGTACCGCGTGCACCGCACATCCGATGGATGTTCCGTCTCCTCCTACATGTCACAAATAATATTACTATTGTTTTTGTGTGGTTTCAGGTCATTAGAAGCATGTTTTCTTTGAATTCGACCGTCACACGCCTTTTTCATCTTTTATGACTTCAAAAACGCGTTTTCGGTCACCGTGGTCAAACGACACCTCTGATTGACGTGCTGTATACCCGAACATTTCACAATTAACACCATGATTGTTTTTTTATGATTTCATGGCATTCCGAGGTCGTTCGGGTGGTTTTGAACACCCAACGTGCCCTTTTAGAGCGCGCCAAACTGCTGAAAATGACACATTCGGTCGTATCGCGTGCACCGCATGTCCGATGGATGTGATTTCTCCTCCTACGTGTCACGAATAATATTCCTATTGTTTTTTTGTGGTTTCAGGTCATTCGGAGCACGTTTGCTCTGAATTCGACCGTCACACGCTGTTTTGGTCTTTTTTGACTCCGAAAACGCGTTTCCAGTCACCACGGTCAAATGACACATATGATTGATGTGCCATCTACCCGAACATTTCAAAATTCACACCATGGTTGTTGTTGTATGATTTCATGGCATTTAGAGGTCGTTTGGGTGGTTTTGACCACCCAACACGCCCTTTTAGAGCGCGTCGAACTGCTGAAAACGTCACATTCTGTCGTACTGCACACACTGCACGTCCGATGGATGTGATGTCTCCTCCTATATGTTAAGAATAATATTCTAATTGTTTTTGTGTGGTTTCAGGTCATTCGGAGCACGTTTGATCTGAATTCGACCGCCACATGCTGTTTTGATCCTTTATGACCCCGGAAACGCGTTTCCGTTCACCGCGGTCAAAAGACACCTCTGATTGATGTTACGTCTACCTGAACATTTCACAATTCACACAATGGTTGTTGTCGTATGATTTCATGGCATTCTGAGGTCGTTCGGGTGGTTTTGACCTCCCAATGTGCCCTTTTAGAGCGCGCCAAACTGCTGAAAACGACACATTCGGTCGTACCGTGCGCACCGCATGTCTGATGGACGTTCCGTCTCCTCCTACATGTCACGAATAATATTCTTTTTGTTTTGGTGTGGTTTCAGGTCATTCAGAGCATGTTTTCTCTGAATTCGACCGTCACATGCCGTTTTGGTCTTTTATGACTCTGAAAATGCGTTTTCGGTCACTGCGGTCAAACACCACCTCAAATTGACATGCCATGTACCCAACCATTTGACAATTCACACCACGGTTGTTGTTGTATTATTTAATGGCATTCCTAGGTCGTTTGGGTGGTTTTGAATACCCAACGCGCCCTTTTAGTTGCTGCCGAACTGCTGAAAATGACACATTCGGTAGTACCATGTGCACAACACGTTCGATGGATGTGACATCTCATACTACATGTCAAAAATAATATTCATATTGTTTTCGTGTGGTTTCAGGTCATTTGGAGCATGTTTTATTTGAATTTGACCGTCACAGGTCGTTTTGGTCTTTTATGACTCTGGAAATGCGTTTCTGGTCACTGCGGTCAAACGACACCTCCGATTGATGTTCTGTCTACCCAAACATTTTAAAATTTACACCACCGTTGTTGTCGTATGATTTCATGGAATTCCAAGGTCGTTCGGGTGGTTTTGACCACCCAACGCGCCCTTTTAGAGCGCGCCAAACTGTTGAAAACGACACATTCGGACGTACCGCGCGCCCCGCACATCCGATGGATGTGACGTCTCCTCCTACATGTCAAAAATAATATTCCTATTGTTTTCGTGTGGTTTCAGGTCATTTGGAGCACGTTTTATCTGAATTCGACCGTCACACGCTGTTTTGGTCTTTTATGACTCCGGAAATGCGTTTCTGGTCACTGTGGTAAAAGGACACCTCTGATTGACATTAAGTCTACCTGAAAATTTTACAATTCACACCACGATTGTTTTCATATGATTTCATGGCATTCTGAGGTTGTTCGGGTGGTTTTGATCACACAATGCGCCCTTTTAGATCGCGCCGAACTACTAAAAACGACAGATTTGGTTGCACCGCGCGCACCGCACGTCTGATGGATGTGCTGTCTCCTCCTACATGTCACAAATAATATTCATATTGTTTTCGTGTGGTTTCAGGTCATTCGGAGCATTTTTTCTCTGAATTCGACTGTCACACGCTGTTTTGGTCTTTTATGACTTTGAAAACGCGTTTCCGGTCACCGCGGTCAAACGACATATCCGATTGATGTGCCGTCTACCTGAAAATTTTAAAATTTACACCATGGTTGTTTTTGTATGATTTCATGGCATTCTAAAATCGTTCAGGTGGTTTTGAACACCCAACACGCACTTTTAGAGCACGCCAAACTGCTAAAAATGACACATTCGGTCGTACCGCGCGCACCACATGTCCGATGGATGTGCTGTATCTTTCTACATGTCACAAATAATATTTCTATTGTTTTCGTGTGGTTTCAGGTCATTCAGAGCATGTTTTCTTTGAATTCGACCGTCACACGCCGTTTTGGTCTTTTATGACTCCATAAATGCGTTTCCAGTCACCGCGGTCAAATGACACCTTCGATTGACGTGCTGTCTGCCCGACCATTTCACAATTCACGCCACGGTTTTTTTCGCTTGATTTCATGGAATTTCGAGGTTGTTCGAGTGGTTTTGACCACCTAACGCGCCCTTTTAGAGCGCGCCGAACTGCTGAAAATGACACATTTGGTTTTGCCGTGTGCACCGCATGTCCGATGTACATGCCGTATCCTCCTACATGTCATGAATAATATTCTATTATTTTCGTGTGGTTTGAGGTCATTCAGAGCACGTTTTCTCGGAATTCGACAGTCACACACCGTTCTGGTCTTTTATGACTCCGAAAACGCGTTTCCGGTCATCGTGGTCAAACGACACCTCCGATTGATGTGCCATCTACCCGACCATTTCACAATTCACACCACGGTTGTTTTCGTATGATTTCTGGGCATTTTGAGGTCGTTCGGGTGGTTTTGAACACCCAACGCGCCTTTTTAGAGAGCGCCGAACTGCTGAAAACGACACATTCGGTCATACCGCGCGCACCGCACGTCCGATGGATGTGCCGTCTCCTCCTACAAGTCACGAATAATATTCCTATAATTTTCGTGTGGTTTTAGGTCATTTGGAGCACGTTTTCTCTGAATTCGACCGTCACACGCTGTTTTGGCCTTTTATGACTCCGGAAATGCGTTTCGAGTCACCGCGGTCAAATGACACCTACGATTGACATGCCGTCTACCCGACCATTTTACAATTCACACTACTATTGTTTTCTTATGATTTCATGTCATTTTGAGGTCATTCGTGTGGTTTTGACCACCCAACGCGCCCTTTTAGAGCGCGCCAAACTGCTGAAAACGAAACATTTGGTCGTGTTGCACGCAACACACATCCGATGAATGTGCCGTCTCCTCCTACATGTCACAAATAATATTCCTATTGTTTTCGTGTGGTTTCAGGTCATTCAGAGTACGTTTTCTCTGAATTCGACTATCACACGCCGTTTTGGTATTTTATGACTCCGGAAACACGTTTCCAGTCACCGCGGTCAAACTACACCTATGATTGACATGCCGTCTGCTAGACCATTTCAAAATTCACACCACAGTTGTTTTTGTATGATTTCATGGAATTCTGAGGTCGTTCGAGTGGTTTTGAACACCCAACGCGCCATTTTAGAGCGCGTCGAACTGCTGAAAACGATACATTCGGTCGTACCTTGTGCACCACACGTCCGATGAATGTTCCGTCTCCTCCTACATGTCACAAATAATATTCCTATTATTTTCATGTGGTTTTAGGTCATTCAGATCATGTTTTCTATGAATTCGACTGTCATGCGCCATTTTGGTCTTTTATGACTCTGGAAACACGTTTACGGTCACCGCGGTCAAACAAAACCTCCAATTGACATTTTGTCTACCCAAATATTTCAAAATTTACACCACGGTTGTTGTCGTATGATTTCATGGAATTCCGAGGTCGTTCGGGTGGTTTTGACCACCCAACGCGCCCTTTTAGAGCGCGCCGAACTGCTGAAAACGACACATTCGGTCATACCGCGCGCACCGCACGTCCAATGGACGTTCCGTCTCTTCCTACATGTCACGAATAATATTACTATTGTTTTAGTGTTGTTTCAGGTCATTCAGATCACATTTGCTCTGAATTTGACCATCACACACCGTTTTGGTCTTTTATGACTCCGGAAACGCGTTTCCGGTCACCGTGGTCAAAGGACACCTCCGATTGACATGATGACTACCCTAACATTTCACAATTCACACCACGGTTGTTGTCGTATGATTTTATGGCATTCTGAGGTCATTCAGGTGGTTTTGAACACCCAACGCGCCCTTTTAGAGCGCGCCGAACTGCTGAAAATGACACATTCAGTCGTACCACACACACCACACGTATGTTGGATGTTTCGTCTCCTCCTACATGTAACAAATAATATTCCTATTTTTTTCTTGTGGTTTCAGGTCATTCGGAGCACGTTTTCACTAAATTCGACCGTCACACGATGTTTTGGTCTTTTATGACTCCGGAAACACGTTTCCAGTCACCGCGGTCAAACGACACCTCCGATTGACATTCCGTCTACCCAAACATTTCAAAATTCATAGAACAGTTGTTGTATTATGATTTTATGGCATTATGAGGTCGTTCGGGTGGTTTTGAGCACCCAACACGCCCTTTTAGAGCGCGCCGAACTGCTGAAAACGACACATTCGGTCGTACCGCATGCACCGCATGTCCGATGGATGTGTCGTCTCCTCCTACATGTCAAAAACATTATTAATATTGTTTTTGTGTGGTTTCAGGTCATTCAGATCACATTTTCTCTGAATTTGACCGTCACACGCCGTTTTGGTCTTTTATGACTCTGGAAACGCATTTCCGGTCACCGCGGTCAAACGAAACCTCCGATTGACGTGCCATCTGCTCGAACATTTCAAAATTCACACCATGGTTGTTTTCGTATGATTTAATGTCATTCTGAGGTCGTTCGGGTGGTTTTGACCACCTAATAAGCCCTTTTAGAGCGTGCCGAACTGCTGAAAATGATACATTCGGTCGTACCGCACGCACCACACGTCCGATGGACATGCCGTCTCTTCCTACATGTCACGAATAATATTCCTATTGTTTTCGGGTTGTTTCAGGTCATTTAGAGTATGTTTGATCTGAAAAGGCTAATGGCATAACGGCTAATTGGCATATTATATAGTTGTACAATTGGAATAATGGCATAATGGCCTAATGACCATTTGTTCTAACATCCAATTGAATAATTGGCCAACTTAACAATTTCCCTAATGGCCTAACATCATAACGGCCAATTGGTCTATTGTATAGTTGTACAATTGGGGGGGGGATGTCCGAGGGTGCGGGGGGGGGGGGGGGCTGTCTGGGGTGGGGGGTGCTGTCCAGGGGTGGGGGGGTGCTGTTCGTGGGTGGGGGGGCTGTCCGGGGGTGGGGTGGGCTGTCCGGGGTGCGGGGATGTCTGGGGGGGGTGGGGGGGGGGGGCTGTTCAGGGTTGCGGGGTGGGCGGGGGGGCTGTCTGGGGTGGGGGGGGGAGCTGTCCGGGGTGGGGGGGGAGCTGTCCGAGGTGGGGGGGGGGAGCTTTCCGGGGTGGGGGGTGCTGTTTGAGGGTGTGGGGGGGGGGGGGGGGCTGTCCGGAGGTGGCACAGGCTGTCCGGGGTGAGAGGGGGGGATGTCCAGGTGTGTGTGTGTGTGGGGGGGGGCTGTTCGGGGACTACAAATAGTGAACCTGAGCTCAGTCATCAAAAAACAAGTTTTATTGTTTATATTAAGAATCACATGGTTTTTTCAAAACTATTACAGAACATCCAATTTAAAACATTAAAGAATTAAATGAACAAAAAATATCTAAATCATTAATTAGTTTCATGGTTACTTCTCAATTCATGCACACAAACATTGCATCAGGCCAAAACACATATTATACCCCTAAATCACAAAAAATATCACTAGAAACCCAACCTAAAGGTCAATAACAACCCCACTAGTAAAAACAGAAACACATCTCTTGAATATGATGCATCATGCGTGGTCATGACTGCTACCTCCATCCGATGGACCAGGGGCCTACAACAAATAAACATTATGAAAATTTTCATAACAAAAATAATATAAATTAAATGAATAAATATAGTATAAACCTGCGTCGTATGATCCCCTGCACCATCACCTGGATGCACATATTCCCGCAGTGCACTAACCTCAGCGATCAATATCGCATTTACCTCCTCGGAAGCGCGCAACTATGCCTCAAAATCTAATAACTGTTGTGTCATCTGAGCAACAGCAGGACCGACAACCATAGCACATGACACTAAAAAATGAGGAATCCCTGTTCCATAGGTCAAACTATATCTATGCCCATCCCGACCAATAATGCAATGAAAGATCTCATCCCTTCGCATGGGAAGCTGTCGCTGGTCCTCTGGCAGATGTTCTGACTCAGCTTCAAATTGAGCCTGTGAAATATTTAAATATATATACATATATATGTTAATATATAGATTTATGTAAGTATTGGTAAGTACAAGCACTTACTATCAATGCTGCAGCCTCTGGATCATTGCGATCATGAGTCCTCATCCACACCGACATTTTATCAGTCGGTGCACCTTGCTCCCACAACTGTATATGAATAGAATATAAACACAAAACCATATTAATTAATAAATTAAAAAATGAATAATAAATACCTCATGTCGGATCTGAGACACGTGATGAGCCCCGAGCCCGTGAGGTGGTCCCTACAACGCTCGATTCTCAGAATGGCGTGATGACACCTTCTACATTCAATTCATTCAAATTTCAAACAAATCACACATTCTTGAAAATATATATACCAAAATAAATATACAAACCGCAACACCCTCAGTAGACCAATATGCAACTAAGTCACGCCACTGAGCCAGGAGGACACCTCTCGGGACTTTTTCCAGAATGTCTGGGGCACCCACATTTGGTACCCAGTGGTCCCTCTTCACTTTGACTTTATAGTCTTTCCACATATTACAACATTTTCTCATACACACGGGCCGAAACTCATCAGGGCATACTTTCAAATTTTTCTATTAAAGAAAAAAATCACACATATTAGTATTGTTTATACATAGGGAATAAAGTAAAATGGTCTTCTTACCTGAACCTCCCTCCAAAGATGATCTAATGTGTTCTGAGGGATAGAAGCCCAGTCACGCGTGGTTAATGGAAATCGATGTGGGTCACATATGATATGACCCAACTGATGAATAAATGCAGGGTAATTCAGTCCCACAGGATGGAATACCTCATCAAAGGAAACATCAAACATCATGTCAGAATTCCATGATAAAATGCCACGACCAGGGCCTCTCTTGCGAGAGGAAGAAGCAATCGAGTCTGATCCTGTTGAAAACAATTTTATATATAATTTGAAATATGTTATAAATATATATATGTTTATAAATTACATAAAAAATAGAGACAATGACATTAAAACATACCTCGAACCTGAGACGTAGATGCCTCATATGGATGATGTGGATCTGCTGCCTCTTCCCCTGACATGCCTGCAGTCATAGAAAACACTAGTAAGGGGACTATCCAAAGTGTCCAAAAGATAAATTGGATTTTTCTTAAAAAAATAAAACTTGTACAGTTGTCAATCAAACAAAAAGGGATTGAATAATTAGTTGTGAATGAATTTTAAAAAATCAGAAAGTTAACAAAACAGAAGTAAAAATTATGTACAAAACCAATCAATGCATAGCCAAATATCAGATTGAATGAATAAAAATTCAAGCAGCACATAAACCAGATGAAGAATACCTCAATGGGAATATACACCGACAATAACATCAATATACCAAGAGTTAAATCACCCTAAATATTTATAACTGAATAAACTTCCAAAAGTGAGGATTAAAACTTACAAGGATTTATAAAATGGTTAGATAATTTATTATATCCTAGGAAATTCAATACTGAATAGAGGGTAAACAATTATACCTTTCATTAAGCATGAAAATCGACTGTTTATCCTTCAACAGCTACTCTGACTCAATAAATATCTTCTTCACGTTGAACTAAGGTATGCTGATCAAGCTGTTGGAAAACAAACAGAACAGTCTCAGGTTCATCTTCTTCAAATAAAAACACTCCTCACCGAGACATTTTGACAACAACTTGCCAACTTGGATTCGAAGGAAAAGTAACAAAGAATACGTATTCCACTTGTGATGTCAAAATGAAAGGTTCATTCTCAACTCGTTCATTTCTGTATAACATATAATTAAAATTCACCAATGAAAACTGATATTGATCGACTTTACATCCACATAATGGATCAACCCAATTACACTTTAACAATATGTACTTCAACCCGCGTGTGTATACAAATTCAATGATGTCTATCAATTGACCATAGTAATAACCAGAATTGACAAATGGACAACCGATGCCACTGTTTTGTGTTGCTCGTTTGTCGTCAACATCTTTAATGAGAAATTGAAAACCATTAGCATCTATAGCTTTATAACGACGAGCCATTATAGATGGACCCTCATCCAGTTGGATAAATTATTCAGTTAGCATGGGGCCCCCTAACTCCCTCAGCTCATGAACCTACATAATTCATAAAATTCAATACTGATATATGCAGAAAGAAATTAGTATAATACTTCACTTATAATGAAAATCAATTTATACGTACATAATCCTTGAACCAATAATGAAATGATGCATAATGAGATTGTTGAATTTTCAAATCAATAACACGATACATCTCTTCTTTTATCTCATTAATGTGTTTCCTACAAATGATAACGTGATGTTTAAATGATCAACTTATGTAAACAAAACATGAAAAAGTTAAACAATAAAAGTGATAAGATACTTACTACATTAATGGTGAAACTGATGGAGTATTGAATAAGATATATTGATGTGATTGTATCCACTTGATGTTGTCCATATCAAATGTGGTTCCTTCTCCAACTGAACCATCATGAATCTGAGAGGGATTATCTAATTTTGTTTCATCATCCATAAGATATTCTGCACAAAAATTAGTACACTCATCCATCAAATAACCATTGGCTATTGATGCCTCCAGACAAGCTCTGTTGTGTACAAATTGTTTCAATGTACTCAAATACCGCTCAATAGGATACATCCACCTGAATTGCACTAGACCAGCAACCATTACTTTATCAGTTAGGTGCACTGTCAAGTGGACCATAACATCGAAAAATAAGGGGGGAAATAGTTTTTCAAAGTGAAAAAGCTTAAGTACAATTCGGTCCTGCAAACTTTTTAAATCACTCATTCGTTGATTTCTTAAACAAAGATATATAAAAAATTTACTCATCTCAATCAACGGCTGGATAACATTGGGGGATAAACAATCAAAAATTGCGATTGGAATCAACTACTGAAGTAGTATGTGATTGTCATGATTTTTCAACCCTTGCAATGTCTTGCTCGTTAGATTCACACACTTTGAAATATTATAAGAGTGGCCATAAGGCACCTTGAGCATCTTCAAAATGGAAAGAAATTTCTCTTTCTCCTTTGTAGTCATCGTATACTGTGTAGCAGGCATATATGCCTTGTTTCCCTCAGCTAACTGTAAATGCAACTGTTTCCTTAAACCCATTTCTTCCAAATCATGGCGTGCATTAACATGGTCCTTTGATTTTCCACTGACACCTAAAATGGTCCAAAATATGTTATCACAAACATTTTTTTCAATGTGCATGACATCCAAATTATGCCTCAGTATGTTAGTTTTCCAATATGAAAGACTATAAAAAATACATTTATTTTTCCAATTGTGACTGCGCTGCCTACCTGCAGCACAAATATTACGTACTGGAGGAGCCACCAAATCCTGAATTTCATATACTGTGCAGATGTTTTCTTCCTCAATCTGTGATAACATTTCGACTCTAGTCATGATCTTTAGTGTTGGGATGAACTCTCTAGAACCATAAAATACCACTCTGTCCTTTCTAAACCTGTGCTGAGGGGGGAGAAAACATCTGTGACCCATGTATGACCATTTTTTGGAATGTTTAAGCCATACATATTTTTTTACTTTTATTGAAACAAGGGAAATCTAATTCCCCTTTCGTACTCCAGCATTATAAATTTTCATAAGTTGGGAAGTCATTTATTGTCCACAATAAAGTAGCCTGCAGTTTGGAAATTTCATTCATTTCACAGTCATAAGTCATCACACCATCGCCCCAAAATCCATTCAGCTCATCAATCTATGGATGAAGGTAAACATCAATCTTATCCTCTAGACTTTTAGGTCTATCAATAAGAGTGAAAAGTAATATAAATTGTTTCTTCATACAAATCCATGGAGGAAGATTATACGGAACCAACACCATGGTCCATGTGCTATGAGTTTCACCAACCATAGACTTGAATGGATTGAAACCATCTGCTGCCAATCCCAATCAGACACTACGAACATCTTTAGCAAAGTCAGGATGTCTCTTATCAAAATCCTTCCATGCATGAGAGTCTTCTGGGTGGGTTAACATATCACTTTCATGAGCTCTTTCTGTATGCCATCTCATTAAATTAGAAACTTTAGATGACATAAAAAATCTTTTCAACCTCGATTTAAGGGGAAAGTAACACATTTTATTTACGACAATCAGTTTCCCCTGTATCGCAATCTGACTTTGATGAGTCTGATTTCCCCTGTTCTCTTTCCACCTCGAAGCACCAAAAACTGTACAAATATCCAAATGGGCAGTTTCCTTTCTAAGCAACATACAGTTGTTTGCACATGCATCTATGGTCTCATATGTAAAACCTAAGTTCTCTGTCAACTTACGAGCATGGTAATACGACTTGGGAATCTTAGCGTTGACAATAAGAACCTTTTTTAATAACACCAAAAGCATGTCGAATGATGTGTCTGACCAATGATTCAAAGTCTTCAAATGCAACAACTCCACGATAAACGACAGTTTATTGTAGGAAGTACATCCAGGATATAATTCTGTTTTTGCATCATAAAGTTCTTCATAAAACCTCCTCAAATCATGATATACACTAGAGTGAAGATTTATCTCACCAGTCTCAAGATTCTAGATGTCAATGCCTTTAGGATCCAACCCACATACCATTTCAGTAAGCATTTCATGCATTAGATCATTCATTCTTGCATCAACATCCATCTGAACTGCATCCGTATTTTGACAACGGACATATTCTTCTCCATGATGAGTCCAACTCTTATAATTTTTCATAAATCCATTAAATAATAGGTACTCCCTCAAAGTATCTCGTGTGAATTGATATTTGTTAGCACATTTTATACATGGACAACTAATATAGTCACTTTCAAATCCTCTGGTGAAGTTAATAAACTGCATAATTCCATTGAAATATTCTCTATACGTTCAATTTGGAAGATCAATCCAACTATTATCCATAATAATATCTGTATAACAAACATTTACACAATAATTATTACATTTTCATTTTTCAAATCAACTATATTTAAAATAAATACTAATCAATTGTTTGTGAACCATTGATAAAATAATAATGTAAGTGAAAGACCATGTCATACCTGATTGCGCTACAAACCTGGAAGGAAGGGGAGCCGAAGGCGGTGCTGCGAAGGAGAGGAGAGACAACGAAGGGGAGCCGGATCCAGAGGCGGTGTGGCGAGGGAGGGGACGGGCGGTGGTGGCAGTGGGGAGCCATAGGAGAGGAGGCAGTGAGGTGGCGATGGTGTAGTGATGGTGGGACAACAAGGGAGGGGACCAAGGACAGCGGGGAGCCGGAGTGGACGGGTGATAGTGGCGAGGGGACGAGTAGCGACCATACAGGGAGGGAGGGGACCGAGCCGCGACAATGTAGCAAGGGAGGGGATAGTGAGGGAGGGGACGGGCAATGGTAGTGCGGAGTGGGAGGGGGATAAAGAGGGAGGGGATGGGGGCTGGCGGGGAGCCGGAGCGGAGGGCGGTGAGGTGACGGGGGACGGGCAGTGGGGGGGGGGGGGGCTGTCTGGGGTGGGGGGGCTATTCGGGGTGTGGGGAGGGTTGTCCAGGGTGCGGGGGGAGGGGGGGGGGCTGTTCGGGGTTTGTGGGGGAGGCCCGGGGGGGTTTAGGGTCAAGGGCGGATGGTGGAGGGCGGAGGGAAGAGGGGTCGGAGACCGGAGGGGGCAGAGGCCAGAGGGCGGAGGGACGCCAGAGGGAATGGAGGGCAGGGCAGAGGATGGCCGGAGGGCAGTGGACGGGCGGTGAGGGCGGTGAGAGGTGGAGGACGACGAGGGCACGTAGCGACGGGGGAGGGTGGAGGGCGGTGATGGGGGAGGGCGCGTAGTGAGGTTGAGGGCAAGGGAGGAGGGCTTGAGAGGGGCAGGGGTACCGAAGACCCTTTTTTTGGAAAAGCTCAGTGACCGCTAGAGGCAGTCACTATAGGGCACCTATAGCGACCACCATAGGCAGTCGCCCGGGTCAGGGGGATTCAAAACCCAATATTGTAGTAGTGACTACAAAATCAATGCCATAGTTTTTTTCTTTACATAAAAATATGTGATTAAATAGTATACACTAATATAAATCTCAAGCTAGAAGACCATTACACATGTTTTAAGATAGGAACCACCAATGACATTCGAAACATGTGGTGTTCCTATTGGCGGGTTTGTCCTCATGATCTCATCTACTCGAGATCACCAAGTACGAACTTCATGAGAAGAAGTATCAATTCTTATGAGCCCCTAAAACATGATATTCAGACATAATCTATGTATAGTCAGTATGATTTATCTAGACCAGAGGACATATGTTTAAGATTAATATCATAATATATGGAGGTTCTCATTATAGCCTTGGAATTCCTATAACCTTTTGATACAATAAAAAATCTATATACATTACCATTTAAATAGTGGATGGAGAAATATCAACACTATTATAGTATGTGTACATCATGGATAACTCACTGTATACATAATATGATAGTTGAAAATTATTATTCAAGTTGGTTCTAGTGAATCTAATATTACAACACTTCATTTTTCTAGATTACTCCAAAAAGACACCCAATTTGTGTTTGATAAAAGTTGTAAAAAGGCATTCAGGGAGTTGAAATAAAAATTGATAACCCCTCCCACTATTCAACTACCCAAATGAGACTTTCCCTTTGAAATCATGAATGATGCGTCTAACTTTTCTCTAGGGTCAGTTTTGAGTCAAATTTTGTAAATGAAATATCACCTGATTTATTATGATTCAAGAACTTTAGACTAGGATCAATCAAACAACAGAACAATTGAGAAAGAACTTCTAACTGATGTCTTTAATTTATAATATTTTAGATGTAATCTATAAGGATCTAAAGTGATTATTTTCACAGACCATTCTTCAACCAGATTTTTTTCTAAAGAAACATGATTTAAAACCGAGAATTTTGAGATGGATCTTGTTGGTATAGGATTTTAATGTTTAAATAAAAGATAATAAAGGAAGTGAAAACCTTATTGGAAATAATTTGAGTAGGATTCCAACTATTTTGAATTGAAAGCTTCAGATTTTTCCACTAATTAAAGAAATTGTTGGATCATAATAGTATACGATGACTATGGGGGGGGGGGTGAATCGTAGTTTAAAATTTTAAATCAACAAAAAACTCAAAACCTCTTGTTAAAAAGATCAGACTCAACAATCATTAGATGATCAGAGTGTTTACATTAGATTAAAAAATCATTTGATAAATCAAAGTTGTTATTTGGGTTCACAGACAGTATGATAAAATAGTTATTAGAAAGACTACTAAAACAAAATTTATAATGTAAATTGCAGAGGAGTAAAAAACACATAGAAATAAGTAATATAAAATCTTATAACAAAGTATTAATGACTTATAATCTTTATAAAATTAATTCTACTCTTTAACTTTAAGAGTTAAGGAATTCAGAAATTCGGACTTAAGATATACACAGTTTTCAACCTAACTGTAAAGGCTTGCCTTTCCATACTAGGAAAGACCTTGATAAGAATATCGACATCAAATCTGTATTTTATGAACAAAAAATCTTTCAATACAAATACCAGTGTCATATCTGCCTTCCTATCCCTAAAATCTCTAGATCTGATGGATCAAATTCACCTATCTTCCTATCCCCAGAAGCCCTTGATCTAAACCTCAACTGAACACAGGAATACAAAAGAAAAACATCATAAGTAATTTAAAATCCTTACATGGATTACTTAGAACTAAAACTCTTTGAAATATTATAAAGTGTAAGAACAATATGTTTAGGAAGAATGATCTTCATATGCGTTAATTTGCAAATGCATCAGCTCCCAACTCCTCGAATGCACTCCTATTTATAGAAATCCTCTGATGGTAATATTTCTATGAATATCAAAGTTGGTTTAAATTACCTTAGATGTTATTCACTTGAAGGCTCAGCAAAACATCTTCATCTGATGTCGTTTAATAGCACTATTACAATGCTATAATGAATTTTTTCTGATATAAATAATTCCAATTACTTCTATTATAAACTTTTCACAGTTCGATGGACTATAATATTGTTTTTCAATATGATTAACTAAACTATGGTCATTGTGATGGATCTAAACTATTTTCATTCCGATGGATATGACTTTGGTCAGTCAAATGGACAAAACACTTTTTCAAACCATTGGTGAGAACATTAGTCACTCCGATGGATTAGACACTCTATCAGTCTAATGGATCAGATTGAAAAATAAAGTTATATTCATTTATATTAGAACTAATTAATAATTTAGTTGAAAAATATGTTTTCTAAAAAAACATTCTAAAACACTTGGAATATATAAAGTTAGTAAAATAAGATTTTAAGAAATTGTTTGTGATTTTTAAAACTAAGGAAAGGAAAAGTAGAAATTATAAATTTAGACCCAACATAAATATTTCAAGATGAGGAGTTGTATGCTTTTAAGAGTGAAAGAACATGGTTGTAGCAGCCTAAAACCTACACTTCAAGATTCAGTGCTAAAAATATAAACTTTATAATTTTTGTTTTTGATACCGATAAATGCGATGCCATTTTTTCCATAAAAAACTTACAACATCAAAAGGAAATATTGGATCACTTACATACCCAATGACCATTTAGGTTTAGAGTTTTAGAAAATTATGAAAAACTTTTCACTACTTGGTTTCATGAACAAATGGTTCATAAAGATCAACATCATATCTTATAATACCCATATTTTTCATACTCCATGTTAAGTCTTCAACATCTCTCAAAAAATTCCTCACATATAAAACCTTTCGAAACATAAATCATTTAGCACCATTCTTCATAACCTAGGAAAAGGAAACATAAGAAATGGTGGAAATAGATGCTTAGTAAGGGTAAAAATGAGAGTTATCAATCGATAATCATATAAAAGCATAAAAAAATCATAAGGGTATAAGATCAGGACCATAACTTACAAAGTTCGTACCCAAACTGACAAAGATCATAAACATGATTTATTCCATAAAACATTAACATTTCAAATAAATGAATCATAATAATGAGAATTCATCATAACTAAATCATAAACCATATGTTCATGTCATAAATATGTGTGTGGAATCATCATAAGTATAGAAACCATTTCATATGTCAAGGTTAATTACCAATACCATCTGATCTAGAATTAAAACCTATTTCCCATAGTATATAAAGCACATCGACTTGTTTTCCATAAAAAATCAAGAACATTGATTTGTTTCCCATAACTATCATATGAGATATAATAACTTACTCAATACATTGGAGGTTGATATAGGTCCCACCCATAACATAATGAAAACCATACATATGTGTGCCACATGATCATAAAAAATTCACCATACCAGAGCCCATGAAAAGAAATGAGTTTCATAAACATTTTATCATATCATAACCTATAGAAATGAAATGAGTTTTATAAAAATTTCATCTTTTCACTATAAATAGAAAACATGCAGATAAAGATTAAGGACAACATCCTTAAATAATATCCCTAGTAAATTATAAGTAACATAAAATGATTTTATCTTATATGAAAATTTATTTTGAAAGATCACTTGGAATAATTCTTGAGGAAAATAACTTTTCCATTTTAAAATAATTTCTCTTTTTAAAAAGGTAGACACTTATAAATGAAAACAATTTATTTGAAAATAAACTTGTAAACTTGTAAAGGATTTTTCAAAACATTAATACATCATGAAATTGGTAAAAACCTCTCATCCCATATAAGTTAAAAAAACATTCCTTCCATATTTTGTCAGAAAAATCACAAAGTACCACAAAAAAAGATTCATTTCAAACTATTTTGTGAAAAATTAAAAAATGGGTAAAATTGACTTTAAATTTTTTAGGAGAATAGTAAAATCCCTTTTTAATTTTTTTTATAAAATATGGACATAGAACACAAATATATCTCAGTGGATACTTAAATATAAATAATCCCAAATAATTATGAGATTGTGAAATAAACCCTCAAAGCTTTGGTAAAATTTGAATCATAAGCCTCTTGACATAAAGAACTTCATATGGATATGTATAGCCTATAATTTTCATAAAAATAATCATAAAATACATTCATTAGAAATATATACACCACACAAAAGAAACATGTAGTTTATAAGGCATACATCCCATAGAAATAAAAGTGAGATGAAAATCCCTTATCTTGATTCCGATTCATCACATACGTTATTTATATTCATGATTAATAAACTTAGATTAATTTATAATTTATTAAGAAATTTTTTCAAGTTTATTATTCTTTTTATATCACTTATTTCCATGTTATATATAGTTATATAATCATTTAAGTTCATGTCGGACATTTCGAAGATATTTGGCTCATAAGCCTAGAATGACTTCGGTAAGCTGACTAGGGTCAAAGTGGTCATTATCACATCATATCCAAAATAATAATCATTAAATAATTATAATTTTTTATACATAAATTATACTTTTAAATCCAACCATTAAATATAGCTATGAAAAACGAACTACGTTACAATCATGGAGACGGTAGGCCGTACCTACGCACGAGTAACATTTCCATTTTTCAATGATCATTATGGAAGAGAGATAAGTATTATTTTATCTTTTAATAATGATAATTATATAATATATATCATATTAATGATTTGAATATACTTATATATATATATATATCATAAATTTGACATGGTGATGAAAAACTAATCACATCGCTTTGTGGAGGCGGTATTCCACACGTACACCCAAACAACATTATCATTTTTCAGTGCATGAAATGGTAAGAAGGTAAATGATATATTATTTTTTTAGAATGATAAATATGTCATGAATATCATATGTAAACATTAATCCCATAATTATAACCAGTAATGAGAGACAATGATGGAAAATGAATTATATTAGTTTGCAAGGTGGTAGTCCACCGTACACACGAATGATGAATACTTATCCCATTTGATGGATATTCGATATGGATTTAGGTTATGATTTTAACATAATAACATATCAGTGTATGGATTATACTAGTGTTATTATTTTAGTATGGTTAAATAATATTTGAAGGATGTGGAAGAATAAACAAAACTAAAACAAGCGGATACAAATTATACCTCTTCTTTGGAAAACCTCATTTGATTAACACCTTAAGTGTCATAAACCAGCCCAGGTACCCTGGTAACCCAATAACTAAGCCTAAAATGACATAGATCGAAGGAAATTCCCAATCCCCATGGGTCAGAAACTAGCACATGGCATCATAAAACATGGAAGTGGGAACAAATTTTCCACAAAACCTAGCGGAAGTAAGACAAGCAAGTCAATATACATAAAAAAAAAACTCCACTAGGAGTAATATACCAGAAGTCAACAATACATTAAATCCAAAAGTACCACAACCCAAGTAACAAAATAGGAAAAAACCCAAATACCTAAGGACACAACTCACCACATCAAAGCTTCAATATCTAGATCCACCTCCAAAAAGATCCTCCCCCCTGCTCAAACTTGGAAGGATATAATCTACAAACACACAAAGGCACAAGTATGGTGTGAGATAAAAATACCAGTAGGGTATCACTAATGATTTCATATTAGATGCCAAAAATAGATTAACCAAAGTAATGATTTTAATTTTATAATAAGTAGGTTTATAATTTTAAAGCATATTTAAACAAATCATGCTATAAAATTCAAATGATGGAAAATAATTTAAGCAAGGGATTTACAAGTGATGAAATATTTATAAAATAATGGCTTAAATAAAACATTTATATAAAATAGTTTATAAATCTTTAAGGCATGTAAATTAGTTTAACAACATTGACATACATTTATATCTGAAATATAATCAAGAGAGCGACATGTTCATCTTCCAAATAGGTATGAAAGTTCCAAGCTATAGGACTCCACACTATCTAAGTGATCATAAAAATATGTGTATACACATGTCCCTCTGAAACATGAAAAATATGACTCATCACCATCCCATTGGGGATGTGACCTGATGCATTTATGTTTTAGAATGTTTTATAAGCATAGAGTGTGTCTAAATAACTCACAACTTTCTAAGTCTTGCATGTGATCTTACAAAATCAATGATGAGAAATTTATTTTAAGACTGATTAAAATAAAATTAAATCCCATCCCCTATTTCAAATTCTAATTTTCCATTTAAAAATAAAATTGAGTTTTTAATCAAAACATGCCGTTTTACAAAGATAAAACCACTAGGTTTCTGTCAAATCATTTTAAAGCCATTTTCACAAGTTTGAAATCAATTCAAAACCAATTCCATCAATTTCACAATTCTTTTCTACAATTAAATTAAAAAATTTAATTGAAATAGTTTCCATCAAATATAAAATTTAATTTAAATAATTTGAATCAACCAATTTCCACAAACACACCCCAAATCAATGGAATTGGGGTTTTCCAAATTTTCATGCCAAAACCATTTCAAGTCTCCCAATTCAATGGAATTGGGTTTTATAAAATAAATTGAAATAAAGTTTGACCAACTGAATTTAAATAAATAATTTAAATAGATCAATAAATTTAAGGTTAATCAATTTGGCCAAACATGATGGAATCACATACCTTTTTCCTGAAAATCAACACTCACAACAGAACTCGTCAATGAGAACGAAGGTGTAGAATACCGCAAAACTCAACCTAGAAATGAGACAAAATAGTATGAAGAATAGATCCATAAAATTTAATATTATCCATTGAAATCCCAAAGGAGGAGAAAGAGAGAAAGATGAAGAATGAAGAGAATGCTTACCCAGGAATCCACACCACAAGCACAATGGTGATCAAATGCCGAACGAAGGAACCCAGATGAGTTGGAGGGCTCTAAGATCACCTGTGGAAGGCTTTGGGTCGAGAGAAACAAATAGGAGAGGAGGGGAAAAGAGGATATAACCTGTTATTCCTATTTAAAAACTTTAGTTGGGGTATTACATGATGTGTAACCCCTTTACATGTTATTAAATAGTTAATTTCCATAACCTCTAAAAAATGCATCACTTTGAACTAAAAATAGATCATTAATTAACTCATGACGTGTAATGAATCATCATGTCATGTAAATTTCATGGTGTGAACCTTTCACAGTATGTACCCAACGACCATGACATGTCATGTAACATAGTTACATGACATGTAACCCTCCAGAAGCCTGTACAAAAAGCTAATTAAAGATGAGAGTCCAAAAAATACCTGATTTCACCATTATGGGTATCTTCCAAATTCATTCTCAACCCTACCCAATCAATGAAAAAGAAAAACCACGATAAGGTTAAAGACATATGTTCTAGATTGATAATGGGATGTTACAATCTCCCCACCATAAAAAATATCTATCCCCAGAAAGCCTATAAAGAAGCTTCCATGATAAAAATATGAGACCACTTCTCCCTCATCAGTGCCTCACATTCCCAAATATCATGATTATCAGAACCATACTTCCATATCAAATGAACCAAAGGTATCATCCTCCCATGAAGCACCTTGGTCTCAAAATCAATTATCTCGACTGGACGACCAATTAAAGATAAATCAGGTTTAATCTCAAGATCAATCAAGCTCATAACATGATATAGATAAAAAAAATACTTTCTAAGTTAAAATATATCGAATAATTTATGTATCAATTTTAACTTCAATGGAAGTTCTAAAAGGTATAAAACTTTCCCCACCTATTAAAAAACCTAGAATTGTCCCACAAAACAAGGATCAAGTTCCCCTTTCTTCCCAAGATGTTGATGACCCAACCAGGGTGAAACTTTAAAGAACACCTATTCACCAATTGAAAATTCCAAAGGTTTATAATGATGATGAATATAAGACTTATATCGGCTCTGTTCCGTCAAAATTCTTTGAAAAATTAACTGAATCTTTGCTATTGTCTCTTGAACCAAACTTGGTCTAACCAAGGAACTTTCACCAATCTATGACCAACATAATAGAGATTTACAAGGATGCCCATACAAGGCCTCAAAAGGAGCCATTCTGATTGCGGAATGGTAACTATTGTTATAAGAAAACTCAACCAGCCCCAAGTTATCATCCCAAGACCCATCGAAGTTGATAAAAAAAAGAATTAAGCATATCCTCAATAATCTATATCTCTCTCTCTATATGGCCATATGACTGCGGATGGTAGACCGTGCTCAAATGGACCTAAGATCATAGTGCCTCTTGAAGGCCTCTCCAAAAGCGAGAAGTGAACCAAGGATCCCTATTAGAGACTAGTATATGGAACTCCATGAAAACAAACAATCTCTTTCATGTAGAGATTTCCCAACTCCACAACTTTGGCTATATCACGAATGGGTATGAAGTGAGCTGAATTGGTCAACCTGTCGATCAAAACCCATATCACATTCTTATTTCTTTGGGAATGAGGTAACCCAACCAAAAATTCCATAGATATTTCATTCCACTTCCAAGTAGGAATTGGAAGTGGATAAAGTAAACCCGAAGGTTTTTGGTGCTTGACCTTAACCTGTTGGCATGTATAACAATGATAAATAAACTCAGTAATGCTCCATCTCATACTTGGACACCAAAACCGCCACTACATATCACAAAAAATATTAGTGGTTCCTAGGTTCACATCCCATTCAGAATTATAAAAATCCCCAATCACAACTTTTCTTGCTGATAATCAAACAAAAAAGCGATCTCGATAGCATAGAACCCCCTATTTGGAGAACAAACATTGGGAAACTGTTTCCCCACCATAAAGAGAGTCTCTAATGCTATGGAATTCATCATCAAGATATTGATCCTAAAGAATAATTTCAAGAAGAGTGGAATTCAACTAGATGTTGGCTAAAGAAACTTAATCCCTTTTCTTATAATCTCCAATATGAAACTGTGCAAAGAGAGCCATAAAATTACACTCTTCTGAAGATTCTTTCAGTGCATGGTTTGGAAGTTTCCTGCTCAATGCATCTGGAATGACATCCCCTTTTCCCAAGGTGTAGGTTATGTAAAAGTCGAAATATTGTAGGTACTCCACCCAATGGCCCTGGAAGAGGTTAAAATATTTTTGATAGAAGATATTACTCAATATTTTGTGAACTGTATACATTGTAAACCTTTCTCTGAAATGGTAGTGCCTCTAACTCTTAAGCACACACATCATAGTATAAATTTCAAGGTCATGGGTAGGATAGTTCTTATTTTATGGACTAAGATGAAAAGATATATAAGCAACTACATGATCACCTTTCATAGGAATATAACCAAAGACTGAAATTTATGCATCACAAATGACCACATAGACTTACCTGGCCTCTGGAAGATTCAACATCGATTCAGTAGTTAGAATATGTTTCAGTTTGACAAAATAATTCTGAAATTTATCATTCCAAGAAAACTTCACCCCCTTCCAAGTTAGACCAGTCATCAGAGAATCCAACTTCGAGAAGTCCTTCATAAACTAACGATAATATCCAGCTAAGCCCAAAATTCTTTGAATCTTAAAGATATTTCACAGTTTCTCTCAAGTAATAACAGCCATCACCTTCTCAAGATCAACTGATATACCCTGTTCAGACACCACATGTCCCAAGAATTTCACTTCTCGAATCCAGAATTCATACTTTGAAAGCTTGGCATAAATTTAGTGATTTCTCAAAAGAATCAAAACTATTCTGAGATGATGAATATGATCCTCCTTAAACTTAGAGTAAACAAGGATGTCTTCCACAAAGACTACTACAAAGGTATCCATATACTCATGGAAAATACTATTCATCAAAGCCATGGAAACTGCAGGAGCATTTGTTAGACCAAAAGGGAATAATAAGGTACTCATAATGGTTGTACCTACTCTAATAGGAATTTTTATGAATGTTAGACTCTTTATCCTCAACTGACGGTAACCATATTGAAGGTCGATCTTTGAAAACCACTTTTCCCCTTTCAACTAATCAAACATATCATCAATATGTGATAATAGATACTTGTTTTTTTACCATAAATCTATTGAGATTTTGGTAATAAATACATAAGTGAAGAGAACCATCATCCTTATTAGCAAAGAGAACTAGCACCACCCAAGGTGACACACTCAGGAATATAAATCCTTTCTCAATAAGATCATCCAATTGGGACTTTATCTCTTTTGTTTTTGATAGATACATGTGGTAATAGGGAATAGAAACTGGTTGAGTACCAAATATTAAGTCAACAGAAAACTTGACCTATCTTACTAGTGGAAACCTAGAGAAATAAGAAAGAAACATGTCGAGAAACTCAACAAAAATTGGAGGGAGATCACCACTCAATTATTACCACTCTAGATCAAAAGAAAACATTGATATTACTTTCCCTAAATCTAGATAAGAAGGTCCATCTCTACTCAACCTTGGTTCCCATTCTCCTTGAAAGACAAGAGACACACCAATGGGTGTAGTAAGGTAGACCCGCTAAAAATAACAATCAATCTAGGATTTATTGTAAACGAGCCAATACATTATGAAAATGAAGTCAAGACATTTCATGTTGAGGACTAGAAAACTCCAATCCATCTCGACACATGATAAAGAGAAGACACAAGAAATACTACAGAGACCCCCCTATTTGTTCCAAGGGGTGTAGTAATATCCATTTCAATAGATAAAATATCCATAGGAATATTTATCATATTAACAATATGGGTTGAAATAAATGAATGAGATGCACCAATATCAAATAGAGAAGTCACTAATGATGAAGCTATAGTAATGATACCTTTCACAGTTGCTGGACCCGTGTTTGCTTCCTCCAGAGACTCTTCCTCTACATGAAGCAACTTCATTCCGAATGCCTATGGTTGAAACCCTTTTATACATGAAGCATCTGATTTCCTCGCAATTTTAGGATGATATGATGATCCCGTTCCACTACATGGAGTAGAAAATATATGGAAGAATCTATGTAAGTGTTCTGAAGGTCTATAGGATCTATAGTTCTTGGGTGCTATAGTGAAAACCCTCTTAGAATGTCCTAGCTTGGAACACTGATAGAAAGTCAATGTAATTACTCCTAGAATTGTAGGAGGTCTGTAGTGATCCTTCTGTTAAGAACTACCACAAGAATCATCACGTTTATACTTTACCTTGAAGGAACTGACACTACCATTAGAAGAAAAAGGAACCCCTATCAACCCTGACTTTCCAGCCAGTTCCATCTCAACCACTATCAACCTATCTAGAACATCAGCATAAGTGGGTATCTTTTTCAAGAAAACCTGAGAATGAATATTTGATAAAAGTCCCAACTCGAACCGTCAAGACTTCATCCTCTCATTAGATACAATCTCAGGAAAAAACATCACAAGCTCAACTATCAAGACTTCATCCTCTCATTATACAATAAAAGTGATTGATTTTGATTTGTATTTTCCCACCATTTTTAGAGACGCTTTTGAATTTTTTAGAACATGTAAAAATTATCAATTTCAAGGTAAAATTTCCAAAGTAATGAGATGTCTCAACAACAACTTTTATTTTGTGATGTATTTTATGTATGGGGTATAGATTTCATGGGAACTTTTACCAATTATTTTTGATATTTATACATATTTATCACTATTGATTATGTGTCAAAGTGGGTAGAGGCTATCCTTACTAGAGTTGCTAATGCCAAAACTGCAGCCAAGTTTTTGAAAGGAAAATTGTTTTATAGATTTTGATTACCAAAGTTAATAATCACTGATCAAGTTACCCACTTTTTTAATAGGTCATTGGAATATATTTTACGAAATACAGGGTCAATACACCATATCACCCTCAAAAAAATGGAATTGATGAATTTTCAAACAAATAAATTAAACAAATTTTATAAAAAATTGTGAAACCAAATAAAAAAGATTGAAGTTTGAGATTAGATGATGAACTATAGGCCTATAGAACTGAATTAAAAACCCCAAATGATATTTCAACATTTATATTAGTCTATGAAAAGGATTTTCAATTTCCTGTTGTGTTAGAACAGAAATATTTTTGGGTTGTTAAAACATGTAACATGAATCTATTTTCCATTGGAAAAGAAAGAGAAATTTGTTTGTAGGATATGGAGGTGATAAGAAATAATGGATATAAAATCTCTATGTTGTACAAGGAAAAACCAAAGGTTTTCATGATGGAATGATTCTGAATAAAAACTTCAAAGAAGGAGATAAAGTGTTTCTGTTTGAATTCAGATTGAAGTTGTTCCTGAGTAAATTTCATTCAAAATGGCCTGAACCATTAATTGTTACTCATTTTTATCCTTTTGGTATATATATATATATATAAAAGAACCAGACAAAGGGACCCCATTCATAGTCAATTCGAATAGGTTGAAGCTGTTTAGATAGAATATTTAAGATCCTACAGGGGATGAGATCCTTCTTTAAGAAGCTGAATACAATTGAAGCCAGGTTGTGTATTTCCTTCTCACTTATTTTTTATGTATTTATTTTTTATAATTTAATTTTATCACATAAAACTAGTCCACAATGATAACATTATAAAAAATAAGTTTGGGGGAAGGAACATCCTTGGTATATTAGGATTTTTGTGTTTTATTTTTAATTTTTTTATTTCATTTTTTGTGTTTTTTTTTCAATTTCTGTGTGTTGTTGAAATTTGTGAGCTCAAATGATTATATTTTTCATTTTTGAAACCCATTTCAACTAGTGAACCAACTTATCCCATGAAACTGAATATAAATGAATGATGAAAATGAATTTGCTTCAAGTTCAAAATAATGAGAATCTCGGGAAAAGATCTCTGATTTTTTGAATCTCATTCCACATATCATTGTCTTTATTTTTAAAATCACATTCCTGGGTGGATTCTAAACCCCTTATGATGTATTTTTTACATTCACCTCATTTATTGAGAGAACTAATCCATGATTGTTTTAAACAGAGTTTGATTTATTTCTATCTAAACTTGAGGGTCAAGGTGCCTTTGTTTTAAACGATCGAGGCATTTATTTTAATTTAAATACACCCTTTTAAATAGTGTCCATTTTATTCTAGACTACACTATACATTTAATCCCTGTATCACTTAGTATTCATGAATAACCTATTAGGTTATCCACATTACAATCCAATTTCTCTATCCAACCTGCTCTAGAAGTGGAAATACATGATCTATTTGAACTTTAGTGTGGGGGGAAACTGAATTGTGGTGTGGCACATCATTTGATTCTATTTTGGGTGGAAAATAAAATTATGAATAAATGTTTTTACTATTGAAAAAGAATATTCTGATGAAATTTGTGCCTTTATAGGGATTTCAATGAGAAATAAAGTTGTTCCTTTTTAGATATTTAAAAGAAAAAAATGTTGTGTCTTTTTGGAGCTTTAAAAAAATTTCCAAGAAGAAAGATGAGAAGACCATGCTTGGGTGGAAATTAGAATCATTTTATTTTTCTTAAAAAAAGAGCTAAAATCTCCCTATTCAACCTTATAATTTTTGACATATAAAACCTATTAACCAAATTCCACTAAAAAAACTTAAATTTTACTCATTATAATTACTTATTATTGATTCATATCGGGTGGATATGTAGAAATTTATCAAGCCTATGGTGATTCTTACATGAGTTTGGATGAGAAAATCCATGTTGAAATTCTATATTTTTGTGATGAGAGAAAATTAATGTGAGGTAAGTGTTTTGTGTTAATGAGAGGAAAAATGAAGTTGAAATGGATTGAATGAGTTTATTAGAGAACCTGAAATGATGGTTTTTTAGGAGGCATGATATATTTTGTTTCTAGGTGTTAAATTGGTGGATTTCATGGGTATGTGTTTTGAATTTGTCTTGATTTGATTTTGATGCTTAATTTTCCAAGAGTCCAAGTGCTAAGGGTAGAGGAATCGATAGATATAATATTTTAATTATTTTTTGTGTGTATTTTAATGGTCTAACACCCACCAATTTATTAATTTGTAAAAAATTACATAATTTTTGGTTTTTATGGTTTTTTAGCTTAAATGTGAAAATTGCTTAATTCTGTAATTTTTACTATTTTCTATCACTTATGTATTTTGATCATAAAATTTTCAATATTAAAAAAATATACTAATCATTTTTATGATTCCTTTTCTTATGGGATTCATTTCTTTCAACTGGACTAATTTCTAAATTGATCATTTTCAGGTTTAAATAAATCATTTAAATTTGGAAGCTGAATGGTCAAACAAAATTAAACCACCTTCAATAATTAGCTCATAAATTGAGAAAAAAATATTAAAATTAGGTTTTTCCAATTTTATTTGAAATAGGGATCGAAGGATCACATTAAAATTAAATTTCATGGAGAAATTTTCTCCTTAAGATGCTTGTTGCATGTGTCAAATTGAAGGAAGATCAAGAGTCTCCATCCAAAAAAAGATCTTTAGTAATTTTGGAATAACTTTTCTTACATGTTCCCAAATTCATTTAATTTTTTTGGTTCTATAGAAAAATAAAATTTTAACAGCTATTAATAATAAATATTATCGATATTTGGCCTGAAACTGGGACTAAATCAAGCAGTCTTCAGATGGATAGATTTTGGGCAACAAATTTCCACCCCTCCTCATTATATATTTTCATATTTACTTATTTACAAGGGGTTAGTTAGAGAGATAAATTAGAGGGATGATTTGGATAGATTTATGAATATACTGTGTATATATATTAGAAAGGAAGGAATAAAGAATAAAGGAGCTACTCAATTTATGTGAGGCTAATCCCCAAGTAGTTGTGGATGGAAAAAATTGAAGGACACTCTCCAGAAATCTATATGGAGTAAAATAATTTTTTTGGATGGTTGTTCAACCTATGGAGTAAAATAATTAATTTCTCTATTTAAATTTCTTCAAACATGTCTTATTTTTGAGTGTAGTAATTTCACTTAGGTTTGATTTCTTGGAGGTCTTTAAGTAATTGACTCACTTTTATAGGAGTAAAAAAATCATATTGAGGTCTTGATATGATATCCATGAAAAATTAGGTGTCTATCTATATGTATTTGGATGGGAATCGATAAATTAAATTGATAAATATTTTTAAAAAAGGAAGAGAGGAGTATCCAAAAGGTCTAAGATTTTCCACAACCACTGTTTCAAGTTTGATTTCACACCCTTTTTATTTCTAGTGAAATTTTTGTTTTGATCATGAATTTTCATGTACTTTATTTTATACTTTATTTTTATGTTATAAAATTTAATTAAGTACCCAAATTTTTATTCTTACAAAAAAACAAAAAGTGATAATTTTGTAACTCAAATTGAGACCTTCTCATGAGACAATTTAGAGACTGGTATATTGAATGTCTCTGGGGAATAAATTATTTTATTGGACTTTGATGAAAAAAAATCTACCCTAAAATACCTTGGGAATTATTAAAGTAGTTTTATAATGATTCTTGGAGAATTATTATGGATTTATGAAATTACATTCATTATCATGCTTGGGAAATTATCCTAGTTAAGTTTAAGGATTTTTGGAATGATCTTATGTTTGAAGACACATGTCAATAGAGATAAAATATTGTTTAAAACAATGTTTGGAGAATTGAAGGCCATGGAAATATTTATTTTCATGAATAATGTAGTAGTCTATAAAAAATGCATGAAGAATTTATTTAAAGGACATGAAAAAATATATTTATATTTTTCTTGAAGAATTATTGAAGAAAACATAGAATATGGATTGATTTTTTTATTTATACTCTCTATAATATTTAACTTAGAGATTTCTTCTAAGTGTTAGCCAAAAAATGTATAACCACACAAGATAGGATCCAAATTAATCCCACATTACGGGAGGAGGACCTTAACCATGTGGGAGATTCAGATCACAGAGCCTAAATGGCAGTGGGAGATTGAGTGGGCTACATAGGTCCAGTAGGAATGTTCACATTAGTGTGCATGACGTGCGCATAATGCCTGTAGGGGGCCTGGGTGGACTGGGCATGTAAGGTGTGAACTAATGAGGGTGTGTGTGTGGAGTGTTATGGGTGTTGATCCCCACTATTGGGTTGAGTGGTCATTGGTATAAGATTGTTTATATGAAAGCACTCGACCATGTGAAGGATTTATGTGGGATCGTGGGGCATGATACACTGTATTTATGCCTTAAAAAGATAAATTTATATTAGTTCCACATGATCAAATCCACATGATCTATCCAATAATTGTGAGTTCCATCTTTAACCTCCCAACCCTCAATAGTGTTTTTTCACTGGAGTTCATGGCCGATCCTCCATCGATCGATATTGAGGTCATCATGATTATTCTAAGTATGAGTTTCTAAGGTGATACAACTACAAACCTCCGTGCATGCAATCTGAATCATTCATTCATGTGATAACTCAAAGAACATGGCTTGGATGAATGAAAATGAAGTTGCAGACGGATGTTCATGTGTCCATAGTTCATGTAATATTTTAATCTTTAAAGGAGAATAAAATCGTCTTTGAGTTCACTTGAGATACACACCGAGAAGAAAAGAATCCAATATTGTGAAGACACTATTATTTATAGTGTAAGAATATTTTAGGATCATCAAAATCATCAGTGAATTTAAATATGAAGGAAAATAAAATTTTTATGGGAGATTAATATCATCCTTGACATGACATATTTCTTGGAGATGAATCAGTGTAACTCACCTATAAAAAGAATAGTACCAAGATGAGGAGATGCTTCTTCCATCCAAGAAAATGTCCTATTTTTTCAAATAAAAATAGAGCACCACATAACTCTTGTTTTGTGAAGATAATGTTCTGTGAAGAACTATTTTTATACGAATGAGAAGAAATCCGTATGCCTCCTAGGCTGTGTGAAGAGGGAGATTACTCACTTGACACTTTTTCATGAATAATAAGATCCCACATATACACCGTGTTACATGAAGTTCATTCAAGTTTCTGTGAATATTTTCAATCCTTTGTGAATAAGAAAATTTGTGCAACTATTTAATATTGCACGAATAAGAAGCCTCACACACTTGTACAAAGGCACATGCAATGTGGAGGGAAGAAACACCATACACTTAAGACATCCCTTTCCAAGAACTTTCATGATATACTGGTCTATTTAAGGTGAAATTATCCTCATCACTTTCATATAAGAAATTTGACATCACATTACATTTGTGTGAAGTATTTTGAAGAAGAACCCCTGAGTTAGTGATAGGTGTATGCACTGTTTTATATCTGTGGTGCGAAAATGTATATCATATTCTAAGGAGAACTCATGAATAATACTATGTATATTCACGCAATATTGCAATTCATATACTGACCTTGAAGACACATGTGAAAATAGTGTGGAGTTTGAAGTGAGACAGTGAACATAAGCATATAAAACATTAAGGATAATAATTGGGCATGTGATAGGGTTTATAGTCCTGATAAGATCATGTATTTTATCACATGTGCGTGAATTATTTCATGAATAAATCCAACTATGATTCATGAAGAGGTTGAGTTGAATTGCGCATGATTATTATTGCTTAAAATATTAAAGAATTTGTGTTCACCACTTGCACACATTAATTGAGGTTGGGAACCTCATTAATAGAAGGAGTATCTACTTGAGTATTTGATAATTGAGGAATAATACAAATTGTAGTGCATTGAAGGATTCTCTAGTTGATCATTCTGAAAAATCAGTGAGTTGGGGTGAAAGTTGGATCTTCTAGTAATTGAAGAGCATTAACCCGATATGCATATTATATATATTATTGATATAGTAGCAATCAAATACCTAAAATTTCAGAAAAAGGTTCCCAATTGATGAAATTTCATCCAGCATAGTTGAGAGATATTTTTCAAAAATTTCATTGAAAAATATTTGAATAGATGGTGGTGCTAATATAAATAACACCATTGAAGAATTAATTTGATCATAGAACGGCGTACGTTCTCACATCGATATTGAACCTTGTAAAAATATATGTGTTCTATGATTTCTTTTATTTTTTTAATTACATGTGTATGTTATTTTTGATATTCCATAATATATCCACTCCTCTTAACTAGGGAAGAGGTTTGATAGTAATAGGGGTTAATGAAAAAGAAAGTAGAAATCAGTGAAAGTTGGGTACACTGATTGAACCTCCCTCTCAGTGTCCCTAAACGATTTATATAGGAACTACACACTCAATAAAATATTTAACCATATGAAGCCTTTAATTTCTTGATTAAGAATGTAACCATAAAACTAAGTGTTTTCATGGATAAAGTTCAAACACTTACTTTTATCAAAGAGTTCTTATAAGAGTTTTAGGTTGACCTAACCAAATTTGTATTGGGTGAAATGACCAAAGTATGTCCAATACATTTTGAAATAAAGTGTTAAATAAATACAAATAAAGAATTCAAAATTAGGGATTCCATTCAGCAGATCAAGTAGCTTCAAGCCTGTGGTTGATAAGATCACCCGCATGAATACCTTTGAATAACTTGTGAATCCAAAGTTTGTATTATGATAAGGTAAATATGAATCATTGTCCATGTGATAGGATATTCCAAATCCAATGGTATGGGACTTGGAACTTGATAAAATAATGAGAGACTAATAATAAAATCAAATTATTTTGTCTCACATATTTTGTGATCATATAAAGTGATTTTATTTTCATTTATATCATTATAGTAAATGGACATGTTTATCGACCACGATAACACTATGATCATTCCATGAACAAATTTCTCATAGTAGTTAGAGATGTTTATACATTAATTTACTATGAGAAATTTATTTTATGTGTTTTAATCTTATATTTCTGATTTTTTACTATGGATTCAAGTGATAAGGAGACCCCAATCCATGAGAAACACTGGGATTATGTACCAGATGTCTAGTGTTTGATGTTGTATTCGACATCCAGTTAAATTCAATTCACACGAGGCTATAAACACAAAAAATATGATCACCCATATTCATAATATTTATTAGGTGAAGGAAAAACAAGATAGGTATGAGATTTCCTAGGTTCTCTTTATAAGAAAACTTTGATAGGGTGCGTAGGATAATTCTCACATAGTCAAAATGATTTGAAACATTGAGAGATTCAAGATTATTGGATTTAAGATACCTGATGAATTGCATACAAATCTCATACTTGCATCACTCCTTCAGAGATTCTATAATTTTTTTTGTGAATTTTAATATGAAAAACATTGAGAAGTCTCTTCTAGATACCTTCACTCTGCTTTTTCAATTTGACAAGAACATGAAGTGTGAAAAACCTTATGTTCTTATGGTGAATAATAGGAAGGGCCAAGATAAAACCCCAAGACTGATACCAAGACTAATGTACCTTTAAAATACCATTCTAAGAGTATTAATATTAAGGGTAAAGTAAAGGAACACAATTTTATTTTCTTATTATGTGGAAATAAAGGTCACTGAAATAGAAATTATAATAAAATTAAGTAGAAGTTTATACTTCAAGTATATTCATCAATGTAATTATTCTCTCTTACTTCTTGGGTATTACATAAAATGTGTTTTACATATGTGTATTGAAAAAAAATGAACCAAGTAAGTACAAAAACATTACTAGAAGCAATATGTAATCTCTAAAATCTAAATAAGGGTGATTCCTAGATCAGTATAGAGTAGTGCATGTCTTCACAAATGCTCGTTGGATTCAAGATAAAATATTTTTTAGTATTATTACCAAAAAATTTATCTTAGTGACCATTTAGAAATAATTATGCATTATTTAATTATGTAATAAATGTTATGATAGTTTCATAGTCAATTAATAATTTTTTAATTATTTAATCACAAATATTTTAAATTTAAAATCTATGATGAATATAAATATAAGACCAATCATACCTCATTGTGGAAAGATAATTATTTTTCAAGGAAAATTGATAGTGTTTGAAAAGTTTATATCTTGAAGAGTGTTATAATTTTTTTTAGTTAAGAAAATAGGTATACTAACTAATTCATCATCATGTTTTTGAAATATAAACCTTTATAAATAAAGGTATGTCTCAAAGTTACCAGAGTTAGTTCAACAAAACTACGTGAACTATTATAAAGGAATATCTAAGAGGTATGTTCATATACTTTATGAGATTGATTTAAGATATTTTAGGATTTTTTAGTGAAGAAATAAATACACTTGGTAACTGATACAGGATCCTATGGGTTGGATTTCCATAGTGTATTATGACCAAGTATTCATCGATTATTAATATATGGAGTGAAGGTAATCCCAAACTCACATTACCTTATAAATCAAATTTTTTATGGTAGTAAAAGGGAATAAATGAAATGTATTATATATATATATATATCTTGAAACTATTCCATAATTACTTTAAGGAATGTTTTTCAAATAGAAACACAATCACTAACCTTATAATGACTACATTGACTAATGGATATCATATTAAAAACAATGTGATAAAGTACACGTTAAGCATAGTTATTAATAATTTATGAGGAATGTTTATTAAAAGTTGAATTTAGATTCAAATGAACATTAAAGAAGCACTAAGTGCATCTCTATTAATTATCATATAACCACTAAGGACATTCATTTATTAGTCCAGATTGACTATATTTCTATTAGAGGGACACACATATATTTTGAGATAGTGGGACCATGCTAGAATTTAATGATGTATAGGCTTCAAATGCACATGATTTGACATAGGAACATAGAATCTAATAATCTTAGTGGTAGAAGTGGTTCCAAAGACATATATTTTGTAGGAAATTAAAGCCAAAGAAGTGGTTTATATTCACCATGGTGGGTGAAACACACACACAAACACACAAACACATACTATTATTCATGAGTAACAATTCCTGTAAAGAAATAGTAAATGAAACCTTGATAAGGTTGAAAAATTTGTATAGATTCAGCAATGGAATCCGTGTACCAAAATCCAGGGCACTACATTTTGGATGCTTTTAGACTTGATATTGCTAGTGAGCATTAAATATAAACTATATATGGATGGTACAAATTGGTACCAATAAAACATGATTGATTATTAAAAGGATGTGTATGAGATAGTATATGAAAAAATCTTTTCTTCAATCAGCATAATAAAAACTATTTGGATTATACTTGTCATAATAATTTTCAATGATCATTTTATTGGGAGATTGAATGTTAAGGTCAATATTCTTAATGGAGGCCATATCAAACATATTTTTATGACATAACCAAAAATGTTTGGTGACACCAATGAATACCAATATGATATAAAAATTTCACATATTCATTCATGGATAAAATCAATCATAGTGATCATAAAATATTCATTTGGAACATATAAGTTCCATGTGTCCAAAAAAGGTTATTGGGAGCACTATTTTTTTGAAGATAGATATGTTAATAACATTTAGAAAACAAATAATAAATATTACTAGTTTTATAAGAGTAAAGAATGAATTTATACAATTAAAAATTAAAACAGTAGCCTAGTTACAGTGGATAAGATCTAAAAAGGTAGATATATGATGTTACTTAATCTATTCATGTTACATACCTTGAAAATATGGAACAATTCAAAACTAAATTATTTCCCATGACACATGGAATAAAATCTCTTTACGATAACATGCATGGGCACTAGAGGAGATTATGAATAAAATTTCACAATATTAACTGCTAGGAACTTATCTAATATGACATGATATGTTATGATGTTTTATATACATGTTTCATTGAGTAAAAATATCAAACAAAACCTATTGAACTACACAGACTTGTAGTTAGAACTATCTGACATCACTTGAAAAATTAAAATTGGATTAGTTCTCGATAAAAAGGAGAAACATGAATACTAATGTTTGAGAGAATATAAATCTAGTTTTCATTTATATCATTTATGATATTATATTTTCAAGTGGCTAAGGAAATATTAAATAAAAACTTATTATAGTTAGCAGTTTCTATATCTACAATAACCAAGTATGTTATGGATTTTAATGCATCTTAATAAATAGTTTAATAATTATTTATTAAATTTTAGGTTATACCATAATAGTAATATTATTATCATTATTATGATGAGACAAGAGTATTGTATCATCTAATAATTTGAATTTATGATAAGAGAACAAGTAGTGGATACTTGAGAAAATTACTACATGAGATATATTTTCAAGGTAGTGAGGTTGCGATATTAAAATTTACCACACAAACATGTGGATATAGTAACCCTAACAAAAAAAATGTGGTAGACCCAAAAACTATAACCCTAATCACCTGAAATACGCTTAAAATGTGAGAACTAAATAATTGTTAGAAGTTTGTTCCAGTGAAATTGAATTTTTATTGGAGTTGGTGTCTTAGAACAAACTACTTTATACTTTATATTTCTTTTATATTCATATAATTGAATATCAATAATTAAAAATCTTACCACATTTAGATTTTTATTCTATGTAACTTTAATGTGATAATATCCTAGAATATTTGTTGCATTGATAAAGTCATAAAAATTATCCACTATAATGAGAACCTTGATATGATATAATGGTATTCTTAAACTATATATCCTATGGTTGTATGATGTCATCTATTGGGACATTGATGATGCAGACTATCAAGAACTGTATACTCATAAGAGGATGAGACTTTATAATCTCATGAAGTTCACTATGGTAATCTCTGAGACATGTGGTCAAGTGGGAAGAACCTCCTATAAGAATTCCACATGTTCTACGTATCATAGGATATTTTGATCTGTAAGCATGTGCAATGATCCTTAGAGTTTAAGATTATTATTATTGCATATCACGAGTCGCATACTTAGATGTATTGTTATAAATTATGATGACATATGATCACGATGAAGTTAAGTATGTTGGATTCCTCATAATTGATATGTTATTAACGAAAAAGTTAATGAAGGATTTATCCACTCCATCTTCATGGAAATTGATATCGTGACCCTTTGATTGGAAAGAAACCACTAAACTAAATTCTTTTTCCACATTGTATTGGTGAGACCATTTTAGATATTCAAATAAATACACATCAAACCTATAGGTTTATGACGTGATTATGAAACTTTCTTGTTGATATATCAAGACAATGAGATTGTATTACATAGTGAACGCTCAAATGTGGTTTTTTTTCATTGAAAAATTAAATTATTCTTCTTGAGTGGATTTACATGTTGTAAAATAATTAATATTTCTATTGATATCAATTTAATTATATTTTAATTTAATTATTATAGTAAATATTATTTTATAGGCTGTGAAATTATATATTTTTCAGGATTGAAATGCCCCTAGAACCGAAGAACCACTAAGAGGGGGGGGGGGATGAATCAGTGGTAATTTTTTATAATTTCATTCAATTATAAATAAATATTTGTTATTAGTTAAGACAAAATCCACTCAGGATATTTTCTTAGCCTTACCATATGCAATGAATAAATAAACAAGATAAAGAACAAATAAATTTTACATGGTTTAGACCTAGTGTGGGTTCCTACTCCTTGTTGTTTTTGATCCCTACCGAACTATGGATTTTACACTAAATTTTTATGATCAAATAAAGGTGGATATACCAGGTATTATTATGTTTCTTAGTTCATCAGTACCCCATTTATATTTAAAAAATATATCACTAATTCAATAATTACTAGAATAAAGTAGGAAATATATCTTAAGAACCTAGTTGATGAACAAAATTTGATGATACCTTCTTGAGAATACAACATAGATAAAATAATATACTCACCCAGTGAAGAATCAAATAATGATTTTCTCTTCAAAACTTAGATTCAAATTCGATAATAATGAATTACCAAGCTCAAAAAGTGGATAATAACCACTTCATTACTTCAGGATACATACTCTATTCTTCTTCTTCTCTCAATTTTTTGATGCTCTCAAAAAATTCTTCATCAAGCACACAAAACTCAATTTTCTCTCTCTTAGATATCTCCTCATACTTCGCATTTTAAAAAACCCCATAATTTAGATAATCAGGAGAAATTAATTCCAGCTCAAAATTTTGGAAACTTCATTAAAAAAAATCATAAAATAAAATCCTCTATGATTTCTCAAATTAGTTAATCTCAAGTTCACACCCCATAATCTCAGAATATTATCCCTTTCGTTTAACAACCCATCAATACTGAGATTCCACCTCTGTCCTTCTTATATTTCAGTTGAAAAATAAAAACCATTTTAGAACCTTCTCCCACTTCAATCACTATAAAATAATAATCCACAAATAAATGATTTTGTGAATTCTAGGAATACACATCATCTTCCTCTTACCAGAATATTTTGAACTCTTCTTCTCTCTATTTACAACATAAAGAACCAATCCATGTTGAAAAACTCAAATACTCAATAGTTTTAACATCCACTCAAAAAAAAGGATAGCTTGAATCAATATATAATCTTATGTTAATGATTATTATAACTTCAGATCAACTAAGAATCATCATATTAATATTCCAGATTTAACATATATAAATTCATATTCTATAGAAATTCAGATTGGAATTCTATAGAAAAACTCATCATGAATCATGAACCAGATTTGAGCCTTAATCACTATTTTAAAAATATCACATGAAAATAACTAAATCAAATTTAATATGTGATGTTTTAATCTTTGAATATCATCTTGAGAATCATAATATTTTAGTTCTTTAGAATATTTAAATTTCCAAAACACATATTTTGATCCAGTGAACATCACTAAAAATTTCTCTAATTAAAAAATTCATATGGTCATACTTTTCTCAAAGGATTATGATTATTCATATCAATATATTATGATGTATAAGTCTTATGATGGATTATTCCACTAATGTATTATTATGCACATCAAAGATTTTTGATTCTGGAAGACTTACCAAAAAAACTTATATTGGGACTCAAAGTATTATGATATGATAAAAAGGCATATGATTGGAATTTAAAGTCATAAAATAGAATTAAAAAAATTCAATAACAATTCAATTACCAACCTAACTTCTTCAAGATCAATCCATCCATATTTAACTATCATGAAAACAATTTAAATAAATCTAGTAACATTTCAACAACCTAAAATAACTTCTTCCAATCTCTTCAAGCATCTTGGAAAAACATTTACACCATCAACAACTTCAATGGTACTTCAATTTCTCCCTTTTAAATTTATTGAAAAATCCATTCAAAATTTTCAAATAAACCCATATTTGTCTTAGAAATTATCAACAACCCTGAGAATCATCAAAGAATAACTTATCTCACATGAGAAGTGTCTTAAACCACACAACTTGATAAAGTTATGTTTTTGAGATAATTCCATCCCCCAATGACAAGAAATTTATCTATGAGACTTATATGAACTCCCTCTCAATTAATATATCCAATATCACTTTCAAAAAACTCACATATTGAACATTATCAATAGATTTTGATGAAAAGACATTGATCAATCCTTTTATCATGAAATCTCTCCCCTTTTGATAAATATTTATGTCAATATTTCTCCCACTTTCTCAAAAAAATCCAAAGTATAGTGGGGGTATCTTTGAAAACTTTCTTAATTAAGAGGATAATAATGAACATGATGTTTAAGTATTATCTCTTTAAATCTCTCTATTGTCATTACCTTTGCAAAAATGTTTGCAATCCGATTATTGGCGAAAATATAATCAAGATTTATATCATAACTTTACACTCTTTATTTAATAAAATGATACATGATATCAATATGTCTCAATATGGAGTGATTCACAAGATTCTTTGATAGATCCATGACACTCATATTATAAAAAATAATATGTAATGGTTTCTCAACAATTACTTTTAAATTATTCAACTGCACTGGAATTCTCAACATCTGTGTATAAGTATGTGTAGCTGTGATGTAATTGACTTAGATTGTGCTAAAAAACACCGAATGTTTCTTATTTCATTATAGATCACACAACTCTCACTAAGTAAGAAAGATCCAAAAAATGTGGGATTTCTATTAGTGCAGTATCCTTCCCAATCTACATTAGTAAACCTCTATAGATGTAAATATGATATAATTTTATACAATAATCAACTACTGAGTATGTAACACCCCAAGTAAATAAAGAATATGAAATTTTTATATTTATCCCTATTTGTGAATAAAATGTTAATATTAATTTAAAGGGAACGCTATGCTCGTTGGCTTACCCAATACGCAACAACGAGTTCCTTTGAAATCTTACATTGCACTCTAATAATAAAATAATTTTATTTTAAATTGTAGTTAACACCTAGCCATTGTAATGACGAGAATGAACAGAAGTAACTACAAAATGATTATATATGTTTGTCAGATATTTTTACTTTTTACAATAAATGTTAGAGGATTAAAAAGGCGAATGAATCCAATTCTAAGCGTAAACATTCTAATATTCTTTAAAAGGTCGATTAACAGCCTTTTGATGGCGAACCTCTTTTAAATACACTTTTTGACAATTTTATGTGTTATATTTGAAAAAATAAAATTCTTCTTTAGAATCAAGACATAAAAATTTACTTTGTGTAAATTTTTGGTATTTGTCCGATAAAGTTCATTTTTTAATGAATAGTGAAAAATGTTGTATTTTAATTCAAAACCTCTTTTTAATCTAATTTTTTTATATTATTAGATTACCTTTTTAATTGGTTTTAAAGTAAAATTAGAATATATTTTTACCATTTAATCCAATGGTGTTCATTGGAATTAATATCACTTTTAGATTGGACATAAACGAGTGTCAATCTTTTGATAGATATTGTTTCTTAAAAACACGCTATTTGATTTGACAGCGGGATTTAATTATAAAATTAATTAATGAAAATTATATGTTATGAATTTGGTAAAAAATACATATTTTTTGAATTCGGAATATCAAATATATCTTAGGGTGAATTTTTGGTATTTTTCTGAAAAACCTTAATTTTTGATGAATAGTGAAACCACAAAGTGGTAGTTACAAAAACTGATTTTTCGTTTAAATGGAAGTTTACCACTTATGTGATTTGAATTTCAAAAATCCAATATAAATGATTTTCATTATTAAGTAAAACGTGGTTAAATGGGATGAAAATAATTTTTGATGAAAAGTAACTTTTAAGTTTTATTAATCGAGATTAAAGATAATTAGTGTGATTTAAGGTAAAAATGATATTATAATAAAATTAAAATATATTGACACTTGTCCTAACACTATTGGATGAGTCATGACCGACCAAGAAAACCCATGAGTCGAGTTTTGGGACCCCATGGAGCCACTTGGGTAAGATAATGACATTTATACCTTTTATTTAAAGTAAAAGTAAAAATGACACAAACATGTATTGTTTTACTAAAACAATTTTTACATGGGATTATACAAGTCATATTTTTGACTATAAATAGTAATTGGAAAGATAAAAATATTTCCTACATCATATTATTTTTTTTATAATTTTTAGACATTAAATAAATTAAATTATTTATGATATCATGATGATGCAGCGATTACCTCATTATTTCACGATTTAAATAAAATGAAACGATAATGTAAAATCTAAGACCCAAACATGTAAAAAACATATTGGATGGGTGGATTTAGAACTCTTATCACCTTATCCTCTAAATACATCAATTTTGGTCTGTTAAAATCTGAAACACATTTGAAAATAAAGTAACATTTTATACCTTTCCAAGAGTGCCCTCCTCTCCTCTTATAAAAGTCCCCCACATCTACCACCTTACCCACACCTCTAAAGCCTTTGGATCGGCCAAGATCTGATCCTTTTGTCTCTACACATCCCTATACTCATCCTAGAAGCCTTAATTTAGGCTGGAAGCTCTTCAAGAAACCCTTTTGGTTCAAACCAAAGGGAGTTACCCGATATTAAGGTAACGTCTTCACTTGTGCTCTTTTGTTTTATTTTGCTTCTCCAACCCCCTAAAATATTTTTATTCATTTATTTTGTAAAAAAACCAGTATCTTCCATATACTAGGATGTTTTTATAAGAAGTATTAGAGCTACACTTACACACACCTACATCTAATGGTTAAAGAACATACTGTTTCTGTGGATGGTGAATTTCCGCCTCACGAAACGATGGTTGTTCAATATTATTTTATCACATTCAAAGGTGGCCATTAAGATTTAACTATATTTATATATGATATATAATATGTTTATGTTTTTTTTAAGCTTCTGTATTTTTCATTTATGGCATACCTTTATGGTTTCCATTATGGGTAAACGCGATATCTTCATTTTAGGAAGTGCGGACTACCGCCCCCTCAAAGTGATTTGATTCGTTAATACCATATGTGGTACATATAAAGGATATATTTAATGATATTATATATGATAACATACTTTAATTATAATACTATTATGTATCATTATGTTTTAATTCCATTAAATATGAAATAGAAATGGAAGTAGCGTTCATGCGTACGTACGACTTACCGTCTCCATGAACGATGCATTTCATTTCTTACCTCTAAATGTTATGTAATATTATAAATGAACGTATAAAATGGATATATATGATATATATGATATCTACATAATGAATATAATTCTATATATAATGGATATTTTACCCCATGAACAAACTTGTAATTATAAAGAGTTTATTTTTGACTCAAGTAGCAATGATCGTTAAAACGACCGTTATTCACTTAAATAATTATATAGTGTTCATGACATGGTAATAAGTGATATAAAAGGAATAAATAACTTGAAAAAGTTTCTTAAGCAATTAGAAATTAACTCAAGTTTATTATTCAGGAGATTAAAGAACGATCGAGTCAAGTCGGATACGAGGTAAGAGAACCTACCCCTCTTTTTTTTAAGTACACTCTTTTATGTCATTCCTTTTAAGCTCATCTTTATTATGATTGGGATGCTATTTTATATTAATATTACTGTAATTTTTATGTTCACATGATGAGAGACTCTATTTTCTCTCATCAATCCATTTTGGAAGTTTTGATTGGCGCCGTTAGGCTGCCGAATTTTCGTAAGAGATCCAACCTCTCTCTTTCTTTTTAAGTACTCTCCTTTATGTCACTTATTTTAAGCTCCTCTTTGTTATGTTGGGGGATGTTATTTTATATTACTCTTTCTGTACATTTTATGTTAATATGATTTGAGACCCTATTTGATCTCATCAATCCATTTTTTGGAAGTTTTAAGTGGCGCCGTTAGGCTGCCGAGTTTTTGTAAGGGATTTTTCATCTCACTTTTATTCCCGTGAGATTTATGCTACATTTGCCACCATTTCCTTTCAGTGGTATATGTACTACCCATTATTCTACTCTTTGTGTAATATACTTTTGTTTATGTGTATTTACATCAATGTTGTATTGTCCTTCCTTCATGGGGTGTATGTTTCGAAAGATACCCAAGTCGGTAAGGGAACCTTTCACCCTACTCTTTTTAAAGACTTCTTTTGTTGGGTCTTTTAATTTACATATTGTAATGTTGGGATATGTTCTTATATATCCTTATTGATGTAAATTTTATTTCCAAGTGATGAGATACCCTTTTTATCTCTCATCAACTCATTTTCTGAAGTTTGAAGTGACGCCGTTAGGCTGTCGAATATTTGCAAGGGAACTTCTTAACCCAATTTTGATTCTTTAGGATAAACTTATACTCCTTGAATATGTCGTTCTATGAATATGTGTGAATGACCTCTGATTGTTTTACACTTAATATCCACTTATATTTGGTGTATTCGTTTGTCACACATAATTATGTAATTGATTTATCCTTAATCCAAGGATACCGTCTTTGTAAGGGACTTCGTCTCAATCTCCTTTCATTGAGGCATATTATGTTTTATACACAACTTTCTTTTATACGGTGTATAAACCCATTTGAATTTTATGTTTACTCAAAAGGAATATTTTTATACGAAGTGTTTACTAAATGACAAAAGGGAATGTTTTTTTTGTCGTACGTATGCGGCAACAACGACTTCTCCACCGCTGTGACCATTATTTGAGTTTAGGATTCCTCTACAAGACATAACTTTTTTTTAAATGAAAAATAAATACCAAGTTTTAATTTTATTTTATTTTGGTATTGAAAATGGTTTTCATAATGTTTTTATTATATCAATGTGTTGTATTGATATCTTGTGATTGAAATGTGGAAATGTTATGTTTCCTTTATGCATGTTTTATGTGATACGATTATGTTATGGTTCTTGGGAATTGTTTATGAAGACGGGTGGTTCCGTGATAAACTAAGGGCGGGTGAGCCCGATATAGCTCTCCAATGCATTGGGTAATGCGAAGGAGTTAAACGTTAAGGTTTATCCAAAGATATTTAGGGAATATTCTGTGATGGGTATTCCAAACGTAACCATGAGGGTTACTCCCTACGTAAGAATGTTATGAATGCATCAAGTTACCTTTATGTCTTATGATTTATATGATTTATTCATGATTTGATGAGGTATGTGATTATGTTTTATGAGTAAAGTATGATTTCATGCATGGACTAATGTTTTCATTTCGTACTTTTATATCCCTTACTGAGCTTTTTATGCTCATCCCAAGTTTTGAAATGTTTTTCACAGGTCAAGGGAAAGGTACCTGATGTGATGATAGTGTCAAGGAAGTGTAAATAAAGAATCCATGTTTTATTTTAAATATGTTTCTGTTAATGGAAAAAATGAGTACTATCTTTTATTTAACCACTTTGTTTAAATGTGGAATGTAATGCATGTTTTATGATCTAATTCTCTAAAACTCTAAACCTGAAAAGATCCTCAACGTGTATTCTTGAAGTAACTCAATATTAAGTAAGGTTTAAGGCTAGGGCCTAATAGTTGGTATCAAAGGTCGGTTTAGATAACTTTAGGGATTAGGGGTTTTGTTAGACACATGGTTAGTCCCTATATCTATTATTTCAGTTAAATCCTTGTTTTATTACTTTTTTCAGGTCAAGTAAAGTCAGTTACGAATGGAAGGAGGAGGATCTCAAATTTCATTCCTATCTCTTCCTGATGACATGCTTGCAATAATTATTGAAAAGTCATGTTCGTATGATTGTGAAACTTTTTCTAGCATACAACTCTCTTGCAATGAGTTGTTTGAGATATCAAACACCTCCACTATACCTAGTTATCACCGTGGATCATGGGTTGTATTTAGACAAATACTATTTTCACAATATTCTCATATTTTCAAGAAAGGTAAATATTATCAAGGATTTTGAAATATTTTACCTTATCACAAGAATTTGAAGCATATTATGATTTTAAAAATGGTGCTGAGGAAGGAGACCCTTGCGCAACCTATTTATATTTGCTTTTAAAATATAGTCTCTCATCACATACTTATGGTATTTTAAAAGGACCAATAATAGAAATTTTCAACTTAAATTCTGTCCGACTATTTTATAGAAATCATGTTTTATCAGATGTTTTGGAATTATATGTCATACATGATTATTTTCCAAAACTGTTTTTCTGTGAACACCCATATGACCCATGTTGTACAAGGTGTATTTGGATGGAGGAAGCAAATGATTTTGAAGGATCTCAAAATCATTGTTGTAATGCATGGGACTTCTACCTACATGAACAAGATGATGATGAAACCGAGTGGACTCCATGATCAAGTTATGTTGTTATTCATTTTGGTAATCATTTTATTTTATGGTGGTGAAATAAGACTTCAAGAATTAAGATGTTGAGATCGTAATGAATTTGGATGAAAATGAGAGGTATAAGGAAACTATTGAGGTTAAAACATGTTAGGGTTGTTTTTGGAGTTTTATAAAAAGGACAACACGCAGACCGTGTGACAACCCGTCGCATCGGACAAAGCTGTGGGAATCGAACCCACAACCAAAGTGCGACTGGTATTTATCACCTACCACTGGACTACGTGAAGTCCCTGATTAGTATGACTTATTCTTTTTAGTTAGATGATTTTATAAATTAAGAGTAAGTTTATTTTAGGGTTATCTATGGAAATTATTAACCTATCATGGAGGATATGTGATTAGGTTAATTACTTTTCAATATGAGACTTTTAGAGCAACTGATGCTAATTGGAGATAAGTGTTAATTTGTACCTTGGAAGACTATGTGACTAAATCATTCAAATATTTGGGTTTCGATCTTATTTTGGTTTACTTCGAAGAATTTTATGGACAAATTGTTTATCGAATGGTCCTCGTTGAACTTTGGGTTTTGTTGGAAAAATTTTGGAGATTAAGAGTAGATTTTCTTTTTATAAAGGGTTATCCTTTTCTGGTTTATCTGATATTGTTCTAACAATTTTGGTTTTGGTAAGGGTCTAAATACATGGGAAATATACAGTTCTCTTTTGTGGATTAGGTGATTCTCAAGAAGTTGATTATAGTACTCTTAATGCGAACAAGTCTTCCTAAATACTCATCTTTTGGAGAAAGTATAAGTTTGTGTAAGAAATCTAGTAAAAGTTGAAAGTAAACATGACAAGTAAGTATGTTTCCTTAAGATCAAAAATAAATTCCTCAATGAAAATTAACTTAAAACAAAAATGTCATCTATTAAATTTTCCTACTGGGGAATCGAATACCGTTTAACCCACCACAAGTTTGTGATTTTCTTGTGGTTAACTTTCTCCTAGACATGTTTTCTATCACTCCCCCTCAGAACATGACCCTTTTCTTTTTCTTCCATATCCATGTTTTCCTACATGGAATCCTAGTATGGGTTAACTCAGGTGACCTCTGTACTTCTTTTTCTTTCTTTTAAAGTGATTGTTTTACCGACTCTTGTTCCGATGTGGGACTTTCAATGATGTTTCCGAGCCCAATTTTAAAATTGCGAGGACGCAATTCCCAAAAGGGGGGAAGGATGTAACACCCCAGGTAAATAAAGAATATGAAATTTTTATATTTATCCCTATTTGTGAATAAAATGTTAATATTAATTTAAAGGGAACGCTATGCTCGATGGCTTACCCAATAAGCAACAACGAGTTCCTTTGAAATCTTACGTTGCACTCTAATAATAAAATAATTTTATTTTAAATGGTAGTTAACACCTAGCCATTGTAATGATGGGAATGAAAAGAAGTAACTACAAAATGATTATATATGTTTGTCAAATATTTTTACTTTTTACAATAAATGTTAGAGGATTAAAAATGCGAATGAATCCAATTTAAAGCGTAAACATTCTAATATTCTTTAAAAGGTCGATTAACCGCCTTTTGATGGAGAACCTCTTTTAAATCCACTTTTTGACAATTTTATGTGTTATATTTGAAAAAATAAAATTCTTATTTATAATCGGGACATCAAAATTTACTTTGTGTAAATTTTTGGTATTTGTCCGATAAAGTTCATTTTTTAATGAATAGTGAAAAATGTTGTATTTTAATTCAAAACCTCTTTTTAATTTAATTTATTTATATGATTAGATTATATTTTTAATTGGTTTTAAAGTTAAATTAGAATATATTTTTACCATTTAATCCAATGGTGGTTATTGGAATTAATATCACTTTGAGATTGGACATAAATGAGTGTCAATCTTTTGATAGATATTGTTTCTTAAAAACACGCTATTTGATTTGACAGTGGGATTTAATTATAAAATTAATTAATGAAACTTCTATGTTATGAATTTTGTAAAAAAGACATCATTTTTGAATTCAGAATATCAAATATATCTTAGGGTGAATTTTTGGTATTTTTCTGAAAAACCTTAATTTTTGATGAATAGTGAAACCACAAAGTGGTAGTTATAAAAACTGATTTTTCGTTTAAATGGAACTTTACCACTTCTGTGATTTGAATTTCAAAAATCCAATATAAATGATTTTCATTATTAAGTAAAATGTGGTTCAATGGGATGAAAATAATTTTTTATGAAAAGTAACTTTTAAGTTTTATTAATCGCGATTAAAGGTAATTAGTGTGATTTAAGGTAAAAATGGTATTATAATAAAATGAAAATATCTTGACACTTGTTCTAACCCTATTTTATGAGTCATGGCCGACCAATACAACCCATGGGTCGAGTTTTGGGACCCCATGGAGCCACTTGGGTAAGATAATGACATTTATGCCTTTTATTTAAAGTAAAAGTAAAAATGACACAAACATGTATTGTTTTACTAAAACAATTTTTACATGGGGTTATACAAGTCAGATATTTGACTATAAATATTAATTGGAAAGATAAAAAGATTTCCTACATCATAGTATTTTTATTATAAATTTTATACATTAAATAGATTAAATTAATTATGACATCATGATGATGGAGCGATTACCTCATTATTTAACGATTTAAATAAAATGAAAAGATAATGTAAAATCTAAGACCCAAACATGTAAAAAACCTATTGGATGGGTGTATTTAGACATCTTATCACATTATACTCGAAATAAATCAATGTGGGACCTTTAAAATCCGAAACACATTTGAAAATAAAGTAACATTTTATACCTTTCCAAGAGTGCCCTCCTCTCCTCTTATAAAAGGCCCCCACCTCTACCACCTTACCCACACCTCTCAAGCCTTTGGCTCGGCCAATATCTGATCATTTTGTCTCTCCACATCCCTCTACTCATCCTAGAAGCCTTATCTTAGGTAGGAATCTCTTCAATAAACCCTTTTGGTTCAAAACAAAGGGAGTTACCCGATTTTAAGGTAACGTCTTCACTTGTGCTCTTTTGTTTTATTTTGATTCTCCAACCCCCTAAAATCTTTTTATTAATTTATTTTGTATCAAAAACAGTATCTTCCATATACTAGGATGTTTTTATAATAAGTATTCTAGCTACAATTACACACACCTACATCTAATGGTTAAAGAACATACTGTTTCCGTGGATGGTGAATTTCTGCCTCACGAAACGATGATTGTTCAATATTATTTTATCACCTTCAAAGGTGGCCATTAAGATGTCACTATATTTATATATGATATATAATATGTTTATGTTTTCCTTAAGCTTCTGTATTTTTCATTTATGGCATACCTTTATGGTTTCCATTTTGGGTAAACGCGATATCTTCATTTTAGGAAGTGCGGACTACCGCACCCTCAAAGTGATTTGATTCATTAATACCATATGTGGTACATATAAAATATAGATTTAATGATATTATATATGATACCATACTGGAATTATAATACTATTATGTATCATTATGTTTTAATTCCATTAAATATTAAATATAAATGGAAGTAGCGTTCATGCGTACGTACGGCTTACCGTCTCCATGAACGGTGCATTTCATTTCTTACCTCTAAATGTTATGTAATATTATAAATGAATGTATAATATATATATATATATATATGATATATATGATATCTACATAATGAATATAATTCTGGATATAATGAATATTTTACCCCATGAACAAACTTGTAATGATAAAGAGTTTATTTTTGACTAAAGTAGCAATGATCGTTAAAACGACCGTTATTAACTTAAATAATTACATAGTGTTAATGACATGGTAATAAGTGATATAAAAGGAATAATGAACTTAAAAAATGTTCTTAAGAAAGTAGAAATTAACTCAAGTTTATTATTCAATATATTAAAGAATGATCGAGTCAAGTCGGATACGAGGTAAGGGAACCTACCCCTCTCTTTCTTTTTAAGTACACTCTTTTATGTCATTCCTTTTAAGCTCATATTAATTATTATTGGGATGTTATTTTATATTAATATTACTGTAATTTTTATTTTCACATTATGAGATACCCAATTTTCTCTCATCAATCCATTTTGGAAGTTTTGATTGGCGCCGTTAGGCTGCTGAATTTTCCTAAGAGATCCAACCTCTCTCTTTCTTATTAAGTAATCTCCTTTATGTCACTTATTTTAAGCTCCTATTTGTTATGTTGGGGGATGTTATTTTATATTAATATTTCTGTACATTTTATGTTAATATGATGTGAGACCCTATTTGATCTCATCAATACATTTTTTAGAAGTTTTAAGTGGCGTCGTTAGGCTGTCGATTTTTCGTAAGGGATTTTTCATCTCACTTTTATTCCTGTGAGATTTATGCTACATTTGCCACCATTTACTTTCAGTGGTATATGTACTTCCCATTATTCTAATCTTTGTGTAATATAATTTCGTTTATGAGTATTTACATCAATGTTGTATTGTCTTTCCTTCACGGGGTGTATGTTTCGAAAGATACCCAAGTCAGTAAGGGAACCTTTCACCCCCCTCTTTTTAAAGACTTATTTTGTTGGGTCTTTTAATTTACATATTGGAATGTTGGGATATGTTCTTCTATATCCTTATTGATGTAAATTTTATGTCCAAGTGATGAGATACCCTTTTTATCTCTCATCAACTCATTTTCTGAAGTTTGAAGTGACGCCGTTAGGCTGTCGAATTTTTGCAAGGGAACTTCTTAACCCAATTTTGATTTTTTTGGGATAAACTTGTACTCCTTGAATATGTCGTTCTATTAATATGTGTGAATGACCTCTGATAGTTTTATACTTAATATCCACTTATATTTGGTGTATTCGTTTGTCACACATAATTATGTAATTGATTTATCCTTAATCTAAGGATACCGTCTTTGTAAGGGACTTCGTCTCAATCTCCTTTCATTAAGGCATATTATATTTTATACACAACTTTCTTTTATACGGTGTATAAACCCCTTTGAATTTTATGTTTACTCAAAAGGAATCTTTTTATACGGAGCGTTTACTAAACAACAAAAGGGAATGCTTTTTTTGTCATACGTATGCGGCGACAACGACTTTTCCGCCGTCGTGACCATTATTTGAGTTTCGGCTTCCTCTACAAGCCATAACTTTTTTTAAATGAAAAATAAATACCAAGTTTTAATTTTTTTTTATTTTGGTATTGAAAATGGTTTTCATAATTTTTTTATTATATCAATGTGTTGTATTGATATCTTGTGATTGATATGTGGAAATGTTATGTTTCCTTTATGCATGTTTTATGTGATAAAATTATGTTATGGTTCTTGGGCATTGTTTATGAAGACGGGTGGTTCCGTGATAAACTAAGGGCAGGTGATCCCGATATAGCTCTCCAATGCATTGGGTAATGCGAAGGAGTTAAAAGTTAAGGTTTCTCTGAAGAGATTTAGGGAATATACTGTGATGGGTATTCCAAACGTAACCATGAGGGTTACTCCCCACATAAGAATGTTATGAATGCCTCAAGTTACCTTTATGTCTTATGATTTCTATGATTTATTCATTATTTAATGAGGTATGTTATTATGTTTTATGAGTAAAGTATGATTTCATGCATGGACTAATGTTTTCATTTCGTACTTTTATATCCCTTACTGAGCTTTTTATGCTCATCCCAAGTTTTTGAAATGTTTTTCATAGGTTAAGGGAAAGGTACATGATGTGATGATAATGTCAAAAAAGTGTCAAGAAAGAATCCATGTTTTATTTTAAATATGTTTCTGTTGATGGGAAAAATGAGTACTATCTTTTATGTAACCACTTTGTTTAAATGTGGAATGTAATGCATGTTTTATGATCTAATTCTATAAAACTCTAAACCTGAAAATATCCTCAACGTGTATTCTTGAAGTAACTCAAGATTAAGTAAGGTTTAAGGCTGAGGCCTTATAGAGTATCCCCTTGATATATCTCAAAATCCTATTTTCTACTACCATAAGATATTTTTTATGATCACTCTATAATCTAACACATATAGTCACTGAAAATATATCATCCAATCTTGATGCTATGGGCTCAAGAAGGATTCTAATAATTCTTATAAATACTTTTGATTGAAACTTTTTTCCATTATCATCTTTAGTCAATTTGGTTCCAAAAATAATGATAGTGGAAACTTCATTTCAATCCTTTATTTAAATATTTTTTAATAATTATTTACCATATTTTTGTTGAGATAAAAATATGTAATCAGCTCCTTGTAAAATTTGAAATCCAAAGAATGAACTCATATATCCTCATAAAGACATCTCAAAATTATATTTCATTTGATTTAAAATTATTCATAGAGATACTCCTGATCACTTGAAAATATTATTTCATCAACATATATCATAATAATTAGAGTACCTTTGGTGTCTTATTTCATATACAAGTTGATATTAACCCTTTCTTTTTTATAAATTTTAGATTCTTCAAGAATTGATCTTGTTTGGAGTACCAGGCTCTTCGAGTCCATTTCAATCCATATAATGCATTATTCAACTTGAAAAACATGATTCCATATTTATAAATAATAATTTAATGACCTAAAAAAATATTCTTCTTTTAATAAAGGAATTATTTCCCCACAATTTTTTTATTGTGTTTTACAATAGAATCACACAAAAAGACTTTTAAACTTCATAAGAACATTATATGCAAAGCATAAATATGAACTACTAAAACTAGGAATAATAATGATATATACACATTTAATAATATTAAATTAAATAAAAAAAACTCCATATTCTTGAATTACCCTATGAATATCACCCCTGCCATAATGATCATAAAAAGAAGGATAAACATTAGGAAAAAATTGATATTATAAGAGGATGTTTTAGAACCTTTGTAAGTGAAGTAGTTAATGATGAAGTATGAGAAAATGATGGTGTATTTATATGTAAATATGGATGTTTTTCATTATTATTATAGGTTAATATGGTTTATGTACAATATGAACATTAGTCAATAAAACAAAAGGTCATTATTATTGTTGGTTATGTAGATGAAATTAAGTGACCATCATAATTATTTTATGATATAATAAAATTATAGTAATTTTGGAGATTATTATTTTATTCTATTAAAAAATATGTTTTATGATAAATGTATAAGTTTTAAATAAAATTTATTTCATGAAATAATCTTATATTATTATAGTAGGTCTAGGGGTGGGGGTACCAAGGAAAGAAGAATGTAGATGTGGAGCTTCAAAACCAAGAACTCCCCAACACACCAATATAGGTATAATTGGGAAGGAACCACTGAACCATGTTCTATGAGTCATGAAATAATCTTATAAAACAATTTTTAATTATTTTATATTTTAACAAATCCCTAATTAATTTGTATAATGGTCAGAATGTTTACTATGCTATAAAAATTGTTAATTTTCAATAAATAAGGGTTTTTATTTAAAATTTAAAATTATAATATTTAGAAAATTATTTTTATAAAATAAATTTCTTTTTGGATATGGAATATAAAAATTATTTTAGGGTGATTTTTTAGGAATTTTCTGAAAAAATTGTTTTTTGGTGAAAAAGTGAAAATTGCTGCTTTATGAGAATTGCGATTTTATGACATCATTATTATTTAAGTATGATTAAAAATTTATGAACAATTTTATTCAACAAATATTTAATTTAATAATTATAAAAATTAATTTAAAAATATTAATTTTAATTTAGATTTTATACTTTATTTTTTGGAACAAAAAATTGGATTTTTGAGATAAAAATTATTTTCTATTTGTGCGTATTAAATGGGTTATTTGGAAGATTATTTTCTAATTGAGAATTATTTTAAAGTCTAAAAACCCTCAATCACTCATTTATAATCCAAAAATTGATTATAATTCATTTCACTAACAAGTGGTTGACTTATATAATTAAATAACTTTTATTTAATCATTTAAAAGCACCCCTCCTCAAGTATAAATATATCCATTACATCCTCAATTTCCACAAAAAAGTCTTTGAGCATGAATTATCTCTAAATATAATTATTTATAGTCTATAAAAAGTTATTTTAAAGTTATAATGAGTCTCTCTCTAGTATTAAGAGGAATCCTCCCAAGGTAAGAGTTTCTTCAATCCTCCTCTTTCCTTTTTAAGTTCAATAATTTTGTAATATTGTCTTTTTAAATTTCATTTATTATATTTTTATGATTTTTATTCCCTAAATTTTCTTCCATTTTATATGTTTTAAATAATATTTCATTTATTCCCTCTCATTATAGCCTTTTCCTAAGCTGTTATTATTCTAAAATAAGGGTTTCTCACCCCTCCTTTCCCATTACTTTTGTGAGTCTAATCAATTCTTTCTCATTTAAATGGAAAATATTAATATGAATATTTTTTATAATTTAATTACTATTCTATCAATGATATATCACCATTAAATCTCATTATACTACCTTAATAATCCATTGTAATGATTAATATTTCCCATAGCCATACAACCATCCTAAATTTGGTAAAAAAAACTATGTGTGGTTTTTTATAAATGATATCCCTCTATAAATACTACAAGTGGGTGTGGCTCTGAAATAATTGTACTTATGGGTAATAACCCCAAAAAGGGTGAATTGATCTTTTACTGAATCATCACTTGGTTTAGGATAATGGACCTTACTGCATACCTAGTTTAGAACTCCTATGGGATTTTGTTTGGACAATTATCATGAACTTTATAAGCCATTATAAAGGATCAGAATATATAAATTATGATTTAATTTCAACTGATAACCCTATGAAATGAATGTAACCTCCATCACTTCTTGTTATCTTTCCTTTAATTGGGATACTACCCTATACATTTTGAACATCCTATAGTTTCTAAAGTTGATTGTTGGGTATTCACCCAGATAACCACATTAATCCTTTGAATGGGATTCCTTCACATATAATTTTATTCTAATGATCATGTTCTCTATTAGTCTCTATCTTTATCATGGACTCTACCTTTATCCTCTATGTTAATGATTCTATGAGATCATTTTATTGTGGAATGAGATCTTTATTGAGAATGAACCATCACTGTCTTTGTCTTATCATATTGGAATTTATGCATAAAATTTCTTCCATTTTCTTTCCCTTATGGATACACATGTGTGATTTATATGATTTAATGGTGTTCACCTAGAAACTTATCCATTTATTTATTGGGTAAAATTATTGGCTAAATTGTAACATCCCACTCTAGGTTCCATGTACTGGTGCTCCAAGGCGGTTGGTCACAAGACCTCAAGTGCATCTCCCCAAACTCTAGATGTTGCTGACTAGTAGTAAGGGCCTTGGGTAAGTTTATGGGGTTATTATTCACTAATTGATTATAGTAGAGAGTATTAAAATGTATATATACGAAATAGTATAATAAATCACAGTATATAGGTAAAAAATGTAAAATCAAAACATAACCATGAAATAAAAGGAAATAAAGTTCAGAATATGAATAAATAAATAAAATCAACTGATGATGATAATATGTCACATGTCATACAAAATTAGAAAAAAGGGATAGGGGATATAAGCATATACAATAAGCTATCAAATAATAAAAATGAAAAAAATTGATACTCCTACCATCTCGAGTATAGACTCAGTCCTATACTCCCAGCTCCATCCTAAAGAAGTGAATCAAGCATTGGATGCTGACTGGTTCCCTTTATCTATACCTACAACCATAAAATCTAATTGGGTACTGGAGGCACCTGAGCAGGGTGTGAGATATGATCTCAGTAGGATGATACCCACGATGTCAAGGCCCTTCCATTTCATGCATTAATGAATAAGAAGTGTTCCATAATTAATTTAGATGAAATAAAAAATAAATAAATAAATGCATTGGTTTGGGTTCCATTAGGACACCCACCCAAACTACCTATTTCGGCCTAAGCTAGGTGTTTGAACCGAGGAACCTGAAATGGTGAAGTAAGTGAGGTAGGAATCCAGAAGCTGGACTATCCCCAAGTGTGTTCTTGGTATTGGGAACATGTACCTACATTTATAATACTAAGGGTTCAGTTTTTATTTTGAAAACATTCTATTTCAATTCTTTAGTTCAAATTGAAAACCATTTTATAAAAGTAGTAAAGTGCCTTGAGCTTGTCCATGAAAATCCTGGAGGACTTTCCATGTATCACTTGAGAGGTTATTCAATAACCCAAACCATGAATTCTATTCATTATGAAATAGTTATGAAGTCTCATGTATCACACTAATATTGGGGTGAAAGAAAACAAGTAATAACCTCAGAGTCTATACCTGGTATCACACATAGGGTCCCAAGTCTCTCTTGAGGCATGGTTTAACCAACCGTGCCTTCGATCCAATCCAAGGGATCTCCCCTAGGTAACCGACATCAATCATTTAGAGGTAAATATAATTAATGCTCAACAAACCCAACCTAGACATAGCTGGTGTCATTTATAATGTGTTTACTAGCCATTATAAATTATTGAAGAAATCACAATAGTTCTTCCAAGGGATCCTTAAGTCAGAACCGCTTGATTCACCCTTTTCAACATTATAAAAATATAAAAAAATAATTTTAATTAATATAAATCATGAAAGAGGTGTCACTCATTTTAATTTGAGTAACTATATTTCATTGAGCCCTATTGGTCAAGGAATGTCATTAGAATTTTCCATTTGTGTCATAAGAAATAAGGAATAAGTACTTTCCTCCTTTAATTCAAGTTTAACCAGTTGATATAAGGTATGGGTATAGGGTTTAGCATATGTAACCATACCCAATTCATGTCAAATAATAAATTTTAGGTGTTATCCATGTAAAGACACACCCAAGTCTATTAAAACAATTTAAACAAAATGGGAAATTAGGCCATAAGGGTAAGACACATCCATTGGGGTGGAAAAGGTCAATAAAAACCACCTTGGAGGTGATTATTCATCGCTTGGGATCATAATACACATTCTAAACAAATTATAATAAATTAATTTATAATTTTGAGGCTTTAATAGAATGGTACAGCTAGAAGCACAATGACACTATTTATAAAATGTGATAAAACAATGGAAAAAAGGCATGAACACCCACCTTAGCCTCATAGAGATTTCCTCCTCCAGTTTTGAGATTTTATTCGACCTGGATTGAAAGAAATCAATGAAACTATAAAAAAACCTAAAAATAGGGAAAAAGACATTTCAAAAAAATATCTCAATATATTTTATGATATATGTACAAAATATTCCTAAGTATTGTTATCCTTACCTCAAGGACTCCAACGCTTCTAACGGATTGAGAAACAAACACTGGATGGAGGCTCCACCTTGATCCCTAGGTTCTTGAGGCCGAGGATTTCTTACAGGAGGAGGGTGAAAATCTAGAGGAAAACAAGTGAAAGATAGAAAAATATTTAAAACATTAAAGATGGGAAAATGGGTAATTTCACCAATTTTTTCACTGCGTACAATTTGGCTGCATGACTTGGCCAAACCATGCACTAACCGTGTTTAGTTCACTACTACTTAGGGGATCCCCACACGGTTTGTTTCATAGTTTGACTAACTATGTGAAAACCATGAAAAAAGGACCTGTCCTCAATTTTTAGTAGGCCACATGGTCGTGCGCCATGGTTTGCACGGCAGTGCACCTTGGGTTGCACAGTTGTAGAAAAACTGCATGACCCAGTCTGATCTCCCTTTTTCATGTTTTCGAGTTCTGATCAACCCCTGGATTCACCTGAGGACTCCTCAACTGGAATAAGCATCATAATTAGTATCGTTTAAGGGATATTAAAGAAAAAATTAATGGTTTGTACCTTTATGAGAAGCATGGATTTACAACCTCCCCTCCTTAAGAAAAATCATCCCCAAGTTTCCCTTATGAGGTTAGTAGAATTTCATATGATAAGAGTTCCGAACATTGAGCATGTACATCGGTCTCTCGCTTCTAGGTCTCATCCTATACATGACTGTGCTTCCATAGAACTCAGAACAGAGGGAATGACTTACCTCAGAGGACCTTCATGATTCGATCAATGATATGTATCAGATTATCCTTGAAGGACACATCTGCTTCCAACTCAATATCATTAGGGTCAAATGAGTGAGATAGGTTGGTATGATACTATCGAAGCTGATATATGTGGAGGACATCATGCATGGAACAATAACTCTGAGGTAACATCAACCGATAGGCTACCGACCCAACCCTCCCCTCTATCTTGAAAGGCCCAACATATCTAGGTGATAAATTTCCCTATATCTTGATTCATCTGTGACCCAACCTAGGCGATACACGTAGAAATACCTATTGTACCACCATGAACTCAAGAGGTTTATGACGATGATTGGTATATGAATTCTTCCTATACTAAGCTGTATCCAAACCCTCCCGAATCAGCTGGATTTGATCTGAATTCTCCTGAACCAAATGAGGACCCACTAGAGATGCCTCACCTACCTCTAACTAGTATAGAGGTGAATGACATGGTCTACCATAGAGATCCTCATACATAGCCATATAAATTGTTTCCTAAAATATGTTATTGTAGGTAAACTCAAATATAGGAATATTCTTCTATTAGGAACCTCCAAAATCAGGGATATAGGCCCACAACATATCCTCTAACACCTGTATGGTTTGCTCAGACTTATCGTCGATCTATATATGATATAAAGTACTTAAGAGAACCTAAAACATAGTTCCTTCTACAAAACTTTATAGAACCATGATGTGAAATGGGAATCTTAGTCTAAAATGATAGACCAGGTTACACCATGAAGTCTCACTATATCCTAGATATACTTCCTTCATAAATCATCAATAGAGAAGTTATCCTGGATTGGTAATAATTGTGAAACCTTGGTTAGTCTATCAATGATCACCCATACCGCATCACTGCTTCGAGGGGATCTCGGAAAGTCTATAAAAAAATCCATGGTGATGTCATTCCATTTCCACTTAGGAATGGAAAAAGGTTGTAGAAGTCTAACTAGTCTCTGGTTCTCATCCCTCACTCATTGACATGTGGGGCACCGAGTAATGAAACCCTCTATCTACCTCTTCATACCTAGCCACCAGTAGTGATGAATTATATCCTAATAAAACTTGGTAAGACTTGGATGAACTACCTAAATTGAGGAATGTAATTCCTTCATCAGTTCTTCCCATATATCTATAGGTACCCATACACAGCCATATAATAATAGAGTCTCAATACCATTAACAACCCAACTTAGAGGTGGGTTTCCCCTATGATGCTTTCCCTCAAAACAAGTCCCTCTAAATCAGGCAGTTTTCACATTCAGACTCACTCAAGAAGAGAGGAATTCATTTCTAGATATGATAAAACTACTTCCCCTTGTTGATCTTGAACCTCAATATGCATCTCACAAAACAAATCCATCAACTAACACTCACTTCTATCCTCCTTGATGACTTGAATCTGAGTTTTCTGAATCAAGGAATCAACCACTACATTTACCTTCCCAGGTGTGTAAGCCAGCTCAAAGTTGAAAAAATCTAGGTATTCAACCCACCCACGCTGCCTCATATTAAATTCCCACTAATTGGATATATATTTTATACTTTTATGGTCCATGTAAATGATAAAAAACTCACCAAGTAAATAGTGCCTCCAATAGTGAAGAGCATTAACCATGGATGCCAGCTCGAGGTTGTTCATGGGATAGTTCCTCTCATAAGACCTTAAATGGTGGGATTCATATGCCATGAATTGATAACCATGAATCAATACTACACCTAGACTAATTTCTAAATCATCACAATTGATGGTACAAATTATTCCCATATTAGGTAGAATCAGAATTGGTGCCAAATGGAGCCTTACCTCTAACTCCTAAAAAGATGCATCACAAGCTTCAGTCCAACCAAACTTCACACCCTTTTGGGCCAGGCCCGTAGGTGGCACTGCTAGGAGTGAAAAGTACTGAATGAAACACATCTAATACCCAACCAACCCTAAGAATCTACGTATATGAAACACATTCTTAGGATGATCCTAGGAAACCATGGAATTTAAATACTACGGGTAAACTGATATGTCTACCTAAGATATGATATGACCCAAGAAGTGAACCTTAATGATCCAAAAGTGGCATTTTTTTATCTTTGTATATAGCTAGTTCTCTATCAGTGTACTCAACATGATCTCAAGGTGGTTGGAATGGTTGTGTCTTGAGCACGAGTACAATAAGATGTCATTAATGAAGACTACCATAAAGGAATCAAGATACAGGTGAAAAACCTGATCCATCAGATCCATGAAGACTGTCGGCATGTTCCTCAGACTGAACATCATAACAAGATACTTATACAAACCATACCTGCTCCAAAACATTGTATGTGGTATGTCTAATGGCCTCATATATACCTGATGGTATCCCAACATAAAATTAATTTTTTAGGAAATAGTTTCTTCTTAGACATGTTCAAAGAGGTCATCTATCCAAGGAAATGGATAATATTTCTTCATTATTAGACGATTAAACTACCTATAATCAACACTCAATCTATGGGTATCATCCTCATTTTTTGTGAAAAGGATCGATGAACCCCATGGTGATATGTTGGGGCATATTAAACCCTTAACCTTTAATTCTTCAATCTACTTCTTGAGTTCCTGGAGCTCTATAAGTTCCATTTTGTATGGAGGAATGGGAACTGGTGCCGCACTTAGCACAAGATAAATGGTGAACTCAACTTCCCTATCAGGAGGTAAACTAGATAAATCATCCAGGAAGATATCCCTGAATCAATCCACAATAGGGGAAATTCTGTTCACTACACCCCCTAATCGCTGATAAAGATAGTAGCTATCTGGGCTATCACACTTCCCATCCTAGTGTGCTTGAGTCCAGATCGATTGGATTTAAGATCCCATTCACCCTTATAGAGATACATGTTTCACTTAGGTGATGCAAATGAAACTCAACAACGATAGCAATCCACTTGGGATCGATAAGGAATAATCTAGTCCATACTAAGAATGAAATAAAATCCTATCATCCTGAGAACATATAAAATCCATAGAAAATTATACCCACCTATCTCAAGGGGGAAATCCTTGTACTCTTTTATACTCTTTTCTCGAACTAATAACGACTTATCAAGGGTCATAGCACCACTAGATTGTTCGATTACTAAACCCAAACTTCCCATATTTGTAGTAGATAAGAAAGAGTGTAGTGAACCTATATAAAATAAGGAAAATACTAAAGTATATGATACAAGGATAATACATATAATAATATATGTCCCTAGACACTGATCCTCTAGCGTAGGATAAAAGACATAGATATGTCCTGATTTGCAGCCTTGAGAAGTTGCTTGAGTACCCTGAGCATGCCCAATATGCTGACGATGGAAATATGAAACCTGAGTTCCCCAGACTCGACCACCTATTTGGAATGAACATCCCGTATAATAATAGCTTCCTATATGAAGAAGAGTAACATGACCTACACCTGAAGGCAGTGGTGGTACAGAACCTCGTTCACTTGGAACTGAAGAAATATATCGATAGAACCACTGGAGGTGACCCATCTTGCCAAAAGCACAACACTCGATTGAGTTCCTCATACACTAGGACTTTTAGTGAGCTGGCCTTCCATACCAGTGACACACTATAGGATCATACCACATGGATGGTACTACCCCTGCATGTACTCTCAAAGTGTCACTTCTTTACACTAGGTAAGCCACTGCTAGTCTGCCTGGAAGATGAACTGCCCTGCTTGACGTTGCTTGATTCCCTCAGGTTCCGTTCAGTGATAAGGGTTTGGTTAACAATATCTGAATTGGTGTTCAGACAAAATATATTCATCTGTGAGTGAATGAAATAATCAATCCCATCCTAAAATCACCTCATAGTAGTCAGTTAACCACCAATCATGGTCGGTTAAAAAACAATGTAGTTCACTGAAGCGAGTTGAATATTCCATCACCGACATGTCACCTTAATCCAGGTTCATGAATTCATGAAATCGATCTTTTCTCAAGGTTTTTGGAAAAAAATATTAAAAAAAGGTGGCTTGTAAATCCACCTAGACCATACTATGTTTTATACCTTTTGTATCAGGATGTCCCACCATCTCTTGGTGGAGTCACACAACATATAGATCACCATCTTGACCCTCCACTCTGGAGGTGTCTCAATATGATTGAAGATAGAAGCCATAACCTCCATCCATGACTTAGTACCTTGAGGTCCCCATACCCCAAGAAGGTGGGAGGATTCTACTTCTGGAATTACCTACTCATCTCTACCATATAAGGTACACGTTTAGAAGAACCTTTCACTCATCACATAAAGCATAAAAAGTTGCTCAAAACTGGTAATCAACACTCAATGGAAGATAAACATGAGGAGGTTCCTTAGGTGTCACTTCAAGAGGTATAATGGGTGGATCAGGACCCTCCACATCAGGATTATTCTTATCACCACTTTCCTGGTGTGTAGCATGAGGTCGGTGCGGTGGACTCACTCTAAAATTTACAACCACAAGCCTTAGAAAATATTTAAAATAGATAGGAAAATCTATAAGAAAGGACAAGAACAAAGCTATCTTATTAAGGAATAATACCCTTATGTGTGTTTTGGAAGCCAGGTTAGGGTAGAATAATGAATAATAGAATGATTATAGAAGACACTACTGATAGCCCACTACTAAGGTTGGGTCAGGCTAAGGTCTCATGCACAAGGTAACCATACCATCATAAAATAAACAAGTTAATATTAATTCATTGGATCCATTATTATTTAATTATCTATAAAATTCATGTTCTAGTTAATTGTATCATGAATCCCAACTCATAAGGGCCCGTATACCTCATAAATTGGAGTTGGCATGTCAATTAGCTGTATCCCTACTTTTACACCGTATGATAGGGTGTATCAGGCCTCGAGAGGGTTTTTGATTAAGTAAAATATCCTTATCACCCATAATCAAAACACTAATGTGGCATCATTGGCTCATTGAACCAATTATTCCATCTTCAAAACATCAACATGCTGCAAAAAATTGAATCAAGGCACAATTAAAAATAACATGCAATATAGGAAAATGCACTCTGGAATTAGATATGGAATGGAATAATGCATAGAAATTTAGTCCTATAATTCCTAGTATGATGCATGATTCTAATGTTCCCTAATATCACCGGGATAAAATCGTAAGTATTCCATAAAATCAATAACTAGGAAAATAAATTGGACCACCCTATGGTGAAATCCATGAAACTATAATAGTGTAATAAACAAAAGAATTTTCCCAACCCAGGAAATTTGGATTTCCCCCTATACATAGGGTAGATACTCCTAGACATAGGCTGATATCCAAATTCCTATTTCTTGATTCTCTTATCTAACCCAAAAAATAAGAAAAAAAGAAAAATTGTCTCTGATACCACTTTGTAACATCCTACCTAGGTGCCACATACCAGTGCCCTGAGGCGGTTGGCCATAAGACCTTAAGTTAATATACCCAAATTCTAGAGGCTTCCAAATAATAGTGAGGGCCTTGAGTAAGTTTGTGGTGGGATACTATGCCCTCATTTATCATAGTAGAGTGAAAAAATGTATAAATAAGAAACAACAGAAGCAATAATAATATCCAAGAAAATATTGGAAACTCAAAACACAACCATGTAAGATAAGGAAATAAAGTTCCAAAGATAAATAAATAAATAGAAGAAACTGATGATGATAATATTTCATGTTTCATACAAAATGAGCAAGCAGGGACATGGGATAAAAACATATACAATAAACTGTCAAATAAGAAAAAGGAAAAAAACTACTACTCCTAGAATATAGAGAATAGGCTCAGTCCTCTACTCTCAACTCCATCCTAAGGAAGTGAATCAAGTATTGAAAGATGAATTCTTCCCTTTACTTGTACCTCTATCCATAAAGTCTACTCTGGTACTAGAGGTTCCCGAGCAGGGTGTGAGATATGATCTCAGTAGGCCAACACCCACAGTGTTAAGGCCCTTCCATTTCATGCATTAATGAATAATCAGTGTTCAATAATTAATTTATATTCAATACATACTAAATAAATAAATACATTGGACTAGGTTCTGTTAGGACAGCCACCCAACTACCTACTTTGGCCTAAGCTGGGAGTCTGAACCGAGGAACCTAAAAAGGTAAAGTGAGGTAGGAAGTCATAGGCTGGACAATCTCCAAGTGTTTTCTTGGGCTTGGGAACATGTCCCTATGTTTAAAATACCAAGGGTTCATTTTTCATTTTGAAAACATTCAGTTTCAATGTTTTAGTTAAAATTGAAAACCATTTTATAAAAGTAACAAAGCACCCTGATCCTGTCCATGACAATCCTGGAGGATTTTTGGTGTATCTCTCTATAGTTTCTTCAATAACCCATGTCATAAAGTCCATTAATGATGACCCAGGTATGAAGTCTCATGTATCACCCCAATCTTAGTGAGAAGGAAAAAATTACTAACCTCAGAGTCTGTGCCTGGTATCGCACATAGGGGCCTGAGTCTCTATCGAGGCATGGTTCAACTAATCATGCCTTCGAGCCCATCCAAGGGGTCTTCCCTAGGAAAACAACGTCACTCATTTTGAGGTAAATATAAGTAAATCTTGGTAAACCCATCCCAGGCATAGTTAGTGTCATTCTTAGTGTGTCTACTAGCCGTTAGCAATTATGATAGAAAGAAAAAGAGTTTTTCCAAGAGGTCCTTAATTTGGAACCCCTTGATTCACCCTTGGAAACATTATAAAAACTGAAAAATAAGTGTTGTAATTAATATAAGTAATGAAATAGGTATCACTCCTTTCAATTTGAGTAACTAGACTTCATTGAGCCCTATTGGTCAAGGCATGCCATTAGAATTTTCCATTTGAGTCATAAGGTAGATGGCATAAGAACTTCCCCTTCAATTCAAGTTCAAACAGTTAATATAAGGCATGGGTATAGGGTTTAGAATATGGCCCCATACCCAATTCATTTCAAACAATTAATTTTAGGTGTTATCTATGTAAGGACACACCCAAGTCTATTAAACCAATTTAAAAAAGGTGAAATTAGTCCATAAGGGTAGAACACACCCATTAGGGTGGACCGAGTCAAGGAAAACCACCTCAGAGGTGATTTTATGTCATTTGGGATCATAATACATGTTCTAAACAACTTGGAATAAATTAATTTACAATTTGGAGGCTTTACCGGAATGGTCCAGCTAGTAGCATAATGAAACTATTTATGAAATACGATGAACGATGGGAAAAAGGAATGACCATCCACCTTAGCCTCATAGATCTTTCCTCATCCAATGCCGATCTTTGATTCAACATGGATTGGAAGAAACCGATGAAGCCTTCAAACACCCCAAAAATAGGAAAAAATATATTGCACAAAAATAGTGCAAAAAATTTGATGATAAACATAGAAAAGAGGCATGAGTGGGGTTAGCCTTATCTAATGGAGTCCAATTATTCTGACAGATTAAGAAACGAATGCCAGATGAAGGCTCCACCTTGATCCCTTAGTTCTTGATGGTGAGGGTTTCTTGTGGGAGAAGGAGGGTGAGATGCTAGAGGAAATCAAGGAAAAAAGATAAAAATATTTAAAACATTAAAAAGGGTAAAATTGGTAATTTCACCTATTTTCCACTATGCACGGTTTTTCTTCATGACTTGTAAAAACAATTTTCTAACCGTGTTTAGGTATATTTAATGGATATAAAATAAAAAAGTAACATTTAGTACCTTTATGAGAATCCCAGATGTTACATAAACCATTTACCATTTATTCCGCACTATGTAAATACCCCATTATTCATTATCTTGATTGAAGTTTATTTACATAGAGTTATTTATTACTTTCATTGGATACCTGTTTATTTTCCATGGGTTCATAATATTATTATTTATGGATTTATGTATGTTTTCCTTATGTGGGGAAAATTAATTATGGCATATGAAGTGTGCACCCAGATAGAACTCCAATGCATTAGGTAAAGAAATAATCTCTAGATATGACATGTTCATGATACATTGGCAACATGCCTTATTAATGTTTTATTATACCTTGGTCAAAATACTCAATAATATGTTTTATGAAACCCTAGTGATGAGATATGATGATATGTTTATGAACGTATCATGTTTATGTTGTAGCCACATTTACATGTTATGACTCATGTACTTATGATCATGTTATACCTCAGGTAATTATGATTATGTTATGCCTCTTGTTCTTATGACCAGGTTATGAATCTTATCCTAATTTTAATGTTCTTATATCATGCCTCATGTTTTACCCATGATGTTAACTTATTCTCCATTTTCATTTTTTATCCCTTACTAGGATTTATAGTTCACCCTTTTCTTATGTTTCCCCCTTCCCTATGAATTTCAATGAAAGAGATACATATAAGGGAAATACATGTGTGTATAATCATCATGGAATAAATGTGTATTATATAATGTGTTTAGTTATAAATTTATCTAATTACCAAAGACACTAAACTTTTTATCTTGAGATTTTTTTAATTCATGTGATGTATTAAAAAGTGTAACACCTCGATCCTAGAAGCTTGGAGTCAGTGCCTTACTTTCTTACATTGGCATGATTACAAGGAATCAAATCCTAAAAGACCAATCCATTTAGCAGTTTCATAAAACCATATTACATATATGATACCCATATTACATTGGGAAGTAGAAAATAAAACATTATACATAATAAAATTATATGAATATCATCCTTGAAATCTCATTCAAATATTTCTTCTTCATATCATGGGGAAAGGAAAAAAATAAGGGTCTGCTCAAATGCACAGTAAGGGTAAGTAAAACAGAAGCAGTAATGAATCAATGAGAATAATCAACATGGAAAGGTAAATAACTGAGAACACATGCCATTTATATAACTGGATTAGGAAACATCAATATGAAAAGGTAAGAAATTGAAACACATTACATTTAATCAATAAACAAATAATGAACTACATCCATAGATAATGTCAAAGAGAAAATATCAAGGATAGATAATAATTGATTCTGAATGAAGGTAATGCTTAATTATTAGATGCCATGTTTCCTAGGTACATGGTAACTTTACTGTCAAGAACTTTCACAAGACGGTTTATAACATATCGGGTGAAAACCCATCTAATTGGTCAAATGACTAGTCTCATGAGACTACCACTACATCAAGGGGTTATCTATAACTAGGAACCACCCATGTCATACCTATCCAAATAATTCATCATATATCAAGTAATCAATTAAATTCATGGAAAATGTGCCTTATCAAATATCAGTATTGAGTAAAAGATATGGATTTATCAATATTTCCCCAGTTAATCAAATAACTGTCAAGTACACACCATATGTAAAAATTATATATGGTTTAGGAAATAAATATACCCATAAAATAAGAGTATAGATATCTAAAATAAATGTGATGTATAATATAAAATGTTCACAATGAAGTGACTGTTTCAAGATAAAGTTAATAAACAAAAAATAAAGTGATATTGCAAATATAACTTTTACCACTTAGTAATTTTCAAGTAAATCCCCCTTGGATGAGATAATTCAAAGTGGAACATAGAATACCATGAAATATGGTTTAATCATGATATTAAATGAAAAAGGGGAAGTATATATTCCACATTAAAGTGAATTTGTGCATAATAACAAATAAGTATCAATGTAATGTAAATTGAGATGAAATCCCTTACCTTACACTCTCTTTTTGGTTGAACACTCTTTAAACTACTATATAATGGTTTTAATCATGTTATTAACTTAAAATAGAACCATATTAACCTATATAATATCATATATGATCTTTTTATAATATATTATTACCCATTTTTTAAAAATATTTCATTATTTTCAAAATTTCAGGTCTTATTACCCATTTGTTAATAATCTTTCATTATTTTCACTATTTCAGGTGTTAATTGCCTAGTTTTTTGAGTATGTCTTGATTTTTTATTTAATTATTATTATATAGATAATGATTTAATTATATTAATAATTTGAAACATTATTTAAATATTATATATATTCATTATATATATATTCAGAGTAATAAATAAAATTTTGAGATAGGAAATGAAATGTACCATTCATGGAGACGGTATACCGTATGTACGCATGAACGCTACTTCCATTTCATTGTCATATTTAAAAATTAATTGATATATATATATATATGTAAATTATCATTAAAACATCATATTTATGTTATATATATCACATATTTTTATTAAAACCATCCTCAATACATTCCATGTAATGTGTGAATGAATCACATCGCTTTGAGGAGCCGATAGTTCACACGTCCACAAACGATGTTATCGTATTCCCACAAAATACAAAACATGCAGGAATGTGTTATATAAAAATTTAAGAATCATAAAGACATTATAAATATTATATATATAATATAAAAACTATTAACCCATCATTATTTCCAATCCTAAAATGGGGTAATGGAGGAACAAATGACATCGGTTCGCAAGGCGGTAGTCCTCCATACACATGAACGATGATTGCTATACCATTTGATGGAAGTGTGTGTAGGTGTAGTTTGTAACATTAATATGAAAAAATATTAGTATATTGAAGATAATTATGTTTTTATATAATCAATATATAAAAATAATTTATGGATTAGGGAAATAAACAAAACAAAAGTTCTCTTTGAATAACATTACCTCTTTTTCAGGTAACTCCATTTGGTTTATACCAAATAATTACTTCGTTGGATTTTCACCCAAAGTTAGGATTATAGTATGAGGGGATGGATTTTTTTGAGATTATTTGGGAATATTTTTTATGATAAAAATGGATTTATTGGTATGGATAATTGAGAGGTGTGAGTGCATTTTTATAGAGGATAAGGAGTGACATTCTTGTAAATATAAAAAGGTAAACACTATTAAGAGGTCTCTCTTAAATAACGTGACTCAAATAATGAGAAAAATTATATAAAATGGATTATAGGATAAAAATATGTCCATAAAATAGGTTTTTTACATGTTTCTAGATCATTTTGGCTCTTAGGTTTAAGGTATAGTCCATTGTTAAGCTAATTTTTCTCTTAATCACTATAATTAATTTTAATTAATTTCACTAATATTTTTGGTCAAAAACTAAGTTGAACATATTAGAAATTAGAAATTATTATGATTAAAAATATGGAATCAATTTCTCCCAATTAAAATCATAATTTTTTATAAATTAATTTAAAATCAATCCTGTAGACAGGATTAGAAAGTGAGGTTATAAAGTGAGAATGTCCAAAAGTTTGAAATGTTTTTATATCAAATTTCAACATAAAATTGTTTATAGTGACCTAAATTTAATTAATTGATTTATAATTTAACTAAATATACTTTAAAACCAAATTAAAATATAATTTAACTATATAAATAAATTATACAAAAACCTAGTTTTGAATTAAAATTTAGTATTTTCACTATTCATCAAAAAATGAAACTTCACAGAAAAATACCAAAAGTTAACCGTAAGAGAATTTTGAAATTAAAATTTCAAAAATTAAGTTTATTTTGAAATATAAAATTAATAAAAGTGACAAAATATGGTTTTATAATAGGTTATCTATTAAAAGGCGAAAAAACTGCCTTTTGAAAAATATAACTTTTTAGGCATAAAATTGGATTTGTTCTTATATTATGCTTAACAAAACTATTGGATGAATTTAAAAAACAATTTATTGAATAGATAATATAATTTTTTAATTAATATCATTAAATAATATCAATTAATTTAATTTATTAAGACAAAATGCCTTTGGGTTCATAAAATAGTTTTCTTATAAAAAGATTTCCTTTATATTCAATTGGATTATATATTCATTTCTAACACTGAAAAATTATATAAAAATATGTAAAAAATATTTTAAAAATTTACTTAATCCTTCTCATATATTCCATTACAAATTCTACTTAATAACCAACATATTAAATAATAATATTTATAGTATATTATAGTTTGGTAAAACTCAGTCTTGCATGTAACACAAACTATCAAGAGAACATGATATTGTGTGTAACACAAGACAAATTAGTGTTGTGTGCACCACAAGATAATATCAGTGTTGTGTTTAGTGTAAGATTAACTTGGTGTTGTGTATAAAGCAAGATAACAACAAAATTAAATTTATTCTAAAAGGAAAAATGTTGTAAAGTTCTGGGGTGTTACATTCTTCCCACCTTAAATAAATTACATTCTCACAATTCAAACTTTATCTCAGTAATATAAGGATTAATATTTGAAAATATTTTTTTTGAAAAACCTGTATCATAAATAGGGTTAATAAAAAATCTTATTAATAAGATAGAAAAGGAAATGCGAAGGTCACCATAAAACCAGGCTTTTGAATATGAGAACATTAGTGAAAACATGGACATGGAAGAGAAATCTAACTATTAAGTTCTGATGGAGAGTGATAGAGAACATGTTCATAGGAAAGTTATTGACCACAAAGAGATAAACTAGATGGGTGAAAAAGGTCATTGATATCATAAATTTTTTTGATATTAGGATGGATTTTTGTTGAAAGACCCATTTTCTAGAGTTAAGGAATTTTTTCACTCTAAGAATATAAGAAAATATACTTACTTAATACATTTCTATAAGCACAATATTATCCTTTGTTTATTTATTTAACTATTTCTAATTATTTTCATAGCACATGTTATATAATATGTTGAAGTAATACAATATTCTCTAAAACCTCATCCAAAGTTCAACCAAAACCTTTTCATAAATGGTTAACTTTATTACCCTTAAAATTATTATGATACAAAACTTTAAAATCTGTTCCAAGGAAGTTATTAGTATCCAATTTAATTTATCCACATCAATCACATCTTTATCCAAAAACCATTTTCTCAACATAAGGAACATATTGAGGGTTATCTTTCCCTCAACCATGTGTTTTCCAAAAAAGTTTAACTTGTTACTGAATCACTTTTCATCGTATCATTCAACACATGCTCTCAAATACTTAATACAATAGTACTGTAGTAAAATCCTTTCCCATTTCATAAATCATATGATGAAAAAATCATCAATAAAATAATTTTACAACATATTTATTAGATCTAAATACAAAATCACATTAACCATTCCACTTAAGTTGTGTCAATAACATATTCTTAACCTTGATCCCATAACTTCTTCTAAGGTATATTCTCTTGATGATTGGGGAATTTTTTTACATAGTGACCCATATCCTTGCAATTGTAACAATAAAAAAAAATTTATTCCTTTTTTATTATTTTTTCTTGTGGCCCTTTTCTCTGCACTTATAAAAAACTCCTAATCCTTTCAATCATTTCCCTAGTGATTATTTCCATAGTTAACACATGTGAGAAAATCCTTCTTTACCTTATCCCCTTTATCTATTATTTTATATTTCGTACTATTTTTTTCTTTCTTCCCTTTTATGAAATAAGACTTGGATAATTATTTCTATATCTTGATAGCACATAAAACTATTTCATCATATGAAGAAAAGGTTTGATACACTAACACACTTTGGTGACTTGGCTTAATCCCTTTAAAAAATGGTCAATCTTGTATTCTATGTTGTGTCTGAATTCTGTAGTATACCTTGCTAACCTTGTAAAGGTAGTTTTATACCCCACAACATTTTATTCCTCATTTTTATTTAAACTAAGGAAATTTATCTTCATCTCAATTTTTCTCATGAGGGAAATATTTTTCAAATAATGCCTCCTTAAAAACTTTCCATTCCATGAGTTCTATTTCCTCTTCCTTTCCACTATTCTAGATAAATGAACACCATTGATGTACATATCTATTGAGATAATACAATGAAAGTGTAACATTTTATTTTTCAACACATCCCAATGTCATAAATATCTTCTCCAAATACGTAATCCATTTCTCATCTCCCATTGGATTAATAATCCAAAAAATGATGGCCTCTATCGCATAAAGTGACCCAACATCATAAAATCTCACTATGGAATAGGATTCTCCATATAGGAAAGGTTATGTGTTAGGACATGATTAAGCTTATCTAATATATCCATAACTTCTTTAGTTCCAATACCATCTATATTGAATTTCTCATTGGGGAAACATCTATATTTTCCACGAGTATTTATAACCTTTTTCTTTCAAGGTGTCATTTATAATAACGGAATACAATATATTATATCATATCAATATGGAACATAATGTATCATCTCAAAAAAATTAAAATACTAAACATAAATTGAAAAATTAATGCATATCTAATCTCATAATTATAAACATGGTTTATTTGGGATGTTATTCTATAATTACCCTCAGTGTCTACCTTAGGGTTATATTCCCCAATCTATGTTTTCCTAAATCTAGTTTCCAAGGTTTCTACTAAACTTCCTATGATATCAATCATAACTCCCCAAACCTAGAATCCCGTAGCCAGTGACTTACTTTACTACATTGGCACGATTATATAGAATCAAATCCTGAAGGATTGATTAATTTAGCAGTTTTGTAAAACTAGATTACATACATGATACCCATATTAAATTTGGAATTAGAAAATAAAAAATGATACATAATAAAATTAAATGAACAACATCCTTGAAATATCATTCAACTATTTCTTCTTCATATCCTACGGAAAGGAAACAAAATAAGGCTGAGATCAAATGATCTGTAAGGGTAAGTACAATAGAAGAAGTAATGAATCAATGAGAACAATCTACATGTAAAGGTAAATAACTGATCACACATTCCATTAATATAACTGGATAAACAAACATCAATATGGAAAGGTAAGTAACTGAAATACATGTTATTTAATTAATAAACTGAGAATGAACTACATCCATAAATAATTTCAAAGTGGAAATATCATGGATAAATAATAACTGAGTTTGAATGAAGTTAATTCTTAATTATTGGACATTGTGTTTCCTAGGTGCATGATACCTTTACCATAATACCTTTCACAAGACAGTTTATAACATATCAGGTAAAAACCCATCTAATTGGCCAAATGATTCACCTCATGAGACTACCAATGCATCAAGGGGATATCTATAATCAGTCCCCACCCATTTCATACCTATCTAAACAATTCCTCATATATCGAGTAATAAATTTAATTTATGAATAATTCACCATATCAAATGTCTGTATTGAGTAAATGATACAGATTTACCAATGTTTCCCAAGTTAATCATATAATTTTCAAGCACACACCTATGTAAAAATGTTGTATGGTTTAGGTAATAATTATATCCATCACATAAGAGTATGGATATCTAAAATAAATGTTACGTACATTGTAAAATGGTCATAAGTAAGTGATTATTTCAAGATAAAGTTAACAATCACAAAATAAAGTGAGATTGCAAAGATAACTTTTACCACTTGGTAATTTTCAATTCAAACCCCATTGGGTGATATAATTCAAAGTTAAATATAGAATACCATGAAATATTACTGAATTATGATATTAAATTACAAATTGAAATAATATACACAACATTAAAGTTAATTGGTTCATAATAACAAATAAGTCTTAATGGAATGTAAATTGAGATGAAATCCCTTACCTTATAATCCCTTTTAGGTTGAACAATTTTTAAAATCTTGTATAATGGTTTTAATAATGTTATTAACTTACTATATAAATATATTAATATCTATTATATCATATATTATCTTTTATAATATCTTATTACCTATTTGTTAATGATCTTTCATTATTTCTACTATTTCAGGTGTTAATTTCCTAGTTAATCGAGTATGTCTCGATTTGTTCTCTTTCATTACTATTAAATAGATCGTGATTTAATAATATCAATAATGTAAAACATGATGTAAATATTATATATATTAATTATATATGTATTTATAGTAATCCATAAAATTCAGAGATAGGAAATGAAATGGACCGTTCGTGGAGACGATATTTCATACGTATGCGTGGATGCTACTTACATTTACTTATCATATTTAAAAAGTAAGTGATATATATATACATGTATATTATAATACTATTATAATATTTATGTTATATATATCACATATTTTTATTAAAACCATCCCCAAAAATTCCATGTAATGTGTGAATGAATCACATCACTTCAAGGAGGCGATAGTCCACACGTCCATAAATGATGTTATTGCATTCCCACAAAATGGAATGCATGAAGGTATGTATTATATAAAAATTACATAAGCATAAAGAAATTATAAATATTATATATATATATATAATATAAACTATAAATCCATCATTAATTCCAACCTTGAAAGTTGTTAATGGAAGAATGAACGACATCGGTTCGCGAGGCGGTAGTCTGCCGTACACACGAATGATGACTGCGTATCCCATTTGATGAAAGTGTGTACATATTCAAGTCACATAATTAAGATAAATAAATCTCAGTATATTGAGGATAATTATTTAATTATATAATAAATACATATAAATAATTTAATGAATAGATAAAGAAACAAAAAAAGAGTGTTTATTGAAGAACATTACCTCTTTTTTCGGGTAACTCCCTTTGGTTTATACCAAAAGACTTCATTGGTTGGATTTATGACCAAATTGATGATTATAAGGTTAGGTTATGGATTTTGGTATATTATTTGGATAAATATTTTATGAGACTAATGTCTTGAGAGGTGTGAATAAGTGGGAGGGGTGAGTGCCTTTTTATAATGGGGGAGGGGTGGCATTCTTATAAATATAAAAAGGTAAACACTATTGAGCATTCTCCATTACATCATGTGGCTAGAATAATGAATGAAATTAGATAAAATGGAATAAATGGTATAAATATTTCTATAAAATGGGTTTTTTGCATGTATCTAGGTCATTTTGGCCAATAAGTTTAAGGTTTAGTCCCTTGTTAAGCTAATTTTTATCTTAATCACTGTAATTAATTTTAATTGCTTTCACTAATATTTTTGGTAAAAAACTAAGTTTAACATATTATAAATTATAAATTATGATTATTACTAATATTTAATCCATTTTCACCAATTAATATCACATAATTTTTAAAAATTAATTTTAAATTAATCCCACATACGGGAGGAGAAATCGAGTTTTAAAAGTGAAAATGTCCAAAAGTTTGTAATGTTTTTATATCCAATTTCAATGTAAAATTGGTTCCAATGAAATAAATTGGATTAATTTATGTATAATAGAACTAAATATACTTTAAAACCAAATTAATATATAATTTAACTATATAATTAAATTATATGAAAAAGTAGTTTTCAATTAAAATTCAATGTTTTCACTATTCATCAAAAAATGAAACTTCACAAAAAAATACCAAAAGTTAACCATAAGATAATTTTGACATTAAAATTTAAAAAATAAAGTTTATTTTTAAATATAAAATTCATTAAAGTTCCAAAAATTGATTTTAAAATAGGTGCGCCATTAAAAGGCGACAAAACTACCATTAGAAGAATATAACTTTTTAGGATTAAAATTGGATTTGTTATTATTTTTTCACATCAAACCAATTGGATGACTGTAAAAAATTATTTATTGAATATATAATATATATATTTAATTAATATAATTAAATAATATAGTTTATTTTAATTTATTAAGGCAAAATTCCTTTGGGTGCATAAAATATTTTTCTTATAAAAGAATTTACTTTATATTTAATTGGATTCTATATTCATTTATTATACCAAAGAATTATATAAAAATATGTGAAAAATAAATTCCAAATTTAGTTAATCCTTTTCAAACATGTTATTACAATGGCTATTTGATAACTATCATATTAAATAATCTTATTAATAGTATATTATAGTTTGGTAAAACTCAGTCCTGTATGAAACACAAAATATTTAAGGAACTCAGTATTGTGTGTAAAATAATAAAACTTAGTGTTTCATGTACCGAAATATAATATAAGTGTTGTGTATATCATACAAATAAATTGGTGTTGTGTATAAATCAATATTGAAACAAAATTAAATTTATTCTAAAATGAAAAATATTATAAAATCCTGGGGTGTTACAAAAGAGTATGTATGTTTAGAACTATATCCGAAAGTGTGGGTATGAGGTGTCTCGATTGGTATCAAAGTGAAGTTAGATTATTTTTGGGAATTAATATTAAGAATATTTGGGTATATAGTCTTAGATAGATTATAATTTTCTCAAATAATACTAGGTTAAGTATAAGTTATATGAACCCATAGGATTAACATCTTCTAGGAATTCATGACGTTTCCTTTCTATAGATAAAATTTAAGTGAACATTTGGGTTTGGTAAGTCTTATTCAATTAGTAGAATTTTAGAGATGTAATTTCTTTAAGGTGGATATAATTTGGTTATCATAAGATTTTTAATAACCAAAATGAAAGGATTTATAGAAAGTGTAACTTATTATCTTAAAAGAAATAAAATATTAAAGTATATGATCCAAAAATACATATGTTAGATAAACATTAGGATTAAAATATCATTTAAAATTTATTATCTTGAGGATTTTTAAATTTACCCTTCTTAGTATTTAAGTTTTATTTTTATCCAATGGATAGAAATAATAGGTAATTAAACAAGTTATAATTTACTTACAAATAATTAATTACATTTTTTAACTTTTTCATTTCAATAGATCAAATATAATTTATTAGATGGAAGGAAGGAAATCCCATGAAACATTCTTATCTCTTCCAGATTATTTAATAATCAATATTATTTTAACAGCTAGTTCAAATGATTTGAAAAGTTTTTCAAATATTCAACTCACCTACAAGAAACTACTTGATCTACCCAAAACCTTTTAATTTCTCTAAACTTTCTATGGATCATGGTGTCTTTGTTATATGATTTCAAAAGATCAATTCTATTTTCTATTTTGATAAGGAAAACACTACCAAGGACTTGACCATTTCTATATTGAAGTTGTGAACTTCATACTGAAGGATAAAAGAAATATCAACAACATTAAGAAATACCATGATTATTTGAATTAAATATATGAATTATAACTTATCAATTAATAGGAGAAAATTTAGAAGATGCAATTTCTCTAAGGGGGAATAATTTAATGACCCAAAAAATTTTGATCTCAATAAATTTTTGTTATGTTTTATAATAAAAGCATATAAAAAGACTTTTATATTTCATTAGAACTTTTTATGTCAAGTGTAGATATAGACTAGTACAATTAGTAATAGTAATGAGATTTACACATTAAAGAATAATACATTCACTAAAACAAAATTTATAAGCTTGAATTCCCACATTAAGATCTCTCATACCATAAATATCATAAAAAAGAGAATCATTAAGAAAACAATTGACATTATCAAAGTATGTGTAATAAACTTTGTAAATGAAGTAGTGAATGATGAAGTATAAGAAAATTATAGTGTATTTATAGGGAAATATAGTCCTTTTACATTATGATCATCATCCAATATGGTTGATGGGAATTATGACCATTAGTTAATAAAACAGTGGGTTAGTATTATTGTTGGCTAAGTAGATACAATCAAGTGCCCGTCAAAATTATTTTATGATATAACAAAAATTGTATTATTTATGGAGAATATAATTATATTCTATTAAAAATGTGTTTTATCAAAAATTTATAAGTTTTAAATGAAATTTATTTCATTAAATAATATTATAAATCTCTTTTTAAAGGACTGTATATTTTAACAAATACCTAAGTGATTTTTATAACGATCAGAATGCTTACTATGCTATAAAAATTGTTAATTTTTAGTAAATAATTATTTTTATTTGAAGGTTAAAATTATAATATTTAGATAACTATTTTGATAAATTAAATTTTATTTTTGGACTCATCACATAAAAAATTACTCAGGGTGAATTTTTAGGAATTTTCTAACAAAGTTGATTTTTTGTTGAAAAATTGAAAATTATCCCTTTATGAGAACTATGATTTTATGACACCATTATATTGTCATCTTGGATAAAAAATTTATAAAAAATTTTATTCAATAAAAATTTTATTTAATAAGTATAAGATAAACTTAAAAATATTTATTTTAATTTATAAATTTATAAATTATTTTTTGGAACCAATTTTTTTTCATATAAAAGTTATTTTTGAATTATGTACATTAAATGGGATGGTTGGGCAGTGATTTTATAATTATAAATGATTTAAAAATCCTCCCATATCCACTCACTCATTAATAAGATATAAAATCAGTTATAATTCATTTCACCCACACGTGGTAGGCTTATATAATAAAATGACTTATATTCAATCCTTCAAAACCACCTCTCTTCAAGTACAAATACCCCTAATTCCCTCATCAATTTCTACACCAAAGACATTTCAGCATGAATTATCTCTCAATATACCTCTCAATAGTCTCTTAAAGGTGGTTATAAGGTTCTCAGTATTCTCTCTCTAGCTTTAAGAAGCATCCTCCCAAGGTAAGGGTTTCCACAATCCTCTTATTTCGTTTTCAAGTTCAATAATTTTATTATATTGAATTTTTCAATTACTTTTATTATACTATTATTCTTCTTATTACATGGTATTATATTCCATTTTATAAATTTTAAATGATATTTTATTTATTCCTTCTCATTATAGCCTTTTCTTAAGCCATTTCTATGTTGAAAAAAGGGTTCCTCACCCCTCTCCCATTACTTTTTAAGCCTTATTATTTCTTTCTTATTTCATTATAAAATGCTAATTTTTTTACATTGTTATAATTTTTTTACTATTTTATCAATGGTAGATAAATATTCCCTCCCATTATACTACATTTATAAGCTATTTTAATGCTTAAGGTTTATCATAGCCATAAAACCATCCTTAATTTGGTAAAGAAAAGTGTGCGTGGATTTCCTAGCAATGAAATCCTTGTCTGAATATTAAAACTGGATTTGACTCTAGAATAGTTTTAAATAGGGGTAATAAACTGAAAAATGGAACATTGATCTTTGAATCGATCGTCACTTGATTTATGAAAATGGGGATTATTACACACCTGGTTTGACACTCCTAGTGGATTTTATTTAAATACATTAAATCTACTTTATGATACATAATAAAGGATCATAATATATGAATTATTATTTAACTTCAATTGATATTCCTATAACACAAATTTAACCACCTTCAATTCCTTTTATAATTCCTCCTATTGGTGTACTACCCTCTATATAGTTTCTAAAGTTGATTATTGGGTATTCACATAAATAGCCACATTAATCCTTTTATGGGGATTCTTTTCCACCTAATTTGTAACCAATGATCATATTTTATTCCAGTATCCATCTTTCTCATTGAATTTACATTTCTCCTCTATATCAAAATCACTGTGAACACATTTTTTTGGTGTAAATTATATCTCTATTGAGAATGACCCATTAACGTATTTGTATTGCCTTATCATCATCTATACATAACTATTATTCCAATGTCTTTCCCTTGTGGATAACCTTGTGTGATTCTTTTGATTTAAGAGTGTTAACCTAGAAACCCATTCATCAATTTAATGGGGAAAATTATTTACTAAACCATTTTCCATTTATTCTATTTGTTGTAAATAACCTAGTAATTCATTTTCTCAATTGAAGGGTATTTATATAGAGAGATTTATTAATTTCATTGGATACCCATTTATTTTTACTGGGTTCATGATATGATTATTGATGAATATATATATTATTTATTTGGAACATATAAATTAATGCATATGAATGGTTCGTTGTGATATCAATTAAATGTATTGGGTAAATAAATAATCTCTATAGATGACATGTTCACGATACCTTGGAAACATGCCTTGGTAATGTTTTATGACACCTTGGTCAAAATACTTAGTAATATGTTTTATAAATCCCTAGTTATGAGATATGGTGACATGTTTATGAATGAATCATGTTTATGTTGTATCCAAATATCTATGTTATTCCTCATATACTAAAGATTATGTTATGCCTCATGTACCGATGATTATATTATTCCTCCTATTATTATGACCATGTTATGAATCTTATCCTCATGTTAATGTTGTTATATCAAGCCTCATGTTTTACCCAAGATGTTCATTTATGATCCATTTTCATTATTTATCCCTTAATTGTCTTTATAGGTCACCTTTTTCTTATGTTTCCCCTTTCCCCTAGGAATTACAATGAAAGAGATATACATAAGGAAATTATACATGTGGGGAATCTTTGTGGAAGAAATATATATTTTTCCATGTGTTTTTCTATAGATGTACCTATTTCCCAAAAACACTAAAATTTTATTCTTGAGAGTTTTTTATAATTCATATGATCTATTAAAAATTATGTATGTTTAACACCAGATCTGGAAGTACGGGTCTGAGGTGTTTCAAATAAACCCCACAGGATACTTAATAAAAGATTTCTCTTCAAGATCTCCATTACGGAAAGTATAATTCAAATACATTTGGTAAAATCTAAATTTTCCTTGATATTTCACTATTAATAACATCCTGATGGATTCCATCCTTTAAACTAGAGAAAAAATTTCTTTTAAATCCATGCCTTCCATTTTAGAGTATCCCATGAGAACCATCCCAACTTTATTCCTTGACACTTCTCTATTCTCATTTAGTTTGTTTCTAGAAACCCACTTGGTGTATATAACATTTATATTTTTAGTCCTTAACACAATCTTATAGGTGGATTTATTCTCAATTTTATTTATCTATTCAATCATTTTTCCAATCCACTCTTCATATACAAAAGCCTCTGAAACCGATTTTGGTTCAATTTGTGAAATGAGAGAATTTTGATTCTTGACTCTCAGATTTCTTCTAGTATGGAATATGGCCTACTGATTACCAATTATATTTTCAACATAAACATGTTTCTTTATACTTTAATGCCTCATTATTTAATTAATAACATTATATGTTTGATTTGAATCAACTAATTCAAAATTATGCACTGTGTTTGCTTGCACAATGGGATGGTTTTATGAATTATGCTCAATGTTAGCTTCTGGAAAAACATATATTTCAATAATTAAACCTCATATATTGGAATTTTTATCTATAATTTTTACATAAAAATATTCAAAAAGTTTATGTAGGAATTTGTTCCAACACTTATAGCCACTTCCATTAGAAAGCTAACCCCATGAAAATGCCTTTATCTATTTTTTATTTTAATTTACTTACATTGCTACCCTTGTTCTTTATGAATCATGAGAATCCAAAAACTTTAGTGTATTTCATAGTAGGATTTATTTGGAACTAAATATCAGAAGGATTTTTGTTTTTATAAGATCTCATCAAGCATCTATTATGAATTTGGTCAATATTACATACAACTTCTCTCCAAAAAAACTTAGAATATTTATGCTTGAATAACATTATCCTTCCCATTTCAACTATGAAGATATTTTTCTTCTAAGTAATTACATTATGTCGTGGAGTGTAGGTTATACTAAATTAATATTTAATTCCATAATTTTTATGATCACAAGTGTATTGAAAATACTATGTCTCTCTGTGTGTGTGTGGGGGGGGGGGTATTAATTGTAGTTTATAAAAAATTAAACTTACAATTTTCTAAAACCTTGTTTATAAGAAAGTATATCACACAAAGAGTTGTTCTAATAAACTTTATTACATTAGAGTAATCATATAATAAATATTATAAACTTTAAAATAAATGAAAAATATAAATTTAAATCTCATAGAAACAAGGATAAAAAATATAACAACATTTATAAAAGAACATGAAAATCTTACAAACCCTTTACTAATAAAGGTCTTCACTTTCACACAAAGTGATAAGGAAGTATTTGAACCATACATAAGGTATAAATGGCTTAAAATTTTCATAAGGTATTTCTTCCAAACCATGTAATCCCTCAATCCACTTGATTGGAAAAATATTTGTCTCTCTATCCCTAAGAGATCCAGAACACACAGATTGGTTAAAACTTTGTCTTTCTATCCTTATGAACCATAGATCATTACAATCATAAAAACTTATGTATCTCTATCCCTAAGATCCATTAATCACACTAATCAGAAAAAAATATTAAAATGGAAAAATCATAAATAATTTATAAAAAAATATAATAAACATATGCTTTAGGAAACTCTTTAAATATTACAATCGAAGTGAACTCAACAACAAGATGTTTTAAAAATTCAACATAAACTTTAGATTATATATTATTAATAACTCTATATTTTATTCTTCTTGAGGTTGTGGTACTATTTATAAAAAATATTCCAATGATTGGATTCTCCATTTCTTAGAATCAATTGCAATGCCATTAGACATATCTTCTTCATCTATCATCATGTTATAACTTTGTCTAATGATCATTAGGTGTAGCTTCATTACAATGATTTAGAAAATTTCATCTGGTAGAAATAATATATCTTTATCTAGTATAATTTATATATTGTTGTTCGATAGGATTATTAAATTTTCATCCGGTATAATTGGTATGTCTTCTTATGATGAACTATATCTAATTGACTTTGTATAACCTTGTATGATGGATTTTTTATAACTCTATCTGATAGACTTTGTATAACTCTATCTAATGGAATTTTTAAGTCTTTCACTTGATAAAATTTTTATACATACATATGATATACTATGTATATTTTTCTCTGATGTACTTTGTATATGTCCTCGCAATTCACCTCATACATTTCTGTCCGATTTACTTCGCATATGTCAGTCTAATAAAATTGGATTTATCCATATGGTAAAAATGATTAACTTCCTAAAAAAACATTATAACTTTTAAAAATATAAATATTTGAAATATAGAACCATTTAAAGAATGAATTGTGATTTTCAAAATTAATATTAGAAATAAGTCTTTCAACTCAACAATCTTCCCCTTTTTAAAAATCATAATACACAACAGTTAAGAGGAATTTTTTAAATAATTTTTTTAAAACTTTTACTCTTACTTACTTACATAACTTTCAAGTTCTCTACCTTCTGTCCCTTTTTAAATTTGAAAGAAACTTTAAAAAAATAGTTTTTTAGTAGAAAGAGTTCCATGAAATGTTATAAAAACAATTAACAAAACATTTGTAATGAGTAAATATACAAAAAATTCATTCAAAAAGATATATGAAAGTAATAACATTCATCTGAAAAGTTTATATATTTAATTATTACACCACTCAAGAGTTCAAAAAAATAATTATTTCTTATAGATTTTCTTCATTATTGTATTCATCTTCCTAATATCTTTTTATATCTTCCCTGATTTATCTTATTTCGACTCAAGCTTCACAATACTTTATTATGGAGGCTCCAAATTTTTATTCTATTGGGAAAGCTCTGTGGATTGTTGAATTAAAATGGATTTTAGGTCATCAACTAATCTCGAGCATTCTCACACTTTATAATTGATACTTAAAATAAAATTTAAGACTGATTGTTTTCTATTTTAATCCCAATTATTTTTTCACTAATGAACTTTATATCCTACTTAATCTAGTTCATCCATTTGATAATGTTCTTAAACTTTCTAAACTCCATAGAAGAATTACTCTTAATATTCTTGAGCTCAGATTCATTCCAAATAACTAACTCATAAATGTTCTTTAGGGTTCTTGAACCTTTAATGAGATACACTTTACCTTGGATGTATTTACATCTTGCTTTAATATTTAGGCAGATATCCATTATTGCTTCAAGAATTTTAATTAATTAATTAAAGTAATTTATCTTCATTTATATATTCTTGGACCATGTACATGGTGTAGAATTTGTGGAATCCGTTACAACTTCTAGTATAAGAACTTATCTAACTCTATGTGATGAAGTTTTCTATTTTTCAATGAATTTTGATGGAGAAAATTCTTTAACTTCCACATCTTCATCAGACTTATGTTGTTCTAATTCTCTGATAGTTGATGGTTTCTTTTCACTATCCAAATAAACTTCTTCCGATGAATGGAGGGATTATTATTACTCACTAGACTGAGAAGTTAATGTTACTAAAGTAGTTATAGAAGACCCTTAAACATATAATTACATCATAATATATTTAAAAACTTCTTATAACTTTCTTAAAATATACCTTTTAACTGTTCCTCATGGTGACTCTATGTGATAATATTTTTCAGAAACTTAATTTTCTTTTATAAATTCTTTTTCAATTTAAACAACAAATTTATTTCATTTCTTTTCAACAATCAAATAAATTTATTTTTCTGGTATTGTTATAATGAACTGAGGAATAGTTTTTGGAAAATACAGAGCAACCGACTCTTTGTTCTCAATAGTAATAAACTGAGAAACTCCTTTTTTCTTCTCAACTTCTTTATAAGATTCTTATATTTACCTTAGGAAATATCATACTACTTTATATTTATTATATTTTACAACTTATTTCTTATTTCTTTGTTTCTCTTTAATTTTAAAAAAAAATTCCCCTTCAAGGATTTGTATTCAATAACATCCAACCCAAATCTAGGGTAACCTTATTTATTATCTTCCTTCTTATTCATAAAATCTGTAATGGCTTCATCTAACATTAACTTTGTATTCTTCCTTAAAATCTTAGGAGATTTTTTAGAATTTTATACCTTTCTATTATCATGAAATTTCATCTTAAAAATTTACACCACTTCTCCTAGATATAATTTTTTAGATTTATCAATGAATTCCATCTCATTATGGAAATACACCAAACTCATATTTACAATGGCTTCATCTCCAAAATAATATTATTTATCTATAATGGGTGAAACTTAATTCTTGATACTTTAAACTTATATAAACTTTACAATAACCCTGTTAATGAACTTTAGGTACAAAAAAAATCTTGAAATACATAGAACCTATCTTTATAGATTCAATATAGTTCAATATGAACTTAAAAAAGTTAAAATTTCTCATATTTCAAACAAAATATATACTATATATATATTTTAGCTTTATAGTATCTCTATCACCATTCCTTGGAAGTAAGTAATTTTGGATCCATAGGAAAACAATCCTTGCATCCAAAGAAAGATATAGATTTTCATAACTTTCTTATTCGAGGTAAACAAATTCTTCTCTACAAGGGGTCTTTCAAATGAAACAACTTTGTCTAGTAACTTATAAGTTACAAAGGACACTTCTCTTTACAACGATATTCAATAAGCTCAAAAATATTTTAATATTCAAACTCTAGGTCTTCCCAAAAATATTTAAAGTTACATTCTTTAACCCATAAATTTCATTAAACATAGTTTTAATGTAAAGATCATGTAATATAATCATATAGTGAAGATCAAAGTCATATTTATTAACACAAACCAATTCCCAACCTTGAAAAAATTAATATTTTGAGAAAGTAATCACACCTTTCAAACTAACCTTGATCAATTGACATTTCCCTAACCACTTCTTAATTAGAAAAGTGTTTAAAGGGTGACATCAAGATCAATATAAAAATAAAAAATGAATATAAAAACACTAAAGATGATTGGAAAAAGGAGAAACAAACTAGTGATATCTCTTATAATAACTAGTCAGTGTGGAAAATGAATCAATCCACGTCTACTTTATATAGGCATGAAGAGATATGGTTTTAATTAAAAAAGATCCAATGAATGAGATTATATCTTAGGAGATGAAAATATCCAAAATTTAATAAATTATTAGTTTTTAAATCTTAAATTTTGTAATGTGTTTGTTTGAAAATTTTATGTTTTATTTAAAAAAACAAATCCTTTATAGCTTCAAAATTTATAAAATAAATTTTATATAAATTCCTCCATAAAATTTATAAAGATAAAAAAGAAAATATAAATTTTAGATAGTTAATTAATTCACTTGTAAAAAAATTTCTGGTGATTTAAAAAACCTTACTGTATAAGAAAACTTAGGGGAATAGATTTGGACTGATGAAACTTTAGACGCAACTCATTCTTATGAAACTTAATTTTTTTAAAAAATCTCAGTCCAAATATTTTAGTAACAAAATAAGGAAAAAAATAGAAATTTACTCCCCCTTTATTGAGGAGTTTTTCACCATAAGGATATAGGTAAAACAAGAAGTAGATGAATGATCATTTTATATTGATAATACCAAGATTCTATTTAATATATTCAAATATATAAGATTTGTTTTTAAAATATCATCAATTTGATCTTGATTTATGATGAATTATAAAATAATATCTTCTTTTTGTTATTGATATTGAAGGAAATCGTGTCTTATATCTATGTGATTTTATCATGAGTGATGTGATGAGTTCTTAGACAATGCTATAACACTTATACTATCACAAAAAATAGAGTTTTACTAAAAATGATACAAAAATTTGTGAGTGTGTGCTGTATTCACAAAACCCGAGCATAATAATTTCCAGCTGCTATATATTCATCTTTAATAGTAGAAAGTGATACTGATTTCTATTTCTAAAAAGTTCAATTCACTGAAGACTCTTTAAAGAAATGAAAAGTTCCATATGTAATTTTTCTATCCATTTTAAATCCTCCAAATTAAAATTCTATTTTTTTTAGTTCAGAATCATTTTTATAAGAATAAAATATTATGAGATCTGAAATTAATTTAGGATAAAGAAAAATTTGTTTTATAGATTTAAGATGAGTTTCTTTCAAATTTTCTTAAAATCTCACACACAAGCATACAAAAAATATAAATTCTGATCAACTCGATTTAAGATACAGTAAACTACCAATCATTTCTCTAAAAAGTTTTTAATCAACTGGTTTCCTAGATTCATCATGATCTAGTTTTTTGATGTTCTTATAAGAGTACTTATAATTTTAGCTTTGTCAAAATAAAATCTTTTAGTAAGTATTTTTTATATTTTTGAGATAATAAAGTTCCTTCTGGTTTTTGAGAAATTTGAAAACCAAATAAAAAAGTTAATTTACACATCATTCTCATCTCAAACTCATATTTGATAAGTTCTAAAAATAATTAGAAAAATATTTTCACATTGAGCCAAATATAATTCTATCGACATAAATTTAAATAATTATGATATATTTTAAAATTTTCTTTATAAAAATAGTTAGATCAAAATATCCCTTAAAAAAGATATTTTGAATGAAAAATATAGTAAGTCTATCATACTAGAGTCTTAGAGTCTATTTAAGTACATAGAGTTCCTTAGTAAGTTTAAAAAAATGAGTGAGATATTTTTTATTTTCAAAACTGGGTGGTTGTTCAGTATAAACTTCCCCCTTTACGTATCCATTAGGAAAAGAACACTTTATATCTGTTTGATTAAGAGTAAATTTTAAAAATTCCGTAAAGTATAGAAGTATACAGATATACTCAAGTCTTTCTACTGTTCCCAAATGTTTCTTCATAATACATAACTTCTTGTTGATTATAACCCTTAAAAATAATCCATGCTTTATTTTTAACTATAATTCCATTTTTATCATGTTTAATATAGAAAATCCATTTTACTCTACTCACAAGAAGATCTTTAGGTCGTTCTACCAATGTCCAAATTCTATTCCTCTCAAATTCATTTACCTCATCCTACACTACCCTTATCCAATCTTCATCACCTAAATCATCATTAGGTGTTTTAGGTTCAAACTAGGTTAAGAATACACAATGTGCACATTTATTTCTTAAAGAACTATGAGTTTTGACTATTTGATCTACATCTCTAATGATATTATCAGTGGGATAATTTCTTAAGATTGACTAATTTTTAAGATATTTAAATTGATTTAATTTAACAACATGGTTAATTTCTTATAAATTTACAACTTCTAAAATTATTTCTTTAGTTTTTATTATATAAAAAAATTTTCCAACATGGTATGTGATCCAGTTTTGAAAACATCATATGAAGATATAGTTTCTGAATGTTTAAAAATATAAGTATTGATTTCATCAAACTTAACATGCACTATTTTCTCAATAGTGTTTTTTTGTTTTTAAAAAAATTTATAAGCCTTAATTTTTATAGAATATACAAGAAAAACTCTCTCATTAAATTTTGGATCAAATTTATTTAAATTATATTTAGTATTCAGAATGAAAAATTTACATAAAAAACTCTAAAGTAAGAAAGTTTTTACTTTCTTCCTGCCCAAAACTCACAAGGAGTTTTATTAAGAAAAGGTCTAAGTAAAACTTGATTTATAGTATTAGAAGAAATAATAATATATTTATCCCAAAATTTTATAGAAATTGAGTATTCACTCAACATGGTTCTTTTAATTTCTTAAATAATCTTATTTCTTTACTACACCATTTTTCTAAGGTGTTCTAGGAGTTGAAAAGTTACGTGTAATGCCTTTCTTACCAAAAAAAGTTTAAAAAAAATTCAAACTAACCACCATGATCACTATAAAAAGTAACCAAAATTAGGGTTCTCATTTTTAGTATGTCCTAAAAAACTTTTAAAACAAAAAATATCTTATAATATTTTAGATGGAAAATAGAACTAGGTATATTTAGTGTAATCCTCAACCAAGACATACACATTGTGTTTTCCTCTAACACATAGAGTTTATGTTGTACCAAATAAATCCATGTTCACTAAATATATTTTTTTATATATTGATACTTCACTAATAGATTTAATTCATAACTTATGTTCCTTACCATATTGAAAAATGTCATATACTTTATAAGAATTAAACTTAATCTCCAGTAGATCTCTTACAAGTCATTTCTTATAAATTTTAAGTAAAATTATTACATCAAAGTGTCCTAAACTTCTATCCCACAACCAAGATTGATCTTATATTGCAATAAGTTATGATATATCTATGATTATATAGTATTCTAAGATTAAAGTTTAAGCATTATCTTTCCCATTAGAAGAAATAATACATTTACCTTATGAACTTTAAAATGTATATTTATCATTCCTGAAGTTCATAAGATAACATTCATCATATAATTGAATTAATCTAATGAGATTTTTATTAAGTCCTAAAATATATAAAAAATTATAAATTAAATCTTTACCAATAAATTAAATATCATCAATTCCATATATTTCTCCATGAGCATTACCACCAAAAGTTACCTTTCCACCTTTCATCTTTATAATCTTCTAAAAGAAATTTTGTTTAAAAAAAATGACTTGAGAAACCTCTATCCATGTACCATATATTTTGGATTCTATTACAAATCCTTTCTCTTTTAAAAAAAATATTTAAGGTTTTGTTATGTAGAATTTTCTGGGTCTAAAATTATTACCAAATAGAACTTTTAGAATCTATATCTGCACGTAATTATTATATTGAACAAATGACAATTACTTTTAGATATAATTAATATGAAAAACAAATGAATTAACTCTATTTTATGAATATATATTTTTTCAAATGTCCACCTCTTTGACATTTCCTACAAAGGCACACTTTTTTGGAAAAAAATAGTTAGACTGAAATTGATGTTTTTTATGAAGTAAAACTAATTACAGAAGTATTTCTATGAGGTATCAACTACCTCTATAGAATATGAAAATTATAGTTCATAAGATTAAAATTTGATAAAAGTTTTATAGACTAAGGATTTCATAATTTAGTTTCACAACCAAATTATTATCATACTTTTTTATTCTAGAATAATTTTTTTTATCTAACTCTCGTGCAAGTTTAGAAACTTTAAAAGTAATTTTATAAATTCTATTATTGTATTTAGAAAGATTTGATTTATCATAATAACAGTTTTTCAAAATTTTAGTATTATTTTTATTTATTATAGTATCATATCTACTCATTTATTCAAAACTACACATACTATCCCCATCCTTTGATGTATTAATCTTTTCTTAATTCAGTGAAGTTTTAGTATACTCATCATTATAATCAAAGTAATTAGTATTTAAAGTTAATGTTGTAATAGATTTATCTTATACATTTTCTATGTATAATGAATTATTTTTGGAATTCCATTATAAAATCCAATAACTTTTTGATTATCACCACTTTATTATGAAGTAATTTCTAAAGAAGTATCTCCACAAATAGTACTCTCAGGTGTCTAAATCCTTTAAAATTTTCTTCCATTTTCTCTTATAAAATTTATTTTAGCCTTTACCATTTCTTTTAAACCTTGGACAATCAGTTCTAAAAACTTCCTTATTAGGAATTTTATAATTTCCATTAATCATGAAAAAATTATCAACAATAGTGTTTATCACAAAAGTCTTAATTCGATCTCTCCAATATTCATAGTCTATATGTAACGCCCAGACCCCAGTTACCCAGAGTCGGTGCATTATTACATAACATTGGCATGATCACAAAAGATCAAGTCTCGAAAGAACGATTAGTTTAGTAGCCTTGGAATCAATAGATAAATTCATAAGATTTACATTACATAATAAAGTTAAAATCTATAATAATATAGTCTCCATAGTCCACACTCATATCCCCTTCAGACTATCCCTGCAGGTCAGTCATAAAATATTTATTCACATCCTGGGAAGAAAAATAAAACATTGAAAGGGGTGAGCTCAGATGCTCAGTAAGGATAACAATATAGCGAAAACTTTCATAGATAAGCATAAACATTTAAGTCAATGTATAACTAAAACAAAATACTTTTAAACATGAACTTCAACATAATATGGTAGAAATAAAATGAGATAATGTCATTTACTTATTCACATGGACATTCTACTAGTCGAAATATCACATGAAATATCACTAACCACTTTGATAATGATGGAATGCATAATGCTGAACTTTAATTTCTTTTTCAATGCCTCGTGCCAAGACCTAGGGGCTAACTGTAACCAGAACCCAACCCAGAGTGCCTCTAATAACCGGACACCAACCCGGAGTGCCTCTAATAACCGAACACCAACCCGAAGTGCCTCTAATAACCGGACACCAACCTGGAGTGCCTCTAATCACCGGACACCAACCCGGAGTGCCACTAATAACTGGAAACCAACCCAGAGTGCCTCTAATAACCGGACACCAACCCTGAAGGGTCTATTGTAACCGGACCCCAACCCAGAACATACTAGTCCAACACATTCATCTTAAGAAGAGGATGAAATATAACATAAACATTCATATTAAAAATAACATACGAAATGTCAATAATTTACCCATAAACCATGAATGGTATAAGAATAACACATCCATAGTCAAACATATCACAAAAACTTCAACACAATATGGAAGATTTGTATCATGATAAATCAACTTCAAAACAAGTTTAAAATCTATTAAAGGATCTTGACATGGATGAAAATTATTTGTAAAACTCTTTGAAAGAAATACACCTTTTTCATGAAAACATTTAAAAGTCACACAATTTAGAAAAGAAGTCATTTAAATACATTTTTGAATCAAAGTGTCCCATACCACTTTGAAACTTTTAAAAGGAATTATCATTTTAAAAACATTCAATTCCATATAAATAAATCCTTTTAAACCATTTTGAATACATGAAATTTAATGAAGAATATTTATAAGAATAAATATTTAAAAAATTTGAAATGATGTTTTAGAAAAAAAGTTCCTTAAAATAATCCCTTTGAAAACTCTTTCATAAAACATGGACATGGATAATCAATATGTCCCAGTAGATACGTAAAAACAACCTCGGATAATAAAGAGATTGGGAAATTAACCCTTACCAATTTGGTAAATTACAAAACAGAAAACCCATGAAAGAGGTATCAGACAATGAATATGTAAATACACATAAATTAAAGTGTATTACACAAATAATACAATTATGGGCAGTACATACACCACACAAAAGGTAATAGTGGCAATATGGCATGAATCTCACAGAAATAAGGAGTGAGATGAAAACCCCTTACCTTGTACTTTTCCTTGGTTGAGGGTAGATTAACCTACTTTATAATGGTGGAATAATTTTTATTAAATTATAAAATAATCATATACATTAATATGATATCATATGTGATCTTTTAACATTGATTTGTTAATAATATCTTAGTATTATCGTTGTTTCGGGTGTTAACTTACTCATTTTATTTTATATGTTTTGTTACATAAGCCGTGTTTGTTATGGATAGGTTGTATCTTATTAATATCCAGAATGATATCAAGTCCTTAAACATTATTTTTAATCATTAAATGAGAATTAGTCTTGAATGGATACGATGGGGAATGAATATCATCGAGTTCATGGAGACGGTAGTCCATATGTACGCACGAGCGACAATATCATTCTTTTGATATTAAAATAATATATAATAGGATGGTATATCATATATACAGAATCATTATCATGTTATATATATTATTTAAATGAATTATACATCATTATTATACCCATCTAAATAATAATATATTGAATAACAATTACACCATGACGTGGAGACGGTAGGCCATACGTATGCACGTATGGTGACATGTCATTCAAGGGATGGATAGAATAATGAATTTGGTTGTTCCATATTTATAATAACATCACAGTATATAGAATATACTGGAGTTATTATTTTAGAATGGAAATAATAAGGAAATAAGAAGTTGAAGAAGAAAGAAACTTGAAAGAGGGTGGTGAAATCATTACCTCTTCTTCAGGTTCTTCCTTTTGATTTGATCCAAAGGGCTCCTTAGGTTGGATTTATTATCAAACTAAGTCATCTAGGTTGTATTGAGGGAAGTTGGGAGGATATTTTGGCAGATTTTGGCCAAGCCCAAAGGCTTTGAAGGTGTGAAATTGAGAGAAGGGGGAGTTCCCTTTTATAAGAGGGGTGAGGGGAACCTTTGGAAAAGCTAGAAATATTATTTTATAATAAATTAATATTCGGTTTCTAATGGCTCAAAAGTGGATTATTTAAAGTTTAAGGTGGTTATGGGTATAAAACCACTCAACCAATAGGTTTTAGACAGGTTTGGGTCACTATATTAACCTTATCTTTTAGTTTTAACTCTTAGTTAATTAGTTTTACATTTACCATGTCACTTTGTATTTTTATATTATATAGTTAATAAACTTACTATATACATACAAGAGACCCCAAGTGGTCCATTAATGATACACCTATCAGTATATAAGTCCTTTGTCCAAACCTTAGATTTTTAGGAATAGAATATCAATTAATAATATAATATTTGTTTTGAAAACTCTTTTATGTCAATTTTGACACTATTTAATAATTGATTTTTGTTAAAGTCTCAACAAAATTATTAATTAGAAAAAAATTCATTAAATCAATCCTAAAATGTCATATTAATCAATAAAATTCGTGGATGGAATCAAAACTTTCAAATTATATTTATTTTAATATTTATAATACTAATTATTTGATTCCTTCATTAATAAGGAAAATATCACATCATTATTGTGTCATAAATAAATTTAATTATTAAATGCCTAAAAATTATAAATAAAATACTATTATGTAGGAAAACTTTTTAAATTTCTAATAAATATTTATAATCGAAAATATAATATATATAACCCTATGTACAAATTGTTTTTCTAAAAGATATATGCTTATGTCATTTTTGTATTTACTTTAACTTAATTAATATAAAGTGTCATTATCACTTACAAGTGGATCCACGGGGTCCCAAAATCAATCCAAAGATAACCATGGTCGGACATGTGTCAAACAATAGGGTTAGGACCCGTTTTAGGGTCAATTAATATTATTATAATATTATTTTTTTACCCTTATTTACCGGATTTACCTGTTAACCTTGGTAAATAAAATATTTACCAAAGTAATTATTCAAAATGTCTAAAAATAAAAGTTACCTATTTACATAATATGTACCTCCTGATTACAAATATTGAATCCATATTTCTAAATTCAAAACATAGAAGTGGCAGAAATTAATTTAAAATTAATTCCCGTTGTTAAAACAAAAAACGTGTTTTTAAGTGATAATAACTATCAAAAGATTGACAGTTGTTTATGTCCGGTTTAAATGTGAAATTTTGTACAATGACCAACATTGTATTAAATGGTAAAAAATATATTCAAAATATACTTTAAAACCACTTAAATTAATAATTTATTACTATTAATTATTTTGATTAAAAAAGTTGTTTTTAATTAAAATTTAGTAATTTTCACTATTCATCAAAATATAAAAGTTATCCGAAAAGTTCCAAAATTTTACCCTAAGCTAATTTTGATATTCCTAATTCAATAATGAAGTCTATTTTACCAAATTAAAAACATAGAAGTTGAATTTATTAATTTAAAATTAATTCCCACTGTCAAAACCAAAAGGCGTATTTTTAAGAAATACTAACTACCAAAAGTTTGACACTTGTTTATGTCCAATTTCAAAGTAAAATTACTTACAATGACCATAATTGGATTAAAAGGTAAAAATATAATCTATTTATACTTACAAACCATTAAAATTTATAATTTAACAATATAAATTATTTTGATTTAAAAAGTTGTTTTCAGTTAAAATATAGTACTTTTCACTATTCACCCAAATATGAAAGTTATCAGAAAAACACCAAAACTTTATTGAAACTAAATTATTATGTCCCGATTCTAAATAAGAAGTTTATTTTGTCAAATTGAATATATAAAAGTTTCAAATATTGGATTTAAAAAGGCTTCTCCATTAAAAGGAGGTAAAATTGCATTTTTTGAAAAATACTTCTTTTATCTGAAAAAAATGAATTCGTCTTTAAATTATGTCTAAGAAACTCATAATATGGATTCTAAAATTATAAGTATTATACAATGTTCAAAATTTAGTTAATACTATTCATAACCGCTTTTTAACGACTAGTTTGGTAATCTTGTGGTGCGCTTGAACTCAGTGTTACGTATAGTACAAGTTATTAAATTACTTTGAAGAAATAACATACTATGAAATCTTGGGGTGTTAAATTCTTCCCTCCTTCAATAAATTGCGTCCTCAAAATTTGAAATTTTTCTTCAAAAATAAATGGTTGAAAATTGAAAATACCTTTGTGGGGAAACCCACATCGGAAATTGGGTTAATAAAATTTAGTCTTTATAAGAGGAAAAGAGGAATGAAAAAGTCACCACCAAATTATGATCTCGATTAGGAGAACATTGGTGGAAATTAGAGACACATAATTTTAGGAAAAACGTAAATATTTATAGGGAGTGATTGAGGTCATCAATCACAAACAATTTTAGAATTGTGGGCCTCAAAGCCACCAATCTATGATGATTTAAAATACCATCAGTTCAACAAAACATAAGGTATTAGGATAACACATTTTTTTTGTTTTAAGATGCCTTACCTAATGTTTAAGAATTTATTTCTTCATAGAATAAGATAAGATAAAAAGTATACTTGTCAAGTAGAGTTCCATCCTTTAACTAATTTCTACCACAAACTCATCTTTCACTCTAAAAGATAATAGAACTTAAAAAACATATTCTATTTATCCTATTCGTATAGGGTTCCAAAAAAAATGAATTTATAATTCATCTACCAAACCCTAAAAAAACTACATTATTCAATCCAGGACATCACGTGGGTCATTGGTAGGTGATACACCCTTGTCGCCCTTCGGTTGCGGGTTCAAGTCTCGCGGCCTTGCCGGATGCGACGAGTTGTCGCCCGACCTCTGGGTTGTCCTTTTTATAACAATCAAAAAATAATCTTCACAAAACCTTTAACCTTAACAATTGTATCAAATGTAAAATATAATCCATTCTAACCTTTAGAATTATCCAAATTACTTCTTTCCAAACTCACATTCCAAAATTTATAAGGAAGGTAAATATAATGAAGATATTTTTTTCCATGTAATAACATGTGAATGCCTTCATCATGTATTCTTTTAAAATATGGTAACACCCTGAATTAACATAAAACCTTATTTATTACATTCATGCTCCCTTATTCCTTATAGAATACTAGATATATTCCTTATATCCAAAAACTTTGAATATTCCAACAATGATGAAATAAACAAACCATTAATCAGTGCCAAGGTAGTCAATAATATCCAATATAATTTATCCAAATCAACCATCTCTTATTCGAAAATTACTACTTCAGTATCAAGGCCATATTAAGGATTACCTTTCCTTCAACCATGTATTTTCAAAAAAAAGTTTAACTTACTGTTGAGTCACCTTTCATAGTACCATATAATCTCAAATCCTCTATGAAATAGTACTGCAGTACAATCCTTATTTATCTCCATAATTCATATAACCAGTATATCGTTGATACAACACTCAAATGAAATAATTCTTTAATAACAACATAAGAACACTAGTCATTCCACTTCATTTTTGGTAGTATTATAACTTTATTATTATCCAATAGCATCATTTGGGTCATACTATGATGATTTGAACATTGATTCGCGTAGTGTCCCCACTCCTTGCAGATGAAGCATTGTACATTTGAAACCTTTTTCTTACCCTCACAATCACGAATGTGGTGTCCTTTTTCTCCACACTTATAACATACTTCCATTCCCTTCAAGAATTTTCCAAGGTGATTCTTTCCACATTTATCGCATATGGGAAAATCCTTCTTTACATTATTCCCTTTATCTGTCTTTCTCTTTACCATCCTTTTATTCTCTGTCTTCCCTTAAAATCCATAGGACTCTGAAAACTCTTTACTTATCTTATCAGTACATGATATTATTTCTTCATATGATGATAATACATGGGAGACTATTTCCCTTATAAATTATGGCTTAAGACCATGAAAGATATGATCCTTCTTTCTCTTTGGATCATGTGAATTGCTAGAGTTCTCATTCCTTCTACTAGGCACCATTTCTAAACAATGAAATATAATAGATTGGTTTATGAACAAAAATACCTAATCCCAAACTTGTAAAACACTTAGCATAAATTTAATAGTTTATGGATATAATCCATAATCATAAAAATGTCTTATTTGAGGAAGTATATACTCATAAACCCTTCATAATGGTTTGTAAAGAAAATGAGAATTATCCTAAGTATATCCCCCGGAAGTGTCGTAACCAAGAGTGCAGCAAGGCCCGTTGTCATGCACTAGTTCCCATTAGAGCCTAGCTCAAAGCAGTGTTTTCGGGTTTTACTCCTAGGTACATCTGTTCCAGAGCCACCTCTACCTGCTCGTATCCAGACAGGGATGCATTTTTTGGAAAACTCACAAAATCTCTACAATACCAAAATTCTAGGAAGTTATTATATACTAATCCTCAAAGTCTATCTTAGATCTATGTGCTCTAATCAGAGTTTATCTAAATCTAACTTCCAAGGTTTGTACTAAACTTCCTCTGATACCAACTGTAACACCCTGACCCCAGTTACCCAGAGTCGGTGCATTATTACATAACATTGGCATGATCACAAAAGATCAAGTCTTGAAAGAACGATTAGTTTAGTAGCTTTGGAATCACTAGATACATTCATAAGATTTACATTACACCATAAAGTGAAAATATACAATAATATAGTCTCCATAGTCTACACTCATATCCCTTTCAGACTATCCCTACAGGTTAGTCATAAAATATTTCTTCAAATCCTGGGAAAAAATAAAACATTGAAAGGGGTGAGATCAGATGATCAGTAAGGATAACAATATAGCAGAAACTTTCATAGATAAGCATAAACATTTAATGAAATGTATAACTAAAACAAAAGCCTTTTAAACTTGAACTTCAGAAAAATATGGTAGAAATAAAATGAGATAATGTCATTTACTTATTCACATGGACATTCTACTAGTCGAATAATCACATGAAATAACACTAACCACTTTGATAATGATGGAATGCATAATGCTGAACTTTAATTTCTTTTTCAAGGGCTCGTGCCAAGACCTAGGGTCTAACTGTAACCGGAACCCAACCCGGAGTGCCTCTAATAACCGGAAAACAACTCGGAGTGCCTCTAATAACCGGACACCAACCCAGAGTGCCTCTAATAAATAGACACCAACCCAGAGTGCCTCTAATAACTAAAAACCAACCCAAAGTGCCTCTAATAACCGGACACCAACCTGGAGGGTCTGTTGTAACCGGACCCCAACCCAGAACATACTAGTCCAACACATTCATCTTAAGAAGAGGATGAAATATAACATAAACATTCATATTAAAACTAGCATACGAAACGTCAATACTTTACCCATAAACCATGAATGGTATAAGAATAACACATCCACAGTCAAACATATCACAAAACCTTCAACACAATATGGAAGATTTGTATCATGATAAATCAACTTCAAAACAAGTTTAAAACAATTAAATGATCTTGACATGGATGAAAATGATTTGTAAAACTCTTTGAGAGAAATACACCTTTTTCATGAAAACATTTAAAAGTCACACACTTTATAAAATAAGTCATTTAAAGACATTTTTGAATCAAAGTGTCCCATACCACTTTGAAACTTTTGAAAGGAATTATCATTTTAAAAACATTCAATTCCATATAAATAAATCCTTTTAAAACATTTTGAATACATGGAAATTAATGAGGAAGATTTAGAAGAATAAATATTTAAATCATTTGAAATAATGTTTTAGTAAAAAAAGTCCCTTAAAAGAATCCCTTTGAAAACTCTTTCATAAAACATGGACATGGATAATAAATATTCCCCAGTAGATACTTACGTAAAAACAACTTCGGATAATAAAGAGATTGTGAAATTAACCCTTACCAATTTGGTAACTTACAAAACATACAACCCATGAAAGAGGTATCATACAATGAATATGTAAATATACATAAATTAAAGTTCATTACATAAAGAATACAATTATGGGCAGTACATACACCACACAAAAGGTAATAGTGGTTGTATGGCATGAATCTCACGGAAATAAAGAGTGAGATGAAAACCCCTTACATTGTACTTTTACTTTTTGAGGGTAGATTAACCTCCTGTATAATGGTGAAATAATTTTTATTAAATTATACAAGAATAATATACATTAATATGATATCATATATGATCTTTTAACATTGATTTGTTAATAATATCTTAGTATAATTGTTGTTTCGGGTGTTAACTTACTCGTTTTCTTTTATATATTTTGTTACATAAGCCGTGTTTGTTATGGATAGGTTGTATCTTATTAATATCCAGAATGATATCAAGTCCTTAAACATTATTTTTAATCATTAAATAAGAATTAGTCTTGAATGGATACGATGTGGAATGAATCTCATCGCGTTCATGGAGACGGTAGTCCGTACGTACGCACGAGCGGAAATATCATTCTTTTGATATTAAAATAATATATAATTGGATGATATATCATATATACAGAATAATTATCATGTTATATTTATTATTTACATGAATTATACTTCATTATTATACCCATATAAATAATATATTGAATAACAATTACACCACGACGTGGAGACGATATGCCGTACGTACGCACGTATGGTAACATGTCATTAAAGGGATGGATAGAATAATGAATTTGGTTGTTACATATTTATAATAACATCACAGTATATATAGTATACTGGAGTTATTATTTTAGAATGGAAATAACAAGGAAATAAGAAGTTTAAGAAGAAAGAAACTTGAAAGAGGGTGGTGAAATCATTACCTCTTCTTCGGGTTCTTCCTTTTGATTTGATAAAAAGGGATCCTTAGGTTGGATTTCTGATCAAACTAAGGCCTCTAGGTTGTAGTGAGGGAATTTGGAAGGATATTTGGGGAGAGTTTGGATGAGCCCAAATACTTTTAAGGTGTGAAATTGAGAGAAGGGGGAGTTCACTTTTATAAGAGGGGTGAGGGGCACCTTTGGAAAAGCTAGAAATATTATTTTATAATAAATTCATATTCGATTTTTAATGGCTCAAAAGTGGATTATTTAAAGGTTAAGGTGGGTATGGGTCTAAAACCACTCAACCAATAGGTTTTAGACAGGTTTGGGTCACTATATTAACCTTATCTTTTAGTTTTAACTCTTAGTTAATTAGTTTTACATTTACCATGTCACTTTGTATTTTTATATTATATAGTTAATAAACTTACTATATACATCCAAGAGACCCCAAAGTGGTCCATTAATGATACAAATATCATGATATAAGTCCTTTGGCCGAACCTTATATTTTTAGGAATAGAATATAAATTAATAATATAATATTTTTTTTAAAAACTCTTTTATGTCAATTTTAACACTATTTAATAATTGATTTTTGTTAAAGTCTTAAAAACATTATTAATTCAAAACCAATTAATTTAAGCAATCCTAACATGTCATATTAATCAATAAAATTCGTGTATGGCATCAAAACGTTCAAATTATATTTATTTTAATATTTATAATACCAATTATTTGATTCCTTCATTAATAAGGAAAATACCGCATCATTATTGTGTCATAAATAAATTTAATTATTAAATGTATAAAAATTATAAATAAAATACTATTATGTAGGAAAACTTTTTATATTTATAATTAATATTTATAGTTGAAAATATATTATATATAACCCTATGTACAAATTATTGTTCTAAAAGATATATGCTTATGTCATTTTTGTATTTACTTTAAATTAATTAATATAAAGTGTCATTATCATTTACAAGTGGATCCATGGGATCCCAAAATCGACCCAAAGATGCCCATGGTCGGACATGTATCAACCAATAGGGTTAGGACACGTTTTAGGGTAAATTAATATTATTATAATATTATTTGTTTACCCTTATTTACCGAATTTACCTGTTAACCATGGTAAATAAAATATTTACCAAAGTAATTATTCAAAATGTCTAAAAATAAAAGTTACCTATTTAAAAAATTTGGATCTCCTGATTAAAAATATGGAATCCATATTTCTAAATTCAAAACATAGAAGTGGTAGAAATTAATTTAAAATTAATTCCCGTTATTAAAACAAAAAGCGTGTTTTTAAGAGATAATAACTATCAAAAGATTGACGTTGTTTATGTCCGGTTTAAATGTGAAATTATGTCCAATGACCAAAATTGTATTAAATGGTAAAAATATATTCAAAATATACTTTAAAACCACTTAAATTCATAATTTATCACTGTTAATTATTTTTATTAAAAAAGTTGTTTTTAATTAAAACTTAGTAATTTTCACTATTCATCAAAATATAAAAGTTATCCAAAAAGTTCCGAAATTTTACCCTAAACTAATTTTGATATTATGAATTCAATAATAAATTCTATTTTACCAAATTAAAAACATATAATTTTAATTTATTAATTTAAAATTAATTCCTGCTGTCAAAACCTAAAGACGTATTTTTAAGAAATAATAACTACCAAAAGTTTGACACTTGTTTATGTCCAATTTCAAAGTAAAATTACCTACAATGAAAATCATTGGATTAAAAGTTAAAAATATAATCTATTTATACTTCCAAACTATTAAAATTTATAATTTAACAATATAAATTATTTTGATTTAAAAAGTTGTTTTCAGTTAAAATATAGTACTTTTCACTATTCACCCAAATATGAAAGTTATCAGAAAAACACCAAAACTTTATTGAAACCAAATTCTTATGTCCCGATATTAAAGAAGAAGTTTATTTTGTCAAATTTAATATATAAAAGTTTCAAATATTGGATTTAAAAAGGCTTCGCCATTAAAAGGCGGTAAAATTGCATTTTTTGAAAAATACTTCTTTTATCTGAAAAAAATGAATTCGTCTTTACATTATGTCTAAGAAACTCATTATATGGATTCTAAAATTATAAGGATTATATAATGTTCAAAATTCAGTTAATACTATTCATAACCGCTTTTGAACGACTAGTTTGGTAATCTTATGGTGCGCTTGAACTCGATGTTGCGTATAGTGCAAGTTATTGAATTACTTTGAAGAAATAACGTACTATGAAATCTTGGGGTGTTACACTATAACATAAACAATTAATGGTCTCCTAGGATTAAGATTCTCATTTTTCTTAACTGGTAAACCTACCATCATGAAGAAAAATTAATAGTATCTTCCAAAATAGTTATGGTAAACAAGTATATATGTATAAACCTCATTTGATACCAAATTTAAGATCATAAGAGTATTGAAAATACTAGAATAGGGGGGGGGGTGAATTTTAGTTTATATAAATTTTATTCTATAATTTCTCAACACCTTGTTTTTAAGATATTTTATTGGATAAAAGGTTAATCTAATACACTTTATAACATTATAGTAAGTAAATATTAAACAATATAAACTTTACATACATTGAAAAATAGAGTTATAAATCTTGTATAAACAAGGATAAAAAAGTATAACAACTTTTATAAAAGAACATAAAAAACTAAAAGAAAATTTACTAAGAAAATTATTCACTTTTATCAAAAGTTATAAGGACTTCCACTAATTTGAATTAAGGTATACTTGAATTAAACCTATCATGAGGCCCATATTCCAAACTATATAAGCCCTTGATCCATATGACCATAAAAATCATTGTCTCTATATTCTTGAGATCCCTTAATCACATTGATAAGATAAAACTATGTCTCCCTTATCCCTGAAATCCCTCGATCAATATGATTATAAAAACTTCTTTCTCTCTATCCTCGAGAGCTCTCGATCACACTGATCTGAAAAAATATATTACAACATATAAACCTTAAAGCATTTACAAAAAACATCAGAAACACATGCTTTAAAAAAACTCTATAAATATTTCAATCGATGTGAAATCAGTAAAAATATGTTACAAAAATTTAAAAATAGATTTAGATCATATATTTTAAATCAATATATATATTCTTATTTTCAATTTCATGGTCCTAATTATTGAAAAAAATATAATGGTTGGATTCCACACTTCTCAATATTAGTTACAGTGACATTAAACACATCTTCTTTATCTATTAGTAAGTGGGAATTTTTTTGATGGTCGTTAGATATACCATCATTGTGATTATTTAGATAAATACATCCAGTATAGATAATATATCTTGTATGACATAATTTATAAATCTATATTCAATAGACTTATTAAATATTCATCTAGTAGACTTTGTATGATTCTATCTAATGGATTATTTCCAATGGACATTATAGAACTCCATTTGATGGAATTTGTATAACTCTGTTTCATGGAATTTTTATAACCCCATATAATATATTTTTTAATCCTTTTATCCGATTAAATTGGTATAAATATGTATGATGTACTATATACATGTTCATATGATATAATTTGTACATGTCCATCTAATGTACTTTATATACATCCATCTGATATACTTCGTATATTTCTATCTAAAAGAATTGGATTTCTTCATTTGATAAAACTAATTTCCTTCTTAAAAAAATTATATAAATTTTGAAAATATAAGTATTAGAAATATATAACCATTTAAAAAGTGAATTGTGATTTTAAAAAATAAGATTAAAAAGAGTTCTTTCAACTCAAAAAATTTTCTAGATAATTCTTGAACACATTTCATGTAAATTCCCTACCATTATCTTTTCTCAGATTCAAAATGCATTCTACCAACTTCTTCTCTACTTATCTTTTATATAATTTGAAAAATTTAACTATATCATACTTTTATTTCATGAACACGTCTATAGTCCTTAGAGTGAAATATTTAATGAACGTAATGAAATATAAATCACCTATAATAGAATGATTGCTTATGGGGACACACAAATCTGAATGAATGAATTAAATTGGGTCTTGTTGATTGTATATCCACTCTTTTGTGTGTTTATTAGATCATATTTCCATTTTAACATGTTTCAAAAATTTCCTCTCTTCCCTATTTAAGTTGGGGAAGGTCTCTTACCATGTAATGTTATGAAATTTTTCTCAAAATCCTTTAGCCAAGGTGGAAAAGTCCTCTATGCCACAATTCATTTTATACTCAAGAGATTATGCTTAATCTTATCCACATAATGAACATCCTTGCAATTGTGCTTATTTTCATCAATATCAGTAGAAAAAATTCCTTTAATTATCATAGAATTTTCATTTCCAAAAGTAACTATACCTATATCTTGTTCTTTAAGGTTTTCAAGAGTTTTGTGTCAACTGAAATGTGTGAAGAACAACCACTATCTAAGATCCATGAATTTAATCTCTAATTAGTCTTCAATAACAAAATATTTTTCTTCTTGATATTCCTTAAATTTAACTTCCCCCTTATCCTTGTAGATAATTTGGGTAGACAAACTATTCATGACATCTTCAACTTTATAACCTTGTTGTTCACATCTCCCACATGTTCCATCTTGGTATCCAAGCTATTTTGTGTGGGTGGATCAAATGTTTCCCTGTAACCATATTTCTTCTTCTATGAATTTATCTCCATATTATATGATATTTACCACTCTATTTATATATTCTTCATAAGAGAGACATATTATGCTATCATGAATAAGATCTATATAAAAAAACACCACAACACCAGTTGTACCCACTAATGTATGGCCCGATATGGCCCAAACCGTGACTATACCAAGCCTGATTCCAAATGGCTAGGGGATAGAGACTAGTGCCGAGTAGAAATACCAAAAACATGATAGAAATTATCCTAATTTACCTTTATACATGAACAAATATCAATGCTCATACAATGATTAAATTTTAAAAAACTGAAACTAATTCATACATACATCTATAATCCCACAATCACAACATGATAGTATATTATTAAAAGTTATAAAGGGGATAAATAAAAGACCAATAGAAAATTGTAGAGAGTCAAAAATAATTAGAAGGTGTATACTACTATCAAATGAAACCACTTGGAAAACACCTCAGCCTATCTAGATCAAGCTGTTCTCTACTAGACTCCTATCCTCTTAGGACATTTTCAAATGAGAAATTGCCTGTATAAAACAAGAAACATGTGGGAAGAGACTATGAAAGGGTGAGTATAAAAATACCCAAAAGACACCCTGAAAACACTAAAAAAATATCATCAATAATAGTCATCTCAAAACCATCATATGGAAATAAAGGAAAGCCTAGATATACTTAAGAAGGATACTACAACTCTAGGTAGTCTCAACCAAATTTCCAACCACATGATTCTCTTTGAAGCTTCTAGGAAATTCTCATTATAGTAGAACCCACTTCACAAGTCATTATATCATTAGAGACACTCATAAAAGAGGTAATGATCATTGGGACCCTTCCAATAAAACTCAATGGTCTTTGAAAACCTCTATACTCAGATAGGGGATCACACCCAGGACCACTAAGGGACAAAAAAATCTAATATGGATCAGCCTGCTATGTAAGGGATCATATACCACTGATACCATGAACCCTACTAAAATGACCTACTAGATGAAAGATCAACACCCTGCACATGGATGTCACACCGATTCTACAAACCCCACTGTGGGTATAAGAGGAAATGATAGAGGTTCACACTCCAGTCTCATGGAGGGGCACCACACTCTATCTAAGAATCATTCTCTATAGGGGATAAAAATGTAGAGATGTGGACATAATTCCACACTCTACTATCAAGGGGATAGACCAAGGGAATGCACTCAACCAATATTGGTCTAATACTAAATAAATAAAGGGCTCAAAACACCCTCAAAGGGTTTACATGGTGTGTGATAGGGATTAGATGGTGTTTCTAGACAAATACTAGTATGATTTTGTTCCATTTCCTCACATGACATGTAAATATAAAAATACATGGAATGTAAGTAAGTATACATGGAATGTAGAGGCTAGATGACACCCTGTATGTGTCGTCTGTCCATGGCCATGTACTTTTGGTTGTGCCCATGTACCAACTCGTATACATTTATCCGTTCCTATATATAGTTGGACATGTTTGTGTATCCTGGATTGTATATTCCCATGTATTCTATGAGATACACATCGATTCACCAATACGGGTCACATGGAATGTGATATTTTTCTTCTCCGCAGAAACCCTAGCGCCACATAGAGTGTCCCATACAATGTATATCTCCAGACTACATGTCATGTAACCCAAAATTTTATAGAACCTATGGTTTATTCTTTGTATCTCCATACATGTGGAAACTAACATGATTTTATTATATAATTATGTATCTGAGTCTAACAATCCCATTACATCACTGATCTCTAGGATTTATGTTATGATCTACCAAAAAATCACCTCTGTTGACCCATACATCATATCATTGATTTAAAACTGGGAGGAACAAGAAATATTGGGATAATTAGGTCCACCTATGACCATTATCAATCACAACACCTCTATCTCACCCTCAATCATGAACCAAACCTACAGTACAATCCTTTGCACCGAAGAACATTCACACAATGATTGAATACTTGATATTTTGTCAAACTGTGGGCCAATGGAATTGACCTCAATGAATGTGTTAATATATGGGGGAGAAATATATGAACCATAAAATTTGAGTAATATACCTTAACCTTTGTTCACTTTTGGACTTGATTTATTATCAAAGAATTAGATGAATGAAGAGGGAAATGATCAATGAATAATAAATCAATCATAAATAAAATCAACTGTCGATGAAAAAATTAATTATTTTCCATGGAATTGATCTATGTTAAAATAGGATAAAGAATATGATATAAATCACAAAAATGAAACATCCTACTAGAGTTTGTATCGATTTCTGATGAAGAATGATCCTTCTTTGCTATCATTGGTGAGATCCATGAACTATTTTGGTGCACAATCCTCGATATGATCTCAATCTGATGTCACCTTCCAATGATCCTCCAAAGTATTCTCTCCAATGAATCCTCTCAATCTAAATTTTATGTGGATAACCCTAGGGATTGAGGAATAGTCCTGTATTTAAATAGAAAATGGGTCTCTATGACAATCTAATAAAATAAATTAATTTATTTTATTATTTTCACCCACGACTGAAATTTATCGAAACACCCGATGATAATAGATATTATTTCATTACTAGGGTAAATAATATACTCTTAACTCAACAAAAAAATATATTTAAGATATAAGCCACTATATAAGAGTTATTATATTTTTTCATGAAAATTGTGCATCTGTGATGTTACTATTTTTAATATTTTTTAAATATCAATTTCAGGATCACCAGGATTTGGAATATCACACCGTCTTAGCATATAGATCTGCAAATAATCCATATAGTATTATAAATTAATACATGAAAAAATTATAGTCTTTACATTCTCCACACCTTAATAATTTTCATCCCCAAAAGAAAAAAACCTACTGAAAAATATGAGGGTATTAAGCTCAGATATGGTTCTCCCACTCCCAAGTGTTATCCTGAATATTCCCATGCTACTAACATACATGAACTAGGGGAATAAATCACCCATGAAGGATCCTTTTTTTCCTATCCTTTATCTTCAATGGGTACTTATAAAAGGTATCCCCATCCATGATGTCCATCTTGTGCCATTCAATAACATGCAATGGGTCATAAATGTGCATTATTAGTTGTGAAACGTGGAAGACATAATGTACCTAGTCTAACTGTGGCAGTAGATATAAGTGGTAAACCACCTCACCAACACTACACAGTATCCGGGAAGGGCCAATGAATCTTAGAGATAGCTTGTCACCCTAAAAAAATATCTACAATTCATATCAAGGTGAGACCCTCAGGATCACATGGTCTCCTTAATTGAACTCCAGAGGCCTCCCTAATCACTCCATATAGGACTTATGAGGGATTTGTGTAGTCCTCATCCTCTCCCAGATAATCTTCATCTTCTCATTCATATCTCACACCAAATTTGGGCCCATGAGTGTCGACTCTCCAGGATTTGTAAAATAAATTGGTAACCTATAGGGTCTCCCATAAAAGGCCTCAAATGGTTCTATAATGATGGTGGAATGATATATGTTTTTGTACACAAACTCCACCAAGGGTAGGTGATCCTCCCAACTATAGAAAAAATACAACATGAATGACTGATGTATATAATCTGAGAATGGAATGGTTCACATAGTCTGGACATTAGTCTAAGGGTGAAATTCCATGATCAAACACAACTAAGTCCCAAAGTCCTCCTATAATCCTCTCTTTAATCACAAAATGAAGATATAATCATAGTTTAAAATTATCATCGAGATAACTCCATGGATTTGGACTATCTCCTACACATACAAGTGACCCAATATCTCTATTGAACTCTTCTCTCAAATGTCTAAGAACTGGGCTAACTTAGTGAGTAGGTCTATGATCACCCAGATGGAATCATGTCTCCTAAGCGTACACAGAAACTTTGTCACAAATTCGATAGATATCCCATCCCACTTCCACTTTGGAACCTCAAAGGTTTAAGCTAAACCTACTGGAACCTAGTGCTTAACCTTCACTTGCTGACAAGTGAGGCATCAAGAGATAAAATATGAAATAAAAAACTTTATTCCTGGCCACAAAAACTGATGTCAGAGGTCCCGATACATATTTTACACACTAGGATGTACCACCAAATTGGATTTATGAAACTCCCTTATTAGATCCCCCCATAACATCACTAGTACTTTTTTCTATCCTTTGAGAAGGATAACGTGCTCCCCACCTTCATAAAATCCACAGAGAATGTACAATGGATATATGAGTATGTAATGTCTCAGAGTTAGTATCTCCATGTTGATAATCCCTAAAATTCTATAAAAGTGGTGGGGTAACAACCATCGACTAAAAATAGGAAGCACCATCTTTTCCCACTAAGGACAGATGCAATGAGGCTAACTGCTTTGATGCCTCATCCAATAACTGTGAACAAGATCTTTTACTGATAGAATCTTCTACCACATTCCCATTCCCAAGATTATAGACAATATCTAAGTCATAGAACTATAGGAACTCTAGCCATTTCCTCCATATCAAGTTAATATCCTTATAATAGAACATATACTTGAGACTCTTATGATCATAGTAGATTATAAAAACTCACCCATAAGTTAGTATCACCAAATTTTTAGGGTGAATACTACCAAAAATATCTCAAGATCATTGTTCATGTATTTCTTATCAAGCGATCTCAACTTCCTAGACCCTTAGGCAATCACTGCCTACTATTACACCAGAACACTACCAAGTCTGATCCCTAAGGCATCATAGAACATAACGTAGTTGACACGATCCTTTGGAAATGTCAAGATGGGGGAGCTTTTCAAACTCTACCTCAAATCCTAAAAACACTATCAGTACCTTTATTTAAAAATGAAAGGCTTCCCATTTTGGGTCAAAGATGTTAACGGTACTACCATTCTGGAGAAATCGGGTACAAATATTTGATAGTAACCTGCGAACCTAAGGAAAATCCATACCTTGGTAACACTCTTGGGTGAATCCCAAGCTAGAAATACTTGAACCTTTGCCGATTCCACTACCACTCTTATCTTTAAGATGAAATGTCCTAATAAGTGGACCCCTTGAATCCAAAACTGAAACTTAGAGATATTCCCATAAAGATATTGCTCTCAAAGTGTGTGCAAGACCATCTTCAAGTGTCTCATGTTCTCCACCTCAGACGCTGAGTATACTAGGATATCATCATTGATGACCACCACAAACCGGTCTAAGAAAGGATAAAAGGTCTGTTTCATGAGTCCCATAAACACTTATAGGTAATTCTTCATACGAAAATATATCACTAATTACTCATAGTGACCATAGTGACATCCAAATTACGTATTCAATATATCCTCATCCCATAATCATAGATAGTGATTTCCTAATCTATGGTCAATCTTTGAGAACTATCACACCCCTCTCAACTGATTGAATAGGCCATCAATCCTCGGTAGTGGATACTTATTCTTAACATTCACCTGGTTCAAATGCCTATAATCCAAACATAAAATCAATCTCCCCTCCACTTTCTTAGAGAAAAACACTGAGGATTCCCAGAGGGAAACAATGGGTCTCACGAATACCTTCTCCTAGAAGTCATCTAATTATAACCTAAGATCATGAAGCTCCACAAGAGACATCTAATATGTTAGTGTAGATATCAGATCCTTTTTATAGGGTAATTCAATGTAGAAGTCTATCCCTCGGTGGAAATTTAAGCCTAGAACATCCTCAAGAAATACATCCTCATACTCCACCACCATCATAGGGAACTAGAATCCCATTGCATATACTACTCTAAGAGTCATGATATCCAACTAGTGTGTAATCTGATAAACTCTTTTATGCTTGAGCCTACCCTACTCTTCCATGGTTTCATTTTCACCAACAAAATTAAAACATCATCCCATCACCATGGACACATCACATCATATTCCTAAAATAGTCAATCTGGTCATAAAATGTGGATTGACATTCCATACCTAAGATGATGTAATAAGGCATCATCACTATTAAAAAGATATCCCATATGAAGATCTCACCTCTATGTGTTAGATCACACTATCGGTAAAAGTGTTCAGTCATTGAGTCACATCCTCTCGGAGTCTCCAAGTGCAAGGTTCGATCCAAAGGCTGAATATAAATCTCTAAGTCCTGAACTATAGAAGTTTTAAGAAAGGAATGACCCGAACCTATGTATATTAGTACTATATCTAAGCCAAAAAAGACAAATATTTGACCTTGTATCATCCATGGTGCCTTGGGGTCATAGGCCTCTATAGCTTATAGTTTTCCTCATCCCCAGACACTAAATCCTTTAGTATGGAGTGGAATACCTGGTGGCGGTGGTGGTAATAGGTCAAACCTCTGAACACTTCTTACTACTCTAACTGTTACTCTACCTTGTTTTCCACCTTTCAGACCTCCCTGATATCGCCTCTTCCTCTACCTCAGTGGTCCTTTGACCATCTCCCAATTAGCTGCATGATGAGTTATAAAATACCATGAGCCACCCAAATACATCACCAATCCCTAAGAATTTCATCCATATTTTTTATCATCCTTTCAAAATTTTCATCCATTTGAGGATGATATGATGTGATCATAGTCAACTAAGTCCCAAGGGATTACTGTAATGATTTCGAAAAATGATATGTAAACCTGGGGTCTCAATCAGAAACAACCAAGATTGGAATTCCATGTCTCTTTAAATCTTCTCAGAGATTGATTTTGGACATGTCATCCACCGTATAGGATTCTAGAATATGGATAAAATGATCTGAATTCATGATCCAATCCACAATTACCCATATGACATCATGTTTCCTAAAAATTATTTATAAAATTGTCACAAAATTCATACATATCTATTCCCACTTCTATACGGGAATCGGTAATGACTATAACATTCCCCTTGGTCTTTGGTGTTCCTCCTTGACCTACCGACATGTGAGGCATCATGAAATATACTTTTCCACTTCCCTTTTCATGAAAACCCACCAAAATTGTGCTTTCTTTACTCTATACATCTTTTAAATTCTTGGAAGAATAAACCATTTTTAATGGTGGTTTTCATTAAGAAACTATTCCTAAAAAACCATTGGTACCACTATTTGATCTCTAAACCTAAAAAATTAACTCCCATACAGCTTTCATCCCTTAAAGGTATCCACAAAATTTATTTTTGAACACATAGAAACACATTCAAAATCAGATCTCTAAGCCTATTTCACATGATGACTCAAATCATGAAAAAATAAAACTTTGAAGAAAAATGTAACATTTCCCTGGTCAGTACAATATATGTGTAGGTAATATATAACCATCACCAGTTGCCACTAATTTGAATCTTATTTATAAAAATAATTATACAAATTCCCACTTAATGCATCCACCAACAAATTTCCTTTACCTAGTGTATACATAAAGTTGAATTCGATCATTTGAAGCTATTCTATCCATCTTCTTTTCCATAGATTCAAATATCTTTTTGAGAAAATGTGTTTCAATATATTATGGTATCAAAAAATCATAAAATTCTCAAAAAAAGACAATGATTCCAAGTATTAAAATAATGTAACATAATAGCTAATTCTAAATTGTGTATTGGGTAGTTATTCTCATGAAATCGTAACTTCCATGGCCATAAGCAACAACATGATTTCCCTGTATGAGAACACATCCCATCCTAGATCTTGATGAATCACAATAGACTATATATACCTATCTAGACTTTTTAAATGTGAGGATAGGTGCTAATTTAATTATGACCTTAAGATCTTGGAATTATTTATAACATTCATCATTCCATAGTGTCAAAGATGTCATCAGTGGTGCCAAATGTAAAAAATCACATAAAAAACATCTGTAGTATCCCGCTAAGCCAAGGAAACTATATATTTCAAAGACATTCTTTAGTGGTTTCCAAGATATAATAACTTTTATCTTTTTAGGATCTACAAAAACTCATTTTTTATAAATTAAATGGATAAGGAAACGTTCCTATTGTATCCAGAAATCACACTTTGATAACTTGGCATACAGACAATGCTCTCGCAAGATAACCAACACTATAGTCAAGAGTTTCTCATAATATGCCTTTATCCTAGAATACACCAGTATATAATCCACAAACATCACCATAAAGGAATACAGACACCTTTTAAATATCTAATTTATTAATTCTATAAAGACGGTTGATGCATTCATAAGACCAAAAGGCATAAAAATGAACTCATAATGTCCATATATTCTTCTGAAATATATCTTTAGAATATCCTCCTTTCAATATTAAAATTGGTGATATCCTGAACATAGGTTAATCATAGAGAACCAAGATCCCCTCAATTTATCAACTAGATCATCAATGTGTGGAATAGGACACCAATTATTTATTATAACTTGGTTAATATTATGATAATATATAGAAATCCCAAGTGTTCCATATGCCTTCTTTACAAATAGAATCGATACTTCCCATGGAGACATGCTCGATTAGATGAACCCTTTACTCTCCAAGTATTCCAATTAACCCTTCAATTCCCTCAAATCTATTGGTTCCATCCAATAAAATGGAAGATAAATGGGACTAGTCCTTGGTAGGAGATCAATCATAAACCCCACTTCTCATTTTAGTGGAAACCCAAGAAATTTTTAGGAAAAAATTAAGAAAATAGTCCAATATGGTTGGAAAATATCTATTCCCAATCTCATCTACCGATGCCAAAGATGCTACTATCAACTGGTAAGATATTGTTCTAACCACCATACCTAGAGTTATTCTCTTCTTGCATCCACTACCCAACCTCATTTAAATATATTTATAACACCATTGGAATATTTGAAACTCACCTGCCATGCATAATAATCGATATGGGCCTCAAATCTCACCAACCAATCTATTAACAAGATCAAGTCATAGAAATACATCTCTATCATAGAGAAATCCCATACCAACTCAGTCCTATAAATTATTATCAAACATAATGTACATTTCAAGGATTTCCATTCTCATTTTCCTAAAGGTGTTTGGAGTTTCAAAACAAAAGGCATCATCTCAACATGTAAACCTATAAGATCAACAACACGACAAGTAATAAATGAGTAGAACACACTCGTATCATACACATATTGTATAAGGATATAATTAAAAGGAATTATACCTCTCACCATCAAAGGTATTGACTGATCATTTATTATTACTTGCTCAGATCCATACAATTTATTAATTAGTACACTTTTCTCTTTATTACCCTATTCAGATTGCACTGGTTGAGGATTCATGGTGTTCCTTGAGTCACTATGGCTTCCTCAGTTATTTTGATGAGAGATATTCTATTGCACTCATCACATTGAAGCATATGATGCTTGAGAAGTATGAGATGTTTCCTTGGCACTCAACCTTGGAGTAATGTGACAATAGTGATGAAGATGTCCCATATGGATTCAATTGTGGAATTCTCTACATGGTTTTATACAACATCATTTCATATTATCAAAAGAACCACACTAAAAACATCCAAGGTTACTCTTTGGTCATGGAGTTAAGTTGACTGATCCCATAGTCTTATTCTGAGATATACTAACCCCTTTAGAATAGGTTTCACACCTCCAATTTTACCTAGTATTGGAGTTCCCCATGTTCTTATAGGAATAAAAATGCTTCCTCTGATCATGTTTCTTGAGATATCTATTTATGATACCATATCTCTATTGACTATATATATATAATCTGTTATATAAAGGAATGAAATATTTGAGTGAATCTTTAGTTTCAACCCTGACTAAAAAATGTGTGCCTTCAAGGATTCACTTGTAGAAAATTCTAGTGAAAACCAAACTAAATTCATAAATTTATCTGTATACTCTATTACCGAGAGATTCTACTACTTCAAACTGAAGAAGTCCATTTTTCTAGAAATCTTGAACATGTGAGGATGGAATTGTTTGTTGAAAAATTCTTCAAAATTATCCCATGCCATTACTTGGTCCAATTTAGAATGAACTTCCAAATACCACCACTAGTGTGCTAGATCCTCCATCATATACATCTCCAATTTCAATTTCAACTATGCTGGTGTCCTAAGTAAATAAAATATTCGATTAATCCTGTTCAATTAGACTTCTATTTTTTTAATTCTTTGAATCCCCTAAAAATATGGGTGGATTATACTTTTGGAACTAACCTAAATTATCCACTTTCCTTGGTTCATCCTTTCAGTTTTCTCTATTCATAGACTATAAATTCTGGACAATACTTTGGATCAACTATTGGTTCACTTGTGGCTTAGGTGAAACCACATTATCAATATCCTCTTCTAGTTGGTTCTTACAGAATCCACCATTGCCATTTTCTATAACCAAAACACACCCCATTTAGTCTCACTCAATAGAAACTGAAGTCTTAGATATTTCAAATTATACATTAGACATATAACCATATGACTTTCTATATTCAAGTTTTTCCATTTTTAAAATATCCCCATCAATCCTTTTCAAAATCTTATCTTTTGAAAACCTTTTTAATAATTAAAAAAAAATTTCCATCTTACCATTTCTATAAATAATTAACTTAATAATAAACAATGAAGTCCTAGAGAGAAGTCAAACTTCCAATGCATTCCATGAAACTCTCATCGGCTAAACCCACGATGATGAGGTGAAAACTCACCAATAAGTGTTTAAAACACCCATGTACCCAGACTCACTAGTAACTTGAAGTTTAGTATAAATAGGTTATCTAATCCTTTTTTATGCTCTAAATTTCAAGTTTTGACAATCCTACTCCTTGATAACATCTTAAGCAGAGAGGAACCTACCAAGAATGATTCTTAAGGATCGAAAAAACTAATACCATTTTTAACATCCTGCCCCTCTCCCATTATCTAGGGAATAGGTGGAGGGATATTACTTGGACTTAGGTGACATACCCAAGATACCAAAGGCATGAAATAAAATCCAAGGGCCTCCAAAAAATTTGGGGGATGATTTTACCTTTGTAAGATAAACATTCAAACCAAAATAAAAAAACCAAAAAAACCACTATATTATGCATGATTACAAAAAAATACATCTCAAACCAAAACAAAAAAACAAGCATATCAAAGTACAATGTGGAAACCAAGTGACATAAAAAAATGATTCAAAAGAAAAAAAACCAGTGACACCAAAGACATACAAACATCAACTGCCCATCTTTTGTAATCTCTAAATCAACAAGCTACACCCACGATATCAAGACACATCACTAAAGAACTGAGATACCTTGCTATTACCCATGTACCAATAGATGACATATGAAAATGCACAACAGTTCCCAAGTAGGGGGTGATTATAAACTCAGTAGGATAACCCTAATGAATTCCCAAATCATGTGAATGGTAAAAAAATTATTATCACATTTATATATAGGATTTGAAGATAAATTTAAAACATTTTATATCAAATCCAAAACATTTTTCCATGTAAATAAATCAAAACAAGTATTCAAAAACATTTCTCATCTCATTTTTCATACCCATTCCATGTCTCCACATACCCACATATCTACACATGCATGTACAGGTGATAGTTTCATACTCATGAGTGGTCTATGATTGATCTACCAAGAAATCACAAGGTAATCAATACCTGGTTCCCCAATTTCACACACCTCTTCCACAAGGTCACATATAATGAAAATGAACTCACACCAACCATGTATGCCCTAAAAAACCACACAAAGACATTTTACATAAATCCTTTCATTCTTTAAAACATTTCAAAAAACATTTTCCATTAATAAAAACAATTCCATAATTTTAAAATCATCATTTTTAAATTATTATCAAAGAGGATTTTATACAAAACCATAAAAATTACAACATTTCTCAAACCATCACTAAATAAGTTTCCAATAAGAATCACAGAAGGATTTCACAATAATTTCAAGAAAAAAACTTATTTTAAACCAAGACTTCAAGTTCTAATCAAGTGGAATCGAGATAGAAGCCACCAACATCATGAACGTTGGTGAAAACGAAGAAAGACATAACGATTCTCTAGATCCAATATTTAATCAACTTTCCTTACCTAGATCTAACCATAAAACATCACAATTACCATCATAAAACATGGATAGATTCATATTATATTAGATTAAGGTTTTAGTAAAGATAAGGGGAAGAGATCGATGATTAAAGGCTTAGAAAAGAGACTTACCAATGAATCTGGATCTTCAACACCCTTTGAAAAGACAAAAGATAACTTCTGGACCAAAGGGAAACATCTCTCACACCCTGGGAAAGATACTTTGCATTATGGGAGAATTAGTGGAAAATTAATTCTTAAATGAATTCATTTGAATTAGATACACAAAATTCAGAGGGATGACTGTACGACACACAGTTTGATAAACCATTCACTAACCATGCATTTTTTATAGTCCCAAGACAACACCCCACATAGTTATCTCACATGGTTAGACAAACCATGTTACAACCATGCATGAGATACTTTCTTAAGACACTAATCACATGGTTGGGTCGCACGGTTAGAAAAATCATGCACCAATTGTACGTTTCTACATTGTTTAAAAGAGAATAGTTTATCCTAGGAATCTGCACGATTTGGGAAAACCATTCACCAACCGTGCACTTTCTCAATGACCACTATTTTCCCTAACATGGGTTTTTAGAGGTATTTCATGGTTTCTACTGACTGTTCTCAAACTGTGCACCACCATAAAATCCTATGACAAGCATCAAAACTTTTCATAACCACCCGAAACTTAACGTAATTATCATATATCCTTAAAATACATGAAAAACGTCAAGTAGATGAAACCAGAGGTGCTATATTTGTGATCCTTGGATGTATCCATTTACGGTGAAATAAGTAATTTTTTAATGTTTTTTGTTTAATTCCAATTTTTTTTATTGTGATTTTTCATCTTTATTAGACAGTTTTAATGAGTCACAACCAATTTGGGGGAAAATCCATTGATTCAAAATAAAAAATTGACACCCTGATTCACCCATATTCTCTTAGGTTGTGCCAGGTTGATACATGGTTTAATTTAGAAGGTTTAATTTATTGAAGGGAAAAAGTGAAATTATTATAATTGAAACCGACCTATATACAAAAATTGGATCAACTATACACATACACCATTCCTACCATGACTTTATAGTGTTCCACTTATCACTCCCCTTATTCAAAGAGAGATAAAGGCATGATCAGATCTCTATGAACTAAGTTTCCTTCCGAGGTCAATGTGATAGAGCTCCCATGATTATTGATACATTGAATTCTTTATCGATTCTCCACACTAGAACCTGAAAATAAATATATTGATTCATCCACAAGATTATAGACTGTGTGTATAATATTTAGAGGGGATATGATGTTGGTTCCTTCAATTAGTGATCACCGATGATTAGTGTAAAAAGTACATGTATTCAAAATCGAATAAGGTAACAATTCAATTTTTTTAATGATTAATTCATTCACCACAAGATATTTGGGTTAAATCCAAGAACTACCTTACCATAGATGATGTTATTACATAATCCTGCTGATAAAATTTTGAAATTTACCTTATTTCAAACTTCTTATACTCACCCAATACAAAGTGATATTAAATCAATCACATGTTCAATTAAGTCAAATTAAAATTATTTTTCATGAATTCAAGTCGAGGACATCGATACAGTCCTAGCGTCACTGAAGACTGGTTGATCTGTGGTTAGATAACCGAGATATGTATATCCAAAGATCTAAAAATGAATTTTAGGGATTTAAAATTATATTAAAATCATATATTATATATATTCTCTTTCCTATTATCAGTCAAAGCATATCATCCCATGGGTGAACAATAATCCATAGGTGAATAGTACTTACAAGTGAACAATACTCGTAGAATTTGGTTGTCCGTGGGAGGTTGGATGAATTTTACACAGATGTGAAAACTAATTTAAAAATTATAATGAGTACCTAACTATATAGGTAGGATAAATAAGAAAACAAATAAAAAGTTAAAAAATATATTTGATGCAGATGGATTTTCTACCTGTAGTATCTTAAAAAATATGCCCATGTTTAAGCGAGCACCATGATATTTTGTTTAATATTTTTTCTTTATAATGATAAGAAGAATCACTATTGGGAATCTCCAATAGTACCCCATGCATCTTTGGGGTGACCACTGCATGCTATCCCACTACCCCACTAGGTTTCCCTAACTCGGTTTGGGTTAGGTTGGCACTTCCCGACCTGGTTGACTATGTAAAATCCTAGTAAGGCCCCATAAATCCCCTTTTTTGGGGGGGGGGTGGAGTTCAAGGCCTGAGAGAAATGAAAAATTCCAAAAAATAATTAAAAATACTTGGAATGTTTCAAACATATTTTTGAGATCATGTAATAAGTAATTTATGAATTTAAATTTGTTTAAATTATTATAATTCAAAATTAATTCCCTCAAATAGAATTATTTTTATATTTTATTTTATTTTTCAAGTTTATTTCATACCGACTGATAATGATAAAAACCGGATAATGTATTTTTGGTTTTTCATTCATTTATTTATTTAATTATTGTAATGTGAATGTTTCTAATAATTAATTTATATATGATGGTATATGTATCATCCCTCAATATCGTTATATATATAAGGTCTTATGCACCCACAGTTTTTTTATTTATGTATAATTATGAGGATGAAAAAAGACACAAACTGTGATGAGACTTGTCAAAGTAATAATTGAGATGTAGATATGCTGGAAGGGGGTGGGTGCTAAAAATTAATTTGGATGCGACACATGGAGTTTCCCATAAGGTTTTAATTAATCCATTATTCTCTCAATGAACCAACTAGTAGAAAATTATCATGATAAATCACTTTCTTTACTAATTTAGTACTGATTTATTATTATAGTGCATGCGTATTTTAGGTAATATCATAAAATAATAAATGATCATGCATATATAATATGAGTTAATTATGATGAATTATTTCTATCATGAATGGTTAAGTTGGTAGTTCTATCACATTAAAAAAACATGTTAAATATAAAAAGGTTCCATTCACTAAGAATAATTAAAATCCCTCAAATAAATATTAAGTTAAATACCTTTCATTGCTTGAGTTTGTATAAAATCATACTTTTAAGGTTCTCATCTTCCCTAGTTGAGGGATCCTCTTACTACTGGGGTGTTCTTATGAAAGTGGTGTGTTGACTTAACTAAATTTGGTAGCAAAGAAGTAAAAATAACTAACTCATTACAACCTTAGTTATAAATAATTGATTAATTCACGGTTATGCTTTAAAAAAGATGCGACTTATCTCAATAGATTAAGGATTCATGAGTTGATGTGGTTTGAAATACCCCAAATTAGAGTAAATTTCATGTTTTATGTTTTTTTAAAGTTGATAATTTTTCGGTAATGTCTTGGGAAGAATCTAGAAGTTTTTAATTTTTTTGGAATTATTTTTATAGGTAAATGGTTTTAGCACAATTAGTAGAAACCGTGAACATGTTTCCAAGAAACCATAAAAAGTGGTTTAGAGAGTAAATGTGTAGGAGCACATTTGAAACTCATTTTGGGAAAACCATGTGGATTTGAAAATTTCTGGGTAGATTCAATTCACATGGTTATCAAACAGTTTTTAAAACTATGTGGATTAACTATGAAATAAGATTTTTGTTGTATGTAAATTTTATTTTTAACCCAAAAATTTCTCAGAAAGTCTTATTCTCCCTCTACTTACCCCGTCTCTCAATTTCTAGGGTTCCCTTAGGTGATTTCTGGTGATCTTTAACACTGAAACTCCGATTCCAATTAATCTTTGAGTGATCAAATGTGGAAATAAAAGGTTAAGACCTCATTTTTCCTTCACATCTTAGATATCCTTGGGTTTTATTGAATGAGATAATAGATCAGTGTTTTTATACCAAGATTTATGGGACTAGGTGCAGTTTGTTCATTTTTTCTTGGGATTTTATAGAAGAACAAAAGGAATATGTAATATCTAAGGAACCATCTAAGTTCCATCATGCCAATAAACTCGAGGTAGGTGGTTTTTTCATCTTTCCACTTTTATTTGAATGCGAAGTATCTTAATTTTATTTTATGGAATTCTTATCATCCTTTTAATAGTTTTACCAAGTTGGAACTTTGATAAAATTATATATTACTTTTTGGATCTTAGAAATTTGGTTTTTAGGTGTTTTCTAGAACATGTTTGATACATTGAAAAAAGGGTTTTCATAAAATAAATATGGTTTTGATAGATTTTCATGGAATAACTAGGTTATGAGTTTTGTAATAGTGGGTTACCTAATTTCAAATTGATCAATACTTTTTGATTACCTAGTACGCCTGTCATAGGGAGGTACAAAAGCTAATTTATCTTTCTTAGTGCAGCATATAAGCTGACTATGGTTATCTCACTATAGGATTATTGTATCCAATCAATCATTAACTCACAATTCACATGATCTAATTATTTTTTCTGTTCTTATTTTATTTATGATATTAATGTATGAAAGTTATGTGTTCTTTCCAAAATAGAAAATAAAATATAACTAAAACTCTACTAACATGAAGATGCAATAGAATGAATTTATGAAGAAAGGTTTGGTCCTTGGGTTTGGTAACGTGGGTTAATTCATTATTTATTTATTTTTTATATTAAATTTGATATTTCAATTAATGAATCATAATAAATTAATTACTTTCCTTTGATTTATTGAGTGTGAGATTTTTTTCATGCTTAAGAAACCTCTATGGAACACTAAATCTCACCTCCTACAATAGTCAAATAGGAAAACATATTTACTGAGAGATAAATTCCTAAAATACCTAGCTCCACCATATTTCATTTCACCCCTTAAGGTATCCTCACCTCCACTATATGATGATATTACCTAATAGAAGAAAGGGAAAAGGAATGAATTAAAGAAAATGAATGAACTTGAGATCTATACCATGGTGTACTACCACCACACCTATGAAATTCTCTCACCTCCACCATAAATAGAATTAAAACATTAAGAATTTAAGGCATGATAATTAAGAACACTATGAAACATCCCCCAGGGCCAAGCCTTGGGTTAGTCAATTTCCATTAAGAATTGAAAAGAGGTCATGGTGGAAGATGGAAGAGAGATAGAGAGAGTAGGTTTGGAAGAAAAATAGGGATGAAAGAAGAAAGGTGAAACACTTTAATTAAAAGTATGATTTTTCGATTACATGATAAAAGAAATTGAAAACTAAAACAGAAGAGGAAAACCTAAACAAAAACAACCTAATACCACAACATGATGCAACGGTGGAACCCTAAGTGATTTATGCCTTCTTTTATGACCCTAAATTATATTTATAGGCTTCAGTTGGTGTACAGGGTGCCATAAATGGACCATTAATAAGTACATGGACATAATTTGGATTTTCAGGTTGTTCAAAGGTGGGTCCCCCATAAATCTCCATCATAAATTGTGTTGTTTGGTCTTTCTAAGAGTTTAAAATCATGAAATTAATTAATGTGTAATGTGAAGGAGCCAAACTTCTCACAGCTTTTCATCACATATTTTATTTTTTCAAGTTCCATTCCATGAATGTATTTTACAATGTTAAATGTTTTTTTCTAATTGGTTTCACTACGATTGATCCTAGTTCTTCATTTTGAAGCTTCATACTTGGTCCTTGACCTAAATTATATCATGAGATGTCATCTTCATGTTAAATTCATATGTTTTAGCTTCCATATCAATATTACAGTTTTGGACTACACCACTTCGTATCATGGTGTGAATTTTCTTCATCTTTAATAATTTATTCATTTTGTTTATTTTCCAAACATATGTGGTATCCTGATATAAATCACAAAAATAATTAAATAATTAAAATAACAATCAATTTATGTACAAAAATATTGTGTTTTATAATCAAATAATCATGAAAATTACTTCTCTTTCATTACCATATCATGTATATAGTGAGTTATGAATGATGCATACTTACTATAATAGTGTAGATATTTTTGATTCTATTATTTACCTGATAATTTATTTATAATATTTTTTTGTATCAACAAGTTATAGCAGTTCCTAAGCTATAATGAGAACTTATAGATACCATGACAGTAATCTTAAACTTATATTCTATTTTTTAGATACATCATGTTGACTAGACAAAGATTATGTTTGACTATCAGGTGATGGGAGCTCATAAGCATCGATACTTCTTCTCATGAAGTTTATAGTAAGTGATCTTGAGTATATGGGATCACGAGGACTATCCCACCTATTGGAACACCATATGTTTCAGGTTTTATTGGTAGTTACTATATGAAAATACTTTTAGTGGTCTTTGGACTTGATATTATTATTAGTGTATAATATTTGATTACATACTCTGATTCAAGATGAAAAACATGAAATTTTTATCATAGTGAGGTATCTTGTATTAGGTGTGCCATTGGTGGCATGATATTGAATGAACAATTAAGAAAAAATTGTCACTTTTGAAAGGAAGTGATATCCTAGGCCAAGTTGACCAGGATATTAGTACCTTCACTAAATTCATGGCCATGGTAGAAAAAGGTAAGTATTTCCAGTTAGGTAAACGAAAAATAATGTAAGAAATGATGATGACACAAAGTGTTTGTCATGATTTATGAAATACCATGATTTAAATATATTATATTACATGACATGTTTTTGCAAGAGGTTTTTATTTCTATGACTATTCATTATCTACTTAGGGGCCTTGATGGATTTCTATATTTTTCTCCAAGTTTTTGAATACTATTCACTTTTATGAAGATAAGTGACTAGTGGGCCACACACTTAGCGTATTTAAAATTATGGGACCATTATAATGAATATGAATTTAGGACATGGTGGCCCTCATCATGGGGTCTGAGTTTTTTCCAAGTTTAAAAAATTGACATGAAATAAATAATTTTATATTATTTGAGTTTAGAATAATTGATATTGAATTTATTTATTAAACATATTCACAAGTTTTATATGAATATATGGAAAAATATTTAATAAATGAATATTATTTTAATATTCAATATTAATTTAATATTTAAAAGAATAATGAGTCGAGTTAATGAGTCACATTTGTCATGTAATATATTTATTACAAGTAATTAATAAAAATATAAATAGAATTTATGACACGTTTAGTTGGTCATAACATTTCATTTATGTACAATTTAGTAGAAATTACATATACGAGGGTTGAGTATCCATTTTTGGGAACCCTTGGGATAGGTTTTCATTATGGGGTGGTGGTTATGGCTAGCTGCCATTGATCCATTGAGATGAGTCTAAAGGACTCTTGAGGACTCCCTTATGGGATGGTTCCTAATCAAGTGATTAGTGGTTACTGGAGTCAGCTATTGGGAATGCCCCTATGTCATAGCATGGTTTGGAGCCCCTTGTGGGTGAGTTAATACCCATGGATGGGTTGGTTTCTAGGAATGTCAGATGAGGTTTCCTTATATGGAATTTACCCCAAGGATTATCTTATGTTGAGGACCCCTCATTGGGTCCTTATTTTGAGGTGTTCATGAGGACCTTTGTGAATACACTGGTTGGTGTGCTTTTCTTTTGGATGGCCATTGGGAATGTTGTTGATTAATGATCAGCTAGAGGACTGTGAGGACCATTTGGAAATTTTCTATACCACCTGTGACTTGTGATTTTGGATGATCTAGAGGAACCCCTCATAGGAAATCCTACTATTACTGGAGACTTTTGTCCATTTGAACATGTTTCTGTTGGTGTAGACCAAGAGATTGGGTATAGTAGCAGAATCCCTAGTTGGATGTCTCTTTATTCTATAGACCTAGGAACTATGAGAGCCTCGAGTTTTGTCTTGGACTTGAGGTTGGTTGTTGAGATCCCATGGTGGCTATGTTTTGGATTCTAAGATACATGGTTTTGTGGTAGGTCACATGATTTTTTGGCTGAGAGATGATTTATGATTCTAGTTTAACTATTTTTATGGTGATGTTGATGTTGAATTTTCCCAAATTTGGTTGGTTGTGGGCCATGATTTTTAATGAAGTTATGATCATGATTTTGTTTTGAGGAGGAGACCCTTAAGATATCTTAGATTGGGAATTTTCCTTGAGTTTTATCTGGTTCTCTCCTCTATTTCATGGATTCATTAGACAAGCATAGGGAGATAATAGATAATCTAGATGAGTGAATCCTCCATCTAGTTTAGTATAACACCCTTTATAGAGTGGATTCAGGCTCATGAGGTGCTGAGGCACTCATGGTGTGGGTTTTGTGTACCATAGATACTGTTGTGATTCCAGGGCCATGGATGATGGTTGATCCCAATTTTATGTATAGATCCTATTTTTTTGGTCCATGACTAGTGTCATATTTGTTATACAGGACCACCAGGATTTATGTATTCTCTAGTTGTGTCAACTTAGATGTTTCTTTCACTAGTTATGATTGTGCTATTGGAGTCCTAGATCCTGGTAGAGGTAATTTTTCATGTGGATGCCTGTGGTTATGATATGGGGTCTGACACCCATTCCTATTATGTTTATAAATCTTTTAGATCCTATTTAGATATAGAAAACACACTGATTATCATGTGTCTAGGTGAGCCATGTTTTGTAAATCCTTGGTGGGGGATAGAGCGGTGGTTGATTTACTTCAGGTGTCAGTCTAGAACCCATGATTTACTGTTTTCCTTATGTTTGTTTCCCCCTTTTATGAATTTGTTTCTTTTATGATAGCTATTATTAGTTTTCTTCTAGGATAGGAATATCACATGTTCATGAACTTATTATAACCATGTATTATAGGGCCTCCATTGGTGGTGGCCTATTGAGATTTATTTATCACCTCCTATATGTGCACCTCAATGTGCATGTGAATATGATATATTCTTTTAGGTTGGAGCATAGGTTTTATGATGGATAGGGATGAGGTTCAATGTTACTTGATTGATCGGATCCACTCATGAGGAGTCTCAGGATTGGGATGGTGAAAATTGAGCATCATGGATTCTGGGTATGTGGTTTGGCTTAGTGCTGGTAGTATAGCTTGTTTTTTTATTTTTAGTTGTTTATTTTATATATGTGGTCATCCCAGTGGGTGAACAACTATTTTATGTTTTTTATTCTTGTGAGTCTGCATGACTATGTGGTGAATTACATTTATTATAGCATGATTTTGTTTCAGTTTATTTGTTATATTTAATCTAATGTTTATCCGCGTGTATGAGTTTGGTTATTTTATACTATTATTTCACTATGAAATGAAGTTATAGTCTCCCCACTATATCTTTTAGACCCTCAATATTTTTTGAAAGGCTCTGGTGTTTGGGTAGGTGTGTTTGAGGCCTTGTAAAGATCCAGATCAGGTGACATGTCAGGTTGACCCAGGCTAGTTCATTATAAAATTTTATCATAGGTTTTTTGTCCCGTGAATTTGAGAGTTAGTAGATAGGTGGCCTATTAATGTGTTATAACTTGTGATGGATATCAAACTGGTGTGGCATGAACACCTTTTTCGATTAGAATTACACATTTCTAGCACATGATATTACTGTTATTGAACTCCATTTTTACAACTACATGATTTAACCTAGCATGATTCACTTGGGTTTTGGGATTTATTATTTATTTTTGTTTTTGGATTTTAGCCCATGTGAAAGAGGCTAGTGTTCATGAATTATTTTAGGCACATAAGATTAACATGAAAAACTATTGTCTATGGTGTTTTCATTTATTATAGAGGTTCAATTGTTTAAGTTGTCAGCAACTGCTCATATGGTGTTTTATCATATATGTACTCGGTGGAATTCTACTCAACTAAATCACATGTATATTTTATTCTGATGAAATTTCATGTGGATATTTTGGTGAGATGTTCTCTAGTGTTGGATATGTAGTCCCTTCATCAAGGGATGAATAGAAACCATTGAAGGTTGGTAGAGGGATTTGATTACCCTCATGGTGGATCGATGAGAGCAAGGATTCCTGAGATATATTTGGATTAAGCTCAAGTTTTTCTAAGGTGGTGGTTCCCATGAAGTACTAGGCTCTTGTTTCTTTGGAGGGATATGTTCTTTCCACATGTTGTCTGTTGGGCCTTGCGGTGTGGCCTATGTGCCTGCTATCGTTGATGAATTGGGTGGGAATGACTATTCTTCCATGGTGGGTCCATTGAGATTTTATATCACCAGAATGTGGTTAGGTATGGATATTCTTGGTGTTTGAGAATTTGAGTACTAGGAGTGCTCCCTGTCTCTTGGATGGCATGAGAGGGAAGGTTTAGTCAGACCCCCCGACCTACTCATTTTGTTTGCACCTTGGGTGGTGCAGTAGAAGCATGATTGGACACTTATGAATTTGGACCAAGGCCCATGTGTAGGGCGGCCACGTGGTTGATCTTGGCATGAGGGAGATTCCTTTTTTATGAATAGGTGTGCCGATTATGCTCTAGTTTGTTGGAAATGGCCTGTATGAAGATCATGATTAGTTTTTTTAGGCGCATTAGCCTAGTTTCATTAGGAATTAAAACCACATTAGTGTGATTCCTAGTGCTCTTTCATGAGATTTTAAAGTAAATACTTATTATGGAAAGTGAACCACAGGCCTTTAGAGGTCGTGGGCCTTGTATATGTGTTTTTTTAGAATAGAGGTTGCATGTTTTGTGATGAAACTCAAGTGTGATTGAATTAGCTACACCTATCCATTACGTTTGATGATGGATGTAGTATGATCCATGTGGTTCTCTATTTGTTAAGTGGAGTAAAGATAAGTATAAACCTATAGTGGGGATAATCATATCAGTCACTATTGAACATATCTCATGTTGGAATATTGTCATGGATTCAATAAGATCGGTTGTTGGATGATTGAGATAACATCAGATATCCCAATGATTGGGAGAGAACATGGCTATTTGTTGTCCACTAAGGCTTTTTGGGGATGAGAATAATTTTTAGTGGGGAGTTTGTGATGATCCATGTCTTCATGGGTTGTAAAAATTAGGTTAAATTTGAACCTTTTATTCTCAAAAGTATTTTAAGGTAAAAAATGGAAATTTATCACATAATATGATATTAGATAATTTTTATAACCACTTAATTGGTCCTAGAATAGTGTGTTTACTATAGGATAAGAGTTTAGTGTAAATATGATCCGTTCAAATTTTCTTTGAATATTTAATATTTAATTAATTAAGTATTAATTTATTAATGTGTGTTCATTTGGTTATATCTTTCAAATGGTGCACTGGATTTAGATACCATCTATTAGAATGAGTCAAGAATTGGGGGATTTCCTATTAAAGGTATAACCTTTCATCAGGTGTTGAGGTCAGGCCTGGACCCCTTTTCTTTTTTCTTCCATTTTTCTTTTTGATCCTTTTCTTCCCCCCTTTTACATTTGGGATTCCATGAATTACCTTGGGGGATTCTTGTATCATGACCGAGAGAGGGAGAGGGAGAGGGATAGTAGATATAGAAAGAGGAGACATTTTCATGGGTTCATCCAAGGTCCATATCAGAGTGTAGTGGATGTGGGTAGTGAATTTAGCATAAATATTTCATAGTTTTCACCCATAGATAGGCCTGTTTAATGTTTTATACAAAAACTCCACATAAAATAGTTGTTTTAATTTTTAAATCCATGTTTTGGTTTTTGGGGACCCTGTGGGGGTCAATCTGTGGTTTTTTCAAAGACACTGGGGGTTTTCGGGAGATTTGGGGGATTCCCTTTAAGGGAAACCTATTTAAATGACATGTGTTTAGAGAAAAAACACCGCGTGTTCTTCTTGTTTGGAGAAGATTAATTTTTAAAAGTAAAAATCATGTACTTTTAGTACACGTTTTATATTAGTACTTGACCATGTATCTATCCATGTGGTCGGGTACATAGAAAGAATAAGTTTTATAAAGTACACTTTGTGTAATTTGGGTATACACCATGTAGTGGGACATGTCAATGTGGACATGTACATTTTTCATAAACCCCATGTGAGGGGTACATAATCATGTATTAGTACACATAAAGACCCTATGTATTCATTTCCCATGTATTAATATACATGAGTACCCCATGTCTATTCTGGCCATGTAGAAGTACATGACCAAGTGAAACTTTGAGAGTACACACCATGTACTCATAAGTACACACCGTTTACTTAGAATTTACCCACTTTATACTTTTTCTAGCATGGGGTTCTTTGGTGTTTTGTTCCTTGGAGTCATAATTGGACCTTTAAATTGTCAATTCTGAGAATTTTCCATGTATATCGCAATGGTGGAATCCTTTCATCATTTAGAAGCTATCTAAAAAGAGTTTTTGACCGATATAGTTAATAAATAATATCTCTTTGAGGTTTGGTTCTAGAATCCTCATGGGGGTTGGGTTGTGAGATGTGAGGCTTGTGTGAGGGTTAAGATATTGGTGATCATCTTATCTTGAGTGTTCTATGGTGATCTCTTTGAGGTTCATTGGAAATATTTTTAAAGATAGGGTAAAGTATTATTTCTGGGGAGATATCGGTTCGTATCTATGTGAAGGGACTAGTTACTTGATGATAGAGTGGTTGAGGTTCATCTCTAGGGTTTTAGGACCATATCTATTAGATCCTTTGTGATGGGTTGGCACTATGGAGTGGTGGTTATCGTTGGGTGTTGTTGAACTATTGATATTAGTATGAGGGACTCTTGGGGATTCCCTTGTGGTCTCATTCCTGATCAAGTGATTAGTGGTTTCCAGATCCACCTGTTGGGAATTCCCATGTGAATGTAATGGTTTTGGGGCCCTTGTGGGTGAGTTAGTACCCATGTATGGGTTAGTTTCTAGGAATTCTAGATGATATTTTGTTGTGTAGTATTTTCCTCAAAATTTGGCTTGTTTTTAGGGGCCCTCATTATGTCCTACTTTTGAGGTGTTCATGAGAAATTTTTTGGATTCCCCAATTGGCGTGCTTTTATTTTGGATGTTTGTTGGGCACGTTGTTGATCAAGGATTAGTTATAGGAAAACGAGGGCCATTTCAGATGTTTCTATATTGAACATGTCTTGTGCTCTTGTATGAGCTAGATGAACCCCTCATAGGGTGTCCTACTATTGTTGTGGATTTTTGTACATTTGAGTGTGTTTATGTGGGTGTGGATTGGAAGCTTGGGTACAACAGGGGAGTACCTAGTAAGATGTCACTTTATTCTATGTTAATGGGGACTATGAGAGCTCTGAGTTCTAGTTTGTCCCTAAGGTGGGTCATTGAGAGCCCATGGCGGCTGTTTGTTGGACACTGAGATCCAAGGTGGCGTGAAAGGCCCTATACTTTGTTGGATGAGAGATTATCTGAACTTCTAGTTCAACTATTTAGATGGTGGGGTCGAGGTTAGATTATCCCATGTTTGGTTGGTCATGGGATGTGATGTTTTAGGTAGTTATTCTCAGAATTTTTGTTATAGGAGGAGACAATTGGGATATATTGGTTCAGAAATTTCCCCTGAGTTTTGATATGGTTCTCTCTTTCATTGGATGGTTGTCATTAGATGAGCTTATAGAGATTATTGACAACCTAAATGAGTTAAAATACCATCTAATTTTGTAGTAAAACATGGATAGAGTGTATTTGGGATCATAAGGTTCCAAGGCACTCTCAGAGTGCATTTTGTGTATTGTGGATCCTGTTGCACTCCTAGGCCATATATTCCAGTTGATCCTGATTTTATGTGTAGATACCACCTTTTCTGGGTCCATATTCAGTGCATGATTGATTTTTAAAGGCCTTTAGGATTGATAGGTTCTCTAGTTTTGTTGACCTAGATGTTTTTTTCACCAGTTTAGATCATGTTATTGGAGTCCTAGAGCCTAGTAGATGCTATTTTAAATGTGGATGCCTATGATTACACATAGGCATCTATAATTCATGATTGTTATTTTTATACATCATGGATCTACTGTGTAAATCTGGTGGAAGTGCTAGTTGTTGATTATATGGGTGATCTACGTGCTATAAATCATCTAGATGAGTCCATAGCAGGGGTAGATTTACCTTGGGTGTCAGGTTAGAACCCACGATTATATTTTTTACTTATTTCCACCCATTTTATGCATTTATTTATTTACATCCATCTACTGTTAGTTTTTGGTTAGGTTGGGAATATCATGTGTGCATGCACTTGTTATGATAGGAAATTATAGGTCCACCATTATGGGTGAACTACTAAGATTTATTTCTCACCCCCTATACATGAACCTCAATGTGTGTATAGATATGATGTATGATTTTAGGTTAGAAAAAATTTTGAACGATAGATGTGGAAAGGGGACAATGTTACTTAATCTAGCAGAGCCACTTATGTTGAGTCTCAGGATCATGTTGGTGTTACTCGAGCATCGTTGAGACCAAGTATGTGGTTTGTCTTGGTGCTGGTAGTATAGAATGTTGTATTTTATTTTTAGTTTATTTTTTGAATGTGGTAAGTCTAGTGGGAAACTGATTGTTGTATGTTTTCCATGTTTGTGAGTCTGTATGACCGTGTACTTCATTCCATTTATTATAACATGATTTTGTTTCAGTTTATTTGTTATGAGTACTTGGATGGTTATCCATATGTTTGAGTTTTGTTATTTTTTGATGTTATTGAACTCTAACAAGAGGGTATAGTCTCCCCACTGTATATTTTAGACCCTCACCACTGTTCAGTATCTATTGGAATTTATGGAGGCATGATTGAGGCCTTTTGGTGAGTTATATTGAGTGATTTTTTAGGTCGACCCGGGATGGTTTCTTACCCTAGGGTTGGAGAATAGTGCTTAGTAGTCATAACACACTCATGAGATGCCTTAGTCTAATGTACCTATATAGAAACACACACATCTCTAAATACCCATACAATGCTGAAAGTTAAAGTAATACTAGTACCAATGCATGCATACATCTATATCCCACAATAGAGTATAAAAAATTAATGAAAATCATACGGGCCAAATAAAATACCACCATATTTGGAAAAAGATTCCAACCTAATAACTAGAAGGATAATTCAATCAAATGTGACACCTAGTGCGAACCTTAGCCTGTTTAGCTCAACTACGCTCTTCCTGCTCTTGGTCCTCCTAAGACACCATCAAAAGTCCTATCATCTGCATATGACAAGACATGTGTGGGAAGATCCCCCATAGGGGTGAGTATATACATACCCAGCAGGCACACCAAAAACCCATAAAAGGGAGAAATAGAAATAGTCATAGTTATATCAACCCCTAAGTAATATAGTGTAGAAAACCCAAGAAAGTGAGAAAGGTGATCTCTATCTCCAAATCCCAATTAAGAATGATGGATCAACTTATCATCACACAGGTATGTCAATCAGGATATGAGAAATATCAACAAGAACATCCAAATATACTCAAATATACTTAAGATAGACACCAAGTCTCCAATAAGTCTCAACTATAATTCCATCCACATGATTCTACTCAAGGATTCAAGGTAACACTCATCTAGGAGAACTCACTCCATGATCCATGCTATAATAATTGATTATCATCTGAGGAGTCATTATTATCAAGAATGACATGAAGTACTCATAGGAACTCATTAAATCTTGATTCTTAGATAGGGAATACCACCTAGGGCCTCTAGTGTATAACATAACCTATATGGAACACTGAATATCTCTATATAGAGATAGGGGTTCTCACACAGAGCCTCTAGTGTATATTGGATTATACCTATAATAAATCACTAATTATAGGATTGTACTCCCATTTATGTTGGTCATGATTATTCCTCAAACCCCACCAAGGGAAGAAGAATAAATGATATAGGATCACAACCTGGGTTACTCAAAGGGATACATGAACTCCATTTGAAACAAACCTGTAGAGGGTATCACACCTGGTTCCCAGGATGTGATGTATCACTATACCTTGATGGAGATGGACTAAGAAATCACATCAAGATAACACTAGTCTATGCATTGCTAAAATAAGAGCCTTGTTGTCATGACCCCACATTACATATTTGGTGCCAAAAATGAAGGTCATCAACATGGTCTAAACAGAGAACTACTCATTTTAGGCTACCCACGAGCACCAATTCGTGTCTCAAAGAAGTAGATATGTGAGGAAGAAGTCTTTAAGGGGAGTACATGGTATGTATTCCTATGTTACAAGGTGTGTATCATAAGGCTGAACCTTGGTCATGTCCCCTCATGGTACTAGGTGTGTATAAGAAAAATAAATGATGTGTACATGTGGTTACATGACATGTAACCTCACCTGGACACTTGGGTATGTTCTCACCTACACACGACTTGACTTACCATGTGAATATACATGACATGTTCATAGAGTACACACTATGTACTGGTATCTTGGGGTATGAACATGTCCTTTGACCTGTTCCTATGTACATTATCCTGTTCCCATGTACTTATCCCGATTTCTATATACCTAGACATTTATATGTACACTTAGGGCCCAGCTATATACTATCACATGGACATGACCTCTTAACATGGTGTGTCTTCCCATGTACTCGGACACATGACCAATTCCCACTACACAACACGTACTCCTAGTACAGGGCATGTATTCCCAAAACTCAGTCTTCCCCCAATGGGAAGACCACACAACATGTGATCCTACACTACACACTATGTGATTGGGATTTTCAAATGGGGAGTCACTACAAACCTCTTGAAACCCCATTTTTTCCCAATTTCACACTCATCAACCCCCAGGAGGACCTTAGTAGCCATAAAGGGGCATTAAAACCCTTTAAAAATTCATATATGCAGAATAGGAAATAAAAATCATAAATCCACACATCTCATGGTGAATCCCTAAAGATCTGGGTCCATATTTTCATCTTGATGTCTCTAAACCATGATTCGATCTTGATCGTCAAGAATGAAGTTCAGAAACACCTCCCCTCTCCCTTGGTTAGTCTATCACACATGGGAGGAGAAACACTCTTTCCCTTCTTCTATCTGTATATGATAAAAAAGTTAAGAGTGAATTTTATTCATTTATTTATTTATTTATCATTCTTTTCAATGCATCCCACTGAACACCCAATAATAGCCAACTTTATTTCATGCCTAGGGTAAAACCCATATCCCAGAAACAACCTTGGACTTATATTTTTGATATGAGAACCAATTCATGAGTTATTCCATTATTTATATTATATCAATATTGAGCCTCTTTGGGCCCAATAATCCTATACCAAATCACTTTCTTAGTTTATAAAATATTATTTAAAATATTCCAAAACTTTACAAAAAAATAGTCTTTAAATTTACCCTACATCATGTATTTTTTTCTCGAAAATAAAAAATACTACTTAAAAAATTAGGGTATTGATATCACATATAATACTTATTCTCCTAGGAACTCTCCTAAATATTCTTGTACTACCACCAGACATACACTATTGTAATCACTCACCCATGGAGGAAATTATCTCTAGGATCCTCAATATCTACCAGGTACTCTCTAAAGGTTGATCCATCCTTGATGTCCATCTTGCCTCAGTCGATAACATGTGATGGATTATGCGCGTACCTCCTTAGCTATGACACATGGAAGAAATAATGTACCCAATATTACTATTATGGCAGGGATAAGAGGAAATCCACCCCACCAATCCAATATTGTATCTGTAAAGGGCCAATGAATCTCAGAGATATCTTTCTACCATGGCCAAATATCCAAAAATCTACATCAAAGTGATACCTTTAGAAACACATGGTATACCTCCTAAAACTCTAAAGGACTCCATAATCTGTTCATAAAATAATGTTGATGGGTCTTGGTAGTCCTTATCCACTCCTATATTATCAAAAACTTCTCTTTCATAACTTTCACCAACTCTGAGCCAATGAGTACTAGCTCACCCAAATCAATCCAACATAGTGGTGACCTATAGGGTCGCCTATAAAGGGACTTTAATGGTTCCATACTAATTGTGTAATGATATAATTATTTGTATGGAAACTACAACAAGGGTAGTTGATCCTCCCAACTATATCCAGAGTCCATCATGAAATCCCGTAACATGTCCTCCAAAACTAGAATAGTCCACTCAATTTAGCCATTAGTATGGGTGTGAAAATCCATGCTCAAATGAAACTGAGTCCCAAAGGCCTCCTGTAATCCTCTCCATAATTGTGACATGAAACAAGGATCACAACTTGAAATGATCATTGAGGGTACTTCGTGTAGCCGGACTATCTTCTACACACAAAGGTATCCCAAGCTCTGTACTAAAATATTCTCTCAAATGGATTGGAAGTGGGCTGACTTGGTTATTTGATGCATGATCACCCTAATGTCATCATTTCCTCTAGAAATTCATGGAATATTTTTCAATAAGTCCATATATATACCATCCCACTTCCATTTTGGAACCTCAAGGGGTCAATCCAAACCCGCTAGAACCTGGTGATCATCCTTCACTTGCTTACAAGTAAGGTGTCAGGAGACAAAATCTTCTACACACTTCTTCAAATGTGGCTAGCAGAACTGATGCCAAAGGTCCTGGTATATATTTTCACACATTGATGCACCATCAAGGGATATGTCTAAAACTCACTTAGAACCTCCTCACACAACATCACTGGTACCATCGTCTTCCCTAAGAAAGGTATGAAGTGATCCCCACCTTCATAGAACCCATCAAGTGCATGTTTTATTGATATTTGAATACACAAGGTAACATAGTTGATAACTCTAAGTTGAGCCTCCCTAACATGCTGTAGAAGCGGTGGGGGTAATAATCATCTATTGAAGCTAAGATTTACCATTATTATCCACTAAGGAAACTTTCAATTAGGAAAAATCATCTGACACCTCACTCAGGAACTGCGAACAAGATCTCATACTACGAACATATTTCATAATTTTCCCTTCCTATCTTGAAGTCACAATCCTAGAGGAACTCTACCCATCTCTTATATCTCAAGTTAATATAATTCTATGAGAAGACATTCTTAAGACTCTTGGGGTAAAATTATATGATAAATTTCTCACCATAAGGTAGTGTTTCCACATATTCAAGGAAAATACGTCCTCTATAAGTTATAGATCATAGGTCACATAGTTCTACTCACGATGTCTCAACTTTCGGGACCCATAGGCAATCACCGCCTTCCTATAACACCATGATATTTTGTGAAATAATTTTTTTAAAGTAAATTTAATATTTTTAATATTTTAAATCACACAAAACACTTCTTTTATCTTAATTTAACCACTTCACTATGTTTTTCTTGTGTTACACATAATACTGATTTTATCTTGCATTACATGCAACATCAAGTTTAGATTAAACATGATGTACTATTAAAATATTTATACATAATATAATAGTTATCACATAGATGTTGGAATGGAGGGTATAAATTATGAAAATATATGGTTCAAAAATGTATATATAAGGAATTATTTTGTGACTAACTAATTATAAATGAAAATAAAAACCTTTTTAAAACAAATTAAATCATTTAATGAAAAACTATTTTTATGTACATAAATTGTTTTACATAAATAAATTTAAAAAAAATAAATTTTAAAAAATAAATTTTAGTGAGTGATTTTAATGAAATTTTTATATTATATATTCAATAAAATGTTTAACATTTATCTTATGTTTTTTCAAGATAATAGATAAGAATAGTCCAATTTTATGCTTAAAACTATATTTTCTAAAAAGTAGTTTCTTCGTATTTGGCGTAATTATTTTAAAATTATTTTTTTACCATTTTTATAGAATTTATCTGTAAAAATAAACTTAATTTTTTAAATTCTAATATCAAAATAATATCAGGGTAAATTCATGGGATTTTTCTGAAAGTTTCATTTTTTTGATGAATAGTGAAAAATACTGAATTTTAGTTGAAAACTACCTTTTCTTTTAAATTATTTATAAAGTTAAATTATATTTTTAAATTGGTTTTAAATTAAAACCAGATAAATTATATATATATATATATATATATATATTAATACAATTTATTTCATTGGAATCATTTTCATATTGAATTTTGATATAATAACATTATAAACTTTTGAACATTTTCTCTTTGAAAACCCGCTTTCTCATCGCATTGGTGACAAAAATTTTAAATTAAAATTTTCCACTTATGTAAATGGAATTTGGAAAAATTTATTCTATATTTTTAATCATAATATTTTATATTATCTAATGTTTTCAACTTAATTTTTGAAAAAAATGAATAGCAAAAATAGTGAAAATTATTTACCGCGCTTAAGGTAAAAATGGGTTTACCAGGGGGTTAAACTAAAAGGATAAAGATAAAAAGTAATCCAAAACTTGTAAAAATCGTATTGGATGAAAATATTTAGGTATTATTTCTTCTTTTATCAATAATTTTTTATCATTGGAGTGTTTTTTATGAAAAGAAAGTGGGTGGAATTCTTTCTTTCAAAAAAATTACAAGTGTTCCACTGACCTCATAGAAGGAAACCTCATATCCTTTCTTCTTCACACCTTCAAACCCTTTTAGTTAAGACAATACCTACCTAAATAACTTCCCTAATTCCTTAATCTCATACTATAAGTCTTATTTTTTGGAATAAATCTAACCTAGTAAGGATTTTGGTGAAAACCTAAGGAGGTTACTCGAAGAAGTGGTAACGTTATTCAATGAGTGTTTTTATTTTATTTCTTCCTCAAACTAATTAAATTATTATTAAACCAGGGTTATATACTAAAATTAGTATCTTAAAAATACTTGGATGTTTTTATGTTAATTTCATTACATAAAACCATCCCCACAACCATAAAATGGATTACGAAATCATCATTCATGTGTACGGTGAACTACCGCCTTGCGAACCAATATAAATTTTTCCATTAACACCTATCACATTTGAGTATGATGATGGATTTAAAGTGTATATATGATATTTATAACATAAATATACCTATATAATAATTATATCAGATATAACTTTTTTTACTTTCCATTCCATAGAGGGTACGATAAAGTCGCTCATGTTTAGGGTGGACTACCGCCTCGCAAAGTGATGTGATTCGTTTTTCACAAATGATTTAAATGGAAGATAATAAGGAAAAATATAACAAATATATATGATATAAATGATATAATTATGATATTAATGAAATATTTATCATTATTAAAATATAATATGTCATTATTTTCTTACCTTTTCACTCAGAAGATGATAACGTCGTTAATGTACGTGTAAACTACCGCCTTCATGTAGCGATGAAACTCTATTTTCATCACCACACCACATGTATTATATGTATAAGTATGTTTAAATAAATAATATTTTATTTATTATATTATTATAATTATGTAAAAATAATATATTACTTACCTACTTTCCAAAATTATTTTTGAAAAATGGAAACGTTACTCAAACGTACATATGACCTACCGTCCACATGATTGCAACATACTTGATTTATTAAAACTATCTTTAATGATTGATATTAAAAGTATAAATGATGTATAAATATGATAATTATTTAATTATTATTATTCTAGATTTTATGGATCCATGATCATAATAAAAGGGCTAAAAATAAAATATCAAAATATATAGGGAAAACAAAGCAATTATTACCCGAAATGTGATTTTAATAAGGAATTATTAATAAAAAGGTAATAAATAGACATAAGTAGATAATATATTGCATGATATATACATGTATGTTTTTTATTGTATTTATAATAAACTTATATTTTTTATATAGTAGGTTCAAACATGTAAAAAGGAAGTTGAGACTTAAGGTAAGGGATTTACGACTTTATTTTTTTACTTCTATACGACACAAGTCATATTAACCACATATTTATTTTATGTGTTGTATATAATTCACATGAATGTATTTAATTATTATTATCCTGAAAATTATTATGATTTAAATATCCATTTTAGTATATCTATTTCATGGGGTTTATAGATTCAACGTTACCAAATAGGTAAGAGATTTTTGTCTCAATTTTCCTTCCATGAGACATGCTATGTTATGAACCCATCCTGCTTTATGAGGTGTATATAATACACCTTTGACATGTTATATCATTAATATAATTATTTTATTGATATTATATGTTTTATTTAATGCTATTATTTCTTGGTAATTATGATTTCAAAGTTACCAAAATGGTAAGAGTTTTATGTTACAAATCTCATTTTTTATTGGGATTAGTTATGATTATTCTTACAATGATGAAATATTACGATATAAATCTCAAAAAAAATCCTGAATTTTATTCTCATATGTTTATTAATTATATTCTCAAGTTATGGTACTATTTTTATACTCTAGTACTGAAAATAATTGAGAATATGTTTTTAATAAAAATTGTCTTCATTTCTCTCTTCGGTCGAAAAACCTTTTTCTTCAAAAACCATGTTTTCTATTTTTTTCCAAAAACATTTTAACACTATCAAAAGGATTAATTAAAGAAATTTTTTCCCATATTTTAATTTTTTTAAATTTTTTTTAAAGGAATCTTCAGGTTGTTTTAAAAAACAATGCATGTTTAGATTTTAAAAAAAATTTGAAAGGAATATTTGTTTTAATGTGTACAGTATGAACATAATTTCCTGGATTCATAACCATTATTTGATATGAATATTCCTTTATAATTTTTCAAGTTTGATTTAAAATAATAGGATTTTCAAAATGTTTTATGTTTTAAAAATTCTTTTTCAAAGTGGAAAGGATATTTTTCTCAAGAGACGTTTTAAATGATTTTTAAAGACTCCTGTATAAGTTTAAAAATTTATTTTAAAAGAAAAGGATTTTGAAAATGCTTTAAGTTTAAAAAAGTGTTTTTCAAAAGTTTAATTAAATTTTCCTCAATAAATGTCCGAAGTAATCTTCCAAAATAATTTTCCATTTAAGATGACATCTTTGATGTTACTTATGATTTATTGGGGATATGATCCAAAAATACCATTCTTATTCTTTCTATGAATAATTTATATTTATAATGACAAGGTGTTTATGACACTAATTTCTCATACATGGGTTAAACCATGGTAAAATTCTTATGAAACCCACTTATTTTTCCATGGGTTATGCTTTTATGAAAATATGAAAAAATTATAAAACCTTTTTCTTTTCTATAGGTTATGTTATGATGAAATGTTTATGAAACACATTTCATTTATGGGTTCTGATATGATATATGTTTTATGGTATTGTGGAACACATAAGTATGATTTTCATCATGTGAAAGTTGATACAGTTTTACCAAGTATGGTGGTTATGTTATAAGAAAATATGGGTGGGACTTATACCTTTCTCCAATGAATTGGGTAACGATTTGTATCTTATGAGATATATAGGATAAGATCAAGAAGCGAAACTGGTTTAGTAAGGAACTTTGTCCACTATAATGGTCTTAAAATTGAACCTTGACTACTATGATGGTTTGGGGAGTGAAACCATTCCACTTTGAGGAAATGGATGCCATTGGGGATGGTGGTGTGTCCTGCCCAGGTGGTGTAGCCACCCAAAGGAGATTTTACTACTAAGGAAAGGATTTTATATGCTTATATGTATTCCAAACTTATATGAATTATACTAATGTTATGTTCTCATGTACCATGTTATTATATCTACTTATGATTAATGTGTTATGAAATTTTAATGTTTATGTCATGACTCTGTATTTTATTCTTTTATGTGTATGGTATGGATTTCATATGTTATTCTTACTTTCTCTTACCCTTATGCTCACATTATGTTTATGTATTTCCCTTTTTCACCCTTATCGATCATCTAATATCACACTTTATTATTTTTCCTTTACCTATAAGAAATATTTTATGTATTGTATTTCTATGAAAGTATTAAATGAGAAGATATTTATAGGAAACATTGAAAACATTTCACCTGATTAGAATATTGTGTTCAAAGTTTCCAAATTCACTAAACTATTATGGTACTCATAAATGTGTTTATGTAATGTAATTAATATTCATATAAAATGATGTAATATCCATGTATGATAATACTTTGTTCCTATACTTTCTCTACACTAGAACACGTCCAAGTTTAGTCCTAGAGGCATTATTGAACACTACATACTCTACACCCTCCTCTATAAATCCCAGGATAGGGGGAACCAATAACCTCTATTGTATCTCCTAAAAATCCTACTGAAACCTCTTAATCTATAAAAAATACTACCTATTTCATGTTAAATAATTCAAGGGTGATGATATCCTAGTGAAATATGATACAAATATTTGATAGTAACCTGCTAACCTAAGGAAGCTACGTATCTCAGTCACACTCTTGGGTGGCTCCTGTAACACCCCAACATCTCATAAAGAAAAAAATCATTAATTTTTGGTTCTTATTCCATTAAATGTCCCTAAATATTATTCCTAATCAATTAAATGAGGCCTTCAGTGTATTTGGGGGTCGTTTAGAACCTGAAAATCTGAAAAAGGAAGAGAAGACTGGGCTGCACGGTGTGTCTGCAACCGTGCGGCCCAGGGTGCATGGCCGTGAGACCTGTTGTAGACATGGGAAAAAGAATTTTTTAACTTTTTGTGCATGGTTAGTAAAACTATGTGAAAAACCATGTAGGGTTCCCCTACATAATAGTAAAATGAGCACAATTAGCACACGGTTTGGCCAAACTGTGTGGCCAAACCGTGCACAGTGAAATTTGGTGTGAATTTACCTTTTCCCCCTTTAATGAATTAAAGGAATTACTTCATTCCTCATAATTTTTCCCCAGTAACACCCTTCTTATCCCATTGAAAATATCTCACCCTTAATAACCTAGGAATCAAGGTGGAGCCTCCATCCGTCATCCGATTCATCCACCGTTAGATCCATTGGAACACTAGAGAACATTTGATAGTTTCATAATTTTCTCCCAACCTAGCTAAAAAACAGATTGATATTGGATGATCTAAAATACACAAGGATAAGGTACGTTTTTATGCACCTTTCATGTTGTTTTTTTACATTTCATAAATCACAACGTTGTGCCGTGAGTTGGGCCTTTCCATCTTTGCCCCTAAATTTTTAAATTAAATGAAATTGAATACCTTACCTACCCATTGGGGTCCTGAGTATGTGGAGAACCAACCATATGTGTAGATCACTGTAACATCCCTGATCCGGAATCTAGTAAGCTGGTTCTACGAGATGAGTCATCATATGACCTCAAGCGTGCCTCCCCATATGCTGGAGGTTGCCGACTAGCAGTGAGGGTCTAATATGTCACATGGGGAGACTATACCCTCTTTATCAGAGTGATCCATAGTAAAAAACATTATAAATAGAAGAATAATATAAAAAAACTAATAAAAATGCATAAACAAGTGTTTACCAAACATGGTACAAACCAAAAATCAAATACAACCATGCCATGCCATGTTAGTATTGGAAGTGAATGAAACCCAAAATGAGACAAACAACCAAAACTCAAAATGATTCCTGACTATAAGTCTAGGTCCTTATCCATGCATATCCTGATCCCAACTCAACATCTTAGTGTAGGGTTTTTTCCCTTTTCCCGACCTGAAACCAAGAAATCTGCTCAGGTACCCAACGACGAACCGAGTAGGGTGTGAGTAAAAAACTCATTAGACCACCACCAATGATGTGTACAAAGTATCCAGTCTAATAGATAGTGCATGCAAGTATAAAATAAATGGTAGGTAAACAAAGGACAACTCAGGTTCCATACAATATCCTAGGTTCACTTAATTAATTCCTATCATTTATCCTAATTTCATTTCTTATACCATATTCATTACTTAATCCATTTTGATCACATATTCCATGGGTTAAGCATAAATGTCATATGCAAAAGGGTATAAGGCAATAAATCAAAATTCATAGGGAAAAAAATCAAGTCCCTATCTCACTAGGGATAAACATTTCATATCAATACATTATCCCCACCTTGAAGTCTTGGTCTGGGTGGAATGCAACCATTGGGGGAATAGAGCCTCTGTCTACTTCCATAACCCGTGTATTTTGGGGTGGACTTTAGAGCCTCAGTCTAACTTGACCCATGTGCATAGAACCTCAAGTCAATACCCCAATCTACCAAGCCATGTGCACATACTTATTTATCATATCACCACAACATACCATAACACAAAACATCATAACTAATTCCATTATAAATCACAATTCATAACAAAAAATATGGTAATAAATACTATTCCATATCCCATTAAAACATTTACCAATTACAATTCATAGTATTTAGCCAAATTCCCATTATCGTGCCTTAACCCTTTAAGTTTATTCATCAACCCCTATGCCTTAGTCAATATTCATCAATGGCCATTCATTAACCCATTAAACATATTCATCTATTTCATTATCAAATCCCATTAACATATTTCTCATTTCCCATTTCATCATCCCATTATAAGTTCACCATTTAATACACAGTAACCCAATTAATAATTTCTAACCAAATTTTCTTAAACAATTGACATAATCCCATACAACCCCATTTTCCCATTTTTATGTGCTTCCAAACAACCCCTTATGCCTTATTTCCATAGGCATATCTATTATCATTCCATTTACAACTTATTCAATCATTAAAACATGTTCTATAAGGGCTTCACACTTTACTCGACAATCCTTCACTTAACCCAAAACACACTCTAGGCTCGGAATTGCCGGCACACCCCATGGGTGGACTTAAACTTGTCAAGTCATCCTCTACGCATCCCACATGATCGTGAGGGTTTCATTTGGTCACTTTGAAACCCAATTTTATCAAACACTCCAACAGAACCAAGAACACAATTAGGGAAAAATACAAACACAATCTTCCATGCACAAATCTAGAATAAAACTATGGGAAATACTTGTAGACCACCTACCCTGAAATTGACGATTAACGCATCCTCAAATGTAGCCTTCAATCTTCATTCAAACACCCCTCAAATCCCCAAACTAGATCTCATTAGAAAAAGAGAGTTTTAGAGATTTGGAAGTAGATGCGATAAAGATAAAACCATAATCGAAAGGAGGAAGCAAGGAGGATATTATACTTACCTGGGGATTTGATCTGAAACCAACAATGTTCCAAATGGCTAATAATCTAAGGAGAATCACATCTTGGAAGCTTGGGACATCCAAGTTCATCACTAGGGTTTCTGGGGTTGAAATATAGGAGAAACCCGAGTTGGGTTTTAAAATCTTGGGATGACATTTTTTTTAATTTTCTCAAAAATACTGGCCAGCACGGTTTACCTGCACGGTTTTCCAAACTGTGTGCAAACCATGCGGAAGCTACTGCTTGAAAATCAACCCTTTTCACAGTTTCCGAGGGATTCCGCATGGTTTTCCAAACCTTTCACAAACCATGCAACATTCCCCAAAACTCTATTTTCTTACTATTTCATGTCTTGAACCCCCAGAACACCCTCAATACTTCACATAAACATGGGGGAACACATATCTATCCAATAAGAAGAGGCCAACCCAAAATTTAAACAAAACATACCTTAATAAAAAATGGGATCTTACAACCTCTCCAGATTATAATGGCTCGTCCTCGATCCGATCTTCCTAGAATCACTAATCTTTTGTAACTAGAGGTCATTCCACTAGGCCTACTTATCCATTACCATATTCCAAGTTTCTAGTTGCACATCACAAAGCCCACCAAACCCGGGTCAAGGGAACATACTTTCCCCACAAGTCTTCCTCACCAATACCACAACACAAACCGAAAACCCCTCAAGGATGCATTGAATTTAACCATACCCAACCACTAGAACTTCTCAGAGGAAACATAGAAAATAGTTCTTGACTCACTACACACAAAAACTTCACACACAACATCACATCATCATGGAGGAACCAATCGGCACCCCTCCATCCGATCCTCTACACAACTCAAGAACCAAATCACTTGGCATCTTTTTCCTATATTTTTCAAACTCTAATGGTGACCAAACCCGATACCACTTGGAAGAAAATACATGATCCTTACAACCACATTTCCTGAAGATTTCATTCCACAATAATACATCCAAACCCAACCCAAAACTCTCGGACACTCGACCAATTAAATCCATTCCAAAGCTCTCTACCAGGGCTAACTCACCCAAACGGTGACAACTCGAGTCCTTCCAACCTGAAACTACGATCACATCACCAACCAACCATTTATCCGATATGGTTCTCTCCACCATTTTCGGTTACTTGGAGCCTCCCCTATTGAAAAAGGTCCACCATAACTCAACTCAACTTTCCCATCATCTAACATGTTCCAAATCACCACACCCAAACATCCTTAGGGGAATGACCTTGCATTAGCATCTACCCACATCATCAAAACCATTAGGGAGGCATCCCTACACTATCCATTCAAGTAATAAGATCAAATTGACCTTAGTTAGGTACAACTTCATTTCAAAAATGAACTTTCCACCAAAACATGAACCTAGAGGTGGGTCACTCTCACCACACCCATTCAAGTTCACTATCTCAGGCTGGACCATTCCTGACTAGCTTGCCCCAGAGAACCCACTTTTCACTGATGGTATGCTACCCCTTTATCACATTCCTAGGGTGATTACTAGCTTGAATCCTATCATTTTCATCCCAAAAACCCACTGAGTCCGTTCCTTGAATTATGGTAGAATCCCATCATCACAACATTACTTCCCTCTAGACCATCATCGAGCATCACCCTCAGCATGACACCACATCACATGGCCAAGGTCCCCACAACTTCGAGTGGTTCCAAAATCACCAAAAGATAAATTACCCAAGTCTAACCCCAATATTCGTTGGAGTTATAGAACCCAACCTCTCTTTCCACACCTGTTGTCGTATCTAACCACACCCTTTACGACTTCAGCACAAACATCACAAGCTTCACATGGAACCACCCTGAGCTCAAAGACAATACTTGGCTCATCAGTCACCACATTCAAGTCCCACATGGATTCTCTTAGAAACCTAACATGCACCTCACAGGTTCCTCATTGGAATCCTGGTGCCACTACATCAACTCGATGTTCTTCTCTCTACATCTAGGACTGACCAATCAGTCCCCACCTTAGGAGTGTCATTACCATTTCTCTCCACGAGGGATTCCAATCACCACATCTTAAACTCAATCACAATCAAAACCCCAAAAATCATACATGGACATCTATATTTTTCACAAAATAAGAAAATTAATGTCACCCAGTGCCCATTCTCAGCTTCCATGAATGACACCCATGACATTTATCGACAGTCGGTCCATCTCGAGGAGCTCACCCAAAGCCATAGAGGGTGTACATCTCATCATCAAGATCCACACATACCGCTTCCATGTGCATAACTCCATGATGCCCCTCATCCAACCAAACACCTTCAAGTCTTATGGCATAAATCCAGAGATTCTCAACATACCTGGGATGATATCATGATATTGTCCATGCTCGTCACTAGCTGAGGTACGCTAAGAAGCTGTCTAAGAACTCCACCACCCACTTATCCATTTATAATTTTGAACTATGGGACATCATGACTTGTCAAGGATCTCAGGCTCCCCTTCCAAATTCATCTCATCAACACTTAACCTCCACTGCTCAGGTGTGATTTCCAACCAAGTATAACCATCTCTCCATGACCAAATAGTAAGGAAACCGTGAAACAACATTTCAAGTGGCATTACTTCCAACACACCACTCAAGTTCTTATAATGAGTCCCTACCAGCTAACAACCAAAGTAAAATGGTCTACCACACCAATCAAACCAACGGTATCTCACAAACCAACCTTTACATATGTATATCCCATCAACCACTTACTTTTTTGACCATGTATCTTAGTTAGTCTACCTCATTAGCTCTGAGGCGGCCTCTGCATCTCACCCAAAAACCCAACCATTAGTACAAAAAAGTTTAATCACATGACCAAACTCACCTTGAGTGTCACCATCAAGCGAATGAATCTAACCACACTTCTGTCACCCTTGTCTCTTCTACTCAATTTTTTTTCGATACCTCCATTAATCATCTCCCAAATAGGTGATTCAAACATACATACGATACAAAACTTCAAAACAAACCTGACCTCCTATCACAACACTAGGGTGCCCTTATGAAAGAACCGAGCAAAAATATACCATTTACTAAAACTTGATGATACTTAGTATGCATTGAAACTACATCTGAAGCATCTCCCATGCTTTATATTCCATGGTAATTGCACCGCTGTCCTAACCTCCCACGAGGTCACCCTTGATTTTTTGAAAACTATCATTGCATAACCACCACTCGAGTAGAAAAACCAACCATAAACCTTCCCACTTATCCCTCAAGGAAAAACCTACAACATGGAAAAATCTGAGTCCTACTATAAAATTCAAAAACATCTACAAGTACGACAAACACCCCAAAGCACTAGAAACCCTATCCAACCTCTCTTATAGGCCACATTCAAGGTTGAATGATACCAACTACCTAGACTAGAGTCACAACCAGAAGAATCTATTGGTCCTCTCTCCAAAACATACACACCATGACCTAAAAAAGTAATGCTCATGGATGGAACTCTCACTCTTGTTTCGATGCACACTATTCCTAGTGCACCAAAAAACCATATAATCTAGGTTACTTATCAAATTTGTACACATTAATCGACACTATAAGAAAAAAATCCTCTCTGAGATTTCAAATGCAACTCAAAATCTCTCTACTAACAAGGTGACTAAGATCCAAGCACCATCCTTAGGGTCCAGCATGCACTCCATAGAGTCTAGAACCATGAGAGTTTCCACACTCACATTACCGAACAATACCTCACAACCCAACGACCACAACCCTACTAAGGGTTCCCTAAACACACCACCCAGGACATATCATAACCGTAAAGGCCTCAATCCAAATCCAAAGTCCCAAAATAGGGTACTATCGTTTCCCCAAACCACACATACAAGGTTCAACTAGAAACACAAAGGATACCCACTTTTGAACTCAATCATTCTCATTTTAAACTTATCATTCATCCGACGCTTCAAATAATGACCAGTAGGATTTAACTACAGATTGAAAATATCTCATGCTATCAAACTTAAACAAAATATTATTCAAACTCTATCCTAAGGGTCATCATCACACTTGGAACACTACCCTCTACCATACCTACCATGGTTCATAGTCAACATGGGGTAACTAATTTAATTAATCACGAGTCCTTCGTCAACACCTCTTCAAACCGATTCATCTTTTAGAACACGGTCCTTTCCTCTTAAACACTTTTCCAATTTTAAAAATTGTTACAATCATCATTTTAACTCATTTACACCTTTTATTACACAAAAAAAAATCATTAACAATTTTATTGTCATTATGCCATCCTTTTTCTTTTAGACACAAAATCATCCTTTACAATTTATCACAACCCTAAACTTTAACCCAATCACAAAATTTCTTTATGCATGATATTCCTTAACTATTAATTTTTATACTTTGCATTAACCCACTTTAATTACCATTATTAAGCATCATTTTCTTCATATTTATCAAGGAAGTAAAATGCATTCTACTCTCTATTCCCCGCACACTCATCCCACGTGTGTGCCTATAATGATTCATGCCACATACATCCTTAGGTTCCCAAAATGATGCATGAATGCACAACCCCATGCCATTCTAGCAATGAGTGAAATATAATAAATAAATCAAATCACACAACATTTTCATCACCCAATGGTGAAATATCATTCAACTGTAACAACACACATCAAGAACAATAATTATTACCTAGGGTGACTTGGGTTTTCCCTCATAAATGGGTTAGATAATCCAAATAACGAGCTCATTACCAATGCCCGACACATCCTAATATCCTATATACCATCCCCAAATAGTAAGAAATAGGATGTAACTCCCTTTATACCACTTTTTAATGTTCCCGACATAGAATTCACTAAACCAGTGCTCCGAGTTGAGTCCTCACATGGCCTCAAGCATGCCTACCCATACGCTAGAGGTTGCCGACTAGTAGAGAGGGTATAATTAGTAACCTTGGGAGAATATACCCTATTCATTAGAGTGATCCACAAAAGAACACAATATAAATAGTGGAGTAATATGAAACAACTAATAAACATGTATAATTAAGTGTTTCCCAAACAGGGTACAACCCACAAATCAAATACAACCATGCCATGCCATGCTTGTAGTGGAAGTGAATGAAACCCAAAATAAGAAAAACGGCCAAAACTCCAAATGATTCCCAACTCTAAGTCTGGGTCCTTTTCCATGTACATCCCAAGCCCAAATCAACATCTTAGTATAAGGCCTTTTCCCTTGTCCTGACCTGCAACCAAGACATCTAATCGGGTACCCAATAATGGCCCGAGCAGGGTGTGAGTACAAATCTTAGTAGACCACCACCAACTATGTATACAAAATATCTAGTATAATAGATAGTTAATGAAATTATAAAATAAATTTTAGGTAAATAAAGAAAAATTGGGTGCCATTAAATATCCAAGGTTCACTTAATTAATTCCTAGAATTTATCCCAATTTCATTTCTTATACCATCTTCATTACTTAATCCATTTTGATCACATGTTCAATGGGTTAGGAATAAATGTCATCTACACAAGGGTATAAGGAAATCAATCACATATAATAGGGGAAACAAATCAAGTCCCTATCTCACTAGGTATACACATTTCACATCAATACATTATCCTCACCCTGAAGCCTCGATCTGGGTGGCATGAAACCGTTAGGGGAATAGAGCCTCCTTCCCCTTCCCTAACCCATGCATTTTGGGGTGGAGTTTAGATCCTCAGTCTAACTTGACCCATGGGAATAGAACCTCAAGTCAATACCCCACTCTACCAAGCCATGTGCACATGCTTATTTATCAGATCACCACAACATACCATAACACAACACACCATAACCAATGGAATCAGAAATCACAATGTATAAAAAACAATATGGGGATCAATACTATTCCATAACCCATTAAAACATTTACCAATTACAATTCATAGTTATTTATCCAAATTCCCATTCTTGTTCCTTAACCTTTTAAGTTTATTCAACAACCCTTATGCCTTGGTCAATATTCATCAATAACCATTCATTAACCCATTAAACCTATTAATCTATTTCCTTATTAAATACCATTAACATATTCCCCATTTCCCATTTCATCATCCCATTGTAAGTTCACCATTTAATAGGCACTAACTCCCTTAGGAATTTCTAACCAAATTTTGTTAAACAATTGACATAATCCTATCCGACCTCATTTTCCCATTTTCATGTCATGCCAAACAAACCCTTATGCCTTATCACCCCAGACACCTATATTATAATTCCATTTACAAATTAGTCAATAATTCAAACATTTTCTACATGGGCTTCACACTTTACTCAACAATCCTTCACTTTACCCTACCACTCTTTTTGTATGGAATTACTGGTGCACCCCATGGGTGGCCCTAAAATGGTCAAGTCATCCTCTATACATCCTGTAAGGATCTTGAGTGTTTCATTTGGTCACTTTGATGCCCCTTTTTATCAAACAATCCAATGGAACCAAGTACACAATTAGGGAAAAATAGGAACACAAGCTTCCACACACAAATCTAGAATAAAACTTTGGGAAATACTTTTAGACCACCTACCTCGAAATTGATGATGAACGCATCCTCAAACGTAGCCTTAGATCAAGATTCAAACACCCCTTGAACCCCCAACCTAGATCTCACTAGAAAAAGAGTATTTTAGAACTTTGTAAGGAGATGGGTGAAAGATGAAAACCCAAATCGAAAGAAGGAAGCATGGTGGAGATTAGACTTACCCGGGGCTTCGATCCGCAACCAACAACGATACAAACTACCAAGAATTGAAGGATAATAACCTATTAGAAGCTTGGGTAATCCATGTTAGTCACTAGGGTTTTTTGGGGTGAAATTGAGGAGAAACCCAAGTTGGGTTTTAAAATCCCGAGATGGAATTTTTGTAATTTTCTCAAAAATAATGGGCTACACGGTTTACCTGCACAGTTTGCCAAACCGTGCACAAACCATGCAGAAGCTACTACCTGAAAATCACCCCCTTCGCATGATTTACAGGGGATTATAAATGGTTTTACAAATCATGCGTAAACTTTTTGTAAGCCTCTATCCATGTTTTCAAGGTTACTTGGGATTATTATACGGTTTTCACTAACCGTGCACAAACTATGCAACATGCCCAGGAACTCCCTTTTCTTACTATTTCACATCTCGAACCCCCAGAACACCCCTAAGACTTCACATAAACATAGGGAAACACTTATCTAGTAAAAAATAAGAGTCCAAGCCAAAACTTAAGAAAAACATACCTTAAGAAAAACCGGGATCTTACAATCGCCTTGAGGTATGCCACCCGAATAGGTCTAACTATTCCTAAAATGCTAAATTTCATTTTACCTTGGTTTTTTTAATGCTTATAAGGGTGATTTGTGTTATTTTAAATTCCTAGGGATATGTATTTAATTTCTAGGGGTGTTAAACCTAGTGACTAGTATTTTCCCATGCCACATATGGGTGGGTGGACGTTAATTTAATTGGATAAGTTTCTTCCTTATTCTATACATTTTAATTGGAAAATGTCTAATGACATGCCTTGAATAATAGGCCTAATGTGACTAAATAGATCAAATTGAATGTAATGGTCCTTCAGTTGAGATTATTTAATATGAATTGATTATTGTTGATTTTTATTTAGATCCGAGGGTTAACCAAGGTGTTCCCACTTAAGGACCCCTTGGATGGAATCTTGTTTCATGCTTTTAGTTTGTTAAATCTTAGTAGAAATGTTGGAAAGGACACCAGCCATGTATGGGATGGGTTTACTAAGTTTTGATTATATTTACCTCCATAAAAGTGACACTGATTCTCTATGGGAGACCCCTTTGATGGGATCTAAGACATGATTGTTTGAACCATTCCAAGAGAGAGAGACTAGAGCCCCTACCTGTGATACCAGGCACAAAATTAAATTATAGTATTTGATTTTTCACCATGATTGGAGTGAGATGTAGAATTTCATCCTTGGGTTACCACATAGGGTCTCCTTATCATTGGTTATGTGATGATCCCATGAGAAATACTTGGAAAGGATCCTCAGATTGTTAAGGACAAGCTTGGGGTTCCATGATATGTGTCATAGTGGTTTTCAAATGAAAATTAAAAAGGTAAATGAACATTTTGAAAATTAAAATGATCCTTCATATTATAAATGTAGGGACTTATCCTCCAATCCCAAGAACATGCTCAGGGATAGTCCATCCTTTGGCATTATATATCTCACATTAAATTTTCAGGACCTATTGGTTTAGACACACCAACTTAGGCTGAAGTAGGTAGCTGGGCGAGTGTCCAAGTAGAACCTAGTCCGATAATTAAGTTATTTAATTCTGTCTTATAATTAAAATATTATGGAACATTGTTTATATGTATGTGGAACAAAATTGAAATTCTATGACACCATGTGTGTTAGCCTACTGAGATTATATCTCACACCCTACTCGGGCACCTTTAGTACTGAAGTAGACTTCATGACCAAAAATATAGACAAAGGGAATCAGTCAGCTTCCAATGCTTGATTTACTTTTCTAGGATGGAGTTGGGAGTAGAGGACTAAGCCTATACTCGAGATGATATTTATAGAAATTTTTGGATTCTTTTGTATTTTTTTAACATGTTTTATATAAGTTTACCCCCTTCCCATGCTTGTTTATTTTTTATAAAACATGACATATTATCATCATCAATTTCCTTTGGTTATTTGTTCAGATTTTTCACTTTATTTCATTATCTTACATGTGATTATTTTAGTTTTAGATCCTATATTGATATTTTTATTACTTATTATATTTCTTATATACATCTATTGTTATGTTCAACTCTGATCAATGAGGGAATATTCTATCCACATACTTACCCAAGGATCTCACTGCTAGTGGGAAGACTTTGGCATTTGGGGAGATGTGCTTGAGGTCTTGTGGCCAACTACATTGGGGCGCTGACATGCAGCACCCGAGGCAGGATGTTACACAGTGGTATCAGAGCCCTTTTTTTCCTTTAGTATTATTGTTGGGTTATACATGAGATTAAGATATATGAATTTGGACATCACCATGTTTCTGGGAGTAGCTACGCCACATACAGGGAAAACCTGAATTTCTTGGGATGGGTAAATGCTGTTATTTCTTTCACTCATAACTATTTCACTGGATTTCACCTTTGGGGAATCTCTTGATTTATGTGGTTATTCATATTGATTATTATTTTATTTGATTGTTTATACTAGAAATAATGATATGAGTGTGTATCACTACTAGAAATTGGTGCATTTGTGATGAGATCTTGTCGCAAATACCCTTTTGCGACGAGGCCCCATCGTAAAAGCCCCGTTGTAGAAAAGGACATCACAAATATTTTTTTTTGTGATGGGATGCAAATCCATCACAAATAGATTTCTTGTGGTTTTTAAATACCTTATTTCAATGAGATCCATTGAAAAAAGCCTTGATGAGTTTTTGAAACCTTTTTCTGCAGCGGGCCGTCACAAATACTATTTGCGACAGGCCCCACCACAAAAAAGTGTAAATAAATAAATAATAATAATAAAATAATATTAATATTAGTAAAATAAAATAAAATATAAAATAAGAAAATAATATTCATATAATAATAATAATAAAATATTGATAACATAATAATAATAATATTATTAATTTAATGAAATAATAATATTAATATTACTAATATAACAAAAAATTATAAAATAATGAAAATCTCAATATTCATGAAAAATATAATAAAATAATAAAATGAAAATAATCAAAAATAATAATTAATTAAATAATAAAAATTATAAAAAAATTAGATAAAGTAATAAAATAATAAAAAATTAAATAAATAATAAAAAATTTAACATTCACAACAATATAAAAAATGCATTATATAGAAATGTAGATATTTAATATTACAAACAAAATTTACATTCAAATGTTTGATAAAAAAAACAAATAGATCACTGAGGGGGAGGGTCGTCTGGAGGAGATAGTGGAGGGAACTCCATCCCTAAATCACAAGTCAGACATCACATGTATTCCAACTACTCCTGCTCTTGTTGCTGTTACCATCGATGCCTCTCCTCATGCATCTCCTACTGCTACTGCTGCTGTTGTAGGAGCTCCTCCTGCTGTTGCTGCTGCAATTGACACATCTTCTCCTCCTCCCTACGTATACTCTCTATAAGCTCACTCTGAGCTCATAGCTGCTCCTGATATTGTGTAGCAGATGAAAATAACTCTCTATGAGATCCTCTCGAACTGGATGCCGACATCATAGTGGTTCCATAATAATCCACAGATGTTAATCGAGAGCCGACACCAACAACTCGATCTTTATCGAAGGCATATTGGGTCGTCTACATCCATGTTGTCTCATCAAATCGGTGGACACTGGTCCAAGTATCGGTCTTATCCTAACTCTTATTCTGTGTTTGAGACATTGCGACCTCATATGACTCCTTCAATTGCAGTTTAAAATTAAAATATTTAAAATATTATTTTTATTTAAATTTTAAACTCAAAAAGAAAATATACTGACCACAATCTGAAGCTAGCGAGAACCTCTAATCTCTCCAGTGGTCAGATCACAATACATCCTCCTATAAACATCAAACTTCGTAATATCAGGATATTAGACTGCCTATATGAATATAAAATATACCATTTACATTTAAAGTTATATAAAATATTTTAAAAAAAGTACTTACCTTATGCACACTATGTGTACTGAATGTACGACTACTAGATCAATGAGTCACCTCCTGTCTCCCCGATTTTGTTGACCTACTAATGATCTCCTTTGAAAACAACCACCCAACCAGTGTGAACATAAACCATCCGAAACCTGAGATGAAATGTAATAAGGTCTATGGGCATGAAAAGACTCATCAAACTATATCACTCATACTTTCTTTATTGCTTTCCTTCTCAAATTGTGCAAAAAATGATTGCAATGCTGACACACAGTCCCCTCACATGCCTCCAGATAGAACCACACATGATCTCATCATTGGGATACCATAAACCCTACAAATAATTTATAATATCAATTTATTAATTAAATTAATTTCAAAATAAATATTATTTATTTACGTACTAGCCAATGATTGAACATGCGGTGCTGCACATCAATGATAATCTAATCCCATGAGACCCATGCTTTAGACAAATAATTGTGCAATATAGCGCACCCATGTATAGTAGATATATGCATAAAGTTGTGAAAAAAACAACAAATAATCAAACAATTAGTATATAAATAAATTATTAAAAATTAACCAAAATACATAGTTAAAAATACTTCTACACGCGTGGATCGAAGCCAAGACATGGACATTACTCGAGGATATGGTCATGAATCATCAAACACGCAAGACCATTCCCCCTCCAAGTCCCCCCTAAACCACCAGTAGTATGAGGGTCAGATGACCCAACATCCTACTAATCCAATGGTAGATCAAATTCCTCCAACAGATGATCCATATCTTAATCCATCTGAAACACAAAATTATTGTTGTAAGAAAATAGTTAAAAACAACTATTATATAAAGATATATATTATATATAATTATAACCACCATTTAACTGTGTCAATTTTCATGATCATCCTCATATTCATATATGATGATGTCAATGTCTTCATATTCCTCCTCAACATCATCAATTTCCAAATGAATTTTAGTTTCATCGTCTCTTGTCATTTCAAATTCATTTGTAATATCTTTAACATCATCATCACCATCAACCCTTAAGTATGGGGTATCATCAACGATATTTCTGTCTCTTCATGAAAAAGATGGATTTGGAGTAGTCTCTTGAAAAATTTCCATTTCTTCCTCTTCTGCGGAACCACATTAACTTTGAGTAAACCAATTTTCCCAAGATTTAATTTTTATTATACTCCACAATCACCCAAATATCTTGAAGTAACACAGTATTTTGAATAATAAATTTTATGTGCCTGATGAGACAATAAAAATGGTTCATTTATTACAAGAATACTCTTATATTTAATATCAATGATTCCATGGGTCAGATGAACATGAAAGCCTCTCTCAGTATAAAACCACTGACATTTAAACATCATTATGTAATGTTGTCCCAGATAACACCATTCAATAATTTCTTACAGCATGCCATAAAAGTCAACTTCAGTTTATCTATGATGATATACTCTCAAGAAAACACTAATAATCATTATTTTTTTGATTCCCCATATACACATGTTTGAAATCGAAAACCATTCACCATATATTCATTATAAGATTTAACCATTTTTGATGGTGGGTTACTCAATACACACAATCAATTATCAATTTTATCAGCATGTTGAGATACCTAAAAATTTGTAAAATAATTATCAATATAAAATATAATAAACTGATTTTATATGTTAAACAAAAAATAATTTATGTTACCAGTTTTTGAAACCAGTAGGAATTTTTTTTGCTGATGTTCTTCAAGAGAAGCTACTATAATTTGTGAAAGTTGTTTCTTAATATGATTATCACATAACCTACAAGTAAAATAAGATTAATTTACTATAATAAAAAATATATAATAAGTGATAGAATCACTCATAGTATAAATGGTATCATTTCTTTATAGTTGATAAGAACATATGTATGAGCTCTGTGATGTTCATCATCTAAAATCCATTGTTCATGAACTCCACCGAAGCCATGTTTGGGTTGATTGAAAAATGATAATTTATTTCTCATTTCATCTTCAAAATTTCCCTTGTTACATCCCATATGGCTGTGTTTTGAGGGATATTCATATTGAAAGTAATGAGAGCAGAAAAAAGAAATTTCCTCTTGCAAATAAGCTTCTACAATTAAACCTTCAACTGATGCTTTATTAAATACTTTTTTCTTCAATTTCATCATGAATCTCTTGAATGGGTACACTCAAAGGAACTGTATTGAACCTCCACATTTTGATTCTTGCAGAAAATTTTATATCAAGTATTTCATTAAGTCAAACAAATCCAGTGGGAAGATTTTTTTTCAGTTTACATAAAATTAAAACAATATCTTCTTGTAGTTTGCTTATTGCACCATAGTCACTTTTTGCCACACAAATGTCTTATAAAAAATATATGATATTTCTATTATCACATATCAAATCATAGAATTAAAAAAACCACTTAATTAAATCTGCAGAAGTCTTTCCATTATAACATGACAGTCCTGACTTTTTAATCCAATAATATGACCATTTATAACACATCTACCCAAATTGGAAGCATAACCATCTGGAAGTCTCAAATCTACAATCCACTGACAAAATAAAAATCTATTATTTTTAGAGAGTGTATAAGATGCTTTTGGCTTTATTAACGTATGTGATTTTACATTTTCAAACAGTTCAAGTTCTGGTCGCCTGCAAATTTGGGCAAGATCTATTCGTGCCTTTACATTATCTTTGGTCTTACCTAGTGTATCCAAAACTATATGAAATAAATTATCAAAATATTTCTTCTTAATATGCATGGAATACAATATGTGAAGGACCGAAAAATCAGACCAATATGACAGATCCCAAAAAATGATCTGTTTTATCCAATTGTGTTCTTTTCGAAATCCATTAATTTTCTGTTCGTTTATTGTTGGTCCAAATGTAATGGGAGGTTATGAAGAGAAAATTTATTTTAACTCTATAATTGATATCATTGTTGGAGGTCCAAATATTTCAATTTTTTATTTTTTGAAACAATATTTGTTCCTCTAAAAAGGATGATTAGTTAGAAGGAATCTACGATGATAGTCGAAAAAACAATGGTTTTTTTTCATTCATGAGCATAAACACTTTGCTATCTCTCATACAGTATAGACATGATTTTAGACCATGTGTACTCTATCCAAATAACATAACATATGTTAATAAGTCACTAATTTTCCACATCAATTCATCTTTTAGTAAGAAAATTTGTTTCACAACAACATCAAATGTACTAACACCATTACTCCATATTGAATTTAACTCATCAATCAATGGTTTCAAATAAAAATCAATATTATTTTTCAGATTTCTAGGAATTAATAAGGTCAAAAATATATATGGTTCCTTTATCAACATCCTAAGAGGTAAATTGTATGAAGTTATAAAGACAGGGAAACATGAATACTGACTACCGTAAGAACCAAATGGAAATAAACAATTAGTAGAATGACCCAATCACATGTTTCAGGATTCTAAAGTAAAATATGGATGCACTTAGTCAAAATATTTCCATGAATCACCATCATAGGGATGGTTTAAGGTTTTACTGATTG